>CM034395.1:15431712-16763212 GCA_019925095.2 Dendrolimus kikuchii | reverse complement strand
TCCTATCCCATTTCCCAGGGTAAAAGTATCCTGTGTATGAACATAGATCGATACTTCTATCCGGTATTGATATATTATAACTATTATGAAATCGTTGTCGAAAGTATATACATATATAGTTATATATCAAATTTGCTGTAAATAGGATCATTCCCAAGACCCTGTACATGGGAACAAACAAACATTCACATATCCGAACTTATTCTTATTATTAACTATCCGGAACTATTTCCGTGTCTATATCAGTATGAATTTTATTTCTTAGTAGTTTTTGGAGAAGCGATTATTTCAGGAAGGTTGGTATGGGCATGTAATGAGGGGGAATGAGAATCATGTGACAAAAGAAAAGTAAACTGGAACATTGGATGTAAGAGCAAAGATAGGTCAAAGAGAGGCAGACATATGTTACGTGAAATGAGTAACAGAAGATTTTTATCCTAAATATATTTTTAGTCTTTATGCATTATTACATATCCGTCATCTTATTTATTATCAGTACTAATGAAATTGAAAAGCAAACAGATATTTTATATAAACCAAAACAAAATTGTGTTACTTTATTGCTATTTATATGAATAAGAGATACATACGCCTTTGTACTGTTGTTTATCAATATTTGTGTACAAATGTGTATACGGAACTGTCATAAGATACTTTTAAGGAAACTCATGTTTATATTATCGGAAATACATTTTTTGAACTGGTGCTGAGATAAGATACGTATTACATACACACATTCATTAGGTACTTTATTTTATCACTGATAAATAGCCATCACTGTATTTCTTTATCTATTTAAGATCATTTTGTATCAATCCCATATAGAAAGAACAGTATAAGGTACTGTTTTTGAATTAAGTATTGTGTAAGGGGTAAAGAAGTTTTAGTTAATTTAATCATACATTAGGCAACTAATCTATCTAAATCTATATATCTATATACTATAATAAATCTGTAAATGGTTAGAGTTTATACAATGCATTTAAAAATGTGAAAAAAATCAGAGGGGCCAATTCGGACCACCAGATTCCGAAAATGTAATTTTTAGAATTTTTGTCTGTTGTGTCTGTGTCGGATTTAAATGACATTCGAAAAAGAGGTAACTTATATCACGGGGCGTAACTTAGGATACTATTTATCCTGATAAATGACTTTACTTCCGTAGAATAGACGAAAATAGCGAAAAAGATACCGCTGCGATCGCATCTTTTTTGGAAAGTAATGAACGTATATCAATGAAAGTCGGCATAAGGCTGGCTTATAATCCGAATCAACACTTAGGATATATTTTATCCTGATCACTCATTCTATGGTTCTTCTCCATTACCACGCAATTTTAGTGGCTTAAAGTGGCCGCTTTCGCAAATTCGTACTACTTATTATTATAAGAATATGACAAGTATCAAAATAAAGTGGAACTTTATGTTATGACTTAAACCTACCAGACACTAGACACGTGCCAAGTCCATTAAGTGATTTGCTAAAAGCGGTACCTTTAGGCCCTCTGTTTGCTGTTCTAAACGCGTAGGTTCATTCTTAAGGCTGTGGCGAAAAATAAACATCCAAACAGTCACTTTCACATGTAATATATATACCTCAGTAAGGATATGTCTAGACGATCTTCTTCGCTTCTGAGAGGGTGACACACTGGCAAAAAAAAGTCTTCAAGTCTCTCGCATGTTTATCATCCGTTCAGTGGCAGATTTACCAACAGGCTGCAGTTTAAAGCAGCAAAGAACCCAAATATTTTTCTAGATCCTCATGGAATTTCTAAGGTTCATATTTACATATGTAAATATTATTATATCCATACAAATTAATCCATAAAAATGTATCCGTGCAGGAACGGAGAAAAAATACAATTTCCTGCGGCCGGGCGGCCTGTCGTAAAAGGTGACAAAACAACCCACAGCCAGGTGGTAGGGTATTTCCTCGACTGGATGGCGACCACATCTGGTATGAGTATGTCGCCATAATAACCTTGTGCTGTGTTCCGGCATTAGTGACTAGGTTCCAGTCTCCTTTAAGAGAGTAGCAGCGCATTTGTAGCACCTTTGGTGCTGCAAATGTCCATAGGCGATGGTAACCGCTTTCCATTAAGTGGGCCTTCTGCCTGTCTGCTGAACTCCAGCAATAAAAATATAAAATAAAAGACAAACAATTCAACCTGTTATAATATCTATGCTTCACCACTTAGACACATTTTTCTAACATTTGCGTATTTGCTACAATCATACTAATTACGGAGAAAAGGTAATGTATTTAGGACAATATTGCACAAATTATAAAGTTACAATTTCAATGATTAAAAAGTATAATTAAAATGATTTTAAACTAGGATATCGGATTGTAGTAGTTAAGGGCTTTTTAATTTTATTTAATCACTCGTTTAATAATTAAAATATAACTAACGGGGCACACTGTAGGATAAAATTCACACGATGTCGCGAGCAAGACATCGAGAACAAGAAAGGGACGAATTCATGAGGCAATCATTACATTAGTCTTACAATACAATACATAACGCATTTCGTTTTAACCGTACTCGTATGTTTGTTTAAAACATATTACATCCCTAAACAAAAGGAGATTTATTATGCTTTCTCCGGGCGTGTGATGTACTGCGTTCGTTCTCTCGACGTCATATCATTTATTAAAAGAGAGGCTTTAATAAACAGTTTGAAAGAAAGTGCTGCATTTGGACGCATCTCCATAATGCATTAGTTATTATTACGTGGCAGGACTGACATGTGTTAACTTGATGGATTACTGCCAACGGAGACTTACAATTTATGGGAGATTTAGTGCTTAGGGCGTACCAACGAGTTTAATGTACTACGTATATATCACGATTGTGTGTACTATAGATGACACGAATAGTAGTTTGGCCGAATACCGAATATTCGGGCACGCTCTCGACTGAAGTGCCGATTTTTCGGTACCGAATGTTCGGCGTAAGATATGTACTGTTTATCCGTGCAGGAACGGAGAAAGAATACAATTTCCTGCGGCCGGGCGGCCTGTCGTAAGAGGCGACTTAACAACCCACAGCCAGGTGGTAGGGCATTTGTCCGACTGGATGGCTACCACCCCTGGTCTAAAGTATGTCGCCATAACAACCTTCGAGTTGTGTTCCGGCATTAGTGACCAGGTTCCAGTTTCCCTTAAGAGAACAGCAGCGCATTTGTAGTACCTTTGGTGTTGCAAATGTCCATAGACGATGGTAACTGCTTTCCATCAAGTGGGCCATCTGCCTGTCTGCTGATCTCCTGCAATAAAAAAAAATTGCACGTAGTAGGCCAGTATTGAAGTTATAATTTGTGAAGTATTTTCTTACGCCCTCGCGAATGTATATAATTAAAACTATGTTTTAATGATTTTAAGCGCGATTTTAAATCGATTTTTATTTGATTCTGACATATTAAAAACTGGCCGAAATGTAATATTAAAATATAAAAAACAATTAAAATCCCATTTAACGTAGTTTAACTACCAATTTTTGATGGAAATATATACAATTTTAACGAATCTGTTCGTTTTTATCAGAATTTGGTATTCGGCCGAATACAGAATAGTTAAAAAAGTAGCCGAATAAGCTTCGACATATACTGTATGATAGCCGAATATTTTGGCAGCTATAGTGTGTGCTTATGTTGTATAGGTTTATTTTTTTTGATTGTCAATTCGTTTGTTCGCCTGTTGGTAACCACTACTGAACATATGTTTTCTTACACAGACTTGAGCCTTACTCGGTCTTAAAAACAATATACCGTTGTCATGTGGTTGATATACTAAACTAACGGTCCATCTCGTTTATCTAAGACGCAGTGTGCACTCTAGGATTCGCTTCTTTAGTGGCAAATTTTCATTGCAAATTCTATCACTTAGATCACTTCAGTGATAATGCTAAGACGTGGTAAGTGATTACCACGTCTCAGTAATATCATTTAAGTACCTATTTAAAATATGAAAATGATTTTTTTTCTGCTCTTTACACAGCCTTTGATATAACTTACAGTTATAAAACTTAAGTTAAATGCTCTTCCAAACTTGAAAGTGTTCAAGAACAACATCCTATTTTATAACTTGGGAATTATTCCCGAAAAATACGCCGCCAGTGTTTACGTGGATATACCCGCGTGTAAGCAGTATTATATTATGACGTACGTAAGATTATATCTGTGACATTCATGTCATGATTTAACTTGCAAAAAATTAATGGCCGCGTTACCACAGAAGCTTAATGTATTTGTGTTAAAAGATTAAATAGCTTTAAAATGACGCTTTCAATTTATTTTATGGACATGATAATTACTTTTATATAGCGGTTATGTTTTTGTTTCTAATCCAGGCTAATTGCTTGAAACACAATCATAATTGGTTTGAAATAAAAAAAATGGCAGTTATGTATTTCGTTTGGTACGCGTTTTTTTTTTATAAAAAATTACTTGCAATTAATGATAAAATTAAGTAAGTAGTATGGAGCCTAGACTACGTTTTGCCCGTTGTTATCCACCTTTTTTCAAAATAGTGACCAGTTACTATATCAAAACAGCAATTAAGTCTTACATGGACAGTCCTGTAAGTTTGTCGAAAAATAAAGACTTTGTTACCCGTCGCTCATCGACTAATAATTTGGTAAAGATTGGGGTGGGGATTACATGCGTCTGGTTTTTCCCGTAGTGCGTATCTACTTGCTTTAAGATTGGTCGAAAATTAAAATATTCAGTAATAATTGATACTGGCAAGCTACACATATTCCAAATTAAGACGAAGTGTTACAAGAAATAAATCTAAATTGTCAAGTTTACAACCCGCAAGAGTTAACTTGAGACTTCGTTCGGATGACGTACGCGCGAGGTACTGACGCGTTGATGGCGAGAGCGGTAAGAAGGCGGGGGTCGAGAGGGAAGCGCGCATTCCGCTCAGGTCTCAAGTTAACTCTTGCGCATAATATGCAGCTATAAACTATCAAAGTTGTAACGATACCGTTATAACTTTGATATTTTGTTTTTTAAACAGATGGTCTTAAGGTGAACGAGAAGAAAACCACAGACACAATGTGCGGGCGCGGTGCGATGGCCGGGAGAAGGCAAAGGGACGTGGAAAAAGAAGCTAGGAAGGGCCTACCTCGCCACCAGTCCGCCGCCACACTGCACTCGTCCCCCGAGGGTTCACACAGTCACTAGGATTATGTTTAATGTTCATTAAATGTATTTATAAGTTTATTTTCTTTATTATGTCCCAACAATATATACGTAATTTCATTGCGGTGACAGCAGTGAAACTCAATGAACGTCTTGTATTGCGCATTCTTTATTTAAAGTTTTATTCTTTTCTTGATGGTAAGGATGGGGAGGAAGAATTTACAAGGAGGTGTTCCTCGGCGTAACCACAATGTAAAACACTTCTTTGAATATTAATATTATGGTGGACTGTGAAATATTGTAATTAATTAAAAATACACGTGCGGATGTATTGGCGATTTCATGTAAAAAGAGAAAAAAAATATATAAATAAAAAAAACAAAAGAATTTAAAATAGCATCAATATTGTGGCCAGTAACAAACTTTATCAGCCACAATGAAAACGTTGGTGGAGATCCCTTACACAAGGTAGGCCAAAATCGTTTTGATGTTCCTTAAACTGCACATACAGTAAATATTATAAACCTATTATAACGCAACAGAGGTAGTTCTTTTATGGCAATTAAATAATCAATTAATTCCGATGACTGTAATGTATAAGTGCTAACTAAAATGAAATAGACATGAATTTATAGTGGTCTTTGATCATATTGCAAGAGTTAATAGAAATGTCATTGTATCTGGTAATTATCAGCGGAAACCGGTAAATAACACCACAAAGAGCTTTCTGAGAAAGGCACCCGTTACAATTGGGTAGGTTTATTATTGAAAGTTGAGATCATATCGCAGACGGTAGTTATTAGTCTGTGATTTAAAGTCTCCATAGGCTGAGCTACGTTGATTTTGATTGCTAATCTTAGGCCACTATTACAGAATGTTTCAGATGATAATCTGTCCAGTTTAAAAAGCATTTTAAATCTATTGTACATCTTATATTCGAAAATACCTAATATGTTCATAGAAACATTACAAGGTACGTCAAATATGATATTTACCTATATTTCAAGAACAATTTTGTAAATTTATAATTCTGTTATTAGGGTTTAAAATAACGGAACTAATAATATAATCTTCATGTACGTCCGTTCATCAGTTGGTGTGTGTGTCAGTTTATAGTGTACCTATTATTTATGTGTCAGTTTTTTTTTTTTTTTTTTTTATTGCAGGAGATCAGCAGACAGGCAGACGGCCCACTTGATGGAAAGCGGTTACCATCGCCTATGGACATGTGCAACACCAAAGTTGCTACAAATGCGCTGCAGCTCTTTTAAGGGAGACTGGACCGTGGTCACTAATGCCGGAACACAACTCAAGGTTGTTATGGCGACATACTTTAGACCAGGGTGGTAGCCATCCAGTCGGGCAAATGCCCTATCACCTGGCTGTTGGTTGTTAAGTCGTCTCTTACGACAGGCCGCCCGGCTGCAGGAAATTGTATTCTTTCTCCGTTCCTGCACGGATATCAGTTTGTCTATATAGGTATATATGTGTCACGGATTTTTTTTCAAAAACCATGGTCTCTAAAGATGAAATTTGACAGGAGCGCTAATCACATAGACATCACTAGATAGGTCTTGAAAAATTATAACAATGTTTTTTAATGTATTTATTTAATTTTAATTAATAAACGGAAAAATGAATACTAATTCCTGCGGCCGGGCGGCCTATCGTAAAAGGCGACAAAACAATCCACAGCCAGTTGGTAGGTAGGGCATTTGTCTGACTGGATGGCTGCCACCTCTGGTCTAGAATATGTCGCCACAACAACTTTGATTTGTGTTCAGGTTCCAATTTCTTCTTTAAGGCCCGCAGCGTATTAGCAGCACCACTGGTATTGCTAATGTAACCAGATTACATCACAGTTGGGCCGTCAGCCTGTCTACTGAGCTTCAGCAAAAAAAAAGACTTTTATCTAAATTATTAGCTGGAAAGATATATTAGTTTGCTAACATGAACTGCGGTCGCTGCACTCTAAAACTTTTGAATAAAAAAAACCTGAAAGAAATCGAACGCGATAGAGCGTAAAAAAATTATTCGAATAATACTTTTTGAGAATTTTTTGAGATATCGGATAGTTTCGATCAAATGCTTTTAGGGATCCATAGCTAACTAGCAAAAACAGTAGACGTTCGCCAGATCTATGAAACCGACTGAACGCTCTTAGTCAATTTTTGTTACGTCCCGTTGTAAAAGACAGACTTTCTTCTTATCGTACAATAGAAGTTTTATTTATGTATGTTTCAATGAAAGCTGAGATCTTATCGTAGACTATAGTTATTAGCGTATGATTTAGAGCCCTGGCCTTTCCGCTGCTGATTCAAAGACTATTATGACCACCCATTTCAATACTGATACTATAGATATGGCGCCATTTAATTAAAATACTTACTTTAAATTCATTTAAACCGTTGAACAGTTAAATCATCATCTTTCATTTTAAATGATACAGGGGCATAGACATAAAGTACTCTTTTTAGAATTTTCGTATGTTTCATTATGATATCTTGCAGAATTGACAAGTTATGAATATAAAGTACAAATTTGAGGCGAATGAAGTGGAAGTGAATATACAAACAGTCACTCCCACACACATTTATATATAACATACAAACATATTATCACGCCTGTTTCCTATAGGTGTAGGAAGAGACGATTGATCTCTACTTGCTGCGATTTTGACATAGATCTTTGCTTCATTTACCTTTATTAATATTTTAATACACACACGTTTATTACAGACTTTTTTGGCTGACCATTCTTTAAAAGATCTGTAATTTGATCGTCGGAAGACGTCGCCGTCTACCGGCTCCAATTCGACCATCCATACTGTTGCCATACATTTGTTTCATCAGTCTCCTTTCATCCATTACTTTCTCATGTCCTAACTGCCTTAACTTATTTTTCTCAATCTTTTGTCAATCCACAACATTCCCTTATCATATCATTTTAATTTATCTATCCAATTTCCATGCTTCTTCTGCCATACCCAACTTTCACTGTCATACATCGGTGTTGCCACTAATCCTTGATGTACAGTCAGACATAACTAGCTATTTATTTCATTCCTTATAACGAAGACAATAATTAAACTTCTAGAAGAGCTAATTTAAAGACATAAATTAATTCGTATTGAAAAAAAGTACTGGGTTGGCGATTGATTACAAAACATTTATTCGAGAAGCAGACGATGTAATCAATAAAAATGTATATCAGATTATATTGATATAGTGCCGTGATCCGTTATAAAGTTTTGCAATATATTTGTTTAAAGCTATGCAAATGTGTGTTGCAAAAGTGTATCGCACACGTTTCGGTTATTGACAGGCTAGAAATCAGCACCCCGATGTTCGTGAACACTAATTTCTTAGGACAGCTCTCAAATTACACATCGATGTTGGCGTTGCGTAACTTGTAAATTAAACACACACAGTAATGTTCTTGCGCTCCAATTAACATACAACGACCGGTTTTTTCTTTCTCTAATCATTTTATGTAAACATTGGTTATAGATAATAAGTATAGATTTGTGTCTGATATATTAAGAGCGTGTGATCTGTTTTCCGTTCTCATTTAAGATGACGTTATGTCAATAAAATTTAAATAAATCGGAAGTATAGTTATTTAAAATTTAATATTAAAATAAATTAAAAATATATCGGAAATTATGACGATCGCTACATTAATAGATTTTTTTATGGAACTGCTTTTCCATTATGAAACTTCGGTATAATACGCAGAACGTAGAAAAAAAAACTTTGTAGACATAGAGCAAACATAGGTAGGTACCTATGGGTATCAATCCTAAATTCTGTGTTTATGTTATAAAAATAGGCATGTCATGATATTTACCTGTATCAGTTAAATGAATCGACGTTACATGCATCATTATGTATGTGTGTGAGCGCTACCGCCGTATACCTCTCTTACCGTACAAATATAATATACGGATATATACTTAGTAATATGTAAATTATAATCATTGTATAGTTATTTTTAAATAAATTTTATTCAAAAGAATAAAACACCGTATTAAATCTTCTCGATTCTTTACTTTTGTTTTGTACCTACATTTTAGATATTCCGGATATGTTATATTTCTTTGGGCGACAAACAGAGCCCATAAATCTTATACTAATAAATAAAGCTGATTGGTTGGTTTGTTTGTTTGTTTGCTTGAACGCGCTAATCTCAGGAACTACTGGTCTGATTTGAAAAATTCTTTCATTATTAGATAGCCCGTTTATCGAGGAAGGCTATATATCATCACGCTAAGAACAAACTTTTCTTTTAACTATTCCACGCGGACGAAGTCACGGGCAGTAGCTAGTACAGACATATTACAGAACAAGTTCGAATAATTGCGGTCAAAATATGACAACCTTACTTCCCAACCCTTCTGAACTTCGATTTCTTCTAACTTTCATCTGGTATATAAATATTGTATAATTATTAACAGATATACAATGCAAAAGTGGATGGATGCAGAAGTCGTGGAAGGCCACGACACACTTTCCATAATCAAATTGATCGTGTACTAGCAGAAGGTGATGTCAGGAGCCTTAAGAACAGACGAGCGTGCATGACAAGAGTTATGAATGTCAAAGAAGCAAGTGAGGTGTGTAAGAATAAGCCTAAATGGCGCTCTGTTGTGCGTGCCTACCCCGCAAGGGAACTGGCGTGAAGTTATGTATGTATGTATGTATTAACCTAGCCATGTTATTATTAACCTTGAGATACTTTTGTTATCAAAATAACCAAATCTTTCACATTTAGAACGTGCTACAATCCTAATCAATTTAGTAAGGAACCTTTAAATTAAATCGTCAGAGTCCTATGCGCATCACATGATCAAATAACTATACAATTTCTACATTTTCTTTCTTTAATTTTCTACTAGTGCGAACCTAGTCTACAGCTGTGTTAGTCCAATAAACAACTAGCAATGGACCCGTCACAGCTTTGATAGTTGAAGACATTTTAATTAATATTTGACAACTTGCCAATTCTAGATTGAAACCAGTTCTATAAGTGGTTATTTCATCCAATCCAAACTTTAATAACCTATTGATATGTAATGAAGTCGTCACAATCGCTAATTCCTTTTGACATGTAGATCCACACTAGACGAGTGAACGTGAAGTATCTATATTGATTTGTATTTCTTTTGTTGCTGACTTAATGCCTAACTCAGAGAGCTTAAAGTATTATTAATGTAATGAGTAACTAAAATTTATTAATACATCTATAGAAATAAAAATGAATCGTGATATGTATGTGGACGGATAACTAGAGAACGACTTTACCGATTTTGATGAAGTTTTTTGTGTCTTTGAGTGGGTCCCCAGATGGTTTAGAGTCATAATTGGAACCGGTAGGAGGCACTAGAGTCAGGTCCTAGATTTTTATTTTTTCAGGGTAGGACAACATCTGCCGGGGCCGTTAGTTTATACAATACATACATATTGTCACGCCTGTTTCACATTGGGGAAGGCAGAAACGATGGATCTCCACTTGCTACGATACTGACAAACACTTTTCGCTTCATCAACTTTCATTAATCTTTTCATACATACACGCTTATTTAAACTACTTTTTATCTGACCTTTCTTCAAAAAATCTTCAATTTGATCATGGTGAGTACGTCTCGGTCTACGGGCACCGACTCTACCAGTCACATTGCTGTCATATACTTGTTTTGTAATTCTGCTTTTATTCATTCTCTCTACGTGACCAAACCACCTTAATATTCTTTTTTCAACTCTTGTCACTATATTTTCTTTCAATCTACAACGCGCCCTTATCACACTGTTTCTTATCATATCACTTTTTTTTTTTCAGTCGGGGGGAAATGCTATTTACGCACAATACCGGGTCCTTTGCAAGGGATATAGTATAGACCATAGTCGATCATGGAGGCATTCCCAGAAGGGGCAATCCAAACAATAATCAACCGGCTTGTGTGGAGACTCGAGCCCAAAATGGCTAATACCCACTAAAACCACCCTCCTCCGATGCCCCGCGCTTATGGCAGGAAAGGCATGAGACTTAGAACGTAGTTACGCCCACGCCGATCCTAGCGCAATAAGTGCCTGAGAAAGCCCCTGGAAGAGCTAACTCACTTCGACGACAGGGGTGAAGACTCTTCTGCTCCCTTGATGCATGAGGGCTCCTGAAGCGGTAATGATCATCGCTCTGCAGCATGGCTTGCACCAGGCTGCCAAGCGAATCAATCGGACCTACTATTGTCTCGAGTTCAAACCTCTGTGGTGCCCAGGCTGCGCACTCGACTAGCGTATGAAACGCCGTGTCAAGCGCGCCACACTGGTGGCATTGGGGTGAAGGCTGACAGCCCGCAATCTGAAGGTCAGGGTCCCGCGTTTCCGCGAGAGCCATCGCAACAGCTGCGGTCGAGTCGCTTCGACCGTATCAACGCCGGTTTTCCAATTCAACCGACCAAGATTAGCAGAACCGCGCTGGGCGGAGCACAGCTTGACGCTGGCGGTCGTCGTCGGAAGGGAAGGGTGTTTGGGGAGGAGGTTTGGGAGGAAGGGGAAGGAATACAAGGATTTGGAGTGGATAGGTGGGACACCACTGTCACGGAGTGAAGGGGGGAATGTGACAGTGGCCGCTAAGGGCCCCGGGGACGCATCCCCTTGTACCGCTTCCTGGACGGAGACGAGTCCAGGGCGGCACCCCTTGGGGGGTCTTATCATATCACTTACATTAACCTTACATATACTTCCCAAAGCTCTCATTTCAACTGCATTTATCCTACTTTCATGCTTCTTCTGCCATACCCAACTTTCACTGCCGTACATTAGCGTTGGTACTGATAGTTAGTTTATATATATATAATAAATAATACAAATACCTATGTAGATTTTTAGTAATTTCAGGTTTTTGAAGGAGGATTATAGCTTATTCTCTACTTTGCTATTATTAACTAACATGCAATACACGATAATTTTCTTCTGTGCTACAAAAAATTAACCGACTATTATCAGATTCTCAGTGCAAACCGTAGCTAATCTACTTACTGTTGAGAGATTAGTTTGTAATAATCTACATATGTACTCGTATACATGTGGACTTTTGTAATTTTAAAAACAGTTTGCAAATTTATCATAGTTATATTAAAATATGTTAATTTCAAATATAATTACAAATAAAACCTTAAAAATAAATAAACTAAACTATACTATAAATAAAGCTATACCTACAAAATAATATAAATCTATAAATAAAAAATTGACTCCAAATCGCTGTCGGCAGGGAGCGTGCCCAAAATGCTGGCTGCATTTCCGCGTTGGATGGCAACGCTAATTCGTTGCCCTAGGTGCAAGCCAGTCTTTTGGTCACGCGAGATCTCAATTAGGCGCGTTGAGAAGTCTCGAGAGAGGTGATGAGCTCCAGGCCCCCACGGCCCCAGGGTCTCGACCCCGAAAGCCACAAATACGTACCCACTACCAATGAACACATATTTGCGACATTTCAGGGCTTCCTGGTGTGCAGCAGCAGCCCCGGCTGTCACAGCTGTGTCTGGAAGATGGGACGCCGCCAAAGTATCGACACAAGTTGCGTCCCATACTAGGGGGCGTCCCATCTTCCATGGCTCCATCGACATCCCGTCTGGTCTCTTACCATCGTCGCGGCATAGCCCATTTGGTTCAAGAACAGCTAGTGCCCGGCTGTAACAAGAGACCGACGGATAATGTCATTGAGTGTAGCATGCTGTGACATTCTGCCAGCGCTCCTTGCGCATGACAAGCCATGGTGGCCTAACTCAACAACTCTATCTCCGCACCGGCAGCGATGTGGTACTACAACACCTGCCCCCAGACGAATGCAGACAGCAATCCTGAATGTAGTGTCATCCAAGAGAGTGCCTAGATTCGCCGAGGGCAGAGCTTGGAGCCACAAACCTGACTCCCATTTAGAGGCAGCTAAAAGACGGGCTCGGTCAGTTTCGCCAACACAGGAAGACAAAAGTTTCTCATGTATTAGCTTGCTGAGCGGCCCGTTCCATAGCTTCTGCGACTTCGGTTCCACTTCAAATTAACTACAAGAAGTGTTGCACTACAAGTTAGTTATAGAGACAAGTAACAACCTATTTACACGATAGTATTTTCATCTTTATTTTCACCTTTATTCATTTGGGGAGTGCAAAGTACAATATTGTGGCATAATTTTTCTGTAGCATCACAAATCTTCACGTTATGCCTTACATAATTCAACCATTTAATTTTTGGTCTGCCTTTACTTGTATATCCATCTTGTTGTTTACATTACATATGTTCGTAACACCGTAAACTTTTTCTCTTAATTTCTATCAAACATACTTTTTAACCAACTTCAAAAAAAGGAGGAGGTTCTCAATTCGTCGGGATCTTTTTGTTTTTGTTTTTTTTTATGTATGTTCACCGATTACTCCGAGATTTATGATCCGATTTACGTGATTCTTTTTTTGTTCGACGCGGAATAGCTTCCATTTGGTCCTCTAAAAATTTGACATAGTCTGGCCTAGTAGTTTTCTTTTTATGAATTTTTTTATGAAAAATTTTCCATTCCGTTCCATATGGTACACCGATTACGCTGAGATTTATGATCGGATTTACATGATTTTCATTTAGTTTGATGCGGAATAATTGCCATTTGGTCCCCTAGAAATTTAACATAGTTTGGCCCAGTAGTTTTCATTTTACGAACATTTTTTTGTTCCCGTTTCTTGGGACCTATATTTTTTAAGGAGCGCGGCACCTTTCGTAGGTCTACCCACCATACATAGCTAGACACAAAAAGTAACAAATAAAAAAAAAAAACTTCGTTTAAAAAAACCGACTTCAAAAACTAAAAAGTATAAAATAACTTATTTCTAAAGCTATTATTATTAATATATAGTATCTAAAACATCTTGAAGTCGGTGCAAAGTAAAACATAAAAATTACTATATTTTTTTGAAAATTACTAAGCACCGACTTTAAAATGTTTTAGATAATATATATTAATAATAATAGCTTTAGAAATAAGTTTTTTATACGTTTTATATGTACTAGTTTCTAACATCATAACTATATTTATCTCAACATTTTCATCTTAACGACTGAAGATGTTTTAGGTAATAAAATATCCGCTCATACAAGAAACGAATCAAAAGAAATTACAAGACGCATTTAAATTTCGCAAGTCGCAGGAGTTAGGTGTGAAATGTAATTGTCTTTTGTAATGGTGAAATACGTAATACAAGAAATTGAACAATTAAATGAACATTTGCAGATTTACGCGAACAATTGCAAAAGCCATAACACTCAAGCCATTAGATATGACGAAATGACGTTTCTTGCTTGTAAATGGTTCATTAACTGCTTTGAACTTTGGCACCTGATATAGTTCGAACAATTGAGTGTCAAGATTTCCTTAAAAAGCAAGTCAATTTTCAAAGGTGTTGGCAAAGGTCGAAACGGTAAACTCGGTCGTTTATGTAACACTCTTGACATTTGCAGGGCTGCGCTCGCGCAGGAGTGAACGCCGGACGTAGCAATACGTCACACGATAATACAGAACAAATTGTGGAATTGCCTCTTACGTCGTCTTTGCGAAATATTAAGGACACAAATGTGTCAATGCGAAATTCTTTCTTAATTTTATTGGTGACAGTCTTGGTTACTTAAGGGTTAACAAATATGAGGAATAAATAATACATATCTTGAATTATGATACAGATATCCATACTCCATATTTATCTACAGGTAACATATACATATAAAAGAGAAAGTGACTTTTTAATGTTCGTTTTTACATCTATGCGAATGAAGTGATTATTGTGAAATAGATATATATACATACCTATATACATACAAAGATTACGTCCTATATTTATATCGTTTGCATTAGTGCAGGACCGTGTAACTACATTTTTAACTTTTTTCGTCAAAATTATGATGTGTACCTACATGTAGCAATTTTTAGAAAAAAAATAATGTCACCAAAAAGTGTAGTTACAAGGTCCTCAACTGACGCCGACGATATATAGAATATGTGCTAATGGGAATGAACATAGCCATAGATATTGAAGCAGAATACTAGGAATGTCAATCGTTGTAAAGTAAAAACGTAACCAAAGCGCTTAAATTCTACTAAGCTGAATTAAATAAGCGCCATAAATCGCTTTTCTGTCGCTTTTTGAAGTTTTATGGTGATTTATGATTATAGCCTAATAATGTATGTACCTACACTTTATAAGTAAATACCGTAGTTCATCCTCTTCTTTTAAAATTTATAAAAAAAATGACATGAAAACCTTAACCTATAAAGTTAAGGTTTCATGTAATTTTTTTAAAGTCTAAATCAGTAAAACTTATACACACACACACACACACAGAGAGAGAGAGAGACATATATATATATATATATATATATATATATATATATATATATATATATATATATATATATATATATATATATATATATATACTATAAGACAGTAACATGGGCGGCCTTATTACTTAAAACAAAGTCTTCCAGACATCCTTGTAAATCTACATATTTTGTTTTTAAAATATAGAAAACATTCATAACTTACTTACGATTTATGTTAAACTTTTCCGTTATACATGGTCACGTCATTAATAAAAAAATAATCGGCAGACAAACACACATATTGTATAACCCAAAATTAAGCAAGTTACGCTTGTGTTATGGGCAGATGTTTTATACAACATACTACTCTGTGGCCGATCCCAGACACCCAGACCATAGTAAATAACACAAAAAATTCGTTACCGAAATCTATCATACCAGGACTCAAACCAGGAGCGTCTGCGTTGCAACGAGTCAGGCCGGCAAAGCCTTAACCCGCTCAACCACAGAAGCCGTATTTAAGAAAAAAAAGTGTTGACAAACATAACATTGTCATGTGTTACATTTCTAAAGAAATAAGCTAATTATTTTGATACTGTTACAAAGTTGGTTCATTAGTATTTAGATGAAACTTCAGAAACGGCTTTATAGTGCGGCCCTACATTAGTATTTTGTATATCCCGAAAAATGGGATACTTTCTTTAAAAAACATACCAAAAGTGAGTTTGATTGAACTGATTGTTATACTGATTTTATATGTACTCTACTTAACAGGAGGACCGCGTTTTGCGGAATATAGATCTGAATTTAACGGGAGTAAAACCACGTGATAAACTCTGTTATTTTAAAAATATGAATAGACAAATATGGCAGAGCTTACTTTAGAGTCGATAAATTGTAACCCGTATTCTATTTCAATTACTGGCAATAAAGATTCTCGGCATTGTGATTATTGAGAAGTGATCACAGCGAGTTCTTTCCCACATCTATACTTATAACTATATACTATCAACAAATAAAACCGGAGTGTCGGTTCGTGTCAATATTTAAGTGAAAATAGCTCATGCGAGCCCTGATCATAAATTGCCGTTTGTACATTATTTTTGTCTGTCAGTTTGTCTGAAACTTTGTTTTGAATATGTTCCGAAACGGGTCAACGGACCCCAATGAAATTACAGGAATTAAAAAAGCAATGTGATTTTAAAATTTCATATTATATGTTTTTGTAAGGTGTAGAAGATATGAACAAAGTGGCGGGCATAGCTAGTGTAAAATAAACATTTGTAATTCTCGACTGTTGTGAAAATAGTAGTTAATAACTCCTGCCTTCACTGTTAATGTAATATTTTTCCTATACTAAGAATCTTCATAAGAATATTTAATAAATAAATTTTGTTACTCAACTTACGTACAAGGCTATTTTTAAAGGGAACTCTCAGCGTGAGACGATACTTGTAATTCAATACGAATTCGTTTTCATTACCTATAAATGTAATGTATAAATTAACGTATATGCTAGATCTTGTCTGGCGACGTCATATGTGTTAATTTTAAATGAATGTCCCGAGAAGCTTATATCATTTTTAGAGTTTCTTAATAAATTAAAATACATAGACAATCGGAATATCGACAGATAGATGCAATATTTAACGCGCTATTCTAGTCTAGTGAAATATGAAAATTTCACTAGACACTAGATTTAGGTGTGGCTGGAATACATCTAACGGATTGTTTCATTTTAGCGTATCTACACGTGTAGTAATAATACTAATACCGTTAAATATATTTAAAATAAGAGTAGAGAAATCATTAATAGACAAATCATATTATTCCATAAACAAATTTCTTAATGTAAATTTCAAACTTAATATCAACACAATTAATAATAATATTTTAATTAAAGACATTAAGTAATTGACATACATAGATTGGAATAATATTAAGAAAATATACATACATCTATATAATTAATAAATAAAGGTAAGAAATATTATCCAAATTACATAAAAAGTACTTAATGAAATAAATTGGAACTATTTATTTAAATAGGAACTGTTAAGCTTCTGCTTAGTTACACACCATTGAAACTGGTAAAATCATATATATCTAGGAATAATACCTGTATGCAACTACATTTATGCATACAGTATTATAAAAGGACCCCATTTGTTCCTGCGCCACAGTTCCAAGGAACACATCTTACTATCTCCGATAGTATCGGGATCTTTGGCGTCAACATAACGAACAACGTGCAGATTCGGGGTCATCTGGAAGGCATGGCTAAACTTGCCTCCAAAAAGATTCGTGTGCTAAACCGGTCCAAGCAGTACTTCACCTCGCGGCAACGACTTGCGCTGTACAAAGCGCAAATCAGACCGCATATGCAGTGCACTGCTCACATTTATGGGTCGGAGCACCCTATTTCCAGACTGACCCCATCGACTCCATCTAGCGTCGCGCCGTTCGTATCGTCGACGATCCCATACTAACAGGCGGTTTAGAATCGCTTCGAAGAGACTGCGTCCCTCAGCGTAATTTTACCGCCGTGTTTGATCTGGTGCCGATGCCTCTCTCTTATAACCGCACCGCTCGCCAGCGACGGTATATTCATCCCCATTTTCTTGAGCTCCTACGCTCAACTACGCAGCGGTTCTCTAGAACATTTATTCCGCGCACAACAATGACCTGGAGGAAACTTCCCACCGCGGTTTTCCCTATGCGCTATGATATGGGGTTTTTTAAGAAGGGCATTATAACATTTCATAGAGGTCGGCAACGCCTTGGCAACACTCTTGGTATTGCAAACGTCCATAGGTGATGGTAACTACTTTCCACTAGATGGACCGTTTGCCTGCTTCAGGTAGGTAATAAAAAAATATGCAAGTACACTTTCCCGGTAAGTGACATTGGGACCAATATTTTATCTATAATTTTTTATTTAGTTCTAGTTTTAGTATTTATTTGTATTTTTCTATTAAATTAGTAATATATCTAATATTTGTCAAAAACGATGTTAAAAAATATAGCACACATTAATTTCCTAGTATAAATATAATTTCATATCATAATAATATTTTACTTTTTTTTAAATAAATAGTAGAGTGTCATTCGCTCATATATGTATAGTGTCCCCTCTAACTTTTACGTATAGGATGGAAATCTTTAAATGTTAAAGGTAATAAGCTTAAAAAATATTTCCAACAAAAATTAATTTAACAAGCTAAGTAATATTTAAACTATGATGTATTTTCGATGCTTATTGAGGATACCATAGGCAAATGATAAAAAAAATATAATTATATTTATCACTTGTACGAAATCCTTTACTGTGCGTGGAGTGCGCGCATTTACCTACCCGATTTATTTAGATAACTCTAGCCTTATGATTATCCTTGTTATCAAAAGTACGTATGTATTAAATTTTGTAATTCATAACGTCTTGAAGAAGGAACAAACAAATATACAAAGAGAAATCACACACATATTTTAACGACGGGGGGTAGTATTATGAAACCGATTATTCTCTTTAAAGTAATATGCAATAGTTGGTAGAATTCCTTATCTTATACACACAATCAGATATTATTCCTTATTTGACAAGACAAGATCCCTGTGGACGTGTTTTAAATGCGCCGGATTGCTTAAATTGGTCCTACCAGTCCTGATGACGTCCCTGTTAGGCAATGAGAGAAGCGTGTTGGATTGCTGCAGTCCAACGTCGCAATATTTATTGCATCACAGACTCGGATGAGAATAAAAAGTACCGATTGTTTCATGCAAAGCTATAAATATCAACGGGCGAGAACGGGTTCTTAAGTGAGGTGAAAAAAACCGACGATATTGCAGGACAAAATCGTATCATAATTTTAATGATGACAATATACAAAACGCATCCTGTCAATAGGCTATAAAATTAAAAGAAAGCGTAAAGTTTTCTTTTATATAAAATATGAGTTGCTAAGTTGTGCGGTCAAAACAACAATCTTGCTGTCCACTACATTAAATTTATCACCATACGAATCATCGTAGGGGCGTGCATAATACGAAGAACAACTATTTTATGTTCCTTTCTCAGTTCTACGGGCTTTTATGCTACAATTTAAATATTCAAGCAGATTGAAGGCCATTTCGCTATACACAACGCCAACATTGTATGCAATCTATTAACTTTACCAACTTTTCCGAAATGCTCATTTGGTTACAAGGGACACGTAACGGTTTGTCCAAAAAAACGTGTGATTGATGCACGTATGTTACTTGCACCTAAAAAATTACAAATTTCTCGCTTTTTATCCGTACAATTTGTTATTAAGTTAACGGTTTTCAATATATTTACAAATTCAACTTTCGTGTATGGATATTTTTCGACAAATCACCTGTTATATATTGTAAGTCGTTTTGTGCCAATATAACACTTTTGAATCCACAGTTACTGCGTTATTACATTTTTAAGGTAGTCATTCTTATTTCGTTGAACTATTCACTTGAACTTTATGTATGACGAGACAGTTTTTAATTTTACTTTCGAATCATATTATAGTGCTTAGCTTAATCGCTAAGAGCGTTATACTTATTTAAACTTTTAGCATTTAACCTAAATACATTCTTTAACTTTATTGTTGTAGCGCGACCCCCAACCGTCAATCATTGCTTTTATTGCATTAATCAGGCGTTTGATGATGACCAGTGGCCTCGTGAAATACAAATGAATCGCAATGAGGTTTTAAACTCTTCACAAAGAGTCTATAAATGACTGAAGAGATTCTTTCTTTGTGTCGTGTTATATGTGAGTTTAAAGTAAATCAGCACTGCTTTCTTAATCATAGCTAGCTAGCCATTCAAAACAGCTCATCTCTCAAATGATTTTGTAACAAATGAATGTAGTTTTAAAGAAATCTCGTAACACTTGATTTGAATACCCGTACGTGGAAAATATTAAACACATTGAAAGAAATTTACGACGCACTTCTAATTCAATGCACGTTTAAGATTTATCTAATCGCGAGCACCACTTCTTGTTCAATATTTAAAGTGAATACAAGTGAACCGTTATTATGTGATGCTTGAATGTGAGATGTTGCGTATGAATTTGATGTACAGTAGCATATCAGAGACAGTAATAGCGCAATAATAGCAATATATTCCAGATGGACACAGCAGGGCGCCATGCCCAGAGCGGTGTACCGCTCAATAGGAATCGCTACAGCATACACAATTGCTATAACGTTTTTAAACGTTTTATTATAATTGCTTTAGATAAGACTGTAATAACTGCACCTTCGAGACTACATAACAACCTGTCGAATTAATATACGGACATTGACTATTTATCTAATTTAACGAGCATGTAGGCTGATATCTTCTATGACAATTTAATTAAGTTGTTTCGGAATATATCTATCAACCAATCGTTCATATTTTATGAAGCTTTTGATGGATTAGGCCATAAAATGTAAAAAAGTATATAAAAGAGAGAGCCTTTCTGAATGGAAATTAGAAGATGTTTTGTTACTTATATATTGCAAAACCGACATAAATCATATTATCTAATGCCAGATAGGTAGGAAGTATAATTTAATTCATGGGAAGTACAACCATGCGTCTCATAGTCTAATAAATGAATATGTTACGGAAATGTTACGTGTTCGATTATTTATTGAAAATTAATTGATTTTGATTTGCTATTAAAATTATTGACCTGGTCAGTTTATTCAAATAACAGCATATTT
This sequence comes from Dendrolimus kikuchii, assembly GCA_019925095.2. Lineage (NCBI taxonomy): Eukaryota > Metazoa > Arthropoda > Insecta > Lepidoptera > Lasiocampidae > Dendrolimus > Dendrolimus kikuchii. Next base: position 16,741,977 of record CM034395.1, on the reverse strand, counting down.
AATTATTATTTAACTGTTTAAGACATTCACCGACAGGCTTTTTGACCTCTTAGGCCTGTATTATAAAACAATACATATACGCAGACCGAGAATTGAGATGATGACCAGTCCATTTAAACGAGTATTTCCGAAAGCACGTAAGGTTATATATAGGGCCACGTAATATTTCGATTGTTACAATTTGTGCCTATATTTGAGTTTTACAACCTTTTAACGCGGATCTCACATTTGAGAGCTCTTCTCTTCTATGCCATTTCCAGCTAAAGTCGATCTTAATCAGATCTTTACTGATAGCGCCGCCCAAAAGAACCAGTATTTTCTGTAGGTCAATGATTCAGCGGACCCATACTTCACTATAATGGGGTATATATCTTACAAAAATGGGTTAACTTAAATTATTGTTGAAAGATTAACCCATCGAAATGGTGATTTATAGCAGCACTCTTGTAGCTAAGACCTAAAATTGAGGTCGAAATTTTGCATTCCGTCTCGGATAAGATAAGCTTAAATACAATTTTAAAATGAAATGTTTATAAATATACATAATAATTATCCTACATGGATTTTGTGAAGTATAACATGATGATTAGTGTGACAGAGAATATATTCCAGAGTGAAGAGTACGGAAGGAAAAGATTTAAGTTGTGCCGACCCCAAATTGTTGGGGGAGATTTAAAAGAAAAGAAAATATGAAATTACAAATTAAAATGATACTATGATAATGTTACAACTTAGCCAAAATTCCACGAAGCACCCCGATAAATGTGAATGCACACCGGCCTGCCATAAAGCACGGTTTTATTACCCTCCGCATTGGAGTTCTTATGTTTACTTCGTGTTTAAAATTTTCAATTATACAATAGCCCCTTGTTATCGTACTTGTTGTTTACGGCCGCTCGCAGGTGGGCAGAATTATGTTTTTCCTAGAAATTGCGCCGACAATGGTGCAGGTGTGATTTGTGGAAATCATTGTTTACACGGTCGTAAGCTGAGTATAAAGGGGTGCCCGAACGGAGAGATCAGGGAGTCAAGCGACGATAACGATACTAGCAAGACGTATGTAGTACTTTCGATTAGCGATATAGTGACGGACTTTGCGCGTTTTATTGAATTGTGCAGTGTTACTGGTTGCATCCAGTATGTTTGTACCTGTTTTATACGTGTTTGTACAGTTCTAATAAACTCTATAGTAATTCCAACGGCATTTTAATTCGAGTCCTGTGTAGCTCGTAACAATAATATAATAATAACAGTATCCACTTATGAAGTATGATTATGTGAATGGCATAAATAATTACCCACAGCCATAAAATTTGGTACAAGTATACATATGCACTTTGGATAACAACAACGAACAATCATTTTCGCCAAAAAAAAAACCGAGGGGCTTATAGTTGAAGTTAGCGTGAAGGAAGCTGAATGAATCAATTATCAGTTGATCATCCAATGTGTTATATACATGCTATAATTTATCCCCATAAACAGGATCATTTCTATTGTATACAAGTGTGTGTAAAAATGCGAAGTTTATGCAAGCAGAGCCGCGTGTAAAGCTTTTTTTTTTTTTTTTTTTATTGCAGGAGTTCAGCAGACAAGCAGACGGCCCACGTGATGGAAAGCGGTTACCATCGCCTATGGACATTTGCAACACCAAAGGTGCTACAAATACGCTGCTGCTCTCTTAAAGGAGACTGGAACCTGGTGACTAATGTCGGAACACAACTCAAGGTTGTTATGGCGACATACTTTAAACCAGGGGTGGTAGCCATCCAGTCGGGCAAATGCCCTACCACCTGGCTAAAATAATTTTAAATTGATGTCTTGTGAAATTCTATATACAACCAACAAAATAATTTAAATAAAAAACTAATTACGTTAATTACTATACAAAGAACTAGCGGCTCGGCGCGGTTTCATCCGCGTTCTGTCCCGCTCCTGTGGTATATAGCGTCATGTTATATAGCCTATATCACTCCCTGTTAATGTAGCTTTCTAACAGTAAAAGAATTTTTAAAATCGGTTTAGTAGATCCAGAGATTACCTCCTACAACGTCACAAACTCACAAACTTTATTACCTCTTTATAATATTAGTATAGATTAGCTAAAATTTTCTGCATCAATATTTATATAGGAAATTCTTCGATAATAAAATATTATTTCTCAAATATTATAAATCAAATAATATTACGATAGAAGATGCTAATTTTATCACAACTCAATTAAATAAAACATTTAGACTTTTAAATTCAACAAACATATCGTCTGGTATAAAATTATGCAATGGTCCATATTTACCCAACCAAAGATATTGGTTTTTTCACTATTACACTATGCAATACTTTATGGCAAGAATGCATGATGAAAGAATGACTAAACAGATATTCAATGCAAAAGTGGATGGATGCAGAAGTCGTGGAAGGCCACGACACACCTTCCATGGTCAAATTGATCGTGTACTAGCAGAAGGTGATGTCAGGAGCCTTAAGAACAGACGAGCGTGCATGACAAGAGTTATGAATGTCAAAAAAGCAAGTGAGGTGTGTAAGAATAAGCCTGAATGGCGCTCTGTTGTTCGTGCCTACCCCGCAAGGGAACTGGCGTGAAGTTATGTATGTATGTATGTACAATACTTTATTACAATATTGTATAGCGACTATGTATAGAATACAACTTTCTTCTAAACTTGTATCTATATAATAGTCTTCCAGAGCAAAGGTTGTGTCTCTGATATAATATGGCTATGGACAGATAGAGGAGATTTTGGCGGGAACTGAAAGGAGATGTTGTGCTGTGCAGTTTTATTTTCTAAAAATGTGTAAAATGACTCTAAAATGAACAATAGTTGTAGGATATTGATAGTTTTTGAGTAGTAATTATGTGTTTTGTGAGAAATGTGAACTGTAAAGTCAAATATGGCCTTTCGAGTTGTCACAAGAACTCCGTTGAATGGCACTAGCTGATTTTTTTTTGTTTTATCGAAGTAACCGCGGAATTTGAAAACAGAAAAACATTAATTTAAACTGATATACACACAAAAAATTTGAAATAAAAGAAAAGAAGGGAAAGTCAATGATAATATTTTGTTGTCCATATTTTATTCTTCTTTATTCAACTAAAACTAAATAGATGCATGAATTGTTGGGATATAATGAACAGAATTTCTATTTCAAAAAGCATATCGACGTGTATACTATAAAATTATGAAATGGTCAATATACTGCCTTACAATTTACAAAAAAAAATACTCTAGGCTGGTAAGGCAGTTAACGACGGTGATGTCGATGCATATCAGAATTGTATGTGCTTAAGGTGAAAGTTCTTCGAAGTGCGAATGTGTCCCGAAATTGATGGGTTTGCCGTTAAGTGCCGGAATCGAATCTTGTATCTTACACGCGAACCCAACACGCAATACGGTCCCTCACCTTACAAAAATGAAATATCCAAAAGGGGATTCCATGAAAAGGTGAAACTATTTCAAAGGTGGATTCAAAGGTGATTCAAAGGTGAAACTATTTCAGTGGAGATGGCCTACTTTCCATGTTCAATAAGGTCTTAGTCTTAACATTCGGCTTGGTAGTTATTTTCGGTGTTTAATCTGTCACCAAAGAAAAGGTTTTTAAGTTATAATTTATCATTACTATTATCAAAATGGCTGATTCAACGTACTTAACTACACTAAAGGCATTTGCTTCAATAGTCAGATAAAAGTTATTCATCGCATATATTACAACATGAATAAATTAAAAGACATACTTCAGATGATTCTCCAGCGAGTGCATGGAGGTATTTTGTTGAAACCTGATTGACCGACCTAATATCCACCATCGCAGCTGAGGAAGACCTCAAGCTATTTGCGATGCGTCATCTGATCTACATTAACGCTATTCGTCTACGTAATATTATATTGGAACTCACGGAGGAGCGGCTTACAAGACGCTATCTCTACGTCTTCTCGCCCAGTCGTAGGATGTACATACATGTCCAATTGTACATAATATCCTCCTCGGCGAAGCGAAATTTAGGCCGAAAACCATGTTACAGATTTTGAATTTCGTCGTCTATAAACGTGACGAAGTCTTTTCCGGGGCCCGCCGAATAGGGGGACGGCCGTCCTGGTGTGGAGGGACATCATGCATGACGGGACTTCCAGACTTTCAATAGCTCAGTACAGTCGGGATGCTAGTGAAGGCGGCCGAAAGGGAGGTGAAAATCTTCGTCGCCTACCGGCTGCCGAGCCCCCGACTCGTCCACACTCATCGCACCGCACGACCGAATTTATCACATTGTCTGGCTAAAAGTAGGAAAGTATTCATATTGCCCGGTCCAAGTGATAAATTTAAGTTATGTCAAACCGTGATTTTTTAAATGGACCATGGGCCGTCGGGCATTACTTTATCAAATTGACCAACGCTCTTGGTCATTATTCATAATGATCGGTCGGTATAAATAATGCCTAATTAATCAAATTGTCCGTAACATAATTATTATGTAGTTACCGTGCAAACCTGTAGAGACAACATTTGACCCGAAGATATGTTATTTTACCAATTTAGCATCGTATGTATGATCGAAAAACTTCAGGCACTAAAATTTTATGTCACGGCATACATTTTTTGGTCGTAAGCATTACACGCTTTATTGAGATTTGTGACTATGTGTGTTTTTACTAACAAACATAACAACAAACATAAATCTTTTATGTGTTAAACAATCACATGCTTTGTCAATGGGTTTTTATATCGATATTGCCGAGAAAGCTTGAGGCTGTTGTGTACATGTTTTTTTTTGCAGATAGCCTCGAATATGTCAGCAAGATCTGTATGCATTCTGATTGACAGAAACAAGAAGGTTAATTGTATGCGTTCTAAGTATTTGTTACATTCTTTCACACTTTAATGCGAGTACAGTGATCAGCAAAATTAATGATGGCAAATTATAATATTTTTGATGTTAGTGTTAGATACCGTTATACGTTTTTCCGTTGCCCTAGTAGTTAAGTGTGTAATTTATTTATTTAAAATTGATCAACCAACACAATTCACAAAAATATGTAAGTGTTACAAGTTGTGTGAACCCGTTATATAAAGGCACGCACATATCTCTCAGAGTTCAAACGAATGTGAAGTGTGAAATAGTGTCAAGTTAATGAATTAGCAAAATATAAACAATATATTTTTTAACAAAAACAAAACCGACTTTACATTGAAAACCAAAAAATGAATATTTAACCAACTTCTTTCTACAACATCTTGAAGTCAGTGCTAATTAAAACATAAAAGAACAACAACAAATTTACAAACTATAGTAAGTTTTACGTTTTACTTGATAGAGACTTCTAGATGTTGTAGAAAGGAGTCGATTTAATATTTACTTTTTGATTTTTAGTACAAAGTCGGTTTTGTTTTTATAAAAAAATATATATTGTTTATTTTTAGTTGCGCAAATACATCAATAGCTTTAGAAATAATATATTAAGCATCTGTAGAAATTGTACAACTGGCACGCGTATACAAATTTGCCATCTTTCTCTTCGGTGTATATGCTCTTCAACGAGGGTTGCTCTCGATTTTCTTGCAATCCACCAATCAGATCCTGATTTGTGACTATGGTACCATCTCGGGAGTTAAAGAAAACAATTTAAAAATTCTTTAATAAGTAATGGTTACTCTTCATTTCCCTGGAATCCATTCACCAGATCCTGACTTGGTGACCATAGCACCATCGGGAGTATAGACTTACGAGTAAAGAAAAATTAAATTATATATCGTGGAGATATCGTGTTACGAAGAAGTCTATCATCAATATTCGTGAGTTTGTTTAATTCCTTGGAATATACTCCTGGGAATTCGGGATTCTTTCGATTAAAAGAATTTTTTTTAAAATCGGTTCATAATTGACAGTTCAAATCGAGTAATGAACAAACAAAAAAAAAACATAGAAGAATTGAAAACCTTCTCCTTTTTTAAGTCGGTTAGAAATGGAATTTTACTTTATCCCTATTAATATTATAAATGCGAAAGTAACTCTGTCTGAACTAGGAAAGGAATAATTATTTTGTATTTTTATTTAATTATATCTTCTTAGTCTCATAGGCAAAACGGCGATTGTTAATCTATGAATCAAGCTGAACCTGCATTAACTTTGAATATTTTTATACTTGGAACTTTGTTCATTCTTCGAGTCTTTAAGAAAGAACTGGTTATCATCAAATTTAAAAATCACGTAATTTGGTATACTGTTTATCCCGGAAAATGGGTCCGTTTCAGTGTAATACGGTTCACAAGTTTACCATGGCGATGCTATGGGTAATTACTTAATTAAATAAATTTTTATTTGGAAATAATTACTCATAAAGAAAAATTATATGTATACTAAGATATGCCCACGACTCGAATTGAAATTCCCGCGGGATTCCCGGGACACAAAATACTGCAGTATTTGAAAAATAACGTAAGCTATCGTTTTTGTGAAAACTGTGTCGAAATAAGGTAATGTACGCACCCGAACAAATATAATCTGCTTCCGGGAAAATTCCCGCAACATTTCCGAAATAAAAAAATATGCCACACATTTTATTAGATTACATTTGCTATTGATAAGTAAAAAGAGTCACATTGGAATTCGATTTTTTTAAATCTGGCCAATTTAAATCATACCCATCAAAATACCTGCGAGATTCCTGAGATAAAAAGTAGCGCAGAGGGTCTAAGAATAAGTTGTCGGTAAGCGAAAACCGTATCGAAATCAGCCCTGTAGTTTTTACGTGAATCCCGAACAAACAGACAAGAAATCTAAAAAAAAAACTGCATCGTTTTCTCCATCGTTTATATGGTCAATTCCAGTTTTTTTTTATTTTTTTTATTAGCTTTAATGTACAGTCACAGCATATTTATATAGGCACAGAAAAGAAAAAAAACAACACACATGGCACTAGATACGACTATATATAAGTATAGATATAAGGCCAACACTGCACATGCACTTCCTCACAACACCAGCATGTAACAGATACACTCTACATTAGCATAAGTTTAGTATTAAAATTAGAATAAATTAATATAATAAGTTATTCTTAAGGTACACCAAAACAGAAAAATTACTACATATAATGTACTACAATAATACACTAACAAAAACAAACAATAAGCGTGTACAGAGTCTCAAATTTTTCATAGAAATTAAGTATTAAAAAAGGGTACGGAACTCGAGTCCGTAGAGATATATATAATAATAATAATAATAATAATAAAAAAGCATATTTATAATATTATAGATAAAGTACTCAGTTGCTTGGTAAATATTTTAAGTTATTAATTACTTGTTAAAGTTATTACCAAATGTAATGCTCTATTATATTGAGATTTTTTGATGATAACTTTTTGGTGCTGACTGTACCTAAATTGCAAGACCTTTAACTTTTATGTATTATAATTTAACGCACAATACGATACCCACATATCTTGTTTAAATCATTTTAAAATTGGGTTGGTATATTTTTTAGAAGTCAAGAGGTGAAAATAGAAATGATTTTTAAGATTTTCGAATTCTAGAACGTGGCTCAGACTTGACCCCTTTAAATCACAAATAGAAGTTTTTTTTACTTGGACTAACAAACAGTTACATTATTAAACTTCTAGATATCATACTAGGATATGCCTGCGAGTTCGTCTACGCTTGACTTGAAATTCCCGCGGCTTTTCCGGGACACAAAGTACCGCAGCATTTAAAAAAGAATGTAAGGTATAATCGTTCTAATGAAAACTGTCGAAATAAGCTAATTTTTATGCATCTGAAAAACTTCAATCCGCTGTTGGGAGCGCGAGATTCCCGGGAAAAAAATATCACTCATTTTATTACATAAATCGATGAGTGAAAAATCACATTGGAATTCATTTTTTTAAAATCTGGTTATTTTAAATCATTCCCAGAAAAAATCCCGCGAGATTCCCAGAGAAAACATAGTGCAGATTTTAAGTCTTAGAATTTTCTGTCGATAAGCAAAAACTCCATCGAAATCGGCCCCGTAGTTTTTACGTGAATCCTGAACAAACAGACAAAAAGTCTAAAAAAATGCATCGTGTCCTCCATCGTTTATATAGTCCAGTTGTTTTTTATTAAAGAGCTTCAACGACATGTTTAGTATTTTATAATATTAGGTATATATTACAACTTTCCACTAGTTAAATATGTTTTTAAAACAGTTTGAATTAAGTTTATTAGTTGTCGAAGCCTATGAAAATACCACAGTTATACGAAAATAGTACAGTTATGTAATGTCATTTTGCTTGTTATGGAATCAACATTATGGTGATTTTTGTTTACGATAAAAGTGAGGTTAACAACGACGTCTTCAGAATATTGGTTGCGTAAAAATACAAAAATAAAAACGTGTCATCTGACATACAACATGAAACTGTGTCGTCCTACAAAAAGACAGATAAAAACCTTTTTAACTTATTATGTTAAAGGGCATGCTTCTCTATTTCGTATGCCAGATGGCCAAGAGATCTTGCTATTATATTTGTTTACTTATTAACAAACATAAAGTTGTTATCATTGGGAAAATAATGATTTGCGTAATTCATTAAAAAACAAATATCGTTAATTCTTTTTTTTTTATTGCAGGAGATCAGCAGACAGGCAGACGGCCCACTTGATGGAAAGCGGTTACCATCGCCTATGGACATTTGCAACACCAAAGGTGCTACAAATGCGCTGCTGCTCTCTTAAGGAAGACTGGAACCTGGTCACTAATGCCGGAACACAACCCACAGCGTTGTTAAGTCGCCTCTTACGACAGGCCGCCCGGCCGCAGGAAATTGTATTCTTTCTCCGTTCCTGCACGGATAAGATTGTTCGTGCCTACCCCGCAAGGGAACTGGCGTGAAGTTATGTATGTATGTATGTATGTATCAAGTAGATATTCACCAGGCGAAAGCTGGACTCATAAAACATTATAATCAGCTTCAGCCAAATAAAATTTGACTGACACCAAATAACGAAGTTCTTATTTTTCAACTCAAATTTTGCAAAATTCACTAAGAAATTGTCAAGATTTTCTCTACAAACACATGATTCTTGCATAAGAACAATCAGTATCATCTTTATGAATTTCTAAATTTTCTATTTGATAAATAATAATTGTAGGAAAACAATAATTATTCTACAATTATTGAATCTTGTAACAAAAATATAAATTTTATGAAAACAAAACTGTACAGTAAGTAACACATCGTATTTCATGTTCCTGGTAATTTATGCATGTTTAAGAGTATATTTTAATAAATTTTACCTAGTGAAACTTCTGTTATTTATTCTGTGAGTTAGTTTAAACCCGATGTTTTTGCAAGACATAAAACATGCATCAAATTGATTACCGATGACTGGCGGTCGACCGAGATTAAGAACACTGCCGATAGATAGATAGTCTGAATATCTCAGATGCATAATTTTGTTCATGTCTATTATTTAGTCTATTAGGCTTTTGTAACACAATACTTGTGTGTGTACAACCCGTCACTTGTTATTGTAAAATATTGAAAAAGGAGTAGAGTTAGGTAATTGTTTAAGAATAAAGGAAATCTCATTAATTAATATCATGCAGATACAATCAGAGTGAAATTGTAGCAGCGAGAGGTAGATTAAATAATATTTCAGATGTCAGAGTGTAGTATTTATTCACTATCGAGTGCTGATGAGAACTGAAATGAACTTATTTATTTTGGAAACCGTAACCTTATGTACAAATATTAAAAAATCGTACAGCTAGTAGCTGCCATAAAATAATGGTGCTTTAATCTATGCTAAAAATAGTTTCTGTTTGTGATTGTAATATTAAAATTAAGTTTACACTTAGATTGTAAGGATGATTTAATAAAGACACATATATAAGGGCCGATTTTTCAATCATCAGATAGAAGTTATCCATCGAATAAATTATAACTGACTGAATGTAAAACTGACACGGTAACCGTAACAGATCATCTGTTTTATTCACGAAACCGTGATTTTTAATTTATGTTGCATTTTGTTCAATGAATAACTTTTATCTGACGATTCAAAAATCGGGCCTTAGATTAGTTGATTGCTCTTAAATAAATTTAATAATAATTGCCAAAATTTAAGTGGAAACTGCTATTTATAATCGATGGTAATCGATTTTAACCATTAATAACCGTTTTCGAAGTGCCGTATATAGTAATTTTTTGCTGCATTTAAGAATCTGTAGAGAAATTATTAGTGGCTTAATCTTCAGCCAATAGATATCTACTGCTGAAAGTACGCCTTTCCAAATGTAATGGTCATTTACTTACCATAGCTTTAACATTACATGACATTACTTGTATTTTTTTTAATTTCTGAAGTACAGCAAACATGCTGACGGCCTAATTGTGATGGAAAGTGGTTACATGGCATTAGCAATGTGGTGCCAATGTGCTGCCGGCCTCGTAGGAGAACCTGGAAACTAGGCACTAATTCCGGAACACAACTCAAAGTTGTTATAGCGGATTATTTTAGACCAGGTGTGGTAGCCATCTAGTTTTGTCGCCTGTTATGACAGGCCGCCCGGCCGCAGGAACCGGTATTTTTTATCCGTTCTTGCACGGAGATGGAGCTTATGTCAAATTTTAACATATGGTAAGGCAAATAAACGTTGGTTAAGATATAAAAATTGGCCATAATTCACATACCTACATCCTGCTTTTTTCATTATCAGACCAGAGCGAATTACAAAAATTTGGTTTGTAAAATTTACCCGTCTGAGAATCGAACATTGTCATTCATAACAACAAGGACACTCCCTCGTCATTCCACTGAACTGGGTAGGTTGCGTAGATAACTAGTATCAAAGAGTAAGTTAAACGTTATTTATGCATCTGTGCACAATCTGACACAGATCACTCCTGTTCTGTGCAATATGATAACACAGATCTAATTTACTTAAAATGTTTCAAAAGCGTTTATGATACGTGCCAAAACAATTAGCACAATATTCCATTGGTGAAAGTAGTCATGAAAATATATTAATGTAATCGAAATTTTGTAACTAAGTGATATTAACATTAATTGTAACGATGTTTATGTACCTAACTAAATATAACTCCTTACAAATAAGACTTGTTATTCCTGAGGGCCTAAAGCTGCCGCTTTCGCAGATTTCTACATAACAAGTATCAAAATCAAATTGGAACTTTATGTTTAGAACTAACAGTAATTCTAGATACGTGTCATTTTCATTAAGGCCCGGTTCGATATCTTAGCGCTTAGCGACCGTTCATTCGTCTTACCGTCGGTTAAAATTTGACATAAGCTTCATACAAGTAGTGTCAAAATTCAATGAATAAATATTAAGATGTAGAAACTGGTCATAAGCGATTGTCTAAAAAGTTTCTGGCTTTAGATCTAACTATGAAAAAGACTGGACTTTTGTGCTAATTGGATTGACGCATAGTATAGTTAACTTATATACTTATAAGGAATTTAGGAACAAATTGGTATAAATACAATATTTTTATTTATTATGTATATCTATCTATAATATTATAAAATTCCGTGTCTGTACATTAAAGCTATTTAATGTACAGTAGACAGTACAGTTACAGTATAGTTAAACAAAACAACTGGAATAGAGTATAAACGATGAAATTTTTTTAGTTTTCTTGACTGTTTGTTCGGGATTAACGTAAAAACTTCTGGGCTGATTTCGATGTGATTTTCGCTGATCAACAGCTACTTCTTAGACTAAAACTCTGTGCTACTTTTTAGTCTCAGAATCGGGCGGTAATTTTTCTGGAAATGATTTAAAATGGCCAAATTAAAAGAAATCGAATTCCATCGTGATTTTTTTACCGATCGATATCAAATTTAATGTAATAAAATGTGTGATATTTTTTATCCCGGGAACCCCGCGGGAATTTTCCCGGGAGCGATTTGAAGTTATTCGGATGCATAAAACTTAGCTTATTCCGACACATTATCCACTAAAACGATAGCTGATTAAGCTATCCGCGCCCGCTACCGCGGGAATTTTAAGTCAAGTGTGGACGAAGTCGCGAGCATATCCTACTATAATATATGGTTAAACACCTCTCCTTTATAGAAGTAGGCTAATCACTACAGCAGAATAAAATAAAACACGTTTAATTATTATCTTTCATGGATAATATTTCCAGTCGTAACTAAAACATACATTTCATATCTTGAGATATGAGAAGTCGGAAGATTCTAAATCGCAATCCATCTCTGGCATCTGGGATTGAAGTTGCTATTTTTAATTAACCTCTGGCATCCCAACCGTGAGTCATTGCATCGGTCGACGTCTGGCTTCAGATGTAACTTATTAGATTAACTATCTGAAGCAGCATCTAGTGCTGTACCGACACACCGCGCTTATGAGTTTGCAAGGTTTTGTATTTAAGTACTAACAGTTGCATAAGATGCAATCCACTTTTGAGAGAATACGATTTTATCAACACTATGGAATATGGCAGATTGATTTAATCTGTCCACGATATAATCCATCTTCAAATGGATGCTGTTTCAATATCTATGCTTTTCAAAGCGACTTACATTTACCCATCGTTCTAAAACTCTAACCATTGCGAGACCACAAGTCTTTACACAGTTAACACTTTCATCCACATATATTTTTATCTCCTGCATAAAGAAAAGACGCAACTGTAATATTGGTACTACTAAAAGCCTAAACATGAATGTTCATCATTGCTAATACAACATTTCATCCCCTATTCTTCTCCATTCAAGTTTTCAAGTCCTAGTCCTTTTCAAGGATACAATTTACCTCCTTGCAAAAGCCCATTAGCCCGTTCTGCCCTTTAGTTGCAAAAGTTTTTGTTTTTAGAATTTTGTTATCATAAAAATATTAATTTTTAATGTACATTATAAACAAATAAACGTTTATTTATTATTACAATACAATATTACATTTGATTAAAAATATCTAAAATTAAATACTCTGTCCGCTGCGGAGCCTGGGGACCAAGCTGTTGGTGGTAAGGGTTTCAGGAAATTCTCCTTGTAATTCGTGCCCAGGAATCCCACTTTCAGTATCTAGGCCTTAGGAAACCTTTTTTACGAGGAGAAATCTACTTACGGACATCTCAGTGTGTGGGGATTACGGCGAGAGCGTGTGGAGATTCGCTGAGCTGTTGTCAGAATTGTTGTGGATCGAGAGGATAACTTTGAACAATAAATTATGGCGAATATGTAAGATTACTTTTATTCATTTCACGCAATATAACAATATACAATTTTACACACGGCATGGTCACAGGCAGAAGAGAGAAGAGACAGGGGGACGTAAAACGTCCTAAGGCGCTGTTGTCGTATGACACCTGGTAGTGACATTTCACTGAACGGCAAAAGGGTGCTGAAGCTAGGGTGGATAAGCCCTAGCTTCAGCACCCTTTTGCACAAGAATACCCACTAAAAAGCCTCGTGTTTCTTCCAGTCGCATATAGCCAGGGACATGAGAATTAGTTATTGCCTCCCCGTAAGCTCTCACATAACCACTTTTTACCCGTGCAGGAACCGAGAAAGAATACAATTTCCTGCGGCCAAACAGACGGCCAGTCGTAAGAGGCGACACAACAACCCATAGGTTGTAGGTGGTAGGATATTTGCCCGTCTGGATGGCTACCACTTCTGGTCTAGAGTATGCCGCCGTAACGTCCTTGAGTTGTGTTTCAGTATTAGTGGCCAGGTTCCAGTCTCCCTTTAGAGAGCAGCAGCGCATTTGTAGCACCTTTGGTATTGCAAGTGTTCATAGGTGATGGCAACCGCTTTCCGTCGGGAAAGCCGTCTGGCTGTCTGCTGAACTCGTGCAATAAAAAAACATAGGCCTCAGGTGGCCTAGCTGAAGATGGATCAATCGATCGAGGCTATTGGGCTATAACTATGTAATTCATGAATTTATTATTATCTTTAACGTAAAGATTCTTATAAATAAAGTTAAGAATGGAGACGTAAATTGTGTCTAAATTCCATGCGCGTCCTACATTCACATTTAGCCACAGCTTTAAACGCTTGTTTTCGCTAATTACTATCTTGTTTGCAATTTAAAACCCCATGTACCCATTGATTGCAGGTACCATTGGCGAAAGTGATATTGAATGGGGGGTTGTAAGTCTCGGTAATTGGCAGCCGTGTGTTTTGCTGGTAATGTTGCAACCGGCGACGTGTGAACTCGGCCTAACTGCGTCTGTCAGTCGCGTTCGTAGATACGGCTAGGCTACTATCAGCCGGCATTATGCAAGCCCTTCACGGTGTCCGCTACTGTCCGACGACGTTTCCTGAATGTTTCGAGTAATTTAGTTACGATATTTAAATTGACATTAAACAGCGCGTAATTACCTATTGCATGATATAAAATAAGACATAAATTGCGATAGGGGTAAGCTGATTAATAATATCTGAACTGGGCCAGTTGTCTTGATAATGCCCTGTAGGCCGTCCGCGGTTCTTAAATTAATTACATCCCAGTTGGAGTTGCGCCAGTTTATCATATGCAAAAATTATTATGCCGACTTCATTGCTAAATAATGATGCTTTGTTGCTGGATGTAGCGAGCCAATCTAAATTCTCATCTCATACAGATTTGCGGTTAATGTATAAGGCATCTGTCATGTAGTTGTGAGTCCTTTGAGGTCAGATTGGCTGCATTGGCATTGATGGGCCGCTTTGTCAGTGCCACGGTCGCGATGGAGTTGGATAGCGCTGTCAGGATGCTTGTTTGTTGTTCCTTATCGTCTCCACAGACGACCGACTACGCTAACCACTTATCTAAATCGAAATCTATCATTAAAAACGTGCATTAGATTTGATACAGATGCATTGTATCATTACTATATATACTAACTTACCTTAATATAACATGAACTCATTAATGTCTCCGTACCATAGAGAAGAATCTTGCCGCTTCTTCTCCTTAACAGCAATAATATGTTGTAAAGCGATGTACATAGACTAGGAAGTAAAATTAAATTAACTTATATGTATGACCTACAAAAAGTGTTCTCCAGTAGAACTTACAGTGAATAAAAAATTTTGAATTTGAATTTGAAAATGTTTGTAATATTAATGGTGCAGTAAAATTTATCTGTCAAAAGCTTCCAAATTCTACATGATTTACTTTTTTAATCAATATTATGTGACAGATACACCAAATCAGTCAAAAATTTAAAAGAAATGTTTATACCCAATAACTTTTATTATTTGATTGATTTCACGTTAAACAAAGGAGTTTTTGTGGCAGATAGAAATAACACATATTACTAAACTACAATTGACAACAAAATATCACCCTTTAATTTCCTGCCAAAAACTCTTTGTTATTGCTTTAAAATGTTTGATTTCTAGATCCTTTGGGTTGTGTTTTGTAAGTGCAAGCTAAGGTTTAACAATGTTTGTGTATTTCGTCTGAGATTAGCTTAAGTTCAGACAGACTGTCCAAGGTCTGTTCGCACTTACAAAGCATTCAATTCGATGAATAGCTTTGTTAAGAATCGCAGGTCTGTACCTAAGGCAAGTAATATCCAATAAGGCTAAGTATTTCCCATTTCGGTCTAACTTTCCACAGCCAGGTGGTAGGGTATTTGCCAGTCTGGGTGGCTAGGCCACCCCTGGTCTAAAGTATGCCGCCATAACGATCTTGAGTCATATTCCGGCATTCGTAGCCAGGTTCCAATATCCCTTTAGAGAGCGGCAGCAGATTGGTAGCACCTTTGGTGTTCAAATGTCCATAGGCGATGGTAACAGCTTTTCGTCAAATGGGCCGTCTGCCTCTTTGCTGAACTCATGCAATAAAAACAACTTGAAGTCATAATTTACTCACAAAATTAAAAGAGATTTAATATGATTTAAATAATAAAAATGAATTTAAATATCTACTTTTCTTCTGCTTGATTTGTTGCGAACAACGGAAAATTAATAAAAAGTTCCACCAAAATCACTGGATCCTCAAGACTGTGATGAGGAAACAAAGAAAGTTTAAAAATACAAATTATAAAAAGGGTATCATAAAACTTTTCTAGGCTGAGAGCGCCTTGGTGACATCTTTGGAGCTGCAAACTTTCATAGGTGACGGTAACAGCTTTCCGTAGGGCCGTCAGCTTGGCTGCTGTAAAAAAATACATATTTTTTTAGTATTTTATAAATATTTATTAAAAAGTGTAATTTTTATAACTTAATCATAAATATCTATCACTGATCTTATCTTGTGGTGTGATTTAATTATTATATAGGAACTAAGTAGCAGCAGGAAACTAACTTATAAAAATATGATTAAAAACGAAAAATCTAAGTTAGAAGTGTAAATAAATCACTCCGAAATGAGAAATAGTTGCAGGAAATATTGCAAGATCGCAACCAAGTGTTAATAATGGGATATTAATGCTGATTGTTGCCATGTACCTGTCATCTGTGCACATAAAACCATCAAACAATATGTGTTAGTTAAGTCTTTAAGATGTTGTAAAAAGATAAAATTGTTGGCTGGAAATTGCTTATTTTATAGACTATAGTTTAGAAAAGAAGTACTGTACATTACAACCTCGGACGAAGAAAACAGATAGACCGAGTTCCGAACTCTTAGAGTCAAGCCGGCTACAAAAAGCCGATTTTAGAATAGGACTCCTTAAGAACTTAGTATTAAGTAATCGAATTAAAATGGATAAAGATGAAATAGTTAACAGTGGCTACATCACTAATACCCACACAAACCCAAACCACGTGTATACTACATAACTTAACGCACATAAGTTTGTAAAAAATGCTTCACTTCATTTAATTTTACACTTTTGTTCACATGCCGTCTTCGTTCTTCACATACTTTTATTCGCCAGAGTGTAGGTACAGCTAGTTATATTAATGTAAAGGACCAGTTACTGGCATTGTATTAAAGAAATGAAGAAAAACGCTTCTAGTGTGCAAAGTGCATATGCAACGGTGATCAACTTCCACCAGGTGGTCTTCTTGCCTTCTTCAGCCAATACAAATATATTTTTTTTAATATATAAATTTGATTTATATATTAAAAAATAGAATATTAACATCCATATAATTATTATGTGTGAGAAATATAATGTTTATACCCGTGAATCCCCATCTTTGAGTTTGGTAAACGGTAGAAACGCTTAGACGTATACTAACGAAGATCGTCTTAAGGATTGGTTGTATTATTTATTTAGAAAGTGATTTAAAGTATCTACTGACAATTTATTTGCTCCTAGTCTTGTTATTACTTGGTGTACAATTACCACCGGAAACTGAGTTTATCTCAGATCATCTTTGAAGTTTTCATTTCTCAATCTCAGCAAGAAAGTCATTGGTATATGCGGTATATTTCTTAGATACTAATAATATAATAAATAAGGTGAAGTTTTTATATTTGAAAGAGTTTATCTTAACAACGGTTTATCATATAGCGCCTGTTCCAAAACAATATCGTTAATTAGTAATTTCATTCCACATCTTATTAATTTTATTAAAACAATTTGTTACTTTCGGTTGCATTTTTATTGTGTATATTAATATTAGAGCAACGCGTTAGGGATGCGCCACTTACTAAAAACATCTTGTTATTGTAACATGTATGTAATATGTACATAAATAAATGCTCGATGCAGACCGACTTTTCAGATTATAACTCATCTAAATGACAAAAACTTGTTTTGTAAGTTTTCTTAGACATCGGAATGTAATGCTGTCTCAAAGAATTTCGTATTAGTTTATAATGGTAAAAACACAATATACTAGATAACTACTATTAACGGATTTATAAATTAACATTCTAATTTGAAGTTTAAAAATAAAAAGATTTTATTACATTTATATTTTGCAATATGATATTAGATTTTACTTGCAAAAAAATGTTGCTTAAAATTATATTAAGACTTGTAACAACGTGTTAATTAATTACTTAAACACGGTTTTAGGCCCAATTTGGACCAATACAATTACAGAGGTGATTGCTTATTAATATCTCCTGTTTTCGTGTCCCAAGAGATCTATGATAGTATGGTGATTATCGTATGATTTAATGGCTATGGTCGCCGCGTGGATGGTGGGAAGGTATGTATAAAGTTTATTAATAACTGCCCTTGAAGCGGTATAATCATAGTATTATTGTAATGCTGCCTTGTCAACTTGTCATAAGCTAAAATAAGAAATGAATTCCTTCATTAGTTTGTGTTTTTGAGTTGTAGAATTAGCCAAGATCTAAAATTAAATATTTATTTTGTTGTTTGTTCTTTATTCACCGCATTCGATGTGAAAGAATTCTCGCAAAAATTAGTATGACAAAAAGGTTTTATACTTATCTACCTTTCTAAGAATATTTCATTAATTAAAAAGTGAAGTCTCCATAAAATAATTATAAGTTTTAGCACCACCTACATCGCTAGTTTAGGTAAGATCATATACTTGTGAGTTTGCTTACCTAAAAGTTACCGCTTCATCAAGCGACAGGGCCGTCTACTGATTTGCTTTAAAATACTCTGTTCTTATGTTTGTTTATTTTAGCGAGCAATTAAGTCTTATTTAAATTAAAAATTTATTTAAGTAGAAATTATATACTATAATCGTATATAATATTAATATATATTAAACAATATATTAATATTATATTAAACAATATATTAATATTATATTAAACATTATATTGAATATTGGAATGATGACGTAGACAAATTCTTTATGTATTAAACAATACCTCCATTTCGTAAATTACGTATCGTATTATTACATTTTGTATTGGGCCCCACCTTTATTGATGGTAGGCAAAAGGCATTCATAAAGGCCACAAGGTCACACATAAAACTACGGGAACCCAATCTGAATATTCAAAGAGTGGCCGCTCAACAAACGGGATATTTTAAGTAATTGATATTATATTAAGAACAAAACAAAACAACCCACAGCCAGGTGGTAGGGCATTTGCCCAACTGGATGGCTACCACCCTTGGTCTAAAGTATGTCACCATAACAACCATGAGTTGTGTTCTGGCATTTGTGATCAAGTTCTAGTCTCCCTTAAGAGAGCAGCAGCGCATTTGTAGCACCTTTGGTGTTGCAAATGTCCATAGACGACCGAGTGTCGAGTAACCGTTTTCCATCAAGTGGGCCGTCTGTCTGTCTGCTGAGCTACTGCAATAAATTAAAAAAAATAACAGTATTACATTTTTAGTTTGATAAAAAATACAAAAAGTTGGAAATTTTGATCTATGAGATGATTTGTGAATTGTAATTACTAAAGGTCGAATGTAGAGAACTTAAATAATGATTACTATAAAAAACAATTACAATTTATTATTAAATTTATAAAAATCTCAGATGAAAAAAAGTATAGATGGATGGGTCAAATGACGTGAAACATTAAAAAAAATTGTGTGCCTTGCATCTGGCTGCTTACTAACTTACTACATCTTACTATTCATTTTCGGAGCTTATGTCAAATCAGCAAAAGTAAGGCAAATGAACGGTTAGTAAAAAATAGGAACCGGTCATAATAGTAAAGTATCTACTGGAAACTATTACTACTAACTACTATGCGTAGGTACTAATCGATTATTTAAAGAAATTAATAATAAGTTTTGATCACAAAAGGGTAATTTTATAAAAGGGTTTTTTATTGCGAAATTGACTAGCTGGCAGATGGCCCTCATAATGAAAAGTAAACAGTTTTTTTAAATTTATTCCTGAGCTGACAGCCTGATGACCCAACTGCGATGGAAAATGGTTACCGTCGCCTATGAACATTAGAAATACTAGAGGAGCTGCCGGCTTCGAAGGAGAAACTGAAACCTAGACACTGATGCCCGAACACAACTCAAAGTTGTTATGGCGGTTTATTGTTCGTTATAGGTGGTCCGTCTGCCTGTTTGCTAGTTTTGAAACAAATAAAAAAAATAGATCTTTTGCCCATCATTGTGGCAAATTGAGTTTTATCAAAAACTCCCATGTTATTTACCGGACACAAATCGTATTAACAAAAATAACACACATCTAGAGCTGGGCAAAATACATTACTGATTTAATTAAAATGTAACTTACAAAATACTATCTCGCATGTATTTAAAATATAATTCTCTAATCTAATTTAAAAAATTTAAGGCGTGTATTTCAAATATAAAATACAACATTTTCACTATTTTTATTTAAAATACAAATTTTAAAATACAGTCAGGTGTTAGGTTATGTAAATAAAATAGAACTAATCCGGTCCAGCCTATTAATCAGTAAAGAAGAATTCCATCGCTGCCGTCGTTGAGAATCGTAGAATCGCATTCATACTAATAAACTTAATAAATACACAGAAGCTTTGTGAATATAGCTGTTTAATACTGAAAATGACAACATATTTTCAAACGTATTGCGAAACCATAAGTATTTGAAATGTATTTGTATTACAAATACGTATTTTAATTACAAGTAATTCAAATACTACCTAACCCTGCATACATCAAATGTCTTTTGCATAGTTTGAAATATTTCATGATCGTTATTGTAGGACAAGCGTACGCATAATACAACAGATTACGTGTGTGGCTAGACATTTGGCTAATTGCAGATTTGTGAAATGAATGGCTAACCTCAGCCTGTCTGTGACTACAAAACAAGACAATTACTAAATCTGTCCCTGGAACTAATACTTGGTACAGTCTATGTTGACACGACATGTTCTGAGAAAATAATAACATGATTCCCACATGGCATAGAACTGTTTGGATGACATTCTAAGAATATAATTTTATTATTTGTTATTCTAAATTTCTAAGCGAGAGTTGGGTATGGAAGAAAGAGCATGAAAGTAGAGTAAACGCGGTCGAGATGCGAGCACTGCGCAAAATCTGCGGAGTGACGCTCGCGGACCGCGTTCGTAATACCGAAGTAAGAAAGAGAGTTGGTCTGAAAGAGAGTGTCGGGGTGAAGGTAAGGAAAGGAATGCTCCGGTGGTTCGGGCATGTGGAAAGAATGCATGATGAAAGAATGACTAAACAGATATACAATGCAAAAGTGGATGGATGCAGAAGTCGTGGAAGGCCACGACACACCTTCCATGATCAAATTGATCGTGTAGCAGACAGGAGCCTTAAGAACAGACGAGCTTGCATGACAAGAGTTATGAATGTCAAAGAGGCAAGTGAGGTGTGTAAGAATAAGCCTAAATGGCACTCTGTTGTTCGTGCCTACCCCGCAAGGGAACTGGCGTGAAGTTATGTATGTATGTATGTTATTCTAAAATATCTATATTTTATTTTTATTTTTTTATTGCAGGAGATCAGCAGACAGGCAGACGGCCCACTTGATGGAAAGCGGTAACCGTTGCCTATGGACATTTGCAACACCAAAGGTGCTACAAATGCGCTGATGCTCTCTTAGGGGAGACTGGAACCTGGTCACTAATGCCGGAACACAACTAAAGGTTTTTATGGCGACATACTTTAGACCAGGGGTGGTAGCCATCCAGTCGGGAAAATGCCTTACCACCTGGCTGTGGGTTGTTTTGTCGCCTCTTACGACAGGCCGCCCGGCCGCAGGAAATTGTATTCTTTCTCCGTTCCTGCACGGATAAAATATTTCGAGTGGAACGTGTTTTTTATATTCCTAAGCTATATATTATTTTGAACGCTGCAAAATATAGAAATAAAACATACATGTCAATTTAAGATAAAGTACCTGTTTTACAGTCTTATTCATATTGAGTTATAGAAGTTTGAAGGCTTCTTTATGGTTCTTAAAGAGGCCTTCAAACTTACTCTAATTCAATATGAATACCATTAATGTTTAAAGATTTTATTGAAATATGCAATCTAAAAAAGGTTGGTATTTATATACTGTATTATATGCATGTTACTAGCGGACCGTCGATGGTGATAAGTTGTGGAAGATTAGTTGTTACGCATCTGCGACTCATTCTAATGTCCTGGGTTCGAATGCCCGGGAAGCATTCTCCGTTTACGAAAATATTGTGATGAAACCGGCACGTATGTCTTCCAAAAAATGGACGATTTCGTGCTGATATTATTATTATAATAAATGATCTATTTACAGAAAATAAAATATACCAATTCTACAAAAGTTCTACAAAAATAAGAATATTTAACCATACATCTATATGGGTTAAACTTTCAAATTTTATACTGTAAGATAAGTGTTTTTGTATACACTAGTAAGTTTGTGTAGTATTTGAACACGAGCCAACATTTGTCTTGTAATGCGATTCTGTTTAAAGCAAATATTTTTGCTTGTCATTACACATCAAAGGTGTCATTGTGTTAAGATAGGTATATTGTTTGGTTTTAGAAAATTATAAATAACCTTATTTTTTTTTTAAACAAGAGTTTACCCCCGAGGCTACCCCGCGGGTCAAACCTTAGTACGTACTTGTTTAAAGAACAGGTATTAAATTTTTATGTTAGTGCTATTTGCCCCCGGAAGATTAATTTCAGTTTATATCGCAAAGTATACCATCTCCCGGTATGAAAAGTATTTATGTCCATTTTCGGTATTAAAACTACATTTAAAAAAAATGCAAAACTGATCAGTTTTCCTATTTAGGTGTTTCTCGTATGGATAAAATCAGGAATGAGGACATCCGTAAGAGAACGAAGGTAACCGACATAGCTGGCAAAATTAGCAAGTTGAAGTGGCAGTGGGTCGGTCACGTCTGTCGCAGGACCGACGGCCGATGGAGCCCGTTTGCTCCTTGCCTCCGTTTCTTGCCTGGAGTGGAGACCACGTCTCGGCAAACGTAACGTAGGACGCCCGCCAGCCCGGTGGACTGACGACCTGCGCAAGATCGCCGGCAGGGGCGGAATGAGGAAGACAGGAGACTGGGATATGTGGCGCGTAATTGGGGAGGCCTATGTTCAGCAGTGGACCGATATGGGTTGAAAATAAAAAATCCTAGTAGTTTTTCCGTGAAAGCTTAATAGACAGATCGAGTTACTATCACATTTTTTATAGATGATGAATTTTTATATCTATAAACTTGAGAAATGATTGGTCGCTCATACAAACTTTCATCCCTATTTTAAAAACCGTTAAACCATTCTAATTTTATTTATCTATCCCCGTTTATATATCTATCCCCGTTTATATATCTGTAAACTACATAAATGACCAAAATGACCTTTTTATTCACCTTCTCCCAATTTTTTGGGGTCGGCACAATATGTCTTTTTCTTTCATACACCTCTATTCTGACATACACCCTCTGTCACACAAATCATCATGTCATCCTTCACACAGTCCATCCATCTGTTTTTTGGTCTATCTTTACATTTATATCCAACAATCTTGAAATTTAAAATTCTTTTGACACGTGACTTTCATCCCTTCACATACCCACCCATACCACCTCAGATTTATTTTTCTCAATTTTTCAGTAACGGGTGCAACTTGCAAAGTTCCCCTTATGTACTCATTTCTTATCTTATCCATTTTGTAACACCACGAACCCATCGCAACATTCTCATCTCAGCTGAGTGGAGTCGTTTGTGATCCCAGACATTTTGACCACAGTAAATAACGGAGAAAAATCGTTTCCGAAATTAAGTTTCTAGATCCTGTCGAGTAGCCTGCACTTCTTATGCCCCTGCTCCACTTGTGTTAGTGTTAGTAACTGTAGCCAAATGCGTCTTGTTTATAGCTTTAAGTACGAAGCTCACTTCAAATGCAAGAGTGTGTAAAAGGTGTCGATAACATGATAGGGATATGTCTAAGAAACTCTTACAAGTAAAATGGGAAAGTTTTCGCAAAATATCAATATGAACTTTACTCGAATTAATCCGCATGGGGAATATTAATTTATTAATAAATTTGATATCAATAAACTTGTTGATATTATAAATACTATAAGCATTTATTCTAAAGAATATTAAAAGAAAAATACAATTAAATACTAAAACTAAACTATAGTATGAAAAATAAACCTAAAATGAAAAACTAGAACTAAATAAAAAAATATAGATAATATATTGGTCCCAAACCACTGTCACTTACCGGGAACGTTCCCAAAAGGCTGGCGGCGTTACCACGTTGAATAGCAATACTTAGCCTTTGAGCACAATAGACGCCAGCCTTTTGGTCGCGTGAGAAGTCTACTAAACGGTCGGCGACATCTCGATAAAGTTTTAGAGCGCTAGAACCCCACGGACCCAGAGTTTCCACGCCAAACGCCGCAAACGTATAACTATTTCCGATAGCGCCGTATTTGCTGCGCTTGAGGGCCTCCTGTTCGGCTGCAGCAGAACCGGCGGTAGCGGACGTACTTGAAAAATGGGACGTCGCCAGAGTGTCAACACAAGTAGCATCCCACACTAAGGGGCGGCCCATCTTCCAAGGTACTAACGTCATCCCATCCGGTCTCCTGCCATCGTCGCAGCACAAGCCGTTTGGTTTCAAAACAGCAGGTAACCCGGCGGTGATGAGAGCCCGGCGGATAATGTCGTTAAGTGCTGCGTGGCGAGAAATTCATACACAGGTTGCCCCCAGGCGAATGCTGGCGCAGATTCTGAAGGTAGTATCATCTAAAAGTGTGCCAAAATTCGCCGAGGGCAGTGCCTGTAACCAGAGAGCTCACTCCCAACGTGAGACAGCATCCCAATCGTATCCAACCAAAACCAACCATATCCAAAACATCCAGCAATACACCCCCATACCTTCACCAACCTCTTACCCAACACGTTACATAAGTTATACAAATTAGGAACAATAGAATTAGTAGTAGAACAATTGTAAACGCTTAGAAATATAAAAACTAATGAGGTGTCTTTGGGACACCTGTTTGGAACGAAATTCTCCTAAAATGTCTTAAAAATTCTCAAAACGTCTCAAAAAGTGTGTTGATAACCATGGAAAGCCATCGAAATTTTATCAAAAAACTATGTATAGAAATACATAAATAAACAAATAGTATCAAAAACAGCGTATATTACACTAATTGATATTATTTTAGATTTTATTTCATTGCATTAAAGCTGAAATTGTATAATAATAATTAGTGAAGGAATTCCCAGGCCGCCGAGCCTTATAGGCAGGGTGGCCTGGGTCCACGAGCGTTCATCAAAAGGGATGTTGAATAGTGATGAGAATGAATGCCTAATAGTATTATTTAAATTATTTACTAAATGTGGATATTGCCACAGCGGACAGCAACGAAGTACGTATGTAAAATTTGGAACAAAGAAACAGTGTCTGATAATGAAATATGCACAATGTATATTAATATTTTTTAAATTAACAGTTTTTGAAAGAAAATTTTGAATTTTGGAATCAACAAAGGATGCGAAAGAGTCATCGAAGACAGGGCACCCCAGAAGGGTTAGATTACTTTGATTAACAATTTAAAAATATAGACCTAAACTTTGAAACTCAGATTTTATGTTGTCAATATTGTTTAACTTGTTGGATATATAAATTTCACATTTAGATAGATTTAAGACCAGACCGATTTTAGCGAACTCTTCTAACAGGAACTGAAAGTCATTTTTAATTGTCTCAATGTCCCCACCTAGGGTGCCATCGTCTAAGTACCACACATTAAATTTTGAATTTAGTTTATCAATGATGGGATGAATTGCGAGGGAAAACAAGGCCGGCCCGAGAGGGTCACCCTGCTGACACCCCGTTGCCGAATTTATTTGTGTGCCTTGATACATTAAATTTGTAATCTTGTTATAACACTGGGAAATAAAATTATAGATTTTTGGAAATTTTTCATAAACTCGTGTAAGCAGGGTGTTCCTATCTACCGAATTAAAAGCGTTTTTTACATCCACCTTAAGCACTGCCTCACAGCAGTTTCTTGTGATAAAAGTACGTAGCGCGTGAACCGCCGCCTCGCAGCTACCTTTTGATCCGCCCAGTTGAGTTGGGGCGAAATATGTGGATGGTCTATTATCTGTCGACAACAAATTTTAGCCGCGAGGCGACGGTACACTGTACCAATCGCTATAGGGCGTAAACCACCATCCTTTTTGACAAGAGCACATAAATTCGCACCATATAGCGTTGGTACAACTTCACTTGTCACAGAGCCCGAGAGCATTAAATTCATCAAGTCTGTTAAATCCTTCAAGAGCGTCTCACCTGCGCTTCCGGTAGACCCACTCAACAGATCCTTAAGGTGTTGTGGAGTGAGGTCATCTAGGCCGCCAGCTGAGCCGCCTCTAAAAATACTTATCTTTATATATATATATATATAATTCTTCTGTACGTGTGTTGACAATGAACTCCTCCTAAACGGCTGGACCGATTTGAATGAATTCTTTTGTGTGTATTCAAGTGGATTCGAGGATGGTTTAGATTTACAATTGGACCCGGTAGGTGGCGCTGCAATCGGGTTCTAAATTTTATTTCTTCAGGGCAGAACAACGTCTGCCGGGACAGCTAGTATTATATTTTTTTTTATGCAGAGAAATTTTTCGGATATGATGAACAAAGTGTTACATCTGTTTGGCAACACTAACTCAGAATTTTAAGCAATATTCATTTTTATAGTACATCAACTCTATATCTTTACTGTAAAAGGTTGGACAAGATATTTATCTCGCTGAACAGGATTCGCTCATAAATTAACAATTGAACACATACTCTCTTTTTTCACTACTTTCTTTTTAAAATGATTGACATTTTATCGCTGCTAGGCTGGTCATTTTCGACACCTTTATATGCGTCAATTAATGGCTCAACTTTTACACCATGTATATAATATGATACTTACCCTTGCCGCACGAGTGAAATTTCTTTCGAGTTAATTTTATAGTATTCTTTTTGTTTTTTATTTTCTTGTTTAATTACAGACTGATTAAAATATAACCAATATTTATTTTATTATTTACTAATAGACTTAAACATACATATATTTAGAATTTTCAAAAGCACTCATATATTCCTTATTTATCTAAATATTTCAAGAGTATACTTATTGGAATTGGTCAAATCTAAGGTCTGGATCTCCTTTTCATCCACGACCATACTTCCTGGATTTATGAGGCACGAGTTCTTTGTAGTTCACCGCCGACACAAACACTCTTCACCGCCTCCTAACGGACCCTGTTCTGCTGAAATAGTAATGTACCTTCTGAACGCTATAATTGCATGGATACGACACAAATTCATTAGATTAATATGGTAGATTTCTTTTTTTGGTCTAACTGAAGGTGTAGATCCCAGATTAAAAATATATCAAAGTTTTCTGCAAATAATATGTTAAGAACGAATATACCAGTACTTTAATGTTTAGTTCCTTTTACCTTACTTTTTTCTTTTAGTCAGCAATCCATTCATCGTAATTTTACGTACGTAACATATGTAGTACATACTGATTTATTGGATTTTACTCTTTAAGAATCGATATTAATTTTTTTCTGCTAAAGCCCCCGGTATGGAAATTGTTGAGGAGTGAAATTAAAACAAGCGTTAAATTAAAAGCGTTACGTTTTTCTGCGCAATGTACCTTATGCATCTTTCACTTTGTACTTAAGAAGTAAATTTTAGTCGTGCGTCAGAACCGACACACACTTTGTTCTATTATTTTGTTTAAATATGCTTCAAAAAAATCTTGCGAAAATTTTATTTTAGACTGATTAGGCCTAAAATACATCATAATACAAGCCGTAGTAGCTTAATGTCTAGCGATCTCGCGTTAGAAACTCATAGAGTTCCAAAACTGACCGGAATAGCATTTCACCTCTTAGGTATTTCTCTAAACTAATGTGCACATTATAACAATCACCACGTGCTGACGTTGAAGGAAAACATCCTGTAACCTGCACAATAAGATAACCGATGTCAAACCCGTCAAGCCGCCTTGGACAAGCGTGGGAGGTATACATAAAAGTTAGGAGGCCCGAACTCAACAGTGGGACTTTTATTGGCTGATATTATTTTAGGGTTAGAATTTATTTTCAGTACCTAATAAAATTTCGAATGCAAGTTGTATCAAACAACATGAGAAGAGAAACTTCTGGTGCACATTTGTACGATTTTGGCTACTTTTATACTGAGCAATTGACATTCCTCGTGTTCTTCTTCCAATGCCACAAATTTGATACAGAATCTTAGATTCAAAAACAATTTTGAAACTGCTGTTTAAAATTTTAATGAAATATAACTACGAATTATCAAAAATCGAGCTTTTTGAATACCTAAATAACAGGGTACTTATAACGAAGCTGAATACAGACTAAACGTAACTTATGCATTGCAAATTTTATCTTACTCTAAATCAGATACACCACCCGTATGAAATTTCCTTCGGACCACTTGCTGGTACGTAGCAAACGATCGTCCAAGTAAAACAGTTCTCGTGTTTTCTATAGAAAGCATTCGTGATCCAACTTAAATGTTGAAATAAAGCGATCGGAAATCGAACCTAAATACAACAATATTTATTGGCCTCGATTTTATACCACTTAAGATTACATTGCTTAATTTCCTAAAATTGGTATTAACCTAGATTTGATTTTGATTGGTGATTTTGTTTGATATTTATGCGGAAAGATTTTTGTAGTTGAAGTTTGATTTTGTAATAAACTTTAAGTTAATTAGTAGGAATATGAAAGAACAATTGGAAATTATATTGAAAATTGCGCAGTAAAAAATATTTTATTTAATTGGTTAGGTACCAAATTTTTGAACTACATCGATAATTAAATTTCACATAGTTACATAGGCATGTTAAGGTATAGATTTCTTTAAAAAAATCCTGTAGAAATGTGTGTTGTGTTCCTCAAAATTTACAACTTTTACGATTACTGTCAAATTTTTTTATACTTACAAGTCGGTTCAGCCTTTTCATGTGTTCCATTTAGTTAGAGTTTTTTCAGAGACGTTTTTTACTTAATTATTATTACAATATTAATTTTTTATTACATGCAATATGTATAATATTATAAAATTCTAAACATGCCGTGTCTGTACATTGAAGTTATTAAAAAAAACCCAACTGGAAAAGACTATATAAACAACGGAGAACACGATGCATTTTTTTTAGATTTCTCGTCTGTTTGTCGGTTTTTCGGTTTGTTCAGGATTCACGTAAAAACTACTTGGTCGAATTCGATTTTCGTTGATCACAGCAAATTCTTAGACTTAAAATCTGCGCTACTGTTTATCCTGGGAATCCTGCGGGAATTTTTCTAGGAATTATTTAAAATGGCCAGATAAAAAAAGTCGAATTCCAATATAATATTTTCACTAATCGATAACAAATCTTATGTAACAAAATGTGTGATTTGCTTTGTGTGTGATGAGTTTGTTTTTAATCCCGGGAATCTGGCTGGAACTTTCTTTGGGTTTGTAGTGGTTCGGGTGCATAGAAATTAGCTTATTCTGACACGGTTTTCACTAAAACGATGACTAACGTTCTTTACTTCAATTCGAGTATATCAAGTCAAGCGTGGACGAAGTCGCGGGAATATCCCAGTTTATTATATAACTATACTAGATTAGTATAATAATAACTATTTATTCTATGTATAATACAATATTTTTCTTCCATGTGTCTGCTGGCTGGATTTCTAAGCGGACGCTCCATATGCAATCGGGATATAATATTTAGTACTTACCGCCACCTATGGACATTGACAACACAGAAAGATGTTGCGCCGTCTACCTGTTTTGCTAAAAATCTATTTGGCCACACCATTGTCGAAGTGTACCACACTTTACAGTTTACAGCTCATAATGCAGCTTCCAAAATAAATATTTAAAAATGACTTTATAGGTATATATGTACATAATAATATGAATTATTACTTCCACTTTAATACATTTTACTGCCTAATAATATTAGAAACTTTTCTATGAAAGCAATATTTAAAAGAGAATCAACAAATTGACTCACTTTCAATGTTTAAAATAAGAACTAGCGTGAAATGCAAACTTCTTTCTAAATGACGAAGCATTTGCTGAGTGTATCCATTATCCAAGGCGGGATCGCCTGCGAACAAGTAATAATAGATGATGACTAGCAACTGAGGTTCCAAGTGTCATATTACCAACGATAAGTTTATTTGCCGTGACCGAAGATCTATCTTTAGATAATCGTTGTCCACTAGCAAAATTATATAGGTATCTCGGTGAATATTTTTTTTAACCTCATTTCTCATTACTTCTTTTAATATGCATTTTAGTTGAGACCTGTGGGCGGGGTCTAAAGCCAATACTTTTGGAGAAGCGTTTAGTGAAATTGACACGCGTCTAGATATACTAGTAGGTATAAGACATCGCATAAAGTTACACTTTTTCACAGCTAATACTGACCTTTACTTAATAATATTACTTGCCTAAATCATAACATTTGGAAGCTATGTGTAATACTCCATTACGCATCTGATAAGTCAAATGAAATGTTCAGTTTTTTAACCCTTGGTAAATTTAAGTTTTTTTAATAAAACTACGTTTTAACGGTTTTAAGCGCGGTAATTTTATTTGATTTTGGTTTTTCCGACGTTTCGGCCACTTTTCAGTAAATAAAACTTTAACAATACTCGTTGACACTTGACATCTTTGTCTTCCGTGATCACGGCCACTGAAAAGTGGCCGAAACGTCGGAAAAACCAAAATCAAATAAAATTACCGCGCTTAAAACCGTTAAAACGTAGTTTTATTATGTATACAAGTCGCGAAAACTTAAGAAAATATTAAGTTTTTTTGTTTAAACAATGCTAATGCTGTTTAAGTAATTAAAGATATTCCTTATAAGTTACTTTTAATGTAATATAACTAGGAAACTAATTAATTAACACTAAAAGCATTAGTTATGCATACAAAAGTTAACATACTTTGATACAACATGTTTTAATTATGTAGCAATAATGAGTTACATAGTTTCAACCACATTTTCTATCGATTTAATTAAGATAGTTCGATAGCCATTTCTCTACGGTAACAGTAATAATATTCAGCTATTATTACAGGTATCGTAATAGAATATAATAAACTTGGTGAGCGTGAAGATCTCGCCAAAAGATTTCGCGAAAGCAATTTTAGTATTTTAGCGTAAGTTATGAGAGGGATCAGATAATTTCAACGTTGCATTTCCCAACGTGCTGATAGAGTGTGCGATACCCAGCCCTCGGCGTACGGGCTTATTAAACGCATGTCATCGACTGGTTAGTGGTTATAGGATTTTTTTAAAATACTACATTAGACCTGTTTAATTGCTTATTTTTTTTTCAAAGGCCAGAGATAATTTAATAATAATTAAAAATTAAAAAACAAAGACATTGAAACTAAAATACATTATGTAGCAGATCATTGCCAACGGGGAGCGTGCTCAGAAGGCTGGCAGCATTGCCACGCTGTATGGCAATACTTATTTGTTGTGCAAAATATGAGCCAGCCTTCTGATCACGGGTAGTGTCAAAGAGTTTCTTACATATCTTTAAAGAATGTCTTTAAAGTCTAGTCTCTTTCTTATTTTTCTATCTCTAGTTTAGTCTTTAAAGAAACTCTTTGCCGACGGACCCCACGGTCCTAATGTTTCAACCCCAAACGGCACAAATATGTAACCTCTTCCTAAGGCTCCATATTTGCGCCGTTTGACGTCCTCAGCTGAAGCGGCAGCGTTGCCAGCCCCTGACTCGGTCATTGGAAGATGTGACGGGGCCAGTGTGTCAACACAGGTCGCATCCCACACTAGCGGCCGCCCCATCTTCCAAGGGACGAGTGACATTCCGTCCGGTCTCTTGCCATCGTCACGCACCAGGCCATTTGGTTCCAGAATGGCCGGGATTGCTTATTTAAACAACTATAGTAAAAAACTAAAGTAAAATCTAATTATATGTAGATTATGTACCAGATCACTGCCAGAGGGAAGTATGCTCAGAAAGCAAACTGTATTCCCATGCAGGATGGCAATGCTGTTTCGCTATGCGAAGTATAAACCCTCTGATCACAGAGGGAAGTGTTTCTTTCCAAATTTTTTGAAGAATCTCTATACCGCAAGACCCCATTGACTTTAAATTCTAGACAGCATAAACATGTAATTTCTTCGTAAAGTTTCAATTTGCGCCGTCTGAAGCCCTCGGCTGATGAGTCAGTGTTCAAAATCTTGTTACTTTATTGATACGCTGTTACAAAGCATATTACATATTAAATAATCGTTATCTTTGGTACAACTTCGTAGAATAGAATAGAATATTCTTTATTGTCCACAAAAAACAATACACATCAGAATTAATAATCATATAACTATTATAGTACATTCGGCGGTCTTAACGCTTATAATAGCCATTTTTCCAGACAACCTTCTGGAGATAATTTTAGATTTCTAATAGTGGGTCGGTATTTAGTGCGTATAGTTTAAAATATATATGTCAAAGCTCAAGTAGCAATAGTAGCGATGAACTACCATTGCTACTCGTGCTTTGACCTCCTATAATGTCCTTAGATATTTTCATCAATGGCATCTGTCCTAGAAAACCCTAACATTTCTCAAAATAGAACACTATAATCCTTCTTGACTATAAGTACATCACTGTTATGTTGGCAATCAGTTAGTTGGGTCTCGCAGCTATACTAAACAAAACTAGCTTGTTAGTAAAAATAAGGTTACACGTACGGACTCAACTGTTTTGCAAGTAACTGTATGATCTGGTTATTTTTAATTGAGGACAACGAATACCCGAATTTTGTTGTTTATTAAGTAAGTCAAACGCCCAATACAATAACGATTCTGAAAACAATTTCGATGCAGGGGAAATAATTGAAAGAAAGCACGCAATTTAAAGAGAAACGTAAGATGCACCGTGGTGGATGTGCTACATATATCTGTGTCCAGCAAACCTGATACAGATAATAAATATTTCACTAACTCGAATTGCATTCTAAGAAGTGGTTCGATATCGTTGCATGACTCCGGCTTTAGCTACTTACGGGTCTTATTCGTGGTACTTTCATACTATACGTACGTGTTTGTCGTTTGTTTAACTTTAAGACCTTCCCATGCAAATGGCCATAGGCGATGGTAAGCACTTTCCAAAGGTCGGCTGATTGCCTGTCTAAATTGGACTCCAGTAATATAAAAATCAGTATACGTGTATTTGTGTACATTAGTAGGAAGTGTAACTTCTTTACGACGTACCGTTTTTATTTTATATTTAAAATAAGTAATGTAAGGTAAAGTTTAAAAGCCCAATTCCGAAAATAATGGACATGTCTCATCTTTATGGAACTTTTCCTAGTTTGTGGACTACCACGCACGTAGATTAAACGAGGTTTAATAAACAAATGACGAATATATTTCACGCACCAACATACGAATTCAATAAAACACTCATAAGAAAAGGTAGAAAAAATAAAATGACTAAAATTTTCTCCAAAGGACGATACGTGTAATAATTCATCTGTAAGTAGCAAATTGTTAAACGTCGATCTGGCTAGCAAGTGTTTGTAGAAGTAAACAGTAATTATGCAATTCGACCTCAATTTGCATGCTCCTAAACTGACCAAACACAAACAATACTACTTAAATTAAGATGACGGTATTGGTGAACTGCTAATGGATCGTGTATAAGGCACTTTATTTATTCCGTTTATTCTTTGTGTTCAAATCCCACTTGTATTGAGTAACGAGAAGTAATCGCATGACTAATTGAAATCATACACAGTAATTCGTCATATCATACAATCGATTGTTTATTCCAACTACACGCACAAAGATTACAAATAACTATAAAAAGGCAGACCTGCGTTGAAAATTTATCGATGTTAGTTTTGAGGCTTATTGCTTTATTATGTTGTCAATTGTGGATTATATGTGACAAATTGACGAGTACATTAATGATGTATGACTATTTTTTTTAGGTGAGAATTTTTTGTGCAGTATCAATAAAATGCTCAGAGATAAGCAGTAAATTCCGAAGATTTTCTAAGGAGTTCGGACGTTAAGGACCTGTAGCGACTACTAAATCGATAATAGTATAAAATTGTAAAAGTGTGTAGTCTTTTGTATCTTATCTTTTTTTAGATGTCTGTTTGTTCGGGATTCACGCAAAAACTACTGGGCCGATTTCGAATCGGTTTTCGTTGGCCGATAGCAATTTCCCGAATTTAAAATCTGCGGTACCTTTGATTTCGGGAAGAACGCGGGAATTCTCTTGGGAGCAGTTTAAGGTCGCGAGGTCGAAAAAAATCTGACTCCGATGCAATATTTTCACTGATTCAAATTCTCTGTGTAAAACAACTGTGACCCTTTCTACCCATCCAACGAATCCTTGTAATCAATAAAATTACTCCATTATTAGTGTTTCTCCAATCATTTGAACCAGGGCATAGGTTTGCGTACGTAGCTGCACCGACAATGCAAACCTGTCAGAATAATGTGCGACTAAAATTAACTTTAGAAAAGGTTATACAATTTCCAACACGAGTTACAACTAACACCTAATTTGCTATGAAGTCGGTTAAAAATTGTAATAATTTGTAACAATTGTGTAATTTTTTTAAGTCAACTTATTAAACCGAGACGAGTTTTATTGTTAGAGTTTAAGGAGTGAAGCAAGAAGTTGTGACCAGCAAACTTATTACTCAACACAAGTGAAAAATATCACGAAGATCTAGATGAGATCGTGTAATTAAAAAATAACATATGTACACATGCACCGGTTATTACGATGTGCAGGTTTTTTCACTATAGTTTTCATTCATCACCTGGCTATTGTAATATACCTACACATCAGATCAAACGGATAAGTATTGAACGCAATACGGTCAGTATTCAAAGCACATCAGTATCGTGAGCCGCGAATACGTTAATTATTAAGGTGCTAGGACTTATTGTCAAATATATACATAATTATGATCGCTAATGTGCTTTAATCCTGCCACAAGTTTCCGGACGAGATTGGTCTTTGCGATAAGACCGCTCTTTATGCATATGTTGTAATAGTAATATTAGCCTTTTAAATTTATTTTCTATAATAATAGACAAAAATAGTTATGTGTTTAATTGTTTATAATAGTATAATTGTTATTTTGTTTACAATTACAAATATGTTATCATATACCTGTTATTACTTATATTGCCGGAAGTTTATAGATCATTTTTAGGCATGGTTAAAAGAACCTATTTTGTTTCGTTAGAAACATTAATTTTGCGGTGTGCTGTATAAATTATTTACGTCAGTTTCGTAAATTAAATTCCTATTTCACTTGCACAACTCATAAGATAAAGAACGCGCGTGGGTTTTGTTCTCATAGTATAATAATATACACGGGATGTTTTTATTGTGTTTCGGATCAGTAGCCCTTTATTCTCGACCTTTATATCTCGATTTTATCCGAAAATGGTAACTTGAGAAGCTATAACGATTATATAAATGTGACAGTTACAAAATCTTATAAAATAAAAGATGGCTGGGTTTTTTACTGCCGTTTTGTTTACGATACATTTAAAATAATATAAACTTATGGAGTGCAAGTCAAATAAAAATCTGTAATATTACTTTGTTAGATTTTTACATTTTTCGTTATAAAACATTTAATAGATAGATGTTAAATTAGGTCTAGCGTAAAATTGATTTTTCTTAGCTGTCAGAAATAACAATAATTTATCATCAACAAAAAAATATAAATGAATATTCAACTGACAAGAATAAAAATATTACTGTATAACTTAACTGGATATGTCTTAATGTAATATGTATTCATGTGTATTTAGATTTTTTAGGTACCTACATCATATTATTAGGTCATAAATAGGAATAGCTGGACTTTTGCAAGCCTTACGTCGGCCATGGGAAGGGGAACCACGTATATGCTTTTTCGCCAATTTTATATATTATGCAGATGGGCGTGACACAGACTACTTATTAAACTATGTGCATTGCAGGAATCTACCCAAGGGCATGCCCAAGTCAATGTAGGAATGTACTGGGAAATATGAACAAAAAAAATGGGTTATTGAGATGAACTGGAGAAGATAGAGTCCTGAAACTCCGGAAGGAACTATACCGTCTGCCGTTAGAATTAATATTGTAATTTCATTAACTTAGTTTGAATATTGTGAAATGTGATCATGGCATGGCTATGAAGGCAAAATGTGTTGTTGTTAAATTAACACAAACCCTTTATTTTCATATATTTATGGTAGTAAACGATTCTATTATCATCTGTTAAAGTTATACAGTGTTGATCCTACTTTAATTACCAAGCATTGAATTGTCATTTAGTGATTCTTGCCACGTGTTTTTAGATAACTTGCATAATTTGTTAACTGTTATAAATACCACCAATTACTCAATACACAGGAAAGGAAAACCCAAATACATTAAATTCGGGAAACCGCTAATTTGCTGGAAAGCCGGGTTTTCCTTGAATAAAATTTTATATGATAATATTAATTTGTATCTTTTGTATTTATTAATATTTAGTGCTGTATTGTGCACTGTATACCGTCCTACACTTTTAAAGAAGTCTATTTCCAGAAGGTTAATTGGAAGAAATCGCTGAAAGCGATGATGTCACCGCCGATTGTACTATTTAAAATAGTGATAATATTGATGTAAATTACTTTCTTATGTGCAATAAAGGGTATTTTATACTATTTTGCTCTGCTCTGTTTTATTCTGTTTACATTATCTTCGGTATTCTTCTTTTAATTTATCTTGCGTCAAGGGTATGATTATTGACAGCCCAAAAATCCAAAATCGCAAAGGAGGAAAGCGCAAAATGGGCTAATAGAGAATGTGAGTTGGAAAAGAATACAATGGAGTCCGTAATGGAACGAATTAGAAATCCCGTAAAATTATTTACCGTAATCGTTCGATAGTCAGAATACCGTGATCGCGTGAGCTTAGACTTACACTGCAGGGTGGCCCAGACTCGATTCATTCGGAAAATGTGTTAAACATAAAATGTTATATTATTATTACATCGTTGATTGCAGGTTTTATAATTATTACATGAAGTAATAACGATAAAAGACCGTTACTTTAATAATACGGTTGAATGGTCATAAATGCAGGGACCGTATTACAGAAATTCATGTTTAAGAAATAATAATATGTTATGTTTTGGATAATAGAATTTATGAAGCTTATAATCATGTTATTACAGCTTAAAGTTATAAATTAATTTATTAAAAACCTTTCCTTTGGTGGTTTTTTCTATTTTTAAAGTACAAAAACAGACTTTAACGGCCCGTTGGTGAGCAATAGATAGCTGTATAGTGGACATCTTTTCATACAAAATTAGATATTGTGCAGGCGTCTGTAACTAATCGGCAGACTATAAAATTTAGGGCAAGCTATACCAATAGACACGTATAATAATAATTAATTATTAATATTATTAATAGTAAAGCGATATTTAAAATTAAGTTGTCTTTTTTAATTCATAATGAAATTAATTAAATATTTTTAAATAAACTCATAAGTTTTTGTTATCTAACCTATCATTAGCTGTGTATTTAGCGGAATAATTTAATGCAATTTTACCGGACCATGTACAATTTAATTGTTATTTGTACAAAAGGCCTTGTAAACGGATACCGATTAAACCGTAAGGCGAAAATTTACCTAAGAATTTTCTTGACAGCCAACAGCGGAACGGTGAAACACCAGTACTTATTTGATTAAGCACTTATACATATTACCAGATTCACATGAACTGGAAAAAGTGATTGTAATTACACGATGGAAAATCAAGTTTACGGTAAATATGACAACGAGTTATTTGCATAATTTAGTATTGTGTCTTGATTGGTTTATAAAAATAAATGTGCAAAAAGTTTTTGCTATTTTTTTATTTTTTATTGCAGGAGTTCAGCAGATAGGCAGACGACCCACTTGATGGAAAGCCCTTACCATGCGCCTATGGACCTTTGC
Organism: Dendrolimus kikuchii; assembly: GCA_019925095.2. Classification (NCBI taxonomy): domain Eukaryota; kingdom Metazoa; phylum Arthropoda; class Insecta; order Lepidoptera; family Lasiocampidae; genus Dendrolimus; species Dendrolimus kikuchii. The sequence goes on along the minus strand of CM034395.1, from coordinate 16,704,117 downwards.
AACACCAAAAGTGCTACAAATGCGCTGCCGCTCTCCTAAGGGAGCCTAGAATCTGGTCACTAATGCTGGAACACAACTCAAGGTTGTTATGGCATACTTTACACCAGGAGTGGTAGCCATCCAGTCGGGCAAATGCTCTACGACCTATAATACTAATATACTGACAGTCAAATCAACTAAGACAATTTTGGTCGTGCAAAACGCCGAAGCCGCCTTGTACGATTGTAAGTTATGACGTCATTTCTTTAACGAGTCAAATGACAATAATTGTTGTCTATACAGTAATTAAAGTTATTTCTATTGTGATGTTTTAAAATTATGTTCATAACAAGGTATTCTAACGTCCATAGTTTTATATGAAGATTGTTTAAAAAATTATTATAATGTGTGTCACATACCCAATTCTTACATGTTAGGATGGAGTAAAATATTAAAATTTGGTAAACGTTTAATAGTTAACTATGATTATATAATTAGAAAACAATAGAAATAATCTAAGAAGTAATATTTCGACTATGTCAAAAACACTAACGACTAATGCAGATATGATCGTTTTGACTGAAAATAAATATCTATAATACTTTGAATTCTAAACATGCCACCGTGTCTGTACATTGAAGCTATTAAAAAAACCAACTGGAATAGACTATATAAACGATGAAGAACAACGATGCAATTTTTTTTCTTGTCTGTTTGTTCGGGATTCACGTAAAAACTACTGGGCCGATTTCGATGCACTAATCGACAGCAAATTCTTTACTTTACATTACATTACATTAATTCTTAAATTCTGCACTACTTTTCATCCTGGAAATCTCGCGGGAAGTATTTTGGGAATTATTGAAAATGTCCAGATTACAAAAAAAAGGAATTCCAATTTGATTTTTTTACTGATCCATAACAAATTTAATGTAATAAAATGTATGATATTTTTTATCCCAATAATCCCGCGGAATTTTTCCCGGGAGCGGTTTGTAGTTGTTCGGGTGTGTAAAAATTAGCTTATTCCGACACAGTTTTTAATAAAACGATAGCTTAGATTCTTCTCAAATGCTGGTGTATTTCAAGCGTGGACGAATTCGCGGGCATGTCCTAGTTTATACTAAAAAATCTATGAATGAATTACAATATAAGCAATTCACATCTATTGCTTAATACTGCTTTGTTTACGTCAAACAAAGACTACAAAGACGTCTCACTAATCTCTCTGCCTATTCTTATACCTTCTTATCTGTCATCTTTACTTCAGCTTTAGGTAGAAAATGGCCATTACTTGTATAGAGTTTTTATATCAAATTTAATCTAGTAGTAAGGCAAATAATGGATTGTTGTAAGATATAGAAACCCTGGCATAAGTCCCCAGTAGTTTTTATATTCTTACTAAGTATAAAATAGCACAAAGAGTAATATACTCGTAGACTTGAATGTGTGTGGTATTTAGAATCATACTTATTATTTGCTACATAAATGATTAAATTGAACCTAAGTTGACGGTGTTGACATAGCCCAGTTACAAAGGAGTGGCTGCCTATTACCAAAATAAAGGCGATTTCACATTCACATGCGATCTTAATAAGTAATATCTGAACAGATATATAAATATAGTAGTGACATTAATATTTTGCTTGTTTGTTCCTTCTGCACTGTGAATGAATCGATTGTTATAAAGTTTTTAATTATATTATTTCGAGAACAGGACATTTAAATACAAAAAAGTTTCAATAAAACTTTTTCAAATTTAATTGTCTTGTATTCATCTATGTCATCGAAATAATATATTACATTTTTATATATATATATATATATATATATAGATATATATATATATATATATATATATATATATATATATATATATATATATTTATAACATGAGTTCAGCAAATAGGTAGATGGCCCACATTGTAGAAAGCAGTTAACATCGCCTATGGACATTCGTAACACCAATGTGCCGCCGCTATCTAAAGGAACACTGGAACCACTAATGCAACATTCCTTTAGGTGGACCGTCAGTTTGTCTGCTGTAGGTATTCTAGCTATAAACACGGTTATAATATATAGACACACCAGCAGCTAATAAGAAACTGGCCTTAAAGACAAACACTTATAAGGCTATTGTAAAATGTAATCTAATCTGACACGTCGTCTCCATCGCCGACGCCTGCGCACGACAGGGCGGTGCACCGAGCCGAACTGTAATATCTTAATAAATAAGGAAAATAAACTTAAAAGTGATATGCTGGAACGAAATAAAAAGTCGTCCAGAATTTCGTGTTCGTGACCATTGGAAATTAGTTTTGGAATTTTTGTTGCTTGGTTTTAGGGTACGGCACCCGATGTGGTAAAAGATAAGATATTTATTTTTATTTAATCTTACGTATTGTAGAATTATATCTCAAGCGTTATCGTGCTTTTATCGCCACTACCGGACAAGATCTGTAGCTCCTGGCTGTGTGCCAGGTCATTGCCGTGACCTTAAAGGCTGATTTACATTGATCCAGCTATTGACTTGAAATTCGTAGGAAGCCAGTGCTGACTTCATACTGGCATCGCGTAAACTGATTTGAAGTCAGTACAGCGCTACTAAATCTGACTGACTTCAATATTTCCGATTGAATAATTTGAAATCAGCTTTAACTCGGACGGGACACCATTATTTCTTTAGCGATACAATAATATTCGCTATAGAGCCGATGGAACGAGAGCGGATGCGGCTCACTCGTCTTCCCTCACACACAAGAACATGCCAGCGCCGAAAGTAGCGTAACAACTTTTGGCCAAGAAGAATAGCATCGAACAACGGTCCTCAGGACAGTGCTTGCATTAACATTACCCTCAGAATTTATGATTTTTCAATTATATCGAAGTGCAGATCGCTTTTTTTTCTATTGCAGTCAACATGAGGTACCTAATTGTGACAATATTAGAGAAAAACGCCTGAGCAAGTATGCATTGCTGGATGCCCTGGATTTCATATCACGTCATCGGATGCGGACGCATTAGTTGTTAAATTACCAATATGTGGAAAAAAATTAATTAATGTCCATTTATACTATTATTATAAACAGGAAATATTTGTATTTTTGTATGTTTGTAATGAATAAACTCAAAAATTATGGGACCGATTTCAAAAATTCGTCCACCATTCGAATACTACATTATTCCTGATTAATATAAGCTATATAAAAATTAGGGATCTCTACAAAACTTTAATAATATAACCCATCAATCTAAACAAAATACTTGGCGCTGGAATCGGGTTCTACGATTTTGATGAAATTGTATGTGTAAGTATTTGAGTGGGTCGCGGGGTGGGTCACAATTAAACCCGGTAGGTGGCGCTGGGAACGGGTTCTAGATTATTATTTTTTCAGGGCAGGACAACGTTTGCCGAGACTGCTGGTTAGTTATAATTTACTAAAGGCATTTAAAATTTATTATAAACTAAAATAGTCGTGTACTGAACTTGTTCAAAGTTGACCAGCGAGGACATTATTTGTATGCAAATAAAAAAAACACGATATTTTATTAGAATACAGTTAGTCTTAATATTTTGTTTTATTCTTCGTTACACTCGAAGTCCTTCAGGTACCTATATTATATCATCACACATACGAATGAATAAGAGATTGATACATTTTTATTTTACATTTAAATTACCCTGAATTCCATATTATTAATATCGAATGACTTCCAAATTATATGTGCTTACCGGTGGCGTGTAACAGGACCCGCGGCATCGTCTTTATGGTCGCCATGTTGCATCGAACCAATCAACTTGTCGGTATACTGCATCCCAACCATTTTGACCTTAATTATACCAAACAAATAGGACTCAAATATTTAATATAAAATTTATTACAGTTAAGCTTTCTACAGATCCATCATCAATCATGATTTTTCCTTCAATTTAATTATTCTACGAGTATATATCACTTGCTTTGCGTATTCATAGACCAATAAGAAGCCTGTTCGACCTGCGTGCTTATACACTGAGATTACCTGGAAGCTAATTATATACATATATTCAAAGTTTTTTGTTCGATTGTAGGACATACTGACAAACGCAAGCTTTTACACTACCAAATGAATACCGTGCTGCGCTCTGCTGTATGTAGTTTTAGTATACTTCATATAAAAAAGGATCGTTAACTTTAAATTGTCATTAAAATTAAAATGTCTATTGGGTTTTATTATCAATACGCATTCATTACCTTACGGTAGTAAAGTTACGATTTGACATAAACTTTATACAATGAATGTCAATTTTCTACCAAAGGTTAGATACGATAACAGATGGTAAGATATACAAACGTGTTATAAGTCGTATCATGGAATAAAAATACTAGAAATAACAATCTAATTTTATAGTGTTGTCTTGATGTATATTTCGACTTTGTTCGCTAAATGTCATAAGTACCGATCTATCGCAATTTTCCGTAGGTATGTATATACATACTTACATTTCAGAAAACTTATATTGTTTTAGATAGTTTATATAAATATATGATCGAAAAAATAAATTTATTTATTATTTTTTAATTCATTTAGTTTAAAAAGGCGACAAAACAACCCACAGCTAGGTGTGTACCACCTGGCTGCGGGTTGTTTTTGCATTTGCCCGTCTGGATGGCTACCACCCTTGGTCTAGAGTATGCCGCCATAACAACCTTGAGATATGTTCCGGCATTAGTGGCCAGGTTCCAGTCTCCCTTTAGAGAACAGCAGCGCATTTGTAGCACCTTTAGTGTTGCGAATGTCCATAGGCGATGGTAACAGCTTTCCACCAGCAACCCGTCTGTTGAACTCATGCAATAAAAATATTAAACAATATTTTTTTGATTGAACTTAGATCTTTATATAGTGTTTTTGTCATAATAATCTTTATACGACAAAGAACATTTTCCAGTTTAAGGAGTTATATTATGTATTTATTTCTTTACATTTCTAGACGATAATTATGAAACAAAAACATATTTTTATCTTTTTATCGAAAGTCTTCAATCATATCGTAAATAAAAAACCCGGTCACCGTAATAATTGTTATATTGGTTACGGGTTTTATCATTCATCTATTAGATATGATAAGATTTATAATAAATTGTGGGTCAAACTGATAACGTATTTGTGACTTTTTATCAATTGAATCAGAGGATCAAGATATTTGTAGGTGGTTTAAATATTATATTATCAATCACATTTATGCAACGAGACACGAACCAGTATTTTAAGAAACTAATAAAGGCAGGGGTCTCCTTTCAAAGGTGAACAGGCTGACAGTACGTATAACATAGCAATAGAGACCTTGTAGAGGTATATAGGATATGCCCGTGACTTCATCCACGCTTGACTTGAAATTCCCGCAGGCTTCCCGGGACCCAAAGTACCGCAGTATTTAAGAAGAATGTAAGCTGTCGTTTTAGTGAAAACGATGTTGGAATAAGCTAATTTTAATGCATCCGAACAACTACAAATCGCTCCCGGGAAAATTTCCGCGGGATTCCCAGGATAAAAATAGCCACACATTTTATTATATAAAATTTGCTATCGACCAGTGAAAAAATCACATTACTGTTCGATTTTATTTAATCTGGCAATTTTAAATCATTCCCAGGAAAATTTCCGCGGGGTTCCCGGAATAAAAAGTAGCGCAGATTTAAATTTTTTTTTTACAAATTGAACACAAAATAATTTTACTGACCATTATAATAACTTTTGTTTACAAATTTGTCGAAATTGAATCAAAAACAGTATAAGGGTCAAATCGTGTCCGTCGCGGAGGATGGGATGCGATTGCAGGCTTTAGACCGCAAAGAAGTCTTACAAACTCCGCAGGTGTCATCTGCCGTGGTTTCAGCTTTCGTTTTATTTCAACCCCTTTAACATTACTGTATGCGTTTCGAAGCTACACTTTTACTTCTTATTTACACGTGTTTCTTAGTTTCAGCTTTGGTCAACATTTCTTGCCTTCACATTTTGTGATGATGAAGTCGTTGTAAACATGTGAATTACAACTTCAAAAAGTTTTGGTGAATAACATACTTTAACTATATTTATGGAGTTATATTAGTTTTATTTTTAAGATATTACTTTGTTCCTAGAAAACTTTTCAAGAACAATAAAACAGAATCACGAGTTTTTTGTAAGTCATCAGTTTAAGTTTTAAGCGATAAGACCGGCCAAAGTTCATGTCACTGCTTTACATACTGTTTTTATCTGTAACTTAAATGAAGGTTTTCTAATAAACAAAGTAATAATTATATATCTAACTAAATCGAATATAACTTTAATTTTATATGCTACCTTTAAAATAATAAGCAGAATACAACAACCCATTTTGCTTTCTTGTATGGGTAAGGGGACAAAAAGGCTGATAATGTCGTCGCCCTCATACTGATCCACTATTCGAAATAATTAATAGTAACCCTTTCATCATCTAAACAGACGATAAGACGCATTCAAGGCTTTTTATACACACTCAAGGCTTCAGACTTCAGGTAATCTACATCCCTATTGTAAAAGAGCATAATACTACATACTTTAATGGTTTTATGTTCATAATCACATTTTCATTAAATAAATTCAAAGCAATATTATCTACACTTTAATATTAGTGTTAGTAAAATAAGAGGCTGTACCTTACAGGTCTTGTTTTTTGTGTTCGCATACAAGTCAATTATCGTTTTGACATAATGTATATTACATTTCTTTTAATACGAAGTCGACTTGTAGAACGAATCATTTAGGATTATGCTGTCAAGACCTTCTTCCTGGTATTTCTTATAAATGTTTTTATACAAAATTGTATTGCGATTGCCGTCAACTAACCATCAACTTTTTTTTGGTACTTATCTACTCACATTTACGTACACAAGGGGTTCTATCTATAATATACTAATTTTTTCATAATAAATATTAATCTTACAGCTTTACACTCTTGCATACTTTTACCATTGTTTGCCCCCAAAGACTTATTACCTTGATTTTAATACAATTTTAGAACAATACAAATTAGGGGCATATTTAAGTTAACATTCCTTACCGAACTGTAAGTGCGGCGGAGGATCATTATATATAATTATATAATGATAAATATACTGATTGACTATTAATTATTTATTTTAATTAAATACCAAATTACACGACGGTATAGACTTACTAACCAGGTAGATAAGAAAGAAATCATAGACTAGAATAGGTTTACAAATTAGTGTTGCGGGTACACCACATGTACAAGTGCACGAATTAATCATTTGGTTATCAATACTTAGATTGATAACCATCAGAATATCGTAGAGACAAAACCTGCAATACCATATACTTACCTATAAAAGTTATAATAGGTATTTTATATCCGTAGACTAAAATAAAGAATCCTGAATAATATTTTATGAGTTAATTTAATTTATTCCGATCGTCTCCTAATCAATCGCTGAAGACAGTCAGAGCATTCCCCAAGGCGGACGGCCAACAGACTATAGCGATTGAACCTTGTTAACAAAGAGCTTGTTAAAATTCCACAATATGGAAACCGTTATCTGAACTGCCCTATTAAAATCAAACAAAACAGCATCCCTTGACAGGGCTTTGTTCTGGGTGAAGTCATGGAGTTTCTTAGCATACCTATAATATTTGCATTGTAAAACAGTCGAGACTTTATATGTGACTAGTTGTTCCGGCAGACGTTGTCTTGCCTTGAAAAAATAAAAATCTAGAACCCGATTCCAGCGCCACCTACTGGGTCTAATTGTGAATAGAAACCATCGTGGGACCTACTCGAATACTATTTTTTTTAACATTATTGAAGTTTTAGTAGTGATATGTAATTTTTCGAGCAATAAATATAGCCTATATTATTCTGGAATAACGTAGTATTATAATGGTGAAAGAATTTTTGAAACCGGTCCAGTAGTTTTTCAGTTTATTCGTTACAAACATACAATACAAATCTTTAATCTTAATAATATTAGTAGTATAGATGACATCCTTCTCAAATAAAAGGATTTTCAAACGTAGAGTAAAATTGAAATAGAAGCGTGACTTTTATGTTTATCAATTCTTTATTTAAATTGTTAATTAGAACTTGAGTATTCTCCAGTTCTTGATAATTAAAAGCCATGACTTGCATACACATATGCACAGACACACACACTTGTGTATATTTTCGTTCTTTAATTTTTCTTCGGGAACTCTTGAATTTATATATATTTGTTGCAAACGTCCATAAGTGACGGTAACCGCTTTGCACCAGGTGGGCCGTCTGCGTGTTTGCTGTACCCCAACAATAAAAAAAAATGGAATAAAGTCTGTGTCATTTCTATTTTCTTTCTCCAGTTATATTATAGTTATCAAATTTAATATTTTAAATGTGTAACATCGTGATGCTGGATGTAATGCGTTATTCGTCTAGCGATATTGTTTTTGATTGTTAATGATTATACCTATTAACGATAACAAATGTATATACGCTAATGTGGCTATTAGATAACGACGTTATTTTCAACGCTTTAAATAAAACCTTTTTGGCCACAGTTAATATCTTTAACATTTTCGTAGGTGCGGCCTCACCATGAAGGAGAGATTAATAAATTAATTAATAATAAAACCAAGCCTCTTTCAGGTTTGCATATTACGACAAGTTTTTTAAAAATTATATGCATAAATCAAAATTTGTCATTGTTGAATTTTTTTGTCCATTATGGAAATGATAACCTAATTAAACTAAATTAAGAGTTACTACCAACAATGTGTCTGCTAAAAAACTAGTTTATTTTTTATTACTTTCCTTTAGTTCAATTATTCTGTGTAACACTTTCATTGATTCTCATATATAATTAAGGAAGCAATATATTAGTAAAAAGGTGTAATAAATTTAATAATGACTAAGCTTTATAATTTTGAACGAATAGACACGTTTAAATAATTGTAAACTTTCTTAAGTCTACATATACACGCAAGTGTGTAAATGTGTTTGACATTGAAGTTTGACCCCTTTTTCAGTTTTTCCGGCCGATAATTGATTCCTTGGATTTTCTTTGTTCTCTACAGTTTAAGATATGCTTACGTTATCTTGTTCAAAGTAATTTTCTTTAAGTGCTTTTTAGTTCAACAAATACTTTTTAATTTACTTAATAATTTGAAAGTTAAAATGGTTACAAATCAAAGTAATTATAAAACAACGTTTACATTTTTCAAGTCCTATCTGAAAATATTTCACACGCGGTCTTTATTCGTAAGTGTTATATACTTATATATAAATAAAAGGGTCCAATTTTAAGTTTATTGCAACTGCATTTGTAGCACTGTATTTATAACGATATACAGATATTTTTTATCAAATCACTAGTTTTCCTGTCTTATACCCCTGCCACACATGGGATAATGTTAGTGTTAATGACTGTATCACACAAATGGAACTAAGGGTTTAATGCGTATTTTCAAAGGCCACATACTTATTGACGCTAAAAATTGTCAGATAACTCATGTATATACACCAATGTGTTAGTGTGTTAATCGTTAACTTGTTATTTTTTAACGCTATAAGTAAGTCGAACTTTTTTTATTCCTCCCTCCGAGTGAACGGGATTGCCCGGACGTTTCACTTTTTTACGCACCTACTATGTATACTTTTTTGTTACTATTGCTACTACAAGCTTCTTATTGCTATTTATTTGTGCTACTAATTTTACACTATTAACTACAATTTTTGACACTATTAGCTTATACGAGTATAATACATGTTTTCGTTGCATTTCTGTTTTTTTGTGATTTTTGGACTTAACTACGCTTACATACTTTATATTTTAATACATTGTATATATATATATCTATCTATCTATCTATAGGTATGTATCTAAATATACAATTAATGTACTGCTTATCTATCTATTGTCTTATTATTATGTACTTACTCTCTTTACGATTTTCAAGAATTCTATGAAGTCGTCTATATGTCTTTTGGATATTAATTCGTTCATAATGCTAAATTTGATCTCTATCTGAAGCTTACTTTCGCAATCTTTTGTCTCCCGGGAATATGCTGGGGCACCGATTAATCTGCTCCTCATCGCACGAGTTGCACGAGGAATTCACTTTGCGCCCGAACAGTAAATCGCATTTGGTCATACTCACTCACATTAACGCAGGAGAAGCAAGAGCTTTAGATTAATTAAGATTAATAATAAGGTAGAGACGGACAGGTGATAAGATTGTTTTTTAAAATTTTGTTTCTGGGCTTTTATCTATATAATCCTGAATATCCCAAACATTTGTTCGAGTCGTCTGCACATTAAAATATAAACATACTACATTAATCATATCACAAAACAACAAGTGTTCAATTTTGGCATAAATAACATGGAATAAGCACACTGAATGTTCATTTAACCGTAATACTTCAGATAGCACCGTGACAAACACTCTTCACTTTGGCTACGTTCCACTTGTGGCTCACAACGCTCAAAATGTTCTTTCAGCCATTCCATGTGTCTACTTCGCTCGCTATGGTCGTGGCGAAAACGTCACTAATGACGTTATAATGTTTAATCACGCAACGCTCACAACGACTCACATCAAGAGGTGAGTCGAAGTAGGCGTTGACCACAGAGCGTTGATTCTCTCTATCGATACGTTGACAAAGGCGCGATTTTCAAATGAACCATACGTCAACCAATCACATTTGTATATTACGTCGTTAATGTCATCAATGCTTTATAATCCATTCCCCTAGTGACTAGAGTTTATGACTATAAACGCTGGCAAGCAAGTCAAACGGAAGAAAAGGCGGTCGTGAGCATAGTGTTACAGTTATTGAGTAGCATAGTTGTTCTTGTCGTGTTTCTTTTTTAAAGTTAATAATTGATTTTGTTATGTACCCTCTTATTTCTAAACGATACTATCGGCCATTTCTTTAATTGAATAATAATGTTATATTTTTATTTATTCTGTCATTAGCACCTGTTTTGTATAGAGTAGTTCTCCATAATTTACCTCCATTTATATAACAATAATATGATGGGGTAATTGTGTAGATTATAATTCAGGCTCTCTCAATTGTATATAGACGGTATTCACTACATGTTATTTTCATGTTGGCAGACGCGATAGATTTGTGCTGTGTTAGGTTTATTTTATTACATGTAAAACTTTAAGTATAATAATTTATATAATATCTTGTATAAAATATTATCTAAAATTTCCAAGTAATAATAATGTATTTAATTATTTTCATTCATAACCCTTTAATTAAAATAGTTTATCAATTACTTCAATCCGCTATCGGTTGTGCCAATTGCTAAGTTTCATGTACTGTAAAATAGTTGGAGGGATGGCGAGGTGTGTGTGTGTGTGTTCTAAGAATGCTTGTAGAGTGTGAAGAGTTAGTGTATAATATATGTTAAAACCGTAAGGTTAACTGATTATAAAGTATTGTGACCAGTTGCTCGTGGACGTCGCTAACGCCGGGTTGGCGATTGTCGTAGATCGAATAGCTAGGCTGGGCTTGAGGGTCTCCCCCGCGAAAACGGAGGCCATCATGTTCCATAGGAAATTTCGCAATCCCCCCGCGGACTTGACCGTTTCGGTCCAAGGGGTGGCCATTAGAGTAGGGCCCCAAATGAAATATCTGGGGCTAGTTCTCGATGGGAAATGGCTGTTCAAAGCGCACTTTGAGCAGCTAGTTCCCAAACTCGTCAAATCCGCGGGCGCACTCTCGAGGCTGCTTCCCAACGTAGGGGGCCCGGGGGGTGCGACGCGGAAACTTTACTCTGGCATCCTGAGGAGTATGGCACTGTACGGTGCACCCGTCTGGTCCATTGCACTTCACCGCCACAACAGAACCCTGCTGCAACGGGCGCAGCAGGTTCTGGCCGTGAGGACCATACGGGGGTATCGCACAGTGTCGCGGACGGCGGCCACCCTCCTGGCAGGCGATCCGCCCTGGCATCTCCAGGCGGACGTCCTGACAGTGGTGCGCCGCACCCGGCAGGATGCCCTAGCTAGAGGCCTGACCTTCTGTCAGGTCGAAATCGAGGCGATCAGGAAGCGGGAAACCGCCTCCATGATCGCCGTCTGGTCTCAAGAGCTCGACAACCCTGCGGCCTATGGCGGCTACACGGTGGATGCAATCAGGCCACAGCTGACGGAATGGGTCAACCGCACCAGCGGCACCCTGACCTTCAGGACGACACAGATACTTACCGGACACGGATGTTTCGATAAGTATCTGTGTCGCATTGTGGGCTGCTTGCCTTCCCCGGACTGCCGCCAGTGCGGCGCGCCCGACACGGCGTTACACACGCTTGTCGAGTGCGCCGCATGGGCGCCGCAGCGTTTTGAACTTGAGACGCACGTAGGTCCAGTCGACTCGCTCTGCGACTTGGTCAAGGCCATGCTGCAGAGCAGCGACAATTGGGGGGCTGCGGTTACTTTTTGCGAGACAGTAATGTCACTCAAGGAGGCCGCAGAACGAGACAGGGAGAGAAGTCCTGCAGCGCGTGCCAATGCGTCTTCTCGAGGTCGCCGGCCTTCAGCTGGCCGTTCCGTTTACCGCGGGGGGCCTTTAGCTTGCTAGGAAGAGCAAAGAACCTTCTACCCCCGCACAACGAAGTGGGGTGTGTTCTCCCAGGGCACACTCCAGGCACTTTATTGCGCTGGATCGGCTGGGCGTAACTATGTTCTAAATCTCAGCCTTTCCAACACATTCAAAGCGCAGGGTCGTCAGGGAGGAGGGGGTTTTTAGTGGGTATTGGGGTTGCTCGCCCGTGCAGCAACGCTCGGAGTCTTCCACACTATTCTGTGACGTCGATCGCGGACGGAGCGCTGCCAAGAGCATACTATTGCTGCAGTGTTATCGCCCCCGACCGACGCGTGTCGTTCCCCTAGCAACGACCCAGTTTGTGCGTAAATCGGTTAAGCATTTTCCCTCGCCTCAAAACAAAAAAAAAAAAAAAAATTGTGACCAGTTGCTGTTCCTTTACTACCATAAACTCTTCTGAGTTGTTGCAAGTATTACAGTAGTCGTTGTGAGCCTCATGTAGAACTCGGCATCTATATGCCAACAAATTGATACATGGCTTCATTACTACATTGCTGTCAGTTATCTGTCAAATAGTGATTTTAAAAAAGCCTGTCATTTGTATTTTGTATTAACATTAACGGAACTGGTAATTGCAAATTGCTCATGGTATTTAATTTAGATCATGACAGGTAATTGGTGTTTTTTTGGTATTACTAATGTAGGAATTTATTGAACGTTAATTTGCGGACGCTTTTATTAGTGTCAATATGAAATGTTAACTAGATTTTTCCACGCGGCTTAATTTGCGTAAATTTTGTATCCAAATTTAGAGGATAATGTCTCATTTGCAAAATGAACGTTATGTCTATATAATAGATATATTTGATAGGTCAAATCCCTTATCGTAAAATATATATACAGTATTTTATGATAATATATACTTTATTTAGGCTTGCTCTCGCATAATCTACCAATCATTAGTTATCTGTTAATATTTAACGTCATTAACAATTAATAATAATACCGCATCACAAATAACGCCTCAAACCTATCGCTACGTCTGCGTGGAAGGGTTAACTATAAAAATTCAGACGAAGCAGCAGCATCACAATAATGTATTGGTACTTATGCATAATAATTTTTTTATAAACTAGAATCTATTTTTAAGTATTTAGGTATTGAACTTGTACCAAAAGCCCTAAAAGAATTTTTTTATTTCTATACATTATGGTTTATCTGTTGTATATTTTGATTATATTGTATCGTTAGTGAGAATGTGCTTTAAAAATTCGTTAATTTATTGCATGCAAAGTTTATGTCCAGAAGGATGGCAAATTTAAAATACCTACGTGTATTTATTGTGCTTATGATCGGCTTACTACTGTGTGAGTGTAGTAGGGAATTTGCTTGTAGTTACTATGTAGGTATTAGTTGCAGTGATAGTTAATGCATTTAAAAATCCTCTCAAGAGCACAAATCAAATAAATGTCTCTCTCTGGTCAGTTCATTAGACATGCCTTGCGCCAATTTTGTTTGACGGCAGTCGCTCGCAAGCAGGTGCGTTGTGCGCGCGTCCGTCCGCCATATTGAAATAACAGCTGATATTTCCGACAACGCTGTCACAATTATTTACGAACGTTAAAAATTCAAACGTATTTTTTTCTGCATAAACTAGATGCACACATATTTATTTAATAAGTGTATTGTGATTTAACGGACTAATGAAGATGACAGTAAATCGAATAAGAGTCGTGGTGCTTGGAAGCTCGCGCTGTGGCAAGTCTGGTAAGAATAGCCTATGCAGAGCTTTAAATTGTTATAAGCGCTGACTAATATGAATGGAACGTTAACAGTCCTCTGGCTTGAGCTTTTTTATATTTTATGTTCTACTATAATCAAAACTGGCTGCCTAAATTAAGCTTCCACGACCCATCATTTTCTTTTTACTTTTACGTCGTTACATTCAACCCGAACTCAGAAATCAATTACCTTTAATAGCTAAAATAAAAGATTCCTTGATTTATTTTGAGAACGCCTCACGGGCGTAATTAAGGGTATTAATTTAATTACGGGCTGTTTTCCCGATGACTTTTTAAATATATATAAAAATTATTGATCTGTCGGCATTTTAAATGGTTGAAGTTAATTTCTTATAATTCTATATCGTTATCAGATTGCCTGTGGCGTCTATGAGATAATTACTGATCAAGTATTGAGTAACATGTGGTTTTTGTTTTATTTATAGTTTTTCTGGTGTAAGTTATTCTATTAGAAAGATTTTGAATTAATCTACGGGCACATAACGGGTTACTTATGTTTTGTATTTACGTGACAGTGTTCCTAATTCTTTCATCCTTTCTCTCTATATTGTTATTTAAAAAAAAATGTTCTAATATCTATAATACGTCAGTCTTTATTACCTAACAGTTAGTACAATAATTATATAACAAATATTAAATCGTTGTTGGACCAAAAATATTTATATTAATCAATTAATACCAGGGATAAATGTGAAAAAACGCGGAACCTGAAAATTGTGCATTTTTTGTATTTAAAGATTATAAATATGGTTTGCTATGGTATAATAAGGACACTAAAATTATCGGAAGCCCGTCATTTAGGTAAAAAAATAATAAACAATACAATTAATTACATTAAAAACCTGCGTCATATCAATAAAAATAATGTTCAATTTTAGTGTCACCACTCACCTAGTTCTGATAAAAACACAATCACTTATTTAATTTTCGGGATTAGTCTGCAAATGTAACATATATGACATGACAAAAATAATTAATCATTATAAAATGGACTATTACGGCATTGCTAAAAAACTACCATATTTTGTAATTTGTAGGTGAAACCTCAGATTAATAATATTAAGAGACAAAGTTTTTACTTCACTTAGCTACTTGTTAGGCAAAGACACTAAATCCATACAGCATGAATATCAATATTATTCAATCAATCTGAAGATCATTGAATGACATGTTCAGTTTGTTTGAATAATAATGATGTTTATGCTGTATGGATTTAGTTCCTTTGCCTGACATTTAACAAAGTGAGGTAAATCTTTGTCTCTTAATATTATTAATCTGAGGTTTTACCTGCAAATTACAAAGTATGGTGGTTTTTTAGTAATGCCGTAATATTTGATTTTATAATTATTAATTATTTTGATCATGTCATATATGGTTACATTTGCAGACTAGTCCCAAAATTAAAGTAATTGTGTTTTTATTATAATTAGTAGGTCACGTCACGCTAAAATTGTACATTATTTATATCTATATAATGCACGTATTTCGTAATTAATTCTAAGGTTTATTAATTTTTTGTCTAAATGATGGCTTACCGATGATTTTAGTGTCGTTATTAGACCATAGAAAACTATATGTAAAGTCTTTGAATACAAAAGAATGCGTAATTTTTAGATTCCGTGTTTATGCAAATTTACCCAAGCGGCATAATACTATTGGATTATTGCTCTTGTTGTTCATCAGAACTCGTCAGTCAGAACATCAGTTGTGTTCATCAGAAGTACAATACATACTCCATTTTTCTATTCTAGTTACAGCCAAGAAAATCAGAATTATATTTTAAACTGGCATTTGTCCGCGACTTTGTCCACATTGGATAGGTAACAAAGATTACACTTATTTTGATAAATTTAAAATCAAAGGTTAATTTCAGCAAGGTGATGACTTTTTTAATATGAAAGTAATGTTACTAAAGTCATACACAACTACAGTAGTTATACTTAAGACTACCATCAGTGAAAGTTTGGCAATTGTATTATTTTTTTCGACCTGGCATTTTAAACCTCTCCCAAGAAAATTCCTGTAGAATTCTCCGGATATAAAGTACCGCGGATTTTATAAAGTCTGAGATCAGCGGAAACCGCTTTGAAATCGGCCCTGTAGTTTTTACGTGAATCCCGAATAAACACACAAAAAGTGTAAGAAATAAAGGACTACACTTTTACATTTTTATAATATTATAAATTTCACGAACAGGAAGAGAAAGAAAGCCGATTTGTTCGAAATGGAACAAACAATATAAATACGCAATTTAATTAAGGAATTCATAACAGCAGATAAATAATGTATGTTTTGTTTGGCTTGCACTCGAATACAATACTATTATGTTATCACTGTTTAAAGTCCGGGATTACATCCGTGTAATCGGGTACTTAAATATTATGACTGTATTTAAGTCAAGATACCTAGTTTAACAATTTATAGTGTACACCTATTATATAGCGCATCTATTATCAGTCAATAAACATAACAAAGAAAGATACAGATAATAAAATAGATTTTAATAAGATAAATGGAAAGTAAAGGGACTGTTTATATGATGCCGTAACCGCGTACGTTTGTTGATATTTTCAATTTTAGATTAGAGTTTTTTAAGTGCTTTGTAATTGGAATAGAATTTTTGAAGTCTTGCTGACCAATCTAACTACAGTAGGCTGCGCATTGTTACGTATTATGTACAAAAACTGTCAATTGCGCAGCTATCTGTTGCTAACTAAGACCGGCCCTAAAATTTGGCGCGGTCTATATGACCTAATTAGATAGTGTAGCGTAAAGGTGAAATGTAGCTGATACGTATAGCGCGCGATAATTTAAGATATTATGAAGATACTGTAACCTATATGTAAGGGTAATTATATATGAAAAGCGATTCTATAGATAGAGATATTGGACTAGTCTCTATAACGAATGGCTACCTAATATACAGGTTTTCAACGTTTAGTACAAAATCAGATACAGTACAGCCTTCTGCAACAAATCTAAAAAAGTCATTAAAGATAAGGATTATACAATGAATCCGCTTTTAATATTGTATGGAAAACTAGTAATGAAAACATTAAATAGCCCTTTCTAATATCTTGCTTATTATCGCAATAGCTCTTGAGACTGGTATTCAGAATAAATAACTTCACGCGATAGATAAATCGAGGCACAGTAATCTGACCTTATAACCGTATTGCGCGGGAAGTTATGGTTAAATCAGGTGACAGATGTTTTCCTCAGAAAAGGGTAGTTGACAGTCTATACAACTGAGACACATGATTTAAGTGAGACACTTTATCATCTACAAAATGTTACAGTCTACGTAATATTATGAGCTATGACGACGTTATAGCCCTAATAAGTCAACTAGCGTCTTAATTAATGTTTAAACAGTTTGTAGTTTATGATGGTTTAAGAGATATAAGTTAACCAGGTTCATGCTTGCTTTATTATTGTAAAATTTATTAAAAAGAAAGTCAAATTTCAAATTGCTATGGCAACAATGTATATATACATTTGAAAGATTGTGCAAATTTTCTCAAAACAATCAGGAAACGGTGGTTAAGTACGCAATTTTAAGCGCGGAAGTTCCTAATGCCATTACCGGAAGCCATCCAACAACAACTATTTCACTATACTAACCTTTCTTCAGATTATTGTCGATGTCATAACAATAGCAGCAAATAGGTCAAGGTTTAACACCGACAAGAATTAATCCAATAATATTTCTGACTCTGAAATTGTTGGGTTAATACAAAGATGTATGGCTAGGCTAGAAAACTCCTATATATCATAAAAAAACAACTGGAATAGACTATATAAACGATAGAGAACACGATGCATTTTTTCAAGATTTCTTGTATACACATATCAAAGGACAAGAAATTTTCTTTGGATATGGATGTATTTATTTCTTTCCTTCTTACACTTATAGGAATAAACAGATTTACACTAAACTTGGCATAGGTATATGTTTTGAATATAGAGTTTTAAAAATAGGATCTTTCTTGTATCGGAGAATGCGATTTATTTACGGGCTTAATATTTACTCGTACAAAGTTTCTAACGAATCTGTAAAAACAAATATCTACATCAAGGAATTACTGAAAAAATGTAAGTCAACAGTCTCCTAAAAATACTACTAAACTATTAAACACGATTATTGTGTTAATAAATTCCCCGAAAATCTTGAAGCAATTCAGTAGTCACACTTCAGAATTGCGACAAAATAATACAGTGAAGGTTATCTCATTGTATGAGATTCGAGCAAAAGCCAAAGATGTTAGTCAGCAAAATGAAATAGTACTACGTGTAAAAGTATGGTGCATGTATGTGCCATCCAGCGTACATTCGTCATTTCTCTGGCATCCGCATTCCTGTGACGATGACAAGATGAGAGATTCAATACACGAGGTTTAATAGATCATGTTTCATTTATTTTTCATGATCTTGTAACAACCCGTTGCATTCTTGGAACGTTTCAAATTTATAGCTTAAAGGCGGCCGGTACATAATCTAAGGTTGGTGTCTATCAATTGTCATGTGCGACATCTTGTTAGTGTCCTAAAGGGAATTACAATTACTGCTTTCGATTTAAATCAATACTAGTCAGTAAAATGTCAAGATTTCGTTATAAATAAAATATCATTTAAGCCATGGTGGCTCTAGGATTGAGTGATAGGATGACTTATTTTAGCATGAGGTGATGGAGGGTTCCATCGCCTGTGACGTCATATATGTAATAGATAATATATATAATAATGTATGTGTATAATTTATTATGTGTGATGTATTGTAGAAAGGTCTGACTTGGAAAAGAACATCTAATAATAAAATAGCTATATAAAGGCCCTGACTATGTTAGGGGTAAAGAGGGGTCTGAAAGGCCCTTATATAAAAAAATGACTTATTTTTCATTTTAAAACGTATGCTTGACTTCTGTTGTTTGAATAGATATCTAATTTCAGTTTATCTGGCCCTAAAATGCATGTTATTACAAAACTACGTGCTGGTGGTAAGAGAAAACAACGCAAGGAAACCTGACCGTCATTGTTAATAATACAAGAAACCTACGAGTAAGCTTTGGATAAATAAATATTGAAAATATTGTATCCTGATCCTGAAACCAGTAGGACTAAACTTAACTGAGGGTAGTTTTAAAATTCTTCTTGCGTTTAAACTTCTTATTAATATATCTAAAAATCTTGTCAATAGTTGTACGATTATATAAATTGTCAAAGTATGTCAGTTTGTTTGTCTTAGATGTAATCTTCGCAATCTTGTACGTATATTATTATGGGTAGAGCGTACAATTTCTCGATATCTTTGAAGATTACGCAAGTAAAGTCAAGGGCATGGATTGATAAATGCAATTATTTTTAGGCCAGGATCGATTTTATACCATCACAGGCAATTACTGATGTGGTTGCTTGTTTATGTTGTGCGTTTTTTGATGTGAAATGGCACCTGCTGACTGTGGCCGGTTTGCTAAAAGTAAATAAATTAAAGAAATTTGGTAACATATTTATAAATTTCACAGTCGTTTAGCGTGTTTGTGAACTTTATAACCATAACTATGTGGTTTGAGCTCAAAATCTGTAGCGAAAGAGATGATTACGTGAAACTGGTTTCTTTAATTTGCTATAAAAGGCAAAAATATCGTAAAGTTTTTGAGTAGTCGCTTTAAAATTCAGTAGACATGAGCGAGAGTGCCGTTAAAACGATTACATAATTGGCAATCAACGAACTAAGTTTTAATTAATCTATTTCAATATATTCCATCTGTACAGGAACGACTAGAAGAATAAAATTTCCTCCAGCCAGGTGGTCTTTTTTTTTTGAGGCGGGGAAATGCATTTCGCACAATCCCGGGTCCTTTACTAGCGGTTAGACCAAAGTGACGAGAGGTGACACCACGAATGGGCACCAGAGTCAAATCGCCGGCTTGTGTGGAGATTTGAAAACTCAATACTCCCTAAAACCACCCTCCACCCATGTGCCCCGCGCTTATGGTAGGAAGAGCGTGAGACTTAGAACGCCCACGCTGATCCTAGCGCATCAGTGCTTGAGAATGCCCCGGGAAAGGCAAACTCACTTCGCCAACAGGGGTGAGGACTCCTCTGCTTCCTAGATGCTAGAGGGCCCCTGCAGCGGTATTACGGGAGGAGATCTTGCGCATATCTGCTCCTCCGGGACCTCAACTGAAGTCGGTACCCGCGAGATGCATGCGTACCTCTCTCCCTTTCTCGTTCCGCGGCCTCCTTTTGAGACATGACACTCTCGCAGAAATTGGCCGTACCCACCCAATGATCGTCGCTATGCAGCATGGCTTGCACCAAACTGCCCAGCGAACCGATCGGACCTACGAGGGTCTCGAGTTCAAATCTCTGCGGTGCCCATGCTGCGCACTGGTCGAGTGACCAGCTGTAGTGTAGTGGTAGTGTACCAGATATAGTGGAACACTTACAAGCCAATAGATGGCGCTGTGCAATAATTGATGTCACAAATGTTTCCCGAAACATTCAAAGAATATATACAAAATTTCAACTAGAACAGATGGGCCAAGGTCTGCGAGGAACAACATTAGCCTCGCTGGAAGATCTTCCTTTGAGACGGAGGAGCATTCCATCTCGCGCCGCCATCCCGTACGGGGCACCCCCTTCAGTATGAAATGCAGTGTATAATGCGCCACACTGGCGACACTGAGGGGACGGCCAGGCGGCCTTCGTAACAGGCGACCAAAGAACCCACAGCCAGGTGGTAGCGTATTAGCCCGTCTGGATGGCTACCACCCCTGATCTAAAGTATGCCACAATAACAACCTCGAGTTGTGTTCCGGAATTAGAGGCCAGGTTCCAGTCTGCTTTTAGAGAGCGGCAGCACATTGGTACCACCTTTGGTGTTACGAATGTCCATAGGCGATGGTAACCGCTTTCTACGCGGTAAGCCGTTTGCCTGTCTGCTGAACTCATGCAAAATAAAATAAAATAATAATTTTAAGAATTATATATCATCATAGGGTATGCATAAATGAATTCATGGAATTGAACAAGTTATTTAAAGGCTAATTGATCTTTATGGAGATTACAAGTAATGTTGATGCTTTTGTTGGCATTGCTTTTTAATTTGTAAGAAATCTTGCCATTAATGGAATGTTGCCTTTTACAGTTCATTTAACTGTTATCCTTTGAAATATAATAAACTCCCCAAGTTATATAACACGTTAGTTGATGGAATATGTTAATAGGAATTGAAAAATTATCAATTAAGATAACTTTTTCAAGAACATTATTATATACGAAGAAGTCTGTTCTCGAGGTGTAAGTTCTTTATTTACATATTACTACCAGAGGCACGAGAAGTGTTGGTGAGATCCTCGTTACCCCTAGATATTTACTAAAACAACTTTGGAGTTTCTCTACTCGCTATAGCATAGTCTCTGAATCATGGTATATCCAATGCGCTTAACCCAGCAAACCCTTCCTTTGGCACAAATCAACACACAATGAAGAGTCATGGTCGCGTTGCAGAACATCATCACGCCTCCAATCTGCTGTTGCATTAACTAAGTTTTCTTTAGCAACACATAATTATTTTACGAATTCCTCTAGACGATTCATTATAAAGTAACAGATACTTTTTTACCCTGCATCTACAAATCTACATCATATGTTTGGATTTCATGTAAATGCTGACATTCAACGTTTTCCATTCATAATGCAAGTATGTATATTTGTAATCGATAAACGTAGCATATCTATTCATAATATAACAAACGTTGTTTATTTGAATACCACGATGCTCGTTGGTTATTGGTTAAGTGACAGCATTAAATCATGGTACGGTTATCAAATATATGTGTAGTAATCGTCGATTAATACACGTCAACAAACCGTGAAATGCTACCATTTGATTAACTAATAGCTATGTTCGGTGCGCAATAGAAAGTATAAACAATAACTTAGCGAAAGCTAACACAAGTGAAATTGATTTATGGCGACGTCGTCTGGTGTCGTTTTTCGGAAACACTCCAATATATTAACATAACAATTATCAAATTATTAGGTAACAATATAAACGGATAAAACTCTACGCAGCTAGACAACTGTTATTACGGCAATCACTTAAGTTTTATTTCGAAGATACTACTTACAGTGACGTACGGAATCCAGTGTTTGTTATTTTAATGCTATTTTTATCATCAGAGTCAATTGAAGACTTGTCAGAAAATGTTTGATGCTAGCTATCATACATACAGTTTAAATGTATATAAATAACATTTTTAAGACGAATCGATTCTTAAAAGCTTTATAGCCAAATATTTATTTCTTTTAAAATGATTTCATCTTGAATCATACGATCATATCACAAAGTAAATATTATTTTCTTATGTATTGTAAAATATATGTTCATGGTGGAATTTTGTTATTAAATAATAGATGATGTTGTATTCGACTTTATCATTAAGCTAATGTAATTGTATATATATTTGACTTTAGTAAATGTTACAATGCTAATTAACGTTGAGATAAATACAAACCATTAAACCATAATCGTCTAATCATCACGGAAATATAATGAACTAGTAACCAATCTCCAAAAAAAACAATTATATTACAAAATATCTTGAGATAGTCATCAAGTCATTAATTGACTGCACCTATTTGAGTGCAGCTTGAGTTATTAGGTAAGAAATTATTTTAGATAAACAATCAATCACTGAATCTATTGATTGCACGATTAACTAGTTAGTTGAAATCAGACGCTGTTCATTTGCTTCTGGCAAAAACCATAGTGGAATTCCCACTTTTATTCGAATAGTCATTATGGAAATACCTCTACATAGATTTTTTTTTCCAATTCTCCATATGGAGAATTATAAAAGAAATATTGTCTACTACGAGTTTATTAAGTACTAGAATTTTCCCCGCGACTACGCCGCGTGAAAAACCTAAGGTAAGTTGTGTACATAAAAGTCACATTAGGTGTTTTATATATAAACCTTTTTTTCTTGTTCAATTCACTATAATTTCAAAGAAACTAAGTCAATATAAAGTAGACAACTGCACATCAAATCATAAAGAAAAGCCGCAGCCAACCTGATTTAAACTACCTAATACGCAATGAATAATACGTGGCGACCTGACAACGTATTTGCTATTGAATTACAGCGATGGTTGTCTACAACGCAATTGCAGCGTCATCTATTTAGCTAATCTATCTATTTTATGGAAACGACAACATTTATCGGGATAAAAAGTATCTTAAGTGTTGATTTGGGATATAAGCTAGCTTTATGTCAAGTTTTATTCAAATACCTTCAGTAATTTTCGAAAAAGTTACGATTGCAGCGCCATCTTATTCGATATTGTTATTTATCCCGCGGAAACGACGCCATTTATCGGGATAAAAAGTATCCTAAGTTACGCCCCGGGATATGAGCTAGCTCTGTGTCGAGTTTCATTTAAATCCGTTCAGCAGTTTTCATGCGATGCTCTAGCAGACAGACAGACATAAAAATCATTTTTGAAATCTGCTGGTCCGAATTAGCCCCCGTAATTTTTTCACATTTTTAAACACAATGTACAAACATTTACAGATTTATTACAGTATAGACAGATTCCATTTTAAGAAATAGAATCATACAATAATTCTTTTAGTCGAAAATATAAGCATCTCAAGATAATCTTTTTAAACTTCAAGGCAGGATCAAACAATTGTATACAAATCCTTATTCTTTTAATTTGTTAGTATGATGAAAATACGGTGGAATTAACTTGTCGTCAGGGCACTATGGTCAAGCGAGGCGAGTTAATATGTATGTATTCCTCCAAAAACTATAAATAAAGTTACATGTTTTTGTAACTTTTCGGTGTTTAATACTATTGCAGAAATCTGTTTTCAATTTGTAACATACCGTATTAATATCATCGCAGTATTTATTACAAAATGTTTGTTTTAACATGTTTGATTCATCGACTACGATTTTTAGATTGTGTTAATTCTTTTTGTGCAGAGAAACTTACGTAGGTGTCAAATGCTTAAGAGTAACAGAGGTGTGGTTTACAACTGGTAGAATTTTATTAGTTTCAACTATCAATTGCAAAACGATATAAACCTAAATAAGTTTTAAAATTCTTTTTTTATTTATGCCATGTATAGAGGTTTTTGTATGTTGTAATGTACGTATATTTTGTGGAAAAATATAATATTTTGCGGGATTCATGTTTTAATGAATACTATTTTAATATGCCCCCTTCATATAATTGCATAACATGTTGATAAAATTATGCTAAATGCAGGCCTGAGTGAAGCACCTTTTATACCTATTATATATACCCTTGTACGGAAATTAGGAGTAGTTCTGTAATCACAGAATTGTGTTTTTGAATTATTAAGTTCGCAGCACCAGTTTCCTTTCCCACATTCCTTTATTTTTATTAGCCTGTTTTCTTGAGACGTGTTATCTCTAACTGGCATATGTAATTTATTATATAATGTTGTTTTGCAAGGCAAGTTCACGGTTATGAGTAGTAGCTGTTCAAACACGTAAATACCAAGAAGAAATATTCAATTCGATCTCTTTTCACTTGTTGTTTGGAATTTGTAAACAGTGGTGGTGTAGTTACTGTTTTGAAACATGTTTTGATGCGTCATGGCCTATTTATTTGTATTGTATTTCAATTTTAAGTGCGTGTTTGTTAACTTACAGGTTTCCCATGATTTATTTTTATTAGTTTTTTATCTACGTTTTTAAATATAATATAATGGTATCAATAGTTTTGTTTACTCATATCAAGTAGAGTTTTCATGTGTCGTTCGCGTAAATTTCTCTCCGATATCTCGTTCAATCCTACGTTTTGATCATGCCTGTTACGGAAGTAGCATAAATGTCAAACATATATACCTATATAGGTATCGAACTTCATGAAAATTAGTTAATTTTCTAGACATTTAAGAACGAGTTTATATTCGTTCTTAAATGCCTAGAAAATCCAATCAAACTTACTTTCACTTTTATAAATTCGTCTGCATGTATTTCTTTACTTTCCTAATTTTTTATCATAAGGTTAGGTGTGGGATTATGTCCAGAGTTCTTTTTTATATATTATTATCTATTTCTTATTATTTACTCATGGCATGTAACTGTACCACTAGAAAAAATCAGAAAAGATATTTAAATGATTTTTATAATATTTTTGAAGAAGATTCTTTATTTACTTTATTTTGTTTGTGGAAATAACGTAACTTCTATGCATAGTCATACAGCTATGCAGTTATTACTGGAGTTTATAAAGAACATAAACTTTATAATATGTAGTCAAACATTTTCTAAGAATAATTTATGAAGATATAATTCACACTAACATACAAATTGTCTATCTTTACAATATGTTGTATCCGTCCGCCTCGACACGATGTGAAATTGGGCAGCAGATGCGTCCGAACAACGTGTATGACATAAAACTCGTAGGTTGCGATTTGGGATCGTAGATCGAGAACGCGTAAATGTCAACTGTACGCGTATTTATAGAGGTGCGCATGCGCAGCTCAGCCGCGTGCCGTGGACCGAACTAATGACTCACCAAGTCAGACGTCTGCCGGGACACCCGCCTCTACTCAGTTACTCACTAAGCCATTACACACAACACACCCGCACAAAACCACTATTAGTATTCAACATTTAAATAGCACTGTTGAAATAGAATACTTATTTTTAACCGTGAAAAAATAACTCAACATATTCATGGTTTAAACTGAAACATTATGCTGCTTAATGAAAACACTTTTTGTTACTAAATCGCTTTATTAAAGTTTGGCCCGATTGATTGTAACACGGATTATTCATTCAGAATGTGGTCTTGGTTTACTTTAAATCCATTTGAAAGCGAAATGAATGAATTACGATACTTTTTCTTTTGCTAATCGCACACGGATGTAAATTTTCTGATGTAAATGTGTAATTGAACTTTGATAATAACTATTTGGGGGTCAAATATTTCTAGACTTCTAGGTCAAGTGAATCCAATTGTTATATGTCAAAATGTAAACTTCGCCTAAAGAAATTTTAATTAGCATGTCGAGTTACGATCGATAAGAGTGAGTGAAAGCTACATTGATTCCTTCAGTCTTATGGCCTATAAAAATTAATTGCATTTCAAATTTTACAATCCACAATAAAATTAACACAAACTAATGGTATAATTCGAAGCGCGGAAAGAAAGAAGTGTGTTTTAATTAAGTGTGTCGTTTAGGAATTAAACGGACGTAAACATGCAAAACGACTCTTTGAGAACATAGTAGCGCAAAATATGCAATTTAATAGGATCTGATTTTGATATTTTATAAAAATACCACAGTAGTGTCTCTCCAGCCACCTAATTATGCAGAAACTAATATCTAGCTTTGCTGCGACTCCTTTAAGTCCAAGTGTGATGCTGTCTTGACGTCGTGAAAGATATGTGTGCCAATAGGATGCTCAAAACTAAGCTGCGTTGACAACAAAAAGTAAAAACGTAGACCCTTGGCTCTAAAAATTGTTTCCTTAAGGTCTGTTTAACTTTAAATATCCTGAATTTTATAGAAAATAATATTAATATTATCGTGGCCATGGTTTTGATATTTTAATTAAAATATGTAGTTCCTTGCGGGGTGGACTCGGGCATGGAAGGTTTTTCTATAAAATAAAATACCAATGTTGAAAATAAATAGTTTTTTTTACAAATTTAAATATCTATATAATTGAATCATTTATGACACCTTTAGTATTCAGTAGACTTGGCAAGGAGAATAAAGCTGGATAACTGACTAACAATAGCGGAAAGCACTAAATAAGACTACGAGAGATCACCTCAAACGATGTTTTTAATTAAAATTTAACTTTTGCTACCGCATCCGTTCAACAAAGCGCCGTCGGCGTGTAGTGTGTTGTGTCGTCGCCACAAACCCCGTTATAATCCTTGTTATATACTTGCACACATTGAGTTAATTCTTGAAATGTAACTGCATTTTAAAACATATATACCGTGAACTCCTCACGGTCAAGACTCCGTTGTGTAGGTAGCAACATGCAATAAACATACTAACTGGATCATCTGTCACTGCTCAGAATGTGTTTATATCCAACAAAATTGTTTATAAATTAATGTCAAAATGTTTATGCTCTGACAAAATTTATGACTGAATTGCCGGAAATATCCACAAGATGAATTTAGGAAGTTCGCACACCTGTGATATGTTTTAAATGAAATTCACAATGAAAAGTATATCAACAAAGAGAAATATATTAAAAAAATTATACTACATATACCGACATATGTAATAATGATGTTCCTTGGGAAAATTTGTGAGTTATGCGTGGACTGCTGACTAAGCCTTTATCCAATTAATTTCTAAGGGCACTTTTAAATACTGTTAGTCATTAATATAGTTGACGATCAAATTAACTGA
Source organism: Dendrolimus kikuchii (assembly GCA_019925095.2). Classification (NCBI taxonomy): domain Eukaryota; kingdom Metazoa; phylum Arthropoda; class Insecta; order Lepidoptera; family Lasiocampidae; genus Dendrolimus; species Dendrolimus kikuchii. The sequence continues at coordinate 16,676,349 of CM034395.1, read as the reverse complement.
CACAATTCTTATCATCTTACAAAGGAATACAGTCTAATTGATTTTGTACGAATTGTAAGGAGCTTGTTGTATATTGTTTAAGCAGTGATTATTTTTTTTGTTACGGTGTATTTGAATTACTAATTACAGATCACTATTTGTTTCCTATTTGCTGATTCACTGATTGCTGATATTGTTATATCTATAGCGAAATAATAAAAATCTTTTGTCAGAATCTGTTACGAATTGCCCATTAAAATACAATAGCGTTTAACAGCGTACCGAATAGCTTCCTTGAACCATCTTAAAACATTATTCAAGTAGATAAAACTCGGAAGTGTACGATTAAGCTCATTTTCTTCTTTTATAAATATTGATTCATGCGTTTTGTAGCTTTTTGATTGCTAAATCGTGAATAGTCATGAAACTATTACTATTCAGTTTATTACTATTCTCACAATGATAGAATAAATAGAGTTTTCTATGGTACTAGTATGACCTATGATGTTGCTGAAGAATTTTTTGAGCCGCTTCTCCTCTTCAAGCCACAACATGTTGCGAAGCGGTGGTAAATTAGATTAGGCTCCCATATAGTAAATGATAACCATAAACCAAATTAAAACTAAATAAATAAAATGAACAAGTTGAGGGTAGGCTAAATAAAACTTTAACAATACTCATTGACACTTGACATCTTTGTCTTCCGTGATCACAATTACTGAAGAGTGTCCGAAACGTCGAAGGAAAAAGTCAAACAAATTTGGTTTATTTTCTTATATGTTAGATAATTTTTGGCACTTTGGCTTTGAACATTCTATAGGAAATTCTCGTATTTGCTGTCCTACTTGTCATCTTGTTTTGATCTTTTTATCAATGGGTTGTCATTCTGTCAGTATTTTTAGTCTATTTTGTATTCTGTTTTATCATATATCCTATCCATCGTTTAAACTTTTAGTTGTTTTACCCTTCGGATTTTCATTTTTACTTTGGATATCAGTTGTCTATGGATTTTAAAACGTGAAACTAATACTTATTATTATTATTCGGATTATTGTTCGGACATCGTGGGATGGAAAACATTCCATCCCACGATGCCCGAACAATAATCTAATGACAATAATTGCTTTCATTACAATGAACCACCGGCTTATTACCTAAACTTCCTTTAATTTTATCCGTGCAGGAACGGAGAAAGAATACAATTTCCTGCGGCCGGGCGGCCTGTCGTAAGAGGCGACTTAACAACACACAGCCAGGTGGTAGGGCATTTGCCCGACTGGATGGCTACCACCCCTGGTCTAAAGTATGTCGCCATAACAACCTTGAGTTGTGTTCCGGCATTAGTGACCAGGTTCCAGTTTCCCATAAGAGAGCAGCAGCGCATTTGTAGCAACTTTGCTGTTGCAAATGTCCATAGGCGATGGTAACTGCTTTCCATTAAGTGGGCCGTCTGTCTGTCTGCTGATCTCCTGCAATAAAAATAAATATATAATAATATCATTTAAACATATTTTAGCGGTCTAAGCGCGGTAGTATACTAAAACCTAGAGGTTTTTGGTTCGATTTTCGTTAGGTAAAATGTTGAAAACTATATTTATGTATTCTGGTTGTTACTGGAAAAGTAGTTAAATGCGTCCTCTGTATGTTAAAAATATGTAACACGTGTGCTCATCTATTGATTCAATAAATATTGAAAAACAATACTAAGAACGTATTTGAAACATTAAAACAAAAAAGCAATACCATTTTTGATATATGATTAAAAGCGAAAGTTCTAAATATGTATATTAAAAATGCAAACGTTTGACTTTGAAATGCCAGGATCAGTATGTGGTCGGTAACTAAGGTGTATGTACATAAAAGGAAAGTTTAATAACCTCAATAGATACCGTGAAATCGTAATTAACATACATCGATTGTTTTGCAAATGCTCATTGAATCTATGTTGATGTTGGAGACCAATATGATCTTTGCAACCATGACCTTTGAGTTAATGTACACTTTGTATGGTAATGTATACTTGAACTTGTTTGAATAATGATGTTGAATTATAATATCGTTCGCAACGAAGATTTGTTCGCTGCTGGACGTAGGCCTCCCTGATTTACTGCCACATATCCCGGTGTCCTCATCTAACACTAACTGCGACCTTGCGCAGATTGTCGATCTATGGAGTTAGAAGGTGTAAGAGCACCAAGGTTACTGACAACTTGAAAATTGGGTAGATGCCATATGTGATTATAAATTCTAAAATTAATTTCATATAAAACAACGGTCGTTTATAAGTTCTATTAGCTTAGTACTAACATTTAGGTATAATGAAAGAATAATTGTAACAAATAACTGTTTAAACAATAATTAATACGATATTTGACTCGTTTAAGTTATGACTTTATTTATGACTATCTAGTCTCGAAGAAAAGCTAAAAGGCTAATTGGTATTTTCTAAGTAAGCGTACTTCATCTTTCACCGCATAATCATCTAATATAAGGCGTGATCATGGTTAAACGCGAACTTATTTATCATTTAAAAAGCTTTGGCATTTTATAGAGGATAAAAAGAAACTCAGTTGATTTGAATGTCAACTACTATTAGAGTAAGAGTGAGGATGTGTCTCGGCAATTGTAGTGTAAGAATTCTATGTGATTCTTAGTAATCAAAAGGTGGTAGTGTACTTAACTAACACACCTGTGTCTCACTTGAATCACGTAGCTTTAAATTCTGGTCTGGAAGCTTGTCTTATTGCTGAGGCAGGTTTTTCTGGTCAAATATCTACGTAAATATTACGTGCTGGTGTTAAATTCTCTTTGGGTAGGATCTGAACTCTCGTATTTAGAACGAGTCGCAGTTGCCTTACCCAATAAGCTACCACGACTTATCATGAATTATAAAGAAATGAGTGCAATCGAAACCCTGGCATGTTAATACATACATACATACATACATACATAACTTCACGCTAGTTCCCTTGTGGGGTAGGCACGATGGCATGTTAATGTCATCTATATTTATTACGATAGTTAAGATCTTTCGCTAGGGTTTAAAAAATGAATGTCATACGATTTTTCGCGATGGATTTCATTGCGTTTTCAATAAAATATAAAAATAATGGCTACGACTCGTCAAGTAATATATGATAAGGGCCATAAAAAGGTGCCCATATAATTGTAATTTTTATACTAATAGGCAATAAAATTTGCTGAAATACTAAAACATTGACGCATAAAGATCTAAGGCTATATTTAGAGAGATGCTGGAGACATTACCTCAATACAGCCCATAGGACAGGCTCGATCGGTGTGATACCACGCTCTCATAGAATGTTGACTTAAAACTGTGAGCCGTGTGTTAATCGTGATTCGTGCGAGGAGTGAGCGTTCCGATAGATCACTTCTTCGATCGTCTAGGTGACGGTAACCGTTTTCCATTAACTAGGCTGTCTGCCTGTTTTATTATTATTTGTAAACACTGATGTCTCTGGCGAATTTTTAGTCAGTCCCTGGCACACTGCACATTACACTCACTGAATGTATACATGTATGTATTAGGTCCTTACATATGAAGTTGGCGTTTTGTCGTACTGGCCACTTTGATCTCAAATATCTCCTCTTTGGTTAGAAATTCTAATTTCAAATTTATACAGCTATGTACTTATGCTTTTGTGTTTTGAATACCGTAATTCCTTTGTTTTTTCCTCTTTTGGTTTTTTCTTTGCGTCACTCAGTTTACAAAATGGAAAACTTGAAATATCGCATTATTTACGAGTACGAGTTCCATCGTGGTACCAGTGCTGCCGAAACGGCTCGAAAGATTAATGATGTGTATGGCGGCGGTGTCGCAAAAGAAAACACAGTGCGTTTTTGGTTCCAACGTTTTCGTTCTGGAAATTTCGACCTGCAGAACAAGCCCTGTGGACGGCCGGAGACTAAAGTTGATAATGTAGAATTGAAGGCTATTGTGGAAGCGGATCCATCGCAAACCACGTCCGAGATAGCTGCAGGCTGCGGTGTTAGTGATAAAACTGTTTTAATCCACTTGAAGTAAATTGGGAAGGTGAAAACGCTTGAAAGGTGGGTACCTCATGAATTTAGTGCAGCAAACCGACAAACGCGCGTCAACTGCTGCGTTACATTACTCAACCGGCACAATAATGAAGGGATTGTAAATCGAATCATTACCTGTGATGAAAAGTGGATCGTGTACGATAATCGGAAACACTCATCGCAATGGCTGAACCCTGACGAATCAGCCAAATCCTGCCCCAAGCGAAAATTGACTAAAAAAAAATTACTTGTGAGCGTTTGGTGGTCTAGTGCCGGTGTCGTTCACTACAGCTTTCTTGAATCTGGCCAGACGATTACGGCGGATGTCTATTGTCAGCTATAGGTCAATCGCTCTAGGCCACTGCTGCTTCAGGACAACGCTAGACCACACACTGCACAACAGACGGCACCAAATTAGAAGAGCTTCAATTGGAATGTCTAAGACATCCACCGTACTCCCCGGACCTTGCTCCAACAGATTACCATTTTTTTCGAAATTTGGATAACTTCTTGCAAGGGAAAAAATTCAACTCCGATGGGGCAGTCCAAAGCGCCTTCAAAGATTTGATTGATTCCCGTCCGAATGGTTTTTTTTAGTAAAGGGATCAATGGACTACCTATGAGATGCCAGAAGTGCATAGATAGCAATGGTACATACTTTGATTAAATAAATATATTATATTTAAAAAAATCGACTTTATGTTCCTCCCTTACAAAACGCCAATTTCATATGTAAAGACCTAATATATAAAAAAAATCTTATACTTATTACATTTTTTATATTTTACTAACTTAATTTTTACATATTTGCGGGAGAGTTTTTTAAAATCTAAGTACGTGTTTGAATTCTAGAAGGAAAAAAAAATATTACTAGGAGAAAAGAATTTTTAGGAAAGGTTGGATGTCTGCTTGTTGCCAGCATCGCAATAAAAAAAAAAACTAATAGACAGTAAAGTTAACTGGAATACTAAAACTTAGACGCATAAAGACCTATGGCTGTACAAGGAGTTAAACTGATCAGCAGCATGGTGCAATGTGTAAAGTAGTCCAAGTATTACGCCCTTATCCGTTGCGCCAACTGTTTTGATATGCGTTGACACAATAGTCTACCAACTTAAAGCTATATGATTTCTATTGTGAAATAGGGCGTGTCAATTTATCTCTGATTCTAATTATTTCAATTGTGTACTAAACTGCTTATCTCGAAGGTATCGCGTTATTTGCTAGCTTGGTGCTAATTCTATTGCGTACAACTTTGTAACATAGATTTTGTAAAACAACTAATATATTTACGTCTAGTAGCAATTAGCGATATAAACACCCGCAGTTATTCAAAAGCTAACGTGTTCATTAAATAGGTGCAATATGGTTTAATTATTACGCATCTCCAGTAAAATAAAGCTATAAATGCAAAAAGCAGCAGGAATCGATAGTATGTCTGCTGAGATGATCAAATATGGTGGAACCTGCGTCCGGGACGCTTTCCTGTCCTTATGTAACTTGTGCTGGAGGACGGGAAAGGTTCCCAAGGACTGGAGGCGCGCTGTCATCGTGCCCCTGTATAAAGGCAAGGGGTCACGTATGGAGTGCGCCAGCTACAGGGCCATCAGTTTGATCAGCACAGCATCTAAAGTGTATGCGAAGATTATTGATAAGAGAATGAGAGTGGTATCCGATGGATTACTGTGGGATGCACAAGGGGGCTTCAGAAATGGAAGGGGATGTAGGGATCAAGTTTTCTAGCTCCCAAATATCGTAGAGAAGTAGCTGGCTATGGGCCGGAAGGTTCTCTGCGGTTTTGTGGATCTAGAGAAAGCATTTGACAGGGTTGTGCGGAAGGACCTCTGAGACATATTGCCCGGATATGGCATTAATGGCCAATTGATGCGTGCTGTGCACTCCATTTACGAGGACTGTATGGCATGCGTGCCTTGTGGATGACAGCCTGTCGCCCTGGTTTGACGTCAATATTGGCGTCCGGCAGGGCTGCGTGCTGTCGGCTTTGCTGTTCATCCTATACCTGGACGATTGTCTCCAGAGAATAAGATTGATGGATGTTGGAGTGCGGATGAGTGATGTAGTTGTAAGCACCTTGCTTTATGCGGATAATGGCGTGCTTTTAGCCGAATCGCCATCAGAACTGCAAACACTAGTCACAATGATGAAAGATGATTGTCAGGCGAGAGGCTTACATTTGAATGCGAAGAAAACAAAGGTTATGGTGTTTGAAAGAGAAGAAACCATAACGAATGCAAGGGTAATGGTCGATGATGTTATGCTGGAGCAAGCGAATGAGTTTGTATATCTTGGATGTGCTTTTAGCAGGGATGGAAGGTACGCCGCTGATATAGAAAGAAGAGTGAATTTGGGGAATAGTATGAATGGAGCGTTAGGTAAACTTCTAGGCGCTAAGAACCTCAGCCAGAAAGCCCAGCTTGCCATACACAACGCGGTGCTGGGACCTACGTTCACGTATGGAAGCGAGAGTTGGGTATGGAAGAGAGAGCATGAAAGTAGAGTAAACACGGTCGAGATGCGAGCACTGCGCAGAATCTGCGGAGTGACGCTCGCGGACCGCGTTCGTAATACCGAAGTAAGAAAGAGAGTTGGTCTGAAAGAGAGTGTCGGGGTGAAGGTAAGGAAAGGAATGCTCCGGTGGTTCGGGCATGTGGAAAGAATGCATGATGAAAGAATGACTAAACAGATATACAATGCAAAAGTGGATGGATGCAGAAGTCGTGGAAGGCCACGACACACCTTCCATGATGAAATTGATCGTGTACTAGCAGAAGGTGATGTCAGGAGCCTTAAGAACAGACGAGCGTGCATGACAAGAGTTATGAATGTCAAAGAAGCAAGTGAGGTGTATATGAATAAGCCTGAATGGCGCTCTGTTGTTCGTGCCTACCCCGCAAGGGAACTGGCGTGAAGTTTTGTATGTATGTATGTATGTAAAAAATATTGCACACCGCTACGGACAGAATATAGATGTACTCACGACTTATTGTATGACCTTCATATCTTACTTATATTCGCAATATAATGCATTTGAATTTAATCATGAACTAATTTTGGAGTTACGAAGTATCTCAAATACCAAAAATGCTTCAAATTACATGGTTGCAAACATACGTATATTACTTTATTTAGTTATTAGGCGGTGACACAATTATACCATGTAATAAATAGTCTGTTGTAACTGTATCAAGTGATGCTTACAACAAAATAAGATATTGCAGCTTTATTATCGTGAAACGTCGTCATAGTCAACAATCAATAAGACGCAATATAGTTCGTTCTAAAAATAACTTTTTCCAGCGAATAAGGCTTCCATGTTTTAAATTTTCTATCAAATTTATAATTAAAACAAAAATTATTATTATACTAGCTGACCCGGCAAACTTCGTACCGCCTCAGAATCAATAAATAAAAAACGTTATTTCTGAACGACGGGACGAACATCAAACGTTTGACATTCAAAACAAAAAAAAAAAACTTTTAAATTTAATTTGATTTCTGAACGACTTTTAAATTTAATTGATTTCTAAACGAAGGGACGATCATCAAATGTTTGACAGGTAGGAATAGTTTCTAAGGGAAAGCGAAATCGTTGTTTTTACTATATTCCAAGCATTTTTTTCATATTCAAATAATTCAAAACCAAAATTAGCCGAATCAGTCCAACCGTTCTCGAGTTTTAGCGAGACTAACGAATAGCAATTGATTTTTATTACATGTAATAATAAAATTACGGAAATAAAAAATATAGTAAAAGTTGAGAATAGCACTTTGCGAGCTTATTCTAGAGGTGCGACTTAATTGGTTTATTGTGGTAGTTAAAGCTTGTAGTGTAATCAGTGGACACCTATGGGCCTTTTGTCTGCTTTCCCTTTAATTGAGGCTTGTAGTTATAAATTCATTGAGGGATACAAATTTTGTAACAACAACCTATTGATTGTTAATTGCTGCTTTCTCTGTATTTCAATTATGCTGTGACTTATCGTCTGTTAAGGCTAGTTTTACTAAGCATATTTTTATATTCATTAGTCTGTGTAAGTAATAGTTTTTTTTATCAGTTGATAAACACACACATATAACCCTAAACAAGTTACGCTACTGTTATGGATATATAATATACGGTTATACAATGGACCGTTCTGGAACCAATCGCAGACATCCAGACCGCAGCTCATAACGGAAAGTTCGTTTACGGAATTTACAATGTCAGTAATCGAACCCAGAACTTTTATATAATTTCACTTAACATTAATGAGTGACATATCAACGCACAGTACTGGGGCTAAAACCGTGAGAAGCTTGTATGAAAATTCTTCATTTTCAAAGAAAGAAGCACGAAATTTTATAAACCTTCCTCTGAATATAAATAAATGTACACGTGTGCCTGCTTTTTTTGGAAATTCAACCCCTATCTCCCTAAGGGAATGAAAAAGCGGTTGAAAGTTTGCTCAAACTATGACTACTATTAATCTACGTCAGCGAAGCCGCAAGCATATGGCTAGTTTTGATATACAAATTCATTAAAATGTTGTATTTAAATCAACTGTCAAGTCAGTCTTTAAACATGGTCCTATTTACTATTCTATTCTATTTTTGTTCTAAGTGGCGCCAACGCATAGGCATTGATTTTGCCAGTGACACATAGAGAGTAAAGTGACAGGTGAAAGAGAATTTATAAAAAAAAAGGCTTTAATTGGTATTCAATAGCAAAGACTTTCTGTCATCCTGTGGAGGTCCTATTTATATAGGGCGCGTTCGTCTAGTAGCTCATAACGCCCAAAATGCTCTGTCAGCTGTTCCACATAGCTACCACGGTCGTTATGGTCGTGACAAAAACGTCATTAATGGCGTCATTATTTTTAATCATACAGCGCTTACAACGATCCGTGGCAAAAGGTGGGTCGAAGTGGGCTTTAACTACAAAGCATTCATTCTCTCTATCGATTGACATTGAAAAAGGCGCGATTTTCAAATCAACCAATGTGTATTTCGTCGTTAATGACATCATGATCCATAATCTGTCCCACTAGAGTTTATGATTGTAACGTCTGCAATCAAGTGAAACGAGAAAGATCGTGGTAGTGAAGGTGGTGGTTGTGAGCCTCATGTGGCACGTAGCCATAATGTGTCAGAGACTGTAAAAATGTTAAACGTTTACTTTTTTATTGTTACAGCGGTGGTCGTTCGTTACCTAACTAAACGATACATCGGAGAATACAGTTCGACAGGCGGTAAGTTATAATATTTTTACGTAATCTTTGTTCTATATTATACAGAAGAATTATCATTATTCACGTAACAAATCGTAATAATATGCAAATTTAATGGCGGGTTATCCCAAATTTTAATTGTCAAATTAATTACACGCCAAAATATATGTTATAAATAAATGTGTTTAAAAATATCAACCCATAATGGAAATGTATGTATATTTCAAAATGGTATCTTAATGATTATTTATTGAAAGTTATATCTTCTAACACTTCGAAAGCAATTTTAGTTACTGCTGTAGGGGAATAAATAAATAATGTCAATAATGTAACCACTACTAAGCTCTGGTTTGCTTAGTTTAGAGAAATGGACGGTACTCGCTGCTTCTTCAAGGCGAAGTAGATGGTTTTACGTGTCAGTAATCGTGATGAGGTTTCCTCATGGTGTTTTTCTTAATCATCAGCACGTAGTAATTTTAATAAAAGTAATTTAAAACACAATGCATTGTAATTTGTTCATTACAAATCTGTAAATGGTCGATTTCAAAACAATTTGGCGTTTTATGTTTTAATTAAAATGTGTAATTGTAATCGAATTGCATGTACTTAAAAATAATCGTATTATAAAGTGATATTATAAGATATTTTTATGATAATTAATGATTTTGTTGTTATCTCACATTATATTTAATAATTGCCTTAAAATATTGAAACAAAACAGTATCTTCTAAAATGTAAGGACTTAATATTAAATTTTTTATGCTTCATATTTTAATACTACGAACGCAGACATCATAGCATTAATATAAGCCCCAGGCTTCTAAGCTGTGTTAATATTATTTAATTGTGTTTGTATGTAGATAACACACGTAACAATAAATTTAAAATTATTTACATATAAAAAAGCGGGGACTGAAATACTACACCATCGTCTTACTTTTATATTAATACTATCAATTGTTGTTCAAACAATAACTAAAACGATTTCTAACTCGTTATAGTTATGATATCACAACCAGCTACTTCTCTACAAAATCTAAGAGACTGTGACGTTTGGGAAGAAGACAAAAAGTGTCTCAATTAATTTAACTGTTAATCTATTGTACCATATTATTATTTTTCGCTGTTTTAACAAATAATTAAAATGAAATTCCTCACACGACTGCACTCGCCTCGTACTTAGTGTTTAAGAATATGTTATATCTAGGATAACTTGCCCTTAAATAGTGTAGAACAAAATGGTGTTTGTAGCATTATTCCTTTTGAATATGCTTTAAACGTTGTTCGGTAACAGACGGACTGTAATACAAATGAAGATGAGCCCTTACAGCGGCCACTTACCAAATGCCAAGCAACGAGTGCCAATGGACGGTTTATTTGCGATATTGGCAAGTATCATGGCGAGAGTGCCAAGGCTGAGCGACGCCGGCGCCGGTATCTGTAGGACGTCGACCTTTGTTTCGTATCACTGCATTTTTGTAAATAATGAAAGTACACATTCTAAATTTAGTAAACCTCATTTTTTAAAGTGTTTACTTTGTTTTGTATATAATCACTGTTATTGTTGGTATGTCAATTGTAATCATTGTCATAATGTCAGGAAATTCTAGGCTATCGCATCATAAATCGTACTACTGACATTTTTAGAGCTCTATAGCCATTTAGGAAAACCGGAACGCTTATACAATAATCCTGTCCGTCTTTCTTTCTGTCTGTTTATTTATCAATATTCGCTTTCATTTAGAAACTGTATCTCCCTCTTTAACTTGTCAACTATGTGGAAAACTGAAAAAAAATAAAGTGGCAGAAGATAAAAAATACTTTAAAACAAATTGATGAAAATCCGATCCGTTCAGTAGTTTTTAAAATACGAGGTATCCTTTATCCGTGCAGGAACGGAGAAAGAATACAATTTCCTGCGGCCGGGGGCCTGTCGTAGGAGGCGACATAACAACCCACAGCCAGGTGGTAGGGCAGTTGCCCGACTGGATGGCTACCACCCCTGGTGTAAAGTATGTTGCCATAAGAACCTTGAGTTGTGTTCCGGCATTAGTGACCAGGTTCCAGTCTTCGTTTAAGAAAGCAGCAGCGCATTTGTGTTGCAAATTTCCATAAGCGATGGTAACCTCTTTCCATCAAGTGGGCCGTCTGCCTGGCTGCTGAACTCCTGCAATAAAAGATAAAATAAAAGAAAACGATTAAATCTTTTTTTAGACTCTAAGCTAACTGACAAAAGTGACCACTTGATATCCATTATCTCATACGGAACCATTTATTACAATTAACATATAACAATAAATTGTAATACAGGTCAGAACGCAACCACATCAATTATTATAGGTGATAATAAGGGGGACGGCTCTCTTTCGTCATGTACCCTTTATTCGCTTTTCTTGAAAAGACTTAGTTTTAAATTGTTAAGGTCATCAACAGGTGATAGCCGATTCCCACTCTTGTAGGTCTAGGTATGATAGAGTGGATACGCTTCATAATCCTCACTAATGTTATAAATGTGAAAGTAGTCGTACACATAACTGTTGCTTTTTCCAAATTTGCCAAAGAGATTTGTATTATGGGGAAAAACACAGTTATGTCTTTTCTCAAAAAACAATTTCGAACGGGCAAAATAGGTAAAGAAAACTTGTATGGGCAATCCATAATTCCTCAAACTAGGTATTTTTATATATTAGGGTTTCTGTGCAGTGTCGCTGTAGGTGGTTATTCTTATATATTGTTTTTAAATGCACTTCATATTGTTATGTACCTATAATGCAAAAAGATAAACGCGAACGAAGTTGCGTGTAGAAGTTAGTTAGGTATGTATAAATCACTACTAATCGGTATACGCACAAATTAAGATCAAAGCAACCAATCAAATCGGGTTTAACGGTCATCCTAATTACCTTTTATTATGCAACTAGCGACGAAGTGGCCTAGAATGACTGATTATATCTTTCAGTAAACCAATATATTAAGATGCGAGGTCAAACCTGAGAATGCATTGAAGGTTTTTGTTTTAAATTACGTGATTTGAATGTATGAATTATTTTCAGATTTCTTGTACCAACATCGAGTCGCTTTCGATGGGGCCACGTCTGAGGTTGAAGTTTTGGACACATGCGGTTGTGCGGTAAATTTTTATTATCCTTTATGACTGACTGACGTGACTGCTTCTTTGTTCTTTTTTTTCGAGATATGATTACATCGAATTTAAAAAGTGAAATTTAGTACTTATTTACTAGCGGTGCCGGCAGACGTTGTCCTGCCTTGAAAAGATAAAAATCTAGGACCCGGTTCTAGTGCCGCCCACCTGTTCCAATTCTGAATCTAAACCACCAGGGAACCCACTCAAACACACAAGAAATCAACAAAATCGGTCCAGGAGATTAGAAGGATCCCAGAACCCGATCCTAGTGCCACCTACTGGCTCTGGAGTTATGTGCGTACATACATTTCTACGATTCATTTTTATTTATATAAGAAGATTTCAAAATTCATAGAAATATAAATGTGAACGAACTGTTAGTCCCGAGCACTTATATGTTTTAAAAAAAAAAACAATTTTGGCTTACAGGAACCTTTTATTTTATTATTATGAATAATAATTGACTTGGAGTCTCAATATACGGGACCTCAAAGGTCTACCGGACCGATATGGTATTAGTTTTGAGCAATCCAGCCGGCAGGCATAAACCAGGTCCGTTGCTGTAGAGCTGTGGCTAATAACCAAGAGAACTCTCTGAATTTGTAAAAAGATTTGGTATTTATAGGCAATTACTGCTGATCGACATTTTGGAAATCTATGTCAATGAGATGTTTGACTCAGCAATAAGTGCCTATTGCATAGGGTTGTAACAGAACGAATACTTTTTATTCCGGCATATTAATACTGATGTAAGTCGCTCGGAAATCTTTAGTTATATTTAGGATTCGTACATCATCTAGCGTACTGAATAGCTCCAGTAAATAATTTATGAAATTGTTTTCCTGGGTTTACGGACATTATCTTTCTATAAATATTTATTGTATGATAAATATTTTGATTATGGCAATATTAGCTTTTGTAAAGTCACCACTAGCAGATGAATGAGGAAATCGGAGGACCGGTATAAGTGGAGCACACTAAGGGCGATGTACATCGTGGGGCCCAATTCTGCTATTACCATCTCGTCAAAATCGCGCCAGGCACTATTGTCTTAATCATAGACTTTTACATCATACACGAATTTTACAATCATACACGAGTTTAACACTTTTTAATATTCATATCGGTAAAGCCATTTCTGCTAATGGTAATACAATTTTTTATCTACAATTATTCCGCCGCGACGATATCGATAAGATATTGTGCCTTTAGTAGAATACGAATCTTTAGACTATCGCAATGGAATCGTACTTTGAATATCTTCGCAACGCCAAGATATTGAAATAGCAGAATTGGGCTCCTGCGTGGAATTGCAATTGGCTAACAATATTAGGTTTATGTAATAGTATATCTTCATTTATTGCACTCAGTTTTATAGTTACACGTATATTTTGTGTAGAAACGTGGATGTCTAGCTGAGCACCTTCGCTGGGGTGACGCGTTTGCTGTGGTGTATTCGGTGTGCGACCGGCGCTCATTCCTTGCGGCTGCGGAACTGTTAGCCTTGCTGGAAAGAACGAGACTTCCTGGCTGCACCGCCGTTACGTTGTTAGGGAATAAGCGAGACCTGGAACATGCCAGGTATGCACAACTTTTTATTTCATATTGATATCGTTATACTGGGGCTGTCTAAGTTAAAAATGTATTTAATATGAAATTAAATTAAAAGAAATGTTTTGTGTGATAATACGTGTTTTAGCCTAGGTAAATTAGTCTACCTACAGACTTAAGTGATTATGGTTAAAATAGTACCAACCCTTATAAAACATTAAACTTTCCTAGTTTATTATAATTCATGTTATTTTTAAATAATAAATATTTGGAGAGTTCTGCTATCCAACAGTTATTATCGTTTGTTAATAGAGTTGTGAAAGCAGAGGAAGGTCAGGAGTTATCGTTGCGGTTCGGGTGTCAGTTTTACGAGGTATCTGCAGCGGAATCGTCCGCGGGCGCTGCGCTCGCTTTCCACGCGCTGCTGCGGGAGGCGCGTGCGCTCGCCCTGCTTCTGCCCTCGCCCAGGCGGAAGCTCGCCGCTTACTCAGTCTCTAAGGTTAGTTTTCCTCTATACAACTCTTCGGAATAGATTCAATTCAAATGTTACCTACGTATTTCATCATTACTATAAACAACACATTATTATTATGATGACATACCGTTCTGCGTAACGATATTGCCTTGAAAATTTAGATACATTATATGAATATCAAAAGATTATAACCTTAGTTAGGGCTTTGGGTGGTCTCATGAAAATTATCTTAGCTCTGTGATTGAGCGGGCTAAGCCTTTGCCAGCTGACGTCACTACAACCCAGAAGGCTCTCGGTTTGATTCCGGGCATGGTAAATTTTCCTTAATTTACTATGATATGGGTATCTGGGATCGGCCTCAAAGTGGTCCGTTGTATATTACCCATAATATAAGCGTAGAGATTTAGGATGCTTGTCTGATTTATTTATTCCAGAAATTAAGAGTATTCTTTTTTCCCGCCACATAAACCAAATGTCATGACAATTATACAACTTTGTTTGTGTAAACTTTGTTAACCCGTATCTCACGTAATCCCATTTTGTAAAATGTTAAATTTCGCATTTATGTGTTAGTGTAGATTAAGTAGTATCTATAGTAAATTAGATACTTATATATACGCAGGTGATCGGCACGATTCTCGGCCTGAGCAACAAGAGCGTGAGGAAGAAACGGCCATCGCTAAGCATATGATGCGTCGATCCAAACATCTGAGGATCTTGTTCACTCCGTGACAGGAGTTTTGTTTTATTTCTGTAAAATAACAGAAACATTTTGTTATCTCTGTTGGTATTGCATCGAAGAGATTTGTCGACTGACGAGGGTTCAGGTATGGAGTTATCAGATTTGACTTTATGGTTAGAAAGATGCAGATATACAAACAATGCTTGGAGCGCGTGTACACATTGAGGTATCGCCATTTTATTGCCTATAAATAAATATTTCCGTTTGTCTACAATGTACATACATACAATGTTGATTGTTTGTAAAACGTCTTTATTACACTGTAGTAATAATAAGATATTTTATTGTATTATGTAATTATGACATTGGTATGTAGTATGTAATGAGTTTTCGAGATCCCATATCGAGGTCGCTGCGTTGTAACTTGTAATGCCCAGCGAAGTGATTTACCCACATGGATATTCGTGTCCATTGACCTAGAATCTATGAACACACAATTTTCTCTTTCAAATGGACTGTATTGAATTTCAACGTGAAACTCTTTTACATATTTTGGCACTTTAAATGTTTGTTTTACATTTATGTCAACAATATTTATGATGTTATGGATACATTACATTCGACCAGTTGTCCATATGTCCACATTATTATTTGGCCCTTTTATCTAAGTCCAGCGTGACTTTAACACTTTTATTGTCAAATTAAAAATATAATAATTGTCAGTATCACTAGTATAGTAACTGCAAAATTCATTTACGAAGTATAAAATATCACGCGTAGTCGCGTGCTGCATTAAAATGAAGATAGCGTAGACACTCGACGTCGTGCGATGGACAATTAAAGTGTTAATATTACTTATTGTTTTTATGAAAAATAATTTTTACGTCATTTTACGAAGTGCCACCGATAAATAGATATATAACGCATTATCGTTGTATATTACTGTTAAAATTACGAGTGTATTAATTAGAATAATTCGTTAATTGAAGAATATAAAAGACACTATTTATATAATCGATTGCTAATATAAATAATAAAATCGTTTCATTGAAAAAAAGTGTGTTTTAGAAGGTTTGTTTGTATCCCAATATTGCCCACCAATTTGTAGTAAATAATATGTATATAATTTGTCTAAGCTGAGTGTATTTGATATACATAAGCATAGTTCGCAAAAACCTTTTCAGTCGCTCTGTATTTAGCAACAGATGGCCACGCAATAGACGGGTTCTCATACCAAACTAGTTACTGCTCGACCTTCTGCTGCGAATCTGGATAGACAATAAATCTAGCGCGGCTATAGTAACACTGACAGCATTTGAGACTTTGTAAATATATCGGTTACATAAACATCTAAATACAGTCCTTGACTAATTAAATTCGAATGTAAATAATTTAAAACGTGCTTAATCTGTTTAAGGCTGCATGTAATTATATTAAGAGGCCTAAAGAAGTATTTTGTAATTTAATTGGGTTGATTAGCCAGGAGAATGTATCAATGGCCTTAATTGACGAAATAAAGTTGTAAAAATGCGTTTCCAAATATATCATTAATTTTTATTATCTTCCCAACAGATAAGACTGTTGAAAGGTTATGTATAAATACGAAGTAGCTAATGTGAAATTGATGCCTTATGTTCAAATTGATTACCTATTATATAAGATGTTGCGATTGATATGTATTCTTAAATGATACGCAAATTGCCGTGTTGTGGTCATATTTGCAAAACTTTTGCAACTGTTTATTTATTTCAATAAAAATATTTCATTTTTATATTGTGTTTTATTTATTCAGACTCCTAATTTATTTACTAGAGTTGATGGCTATGTCGATATCTTCATAACAAATTGAATTTCTTACTTAACATAATGGTTTCCTCTTAGGCATCATTCTCGGAAATATTGGTTCTGTATCCCGTGAGTACTCTAGTCGGATATTAAAAGCAGCGTACTTAGAAAAAAACAAAAGAATACTTTTGGTTATGTTTTTGTCACGCCTGTCCGTCTATATTTTTAAGTTACAGATATTTTTCTCGGGAACCACTAAGAACTACACGCTACTAATTATATTAACGCTGTAGGTGAAATCGTAAAAAGTAAAGATTATGGGTGGCCACCCGTAATCTTTATGGCGGTTACCATACATTTGTTTTATCACTATAAAGGGACTTAGTCGTACGAGGTAGGTATCAAGTTTGAGATATCATGATGTCAACAAGTGCTGAGATACATATTAGCGCCCAAAGTCCCCACTAACTTTTATGCTATAACAAAATCAATATGAATAAAAATTAAAAAAAAATATCTGGGTAAAGCTCAACGCTTTCAAAGAAACAAAATTCATTAGGACAAGATCCGTTGAGTAATTTTTGAGATATGGGGTATAATCGATTAAATTACTTTGTTACGGTTTCTTAGCCAGATATCAAAAACGGTGGGCGTTTTTCGCCTCTACGGTACCCTTAATTGTGCATGGACTGATACTTGGCGGATTTTTTAGTCTATATAGAATACCCAGTCAACTTACATATGTATAAAGTACATAATCATTCCAAATTTCGTTGATACATAATAAATAAAAGAAGAACGTATTGTTATGACAATTTTATTTCATCACTGGGGTCTAACAGCATTTGGGGATGCGGTGGAACTAAACCTCTGTTGGTGAAGTGGGTCACTCTCCTTCCCGGGGTAACTTAGGCCTTGATGCACGGATGAACATGGGTGTAACTATGTTCGAAAACTCATTTTCTGTATCGGAGTCTCACAAAAGCCGTGCGGCGCTTAATCTCGCCGTGGAAGGTCTAACCCCCGCAAAGGGCCCGGTTTGTACGAAATGCATTCCCATGCTTCATAAAAAAAAACAAAAAAGAGTATGGTTCCGGTATTGTCAAATAGCTACCGAACCTTAAAAAGTAGTGTTGAAACTTGTAGTTTGACCAAACAAGCTGATAAAGATATTTTCGCAGTTACAACATTAACATTCACAATTACACACCTACCAATAATCTAGTAAACCTTTTACACATATTATTTCTTTCCCGATGTCGTTTTCATATAAGTTTATGGAATCTTGGAAACATTTTCCACTTCCCGCTACAATACTTTTAGCATATTGCCGCAGCTATCATACCCGGCCTATGGCATACGTTGAAAGTGAAATCAGAAACCAGTAGTGCAATGATAAACTGCCGTTTCAACACTAATATCACATTTGCTTGCAAATTCCACATTGCACGGCTTCTAGTATTTAATATGCTTATCGGAATGATATCCGTTTTCTGGAACGTAAATTAGCTTTTAGGTAAAACTAAACCCGATAAATGTGAATTACCCTGAAGGGAAAGTTTACAACGAGTAGATTAGTGACAAATAAATGAATAAATTCGCAGATAAACAAAAACATTGTACATATCTAAGCTATCCAAGGTAAGCTTGCGTTATGGCTAGTGTACAACGAGCAACCCGGGGCCGATATCCGACACTCAGTAAAGAGTAAACAACAGAAAGAAATTTACTCTGCTGGGAATCAAACTTGAAATATTTAGTGTTCGAACACCTAAGCCAAAGGAGATAATTTCCGTGTTGCTTAAAATGTTTTAAGCAAATAGCTATTATATTTTAACCAGTATGGCAGCGTCATTACAGTACTATGATTTTTTCGTTTGCTATTCAGTACTCAGAGTAGTCTAAACGAATATTGGTACGTATTGTAAACTCGTACTGAGATAATGATATATGAATATTAGGGTAGGATACGAAGCCGGCAGCATGTTGGCAACACCTCGATGTTACAAATTTCCATAGACGATCAGTGATGGGTTTACACTATGGGCACTAGGGGCTAGTGTCCAGAGCGGCGAAATTTTCAAGGGCGGCAAAATTGGAGGTTCAGCCAAAAAAAATCAACTTTCTGCTATAAAAATAAATGATTTTCAAAAACTGGAAAATTATTGATTTCATGCCAAATCTTAATAATCGGGTTCTTATTGGATATTTACACTTTGATGTTTAGTTACAGTGTATAGATAATAGGGCGGTATTTTTCACGGTGCCCCAGGGCGACACTAAGATAAATCCGGCCCTGTAGTCGATGGTAACTATTATATACTTTCCAACAGTCAGAGTCAAAAGTAAAGCTTTCAGAGTTGTGTTCTTGAATTAATTTAAATAATATCATGATGATAATAATATTAGAATTACAGAACAAGGTAACTGGAGGTATGCAAGAAATGTAAGTTGTATTTTAATGTGATACCTACATAAAATAAGTGGTTTTATTGTCGGAGCTAGAAAAGTAAAAATTAGTATGATAATTAGGGTAGGTTTGTATTTTGTAATGTATCAAATTCATAGAACAAATTGCAAACAATACTATTATAAACTAGTTTACGATATCTTGATTGAGTTAATGAACTGTAATATAGGGGGACGGATCTCCAAAGAATCTGTGTTTATTATTACACTAACTGGAAATAAGTTTGATTAAAATGTTTGTTTGTTTTTTCATTAAATACGTATCAAGTTCCATGAAATTTAATATACAACAATATATAAGAGAACGAAGATGAAAATATTTTTTTTTATTACGTATAATTTTAAAATTTAGGTTATTTATAAATTAATCTTATCCTTACTTTGCCTGCTTAAAGATAGAATTGATAAGCTATAAATCTTTTGAATTATTTTCCTTCATCGCAGTATCCAACTTTCATCCCCTGTCAAAGAACAATATATTTATAAATATCAGTTCATATCTATAATCGTGAAGAGAGTAAAACAAACAACGAACATTTAGAAAAAATGTCAAAAACGGTATTCTTTTCTATGGTTATGATTATGTCATGTCCGTTGTCTATGTAAAATATGTAACACATGTTTATAACTACTGAGAAATGTACTTGTAGTCATAAATAATGTTTGTATCCCTCAAACAATGGAAGTATGTAGTGGAAAATTCAAGAAAAATCTAGTTGTTATAATTTAGTTATTATGTACTATGACTAGAGTGCTTAATGGTTTCCTACATCAGCTCCTCATTTGAACAAATAAAGGAGCCCTCAGAAACCATGAGCCCTATCGACGTTGCATGAGGTTCCGAACGGTGTTGCTTTAAACAGATGACCTTATTTATGATCTCTTATTTAAAAAGTGGGCAGTGTCTTCATAGAGTAGATCAACCATGATTTTTAATTTTAGTATTAACTTTTAAAATGCCATTTCATTCTAATGTGTGTTGCTTGTAAGTGGGTGAACATCACTTTGCACTCTTTTACAATAAAATATCGAGGTCACATTTTGCAATAATTGGCCGAGGTCATAGGTTAGAAGTTTGACAGTTTGTATTAGCGAGTGTTGGAGATTAAAAGATTACTTTAGATGAAAATGGGTATGGTGCATTGAGCAACGTATGGTTGTAACAATATTTGAAAGGAGTACCCATTCTAAAGCAGGATGAGTGTTGCTTAATTGGAACTTCCTTTAATGCTTTTGAAGTGCCATGATTAATATTACAACCGCCCACAGTACCTAATTCACGAGGAATTTAATTGCGCGCTATTCATTTCGCATCTCTTTCATTCGTATTTCAAAGGAATTTGAAACACTTATGATGAACTTCCACGTGTATATAATAGCCTGAAAATATCAAATTTTCTGGGATAAATGTAATCTGAGATAATAAGTAGATACATTTTTGAAGTCATAAAGAAGCAACACAGAAACATCCTAAAGAAGTCATTTTCAGACTTATCAGAATAGATATATTACATTAAAGAAAAATACATTCATATTTACAAAATATTATATGTGATCGTTATATAAGTTATTAAAAGTGGTAAGTTGTTAAAAGTATCCTTAAGTCAGTTTGCCTGGAAGAGATCGTTTGAAGCGATAAGTAATTATTCATTTTGTAATTGCTTATTTTGGTGAACAACAAAGTGCTTTCTTTTCTGTTCTATTATGTGTGATATGTAATGAGATCTTTGTAAATTGTGCCCATAACTGAAAACTTATGAAGAAATTATAAAATTAATGGACTAAGAATAATGCTAGGCCAAAAATAAGATGGATGGACTGTGTGAACATGAAAGATTGTGATATGATAAAGAACATAAGCCAAAATAGAGGATCATGGAAAAAAGTACATTTTCCAGACTACAAATGATTGGAAATAGTTAGAACGCTAATTTTAAACTAAGTAATGAGTCGATAATATAAAAACTAGCCTTTTTCTTATAAACACTTTGTAATGTCTAGCCATACTATAGTCTTTGCCTTAGGCTGGAAACAGCTCATTCATTATCAATGATAGGTTCTAATAACGACGCTCTTGAGGAACTAGACGGGGGCATCAAACTTGTTAGAGATAAAATGGCACCTGGTATGATAGCTGATAACCACGTACGGTCTAAGTTATGCAGATTTTCATGTAAGTATCCTGCCACACCTTTTGATATGCATTTGATATCAGCTATAGGTGATAGAATCGGATAATTAAATTACACAATGCTATTAGAATCGAATACAGGATTATAAATTAAATTTAGATACTTCTCATCACGTTATTAACGTGCAGCATAATAATGCTTTTCATGCTTCGTCAAAACATTTAAAACTGCAGTCAGTATAATTTCTCTTTTTTTAGCATTATGTTATAATTTAATATTTTTTTGCAACAAAGATGACTTAATTACATTATTTAGAACAAGTTTTAGTTAAAATTTAATTTTCTACTAAACTCCTTTCGGATTGGACTGATTATTTTAAAATTCTGGTAGCGTGTTTTTTTCGCACTTACGTCAATTCACTTTCAAGTTACCCATAACATGAACCCACGCCGCTCTACTTATGGTCGGTTCTTAATCTTACTATTTATTCACTTGCCTTACTATTATATAGTAGAAATTTGACATTACCTTTATGGAGCTTATATCAAACTGTAAAATGTACTTTTTAACATCCAAATTCTAATTCTAATTTCTTTAACCAAACTTCTCATTACATGACAAAGCTATAACAAAAGATCGTGCTAAGGTACGTTATCCTGGTTGTCTCATTCTGAGCGAAATATGGCTCCTAAAGAACCCTGCAGTAGGCAAAGCCTGTATCGCCAGGTATTGTGTATATGGATATATGGGAATAGTGAAGTGCGAAACATAAAAGCTGTTGCTACTGTCTTCATCAATATAGGTATCATGTGTAACATGGAAGAACATATGTGTCACTCACATCTTAAATCCAGTGCCATTAAACTCTAGAACAGAAAGATCAAGACGAATGTATAACAAAAGGGCGCGTCCGAAATCCGAGGGGTCACATATTCTTGATTTTGACATTGAAGCGTATTTTAATATTCTGAGTACTAACAATTCGCTGACATTTATGTAGGCGAAGTATTTTATTAACCTCATTGATCTATTAGATTATGTGTAGGTACATATACATTGAATATAACATAAAGATTCATTCGTCACCGAATTTCACAAAGATCGTTAAAATTTACAATCGAATGTTTTGAAATAATGCATTGTTTACTCGATTTCGCTTTGGCGGGAGAAGGTTTCTATTGCCGCCATAACATTACCATAAAAACACCACTCCACTTCCCACACGCGTGACTTAATTCTAAATATTTTTGATAAACATCTTGGCAATAGATTACATTCATTTTATACTGTCACAGTTGACACCTATGATATGGGGAAATGTAGTTATATTAATAAAAGAAACTACATTCCTGCATCTCGTAATATAGAAATTCCATGGTCATTATCGAAATATTTTCTTCATAAAGTTTTCCCATTCTAAAATGCATCTTATTGTTATAAATTATTACAGCAATGACAACATTCATGTTTACGCTACAACATTAGCAGGTCATAATAAGGAAGTAAGTATTTTAACTTTTGTTTAAGGATTATTTTTGAAAACTTTAATATGAAGTTACATAGGGCCTTATTAGAATTTGATGAAAGTTGTGGCGCCAGCGCAGTCGCGTGCTGCGGTGTGCACGACCAAGATGTGCACAGAAAATGGCACATTATCATAATGCAACACAGGGACTACTAGTGATGCCCTCATATGGCATATCGCTCTTTAAATATTCAAATACCAATAGTATTGCTTCGGGGAAGCTCATTATTTCGAAATGTAGGAATCTGTGGCAATATCTTAGTTGAGATTGTTAAATTGCTGGTGATTTTAAAGATCAACATTGTAGACTAAAAATAATTTTACACGTGAAAAGAACCAATATTAGAGCAGTTTCTTATGACAGCTGTTCTAACCTTATGAATAATAAGAATTCTATGTTAACCCTGTCATCGCAATTATATACACATACATATTATACTAAAAAATATTGTATGTAGCCACCCTTTTGGGCATGCTCTCATCTGGCAGCGATTTGTTATACAGTCTACGATCACTTGTACTATTTATAACTTAGTTTTTTTTTAGTTTTAATTTGTATTTTTTTAAATTACTTTTAGTTTCCTACTACTATTATGTAAATATAACATGATAGATATTTGTATAACAAATATTGGATTTATTCCCAAGCTATAAAGAAGCAACAAACAAATACGTAAATCGCAAACTTTTTAAGTGGTATGTCGGCTTGAGTTTGCTTCTATCTCTCTACTTATACAGGAATACCTTGCAAAATTTAAAAAAAATAGGCATATATTTACTTTAATTTTTTGGAGTCAAGTTACGCGTTACCGACGCCCCTGGTGTTGCAAACGTTTACGCAACTTACCTATTTCAGGCATCAAAAAAATATTATTCAAAACGTTCTCAATAAATATGTCAAAAATGTCATACAATAGCTAGAAGAAAAAAACTAAAATAGCAAGATTGGCATAGATCGCACTATTGCGAAGTGTAACATCCACCATCCTCGTAATTCTTGACAAGTGGCTATTATCTGTGTCAAAAGTGACATAGTTTCATGTGTATAACATTCCACATGATTACGAAAGAGTTACTAAAGCTGTTCTTAAAAAAAAAATGTTGATTTTGAAAACCGTAAATTTATACAGACAGGTTAATTAATATTGGCGCCAGTTGACTTTATATTGTTAATTAACACCTGAATGACTTTTGGGCTATTGGATTTGGTTGTTGGAGTAACTGTTAAAAATGTTATTCTGCATTCAAAAATGCATGCTTATTATTGCTTAGTCTAAAATTTCTTATAATTACAAGAAATACATACACTATAAATACATATGTATATCAATATATAGGTATATATATGAGTAAGATATTCAATAAATAATATCATCAGATAATGTATTCATACTGTATCTAGACAAATATCGTCTCATACGTTCTCCTTTTAAATGTAACGACATGGTACTGAATGTTAATATTATCCAAATTCTTACAAAACTTATTATTTGGGAATATATTAAACTAGCAAGGTTGTCACGACCGCTTTTGGGAACATTGATGTTCTTTAGTGAACCTTGTGGTTTATATACATAGGACTTGATGAATTTAAATTACATATTTAAATAGGTTTGGGAATAAAAAGAGACAAGGTAAAGTTTTTGACATTTCATAACTAAGTGCAAACACTGTATGTTCATCGAACTGTACACTGTACGTAGTTCTATTTAGTGCTTGGCCAATTTATAATTTCTAACCATCAGACGGACGAATATAGTATAGACGGAGCTAACATGAACAAAAGCGTCCAATGAAGTAGAGCATTTTTTATAAACTTGTGTGTGTAAACTTATGTAGTATTCATGTGGTTTGCGTCTGTGTGGTCAATAGTAATTTTTCCACTGGAAACTATTTCACGTTTATTGGTACTAATTCGATTATTTAATCCTAAGTTCTCGTAACGTAGGGACAGCACGATCGGCTTCCTATTCGAAAATTAGTTTCCTTTAGCCTGCTTCACTCTGAGAGCTCGGGGCTCCGTCTACCTATTATGTTTGTCTGAGTTTATAACGCAATAAATTAATAACAATGTATGTTTCTGCTATTATTGAAATGAGCAACAACAATCACGTTGAAATTTAATTCCTCATAACTAAATCAAACCTCTTATTTTTGTTTAAGTAATATTTATATTTTACATATATTGTACAATCCCCAATATCGGGATTGTGGCTAAATGAACTGTATTATTGCGAATTTTGTGCGAATCTATGCGAAAAACGGTGAGCTGGCCAGTGAGAACAATTCTTACAACGAGTAGTCAACTCACCTTGCGAAGAGCGGGTTTCAAGTCCAATGGCCGGCGCCGACTCCTTTCTTTGCGGACATAATTTTACTTTAAAACGAGTAGTTTTCACAGCACTCGCGACGAGTATGCAGCACTGATACACTGGATGGCGAAGATTGCGAATATTTCCATATAATACGAGATAAGTCTCTTTTGATGAGAATTCAACGAACGAAAGTTGCCGAATGTGTCCATATACAATTTTCTACCGTCACTGCCTCACGCGACAAAAAAATTACTAATCTAACCCGCACGAAAACTGTCGCTAATTTAACAAATACGAATTAAATTAAACTATTTAATTATATTTAATGCTAATTAATATTAAACTACTAATAAAAGGAAACCATTTGTACATATATAGATTCCTATTTATTGTACACCATTACAGAAAACTTGTAACTTGACGTTTATATGATCTAAGCTTCAAATATTCTGATGGGCGTTCTTATCCCTAAAACGTGATCTCATCCAGACAACCAGAGGCAGGAAGATAGCAGATTGAATGTGTTGAAGGTGATATATAATTATTTTAGTTAATAATAAATATATAACAAGTATGTAATATATATAAGTGAGATTAATTTATATAATATAAAACGCACCTTAGTATTAATATTAGTATTAATAACTACTATCCATAACATATACAATGAAAATATCAAACATCACCATGATGTAGGTTGTGTTTATTGATCATGTTCTTGAATATTGTTAGTGATTTAGCTTGTCTAACAGTAACAGGTAGCAAGTTCATAGTCGTATAGCCTTACCAGTAAAATAATTGTTGAAAAAAGAGGAATGATTGGGAGTATAAAGTCTAAGTTATTTTTTTAAATAATCGGCTGACAAACACACACATATTGTATATCCCCAAATTAAGTAATATACAACGGACTACCCTGGGGCCGATTTCAGACACCCAGAGTAAATAACGAAACATTATCGAACTAATTATATTAACGAACCGAACCCGGAACGCAGAGGGCGTTACAGTGAGAATGGGGTGTAGTAAGGACTCTGCAAGCTTAACTTTGGTGGCTATGGGCAGGAAGTTTTTCAGCCTCCCGAGGGATTTTAGATAATAAAACGTCAAAATCGTGAGCAGAATAACCTGTGATGCTCTTTCATATAGCATTACGGAGTTTTACAGAATTACCTTTTTAATTGATTCTCTTCTTCCATGATTGAATATACTTTTTAAATAAACCTATGTAGATATGGGTTTTCAATTGAACATACTTTTAAAAATAAGCCATGTACCTATATGCTATATGTGTTGAACTCCTGTAGTAGAGTAAAATTGCTAGAAAATTTGCTAATGTCCTAAAATTAGTTTAACTGAAGGCATAACACTCTAAATCGGCCGTGACTCACCGTAAAGTTTAGTTGAAACATTTATCTAGTCCAGTGCGCAGAACAGTCACAATAAATAAAATCCAATACTAGCCGGTTACAATTCAAAGTGACAGGTTTATAATACGCATTCTATCCTACAATTGTGTGCGTCATTATCACTAATAATGTGTATCAAAATCGCAATAAGAACAAGAAGGTACGGCCCATAATAAAGCACTATGCATCTATTGTTAGTTACAGGAAAGATACAACCAGCTTCTTTAGATCTCTGTCGGCCTTAATTGTAAGGTCAGTAACTAATGTTGATGTTTTAGGGTTCAGTAGAGATTTCGCAAGCCGGAACCCTAGTAAAATCGCCCACCCAAACTATTATTGCAACGTAGATATTATTTTATATTATGTAACATTTTAAAGAATATTGTGCAACAAAACTCTATCCTAATTTGTGCCATATTTCTCTATCCATCCCAAGCTTGTCTGGAAGAGATCGCTGTCAGCGATAAGACTGCCATTTGTACGTAATTCTAAGTTGTTTTTGGGTATTGTTTCATTAATATTATTGTACAATAATGCATATATAATCTATTCTAAAATCCTCACTGCCATCCGTCAACATGGGGAAGATGTATTCTATATACCGCTATGTAGTATTGAAGAAATTGGAGATGGCCACCAACATGTAATTACGAGATGAATGATGAAATAAGTGTACTTAATTATGTGTATTAGATTTCGTTATACAGAAGTTGAAAAGTTATAATGGTCCGTCCTAGTTTTAGTTCGATTTTTAGTTTTTTCAGTCAATAAGTGGTGAAATGGGATGATTCCTTCAAGGTCATAAATAGTATTTGTTTCCTTTCTCTAACTGAAGTATGAGGCAGTAAATTATAAATAAATCAATATTAGAGAAAGTAAAAAAAAATATTTGAAGAAATAGACACATACTTACATCGCTGATAGGTAAATTAGCTTCGAGACGTTTTTGTATTTGTATATTTACAGGACTTCTAAACTTGAAATTTAGTATTAAAAAATATGTTTAATATTTATTTTTATTATTTTAATATCATTCAATATTGTTAGTTTCATATTAAGTACCTACATATAAAGTATATAAAAAGTATTATAATAGTTTATGTGCTGACAGTACACTACTACAAACGTAAAAACGTCTCCAAGCTAATTTATCTGTACATGTGATTAAAAACAAATACATATTTTAAGTTATTGATGTATTGTGTACAATATAGTATATATTACATATAATCGAATACAATACAATAATGCAAGAAAACTTAACTTATTTGTATTGTATTCTACTCATAGTCTCTCAAGACTATAAGTAGAATACTGAGCCCAGATCACCGTCTTCTATGGGTAAGGTGCCCAGAAGGCTGGCAATGCATATTTTTAGAACTTGTACGCCACATTTCCAGCATTCGAGGGTTGTATTTAGCTTATTGCTGTACCGGAATAATATCTGACATGACGCTGATTATCAGTGCAAGCCTGATATGTGTTAAAACGTAAAATTCCTTAAGTGTATTTACGCTGAATGAAAATTGGTTTAAACATAAGTTATGATTGCCATCCGGCGTGTAATGGAATCAGTCTTCTGGATACTCTTCCCTCAGCTAGCGACCTGAAAGTCTAAAACTTAAAGCCGCATTCTCACCCGAGAGCCGTAACCGTAACCTTGCAGTTACTGTAACCAAAACTCATAGTGTGTACGTTTTTCGCGAGCCCGAGGCGAGGAGCGGCACGCGGTGCGCTCGCAACAAGCCGAGAATGCGAAGATCAATGCCGGTGTACAAATTAGAGCAGGTTACTGTATCCGCACGGTTACATTTACGACTCGCAGATGAGTACGCAACTTAGTCTCGGTTTTTATATTTAACCGACCGTTCATTTGCCCTACTATAGATTAAAGTTTGACATAATTAATGTCAAAATGCAACCGATGGTAAGGCAAGTGAATGAATAGTAAGATATAGGAACCGGCCATTAATCTATAACCTCACTGTTGTTAGTTAATAGGTTAAATCTCTATAAAATAAGAAACACGCCAGTCCATGAAGACATGAATATTGATACTTCATACATTTTTGTCCTATTCTAATATTACTTTTCAATTAATGAAGGTGACAAAGGGATTAGAACGGTTAATATACCGTAGACATTTTAATGCATGTTGTGATTTAGTAAGGTCGAGTGTGTTAAGAAGCAATTAATCGTATGTCTTATTTATCATGTGGCTGCCGCAGCAGGGACGGAGTTCCGGGACTGCGGACCGCGTCGCAAAAGAAAGTTGACACGGTGCATGAGAGCAGCGTGCTAGCTATTAGCGATTACTTTAAAAGCTAAAATTTGGAATCTGGTTTTTCTTGCAGTTTTATTTTCTTATATTACACATGCAAAACAACAAGGAATATTGGTTCTAACTTTTATTTAAGCTGGGTACATGACACCATTAAATTGAAACATATTCTAGAAAAATTTTCGGCCAAAAATTCTAAAAAATATATCGGCATGTGTTTTCTTAATTTAAAAAAAAAAATTTAATTACTGTTTAAATCATCAAAGTAGTATTACATCACGCATATGGAATATTTTATCGATAAATTATTAGCAATGTTAAACTCACCACTTGTGGGGGTTTTTTTATTGTGTGTAGTGAGTGCGTCGATGATAGTTACCCCTTTGGATAGGGCGACACATCATTGGCGAGAGCCCATGGCTTCATCGCCGCGGGGATAGGCTTGACCGCTTGGGAGGAGAGTACAAAAAAATACGATGATGTGTTCTACTCTCTATGTACTTATTGCTTTATTAACTTAAAATTAAACTGAAAACATATAGATTCAGAAATCTTAACTGCTACGTGAAACTATGTAAAACCTAAATTGTATATTCGTAGATGCATCTCCGAAGGTTTTCTGTATTGACAGATTTTATCACGTACATGGAGTATTCAGTTACAACCTTGCTAATTATTTAGCAATAAATTATTCCATGTACATGACGTGACAAGTAGTTAAAATGATTATGTCATACTTACTATATTACTCATACAAATACAAGGAGGCTTTTTTTTATTAACAACTACGGACTCTAGTTTCGTACCCTTTTTTACAATTAAATTTAAGAAGTTAGGAAGTTGTAGACGCTTATTTGTTACTTTGTTATTGTGTGTGACATTTAATGAATGCATGTTTGTGTTGTGGTGTACCTTAAGAATAATTTATTATATTAATTTATTTTAATACTAAACTTATACTAATGTAGAGTGTATCTGTTACATGCTGGAGTTGTGAGGAAGTGCATGTGTAGGGTGTGCCTTATGTCTATACCTATATATATTATCTTAACTAGTGCCATGTGTCTTGTTTTCCCTTTTTGTGCCTAGGGTATTAATTTTTAGGCTCTTTGAGTGTCTTGGTTTGTTTGAAACAAAAAAAAAATACAAGGAGGCTGTAACATTTAGTAAAAACATAAAATTATATTATAAAAAATCGCGTTAATAAAATCGTTATTAAAAAAAAACCTAAATCATGAAAAAAATTGAAGTAAAATGCATTATGAGCTTCCATAAGAATTTTGCTGTTTAGTATTAAACAAAATGCATAAAATATGCCTAAGTTATTCACTTGTTTTAACAATTTAAATCATCGACACTATGTTTATAATACACAATGCTGAGCTATGATTTTAAAAGAACTCATTAAAATTTTCAAAATCAAATATGAGGTTTAAAATTTATTTATAAAAAGTCTTCCTGTTAACATGTCCGTACCCTAAAAGTAACCGTAGTCCACGAAATATAAACGAAATTACATTTATATTTACTGCTAGACTATGGGGTATGGGATACAGTTACTAGAGACTACTGTTCCAGCGATGAACGATAAGCGACTATAATAATGCTTACACTTAGTTTTTCTTAGAAACTGAGGATTATTGTATTTTTTATTTTTATTACATGAGTTTAGCAGACAGGTAGACAGCATGCCTGATGAATAACGGTTATCATCGTCTATGCACATTCGTAACACCAAAGCTGCTACCAATATGCTACTATTCTCTAAAGGGAGACTGGAAACTGGCCACTAGTGCCGGAACACAACTCAAATTTATCATGGCGGTAAACTCTAGACTAGTCTAGACCAGGGGTACACAATATTTCTCGCAAACTTAACGTACTGCTACTTCTACTGCATAAAAATCTTTGTCTGTGAATTGTTTTCCGCTTAATAAAATATCGTTAAATTGGTAATATATTGTCAAGTTGCTAATAGTAGGAATGAAAATCAGGGTAGAACAAGTAAGTTAAAAAGATATTGGCTAGATATTGTGATGGATGATATACGCGTTGATGGTCTCATAATAAGGGATGCCGAGTACCGCGTGAGGTGGAGGAGAAAAAGTAAGAACGCAGACTCCGGGCTCAGAAGGAAGTGTATGTACCGAACTTAACTGGGATTTAACTATAACATGATAATAATTATGGCGTTACTTTCGATAATAAGGATTAACATAGGATACCTTTTATTCGGAAAATGGAACAGATTTGCAGAATACAAATTAAGAATATTCACGCAGTCGAAGCACTAGTTGTCGAATAAATTATATGCACTAAGTACACAAATTGAAGGTCACTCAGCGGGCTATGGAGCGAGCTATGTTGGGAGTATCTCTTATGGATAAAATCAGCAATACGGATATCCGTAAGAAAATCGAGGTTACCGACTTAGCTCGCAAAATTAGCAAGCTGAAGTGGCAGAAATGGTGGCCCGGCCACATTTGTCGCAGGACTGATAGCCGATGGAGCAGACGAGCCCTGGAATGGAGACCGTTTCTCGGCAAACGCACCGACGATCTGCGCAAGCTAGCCGTTGGGGCAGGTGGCGCAAACTTGAGGAGGTCTAAGTACAGCAGTGGACAACGACTGGCTGACGACGAAGTACATATAGGTATACATGAACACTAAAATGATTTCTTTAATATATGTTTTTCTAGAATAGTATAATTTATAAAGATTGTTGAATATAATAAATTTAAAATAAAATAATTAAAAATAAAATATTTTTTACCAAACGGGTGTTGTGAAATCATATATCCTTATACGACAGGAGAAATAAAATACAAGATGCACTAATCTGTATATTCATCCGATTTTAATTACGAAACTTTAATTATGGCCTTAACCGTAATACGCTGACTGACGTTTCAAGGTCAATGAGGCATTTATTACTTTTGCAAATGGAAAGAGAGATCTAAAAGCTTCAACAGCACAATTTCGTTCCGCTTAAATATGTCGAATGAAATGGTTATAATTAATTCATTCATATTAAATACTGTACGCTCGTTATTTTTCTTGAGAACGTAACTCTTAACTTATTAAACGTAATACCATGTTAAAACTTCTGTAGTTAATGGACAAATACGAGGATTTTGAGTTAACCGTGTATGTCTATGTATGTCACAGCGATTTTAGACGATTTTAGAGGCGTGATTTATTCTATATGCTGCTGTACAACAATGTTAATGAAATAAAAAGTAAGCAAAAACTAATTTTCATGTTCGAGTGAAAAAATGAAAAAATTCTAGGCGGTAAACCTTAAAAAACATTCTTAACAAGAATCGATTTTAACGACGCGCACTTACCTTTTTATGCGCAAACTGTCTACAAGGTCAGTAATGTTACTTCGTTGGGTATCTTTCAAGAAAATATTTTGTACATTACCACAATTAAAATAAACGATGGAAGCACTTTAAATTGAAATTCATAACGAGTCATATAATATACTAGTAGGGGAATATTGCACACATCAAGTTTATCAAAATGAACATTATTACAGTCTGGAACCGGAGCAATAAAAACTTACATGACCTCAATTTTTATTAAGAGAAAGGAATAATAAAACCTTTTTACTTTCATAAGGAAACGTAAAAATAAATGATTAAGACTATTTAGTTATTACATCCTTGGTTTTTAGGGTTCCATAGCAATTTGGCAAAAACGGGATCCTTTGAAAATCATAGTATTTTTTAAAAACTTAGGACTTGTATAAATGAAAAACAGTAAATCTTATCATGTATAGCGCTATACAATGGTGTGCGATTAATTCTGAAAAAAATACATAATAAGTGTACCCGCTATACATCTAAGAGCTTTAAAAAATGATTTTTAATGTACAGATTTGTCGGGTATTAATCAGTCAGAACCTAAAAAATCGTGATGTTTGACTTTTTTAAATTCAGTATATATAGGGGCTTTTAGTAAAAATCTCACCGTGCTAGCCCCATTATGCCCTAATCGTACAATTTTAAATCATTTTAAATAAACCCGCACTATTTTGTATATTGATAGAAGGCAGCAGAGAATGATTGCAACAAAATACTCTAAAGAACACCTACGTCCATCGGTAGATCGGTACATCATCATGTCGATATGTTTTTATATAAAAATATATTTCAGTCAATAGGTAGCTTATTTAGCTGTTTAGTCCTCAAAGTCGAGAATTTTCTCGACTTTGAGAACTAATTTTCGTATCTAACTTTTCAACTATTAAGTGGAAAATTTTGAAAAAAGAAATGGCGCTGACGGTTTTACATTAATTCTTTCAAAGACAATTGGTTTGATTAATACCTGCTCAGTAGTAGTTTTTGATATATTGTGGAGTGTTTTCGATTAAATATTTTTATATTTTAAATTTTCTAAGATTTTATAAAATATTTTTTAACATTTGTCGGTTTTACGGCACCCTTCGTTGTACGCAATCTGTCAAGCACTTTACCGATTTATTTAATATTATAAGTGTAAAATGTAATTTTACATAACAAAATTCGTTACAAGAGTGAATCATGTCCATGATTATTTCGCTTTTGGCAACATGCCCTGTTGTGCTTGTAGGATATTATTTGTTTACATTACACCTCACTTCTCTTTAAACAGTGAAATCAGACTAAATATTTTGTCTTCTTAAATGAACAATGAATAATAAATAGTTTTTGAAAGACTTACGTTACATTGTTAGCTGTAAATTGTAATGGTACTTATGATTTCTAAATAGTTGCCAAAATTTAAGTGAAAGCCTTATTTATGAGATGCCGAATTTCAACGGAAATTTGAGGAATAAAAGAAATAATCTTTAATGTTGTGTATCTTTAATTTCAATATCGTGCAGGGTTCAGAAGATATAATAAAAGTCAGGAATCAAGTGAATGAAGTGGCAGGCATAGCTAGTTTTCAATAAGCTTCTGTTCTGTGTTACGTTATATTAGTCGGATAGTGGGCTCAGAGAGCTTTACTCTCAAAGGTCTGTCGTCGTTTGTTTTTCGTTTTATAACTTTTTTGTTTGTTTGGTTTTTTATATTTTAAACCTTTTCCGTTGTATGTTACACTTTTGTGTTATATAGAGTGATTTTATTATTCTATTGAATGAAATTTGCTTTCCAATTCTAATTCTATATTTTACAATTTCACAGGCTTTTTATTATATTAGGTTATAGAGAAAATTTTATATTGTTTATGTTAGACGTATGTAAGACGAGCAACATGTATGATTTATAATAATATTTAAGAGGAAATGAAATGAAGTTGTAATAAATGATAAGGTTGCGTTAATTGCAAACATAGAGTATATTATTGTAGTTTGAAATCTTTGTTCTTTTCATTTATCTATCTTTTGAGCTGATCGAACGAAAATGAACGACGAAAGGTGTTTGACAGTAAGGCCTTAGATTCCGTACCTCATTTGCGTATCGTCCAACACTCGATGACCGCTCTTTGCAGTTTAAATGGTTTCATAGAAAACGTGTGATAAGAATGGACCCGTGCCTCGATCGTTGTCGGCTCGGTGTAATCTGAGTCATGTTGTATTCATACTATATATCTTTTCTGTAAAATTGTTCCAAACACTGATCGATCTTAAAGCACCAAAATACATGTGCTTTTTTTAATCAGTTTACATATGAATTCAAATAAACTTTTATACGGTCGTTTAACTCCGTTTTAATATATAAATACGAAAATAAAGAGTTTCCATAATATTTTAAAACTAGGTTTTAACGGTTTTAAGCGCGAACGATAGCGATACGAAGTCTGCGATCGGTGAACACACGCTGGATAAACTCAACCACTACATCAAATTCGATAATCCACAAATCCTCGCGAAGAAGAATCGTTTCATACCTAGAATGATGCGTGAGGCTATTGAAATCAAAAAACACCCAAATTTTAATAGAGAAGATGGTTGGCAAGTACCACCTGTTTGGGATCCGATCATCAAAACTATTAAGACCCAAACCCAGCAAAAACCAACTGCCAGACCTCAAGACACTGTGAGCTCTTTCTGTGTGCAACGGAACACAAACCAAGTTGGCTGATAATTTCTTTTATTTTTCCTTCCACCCATTTTAATATTATATAAAATTATTAGAGCTAGGCATATTTGTTGAAGAGTTTCTTGCGCCGCTTCTTCTCTTCAAGCTATAATATGTTGCGAAGCGGTGGTGGTCCCACAGAGTAAATAATAACCATAAAAAAAAATTAAACTAAATAATTAAAATGAACAAGTTGGCGGTAGGCTAAATAAAACTTTAACAATACTCGTTGACACTTGACATCTTTGAAATGGCGGAATAACCAAAATCAAATAAATTAACGCGCTTAAAACCGTTAAAACGTAGTTTTATTATAAAGAGTTTCTGCAAAATTTCTGTTTTTTCCATTAATCAAAAGACTTATAATTTGGTTGACTAGCGAAACTTGGATTTGTAGTAGATATTTTTAAATTTTATTGCATGAGTCAGCAAACAGGCAGACGGCCCATTTGATGGAAAGTGGTTACCAGCGCCTATGGACATTTGCATCACCAAAGATGCTATAAATAAATAAATATGTATAAATGAATGAACAAAGTAAACTTTGTGTCTTACTTCTTTACATAGTATGAAGAAAAGTCGCTTTCTACATCTGTGTTTATCTTTTTGTTTATCTGCAAGTGATCCTAAGCCACGCAACGGATTTTTAAGCGATTTCCACTATCAGATATTTTTCAAGAAAGGTTTATATATGTACCAGATTTTGCCTACGGTTTCGCTCGCTATAAAAAAATCTTATTGAATTTTTATATAAATAAAATAGCGCTACTAAGCAGGGTTTTCCTCGCGGCAAAATCCTAGTTTAGTTATAAACAATTAAACCTTATATATTATAATTTCGTCATGTTATACATATAATATAATAGTCTTCTATATTTATTAAAAATTTGAGCCTTCTATAAATATATAATAAAACACGATACATGTGTATTCGTCTTGTTAACATTATACTTACTATAAGCAATATTTAATTAATTTAAAACAATCACATCGAAAGTCGTGAAGAATTAATTTTAATAGTATCAATATTAAAAAATAATGTAAAATTTATTACTCAAGTAGTCATTATTTACACGTATAGTTAACCCAACAACATTATTACAACTGCTTTTTAATGTCAGATCAAAAGAATCTGCCATCTTAATCGGCGTACTTATTACAAATTAATTAAAGTGTCCATTATTTTCTCATTTAATGTGAATCCGGAAAGTAATGTATTGTTCAACATAATGTACAATATATGTAGGTATATACTATAATGTATTTATTTATAAACTTTGTGCTCTTTCATATCCTTTTTCACCGTCGGCACAATGTCTTTTACTTCCATATTTCTCTATTTTGACATAGTAGACATAGATCTACAATGTCCTCTCATAGTATTTTCTTAAGTTTTTGCGACTAGTACCTACACATAATAAAACTACGTTTTAACGGTTTTAAGCGGCTAAATAAAACTTAAAAAATACTCATTGACACTTGACATCTTTTGTTTTCCGTGATCACGGCTACTGAAAAGTAGCCGAAATGTCGGAATAATAAAATAAAGTAAGTAATTAAATAAATAGTAGTTTTATTATAGGTCATCTCGCATATTTCCGAAATTTAGCTAATTCCGAAAAAATGCTTTTAACGAAATTCGATTCAATCGCAACACGTTGAGTAGTTTTTGATATATAGAGAATTTTAATTGTAATGCATTTTTAGCCAAATTATAGAAGTAGTGAAATTTTCACTGCACGTTGACTATCATACACTGCAGCAATAAGAAAAGCAAGTTATGTCATTTTTTTAATAATGACAAGGTTGGATGGATAGACAGTAACACATAGAAATCCGGAGCCAAGTAGGCTACATACAACCTTCCTTAATACATTTGCCAAGAGGAAAACTGTAATAGGCAGAAAATAATCTTTTAATAGGTTAAGTATACGGATGCACAATACGGTAGGTTCTGCGACAAGTGTGAGATACAAGAAGACGTCCCTTAAATGGCAACCGGTAGAATGCGTAAGCGCACACCGTAACAGCGTACGGCGTAATAAGCTGCCTGCCACTCGCAACATGGAAAAAAGCGCTTCCAATTATTATGTGGATGCCTCACATAGCTTTCGTATTCAGTCATGACATTTTCACTAGAATAAATAAATTGGAAATTATATAATTGGAAAGACGTAGTTTTGTAAGATATGAGGAATTTTAGATTAAACATTTTTTGTGGTTCTACAGTCGAAATGATAAAAACAGTTCAATAAGCGTGGTCCGCCACGCGGTCGTATAGATTTTTTTTTTAGATGTGAATTTCTCTACGTAGGTAGATTTACGTAAATTGTCATATAGACTGGAAAAGGTTGCTTTTAGTGATAAGGCCGCCTTAGGTTTTATCATGAAATTTGTATCTATGGATTTTTTAATTATTTATCTTGGTAAGCGATAAAATGTTATCTATCAATGGTTTTTACAGATTTTTTAAGACTATTGGTCTCGGCCTACGTTGTCCTGTCCTAAAAAAAATAAAAATCTAGAACCCGATTCTAGCGCCACCTACCGGCTCTAATTTTGAATCTAAACCACCCCGGGATTCCCTCACACATAAAACGTAGAAACCGTTTCCAGTGCCAAGTATTTTGTTTAGATTGATGGGTTACATCATTGAAGTTTTAGTAGGAATCCCTAATTTTTATATAGCCTATATTAATGAGAGATAATGCAGTCAGTCCAGTACTTTTTGAGTTTATTCGTTACAAACATACAAAAATACAAATCTTTCCTCTTTATAGTATTATTAGTATTATATTACCTAGTATAGAAAATGTTTCTGTCAGGGCCAGAATGCTATAAAAATAGTGGTCAAGTTCAAGTCACTTTACAGGTCACTTTAGATTCTAGGAATAACATTGTGGAGAAGAGCCGTTGGTCTAATAACACGTAGCCTTGTAAATCGGAACTTTTTTTATTACGAAGCTGTTAAACAGGCAGAGAGCCTAGCTCATGGAAAGTAATTACCGCCGCCTGTAGAGATTGGCAACAACAGGGGCGAAGCCAACGCGTTGCCTAACTGTGTTTTTGTCCGGAACTGTCTTATTG
Organism: Dendrolimus kikuchii; assembly: GCA_019925095.2. Classification (NCBI taxonomy): domain Eukaryota; kingdom Metazoa; phylum Arthropoda; class Insecta; order Lepidoptera; family Lasiocampidae; genus Dendrolimus; species Dendrolimus kikuchii. The sequence continues at coordinate 16,638,174 of CM034395.1, read as the reverse complement.
TGTAAATAACATCAATTAAGCCAAAATTGTAGGCTATGTTCGGTTTGCATAATTAACCCTTTCTAGTCTTAATCCTAAGAACTGGGCCAATCACTACAAAACTAAATCTTTAAATGTCATTCAAAACGTAATCTACATTTTGAGTATTCACAGACTCAAAATGTAGATTAGATAGAGATGTAGATAGAAAGATGGGCTCAAGCCCATCAAAAATGAGTCGGGGATTATTCGATTTGTTCACAAACAAATTGCATGATACTATTTCAAAAGGACTTCTAATATTTATTAAACATTTGTGCTAGATTTAAAACGTAGATTTAGAGTAAGTTTCCATATAAAGTGAATTGAAACATTTACAATTTAGCAATCAGATATAGACCGTAAAAATGTGTCATAATACCTATTGAGAAAATTAAGCAATTGTTACAACTTAGGTCGGATCAGTCGTATAAATCAATAACTGATTAATTTATTACCTTCTGATTAACATTTTAATCGCTTTATTGCGGCGAGTTTTAATTAGGATCCTATTTGTAGGTTATTAAAGCATATTAGCAGACCTTGTTTAGTTTGTCTCCCGTTAATGAATTCATTTCTCCTATGAGTCTAACATAATAGGAGAAATAAAAGCTCACTGCCTCCGCTGGCTCGGACACGTAGAAAGGATGGGAGAGGATCGCAGCGTGAGGAAAGCATATTTGGGACGGCCGGTAGATCGGCGTCAGGTCGACCGTCTCAAATATCGCTGGAAGGACAGAGTGGAGGCTGACCTGTCGGAGGTAGGAGCCAATAAACGGAAAGAAACCGCACAGGACAGAGAAAAGTGGCATGCTCTCGTTTTGGAGGCCAAGACCCACTTTGGATCGCTGAGCCAACGGAGTAAGTAAGTAAGTATTGAATTTATTGGTTTTTTTTTTAATCGGCACGTAAAATGTATATCTATCTATTGGTAATAACAAGCTAATCAAGTCCTGCTTGTATTATAAAATATGTAAGACAGATCAAATAATGTATAGCATAAGTCATTCTTGTCTTCAAGACAAGTGTTTCTTGTAAATATAAATCTAAATATTTAAGCCCTTTCTTCTATTTATGTAACCGAACACTAATGTTTACAACAGCACATCTACACCCAACCCACATACGAATGATAAATGGACATGACGACATGTCTGATTAATTTTTGCATAACAAAACCGAGTTTATAATACGATAATTTCTCATGTCGTATTAGATATCTAAGACCATTATTTTAGTGGGTCGATAGAAAGTGTTATATCAATTCAATGAACATCCATTTCCATAAGCGATATGTGAAAGACAAAGTCAAATAAGTCCTTTCATAGAGCTGTCCAATGTGATCTGCAATGTCATTAAATATTTTACAAACTTGTTATGGTGGGGCTTCATCTGCGATAATGTTAAAGATTTACGATCTTATTCATATTAAGTTTGTAGGCTTTATTAAGGTTCTTAAAGAAATCTACAAACTTAATCTAATTCAATATGAATAAGACCGTTAGACTGTGGGCGAATGCGTCTTATTTAAAGCGTTAAAAATTCGTTAACGAATAGTCACATTAGTGTATATACATACGTTATATGGTAATATTTAAAGTCATTAACAATGTCGCATCTCAAATAACGCATTAAATCCATCGTTATATCTGAGTTAAATTGCCTATATCAGTAACTTTATCGCAAGCCCCACCATTAGTATTAGTCAATAAATTTGTGCTTTTCAACCAAATTGAATCAATTTGGTTAAAAAGCACAAGGCTCAAAGGACACGACAGTGTTCAATCACTTTGAATGATTCAAGTTTATATTTTTATGGATCACTTTAGTTGATTCATCCCGATTGAAAGACAGGAATGAACCATCTAGTATCGGCTTAAGGCTATTTTACATAATTGTTGGCCCACGTGGCTTAGAGATTGTGCGTTAGGGTGTTATCAGGGTCATGGATGAACAGGAATGACAATAGCCGAGTATAAAAGGTAATTCTGAAAATCCTACATGGTACTGGATAGCATTACAGGTCTTCATGTCTCGCTTTTTGACTTTTTGTTATGTAAATCATATTTTATGAGTGCATATCAATCAAAATTTGAATTACGGCTTTTTATTTTTGTTCTATACTAAAATGCAGATATTTCAGATTTTCTCTGGGCTGAATGTCTCTACAATTAGCCTCAATGGAGTCTGATGTACATTACTCATAACAATCGTATTTTGTCGAACTTGGAAATATCCCTAAACTGTGTGTTTTAAACCATTTATTATTTAAATTATAAAATAATGCACACATATCATATATATGGTTACAATGTGTATTCCAAAGAATACAAAATCAATATAAAGGGTCGTACTATGGTACTTATTTTCTTAAGTATCTATTTACGGATATTTATTATACATAATTGAAACTACTTCGCAACGTATTAAGCGCGTATTTAGTTAAATTTTGTTTTGTCTATTTCCTTTCAATATAATAATAAATCGCCAAGGAATATCGCTATTTAGATAACTGGCGTATGAATACCCAATATGCTTACTGATTTTTTTTCAACCTTCGATTACATCTATGGTGCCCATTTTTTAGTCTATTTATATAGGTTGCGTAGTTTAGGACACTGATATATAGACACAAGGAGGTGACGGAATGACATGACGATCTTACAAGAGTTTTGTTTTTGATGTAGCTATGGAACCCTAAAAACTATACTCCTAAGTAGATTACTATCATTTGAATAAAGTTCAAATTATAAACAATCCCTCAGCAAAACTAATAACGTTCGCACAGCACCTTAAAGGGAATGACACCGTACTGTCAAGGTAACTAATGATCACATTCGGAGGCTGTGATGTGACCCACATGAGTATGAACCCCGGTGAGATGTTTGGCAGTCTGTAAACTTGACCTTTGCCACAACGTGGTGAAAGTCCAGTAGCAGTATAATAAATGCTTAAGCACCTCCACGAGACAGACGATTAATTTTCCATCCATAAATATGTATGTTATGAATTTTTTAAGATCAATTCTAGTTTCGCTTGATGACAGCAGGCTGTGTTTACGGGTGTGTTTTGTTTATGCTCTTTTTGTAGACAAACGGCGAACGATCCATCATCCAACTAATAGCAAGTTGGACAACTACAAAACTAAGAGAAAAACTAAATGTCTATCGAGTTGCACTATTCTTTTATAAAAATACATCAAAAATAAAATATATATTCAATAAAAAAAATATAAAATCTTGCAGATCACCGCCAGCGGGGCCTAGGGTCCAAACTACCGGTGGTTAGGGCTCCAGAGACAGGAACCTTCTCACAATCCGTGCCGTGTCCAAGAGTGCTGCCTTCTGTATCTGGCCCTTCACCCAGCCTCCCAGTGAAAGCCTCTCTAGATGACAGTCGAGGCTTTTCGCTATAAGACCGTTGACGGTGACAACTATCGGCACAATGCTCGTTGACTCCAGACGCCACATAGCGGTAACCTCGTGAGCAAGATCTAAGTACTTACTTAGTTTTTCTTTTTCTTTCTTTACAAGGTTATCGTCATGCGGGATACTGATGTCAACGAGTATTGCTCGTCGCGCAGATCGATCTATTATCACGATATCAGGCTTATTGGCTACAATAGTCCTGTCCGTGATAACTGATCGATCCCAGTAGAGCGTGGCACGACTGTTTTCAAGAACTGGCTCCGGCGAGTACTGGTAATAAGGCACCTCCGTTTCCACAAGACCGTATCGAAGGGCAAGTTGCTGGTGGATAATCCTGGCTACGAGGTTATGTCTGTGCAAGTATTCGCCGTTAGAAAGATGTGAACAGCCGGAAACAATATGCCTGAGGGATTCACCTGGGCGATGACATGCCCGACAGATGTCCAAGGTGCCATCCTTCAGGATATATTTTCGGTAGTTATTCGTCTTAATAACTTCGTCCATAATTGCAAAGACAAAACCTTCGGTTTCTCCAAAGAGGTTACCGAACCGTAGCCAGTTTACCGACGCTGACAGGTCTACATCGGGCCCTGTTAAGGCCCGATAAAACCTACCATGCAGCTCCTTGCTCTTCCATACGTTGATGCGGTCGGAGGCGCTCAGTACTGCCAGATTGCACCAATTCTCTTTAGCCAACGAGAGCATGGTAAGACCTTTGTCTACTGCCACAACATCTTTATGCAAGCCCACGTCCATCTTAAGGAAATATGCCCTGAGATTGTTCACCTCGCGATTATGCAGATCTTTGGCATTTAGAAAGCCTCGGCCTCCACATCTTCGCGAGATGTACAATCTCATTACTGATGAACGTGGGTGATGCATACGATATTTTGTCAGTAGGCAACGGACTCTTCGATCTAGGGCGTCCAGCTCCGTTTGGGTCCACCTAAGTATGCCAAAGGAGTATGCTAACACGGGCATAACCCAGCTGTTGAAGGCTCTGACCTTATTTCCACCTGAGAGAAGGCTGGTTAAAACCTTCCTCAAGCGGCAAAAGAATCGGTCCTTCACCGTCTGTTTTACGTCCGCGTCGGCTATACCTAAGGACTCTGACATACCCAGGTACTTGTATGTTTCGGTTTCAGAGAGGGATTTAAGAGATATGTTCTCTGAAAGTTGTAAATTCGGAGAATTAACAACTTTCCCTCGCCGCACATGCATGACCGCACACTTTTCTATCCCGAATTCCATATTAATTGACTTACTAAAGCGTTCTGTTGTCTTTAGTAATTCAATCAAGTCTGGTTCGTTGGATGCGAAAAGTTTGAGGTCATCCATATACAGCAAGTGTGACATGATCTCACCCCCTCTTCGAAACCGATAGCCTAGCTTTGAAGACTCTAGCAAAGTGCTAAGAGGGTTCAATGCTAGGCAAAACCACAAGGGACTCAGGCTGTCACCCTGGAATATTCCACGCTCTATATTTATTGCGCCCTCCGGCAAAGAAGCCCCTCCCCCTCCTGGAAGCCTAAGGTGTGTGACCCATTGCCTCATACATGCCTGAAGAAAGGTTCTTAGAGTTGCATCGACTTTATACAGCTCTAAGACTCTCATCAACCACGTATGCGGCACTGAGTCATACGCCTTTTTGTAGTCGATCCAGGCAACGGAGAGATTTCTTTTATTCCGTCGGGCTTGTTGGCTAACAGTTGTGTCAATGAGAAGCAATTCCTTCGTACCACGTGACCCAGCCTTACATCCATTTTGGGTGATTGCCAAAATGTTATTATCATAAAAATAATTTGATAATTTTTTTCCCAAAATGGACGTAAGGAGCTTGTAGATGGTGGGCAAGCATGTGATTGGTCTATAATTTTTGGGTTCAGTGGTACAGCCAGATTTGAAGAGTAAATGGGTGACGCCTGTCGTCATAAAGGTTGGAAGCGAACCACGATCAACAGCTTCTTGGAATTGATTAGCCAAGCAACCATGCGAACTTTTGAACCACTTGATCCAAAAGTTATGCAATCCGTCCAGCCCTGGACTTTTCCAGTTATGTGCCGAACGAATTGCATTACCAACATCAAGTGGTTCAATGATAATAGGTTCCATATCTGGTACCTGTTCGCATGATTGCTTGACCAGCTCAATCCAGTCGCCCTCTGTGTGACTTACAGGCATCGACCATATATTGCGCCAAAAGGAAGCCATGGCATCAATATTTGGCATTTGCCTGTCAGTGACACTATCGCTACATTTCTCCCAACCTCTATAAACCCTTTTCTCTTCACTTTGGAAAGTCCGATTCAAGAAATATCTATCCGCTCGCTCTTTGTATCGGCGGATTCTATTTGCCCATGCATAGACTTTTTGCTTCCAGAAGTCTATACGTTCCGTGGCTCTGGCCATATATTCACTGGGGCTGACATTAGTACCAGCGAAAGCCTGAGCCATGAAACGCATAACTCGGGGCCGGCAATTGCCAGCCCGGAAGCAAATTAATTTGGCTATGAGAACTCTGGCCCTGTCGATACGCCGCTCGATCCGTATTTGCCAGGCAGGTTTGCCGCTTGCAGGTCGGGTAGGCTGTGTATTTGGAAACTTTACACCAGCTACCCGACATACAGCTACGGCCCCGCAGTATAGGATTGAGTGCGTATCGACAAGGTCTGCGCTAGACCTAAAATAAGGCGCTAGCAAGCAATCCAGAGTTCCCATAAGCACCAAATTATTTCTATGCAGGGGCAATTTTGGAAGGCGTGGCCTATTTAAGATAGGCTGATCTCGGAATTCTTGAATAGAATGTTCCAAAGTCCTTCTCAATTGCTCATTAGTCTGGATACTTACATTACCTACCGCTAGGCCCTCTGACACGTCGTCCATGGTAGAGTTCACCGGCCACTGCGAGTCCGCAGGCGGTGCCGGTGACGTAGGCTGCGGCGTGTCAGTACTTTCGCGGTTGATCCGTACAGTATTGCGTAGACGATCAAGTGTCGACTCATCCAGCAGGTGTAACCGCTGGATAGCGCGCACTTGATCCGATAGTCGTTGCGCTGTCACGGTGGATGCTGGTTGAAGGGTCTGAAACAGAGACAGCAAGCGGCCACGATACGAAGTGAGATTAGTTCCTCCCTCTGTCGCCTCAAAGTACGCGCGCATGACGCACTCATTCAACTCTTGAGTCCATCTCATGCGGCGCACTACACCACCGGTAGCGAGGGCCGGGCGCGGGATACGTCCCGCAGGCCCCAAGCGTGCCGACGGTGGCCGTCCACGGCCCCGCACAGGTCTTCGCGGCGGGGCGGACGGCGCTGATCCCTCCTCGCTGGTGCTCGACGCCCCGGTGGCCGCCGGCGTCACGAACTCTTCATCCGTTGACGACGACCGAGGAGTGGAGCCGGGCGAGGCGGGTGCAGCAGATGGTAGACGTGCGCGTGTCCGGCTTGTTATCTTGTCCAAATACCTTATCACATCTTAATTGTTCCACATTTTGTATTTCTATTAATTTTTTTCTGCTTCTGTATATTGATATTTTTCATTTTGACATTTGTTGTCATGGTTATTAAACTGTAATGGTTGTCTTGATGTCGATATTAATATGTATTGGTTTATTATAATTTTACTATTGAATTACTGTTGCACTTCTAAGTTAATATCGGTAAAAATACGTAATAAATATGAGTAATTTAGTTGTTTTCGGGAATAAAATATGATAAGAAAAATTAAGACAACTGTCTGTGACAAGCACTTTTATTTTTTATTTTTTTTTTATTTTTTATTATTATTATTTTTAAGCTTGCACGAACGGTGAAAGAATATAATTTCCTGTGGCCAGCCAGGTGATAGGGTATATTATATGTCCGTCTGGATGGCTATCACCCCTGGTCTAGAGTATGTCCCCATAGACAACCTTGAATTGTGTTCCGGCATTAGTGGCTAGGTTCCAGACTTCGCCCTTTTGAGAACGGCAGCACATTGATAGTACCTTTGGTGTTACAAATGTCCATAGGCGATAGTAACCGCTTTTCATCAGGTGGGCCGTCTACTGCTGAACTCATGCAATAAAAAATTAATGATCTTCACACGGTTTTACTCACGTATTCGTATCCCAAAATAATCATTTTCTTGTACAAAATTATAAATCTCTCCCTTTTTTCGACGAGTGCACCACGCTTTAGCATAATATGCTCGGAAAGAAGTCAAAAGAATAGTGTTAGGACCTGCATGTGTTTTTTTTTGTTCCAAGTGGAAATGCTTCCTTTTACCACGTCTGAAAAACCATTCAGATTATCCTCTTATGGAATTTACTTTTCCTCGCAATTGATAGAACAAAGGTGTATCGTTAGTGTTTGTTACCTGTAGGATATGGATAATTAACATTTAAAGATTGAACTTACACACCTTAATTTATGTATTTATCTTAGCCTTTAATTAGTTTAACATTCAGTTTGAACTAATTTATATTTATAAAACTTTTCCAAAATAACAGTTTTTATCTTGTCACTGTTTTTCTTTTGTTTATACTTAAGTTAATTTGATTTCTCCTGGTTAATAATAAAGTGTTATCTATATATCTTGAATGTATAGGGATTAATATTAGAATTATCCGAGTGGCTTGGAGGTTAATTTTGGTGCCAACGTGATATGTATTCAAGATTTTATCTGGCTAATTGGTTATCTGGGCACAGACAACACGGAAATTTCCAACGTGGTGATAATTTTATTCATTAAATTTACCAATGATATATGATTTCCAATTATATTTTTGTGATAGCATCAATATTTATATAAGAAGCGAGTTTTAAACCCACTTTAATCCTCTCAAAGATATATTGTTTACAGACTGATATTTTAACTTTTGTGTCGTAAATATTAATATTGATTTTATTACTTTCATCACACTAATATTTTTATTTATCTGTATTTTTATGTCATTTTTATTATAGTAATATAATAAGAAATTTATGTTATCAATAATTAGAAATTTTGAAAATTTTAGGATTTAGCCAAAATGTGAAAGTGGATAATTATGTTCATTTGCTTATATGTTTATAAGATGTCGATTTATGATGTCAAATTGACTGTTCTATCAATTTGGCGTATAGCTACTTTAGATAAAAGAAGTTAGTATGTTTTTGGGAAAATGTAACAGTTTCAATTAGACACGGAATCGAAAAATAAACCAGTGAAATCAGGACAGAAGGTTTAATTAGTTGCATTTTTAGAAAACTTAGTAGTTTGATTAGTGTTAAGGTTTCTAAAATCCACGATTTTGTTTTAAAATATTTATTTTAGAATCTGTATCTTTTTTGTATAACGTGTTCTCAATCTGGTGGAAAGCTTGGACTATTTTATGTAACTATTTAGTCTTATATACATATACATATACATATACAATTTTTTTATTATATGTCACTTATAGGTTCGCATTTGGTAAAATTATTACACCTGATAAGCGACAACAGGAGCTAAGATAAATAATGTTTATGATAGATAATTATCTACTTAAACTTTAAAATTTATAAAGAACTTAAAGACAGCAGGAAAACAGATAATGGTAAAGACTTCTATTTCATATTATATTCTGACGGTAAAGGAAACAGGACTGTGAAATGTGTACATTTTAGATTATCGACTCGCAAATCGACAGTCATGGCGAAAGAAACCTATTCTTCAATAATTATCGTCATATAGACGATCTATTAATGAACCATTTCATTCTAACTGATAAATACTTTCTTTTAATGGCAGGAAAAAAATGCCAAATCATAAGTTCATTGAGTTAACGATCTCATTCATTTAAACGAATATATATAGAATATATATTTTAAACGCTAAACACTCAAGCCAGTAGCAGTCGTGTAGCCGACTCAGGTTAGTCTTGTCGGGGTTATTCTTGGCTCAGTGGAACGCACTAATGACTACACTGGAGCGATTGATGTTTTGCATACCCTCAACAAGGTAATAAAATTAAACAAATTGTTTGCACTATTCATTAGCTGCGGTTTTTAAATCTCAATTTCATATTCCTCGAATGTGTTCTATTTAAAAAAATGAGTAAAATGCTTGTTTGATTAATAGTAACAAAAGAGTAACATATTTACTTGATTAATGGTATGCATCTAATCAGAGGCGGCGTAAAGTGGGTGACGTGGGCCATCGTTACGATCTCGGACTCCTAGGGGCCTGGCACCTCGAATACAGGACGAGTAAAATTTTTTGTCGCGTTTAATGTCGAATAATTTTATTCGTCGTAAAAAAAATATATTGCAGGAGTTCAGCAGAGAGACAGACGGCCCACTTGATGGAAAACGGGTACCATCGCCTATGGACATTTGCAACACCAAAGGTGATACAAATGCGCTGCTGCTCTCTTAAGGGACACTGGAACCTGGTCACTCATGCTGGAATACAACACAAGGTTGTTATGGCGGCATCCTCTAGACCAGGGGTGGTCGCCATCCAGTCGAGTAAATACCCTACCACCTGGCTGTGGGTTGTTTTGTCGCCTCTTACGACAGGCCGCCTGGCCGCAGGAAATTGTATTCTTTCCTTTCCTTCACGGATATATCTTACTCATACCATACCAATTGTTTATTTTGGCTAGTGACATTCGCAATGACTATTACAGGGAAGCACCACCGGCCAGTGTCAGTAGTCCCTTTCAATTGTTTTTCAAATCCATCTCTTTGTTTTACCAGAGGGCCTCGCAAAATGCATGTTGCCCACACGTTTAGGTCTTGCTCCGCCAATGCATCTAACCCTCATGTTACCTGAGGGTAATTAAGATATACTATATATAATACATCACGCTGACTTAAAGAATATTTATATACTCACTTGAGTTTTGATGGCTTCTGGAATGAAGGAAAAAAGAAATTCACACACTGGTTAGCAAAGCTTACATTTTATTTTTGAGATAAGGCCTTGTAAGATCAAAGATCATTATATCTAGTCAGTACTTATTCGTTAATCTTCGTTTAAAATTAATAGTCAAACAGGCATAAAATGAAAGCCGGGCACATGTAACAGAAACCCGAATCGAATTCAGTTTATCTGGCTGACGCTTAGCGAGCGAGTTGATTATTTGTACACATACGCGTTGCTTAAAAACCACCGATATCCTAGGACTACTTATTCTCTACTTTAACTAATATTATAATACTGCACAACAGAACATAATCCTTCAAATTTTTAACAAAGATCCCAATTGAACAATCAACGGACTGGCACTGCTACATTCTATGTATATATATAATATTATAAAATTCTAAACATACCGTGTCTGTATATTAAAGATATTAAAAAACCAACTGGAATAAACTATATAAGCGATGGAGAATACGATGCAATTTTTTAAAATTTTTTGTCTGTTTGTTCGCAATTCATGTAAAAAATTCTGGGCTGATTTCGATACGGTTTTCGCTGATCGACAGCTAATTCTTAAACTTAATATCTGCGCTACTTTTTATCCTGTAAATACCGCGGGAATTTTTCTGGAAATTATTTAAAATTATCAGATTAAAAAATGTGGATTTCCAATGTGATTGATAGGAAATTTTATGTAATAAAATGTGTGATATTTTAAATTCCGGGAAGTTCGCGGAAATATTCCCGGGAGCGGTTTGAATTTGTTCAGGTGCATAAAAATTAGAAAGTAGAGTAAACGCGGTTGAGATGCGAGCACTGCGCAAAATCTGCGGAGTGACGCTCGCGGACCGCGTTCGTAATACCGAAGTAAGAAAGAGAGTTGGTCTGAAAGAGAGTGTCGGGGTGAAGGTAAGGAAAGGAATGCTCCGGTGGTTCGGGCATGTGGAAAGAATGCATGATGAAAGAATGACTAAACAGATATACAATGCAAAAGTGGATGGATGCAGAAGTCGTGGAAGGCCACGACACACCTTCCATGATCAAATTGATCGTGTACTAGCGGAGGGTGATGTCAGGAGCCTTAAGAACAGACGAGTGTGCATGACAAGAGTTATGAATGTCAAAGAAGCAAGTGAGGTGTGTAAGAATGGGCCTAAATGGCGCTCTGTTGTTCGTGCCTACCCCGTAAGGGAACTGGCGTGAAGTTATGTATGTATGTATGTATGCATAAAAATTAGTTTATTTCGAAACAGTTTTCACTTAAACGATAGGTACATTCTTTTTTAAATGCTGTGATACTTTGTGTACCGGCAATCTAATGGGAATTTCAAGTCAAGCGTGGACGAAGTTGCGGGCATATCTTAACACTATAACATATAAAAGTATTATTATACTTAGAGAAGTCGTGATACTAATTTGTGTCGAATATGGTACAAAATTACCGTTTCAGATAGTTTTTTACATTTTATTGTTAAAATTTACGTTTTCGTTGTCAATTTCGTGAAGTTTAAAATCGAGATAAGCATATTAAAAACTTAGATCAAGGCTAGATAAGAGTCTATCTTCTTTCTTAGTAGGCAGCAAGTTGGAACATTTCGGTAATTACGTTCTAAATACATTTAATTTGTTAAGGACATTGAAGAACGTGGAACGTTGCCTAGATTCAATAGAAATGCAATGTACAACAACGAAAGATAACAAAAAAATATGCTAGTATATTATGGCTACAAATAGATACATAATGATATTTAGATTACATAAAATTCAATCTTTGATATACTCATTAAATTTTCTACAAAATAAATAAGTACCGTTGGTCTAAAGTCTAGACGAATAGGGTGTAAAGTTAAGAAAGATGATTTTTTGAAATTATAAAATTATTTCTTTTTTTATTTCTATAATTATTTCATTCATCTCAATCCCAATTACGCCCCAACTCAATTGAGCTTCGGATCGAAAGATGGCTGCGACGCGGCTGTCCACGCATTACGTACTTTTATCACAAGAGACTGCTGTGGGAGTGTGCATAAGGTGGATGTAAAAAATGCCTTCAATTCGGTAGATAGGGACACTCTACGAAGTCGAGTTTGTGAAAATTTCCATAAATTTCCACTTTTATTTCTCGATGCTATAACAAGGCGACAAATTTAATGTATCAATCAAGGCAGACAAATAATTTCGGCAACAGGATGTTAGCAAGGTAACCTTATCAGGCTGGCCCTGTTTTCCCTTGCAATTCACCCAATCATTAACAAACTAAATTAAAAATTTAATGCATGGTGTTTAGACGATGGCGGGGTTTTTTGAAACGATAAAAAAGGACGTTCGGTTTATTCTTTTTTTATTGAAGAATTCGGTAAAATTGGCCCAACTCTAAATTTATCTAAATGCGAAATTTATCTCTCCAACAAGCTAAACAATATTGACAGCATAATATTTGAGTTTCAAAGTTTGGATCTAAATTTTAAAATTGTTAATGAAAATAATCTAACCCTCTTAGGCCCTATTCTTAAAGACTCTTTCGCATCTTTCGTGGATTCCAAAATTCAAAATTTACTTTCCAAACTTGCTAAATTAAAAATATTCATATTTCATAATTAGGCACTGCTTGTTTGTTCCAAATTTTACGTACGTACGCCCGCTGTGGTAACTTTCACATTTACTAATTTAGATAATAATAACAGTCAATCACTCTCATCATTGTTCAATATTCCTTTTAATGATCGTTCATGGACCCAAGCCGCCCTGTCGATAAATAAGGCTTGGTGGTCTGGGAATAAGCAAAATTTCCGAAATAGCGCTACCCGCCTTCTTGGTCACAGTGTGTGTAGTACCGTGGACCTCATTGGTAATATATTAAATCCATTACTCAGTGATTTTAAGGTTCCGTGTTAAATAAAAATTTATCCATAAACGTAAAGCGTCAGAAGCTTTGGACGGGCCGCTCAGCCTTATAACGTACCAGAAACTCTTTTCTTTTTGTAAGGGGGAGGCTGAGCTCGCTGGCCTCTTATCTGTCTCACGTTCGGAGTCAAGTCGCTGGCTACAGGCGCTGCCCTTGGCGAATCTTGGCAAACTTCTTGGATGACACGACTTTCGGAATCTGTGCCAGCATTCGCCTGGGGGCAACCTGTGTGGTGCCACACCTCTGTCAATGCGGGCATAGGGTGGACCGCTTGGAACATCACGGATTATCCTGCAGCAGAAGCGCCGGTACAATTTCCCGACACGGGGCACCCAACATCATCCGACGGGCTCTTGTCACCGTCGTTTGTAGTATATTTTTAAGTTTATATCATATTTTTAATTATTTTATAATTTATATTTTATGAAGTTATTATTTTGTTATAATAGATACGGATGTCATTTTATAGTAAGACTGTATTAAAAATTGTATGTCTCGATATAATAATCTGTTTATCTAGACAAGCGACATATCCATATAAAATTAAATTAAGTTTAAATACATTTAATATATGCCTCGCATGTCTGAGATTACGGCCTTCGTGGTGAAATAGAAGAGGCGACATAGTAATGCAAATGAATGCGCCCGATTCCACAAACCGTTGGGATTTAGTCGCGTTCCTATGCAGACGGTCGGTGAGCTCGTCATCATTATCCGTCTCGCAAAATACCCTTACCATGTGTTTTCACGCACATGTTTCTACCCACGATGATCATATTTCTACTTCATGTACCCTACTTCGAAATGTAATCGAGATTGCATCCGTATCGCTTCCTTCAGTAGTATTCTATGAAATATTGTAGATCAATAATTGGTATGAAGTCATGGTTGCTCAGTGGCAAAGGCACTTACATCTCATTCTAATGACATGAGACTGAATCCTAATTAAGAGATGGATATTTTCTAAATGGATAATGATATGTATATGTTTATAATAACTACATGCTAAGGAAATATAATATAAGATATCAAGAGGCAACTTATTATATTTATACGTAAAACCCGCCAACCAAATCGCCAGAGAAAAGTGTCGCAGGTATAATAGCTACTTTCTGTTCCTCTAAAATGAAGGACCGTGGGACCTTTATAATTATGTATTGTTATCATATTACATTTACAATCGATTTGAAGTTGAAGCGAATAGGTACTTTTAAATTAATTAGGTACGCGTTATATGCGTAAGTGCTTTTCTAATTTATTTTTATGAAGAAATAAAAAGCAAATTAAATATGAATTTCTTCAGCTGATCTCATAACTAATAGAAGTAGATGGACAGGTACACATATACATAGGTTTTGACTGCGTCAGTCATGAGTGAGTAAATATGTACTTAAGTGTTAAATATAAAATACAGTTACAGTTAGATTTTTCATAACTTTCTTTAAGTTAAAATAATCACTTTCTCGAATTAACAAAAACATTTTGTACTGTTCATTTTCTTAGACAATAGTAGGCGCCCTTTTGCAGACTTGTAACGCTTGCTCAGAGGCAATTAGCATCCTCAGTCAATGCGACCGGATTGTTAACATTCTTCCTGATATATCCGTTCCCACATACGCCGAGAAAAGAAACTAATATTAGCAAAGAGAAATATTTGAATAAACATTGGCGCCTGTTATTCTTTTTGACGACAGTGTGACGCAAGGATAGGAATTTCACAACTAAGTCTAAATGTTGAAATTGCTAAAAGTTATGTTGATTTAGTTCGTGTTGGCGAAAGTGTCGTCCTCACTACACGACGCGGTGACTTCGCTTGTTGAAAACTTAACAATGGCAGTGAAAGCCGAGTGCACACGACAGATTTGTGTACACTATAAAACATTATTGCAGTTTATAAACATTCGCACCTAATAAACACACACCGCAGCTGCTGTTTAAGGCCAAGTAATTACGTACCTGTCGTACGCATAGAACTAGGCGCGAGACACCCAAAACTACGCAAGATATTTTAGTAATTTTAATATCAATTAATTGACAAGAAAATTTATTAATATAATTTCAGAATTCGTACTAGCTACTTAAGGTCAATTTTTGAGCACATGTAATTTGAATATCATTTTTACAACAGTTAAACGAAAAATTGTTTGAATCCTTATAGAATTTTGTTTTATCGAGCAAATTAAAATATTATGTATTATTTTACTCTTTAATATTTGATACCGGTTTCACGTATCAGCCTCTTTCTTAATCAATTTTTTGCTAATTGTATAATAAAATATATTTAAGTATTTAATAATCTACAAGCTTTAATACCACTCATGCAAGCATTCATCTGTGATATGTGTTTGTTTTGCAACATAATATTTAACAGTTAAAATTAAATTCGAAAGCGACATTGAGATCACCCGCCCTTAAACCGACGTTTCACAAGATATGTGAATGTATCAATGATCACTGCGAATACATACTACTACCTTGTGTAGACTTTTCAACTCAGTCTATTAGAATCTCTTACGTTTGCTTACCGTAATAATTTGAACTTAGAGAGTCAATGAACTTGAATTTTCGATGTATCCCAATGTAAAGGGTAATCTACCTAATACCACATCGTTACAATTAAACGCTTGATAATCTTGTTACGTAACATTAGGCAATTAGTGATGAAACCTTAGTACAATGACGTTGAAGAATCTTTATCAGCGTTGTGCTCTGCCTTTACGGAGTGCATCTGACGGTACGTCGTCGGTTACACAATTAAGATGCACTGTGTTGATACTATCAAAGTGGCGCGTTCTACTTCCAACCTATTGTCGTTTGGGTTTAAGTGCGTGTAATCGAATTAATAGAAAATGTCGTGTGTCCGTAGATGAAAGCTGTCTTGTATCATAGTGGACATCGTCTTGTCTCTTACGTAGTTTGAGTGACAGCCCTTCTGTCCAGCCGTCGTGAACATTCACATTAAATTCTTATGAAACAACTTTATTACATTAGCTACCTTCTTGTATGTTAATTCATCAAACTTCTCATATATGTTTGGGTATTTTGTTATGCTTCGTAAGAGTAGAAAGCATTGAGGACTATATTTCTAAAAGCAGTTATATTATGTGACAGGTTTCACCCTATTCGAAATCTTAATTGCGAAATCGTTATATCACATACTTGAATATGTCTAATTAAATGCATTATATGAATTGGTGTCAACTGTGTTTACTATTTTGTTTGACTGCCAATTATTTTTATTGCAAATAAAAATAACATTTGTCAAAGATTAGCTATCGTTATGTGTAAAGAAATAAATGATGTACATTTATTTTTTAGCTTCAGGGCAAGAACGTGAGACACGAGAAAAAATGGAGTGACATTACGCAAATTGCATAACATAAATCGTATCTTGTAATAATCCCATTTATCAGGGAGATGGTATCGCACTTTCGCTACTACGGGAACAATAAACTCACGTAACGTTAAGAGAAAACAATTAAGTATTTGTGTGTTCATCACTAACTTTCGCAGACTTGAATTATAGTGTTGTGACTTAAATTATTTTTATTAAATAGAGTCAATACTTCTATTTCTACTTTTGATAACGAAGATGATCCATAATATACTATTTTTACTCTAGAAAATAGGTTAGATTTCAAGCCACAAGGATATTAAGTTTACACGATTAAATGAGTGAAACGATATTATTGAAATTTGGCAATATACTTTCGATAACAGAGATGTATATAGGATACTTTATAGCAAGGAAATAAGAGTGCTTCGTTACGATAGGGATATGAAGTTTATGCATGCAAAGATGAGCGGAAACATGATTGACATGAAACACATGTGCTACACACTAGCTGTACTTTATTCGTGAGTACCTCACTAGCCACTCAGCGATTAAAAATGAACTTTAGTTGACTCAAGTTACATCACTATCAGATCTTATCTTTCGTAGCTTAATCAAGCGACGGTCATTTCCCAAAGGTAATTTGAATGATGCGTGGCGTTCAATGGCGGGTCGATTTAATTCGAGCTCTTCGATAGCATCTCATTCGGTAATCTACCTAATTAACTTAAATACTATTTCTCTTTAAATTTCTTTATTAAACCAAATTTCACTTTCTATTTAGATGGAATCTTCAGATCCTTTCTACTTTGATAAGAGTACAGGTGGCTTATACAAAGTGTTGTAACAATAAGATTATGTAATTTAAATTGAGTTAGGTTTAGTTTGTTCGGATTCTAAAGCTAGATTTAAAGTTTAATATTTCCTTCGATGAATGCGACTGTTGTTAAACAGCACCTGCGTTTCCATTGCGACTATTGCATAGAAATACTTAAAATGGTTTTATGTGGCGTTTTAAATATTTGATATTTCATTTTTAGTCTGACAGTTCGTCCATTTATCACGAACCGGTACCTAAATCTAAATTGGTTATAGTGGTTACTAAATTGGTTAATTAAACCCTTAATGGTTTCATTGCTCTATCTGTCACAGTTATAATATGAGGAACTACTAATACTAGAGATATGAACTGTGGTGGACATCTTTATATGTGTTTTTGTAAGTTTAGAGTGAACTTCCCGAAAATAGATGTATTAATTATTCTTACAGTTATCAGATGGTTGGATTGAAATTGGGAAATTTTGGTGAGAAAACTGCACAGATATTACCAGTGATATAATATAGTGGATATAAACGTGGCGGACTGGTTTTGATAAAACATGATTATAATTTCCGGGAATTTTCGAGAAAGTGCGAGACAACTAATACCGGAGTTACCATAAAGAAATACAGTGATGATATTGACTGAATAAATAATAAAATAATAAAGATTACTATATATACACACTTCGGGTAATCTTTATTGTTTATATATATATATATATATATATATATATATATATATATATATATATATATATGTGTGTGTGTGTAGGATGGTGGTTGTGTAGCAACGAGTTAGATTTTCAAGCGAGTGTTGTAATTTTTCTTTATTATATATTGTTATTTAATTATACCAGTTTAAAGGGAGATACTTTATTTATTTGCTAGCCTATATTTTTTAAGGGCCTGTCCGGGATAGATTTTTTTCACAAAGGCACCGAAGAGACACGTTATATTAGGCGAAGACGATATAGAGCGCCATGTACGAATATCGTTTAGCGATGTGGAGAGGTCTATGACGACTTTTACTGGAGACGACACCTATCCTATCGCTATATTCATTGAGGAATTTGAAGATGTTGCACAGACGATGCATTGGACTAATACTGAGAAGTTGATTTACGCCAAACGTTTACTGGATGGTACCGCTAAATTATTTTAAGGACTTTGAGTAGAGTAAAAGTTTATCCAACACTGAAAAACGCTCTTCTAGATGAATTTGGACCAAAAATGAATAGTGCGACAATACATAAGCAACTTGTCACGAAAGATGCAGAATAGTGAGACTTTTCAACAATATTTTTTAATTATGAAAGAAATGGCTTTCCATGGCAACGTTGAAGACGCCGCACTTATGGAGTATGTGATAGACGGAATTTCAGATGTGGAGACGAATAAGATTATACTCTATGGAGCCTCAGACATTGTTGATTTTCATAGAAGATTGACCCTTTATAGTGACTTTAGAAGGAGCCGAGCTTATTGCAACAAAATGATACTACTCGATCGGAAATTCGAAATATCTTATGTTTTAGCTGTGGGGAAAGAAATCATGTATCTTCTAGTTGTCGACAGTATTATTATTATTAGTATTATTAGTATTATTAATTACGACAAACGCACTCATTATTTTGGATAAAGGGTTTGTGATATGTGATTGAAATGTCTATTTTACGTTGCAATATTTGCAACTATAGTTATAGCCGATCTAATTAATTAGGTATATTTTTTATTATATAACTCCCATGGCCCAGTTCCGCCTATCCCGTTTTTCCTATCTCATACTCTTATACCAATCCCATATCCCATGGTCTCTATCCCATTCTCCCTTATCCCGTTCTCCTTATCCTATCCTAAAGGCTGGCAATGCGTTGGCATTGCTTCTGGTGTTGCAAGCTGGTGGCGCCTTTCACTAGCCGTCCAGCCAGATTTTTATTTACCTACTAGGATATACCCGCGACTTCATCCACGCTTGACTTCAAATTACCGTGGAATTCCTGGGACACAAAGTATCGCAGCATTTAAAAAAAGAATATAAACTATCGTTTTAGTGGAAACTGTGTCGGAATGAGGTTATTTGTATGCACCCGAACAACTATAAACCGGGAAAATGCCCGCAAGATTCCCGGGATAAACAAGTCACACATATCGATCAATGAAAAAAATCACATTGTGATTTGATTTTTTTTTAAATCAGGACATTTTATATTTTTCCAAGAATATTTCCCGTGGGGTTCTTAGGATAAAAAGTAGCGCAGATTTTAAGTTTAAGAATTTTCTGTCGATCAAAGAAAACCGCAACGAAATCGGCTTAGTAGTTTTTACGTGAATTGCGAACAGACGGACAAGAAATCTAAAAAAATTACATCGTGTTCTCCATCGTTTATATAGTATATTTTAATTGTTTTTTTTTAAATAGCTTCAATGTACCGACAAGGCGTTTTTAGAATTTTATAATATTATAAATAGTATACTCTTTTAAACAAGACCATTGGAAATGTCTTGTTCGATCTAGTAAATTGCCCTTAATGCCCTCCTACAGGCTATTCAGAACATTTCCAATACAATATTTATTTTATTTTAATCCAAGCTTCGTGGACCGTCCGGTTCCCTTGATGTTATCTTGTCACGCCTTAATTCATTGTGAAGCAAACTTGAACATTTATTTCTGAAAAGAAAATGTAAATGCACAAGCACATTTTCAAATTAAAGTCAAGGAGGCAACTAAATGCAAATAGCATGTTTATTGCTTTGCTTTTATGAAGATAGTCGTTTATGAGCAGTAAAAATGTGATTTTCTAGAAGTAACTGGTAGTAATCAATGCCTCTGAATCCTTTATTAATAATAATTTATAGTACATCTTAATTAAGTTTAAATTTATTGAACAATCAATTATATTAAATCTGAATATCGTATGTATTTTTACAGAAAGAGATTAATGTGATAATTGAACTGACAAAGCTTTTTTGCATTTTAATTTGTCGTGGTAGTTTAGGGGATAAGGTTCCGATTCTAATGATGTGGATTCGATTTTTCCTGGAAGCATACAGTACTTAGGCATAACTGATTGAATGCTAGTATAATTACAATTATAACCTGTTGATAGTGAAGAAAAACATGTCAAAAAAATCTGCGCCTAAATTACCGAAATGAGTAAATAGGTTATTATAATTTTATTGGCTGTTCTTTTAACTGCAATAAGAGAAATCTGATAGCCGTAGGATCTTGATCAGTGTCTTAAGTAGATATTAGACGATTCATATCTGGTTTTGAATTTAGAGAAAGGAATCAACCAAAGTGATCCATATAGACATAAACGTGAATCATTCAACTTCTAAATGAAGTCAGTTGTGTCTTTTGCAATCTGTGCCTTTCAACCAAATTAAATAAATTTGATTAATATGTCTAATATCAGCATAACCTACTACATGTTACCCGTTTAAAATTACACATTGCCTATAGATTTTCTATTGAAAAATCATAAAATGCTTAATTTATACTAACTAATAAGATAAAATAAATTATTTATTTAGTAGTAGTGATAATAGTTTAAATTTTTATAGTATTTATAAATATGTATTAAAAAAAAAACAGATTTTTGGTAAGATTCACTAAATTTAAATGTCTTGCTTGCCTATGTACAATAACTAATCCTGTCATAAAATATTAAATTACGAAAGGCGGGGGCATATTCTTAGCCTCACGTAGTAAGCTAAACATAGCGACTGTCAAGCATGAAACATCTTGAAATTTATGAATGCGGTCAATTTTGCAATAACATAACTTTCGGTCCTTTTGTCCAACCGCTGCAATAACTTTACACGGAATATTTATAATCATTCTAATGTGTTTTTGTTTCAATGGTTCTTTTTCACTGGTTGATAACTCTGTCTATATTACTAGCAGGGACTCTTCACATGAGAGACAAAAACCAATGAAAGTCATAAATAGATAAAGTATTTGCAAGGTGCCCTTGGTGTTGCAAACTTCCATAGGCGGCGGTAACCACTTTCCTTAGGTGGGCCGTTTGGCGGGAGCCTGAGCGCAGCTCACTGCTCCACTCCCGCCAAAGGAGGACGCGTCGGCGCCGGACTGCTAGTATGGACCTTCGGTCGCCGTAAGTGGGCAGTGCGGGTAGGGCCTCTTGGGGAATAGGGGTTCTCATTCACCTGCATTTGCCGTCGAGATGGGGGCGCGGCGTATTCTTCGCGCGCTCACCTCTCCTCCCGTGGGGCATGTTACAGACCGCCCCACGCCGGACTAGACATGGAAGATGCCGGGGGATGACAGCAGTCCCCCGGCAGTGGAAGTGGTTTTCTGAGGCCCATGCCTGTTAGGGCTAGCGGAGAGGCTAGATCATGTACCCGTAGCTATGGCGTAGTGCGCAGGACGGAACACCTAGGGGTTTTAGTGGATATCCCTAACTGGGGAGTGGAAATAGTGTGCTACCAGTTTTGAGTGGGCATGCAAGTGCCACCCCCGATCTGGCGAATCCCACACACCGGTCGCGAATTAACCCCTGAAGGTTCTGCTCTTATCGCGGTTTATGGTCCTCAATCGGATTTCCTCTGGCTATTAAAAAATACAAAAAAGGTGGGCCGGGCCGTATGCCCGTATGCCAACTCTTGGCAAAAAAAAAGTGGTAGTTACACCGCCTGCAGGTACTTTCCGCATACTGTGTAACAACTAATACAATTTATCGATCCATATAAAAGCATGCGGAGGGCCAGGATTATACATCTCTTTAACATCACTCTTTCGAAGCAACTGCCAAACGCGTAGTAGGATCTGCAGCGGCCTGCACGTGGATCCCATCGACTAATGAAAAAAAGGGCATGACATGAGTGAATAGAAATATCCCACGCATATCGCATGCAAGTCCTATCGAACAATCAAAGTAAACCATAATGCATAGCGTCGGCGTCGGTGCAGGACCTGCTTACTATATATAACAAATTTTCTTCTTCTGTTTCTTCAGCCAATTAATGTCCACAGATGGACGTAGGCCTCCCCAAGTTCAAGTCTCTTTCTCACCCAGCCCCTAGTACCGGCAACCACGCATGTCGACGGTCCACCGGGCTGGAGGAGGGCGGGCGTCCTACGCGACGCCTGCCGAGACGCGGTAACAATTTTATAAAACTAATATTTGTATATTTTTTATTTATAGCTTAAAACGATAAGTGGTTTGGTTCACACAATACGACACTACTATTTTAAAAGATTAATGTCATATGACATTAAAATTTATTCAAACTTTGTAAAGACAAGCATAGGTATATTTATGAAATATTCTTACGAATGTCAAAATTTTAATGACAAATAGCATATAGAACCAATGGCCTGTGTATTAATAGAATATTACAGAAGTAATGCTGCTAAGCATTGAAGCAAAGTTGCCCAGTTACAGAGGTCTAATGGAGCCGAAACAGATCAAATTTGTCTTTAAATTAATAACGCAAAAATTAGTTTTTTAATAAATTATTAAATAAGAATAATTTCATTGTGTAACAAAGAAAGTTCTGACAAGTGACTGCCTGTCACATTGCAATGTAACATTAATGAGGTGTATTCTATAATGGTCGTACCACTCTTACTATTTTCTCCACAGTAGCAATAGCAAGCTACTAAGTCATAACATTTTGACAGACGGACATATCATCTTGTAATATGCAAATAAACGTGTTGATACACGTCATATATCACATGTACATCTTTACTATTACATTAAGTTGTGCAGAGGCAACGACCTCGCTACCAAATTAATTAATTGTCAACCCAACTACGCCCACACGTCGCGATACTCAAGTGATAGGTGTTTTTTTGGTCCATGCCGGTCAGTTTTCGAAGTCGTAATGTTATGTCACTAGCTGCTTTGATAGCGAGCAGTTCCTAGAATATAAGAAGGAAACGTTTAATCGATAATATTAGAAAACTGAAACTAATGCCAAGTGCTTCAGTAGGAACATTCATTTTTCAATATCGTCTGGTACCTATATAGGTATTTCATTATTGTATTAACGGTCGGGGCTCTGCAGATCTATGTAGCAAGGTAATACTGCCCTGCTTAATATTATTTATAATAAAACACCAGTTGGCTTTGTTAATAGGTTAATCCCCCTGGTAATCATGACGAATAAAACATTCCTCGCCATTATCTTTTATGCCTCGTTTACATTTTGCCCACTTTCCTGCTTGTTATCGTGGAAGTGGGCAGAATTTAAATAAGGGATTAAGTATATAATATAAATGCCATTATCAACAATTCCTCATAAGGCACGTAAGTGTATTGTCTGTCTATGCATTGTTGTACAATAAAGAGTTTTATCTATCTAAATTATTAATTTAAATATTGTTGAATATAGAATAAGTAAGCGGCCTATTCACATCATTAGATGAGTCTAATATCTCTTGATGAAATCAAGGTATGTTTTTACTTTGAAAGATCTACAGACATTTCTGTAGTTGCTATAACAGATTATATTTTAGAAGCGCAGACTGAGGCTTTTTACTAATTACAAGTCTTGTAGTTCAGTGTTATGCTTTCGATCGTTAGTTATCCGAGGCTTCTTCTGGTTGTACATTGCAAATCATAATGAAAGAACATTTATTAACATTAATTGATTTCAACCAATAAATCTTTTTTAACATTACCACATGCAATATGCAAATATTGTCTAATTACCTAAAACTTATTCTTAAGACATTGATCACGAAACGTGACCTGTTCGTTGCATAATATTGAACAAATTGACTACCAGTAAAAGTAGTTCGAACGTTGCGAACGAATTTTTCAAAGTAATTAATACTCTTTAAATATAAAAATATAACTAATCTTCTATATAAATAAAAATGAATCATATAAATGTATGTACGCGCATAACTTGAGAACTACTTTACCGATTTTGATGACATGTTTTGTGTATATTTGAGTGGAGCCCCGGATGGTTTAGATTCACAATTAGAACCGGTAGGTGTTAGAAGAATCAGGTTCTAGATTTTTATTTTTTTAGGACAGGAGGATATCGTCTGCCAGGACCGCTACCTTTGTATATTTGTCATGTGACGAGCAAAGTGTAAATAGCAATAATTTCAAAGGACGAGAAGCGAGTATATCGAGAATTTAAAAGAAACTGAAATAAATGATTATTTGTCAAGATATCTCTAATTCTTGTACAAAAATATGAATTAAATCTTATTTTTTACTTAGCTTATTGACCCGTGTACTTGAAGAAATTCTCCATTATAATAGATTGTCCATTTAATGAATGAGGTTACATACTTTATTAATGATTAGCACCATTTTTTTTATTAACCTGGTTCATTCTTAAGCGATAGGCCTCTAAAGTCCCTCGAAAAATTTTATATTCAAACGTTTTCAAAAACACTTATTTTTAATAAAAGTCTATATGCATTATAAAAAGTTGAAATCATCATTTTATAAAAGAGATCAAAGCGAAGTCAAAAGGCGAGCGTTATTAAGCAAGATATTGCATTAATCAGTTAGTCACATTAACAAATTGGTCTCTTAGTTTTATCTGCAAATATTAAATTACGGAAATAAGGGAAAGCTTTCATGACGTAACTACAAGGAAGTTAGATTTTGAATATTTTGTATATTGGCACCAATCAAGATCACAAACTTGGGATCTGTAGACTTACGAAGGCTTTCATTTGACTTCTTCGGAGTAAACATTGTATCTTGAAATTATTCCAGTTTCGGGGTTAAAATGTGTATTTCAATAAAGCCATTTTATTTTAGACTTATTTTGGTCCCACGAAAGCCTTCCAACATTGGGAACATTTTTATTGGTCCGAAAGATGTGGATAATAAATCCTTACAATGTAGTGAAATAAAAATAGTGAGGGTTAATTTTTATACGAGTGTGAATCAAAAATTTAAACAAACATATGTTTTCTACATAATCTCCCTCCCTCCCACGCAATGCATTTAGAATAACGCGAAAAAAATAATATTTTTATTTAGTTTCAAAAAACTCTACGGCAGCCATAACCGTGTCATTTTTCCGTGCAGGAACGGAGAAAGAATACAATTTCCTGCGGCCGGGCGGCCAGTCGTAAGAGGCGACAAAACAACTTACATCCAGGTGGTAGGGCATTCGCCCGACTGCATGGCTACCACCCCTGGTCTAAAGTATGCCGCCATAACAACCTTGAGTTTGTGTTCTGGCATTAGTCACCAGGTTCCAGTTCCCTTAAGAGAGCAGCAGCGCATTTGTAGCACCTTTGGTGTTGTAAATGTCCATAGGCGATGGTAACCGCTTTCCATGAAGTGGGCCGTCTGCCTGTCTGCTGAACTCATGCAATAAAAAAAAAAATATAGTGAAGTTTAGTTCCAAGAATTTCTTCTTTTAATTTTGAGAATAAGTGAAAATCACTTGTGGCTAAGTCCCGAGAATATGATGGGTGGTCAAGGAGATTGAAATCAGCACTGCGGATTGCGTTGAGCGCAACTTCCGATGGATGAGCGGGAGCGTTATCATGAAGATACAACACGCCCAACGACAGTTTTCCACGACGTTTTCGTTAACCGTTTCACGCACTTTCAGAATTGAATTTACATAGCAGGGTCCAGTCATCGTGTGACCTTTTTGCATGTGACCAATAAAAAGGATTCCTTCACTATGCCAAAACACTGATGCCATAACTTTGCCAGCGGTAGGGCCAACTCGAAGTTTGTGCTAATGGATGGAGAGGATGGTTAATTCCAAGAAATGCTTTCTCTCTTAGTTTCAGGATGGAAATGGTGGACCCACGTTTCATCCATGGTGACAAGGCGATGGCAAAAATTATCCGAATGACGCTGGAACATTTCAAGATTACGCTTAGAAATTTCCAAACGTCGCTTTTTGTTTTCGTCGGTTATCATTCCTGGAACCCATCTTGCCGACACTTTTTTCAACCCCAGTGAATCAAATAAAATGGATTGAATGCTCCCAAAAGATAGGATAGAATCTGATAGAATCTCAGCTATATGTTTTGGACATCAATTATTCTGTCTTCCAAAACCAGATTCTCAAACTTTTTGACATCTTTTTCCGTAACGGAGGTTGAAGGCCGCCCAGAACGCGGGTCATCTTTACAGCTTGATCTACCTCTTTTAAATTCAGTCACCCAGTACGCAACCCTAGAATAGAGTACAGCATTATCCCCCAATGTCTACTGAATGTACGAAAAAGTTTCTTTCGTAGACATTTTTTCAAGCTGAGATTTTTTATCACCACACGTAACTCACTTTTATCCATAATTTTACGTTTTTAGAAACTTGTTGCATAAAACAAATTATTATGTGCGAACGAACTGTTACAATTGGCATAAATGTTGTGTGATTGACAAACTTTAATGTGAATATCAAACTTCTCCCAAAATATTTTATATATATGCATTTCTAAGAACTGTTTGTTTCACCCTGGTATAGAAGTACTTTTTATATCGATTGATATATTCGAAACTAGTCAATACCAATGGAGTTGAGTTAGATATGGTTTGAATTCCATTATTTTTTGTTTGAATATGAAGGACAATGTTGCAACTCGTTCTAGAAACCATGTCCATTTCCTAGCCGTACCCTCGTGTACCGAAATTATTATGTGTAACAAAGTACTCTGAGATTAATATCACTCCCGAACACATTAAGGTCAATTTATGTCTATTGTTGACCTATTGCGATAAAAGTCAACACTTTAAAGATCACCGGAACAGTATGGCCTTAAGCGCTGGAGCGACTTGTCACTTTCTCCCGGCTGCAGACATTACTGGACTGATGCTCTCCTCTGATTATTTCCATTAGTGTCCATTAGCCATTTAACTCGATATGATTAGGACGCGTCACGATCGCGTGCCGCCATATTGCCAATCCTACAAATCATACTATCGTGTTCTGAAATCGTTCGAGTTCGCACGGATCCGATTACATAAGGCACCGTATCGGTATTGAGTTATGAGCGCGTGAAATTTGTTACAAAATCATAATATATTTACTTTATTTTTGGCTAATTATAAATTCTAATTCAGTTTTCCGTAATTAGCCAATCGCGGTCTAGAAGACCTAAAGCGCACTTTTGGAGTACTGCTTACTGAAATTGACACGTGTCTAGATATATCGGTAGTTATACGATATAGCATAAACTTTCACTGTATTTTGATACTTGTCATGTTCGTCATACGAATTTTTGAAAAAATATAGATTTAGGCCCCTGTAACAGACGTAGTTTTCCTCATATAACGTTGGGGAGAGCTACATCACGTCAATGTATCCATTTCATTTCCATCTATATCATCAATCTTACACCGGTCATCGATCCATCGAACTGGAGGACTGCTCACACTCCATTTGTTGAGATGCGACCACTTTAGGACAAAATTGGTCCCATCGACAATCGTAACTAGACCACTATCACTTCAGCTTGCATTTTTGTGAGATATGTGGACATTACTTTAGTTCTCGTATCAATATTCTCGTTTCGGTTTCTATCTAAAAAAGAAATAATGCATTGTCCGGTGAATGGATTTAAATTTGTAGACCAATATCAGTACACACCGTACTGTCTTAGCACTGATATGATACGAAACATAAAATATTTGAAATTAATTTTTAAACATACTAAAAATTATGCTCTTACAAAATTTTTATATGCAATATACGTTAAATTCGAAAATTAATAATTTATTAAATTTGATCAATTATTAAGGACCTGATATTTTCTTCGAATATCATGGCATAATTGTCGTATTGACTCTTGACTGTCACATTTTTTTCCAAGACCAAAAATTTCTTAAAACACTTCCCTTCTATACCTCCTACAATTTCGAGTTTCCCCCCACTGACTCTGTTAAAGAATTACTATTGGTGAAAATTTTAATATTAAACTAAAGAGACATTTTGGAGTCTTTCGTAAATTTTTAGTAGCAAATCTACGTACATTACGTTATGTGTACTTTGCTTGAATCATGATACAAGTGTTACACCTGACTAATACGTTCACAGAACTCTCACTAGCCAAATTCACAAATCTCATTAGCTAAAAATCATATCATATCCGCGATGTCAATGACACCACACGGATGCGCTTACGCAACATGCACCTTGACAGATACTCCGATGACGATCATTGTTATGTAACCAAATACCGAACTTTTGTTTGCTTTACCTTTCTGTTTTTCCTTGTTTATAATTCTTTAACAAAGTAAGCAATACGTCGATGTAAAGATTACAATGAAAGATGGTTTGACAATTGCGTAGGCCAGTACAATAGAAGATATTATTGATGAGATGAAATGTTATTGATAGCATAATTGCACAATAACTTATTGTTTGGTAAAAGAGAGCTCTACAAATAAACTATCAATGCATATAATAACATTATCGTAATTAACGATTTATATACTTTCCGTCTAATTAATAGCATTCTATCATCCAGATTACGTCCAATCTCTAATGGTTTATTGAGTACCTTCCCATCTACCAAGACTGTGTTATTGAGCACCCAAGTTTCTTTCAATATTTTATATGCACTGCATATCTTTTAGTTTATAAAGTTGATTGCGAATGAATATATTTATAAATTTTATTTATTATCTTTGTTCCTAGTCTTTATTCTAAACATGCTTCTTGTGGTAACTATGAACACACACACAACAACACACAAATTAATTTTTGATGAAGAAAAATTTTGAATTTCATACATAATATCTTAACATTAAATCTATTTCTTACTCTTTATATATTGCTTCGTATAATCGATAAAGAAGATGTAATATAGTCCTCAACAATATGCCTAGCTAAAATTTTCTCTCTTCTGCTTTTTATACTATGTATATCTAAAACCGATCTTCTGAACCTTTCTTTCGGAGTTTATTCTGTGACGGATAATATTGATGCATGCCTTAAAACGACATTTTTATTGGTATCATAAACTGTATTTATAGCTTTAGAAATTGCCTTCAAATCAAGCATTTAGCCCCAATATTAAGAAAACGGGGTGTATGTAGGTGTTTTATTGCTCAAACGTAATAAATAATAATTCATGTAATCAAAATTAAATACATCCTCGCCGTAAAATATGATCATAGATATCACTCAATAGTGTATTGAAGAATTACTTGGAATAGATTACGTTCAATTTGTATTATAATGCGGTATTGAATTTTAATTTGATTGGTTACTAGCTGAGGCTGCCGCTTCGTTCGCGCAAGACTCAGACTATAAATTCATATATTTTGAATGCTGTAAGATATTGAAATTAATTATATACGAAAACTACGTTTTAACGGTTTTAAGCGCGGTAATTTTATTTGATTTTGGTTTTTCCAAACCAAAAACCAAAATCAAATAAAATTACCGCGCTTAAAACCGTTAAAACGTATATACGAAAATTTAAGATAAGGTCCTTTATAATCCCTAAGACTTTCATTAAAATCCACTGAGCTGTTTCGGACAGACAAACTTTCAGACGACACACAAAAATTATAAAAAAGGTTATTCATGTTTAGGTAGGTATCGTGTAAATAGATGATGATGATGATGAGGAAGTCGGAGGACAGGGATGTGTGGCGCCGACTTGCGGAGGCCTACTTGCGTCGAACAGTGGACTGCGATTGGCTGATAACAAAAACAACGTGTAAATAGTACATTTATACATTTACATTATGGTATTTATTTTCAAGTCATAGACAGACACTTCAATTTTATTTATAGGTTTAGATAAAACTTCCACGACAATAGTTATACAGTTTTTACTGATCTGTACTTTTTATACTATAATTTATTTTATATTTATGGTATGGGTCGATAGGATAAAACAATTCATTACCTACGTTGATTGTATAGACCTCCTCCTTTATTCTTGGTATAACAGCGAAAATTTACTCAAAAACTCCTGGGTCTCCTGTATTGCATCGCTATTGGATGGAGTAGTGAAATAATAAAAAAATAAGGTAACTACCATAATATTATGTATTTAATAAACAAAGGAACGAAAAATCCTGAGTGTAGATAAGCATATCATAAAAACCATAATGATATATAAGTATATTTATTATGAACTTTGTAAGTCAATAGGAGGTAAGATATTCGAGTGCAAAGATGTGAAAAGAGTGTATCGATTGTAATTTTTGAACTAAGATAAGGAAAATGAATTCTGAAAAAATGTAAGTAATAGAGGTTAAGTTATTTTTAGAGTTCCATTATCAGAAGCAATAGCCATGAACATATTTATACAGATACACAATTTATATAGATGCACAAACCGGACAACTACAGTAGCATTATTTTAATCATTTATTCCCATTATCTGTTGGTGTGTGTTACATAGGAGATTCTTGTAACATGTTAATGAAATGATGTAAAACCCTGGTAACACGATCGATCCCGTCCGGTGTGGGCAGGTGGCGCCTAGCGCCTACATCGACGGGTATCAGCGCCCGCGCATTGTGTTCAATGGTTTTATATTTGCATATTAATACCAACTGCACTCACTCGAATTGAGGACTGTCTTACGTTGACAAAGAAAAATAGTTTATTGCGTTGAATTATGACTTTATATTTTAAACCGGCATTACCATAACAGGGAATGACATTTTTGTAAAAAAAAATATGTTTAAAATTGAACACATCAGGTAAATGCCAGTTCTTTTATGTAAATTGAGATTCCTTAAAGCTGTTTGTATATATTTTGTACATACCACAAATTCTTACTCGTAATTGTTGTACCCCATTGATTTATAAGACATGCACGTTATAAAAGTTATTTTAAATATCACGAACTCATGACCTTTCGTTTTTAAAGGAATTCTCGTTTATATTAAGTTTCTTTGTTTCTTAACCACATACATAATCAAAAAGACATTTTGAATAACACTTCATTGGAGTTTATTCAGAGTTGTTGAATAATAGCTAGATATATTTGGTTAATGGTTTAAATGACAATAAATTAGTGAATAAGACAAAAGTTGAAGTCTATCAGTATAATTAAGTATAGTTCCGGATAAAAGAGTAGGTATGGAAGAAAAACACATGCAGCGGCGATAAATAACTAGGAAAAGATAATGGAAAAAAGGGATCCCAGAGGTTTTTATGAACAACATTCCCAGTTAATGGGAATGTTGTTCATAATATTAATATGTATTTATAAGGTCAGAAGCGTTCCATTATTTTGATCACACAGTTCCTAGAGAAGGACGATATACCATCCACGCTTGTTCAAGGAGGCTTAACGAGTTTTACGTATTAGTAATCTGAATGTACAAGTTTACAGTATGTTCCTTGATCGCCAGCTGGTGGAGATTCTAACAATATTACTTACTCATTAGGTCAAAAATACAGCATAAGCGGCGCGCGGTCTCTGCCGTCATACATTGCCTGTCGTTGATATGAAGCACGGCCTTACATTATTTAAATCAAAGTGGTAGTGTAGAAAAATGTAGTAAATTTTAGGATGCTTTTGTTAGTATTAGCACGTTTTAACGGAAAAGTCAACCTGAGGAAAGTTGAACAACGAGATTGTCGCTCTGTAGTATGTACATAACTGCCTACCGGCCTTTACGACTTGGACATGTGTGGTGGGCATAGTGTCCTTGCCCTTAAGGCGTGGAGATCTTTGACCAGCAGCAGGACTTGGGCTACTATAATACTTATCTTATATGTATAAGCATCTTATATTTCATAGTGCCCACTCACTGCATATAAGCTATAAATACAAACGTTGCAACAAAGTCAAAGATCCGACTAATAAAACTAAGCGGATCTTATATAGGAGGTAGTTATAAACGTCTCTGGAACGAATTAACGTCTGTCCAGATCGTCAACTTTTTATGTGCCGCGGTCAAATATTTGAGGTGGTATAACATTTTAATGGGCATGAGTCAGAGCGCCATGCCATTCGCTCCAGTTTCTCAGATCATTGAGCAAAGCGTTTGGTTACGGGGATTATTTGATGCGATATGGCCTTGCATATTTTGTTCTAAATATCGAAAAGTAGTTGATTTTGTTGATAAATATGGACGAACCTCGGTGCATTTCTTCAAAAGGTGATTAAAGTACAATTTATGAATTGTTCAAAGTGAATAAACAAATAAGCAGCCTGATTAAGGTAGTTTGGTTATCTCCAATCGTGGAAAAGACAGTTGATTTGGTGTGATAAGGGTGATAGACAAAAATATTTTGGGTGTATTCGTTGTTATTACAAGGTTACAAAAAACTACTTCTTCTTTATTGTGGTCGTTTTAAGTTAACCAATGGAGAATTTATAAAAATTAGTTCCTTTTTGATGATGGTTTACTTTTTATTTTTTTTATTGCGGGAGTTCAGCGACAGGCAGATGGCCCACTTGATGGAAAGCGGTTACCATCGCCTATGGACATTTGCAACACCAAAGGTGCTACAAATGCGCTGCTGCTCTCTTAAGGGAGACTGGAACCTGGTCACTAATGCCGGAACACAACTCAAGGTTGTTATGGCGATATACTTTAGACCAGGGGTGGTAGCCATCCAGTCGGGCAAATGCCCTTCCACCTGGCATATTTACCAAGTAACTTTATTTTGTCTCAAACTTCTTGTCAAAATCTAAAGTTAAAAATGAATCGGTTTCTTAATTGTTCATGTTATAAAATAAATAAAAATGTTTGTTCCCCAGGGCTCTATTATCTGTGTAATTTGCTATATATGGATTTTGCGTTGGGGCTTAAGCGCATCATTATGTGTCCGCCAGTAATTAGACTTTCACTTCTTACGATAATTATAGGCTAGTGCATTAATAGACATCTTCTCGACTTTCGTTAGATTGTTAGGTCAAGGTGAGGGCTGATTTACACCATTGTAACTAATTTCTATGTTTGTAGCTTTCAACTCAGTGAGAATGTGTATTTGTTGTAATTTTCTTTATACATTGGTAAAAAAGGTAATTTAACAATTATGAAGTGTTTATTCCTCTCCCATTCATGTCATGGCATTCTTGCTTTAGAGAAATAGTATTACAAACAATAGTAATAAATATAATTAAGCCTTATATTCAGAATTGTAATGAGATAGCTAAATGAGTTTGAGCTGGACAAAGGTCTTCTTAAGGTTGCGCTAAATATCTCGATCCTCCGATTTCCTCAGCCAACCTCTACAGTGTCTTTTCATTGGTCACCGATTCACAGGGTCGAAGGGTGTGCTACAATATATTTATCAAGATGTAATCTTTATTGCTGGGTTTGTGTGCTCCATCGACCATCGGTTTTATTACAAAAGTGACGAGTGCACTGTTCATTCAGTTTCTTCATCTTGCGAAATGTATGAAAAACTTTGGTTTTCTTTCTTTATACATATGTGTCACACCCAACATAACTCGGCCTATAGCCCGATGAGCGACTCTAAATTTGTGGAGCATTCCCAATACACAGATAGAATACACCGTCATAAGTTCAGAGTATTGACCCAAATATTCAACCAGTCTTTCAATTGTCATGCAGATGCCAACTTACTGAGATCACCAGTTCATGAAATTGTGCTAAACAATTTCACAACAGCTATTACGCTTCGCAAATTTCTTGTGAATGAAATACATACGTCAAATGATATTACAAATGTGTTCGTAACACACAATATGTCGTTGTATGAATGAAATGACGTATGACAAAGCGCAAAAGAATTCAAATCTAATTGCGGACCTACACAAATGAGTGACGGGAAGTATAGAATCTGAATAGATGATATAACTACTGACGCAAATACTTACCGGCATACTTTTGAAACTTTTTTCGAACAAATGAAGATCTCATTCCGGTTGCTAACTTTCTCCATACTCTCGATGAAATGCAAATTAAACGCAACCTTGATGTTCTTGTTGCAGCATTGGTGTACGAATGAAATCTTTCAATTAATCTCGATGTACTGTGAAAGTTGTAAGGAGGTAAATATATACCTTTATACGTAAGATAACTTCAGATTATAATTCCAACATGTTTTTAATTAAAACATGACTAATGACTTGAAATTCTTGTGTTATACTCTGAATGTATTTTTTTATCTTTAAAGGTGAGTACAATACAGCATAGTTTCTAATATGTAAAATATAGTAGGTATATTATTTTCTCGTTACAAAAAAGATGTATGTATTATTTAGAATATTTAAGAAAAATACGCATATTACATTTGATAAAGCAGATTAATTTATAACGTGGATGTCATATACTATTAAAAAATTGTAATTACATTTAATGTAACATAACAAATTAACTACATATATGTGTATTTAATTTATTTATATATTTATTACGATATATATTTGAAAATAAATTTGATTGGATGTATATTTTGTATATGCGGGTTTGATCCTTTACAAACGAATTTTATATATTGTCAAAATTGTGCGTTTGATTCCGTGATTAATTGGTTTTTTCCCGATAAATACAAGTTTAATTTGCGCGACCGAAGCCGCATGAATTACTCAAGTAAATAATACTTTTGTAAGTATTCACACTAGTCCGATTTTAGTCAACAATATTTAAAGAATACAAATCACTACTGCCTATTCAAGTTTGTTTGCACCACATTTGTATGCGTAAACTTTCCTTACGCGATCTAAAATTGTAGATAGTGACGCGTCATGTCCGCCTGCAGTTCTAGAATTTTTAAACTGGTAGGTTCGAGCATAACATTGCCATTGAAGCGACTAAATTAAACTAGTCATCAACGTTTGGTTTCGTCTACAACTGTCCATGCCCGATTTCACACTGTAAAAAGTAGCCTACTACTGCTTTTTAAATATTATAGATGCAAATTTGACTTTATGTTTGTTACGCTTTCACGCTTTAACTACTCAACCGATCATCATACAATTTTGCATACACGTTGTTAGAGGTATAGATGTTAGGTAACTTATCTCCAGAAAAAGTAGTATTCCGAGGGATAAAAAAAAATTTAGACGTTTGTTGTACAACCAGTTTTAGAATAGTTTTCCTATATGAAAAATTGTTTGATAGACTTGTTATCTAGTGTATAAAAATAGATTTTAGAATTTAATATAAAAGAAAATAACATGACTGAAGTTATAGAGAATACTTTGTTTTGTCTGCACATAGTCGACAATAAATTATTATTAATATTGCTGATCTTGGCTAATGTTACCACTTATGCAAATTCAATCCCCGCGTATTTACAAAAGCGGTCAAGAGGTTAACTGATGTAACAAAACATTCCTTCTATCGAACTATGCTAATAAAAGGCATTATGTTATACTAAATGAATGGTATGCTAATGATGTTGCCAATGTGCAAATTGAGTGTTGACAGCGCACTGGAACGCGCATGATATATGGCCATATTCATATAAGACTAGCTTCTGATTGCGGTTTTGTATAGGTAATATTTGTACAAAATTATTACATTCTTTTAACTTTTGTATTTTGTGCTCATTTAGAGCTTTGAAATATCCAAGACCATTTTTTTGACTATGAGAATTGCACTTACTCCTTTTATCACCGTGTGTAGATCACGGTGAGGGATTGTGGAAACTCGCTGGCCTGGTGCCACCCTGCCACCCTGGTGGAGGTACGTTACTATTGCCGGCATACCCACATAAATTCCCTGTGTACCTATATTTCCCTACAGCCAGGGCCGTGGGAAATGGCAATCGCCTACTCCGCGTATCCCGAAGAACTTGTATTTTCTCAAAGTTTGTTTAAAATTTGGATAAATCAATTTGTATCGATGCTCTTTTCTGAGCTTCATGTGATGCTTGTTTGATGTTGTTCAAAAGTAGTAAATATGCAACGTTCTTAATAGTAGGGCTAACTTAAACCTGGAGCGATGCCGAATCACTAAAATTGCCAAAATTAATTTATATTTTTGAATCCCGGAAACAATAAGTTTTTAGCCGGTTTTAACTTTTGCAACTTTAATAGAATTAGTCGCCTATTCCGATCACTAATAATACAGAAGTTGATTAAAGTTATTTAGATTGAGTGGAATCACTCAGGCCTTTGTTAAAGTATATGAATTCTGTGGGCAAGTAAGTCAAAAGTTTGAGTCATTATCATATTCTAATAAATCATATTTCAATATTGCCTCCCTCATCGTAATTCAATTTTTATTTCGTTTAGAACAAACTGACATTATGACTGTATAATATTAGTGTATTTGTAACGACTTTGGTAACTTTACTTGTAGTAGTGTACCTACTACATAATCCTATTATAATAATGACATAATCATAAATGAGAACAAGTATTTGGCCTAAATATTTTGCTATGTAAACTAGCACTGAAAATGTTAATCGTGATGTACGCTTGCTTATCTTAATACGCATTAATTAGGTTAAGAATGCGGATATTTTCTCTGTTATCAATTTTTTGCTTCAATTTTTTCGTATTTTGAATCGTAGCCTTATTTATGACTGGACATGGTTCGTTTGATCTTTTACTAATTCAAACTTCCTGAGTTTTTATTTCTTCTTCAATTGATTGTTTCAATGCTATGGCTGTAGCAGCTACACGGACGACCTTAGTAGAATCAAATATTCTATTGTTTTCGAAGGGAAATTAGATATCAGAAAGTTTTCAACGGTAATATAACTAAATTACCATTAGCTCCAACTAGCGTCATGGGCAGATGTTGTGCTGCCCTGAAAAAAATTAAAATCTAGAACCCGATTCCATGAAAGACATTTTGTAGCTAATTTTAGTACACCATGGGTTATATGTTGAAGTTTAAATAGGAATCCCTAATTTTTTCTAGTAATAAATATATTATTCAGGGATAATGTAGCATTCTGTTGGTGAAAGAATTTGAAGTTTTTGAGTTGTATCGTTACAAACATACAAAAATACAAATCTTTTCTGTTTATAATATTATATATATAAATTATTAAGTATGATTAAATATAATATTACCCAGTGAAAGTCTCCTTGCTAATCTGGAGATTCCGTATTTTTAAAGGAATAGGATATCATACTAGTCTACCTCACTTTGGATTAACTACTAGCTAGTCCAAAGTGATTTCACACTTCGGTCATATCGATGTGCCAGTTTCCTATACGATGTTTTCTTTAAAGTCGTGGTATTATTTACAATATGGATATTGTGTCAGAAAAACTATCCAAATTCCCATGCCTGGACTTGGATTCGCGACGCGGGCATCTTAGCCACTTATGCACACGCGAGCTACTTTTTGCGACGAGTAATTAAATTTTGCTTATAAATACATAAAGTGACATTTTCCTAGATTGAAGTTTTAATTACTGGTGTGCGTCTAATATTATCTACTATTTCGTCACAATTGCCGGACACTATAGCCTCAATTGTAGATTTGCCTGATTTCGGTATGTGAATTTCAATGGCGTGCCCGTGACACGCTACTCTATCTTTATAATTATTTATAAGCAAAAATTCACGAAATAAATGTTTAAAATTGTTGGTAACTTTTCAATATTCATTTCGGCTAACGCCATTTCTGATGGTAATAACATTTTTTTTTCTACTACATAGTAGAATTCGAATTTTTGACCCTGTCGCAATGGAGTCCATTTGGAAACCATTTCCCGATTCTGAGTACAGTATTTAATTAAATTGAAAAAGTAACACAGTACTGAAACCTATATATAAGAAAAGTATCACAATTTAGGAAATATTTAAACCAGCTCCAACATGTTTATTGTTTTCGACGCAAATAATTTTTATGGTAGTATCGTATGTGTTCAAAACGGCAGGTACGCTTAGAAAATCGTCATGTATATTGTTCATACATCCGTCTGGTTGTCTGTCTATGCATGTTTGCTACTTTTCTCACGAGTATTAACAGATCTAGATGAACGAAATTTGGCAATTATTCTGCTTATATGGTCACCACCTAATGGTAGTGGACATAAGGGATTCCTCACTGTTATAGCTTTTGAACTATAGACTAAAAAAAATTGCACGACAAGTTGAGAACCTACACCTTCTTTGAAGTTGGTTAAAAATTCTGAAAGAACCAGGGTGATACTACTTAGAAAATACTTTCTACGAAAATCGGTATGAATACAGACATTTGTTTTAATATTCAGGGTATTTTGGATAAAATGCATTTTTCAGACTTCCGTGGCCAAATAGAAAAAACAGTGGACGATTGCCATCTCTATGGAACCATTCTCTATAGGTGAAATAGGTGTATATGGTATTGTACACAGTCACTGCCGATTTTTGTTTCTTAAGTAATTACAAACTTTTCAACAGATGATGATGCTTAACAAAATTAAAATATAATCAGCAATTGCTTTATTTATTAGACGAACACTATTTTTTAACAACAATAAAATAACTGCATTGTACATAATCTCACCTCAAATCAAATAATATCAAACTAAAACTAACTTAAAACATATAATTAAATACTAAAAATAAATTAAATTATAAATATAAACTTAAAAATAAACTACAAACTATACTATAAACTATATAAAAACTAAAACCAAATAAAAAAGGCACAAACGCCTAAAGATAAGTTATTGGTCCCAAACCACTGTCATTTACCGTGCACGTTTCCAAAAGGCTGGCGGCGTTACCACGTTGTATAGCAACGCTTAATCTTTGAGCAAAATAGACGCCAGCCTTCTGGTCGCGTATGACGTCTACCAGACGTTTGGCGACGTCACGGTAGACCTTTAGGGCGTTAGGACCCCACGGACCCAGAGTTTCCACCCCAACTAAAACTAAATTAATCAATGTTTTGAAGATGGCTAAATAGATAAAGAACGTGGTACGGTATGAGTAGGTGTATCCAAAAAGACGTAGCTATTGTGCAGTTACCAATAGATTAAACGATAAGATCGGTATCGCTTGATGATCGATAGCGTAGATCGGAAGAGACCTAGAAAGCGGGATAAATCGTGATTTTACTAATTATTTGCGCTATGTTACGTTAGACATTGCGACAAACGTTTACCTCCGCACATACTAGTTACGTCTTACGTATTCGTTTATTTAAATAGTATTAGCAGATTTGTTGAAATAAATTATTTTAAAAATTAGCGATAAAAACCGACTTGAAACAAGCTTATATTTTTCCTACTGTAAGGATTTCAGGAAAATGTACTTTTCAACACAACTGCCCAAAAAATACTTTTACGAAGTCTTGTTTCAAAGTTAAAAATTACGCATCACGCAATAGAATGGCGTGCGGTAAATAGGTACTTAATTTAAAAAAAAAATAATAATATATATATATATATATATATATATATATATATATATAACAATTCCACTAAGCAGTGTCACATTAGGAGAATAAACAAGCTGAATAATCGAACCTTTCTGGAAACGCTTTTGATTAATACATTTGTCTCACTTTAATATAGTAGAGAAAATGAAACGAAAGATGTAGTTCTAATTTTCATCATCTTCATATTAGAAACGTCAAAGATAGTTGTTTTTTATGAACTCATGCAGAGTTCAGGAAACAGGCAGACGACCCACTTGATGGAAAGCGGTTACCACCGCCTATGGACATTTGCAATACCAAAGGTGCTACAAATGCGCTGCTGCTCTCTTAAGGGAGACTGGAACCTGGTCACTATTGCCAGAACACAACTCAAAGTTGTTATGGCGGCATATTCTAGACCAGGGATGGTAGCCATCCAGTCGGGCAAATATCTTACCACCTGGCTATGGGTTGTTTTGTAGCCTCTTACGACAGGCCTTTTACGATAGTTGAAATTATGCGACTGATATATTTGTATTTGTTTCTATTACCTATTGTACTTTTTCTCGCAAATATTTTGAAAAACGTTGTATGACACACGATCGGTTGTTGGGTTTTACAAACTCAACTATGGCAAAACCTCCACTTTGTCTGCGTTTACATTCGTCTACTCGTTTGTAGAAACCAACTTACCACTCTGGTATCATAAATGACTATTATAATTACTCACTATTCTTCCCTCAGACGATAATACATGTAATTAGTTTAATAGATTACTAATAATGATGTGTAGATTACGTTACGATATTTCTCTTCATTGTCAACAGTAGTCCAAATTGCAGTAATTCTAACAATATGATGTATTGGCAATAAAATAAGGCTGTAATCTTCCCAAACAATATTTGTCCTCTGGCAGAATTCGAATACAAGGCATTGGAATAGGACAAGAACGACTTTGCCAAGGAGCTACCACGTTTTTAAATAACCCAAAGAAATAAACAGTATCCACCTTATCCATAATAGTTACTCGTTAACGATAAATTACCAAAAATGTTATTCCATAATCGTATTAGAGCATGTTAGTTAAACTGTTTTAAAAGTTTAATTTGTGCCTTGTTTTCCTGTCAGTCAGTGAATTATTTTATATGTATATCTATGAAGATTTATGACGATTAATAAGGCTAGAGATCTCACCTAACTTTGTTTATTACGTGATCCAGTGGATAATAATGTATTTATCTTGAGAAATTTAGTTGAGTAATGACCTTTTAAGTGTTTTATATTGCCAAACGTTAATGTTTATCGCAATAATGTTGTAATCAGGATATGAGCACAGACGAAATTATTAATTGATTACATTACATAGATACAAATATATGACATAATAATATTTTTTTTAAATATTTCCATGTTGTTTAACTCGTATTCGTATGACGCGAAAACTATCTCATTTTCCAATATAAAAGTATCCTCTATATGCGTATCTGTTATCACAAGCACATATTTACTGAATTTAATTAGAATCGAAATATACTACAAACCGTGAAGAAGGACCAAACATGCATCCAAACAAAATCCATTTCATGGGTTACATATGCTAGCTGCTACACCGACTTCGTGTGTTTTATATTTATATGCTTTTTAAAAGAATTAGTTTATTTCTTTATTTTTAAAGGACTAAGTATTTTTTTATATCTGTATAGGAACGGCAAAAGAATACTAAATCCAGCGGCTTAGCCTGTTGTAAGTGGCAACAAAACAACTCACAGCTAGTAAATAAGGCATTTGTCCGCCTCGATGACGACCATCACTGGTCTTGACTATATCACCATAACCTTGAGTTGCTTTCCGGCATTAGTGGCCTGATTCCAGTCCCCCCTTTGAAGCTCGCAGTATAATGATAGCACTATTTGTGTTGCAAATGTTTATAGGCGAGGTTACCGCTTTCCATCAGGGTGGATCTTTTGCCTGTTTGCTGTACTCTGTAATAATATAAAATTAATTAATTAAAAATATCTCTAACTAGAGGAATTTATTTTGGGATGTTCACACAAATTTCTATTCCCTAATTTACTACTTCAAGGTGGTTTACTTGCGGAAAAGTAATAAATAAGGATATTGAAGTATCTATGAGCCTATGCCAATTTTTATAACGATCGTTTGGATGACATAGAAAATAATGAACTGCAGCGTCATCCAATGGTGAGTTATAGCAAAATGGATTGCTTTAGTATGAAAAATAATAGTGTCTTTAAGCTATTAATTCCCTTCAAGTAAGTAACATAAACTCTATTCAAAAAGCTAGGTAAGATTATACTTTGAATTTATAGGAATGGTATGAAAAGCATCCTGTTCTAATCGATTAATATTTTCTTGGCTGTCTCAGTGATTAGTTACTGATAATCCATCAATATAAACGTAAGGAAGTAAATGTAAAAATGGCTGTAGGATGTCAAGTTGTCTTTTTCATGGCCTTGTGTATGCACAGATTGTCATTGAATTTGATATACCCATATGTAATACTTTTGTGCAAAAAAACTCGGCTCAGTTCGTAGGCTTCGATTTGTAAAATAAAGATTAGCCAACAAAAAGTTTAATTTAATTGTGGGGCGATAATGAAAGCTCACTCTTAGTCTTGCTTATTATAAAAGCCTTTTCAATTTGAAGTAATTGCTTAGTGTTTAAATTTAATTTCTCTTAAATGTCAAAATGAAACAACACTGCCATCCAATTTATGCAACGGCTAAAAGGCAATGATGAAATGACGGTTTGCATTAGAAGCAGCTGATTGACGTCGACAGATTGTCAAAAATTAGAAATACTAAAAGTCAGTTATCAACATCTTGAGATACCGATTCAAAAATCGTAGTTGCAATATTTGCTCTTTTGCTTTCTTTAGACAATTGTTTTAGCTACAAGCAATGTTGACTAATCAGAATTTATTTATCTGTACGCCTCTTAGATAAATAACAGCCAATTCAAGTTTATAAGAGAACGAAATATAAGCATAGATTAGGAACTTAAGAGCTGTTTAAGCATTGCTTAGCAAGATTTAATAAATAAGGCCCTATGATAATGCTAATAAAGAATATTAATTTTCTTTTCATATATTTCGCGTGCATGAGCTAGTAACCTCCTGCGGTATGTGAGAAGCGAGAGACTTGTGACTACTTGTTGTCTTGACATACATGAAATATTGGATAAATCTCTGCATGGAACGTGTAGTTTTGTATATTATATTAAAAATACATTATTTTGAAAACGCAGATAAAATAGAATACACTTTATACCCGAGTACAGTATAGTTTTAATGGGATACAGATCCGAAGTTTCTACACATAAAACGTACTTCAAAACTAGGAACGTGTTGGGTTCAAAAATAGGCCTTATAATGTCTAAGGTGATTTGTGACATGTAACAAGTCATTTTCCTTGTAATAAAATGGCACTTCCGCGATTGCAAGCACGCATTAAATTTCCTATTGAAGAGTCTCCTGGAAGTAAATGTT
Organism: Dendrolimus kikuchii; assembly: GCA_019925095.2. NCBI lineage: Eukaryota > Metazoa > Arthropoda > Insecta > Lepidoptera > Lasiocampidae > Dendrolimus > Dendrolimus kikuchii. The sequence continues at coordinate 16,595,114 of CM034395.1, read as the reverse complement.
TGCCTATTGAAGCATTGAAGGAGACCGATTAAGTTGCTTATAACAGACAATTTAATGAGATTGCGGACCTTTACAAGCAAAGGCATAATTGCCAAGCATTATGGGTTTTTTAAATCTACAAGTTGAGATGACATTTACTATTTCTTGGATAGGGCGTAATATAAATGAAACTTTGTAAATTAACCGTTTTCTGGCATATTTAAAGGTTAATTAACAAGGTAGAAGTAACGTAGTAGCAAAGTCAATGTAATGATACTATACGATACTAAGATATAGAAACTTGACTTTAGTTTAGATCCTATATGACTCTATATTCCTGACACCGTGGTAAGCCTCGGTAAGGTGTACGTCCTGCGTAGATACGTTAACCACATCCCTTTTACGAGATTCTTTAGATCAGCCTATTCGACGGCAGAAATAGCTGAATCATTCAAGCACTGGAATTATAACCCTCAGTGAGAGTTATGACAAAAGAATCTGCCAGTTGCAGGACTGCACGTCAATAATGAAAACTCTGTATACCTGAGCGTAATGGTCACGCGAGTTCAATGGTTTTCCCCATCCGAAAAGTGTCTAATCCACCTAAAGAAATTTTCACTTCAAAATTGATATATCTACGAGTACTTAGTATTATTGAAGAAAAACTTCATTTGGAACTCAGAATAATACATAATAATTTCTGAGATCTGTGCGCTGCGAGAGGCAACTTGTCGTCGCCGGCGCCGTTCAAATTGACATTTATGTGCGGGGGGATCTTGCACGCTACAATTTGCGAACAATGAGTTCGCTTGTCATACATATTCCCGGAACCCGGCAATAGTGCCGCGCCTGAAGTGACCTCAACCAGTGACCTCTAAAGCCAGAATTTTGCAAACAATCCATATGACAGCAGTTAGTATTAACCAAGGCGGCAACGACAGGAAGTAAACACCTCGTCTGCGTACGGGCAACTTTTTACTACAAATTGCTTTGGTTGGCGCCAGAAAGTTGATAATTCCCACTTAATTACACTCCATTAAAAGCTAATGGATTTCGAATTAGATATTATATAAAGTTTTCTTATCTTCAAGATAATTAATTAGCGGAGCCAAAGTTACGTGTCAGGAGAAGCATCTAATATCCACCTCATAATCGCCCACGTAACGCACAAGTTGGTAATTTTTCTAAGAAAATTGCTTTATTCGGCGTTCCCATAAGTCCCTCATATTTAAGGTTGCCATATGTATATGTACGTTGCCGCCTTTTGTTTTACTAAGTAACTATTGTCTTGTTGTGTATTTTTGTTTTGGTGAACAATAAAGTGTTGTCTATGTCTATGTATAGAATAATCCGGAAATGTCTAGTAATATTTGTAGTGGCTCAAAGAAACCCTACCGCATACCGATCGAGGGTGAAATTTAAGCCGATTAGTACCGAATATAACATCGTAATAAACAAAAACATTTATAATATTTATATTAAAATACAACTTAGCATTTTTTTTATAACTAGAGTACAGCAGACAGACTGACCGTTTATCTGATGGTAAGTGGCTGCCATCGCCTGTAGATAATTTGAACACAAACAGGACCGGAAACTGATCGCTGATGCCGGAACACAACTCAGGGTTGTTACAGCAGCATACTCTAGACCAGGGGTAGTAGCTATCCAGACAGACAAACGCCGTACCAAAATGTAGTCTTAATGTTTAGGTATATTACTTGTTTAATTTATATTTACCTGTCTACATCATGCTTCTGATTAGGCCCTGTTTAATCAATGTAAGTATCATGATATACGTATTTGTTTCGTAAGACTAAAATATTTTTCAAATATTGGAAGAATTTCCAGAATGTTATTTATTCAGCTGATAACTCTCGTTACATTACTCGATTAAGTAACGATCAGCCGGATCTGCAGACTCATTAGACGAAAAAAGATCATATCGCAAACAATAGAGCACTCGATGAAGTCCGAAAGTGATAGTCTAATAGATATTAAATCAAGACGATGACTATAGCAAATTATCAGTAAAGTAACCAATCGTGTTTCCAAGTATAGATAGCATTCATGGTTTTGAATGTCTGCAGATAGCCATTTTGTAATCTTTCTGAGAATTAGTATTTCAAAGTTTATTGTTTAAAGCATCCTAGGTATTTTAAACATAACAAATAAAATAATCACCTTAAAGTTTATGAACCGTAATTTCATACAAACTCCTAGCCGCTTACATATGTGAAAAATCAATAAAGTGTTGTCTATAAAGCTTACTTACTGTTTGAAGTAAATCTTTTAAATTACAGAGTACATAACTCTAAGCAATGTAACAAATCTATTGTGCAAAGTGGCACTTAAATAACACAACATTCGTCTTATGCCGTTAAATTACAGGGAAACTCTGAAGCGGCGGAACAGAGGCATAAACGTCATTGAATGGCAAACAGAATGGAAACGTCAAAATTATAGCCATTTTACAATAAATCAGCCGGCGGGTGCAAGTTTCTTTGGCTTGCGGTTGTCTGACAAATGAAGTCGTTGTTCGTCCTGCGCCGGCGCCGAGACGCGCTACCGTGTGACCCCTGTGCCCGTAATAAAGTATACACTAGTATTGACATGGCGCCGCGGTCGTCTAGACTCTAGACAGAGCATCGTACGGACCTTTTTGAAACTACAACAGATTATGCCAAGTTCCACCCGAATTGCATATATCAGAGTATATAGTAAATCAGACACCATCGAAGAGGGTTGTCGACAAACGCTCTATTCGCCCAAAAAAGGTGAATCTGGAAATCATCTAAATTCTAAATGAATAGCTGGCGTTTGAGATCATTCTTATATCGCATTTTAAATGCTGTTTTGACCACTACAACTATTTAAAATTACAAATTATGAACAGTACCTTATCCGTTTAACATAATTTACACGACAATTTATATACCAGGCAGCTCTAAAATTCTAAATTAAGGCAAAAGAGCGTTGCAACATAGTAAGCCATTACCGTAAACGGTTATAAAGATTATATAAGGTAGTTAGTTCTAAAAATAAACTCAGTTTTATAGTTCCTGGTGCACCTGAGATGTGTTTTATGTTTCCTAAGCGTAAGCCAGCCGGTAGGAAGTCCAGAGAAACATCGCGTACACTGAGGATTATATTATTCGAATAGTGAAATGTAGGAAGTTGAAAATTATTTAGAAATTTTAACAAAATTTTATAGTAATAAAACTATGTTTTAACGGATTTAAACGCGTTAATTTATTTGATTTTTGTTATTTCGACGTTAAAACGTAATTTTATTATGTATACAAGTCGCGAAAACTTTAAAAAATATTAAATTTTATACTGTACAACAATATAGAAAATTTGAATTATTTAATGTAATATAAATAAATAAAAAATGTAATGACTGAATGACGTCATTTTTCGAGTGGTCATAATCTCTTCATATTAATTAACTTTGTGACGATACATAACTATAGTGAAAAAAACGACGATTTCACTTTAGCATTGTCTAGTCTAGAGGCATTTTGTACGAGTAGATTACATATTCCTTCTAAGTGTTATCCATATGACCAGTAGGTTCTGCAAAAAATTACCGTCATCATATAAATATAGATGAACGAACGCATTGACAATTTTAAAAGGGATTCTTTTTGCTAAAGTGGTTCCACGCACTTAAAAAGTATGTTATATTGATCATTATCTCAAATATATAACACATATTCATGTAAATCGATTAGGTTCTAAGGCCGTGAAAAAGAAAGAAACAATTATCAAAAGACAGGTTCATATTTATATGGACAGTGATCGAATTCTATATGATTCACATCGTCTGTATTGCGGTGAATGCGTACCATACAGTGCGTACTGCGTATATCGCATAATTGGCGTCACTGACCTATATATAGTAAACATTACGATTCTATTCAAGGTCATTGGCCTTGATATTATCGGATCGGTTACAAGAGCAAGGTATGAATAGGTAAACATATCGTAATAGGAGCGCTCGAGTCTATTGTGTATTGATGCGAAGTCTATCTCAGGATTATGTATCCGAAACATAGTAGAAGAATAATACTAAGACATTTGCCCGAACACCGAGAGTTTCCTAAATATTACATATAGGTGGCGTTACAGGTCTTCATTATTAAAATTACAATTCTCACTCCTACTATTTCGCTTATATAACATTTACTAGTATTTAAGTTTTCGGTATTAGTACACATGATTAAAATATTTCATCTTTTGATATACAAATATAATACCGCGCTTAAAATCGTTAAAACGTAGTTTTAAAAAAACTTTTATTATTCAAAATATTTCCACCAAATCGCACAAAAAAAAAAATTGTCTAAGAGATTTGGAAAAAAACAGTCATAAAACGGGAAAACCTAGAAATCACTTCAGAATTAAGAAGCTTTTCAGGATAACGCTTTCTACCGAATGACTGTTATTTCTAATATTCTGTTTCTATGCTCCAACATATTGTAAGGAACAGTGTTTAGATTTTTAGTTTTGCATACCTAATAAGTAGTGGTGGTTCATTAGTAAAACCATTTGCGTCTTATTTCAATAACGTATGTTTGAACAATTTTAGCGCTTCAATTAAGTAATTTTTCTATCTTTATATGCACATGTATAAAACACAAGAACACTGCAAATTATTTATTAGGCTTACCATCGATTTAAGCAAAACGGGTATGCTGGGTATACCCAGCAGTGTGACTTTTATACGTTAATATTATTAAAGAACTGGTAATACAAAACGTTGTAAACAATGTATCTCTATAATGTCGTCGAACTATGGAAGTCCTCGAATTATAGATCCAGACAGTCTGAAACAAAGGCATGATAACAAATCTACAGTCCAGGCTGAGTCGAAACGACTATAAGCCATTTACATACCGTCTCTGGAGATGCACTGTTGTGATATAAGCTACAGAAGTTTTAAGTTAAATAAATGGAGCTCTTAATGCATACTGATACTACAACACCCGCATCCGGAAGGTATTATAACATGTATAGGACCGTCTTAAGCGTATTTGACGCCTGGGTGCAAAATTTAGCCTCCGCTCCGTCTCCATTAAAATAAAATAGTATTTAATTTTTGTTTCATTTTTAAAGACATCTAGCTATTTGGAAAAACCGAAATCCTTACACATTTGTTATATCCGTTCACCTACTTTTGTATCTCACGGTCCTTTTTCTCAGAAATTACTATTTATGTGGACGAATTTTGAAAGAAAGGTATAGTCTATGAGCGCGTTCCTTCACAACGCCCAAAATGCTCCGTCTGCCGTTCCACATGGCGACCTGGTCGTTATGGTCCTGGCGGAAGCGTCACTAATGACATTATTATTTTCGATGACACAGCGCTCACAACGACCTATGTTAAGAGGTGGGTCGAAGTGATTAATTGTTTCTATTGCTTGACATTGAAAAAGGCGCGATTTTCAAATCAACCAATGACATTTGAGTATTTCGTCGTTAATGACGTCAATGTTCCATAATGAGTTCCACTAGAGTTTATATTGTAACGCCTATAAGCAAGTGGAACGGGAAAAATCGCGTGAACATGGTCGTTGTGAGTCTCTTGTGGAACGTAGTGTCATTAGTAAGATCATGAAAAATAATTATGTTCTTTTAAAGGTTTTTCTTAATGAAGTCAATTGGTTAATGCCACTTAGGTTCTTGCACCCGAGTGCCACGCACCTCTTGCATCCCCGGATGAAGACGGCCCTGAATACGTACATTTAATTTTTCATTTCTTCATTACCTATCAAAATAACAGAAATGTAATTTGTTGCTTTAAAATATTTTTAGGCGCTTACATTAATGTTTATTTATAATATTTAATATAGGTACTCTTATTCTTTAATTGTTTCCCATTGTAAACATAATACGAATTCAATGTTAATAGTATGATTAATTAAAATCGTTAATACCTGAATGTACTTAATTAATTAAATATAACTAAATGTCCTGAAGGTGAAGGTCCTTTAGAATTGAATTAGAAAGGAAAAGATTATAACGATTACAACACAAAATACTTTCCTAACTATTCTGATAAATATATATATATCGAGATAGATCATAACCTAGTTTAATAATATATTTACTAATTTACTAAAGGTTATCTACTTATATAACAGATGTGAAAACTTAAGGAATTAGGTACATAAAACTGGAGGCGGGCAAATGTCTCTTGCTTTGGGTAATTGTCGTACTAATTAATACGGGATTACGCACACCTCTTCGTCGAATGATATATTTGTACAATAAACACTTCAATTAAATTGAATGGATACTTTCTATGGCCATTGGCAAATTTAAATATAATGTACTAAAGAAACTTCTAAGTACGTCGTCTCCACCTTAATTCTACATTTGTTTTATATTTTATTATTATTTCTTTTACTACATGTAAGTTGCACCGTTAGCGGTAAATGAAAATAAATAATTATTATAGCATGTCCTAAAATAAAACGTGGAAAGTGCTGTTGGATACTATATTAATAACACATAGAATTTAATTGCCATTATTTTTGAAATATATGTTGTATATGTTTTCTTTTTTTGCAAATAAATAAAAAATAATAAAAAACCTACAGAAAGTTTATACAAGTACCGAAGGCTTGGAGCTACATCTGAACCTAACACGCCGCTGATTTAAGTAAGTATTATTGAACTTTTTATCCAAGGTCGTCTGGAAGAAAAGTATTAAGTTGAGAACTTTGTCCGTTGAATTAGATCCACTGCTTTAACAAGATTTTTTTTTGTGTATTTACAGTGTCTAATAAAATTAATACGTTTCAGGACGTCAATCTAATATATTATTATTTAGGTTTTCATTCAGCACCAACTGAGACGGCTTTTGGGCTGCAGAGCTGTTTCGGTGGAACTTACAGTCCGTAGGTTAATTCTCATTTAATGAAATTACATTTTATTATTAAGAGTGCAAGCTATCCAATTGTGTTGACTTTTAAAATTGTATAGAACTTGAAATGTATAGTAATAGCTGACAAGTATAGTATTTCAATAGAATGAACTTCAAGTGTATATCTTAAATCTCTCAAACGTAGCGCAAAGGCCATAGTATCTACCTACATATGTGTATTCATGATAATCGGTTTGTGTAGAGGGGACTACCAAACAAATATACATACACAAGAATATCAAAACAAAACTTACTTTCAGATTGAACATTAACGCGTATGTATCGTACAAAATTTCAAATTATCATTTTTTAAATTAAAAAATGGAAAGTTACTTAATCATTTAATTTTTACTTTCCATCTGACGGACACGTAATATAGTTCAGTAACAAACTAATATTAAGGTTAACGAGTGATTATCCGGCTCTGAGTGTGACGGGAACATTAAATTTAAAAAGCATTAAATAATAGTTTCATTTATTATATATACATAACAAAAAAACAACGTGAAATAATCGTTTCAAAACACCAAGGAAGTAATTCTAGAAACAGCATACAACGCCTATTTCTAAATCTAGTTATAAATTCGGAACGTTGTGACTGCTTGTATTTACCAAATAGTTTTCCCAGACAGGTCTATGTACGCACTGATGTTTATGAGATTGAAAAACCCAGGTTAACGACAGTGATGTAGTTACTTGTTGCAAGGTAATCACGGGCGGCCGCGCATGCGCTCTTACCCTCATCGATTTTTCTCACTTTGACAGTTCGACCTATGTTTTGAGCCACCACTCGCGTACCAACAACAAAGTAAACAGAAATGGCTTTAGATTTTTCTGCAACGTATAAACTGTTAGTTCTAGGCGATTCGAATGTAGGCAAAACTTGTATTGTGCACAGATATTGTGACGAAAGGTATTACGACATTTACATATCCACAATAGGTGAGTAAAAGCATTTATTTTAGTTTTACGAGCCTTTGTCAATGTGATGTTTTATATTAGTGGTTCTGTAGAAAGTTACCAATCCAATATTATTTATGTACCTACTGTTAAATCAAAGAAGCAAGCAATAGACTATGTAATAAAGAACTAATGTTCATTGCATATAAACTTAGCTACATATTTAACGTGACATTATTTAACGTATATAAAGTTGGTAATTTAATTAGTTGCATGGTCATTGCCTTTTTATTGCTACATTTTTAAACAAGGCCCAGATTGAATGTAATGTTAAAACGTAGTCAAATCGGTTTTTAATCGTCCAAATCAATTACACGGTACAAGATCTAAATTTATATCGATTCTATTGTTGGTGCTGTAGAGGAACTAGACATAAATCGACTGTAGGTATTAATTTCGTTTTTTTAAAAGTCAAAGTGAGTTTCTTTATTGAATGTACTAAAAAATCTAGAACATAGAAGTTAAACAAAGAATTTGTTTTTAATGATGTTTTTAAGTACTAAATAAGTATATATAAAAAGTACTAGTTTTATCATACTCCGTAATGAAAAGCAAGCGTAAGATTTATATTCGTTTTACGGTAATATCCCACGGGATACGAGAACAATGCTTCTATGAGAAAAATTCTTAATTCTTGCTTGTGTCATTTTATAATTTGTTACAGACTGATAGGCACTAACAAAACCTTGAAATATAAGAGTGAGTCATAGTTGACGGACACAATGCACATTCTCTTATTGTTTTTGTGGTTTTGGTACTTTTCAAACGTTAAATTATTTTTAAGGTGTTTTAATTTGTTGCAAAACTATAATATTATAAAATTCTCAACATGCCATGTCTGTACAATTAAGCTATTTCAAAAAAACAACCGGAATAGACTATATAAACGATGGAGAACACGATGCATTTTTTTAGATTTCCTTGTCTCTTTGTCTGTTTGTTCGGGATTCACGTAACTACTGGGCCGGTTTTCGCTAATCGACAACAAATTTTTAGACTTAAAATCTGCGCGACTTTTTATGCCTGGAATCCCGCAGGAATTTTTCTAGGAATGATTTAAAATGGCCAAATTAAAAAAAATAATCATTCCAATGCGATTTTTTCACTGATCAATAGAACATTAGCTTATTCCGACACAGTTTTTCCTAAAACGATAGCTTACAATCTTTTTTAAATGCTGTGGTGTGTGTTCGGAAAATCCCGCGGGAATTTCAAGTCAAGCGTTGACAAAGTCGCGGGCATAGCCTAGTACCTTAAAAAAATAATACTAGCTTCTTGATGCCTAATAATCTTTAAAAAAATCATCCCATGTTTATTATCTTATACTGGACAAAGAGCTTTTCATATTTGTTAAAGAAAGATATTCAAGTAAAACGAATAAGAATAACTTGGATCATAGATCTGGCCGTCAACATATTCTTTTGCTAATTAATTATTTGTAATGGTTACACTAATTAAATATAATATATTTAGTTATTAAAAACAAAGTTAACCTCCAGCGATATATCTTATTATATAGTTACATTTGTTAATTATAATTAAATGATTGTAAGTTATAATGGCAACATAATTGACTGCCTCTGCAGTCAATTATTTTGCCATGGTTGCCTGGTTGAGTAGATAAATAGTCGGTTTTTATACCTTACTGTTCATTAATTTGCCCTACCATCAGTTGAAATTTTACATTACTTATATGGAGCTTATGTTAATGTTTTAACCGATAGTAAGGCAAATGAACAGTTAGTAAGATATAATAACCGACCATAAAGCCTTTGCTAGCCGACATAACTCGAACGCAGAGGCTCCGCGTTCGATTTCTGGCGTGGTAAATTTTGTAAACGAACTTTCCGTTATTTACTATGGGTCTGGGAGTTTAGGATCGGCCCCAGAATGGTCCCTTTTTTATTATCCATAACACATGCGTAACTTGCTTAGTTTGGGAATATATTATATTCCCAAACTAAGCAAGTTACGCTTACAAACATACGTTTTTCTGCCGGCTTAAAAATAAAAAAGTATCCGTCCTGCTTTGCACCTGGTGTTTATTTACTGGTAATTACTGGAAATCTCTAATTTTACTCATTATTAAAATACAGACTTAAATAATGATATATATACGAGAAATTCATCGCTCACTATTTAACGGATCGTTTGTCGTGGTGGTGGTTGGTCGTGAATTAAATTTTGTTTATCCCTTAACACTAATCGAATCATATAAAATAAACTATCATTCTAAAGACAGCTTTTAAAGTTAAATATTTTGAGGCTGTTGCAAATTTATACTACATTTATATTAAAATGCTTTATTATATTTTATATTTTGCTCTGATATTGAAAATTTCGTGGCCGAGGGAGGATTAGTGAAGGAATAAAAGTTCATCGCCTCCGCTGCCTTGGTAACGTACAATGGATTAAAAAAATATATACCACGAAATCATCCTAGAGATGTAAGTCTAATTTTACACATATATGTTCTGGCATGAGAGATCTTCCATCATAGTAGGTTAATATAATCCGTATGTAAATATAACAATAAAACGAGGTAATGCAGCTTCTGGGTACCTTATCCAACGAAAACGGTCTATATTTATAGATAGAATATAAATTGGGAGGAGTATAGTTACAGTATGCATTTAATTGTTATGAACAGATCCGAATTTTTTTAATATAGTTCAGAAGGCTAAGGTCGGGAGCGAAGCGAAGCGGTTTTTTCTTTACCCACAATTCACTTTAAGTCTCAAATAATAAAATAGATGCGCCCTATAACTATACCGCACCCTATAAATTAGCTAATATTAATTGTTACATTAATTTTATGATTTATGATGTATTTTCATTTAAAGTTTATTCAGTTTATAACTTAACGTAAAAAATCCGTCTGTTAACTTTCAGGCATAGATTTCAAACAGAAGATAATAAACTTAGATGGAGTGCCTATCAAGCTTCAGATTTGGGACACAGCTGGCCAAGAGCGGTTTCGCACCCTCACTACTGCGTACTATCGCGGCGCCATGGGCATAATTCTCATGTACGATATCACCAATCTCGAATCCTTCAATCACTTGTCTTATTGGTTGAGGAACATTCAAGAGGTAATGAATATCTAGTTTAGTTTGTACTGTGTTCACGTTTGTCTTTTAAATTACAAACTCACCTGAGGTAATCTGTTCATGATAAGTTTTAATTGTTCTAGGCTAAATGTTGTACAAACAATCATAAAATCGAAAGGTTAATTAAAATTTAAATTAAGATTCAGTAAACTATTGTGTTCGCCTTTAATCATTCTCATAGCTTTTTATATTTACTATACAATTGGTGTGATGCAGTTGGGCGCTAGATCTTGCTGAGCACCATAGAACCTGTGTAGTATTGGCATTTAGAACCAGCGGCGTTAACAACATACTTTTTTGGTTTATTTATAACCAATCATTTATGCGAATTGCATTACCTAATTTATATTCACGTTCAATTATTATTTTAACAAGGATATAATGTTCCATCCTAAAAACTTTTCAATTTCAATTGAAAAATGCTTCAAACAAGATTCGTTCCGTATTTTTTTTTATTCAACAATAAACAATGAATACAATGTCTGTTTTAAATTAGATCTGCATTTTATTTGAATATTTCAGTATGCATCTCCGGATGTAATTAAAGTATTAGTCGGCAACAAATGTGACGTACATGAAAATCACAGGGCAGTTCCAAAGGAAAGAGGCCAGAAGGTAAGCATAGTTTGTTTGTAAATTTAACATAGATTAGATACATAGATAATTACAATTAATGCCTATTTCAGTCGTAGTAGTTTAGTGGCTAAAGTACTCGCGTCTAAAACTCAAATAACGCGGGGTCGAATCCTGTCCGGAAAAAGTGTGCACCGCTTAGGCAGTTTTCTGACCTACTTTACGTTACAAGTACCATGTGCTGTGATGGTGAAAGAAAACATTACGATGAAACCTATACATTGAAATAAGCGACGTGTCAATGACGCCAAGTTGTCTGGAACAAGCGTAAGGGGTATACTGTCCTTACCTCTAGAAAATTGGGAGGCCTCAGTCTAGCAATGATATCACTATGGACCTCTTAACAAATGCTATGAAACTAACTTTCATTCGTCACTGTTACGAATGATAATTGCGGGTTGTTAGGTATTTTGTACAGACATGAATAAAGCACTTTTGTTACCACCGCCAAGTAGTCGAATAAGTCGAATACCGAATGCTGACACACATGTTGTACATTCATACATTCTACATATTTATTATTATCAAAAATTTATATGAATACATGTAAAAGTTTTTCGCGTAAACTTCGAGTTTTAAAGAATCTCAAGAAATCAGCCAATTGCATGTCAATCTACACACAGAAAAGTGTTCCATAGGTATAGGTGAATATCGTTATGATTTTTAAAGATCTGTCTAACTGTACCCTACATGTCCGGAGTACACTGAAGTGAAAAAATCTGATCTGATGTACAGCGGCTACCTGTATTTTTTTTTTTGTGGTCTATGTGGTATTTATCACTCGTAGAAAAAACCCTGTTATATATCCATATAATTTTAATGGATGTAAAATTGATAGAACTGATGTAGTGAGAGATCTTGGAGTTTATCTTGACTCTAAAATGGTTATGGCGCACCATATAAACAAATAAAGCATTTCGAAATCTTGGTTTTATCATGCGTACTTGTAACCCATTCACTTCTTTATTATGCATGAAAGTAGTGTATATCGCTTACGTGCGTAGCATTTTTTTATTTTTTATTGCAGGAGTTCAGCAGACAGGCAGACGGCCCACTTGATGGAAAGCGGTTACCATCGCCTATGGACATTTGCAACACCAAAGGTGCTACAAATGCGCTGCTGCTCTCTTAAAGGAGACTGGAACCTGGTCCCTAATGCCGGAACACAACTCAAGATTGTTATGACGGCACATTCTAGACCAGGGGTGGTAGCCATCCAGTCGGGCAAATGCCCTACCACCTGGCACAAGCAAGCATTTTGGAATACTGCAGTCCCATCTGGAATCCACACTATCGTATATATTCTAGTCGTATTGAGGGAATTCAGAAGAAGATTTTAAGACATTTGGGCTATAAACTACAAGGCGGTCATAACACTTATGAAAAAAGGTCCTTGGCATATAGGCTACTTAACATGGAACAACGCCGAGTTTTGCTTGACATGGGTTTGCTGTATGATATTATGCATAGTCATTTCGATTGTCCTGCAATAACGCAAAAAAAGTCATATTGTGCCCCAATGCGTCGGACAAGACACACACAATTGCTGCATATTACATGCCATAGTACTAACTACGGACAGAACTCTGTTTTCTCCAGAATTTGTGATACCTATAACCGTAATTTCAACAATACTGATCCTTTTTTAGTAATCGGCAGACAAACACACACATTGTATATCCCCAAATTAAGCAAGTTACGCTTGTGTTATGGGTAATATACAACGGACTACTCTGGGGCCGATCCCAGACACCCAGACCATAGTAAATAACGGAGAAAATACGTTTCCGAAATTTACTATGCCAGGAATCGAACCCGGAACCTCTGCGTTGCAGTGAGGTACGCCGGCAAAGGCTTAACCCGCTCAACCACAGAGGCCGTCGTTTTTTGGGAACAAAGACTATATATATTTTTGAGAAAGGTATTACAGAGTCTGCTTGATAAAGGCTGATGAAATCTGTGTAGGTACCTATGACATATACATTTTTTTATTAATAAACTAATTTATCTATAGTATATGTAATTATGTATTTTATCACGAATATATAATATTATATTGTTTAGCTTTTTATATAAGTATTATTGTATTATATATTACACATTAAATTTATATGATTAGATTTTACGCATGTCGTGGTCTCCAGCAATTGAAGGAGTACATTGATTAAAAATTCAAGGTTATGTGTATGTTACAAATCTGTTATGTGTATCCTTTGTTGGAGATTCTAATAAAATAAAATAAAATATTAGAGTACATTTAAGAGAATACAGAATAAAGAAGTAGACCAATAAAGAGATAGATGAATTGTAGTGTAACAGAGGACGTATATCCGAATAGAACAGTGTGGAAGCAAAAGAGGTATTATATTATATAATAATATAGATACATAAACAGATGGATGAACGGTTTTTGTAAGGCGTTTTAAATGACTACGATACCTTAAAAGGTAAGAAAGTGTATGGTTATTTAAAAACGATTCAGGCCGTACAAACAAATTTATACTAAAACTAGTGGCCCCGGCAGACGTTGTCCTGCTCTGAAAAAATAAAAATCTAGGACCCAATCCCAGCGCCACCTACCGGTTCAAATTGTGGATTTAAACCATCCGGGAACCCATTTAAACACACAAAAACAAAATCACCAAAATCACTGCAGATGATTAGGAGGATTCTAGAACCCGATCTCAGCGCCACCTACCAGTTCCAACGGGATATAAAGTATCCTATATCCGTTTCGTGGTTTTAAGCTACCTCCCCATCAATTTTCAGCCAAATCGTTATAAATAGTGTAACTAACACGACTTTCTTTTATATATACAGATATACTAAAGCCATAATGATATTTTTCCAGATAGCAGACGACTTTGACATGCCATTTTTCGAGGTGTCGTGTAAAAATAATATAAATATAGAGGAAGCATTCTTGACATTAGCCAGGAAAATAAGAGAATACAGGGACAACAAGGTGAGCGCGTTTAAATTAAAATATCAATATAAAACACGGATCCGGCTTTATTTAAAAAATAACGTGGTAAATTTTTAAATGCTTATAACCCATAGTAGCCCATGGTAGTTTAGTGGTAAGTACCTACATGCGTCACAAACTCGTATTTCAAATAACATGAGTTTAGCCGGGAAGCATGCATCTATGCTGGGGCAGCACCTGCGATAATATTATAATTATAGGCCGTTTCACGCAGATGTGGCGACGGATGTAATGCGTTATTTGTGATGCGATATTGTTTTTAATTGTTAATGACGTTACATATTGTTACCTACGTATATACACTATTCGATAACGGTGTTAACTTTAACGCTTTAAATAATACGCATCAAGCCACAGTCAATATCTTTAATATTATCGTAGGTGCGGCCTACGATAGCATTAGGAGGTTTTCTAACTCTTATCCATATTGTTAAAATTACCACATGCTGGTGGTAAAGGAAAATATCGTAAGGAAACCTGGATCAATATCCAGTTTCATACACCGGTTATTTCAATTTACCAATTGTTTGAAACTTGCAAATCTGCCTTGGACAAGCTATGTCTATTCCCCAAAAAATGGGGGACCGAGCCCAGCAATAGAATGTAGGCTGATGTTATCAATTGCATACTGTAAGATGCATATGTTCTTTCTAAATTCCTAGGTTACGTGAATTGCGTAATATTATATTAGATTACATTCATACCTACACACACTATTGGTAACGGTCAACTTATGTTTCACTTACATACCATACTTTAGTATATATATTCATTCCGATATATGCATAGTCTTTAGAAGATTGTCCGCTGTTTCTTTGCTATCTTAGATGTGATATGAAATTATAATATACAGTATTTAAAATAATACAGGCTAATTTTTGACTCGAAAAATACAAGTTCCTTCGAAAGATAGCTCGTAAATTTAGAAGAAAAGTGGCTCTAATGAAAATATAATAACAAATTATTTCTCTCATGTTGTAAGTAAATATATTAGACGTGCATCATAATGACTTTTGCAACCATAAATTTACGTAATATAAAATATGTAACACGTAATAGGTATATTTCCATACCTCTCGAAAAATGAAGGTTTTCATAATTGTGACGAAATATCCAGTTTTAATGGTTTAACTACGTAACTCTAAAAAGAGTAGATATTTCACTAAACATATATTATATCTCAAAACTCAAAACCCATTTAACTTAATGTAGATCTTGTTCAAGTTGTCATTGAAGGTAATTTTTTAACCTCGAATACCTATTTTCACAATTCCACTATTCCACTTTATAATTCAAACGTTAAAGGCAATTTTGCCACTTATTAACCGAACTGTAAGAAGTATAGTTATAGTTTTTGGATCTTGCTAGTCGTCCGCTAACCAGAAGTCTAGCAAGTTCCTTATAGGATTGTCTATTCGTCTGGTTAGTGGACGATTATTATTCTTCAAGTTACTGGACGACAAGATACTTCAATAGTTTTTATACATTTATGTTTTTCATTCCTCAGTTCCATGCATAGTTGCTACCCAACCCTATTTTTTACAATTTCACTACACAAGCATTTTCTGTAATGATGCACAATGAAGAGTTATTTCTCAAATATATAAATGGAAAAATGGACATGACGATTTTATTGTTATCAAAGTATCTACGGAATCCTAAAAAAGTTTCTAATAAAGCTGCATATATATATATATGCTTAGATAAAATCTCTACAAATAAAGCTATGTATTACATAAATTTTCGTTTTGTTTTGAAATCACAACATTGTTGTTTGTTTCAGGCGGATGCATTCGAACTTAAGGAACGGGATAACGTGATTAAACCATCAGAATCCGAGACAGACGTTTCAAAGTGCAGCTGTTAACCTCGTCAATGTGTAATGAAATCTTCGTGCTGTGCGCATAGTGCACTTCTAAAACGTAGTATTGAGTGTACCGTCTTTTTTTACATATAATAGGCATGGAAGAAGGAACTAGGAATTACATCGCCCGGTCAAAAATAAAACTAAAAAAAGCAATATTATTCATCTGCTGGTCGGCAACACAGTGGCAGCACGTATAATGATAAAAATGTCCATAGGTGACTCTTGTACTCCAGCAGAGAGTTCTACAAGTGTTACCTGATCTGCATTTTGATACAGATAACATCACTAGATTATCAACCAAACATTAGGTATATATCATATTATATAGTTTTTGTTATAAATTTTTCAGTTCGTTTTTTTCTACGTTAGTTTCAAAAATTTATCTTCATTCAAGTTTTTATTAATTTGGTCTAAAAATGTGTTTTAAATAAAATAATCGAATGTTGGTTCTAAGTCTAGTGGTGCTTTTCTACGTTAAAACGCAAAAATGACTAAGCATTCTCTAAAAAAAGCAGGATTTATGCACTTTTTCAGTTACCAGAATATTATATTGGTCGTTTGTTATTCTTAGTACTTACTGTTTTTCCGTGTTATAGGCAGACAAATATTAGAATCAGGTGTATTAACTAAATCAACAAAAAAATCGCTACGCGTAACTCTTTTGCTTACACTTTAATTGAAGTTTAAGTAATTAGTTCGATAAATGAATATTGGCAACATTATCTGTTATTGCCTTCTATCCAACCCACACATGGGAGTTTGAAGTACAATGATTAACTTAAGTAATCAAAATGAATCCATTTATCATCAGATCAATAATGATTTCTGATAACAGAAATTGACAACTTTAATGATTAAAGATGGCGAGTAAAATATTGCAAGAGTTTTAAGAATGAAAATCGTCCAGTGAAAAAGGCCGGTACGAGGGGCATGTTTAGTTTGTGGTTTCAACGTTTTAGTATTTAAAACATACTTTTATATAAAAAGATCAATATACAGGTGATTAAAAGCATTAATAATAAAATAAAATATGTATTAAAGAACGAACGAAAGAATAATAAAAAACGGAAGAACGAACGAAAAGCGAAATAATGAACTGTTGCAGCATTTCGGCCAGTCCTATATCTTATCATTCACTTACCCTACCATCGGTTGAATTTTGACATTACTTTTGCTTATGTCAGGTTTTAACCGATAGTAAGGGAATTGAACGGTCGGTAAGATATAGGAATTAGGCCTTAGGCTGCCTGTCCATTGAAGCGGAGCGAGGCTGCGGAGCGGAGAAATATTCACCAATAGGATTGTATAAAAATAGTGCCAATGCACAGGCAGCCACTCTTATTGGTTTATATTTCTCCGTTTCTCCGCTCCGCAGCATCGCTCCGCTTCAATGGACAGGCAGCCTTAGAATTGAAGAGATTTCAGTTAGGTACATATTTTACTGGGCGATAGTCATTTTTATTTTTCTTCTTCTATAACGGGTATGGTATGTTAAGCGGGTGACAGACTTGTGAGTAAATACGCGTAGTACTTATAACTCGACAATTTTTTCGCCTGTGTATCACCTGAAGTAGGTGAACTTTCAAAGCGAAGATCATCCGAGTGTTAAATACACGTACTTGCTCGCACGCCTATTACTCGCTTTTAGATACAAGTTATTGTTAATACTTACTTTGTTTTCGTTTTGTAGAAATTTTATAAGAGTCAGGATACGGAATAGGTGAGTTTTTGAATGAAATTTGCTGGGGTTTTAGATGAAACGAATTGTTATAATATCTACTAAGCTTTGACCAAATCTCTACTAAATGTCATCTATTGATCAAGTTTTTAAATGCTAAAAACGTACCTACACTAAAGCAAAGGCGAAGTGTATTACTACTATTCTTCCTAAATATGGCTCTGATTGATTACTGTATTTAGATAGTGTCAAGATTTCATCACAAAAGATATCATTTTTTTTAAGAAGAATCATTTGGCCTTGTTGAAAATTTATCGAGCTGCCCACGAGAACTTGTTTGTTTTGTGTCAGTCAAAAACCTATATTTATACGGAGACTTTTGATTATTTTAAAATTTGACTATTCATAAAATAGTGGCTAAATACAAAAATCGTGCAGACTTATTTATGTAGAAAGAATTTTCAAAATGTCTCTCGGGAGTAGATTTGATTAACCAAGCATGTTAATAATCTTCTATAAAAAAACAAGTAATTTCTCAAAAATGGAATTACAATAAACTCATTAAAGACGTTTTTAGGCTTTACTGGGCTTCAGCTCATAAAAGTATACTTATTTTGTAAGCTAGTAGTGAACTAATCTTTGCTTTATGCATTTGATGTGCATCGCGTGTAACAATTATTTATTATAATATCAGCGACAATGACAATGCGATTTGTATTTACTAAATAAACTAATTGTAAAAACGCTTGGAGATCAAGATCAAGACGGAGATATGAATGCTTTTTAAAAAATTAACACATTTATATTTATTGTATGAATGAATATTTTATTGTAGCAAAGACATAAAAATAAAACAAGTAAAATAAAAATATTCACGTCTCGTAATACATGGTAGAGACAAAACATCACCCTATCTCGCTAAGCGAGTAGAGATAGAATGTGCGGTTTTTATTAAAAATAACATAGTTTTAATTTTTTCTTATTAGCAATATATTATTCCTGCGTGGTGACTCCACTATAATATTATGCTATAAAAACTAACAACTTATAACACAATACTGAAATATCACTTAAGATTAAAAGTCCGTTATTTTGTGCATGGGAGAAAAATACTAAGGATGACAACCCCCTTTTAAAATGTATCTATAATAACTCTCAAAGTTACCTAAATCCTACATCACTAGATGGCGCTAAAGCTCATATTACTATTCTCGTGTTTGGACGTTTTCTTACTTATACCCTTTCCAAACATTTATTTAACTTTTGACAGCTCAATGACGGATCAATTAATAATGTCCTAATGCGTTACCGACTCGATTTGTTTTAAAAATAGGCTTCATTTATAAATAAGTTTTAATCAATGTAACTTGTCTGTTTATATTTGTTAAAAATGCTGTATCGTATAATAAATATACCCACAATTCAATAAACGTAATTTGTTTCATGTGGACTTTACGGTCAAAAAATGTGTAACTTGATAGACGCGCAAACGTCAAAAGTAAAATAAACGCTTGGAAATGGTATAAAACATTAATTGGACGAAACAAAACTAAATAGAAACATGCAAAGCAGTAATATTTTCTTAAGTTTTCGCGACTTGTATACATAATAAAACTACGTTTTAACGGTTTTAAGCGCGGTAATTTTATTTGATTTTGGTTTTTCCGACGTTTCGGCCACTTTTCAGTGGCCGTGATCACGGAAGACAAAGATGTCAAGTGTCAACGAGTATTGTTAAAGTTTTATTTAGCCTACCGCCAACTTATTAATTTTAATTATTTAATTTTTAATTTTGTTTATGGTTATTATTTAATCTATGGGAGCCTAATCTAATTTACTACCGCTTCGCAACATGTTATGGCTTGAAGAGAAGAAGCGGCGCAAGAAACTCTTCAGCAAACATGCCTAGCTCTAATAATTTTATATAATATTAAAATGGGTGGAAGGAAAAATAAAAGTAATTATCAGTCAAGTTGGTTTGTGTTCCGTTGTACGCAGAAAGAGCTCACAGTGTCTTGAGGTCTGGCAGCTGGTTTTTGCTGGGTTTGGGTCTTAATAGTTTTGATAATTGGATCCCAAACAGGTGGTACTTGCCAACCATCTTCTCTATTGAAATTTGGGTGTTTTTTGATTTCAATAGCCTCACGCATCATTCTAGGTATGAAACGATTCTCTTTCGCGAGGATTTGTGGGTTATCGAATCTGATGTAGTGGTTGGGTTTATCCAGCGTGTGTTCACTGATCGCAGACTTCGTAGACCTTGTGTGTTTCATGTCAGCAATGTGTTCTTTTACTCGTGTTTTTATGCTCCTCTTTGTTTGCCCAATGTATGACAATCCACACTCACAATCAAGCTTGTAAACCCCTGCATCCTGGAGTGGGATATTACATTTCACAGGTCTCAGAAATTGGGTAATCTTTTTCTGCGGCTTGAAATCACCACCATCCTAGTCAGTTAGCTACCGTGGGCAAATCTTTGTTTCAGAGAGCACGGAAAATTTGTGACGAGAACCACATAGCTGGAGAGCTTCAGCATGTCAAGCGAGTTCTACAACGCAATCAGCTGAAGACTCCACACCAACGTCACAAAGGCCCCAAACCACCTTCAGTTGAGCGGTGCCCTGCTACCCTACCCTACATCAAGGGGGTCACAGACAGAATTGGTCACATCCTCAGGCGAGCTTCAATCAAAACATATTTCAAGCCGCAGAAAAAGATTACCCAATTTCTGAGACCTGTGAAATGTAATATCCTACTCCAGGATGCAGGGGTTTACAAGCTTGATTGTGAGTGTGGATTGTCATACATTGGGCAAACAAAGAGGAGCATAAAAACACGAGTAAAAGAACACATTGCTGACATGAAACACACAAGGTCTACGAAGTCTGCGATCAGTGAACACACGCTGGATAAACCCAACCACTACATCAGATTCGATAACCCACAAATCCTCGCGAAAGAGAATCGTTTCATACCTAGAATGATGCGTGAGGCTATTGAAATCAAAAAACACCCAAATTTCAATAGAGAAGATGGTTGGCAAGTACCACCTGTTTGGGATCCAATTATCAAAACTATTAAGACCCAAACCCAGCAAAAACCAGCTGCCAGACCTCAAGACACTGTGAGCTCTTTCTGCATACAACGGAACACAAACCAACTTGACTGATAATTACTTTTATTTTTCCTTCCACCCATTTTAATATTATATAAAATTATTAGAGCTAGGCATGTTTGCTGAAGAGTTTCTTGCGCCGCTTCTTCTCTTCAAGCCATAACATGTTGCGAAGCGGTAGTAAATTAGATTAGGCTCCCATAGATTAAATAATAACCATAAACAAAATTAAAAATTAAATAATTAAAATTAATAAGTTGGCGGTAGGCTAAATAAAACTTTAACAATACTCGTTGACACTTGACATCTTTGTCTTCCGTGATCACGGCCACTGAAAAGTGGCCGAAACGTCGGAAAAACCAAAATCAAATAAAATTACCGCGCTTAAAACCGTTAAAACGTAGTTTTATTATGCAAAGCAGTAGATAAGGTGTTATTTATAAGATAAAATACAACATGGAAATATTAAAAATTACAGTTGCGTGAATAAAATAGTTGAATTGTTTTACGTTTACATTCGGCCAAGTCATAATTTAATCGACGGATAACATTTATCTGATGATTAAAAAATCGACCGTTTTAATTCATATGGATTGATTTGATATTAAAAATATTTATTAAATAGTAAAACCTCCAAAACGCGAGAAGAGCACGTATAATCTGTGTGTGTCTAGTCGTCGTGTAGGATAATTTATTTACTGGGTAATTCTCATTTTTAGTTTTTTTTACGCTTATCTACTTGAAAATGTATTACCTACTTAGTATTCCATAAAACACGTTAAATATTTAAGTGGGATTTTGATTGTAAGTGACGTTTCAGTATTAATTTTCAATACCAACAAACCACTGATCTCTATTATTACTGGACAGCATGCTATATCATTTAATTATTGTGTCTGTTTGGCTGACGCCATTTTAGCGCTGATACTCAACAAGCTGAGTACCAGTTAGGAATATTAGTTTCAGAGACGGTCGCAAGTGGCGCTTTAATTCGTCGCTAAAATATGCTTGCCCTGTATGCTGGGACTTCAACTGCGTTAGTGTTAAAGATTTAGGCTGTGGCCGAATGAGTCTTATTCAAATCATAAAAAAATATCGCCATTAACGCATTAATGTCTATACATACGTTTTCTGTCAATATTTAACGTCATTAACAGTGTCGCATCTCAAATAAAGCATTAAACCTAACGACATATCTGCGTGAAACGGCCAAAATCGTTACACTTAAACAGATGAGGCTCCGTCTGTGGACAGGTGTGGTTAATGCTTAACGAATAGAATACAAAATGTATGGGAATGATATAATACTTAGCGTAACGATATGACATTCCCATACTTTCTATTCTATTCGCTTAGCGCTAATACCTCTTTTCTATATGACGTTATAATTTACTAGCGGGCCCGGCAGACATTATCCTGTTTTGGAAAATATTTAGAATACGATTATTTAAATTAAATACAGCCTGTGTTACTCAGGGATAATGTAGCAATCTAATGGTGAAATAATTTTTGAAATCGATACAAGTTTTTGAATTTATTCGTTAGAAACATACAAATCTTTCCTCTTTATAATATTAGTATAGATATACAGCAATTAGTCTAGTTATAATATAATAGAGGTGAGTGGAATAAACTCATTCCATCGCTACGTAAATATTTAAATACCTTAGAGCACTGATTGAGCCTTTAATGCAGGTATAAGGTGTAATAAGCCTACGCAAATTCTCGTTTTGCTCAGAAAATAATGTTAGTAATTAAGAATATAGTCGCAAATCAATGTAATATGATATCTAACGAATTTAAGAAAATAAATTAGAAAATATCGAATTGATCTTAGATGAATTTGTTATAAAATAAAAATACATAAAATGCAATCCCATCAGCAAGTTACAGTTAATGTGATTATAATGGGAATAGTTTGTTTTGGCGATCAAAATATTTTATAAGTAAAATTGATCATTAGGTAATTGCTCTGGAATAGCTGCAAACTTGCAATAAACGGATTTTATATAAAATAAGTTACTGCGCAGCTTTCTGCAGAGAAATAATAATAAACAGCAAGCGTTATGTTACAGATAAAGTTTGGATAGTCCTAAAATTATTATTCTTTAGTTAATACGACAATATTAATTAAGTTTATTATGACCGTTTAAAAGAATACTTAGATGACAATTGCACAATAAAAACATAACTCTTAAAATATATAAATTTTCGTGGCTAAGATGGCGCCACAAATAGTTATTTTTCCGCTTTTTGACGCTATATTATGTATTAAAAAAAATTTAATGAAAAGAACATCTTCATAAATTTCAATTTTTGACTAATTTCATCTAAAATGTGTTAAATAATAAAATGTCTAAAACTGAGAAAAGTATGAGTTGGGTGCCATCTTAGTGTCGTAGGATTGAGGAACTTTTCAAATACAAGTTTGCTTTTATTGCGCCATTGTTATTCGCAGTATTATTCTTGCATGACTCATATAAAACTTTATATGAGTTAGTTAGAGAGTATTATTGTTTCGTAGAATATGATAGCCTATATTATACCTAAGCATGTAATTTTATTTTGACATCAATAAAACCTTAATGAAAATACAACGAATTACTAATATTTCATTTATTACAATAATTTCATCTCTTGTAATTACTTACAGTAGTATTGTTTAGATTTATGTGTAAAATAATCACATGTAACTAATATTCACATTGCAGAAGATACTAGAAATGACAATCGCACGGTTAAAAATGTAACTCTGACAAAGCCCATCCCATTATTCAGCTGTGAAATTTCACCTAGCAAGTGCATTTCAAGAAATTTTACACCACAAGATGAAAAAATAATGTTATGAACGCAGCAATATGCGATTTTAAAACTATTTATGAATCTCATTAGGGAATGTGCCCATACTACGTGACCAATTTTTACCCCCCTCCCCCTCTAGTTTTCACGTAGTAATTCATAAATATGGCTTTAAATCATATTTGGCAGAGAAAAAAAAAATTGACTCATTAGCGGTTTAAAAAGCGCTAAATGCTGCGCTCCATATTTGAAAGTAGCTCGAAAAACGATATTGACTACGTGGCGAAAACCTAAGGCCCCAACCCCCCTGTTACTAAGCGTAGTATTTTGGGGACCTACCTCCCCCCTGAACGTGTCATCACGTAGTATGGGTACGTTTCCTTAGGAGTGATATCACGTTTTGATAGTCTACATGTTTTTTACACGCACAATGGATCAATGTAGCAAATGCCTGTAAGACAATAAATGCACAAACTTAGTCCTACTTTAGTAGACTGCCACAGGTCTTTCTTCTCATTTGTTTCGATATAGAAAAACATCGCTAGACTTTTAACCAATTGTTATTATATACATTAATACAAGTTTTTTTGGAGTTTACTCCTTAAGAATCGATTTTCATGTGTCATGGTCAGTATGGATATTTTATGAGGAGTTAAATTAATATAAGCGTTAACTCAAAAGCATTACGTAAACTCCTGTCGTGCGTCGGAGCTGACACACTTTTTTTATTACAAATTAATTAGATCATTAAATAATAAAGAAACTTGTAATATACTTTCTTTCAATTGTGATAATCTTAATCTGCTTTAAGATAATAAAATATTGGTTAACATTCTAGTGGTGTTTTTGTAGCTTCTTCTCGAAATGTAGGATTATTTACTTGTTAATTATATAATCCTACGATTATTTAGGATTTGTTATAAACTACATTTTTTACTGAGTGATTTATCATTCCTTGTATTCTTATTCTATGTCCAAGCTAATCACATTAGAAGTGACAACTTTTTTACACTAGCACAACTAATCTAACGTTAGTTTTTAACAATTCTATGTATAAAATAAAGTTTTACTACAAAAAATATTGTTTTACTACATTATTCCACGAAGATTTTACTGTTCTAAGTGTTCTAGAAATTTCACAATAACAATAGTGCGTGAATATAGATCTACCATCTCGCTTGATGGAGCAACACATTAGTGTTGCCTTCCAGTGCGGGAATGCTAAAAGCGTTTTGGGCACGTTCCCAACCCACGGCGATTGGGTATTTACTATTTGTAATACAACTATGTTTTAACGGTTTTCAGAGCGGTAATTTATTTGATTTTCATTATTCCGCCCTTTCGGCCACTTTTTAGTGGCCACGATCACGGAAGGCAAAGATGTAAACTGTCAATGAGTAAAGTTAAAGTTTTATTTAGCCTACCGCCAACTTGCTCATTTTAATTATTTAGTTTTAATTTTGTTTATGATTATTATTTACTCTATGGGAGCCTAATCTAATTTACCACCGCTTTGCAACATGTTGTGGCTTGAAGAGAAACGGCGCAAGAAACTCTTCAGCAAACATGCCAAGCTCTAATAATTTTATATAATGTTAAAATGGGTGAAATGAAATTTAAAAGAAAATATCAATCAAGTTGATTTGTGTTCAGTTGCACGCAGAAAGAGCTCACAGTGTCTTGAGGTCTGGCAGTTGATTAATGCTGGGTTTGGGTCTTAATAGTTTTGATGATCGGATCCCAAACAGGTGGTACCTGCCTACCATCTTCTCTATTGAAATTTGGGTGTTTTTTTTATTTCAATAGCCTCATGCATCATTCTAGGTACGAAACGATTCTCATTTGCGAAGATTTGTGGTTTATCGAATCTTATGTAGTGGTTGGGTTTATCCAGCATCTGTTCACTGATCGCAGACTTCCTAGACCTTGTGATTCATGTCAGCAATGTGTTCTTTTACCCATGTTTTTATGCTCCTCTTTGTTTGCACAATCGAGCTTGTAGACAACTGCATCCTGGAGTGGGATATTGCATTTCACAGATCTCAAAAACTGGGTAATCCTTTTATGTGGCTTGAAATATGTTTTGATTGAAGCTCGCCTGAGGATGTGACCAATTCTGTCTGTGACTCTCTTGATGTAGGGTAGTGTAGCATGGCTCCGCACAACTGAAGGTGGTTTAGGGTCTTTGTGACGTTGGTGTGGAGTCTTCAGCTAATTGTGATGTAGGACTCGCTTGACTGAAGCTCTCCAGCCATATGGTTCTCATCACAGATTCTTCGTACTCTCTAAAACAAAGATTTGCCCATGGTAGCTAACTGACTAGGAAAGGGGTGAGACGAACTATTAAGGTATTTATCTGTATGGGTTCCTTAGGATGAGTACATTCAGAAAAGCTAATTTATGGTTTGCTTCTAGTTCCACAGTAAATTTAATGTTACTGTTATGAAATTGAAATGATCTAGAAATGCAGACTTTATCATTTGAGAGGACGGCAAAACTATAGTCTACTTCTACATACCTTTTATACATCTTTTGTTTAGCCGGAGCGGTATCCAATGCCTTCCGTTCTACGTCTTCCATAAAAATGTCAGCCATGACAGGAGACACTGGTGAACCCATGCAACACCATTTATTTGGTC
The DNA here is from genome assembly GCA_019925095.2 of Dendrolimus kikuchii. NCBI lineage: Eukaryota > Metazoa > Arthropoda > Insecta > Lepidoptera > Lasiocampidae > Dendrolimus > Dendrolimus kikuchii. The sequence continues at coordinate 16,568,414 of CM034395.1, read as the reverse complement.
GTAGAAGCCGTAGTCCCACACAAAATAGCCTGATGTGAGGCAATGTTTTAGTAGGTTTGCATATTCCTCAGGCGTCATTATCTATTAGCTTCCTTTTGACAATCTCAATGCATTTCTTCCACTGGTAAGCTGGTAAATAAGAACTGGATATCAAAACTGTCTAGTACTTCATCCTCAGCCAATGTCAAATTTTCATTTGTGCTGATGAAGTCCAAGGAATCGTTGACGTGGTAGGGTGTGTTGCCGTGGAGATTGTTGAGTGTCATTGCTAGATGTTGTGCCAGTCTGTATATTGGTGAGTCAAGTTGGCTGACTATAGGGCGCAAGGGGCTGTTGTTTTTATGAAGTTTAAGTACTATTTGCATTTATTGTAGTTAATTGTATTTAACAAAGTTGTTAATAAAAATTACAGAAAAAAAAATCAGCCAAATATTATATTTGTGCATGAATTAAAATTTCTATAATTTCAGTTTACAAAAATCAATAATTCAAGCCTTTTTTCTTTCTTTTTGCCATGCTAACATTTTCATTCCTTAATGTCTCCATCTTTATTGGCTTTTGCTCCTTTCTAGCCTTAAATGTTAAATGATCCTCTGAATTAGATGCTGGTTCAGTTTTAATATTCATTTCTCCTGATTGATTTTCTAATTTCCTGGAAATTAAAATATGGTTCATTTTAGTTCTAGTTGAAGGTACTTTGACAGTGTCGTAGATAAGTGCTAAACATTGGCAATTAATTGTTTCTTTCATCAGACAAATATATTGTATACTAGTAATGTTTGCTACTTTTTTCACGGTTGGCTTATTCTTATAACTTCTGTACATTGCAAGATATCAAAATGGAACACACAAAATCTTAAGATGTTGTTTTAATCCTTAATCTCTTATAGGAAGACTGAACCATTTTGGAACATATTTGAAACAAACTTTCAGACACACTAAGAGATAAAGATTGTGTAAATCATCATTTATGATTGGGCATTATATAAATAGCAGTTTCACTTGAATGTTGGCATTCAATTTAAAATTAGAGACAAGCACTTTAATTTATATAAATATAGATAGAAGATTCCCAAGGTAATCTAGCAAAGCATGTTATTATGAACATCAGATGTCTTCAAAACGTCGAAAAGCTGGTGGACTTCCGGGAGGAGCTGGGCTGGATGGAGTAACCTCTCATCCACCCACAAATGCAAAATAGGCTCTATGTCGTTGAGTTGTGGAAACTGCCCACTTGCAGTTGACGAGAGAAGATGGGTGTCATATAACAGACAAGTCTCAGTGTGTACTCTAGACTAGGATCAGCTGGTATCACAATGTGTGTGTTTTATTACTTACTCCACATATTCCTTTATTTTGTAGGTATTTTAAAGCCGATATATATAAAAGATTGTTGTTCAAGGTTGGATGAAAATGAGTATTAGAATGTGGCTTGAACTTGGGAAAACTACATCCAATAGTGTAATGTTATTGGCTGCCTATAACACAATTCCTGGGATGATCAATTGTCATAGACAGACAAGTCGGCTAATGACGTAAAGTTTAATTTTTGCTTGCTTTTAGGTAACGAAAACCTGTATATTACTTTTGATAAAGTACAATTTTTGATACTTACACAGATACTGTTTTAGGTGCTTGTATAATTTTTTCCAATATCACATCAGGGATATCACTCTGCCCAAAGTTAGTTTCATATACATTGTGCTGACTTGAATAAACGTCATCATCAAATTTATCAGTTTTACCTGAATCTGTAAAACATTTAGAGGTGCTAGTGGTCGCTCGTGGTCAAAATTCGAGCATATTAATTAATTTAAATGATAAGTTTGAACATTATTAAGGTTCTGTTGTCAAAGACTATAATCACAGATTTCGCCAAGGCTACTCTGTTAATTTGACTTTAACAATAAACAAAAGTGTGTGTGTGTGTGTGTGTGTGTGTGTGTGTTCGCGTGCGTGCGTGCGTGCGAGCGTGCGTGCGTGCGCATGCGTGTGTGTGTGTGTGTATCAAATACATTGGAGTGTGTAATGTTTTTCTTATTGATTTAATATATTTTTCTATCCATAATTGAAAAAAATTAGCATTCTGCACTCCTTCTCTGTATAAACTATAAGTGTGCAAAATTTCATATTCCTCCGTCCGCGCAATTTGCGTACAAACGGGTACAAAGTTTTTGCTGTGTTTTTACTTCACCTATTAATAATATAGATTTAAATTATCCATGTTTATTTTTTTCCCAAATAGTCAGCCCTTTTGGAAGTTGAGCCTAAAACATTATTTTTTTTATAAAGCGTTGCTATTACCTTAAGTACTTACACAGGATGTCGACATTTTGTACTCGATATTTACTTATCTCCTTATCCTTATCTATTAGCAAATTCCGTAGTATATTTTGATTTGTGCGTAAATCTTTGACTGTCTTTAACAATGGTTGTGTTACATGTTGAAAATACTGCAATAAATCAACAAATTTATCTTTAGTTCAAGAAGGGTATTCTGCTACTTTTCTAAAGATTACAACCACTGAGAAATGTGAAGATTAGCAGTAATTCATATAAGAATATAAAACAATAATCTATATTATTTTTATAAATGGAATTTTAGAGACCCCTTTTAATTATATTGCACATAATTATGAAGGAATAACAGAAATGAGGTTTTGCATAGTTACAGTTTATATGTAGTAGAAGGACAGAAAACTTTTTTTTATATAATGTATTAAAAATATTCAAAATTTAAAAAATAAGTCTGTGTGCAAACAATGCATAGAAGTTATCACCATAAAATTGGAACTTGAAAAAAAAAAAGAGCCAAATTTCTACCACTAATCGGCATCTGATACAAATAAAACAGCTACAGTTTCAAAGGAACTAAAAAAAAAATTAGGCCAGAGAATATGTTATATGCCTTAAAATAACCACTTTTATGATCATTGGTTTATAATCAAAGCTGTAAGGAAGAAAAAAACTTGATTTCAAATTTATATGTATAAGTATGAACATTTTTATTTTTGAATTAATTATTGTAAACATTTGAGATTAATAAACTTGATACTTACATATTCTTCATTTTGTTTTTTAAGTTTACAACCTTCTAATTTAAACTTAAATTCACCAAGAAACATAAACAGTGAAATTGACATTGTAGATTTGTCGTCATCTATTTTGACCTCTGATTTTAGTTTTTCAGGTTCAGAGAACATGTTAATTCCTCTTTCTAAAAGTTTATTATCATCATCAAATTCAAGTGTTGCATTGCTTTTCTGTAAATATGAAAAAAATATCATGTTTATATGTGTTAAAAAATACACACTATACTATTTGCATTTCTTTATTTTCTCAATGACTGCTCCTGTGGAAACTTGAACGAGAGTCTTTTTTACATTATGTATACATTATTTAATAAAAATGTGACGCTTACGCACGTACAAGGTCATCATAGCAGAATCGGAGAAACTGATAGGGATGGAGCTATCGATAAACGTAACACGATAACAGACCCGATATTTTTTTACAAAGTGTAAGAAACTAAACTCTAAACTATTGCCGGATAATTTTGTACAAATTTATTAACTAATATTACATTTCATTACAAGATGTAATTATATTATGTTGATTCTTTATTTATTTATTTTAATCAAAATCTGATGAATCGTCACTGTCACGCGATGAGCTCTCCCCAACATTTATTATAAGTTCCTGTACTTCTATATAATCGAATGCCACATGAATTTCCCAATCCGATGATATAATGTTTTGGGTTCTTCTCACAATTTTTTCCCAGTGTTCGGCGGTTACTTCCGCACATGCATTTTTTAATAACTCTAAAATCTTGTTTGCCGTAAAAGGGGGATGGGTATTGTTCCGAGCGGCGTGTCCTCTGATTTGTGCCTATATTAGTACTATAGCATTGTACTGGCAATGATACGGCGGAAGTGGAAGAACCCAATGACCACATTCGGCAGCTATTTCGTCGGTAATAAATCTATTTTAAAATATTCACTAATTGTACTTTTAATAAAGTATTGTTCACATTTTCGCCATGACGTTGGAGCCAGTCATTTATTTCTTGTTTTTTCTTGGCCTGCGTCGGCATTTTATCAATTTGTCTGGAGTGATATGTAGCGTTATCCATAATAATTATCGACGGTTCTTCCAGAGATTGCACCATTTCTTTAAAACATCTTTCGTAAATCTCCGTGTTCATTTCTTCGTGCTAGTTCACTGTTTTCTTGGATTTAAAGGCCAGTAAAGCATCTGACACGAATCCTTTCGTAGACCCTGCATGGCATATGATAAGGCGTTCACCTTTTCCTATTGGCACCGAACTAGTGGAAGCGGCGGTGTCGTCAGTCCAGTTTTTAGATACTGTGTGGTTTGCATTTAACCAAGTCTCGTCAGTGAAAATAACATTTGACCAATCTCATATCTTTTTGGCTTCGATCAAAAATTCGCAGCGAGCCATAGCAACGGCGTGACACTCCATCAATATTTTACGTTTGTCCGATTTTTTATAAGAAAATCCAATTTCTTTCAAAACCAAGCTTAATGGCGATTTTTGGCCATGGAACAAACCACATTCACGTAAATATACACACGACGTGGTTGGCGTTTTTTCTTCGGCGTACGAAGCTTATTTTCCTGCATGCCGCTTGTACCGTAAGCCTCGGTAGTAATTTTTGAAACATTAGGTTCACTAATTCCTAATGCGGCCGCAACACGCTCTCGCACTTGCGACAGTGGTAATAGCGGGCCACCATTTTGGTACTCTGCTTCAAAGTAATTACGAACCTTGATCACCAGTTCTCTCGCCTGCTTTTTCCGAACAGATCATTTAGGCATTTTGATATTTGACAGCTGGGCAGCAATCAACAGACACAAAATACATAACGTAACATATGGATAATGTGAAAAAACTCAGTGACAAAAATGTAGTGACTATATCACACGACCATCTTGTTGCGAGTGATAGATTAAAACAAACACAAAATGGCGGTGGGCCATTGAGTATTCCCAGCTTGAAAAAATATATTTGAATGTTTTTGTTATATTTGTCTTTGTTCAAAACATAATAAATATATGTGATCGATATCATTATTTATTTGGTCACAACACTACAACTATCAAATTAGAACTGTCATCGAGAAAATAAAGAAATGGAAATAGCATAACCACTTCTATTTAAAACTTTAAAGAAATTTACTTGATAAGAGTGATAGTAATAATGTGTAGGACTGTACTAAGCCATAAAAAATTACCAGCCAGCACAGTTACCACAGCACTAAAAGCATATTATTATAAAAAAACACCATATTACTATAATACTTGAAACCTTAAAAGGAAAAAAATTGTTTTAAATATTTTCATGTATCATATTATCTGCTTACTTTAAGTGATGTCTTCTGTAATTTCATTCATTAAAGATAATTTCAGACTGTCAATACTATAATATTTATTGCTATATGCTATAGTAACCTTTATTCAAATTAAAAGAAAGTAGTCCACATCACAATTAATGGATTAGTTACAGAAGGCTAAATAACGAATCTGCCACCCATGCAGGTGTGTCCAGTGCTATATGAGCTGGAAAAAATACTTGTTTACACTAGTCCATAAAAATTTAGAAAAAAATTGCAAATGCATGTTCTATTCTCTGTTCATGATAACTTGATGCGCAGAGACATTAAATTCTAAAAATTAACATCACTTAATGGCATGTCATAGAATAGATCATAAAAATAGATAATTTTTTTACCTCTGGTGGGCCTGGGTGAACAATATTGCCTGGATGAATAGAGATTATTACAAAACATAAAGTATTCTTAATTTTGTTGGAGTTTCTAGTAATTATTATAACTTTAGGTGTTAATATTTTTGATTGTTGGTAATCCTGCGCATGAAGTTAATGTGAATGGAGACAATCACACACTAAGTTTTGTAGCGAGCAAGACATGCAACCACTATTTTTATAATTTGGCAATGAAACCCTAAATATATACTGTTTTTAGGGATAAAGACTTCTCAAAAACGAATTCATATTGTACTGTTTATTTCTCTATTTATAATGTACTGTTGTCAGCACAAGAAAACAGTGAACAGCTGTGATATGACATACAGCTTTTAGGTCATTTTCATCTAATGTAGAAGGTACATATTAAGTATTACATTAAATTTTGGCAGGTGGTAGGGTATTTGCCCGACTGGATGGCTACCGCCCCTGGTCTAAAGTATGTCGCCATAACAACCTTGAGTTGTGTTCCGGCATTAGTGACCAGGTTCCAGTCTCCCTTAAGAGAGCAGAAGCGCATCTGTAGCACTTTTGGTGTTGCAAAGTCCATAGGCGATGGTAACCGCTTTCCATCAAGTGAGCCTGTCTGCTGAACTTCAGAAAAAAAACCAAATAAATGTTTGCCTCTCTCAGAAAAGTGCTGATTTGGTGCTAAGAGTTGTTTACTAAAAATGTGAGTTAGCTTATCTTAAAAAATGTAAGATCTAACATGGAAAGCGGTTAAACTTTAGATTAGTGGTCACTGAATTTTAAGTAGTAGGAGGGCGGAGGGGGTAGGAGTACTTCTCCTTTCTGCAACCCCCATGTCTAGGAGACATATAGTTTTTCAAATCAAATTCAAATTCATTTATTTTATAAACTTATTTCTAGGCCTTATATAATTACATCTAAAACTTATATAGTAGTTAAAATTAAGGCTACAAGTTATTTTTGGCGGCGGTTGCTGCACTAGACTCTAGGTCTGTATCGCGGCACCCAACACAATTTTATTATAGAAACTTAAATATAATTGATTTATTAATTAATTAACCTAAAACTATGAGTGCGTGTGGTATTGTGTGTGTGAGTGTGTGCGCGTGTGTGTGTGCGTGTGTGCGTGCGTGTGTGTGTGTGTGTGTGTGTGTAGTTCTTGAGATATAAAATTGTTTCATCTGTTTGTTTTGTTATATTGCGACAATGGTGACCACTCTGTTCTGGCACTCGCCTGCCACTGCTGCGGTATGCTGGCTGTGCTCACTTGGCTCGTGTACTTTGGTTTAACATCTAAAATAACGTAACCTAAATCACTGTTCTAGTTACTGGTTTTTTATTTTTTATTTTTATTGCAGGATATCAGCAGACAGGCAGACGGCCCACTTGATGGAAAGCGGTTACCATCGCCTATGGATATTTGCAACACCAAAGTTGCTATAAATGCGCTGCTGCTCTCTTAAGGGAGACTGGATCCTGGTCACTAATGCCGGAACACAACTCAAGGTTGTTATGGCAACATACTTTAGACCAGGGGTGGTAGCCATCCAGTCGGGCAAATGCCCTACCACCTGGCTGTGGGTTGTTAAGTCGCCTCTTACGACAGGCCGCCCGGCCTCAGGAAATTGTATTCTTTCTCCATTCCTGCACCGATAACTGGTCTCGACTTTCGACTAAAGCCCAAAAGCCAAGTGAGCGTGTCATGGCAGCGGTTAGTGATTGTCACAACCAATTTGTAACTATCGTCGTAATATATAAGCAAAAAAAAACTATTTTGGTATTTAATAATCAATATACTAATTCAAAACTTGTTTACTAAACTCTAAAACAGGTTTAGTGTTTATATATTAAGCATAATTGTATTCCTAAACACAAATCACACTTTGGCTACATTCCATTAGTGACTCACAATGACCATATTCATGACTGCAATTCTTCCTGATCCACTTGCTTGCTGGCAGTACAATAGTAAACCCAAGTGGAACGGCTATTCGACCCACATCTTGACATGGGTCATTGTGTGGTCAAAAATGATGATATCATTAATGATGTTTTCGCCATGACCACAATGCCCGCGGTCACCTTGTGGAACTGCTAACAGAGCATTTTGGGTGTTGTAAGCTACTAATGGAACGCCCTGTTCTTTATCAAGAAAAGTAGCATAACTTTGTTTATCGGACATGTTTTTGTTTTTCCTATTATACATTCAAAACTTGTTTGCGAACCCTAAAAACTTGTTTCCTAATCCAAATGACTAGTCTAGTGGCTATATATAAGGTGTATGTTACCCCTAAACTCAAATTACCCTTAATTTCATGCCACTCTGTGTCAAAGCGCAGCTGAACAATAATTGGTTTTACATGGAAAACTAATTTTGTGGAGTTCTCTTTAGCTTGCTAAAAGCGGCAGCGTGAACTCAAGGCACGATTGTGTTGGAACTAGTAGTATGTTTTAAATAAGAACTATATTATTATACTTATAAAACTAATGGAGTACCTAATAGAAGTAGAAATAGTAGTACCTTCAGGCAAGATAAAAAATCTGACTTTGTGAATGATGTAGACCATATATGTATAAAGTCCATTAGAAATATTTTAAATTCGTCTTCTTGATTAAATTTAACGTATAAAGGTATAGATCTTTCTAATATTTTCCACATTTTTAATATGTAAATAAGAATATAAGACAATTACAATTTGCAATGCACAAATTTAGCATATGACGTGACACTGACATTTGAAAGTAACATATAAGACTATTGACCTGGCGTCGCTTTTACTTTTAAAAAAGTACTTCTCTCGCGTACACATTAGGCCAACGAACGTTCGCCAGACATGTAGTAATAACTGCTGTGTTCAATCAATTAGTTTAGTTTTGACGTTTACTTGTTTTAGTGTTATGCATATAAATTTACATGCTGCAAATGTCACAATTATCATACTTTATTGTTTCAGGCGACGTCTATGAGTTACGAAGACTACTTTCCAGAAGAGACTCATAACGACCACGGTCACGACCGCGATTTTTCCCGTTCCACTTTCTTGCGGACCTTGTAATCATAAACTCTAGTGGAACGGTTATTCGACCTACCTCTTGAAGTGAGTCGTTGTGGGCGTTGCACGATCAAAACTTATGACGTCATTATTAACGACCGCGATCGCCAGGTGGAACGGCTGACGGAGCATTTTGGGCGTTGTGAGTTACTAAAGGAACGTGCTGCTAATGATCCTAATGTATAGACTAGACTCAGACTGTTCCAAATTCTGCACTCTGCGCGCGACGACTGGCGTGTTTATTATTAGAAACTTACTATTCCTTTTTCTCTCGTGTGATTAAAATTAATTTATCATTTTACAGACTGAGGGCCGATTTTCCAAACAAATTTTAATAAATTAAACACTAGAGTTGCGCAAGTAAAACAGTTGAATTGATTCACTTTTAAATTCAGTCAGGTTATAATTTATTCCATGGATAACTTTTATCTGATGATTGAAAAATTGGTACTAAAAGTAATTGAAAATCGGCTAAATATTTATAATTAATGTGCTAGATTTATTTGCAATAGCATAAAATACAGTAAAGCTACATGCAGTCATAGTGTATCATCTATGGTGCAGACCTAACGAGTGCGCTCACATGGGCGACGTGCTTAGATAATTAATTTGTATTTTTGGCGATGTGTGAAGCAATTAACGTAATATAAAACTAAATATATAATAGATAAACTAAATATCTTCTAAACAAATACAAATAAATCAACGCAATGTTTGTTATTATTTTCCTACTTAACAGTAATAAACATTGCTTTGGAAGCAATGGTAGAGTATTACTTAAAATAGCTAAGTTATTTGCAAAATTTAATTTTAAAATAAAATTATTTTCATTTGATCTTAATATGTAAACTGACGACACTACTCTTAAGGGTTCTATATACTAAAAATAAATAGCATCATTTGTCAGAAGCCAGAGCACAGTGCTGAAATGATAACCTCGTAGAATTATTCATCAAAACCCTTTTTCTACGATATGCGTTTCAGGCCTGAATTATGAACGCGATTATGTTCGAGATTTTTTTGTCTCGGATCCATGGGACCGAATGACCAAACATTTTGAGGATTATTTATAGGAGCGAAAGTGGGATTTCTATCTAAGTACTTGTCTTTCATTATTCTATTTACAAATAAATCCACGTAGTGTTAAAGGAAAACGTCAGCTCGGAGCTCATGGATAGCTTGTGTATCATTCATGTTATGCGCGTATGGCTTTGTTGTTTCAATAACAGTGGATTGGATTAATATATCACAGTGTGGACACGTGGGAGGTGTGTCCCGAATACAGCGGAAGGGCACATACAGTAGAATAAATGACATCATTTATCAAGCCATGAATGTCGTAAGCAATGAATGATGCCAGAGTGTGTAGGCATGTATGCGCCTCCCGCATTGGTCATTTTTTGTCGGTGAAAATGAACAAACAGGGAAATCGACACAGGTGCCGTTGGCGGCAACATTTTACCATTATCATCAACGTGACAATAAACAAAGATTTTTATATTATTTTCTCGTTCAAATATGTAGATACCTATTTGGTTTTTATTATTTTTGCGAAATGCTTATGCAATTTATTATTTTGACTATGCAAATGAATAAAGATAGATCATAATAATTTTTATTGTTTAATAGATTGTTTCGAGCGACTTTGCTTTCGTGAAATTCAGCTGTGTCGTTATCGTCATCCGAGCTTTGAAGCCCGGTAGCACTGGGAGCGTTCGCTCCAATGTATATAATTCACTTTCTTACTTTTTTCTTCTCCAGTTTGCATAAAATTCAGCCGTGTATCCGGCGATAACTGTTTTTATTTTAGGACATAAAAAAATGTTGTTTGTTTATTGATCTCTAACTTCTATTTAGTGCCGTAAATAGCCTTTTATGCGCCCTATGCTAGCTTCTATAACTGCGCCCTTGTTTTCTAGGTGTTGGTGGACCAGTTATCTAATATTTTGGAAGAAAAATCATTTTTTTTAAAGAACACAAATACGCTCGTGCGCTGCCAAAAAAATGATCGCGATGTTTTGTCTAATTTTACAGACTTTTTGGATGATACTGGCATGTAGGTACGTATGTGTTGGAATCGAGCACAAGAGGCGCAGCGGGAACTTATCACGAGCAAACCGAAAAAAACAATAGTCCTGCCTGGTCTGGCTGTTCTTGCGCCCCCCAGAGTCTACGCCCTGTGTCTGGGCACCAGTGGCACCGCCCTATTTACGGCACTGCTTGTATTAGACACGTAAAATATTTTTTATTATATAAAATCTGTTATTCTTTACCTAATGTTCAGTCCAATAAAAGGGTTAGAGGAAGAAAAACCTATATTTGGAGAAGAATTGACATTTGCAACACCAGAGTTGCTGCCAATGTGTTGCCAGTCTCAAAGGGGGCACTGCAACTTGGCTATTAATGCCTGAATACAATTCAAGATTGTTATACTTATATTAATTATCCTAGATTAGGGGCATCTTGTAGATCAGGGGTGGTGGCCATTCAGACAGACAGATGCCCTACCACCGCAGACCACCTGGCTGTGTGTTGTTTTGTCTTTTTGCATCTTAAGACAAGCCGCTCGGCCGGAAGAATTCATATTGTTTCTTCGTTCTACGATGGATTTACATATTTACAAGTCTATAGATCTTATCATATTGGTACTAGGTACTCGGTAGGTACCTATATTATAAAGGTAATTTATAAAATTCGATTTCGCTCATAAGCGTACTATCTACTTTATATAGGTTTTATAAGAAAACTAATAATTCAAGTTATTACGTTAAAGTAATTGTATGTTTTGTTTGATTAATTTCAACACAGTCATTTGAATATGACAATTATTCCTCGCTAGACATGCAAGACGAGATGCATACACAATATGAGTAGTTTATAGAGTTTGCCGCGACAGCGACAAGGGTACAAATCCTCAAGTTTATAATTAATTAAATTATGTCGTATACAAGCTATAAGCTTGCCAAGTATTACTTACACTATTGAGAAAATTCGGAACTACGATGTCTTTACGAATACAATAAAAGTTTTGTATACACATAACTTCTAAGTTGGATTTGCTTTAACTACATATATTTTAGGTATTTGTGTTCTGACTGTTCAGAAAAATTAAACTAAAACACATGGCCCCACCCTGTGGTTAAGTTCATATTGGTCTACGCACAACACAATGAAATATTCCGTAAAGAGACGAAATTTGAACCGTTGAATATATTTGTCATTTGCCTATGAACATTGAACAGTTAAAAAGGTGAATAGGGCGAAGGAGCGAGATGGTATGCTCCTCCTTCTCAAAGGAAGAGCTTCCAGTGCGGCTATTGTTGTTCCTCGCAGTCTTAGGCCCATCTATTATTGTTTGGAAATTTGTATATATTCTTTGTACGTTTCGGGAATCGCTTTCGACCTCAATTATTGCACAGCGCCATCTATTGGCTTGTAAGTGTTCCATAGGTTCCACTACAAAAAAAATTAACTTGAAAGTTCGAGAAGATATTTTTTAGTGCCTACCTTATATTTTTCTAAACTTTTACCTTATAATTATTTATAAATTAAAGTGGAGACCACAACAATATTTTTCAAACATTACTGAAATGAAAACGCCACTAAGATCGCCATTGTAATTTTCAAGACCTGTCTAACGATATATCACGCCTATCTATCTTCACTGTATTTCTTTCGTCTTTCAGTTTCATAATTATGGTGGCAAGCTTTGTGTTTTTTTAACATGATCTGGTTTTGCTAAAATGGTTACAGAATCCTAAAATTGCCTTGAATCTTAAAAATGAAGAAATCAGCTAAATACGTATACGTACCGAGGTAATCTGCCCCTACCATCTTCTCAATGGTGAGAATTGTGAAGTAACAAAAAAATATAGAATTAAATATATTGTTACGAATTTGTAGGATGTCAATTCGAAAATGCCGTTGGAATTATCACAAAGTTTATTAGAAGTACGCACACATAATTCACAGTTCTTACAAGTATAGCCGAATATTACATCACCAAACCGTAGGGCAGAAAATCTTTATTATATAAATCGCGCAAAATTCGTCTTTATAAGATACTCGCTCCGAAAGTGCACTAGGTAACGCCTCATTCGCAGTCACAACACGACTGGAGTATTTCACAACTGACCGACCCTGCTCCATTTGTCAATTAGATATAGCCTTCTAGCAACATGCCGCCTCCTGGTTCTTGAAATCGTTAAACGGTCAGCTTAATGGCTTCCAAGAATTCGCATGAATACCAACAGAGGAAGGAAGATTTTATGGCGCCTTACGGCGGCGTGAACAAAGAGATTAGCGCGAACAAAAGATCACTCAAATTCAAAGAGGTAATAAGACACCTGCAAAGGATTAGTATCAGCTTGCAACCATATATTTAAATTTGATCCTATGAATACCAACTGTGAATATTTCACATGACCCTGTTTGTATTGCAACGTTAACGCTACCTGTGTCAATCAGATTGGTTAATGCACGTTGTTGTTTGTTTGACGTGATGATGATGGTCCAATGACAAACATTTCGTACAATAGCTTTCAAACTGATTAATGCTTGGTGTTTGTTATTTTATTGAGCAAAATATATAAGTAAATATTATACCCAGTAACAATATCAGCCCAATATTCCTATTGTGTCATACTGCTAGGCTTGCGCCTTTTTAACCGAACAGATAGATAGATGGCTTTAAATTTTTTAAGCACTACGGTCTCTAGTTATACGTTTTGTTGTATCAGTGCCGTAAGTAGCCTTTTATGCGCCCTATGCGAGCTTCTATAACTGCGCCCTTGTTTTTTTAGATATAATAGGTACCCTAGCTAGAGCAATACTATGTATAAGCCTACTTCATTTCATTCAGGGTGAGAAAATAACGCACAAGGACCTGGGTGTTGGTGGACCAATTATCTAATATTTTGGAAAAAAATTTTTTTTTTAAAGAACTAGAACACAAATACGCTCATGCACTGCCAAAAAAATGAGCGCGATGTTTTGTCTAATTTAACAGAGGTTTTTATGATACTGGCATATAGGTGCCTATCGAGCACTAGGGGCGCAGCGGGAACTTATCAGGAGCCAACTGAAACAATAACAGTCCTGCCTGGTCTGGCCAATATTGCGCCTTCCAGAGTCTACGCGGGCACTGCTGTCTGTCCGTCTGACTCTAAGCTGTCTGTAATTCGGGATCGTCGACAATCCAGATCGCTCGGCGCTGCAAGAAGTCAAGCGGGAGCAGCTGACACTGAGGTGCAGCAACCCAGATATGGGAGCAGTGCTCCACATGGGGACGGACTTGAGCTGTATATCCCGTGTGTTTGTCCAAGGTGGATTTGCGGATTTTATACGTTCTTCACGAAGCGATATTTCCTTTTACCGCCAAAATGTACGAGTAGTAACGGTAACAATATTAATTAATGTGAACACTATTATTTACCATGCATTAAAACTAGATTTTTAAAAACTAAATTTAAAAATGGAAGGTTATTGTGATATTGTATCTAGTTTATTTACTGACAAAATAATAATAGAGGGTAGTTTGATCCATTACCTCACTACTCGACTCGTGCCGTCATCTCTCGAATATAAAAGCGTGTGGATGGAACGACGAAATAACATTCCCACTCCTACTTTGGTCAGGTACAGAGTCACACTCCGGCTTTGATCCGATGCACATGTCGTAGCGCTCTAGGGTGGCTTTTTACTATGGGAGAAGTGAGATCTAATAGATCAGCTATTACCATGGAAGAAGAATGATTTTGCCAAGGAACACTGTCTACTGAATAAATTTCTCCCTCCCCTCTTTGTCTATAATTTATGAAAAACGCCTTTTAAATAAGTAGTCGACCGCCGTTACAATGCGAATAAAGAAAACCTGCAATTGTAATTAAATAATATAATAGTATTATTATAATAAAAATCCTAGTCTTGTTTGTGTGTACTCCTGAGGAAAGGTGGACGCAGCAGACTGATGGTGAGGTAACACCTGTTCTCGCTTTTCCTCTCTCCGTCCCTTTTGTCTTCTGGCCGTGGCATAATACCGGGATAACATTATATATATATTTATATATCAAAGCTTGATGAAAGCACAACATATACATATTACACGTATTAGATCAGAAAAATTGCCTTTTTGCCAACCAGTTAACCAGTTTTTAAGCCCGCGTCATTGGATGAAAATGCGAATGTCTAAGTTGCGATACTACCACGACTTGCTTTTCTACAGCTGGATACAGCAGACAGGCAGACAGCCCACCTGATGGAAAGCAACACAAGAGGTGTCACTTACGCGCTGGCTACGTAGAAATTTTATGACACCCTTTTTAAAAAAACCCCAAAGCGTAGTGCTGTGCTAGTTCCAAGTCGCTCAACGGGCTATGGAGCGAGCTATGTTGGGTGTTTCTCTTATGGATAAAATTAGATATGAGGATATCCGTAAGAGAACGAAGGTAACCGACATAGCTCGCAAAATTAGCAAGTTGAAGTGGCAGTGGGCCGGTCACATTTGCCGCAGGACCGATGGCCGATGGAGCAAACGAGTCCTGGAGTGGAGACCGCGTCTCGGTAAACGTAGTGTCGGACGACCTCTATCTAGCCCGATGGACCGACGACTTATGCAAGGTCGCCGGTAGGCGCTGGCTGAGGAAATCGGAGGACAGGGATGAGTGGCGCCGTCTTGGGGAGGCCTACGTCCAGCAGTGGACTGCAAATGGCTGACGACGTAGTGCTGTGGAAAACCCTCAGTTCTTTTACAATTTGTATAATGTATGAATGATATTTTGGTTAACATACATCTTGATTCAATATGCCGTACTATTAAATTGTTGTTAAGTCTCTTACTGAAGTCTTGAGGACTAGCGTCGCTAATTACATTTTCAACGGTTCAGAATTAATATTACTCTTGAAGTGATAAAAAGGAGCCTTAAATATTTACTTTCTATACTTTCCGTAGACGTTCAAAATGATATTTTCAGTCCATAAAATAGCCATAAAAACTTCTACGTGCCTACACACCTGTTGTATTATCGTCTTTAAACGACGACTTTAAAAGTAAGGGTGGTGGCAACATTTATTAGTGTTATATAGGTAGTAGATAGGATCCAACCCAAAGAGATGTCGATTGTCCATGATAATATTAATATTCCTATCGAAAGGCAGTAACTGTGAATATTCTATATCACTCATGATGCAGTTTATGTGTGAAAAATTCGATCTCCAAAATACTTTATTCACGCCATTCTGTGAACATATTTCTTTTTAAAAATGGCTATGTTCAATTTATATTTAATATTTGTATTAAGCAAAAGTCTCAACTAAAATGCAGATCTATAACTCATGCTAAATGACGGAGTTGTTACGGTAATTCAAGTCACATTTCACTAAATACTTAGTTGAGATTTTTAAAACAAGCGCGCAAATATTGCTTAAAACAATCAATATCCTACAATTATTGATCACATTTAATTTTTTTTTAAAGTATAAAACTGCATATCAAAGCATTTTCCTTTAAGTTTCCACCAAAAACTCGACTCCCATCTTTATTAATCACCCAATCTATGTTTATATAATATAGCTAAAATCTACATAGATATATTTCAAGATAGGTTCGTAATATTGGTGTTTATCGGAAGGATCTTCGGTTCCCGAGGCTGATATTACGGCGTTACGATGAAACACCGGAGTGGTTTAATTGGTAGGCAGGAACAAGTCATCGGGAGTCCAACACTACCCTACTGCTATCTTTGGGTGGTAAGGTGTCCAGAATAGATTACACTTTTATCTGTGCAGGAACGGAGAAAGAATACAATTTCCTGCGGCCGGGCGGCCTGTCGTAAGAGGCGACTTAACAACCCACAGCCAGGTGGCTACCACCCCTGGTCTAAAGTATGTCGCCATAACAACCTTGAGTTGTGTTCCGGCATTAGTGACCAGGTTCCAGTTTCCCTTAAGAGAGGAGCAGCGCATTTGTAGCAACTTTGGTGTTGCAAATGTCCATAGGCGATGGTAACCGCTTTCCACCAAGTGGGCCGTCTGCCTGTCTGCTGATCTCCTGCAATAAAAAAAAAACTTCGATCTATGTGTAGTTATCGATTTATTAGTGTTTTTATATCGATATTTTGATATCGATAAAGCATTTAGTATGATATCGATATTGTAATGTTGATATCGATTTTTCGATAGATAATGTAGCTGCAAACTTAGTTTAGTGGCCCATTAATGTGCACCATTCAAGGGCGTGATCGTTTATTTATCCCCTCAATACGTTTAATGTGCGATCGAAAAGCGCTTAGGTGTCAGTCGGAATTACAGGGTCCAAGCGACATTGTTCCCTTATAATGGATGTAGATTCATCCGATACAGTATACAGTGCTTGTATAAATTATATGACCGATTACTCTATGGCCATGGTAATCGGTATCAGATAGTGTCGTGAACATATTTCTAAACCCAAATAATGTATATTTATTTTCTTCTATTTTTATAAGCCTAAATCGCGCTCTGTTGTTCGTGCCTACCCCGCAAGGGAACTGGCGTGAAGTTATGTATGTATGTATGTATGTATTTTCTACACGTCTAGGCTCGCGATCTATTGGTTTTTATGAAAAGCGGACATGATTTATTACTTGTTTTCTTTGATAGGCCATATATTAGTCTGTCTGAGTCTGTTTTTCCTGACAAATACAATCTTGAAGTCTTCAAGTCACGAGTGAATAGGTATCTTCTAGGTAAGCATGCTCCATCCTAGACTGCGCCATCACTCAACATCAGGTGAGACAGTGGTCAAACGCAAACCTATACTTACATAAAAAAATAAAATATATATGTTAAACATGTAATTTGATAGTTTTTGTCTGTTTTGTCAGTAAGCTTAGAGTAAATATTAATAAATAACTGTTAAAGAAATAAGTTTTTATGGTACAGCATTGATAGCTACTCTTTTATAAATTTAAGAAGAAAAGTTTAAGAAATCAAATGTGATGTAATCGGTCTTACTTATATTAAGTTAGAGTAAGTTTAAAGATTCTTCATGGTTCTTAAAGAAGCCTCCAAGCTTACTCTAATTCAATATGAATAAGACCGAATGTCTATGGTATTTATTAAATTGTAAAATTGCTTTATGTGATTGTATATTGAATATATCTAAATAAATAAAGCTTATATAGTTAATGTTGAGGACAAAGACTTTTTCAAGTTCTAATACGTTTCATTCAAGTTTTAATTAATATCTTATGAGCCATTTTCAAACTAGATTTTAACTGATGGATATTTTATGACTTAAAATTTGATGTATCTATCTACTTTTAATTCGATGAACCATGGGGTTATTTCCAGGAGCGGATTAGAGTGCAAGGGGTGCGTGCATGAATATTACCAATGTAAGCTTATTTATTCGTTAACAATGGAATGAATGTGAGTTGGATCCATTCGCGGATAGCTTATATTCTCATTTAAATTTTATTCCAGAGAGAATTCCGAAACACATTCCGGGTATTGTTCATACGGCTAAAGGGAACTGGGGAAAATTTGTATAAACATTAATTTATCCAGAGTTAATGCGGAAGTTATGTTTCATGAATCTATCATATAGCCTTTTGTGATTCTGGGATACTCAGAAGACACAGGTTCGAATCCTGCTAAGATCAACATGTTTTGTGGTGCATACTAAGGAGACTATTGATACGAGTACAAGTTAGATAAAAACAGACGTTGTCCTGCCCTGAAAAAATAAAAATTGTGGACTCGATTCTAATGCCATCTACCGGTTCCAATTGTGCATCTAAATCAGCCGGGGATGCACTCAAACACACAATAATTTCATAAAAATCGCTAAAGTCATTCTCAAGTATACGTACGTAGCGTACATAAATTTCTACGATTTATTTTTATTAATATATAATCCCTATTAATATTATAAATGCGAAAGTAACTCTGTCTGTCTGTTCCGTTTTCACGTAAAAACTACTAGACCGATTTGGCTGAAACTCAGTATATTATATTTTCGATGCCGAGACTGAACATAGGATACTTTTTATCCAGAAAAATGGGATAGTTTCCGGGATGAAAATATATTTGTCTTTCTGTTTGTTATGCTTTTACGGAAAAACTACTGGAACGATTTAGTTGAAATTCGGTATACATGTAATTTTAATACCGAGGGTGGACAAGGGTTACCTTTTATCCCGGATAATGGGATAGATTTTGGGATAGATTTATGTAAAGGTTATCCCACAAAGTGGGATAGGTTTTTTGTGATTTTCCATTTTCGTCATTTTGATCATCTTTGTCCAATTTGTCCTTTTTGTCCGATTTGTCCTTTTTTTCCGATTTGTCCGAGTTATCCGATTTGTCCGATTTGTCCTTTATGTCCGATTTGTCCTTTATGTCCGAGTTGTCCGATTTGTCCAAGTTATCCAAATTGTCCGAGTTGTCCAATTTGTTTGAGTTGTTCGATTTGGCGGATTTGTCCGAGTTGTCAGAGTTGTCCGATTTGTCCTTTTTGTCCGATTTGTCCGAATTGTCCGAGTTGTCAGAGTTGTCCGATTTGTTCGATTTGTCCGAATTGTCCGATTTGTTCTTTTTGTCCTTTTTATCATTTATGTAGTTGGGAGGTGTGTAAGAATAAGCCTGAATGGCGCTCTGTTGTTCGTGCCTACCCCGCAAGGGAACTGGCGTGAAGTTATGTATGTATGTATGTAGTTGTCATATACGGGGGATAGATAAATATAGCTAGGATGGTTTGAAATAAAGGCTGAAAGTTTGGATAAGACCATTCATTTTTCAAGTTTATAGATATAAACATTCATCATCTATAAAAAAT
The DNA here is from genome assembly GCA_019925095.2 of Dendrolimus kikuchii. Classification (NCBI taxonomy): domain Eukaryota; kingdom Metazoa; phylum Arthropoda; class Insecta; order Lepidoptera; family Lasiocampidae; genus Dendrolimus; species Dendrolimus kikuchii. The sequence continues at coordinate 16,548,787 of CM034395.1, read as the reverse complement.
GCGATAGTAACTCGATATGTCTCTCCGTTAAGTTTTCACGGAAAACTACTAGGAATACTGGATCGGTTTTGCTATAATTTTGTTTAAATGTAGTTTTAATACCGAAAATGGACACAAATATTTTTCGTACCCGGAGATGGAATAGTTTGCGATATAAAATGAAATTAAACTTCCGAGTGCAGATAGCACTAACAAAAAAATTAAGTACAATGTAACCTGTATTAACAACTCCTGCTCTTTAAACAAGAAGCACGCACTAGTGGCTGACCCGCGGCGTAGCCGCGGGGTAAACTCTAGTATAACATAATAGGTTGGGGAAAAAGTATTTCGCATATAGTATGTATGAACTTGTAATAAGATCTCTTTGGCTATACCATTCGTATCTGGCTGATTTTGGTATCATTAAAAAGTTTTAATTTTTAAGAAGACAATTCCAAATTCAAATTAGGAAAATGTGTGATTTTCATTTGTTTTTCTTATTGTTAAAATGAGTGAATCTAATGAAGAATTTTACTACAAAAAAGGTATAAATGCAACACAAGCCGCGAAAAAAATTTGTGATGTTTATGGACCTAATGCAGTATCTGTGAGAGTAGCGCAAATTTGGTTTAAGCGTTTTCAATCCGGAAATTTTGATATAAAAAATGCACGTCACTCTGGTCGCCCTGTTACGGTCAAAATTGATGCCATTTTTGAAAAAGTGAAGCAAGATCGGCATATTAGTAGTTACGATGTAGCTGGAGAACTGGGAATTGACCACAAAACGGTTTTGGCGCATTTGAAAAAAGCTGGGTACACAAAAAAGCTCGATATTTGGGTGCCTCATGAGCTCACTGAAAGAAACCTAATGAACCATGTACTCATTTGTGATTCTTTATTACGACGTAATGAAACCGAACCATTTTTGAAGAAGCTGATAACTGGTGATGAAAAGTGGATCACGTACGACAAGAACGTGCGAAAAAGATCGTGGTCAAAGGCCGGTCAGGCTTCACAGACTGTGGCGAAACCCGGGTTAACTCGCAACAAGGTGATGCTGTGTGTATGGTGGGATTGGAAGGGCATTATTCATTATGAGCTGTTACCGCCAGGCAGGACCATCGATTCTGAACTGTACTGCGAACAACTGATGAGATTAAAGCAAAAAGTTGAGAGAAAGCGGCCGGAATTAATCAACAGAAGGGTTTTCACCATGATAAAGCTAGACCTCACACATCTTTAGCCACTCAGGAAAAATTACGAGAGTTTGGCTGGGAGGTGTTAATGCATCCGCCGTATAGTCCTGACCTTGCATCTTCAGATTTTCACCTGTTTCGGTCTCTGCAGAATTTCTTAGGCAGTGTCAAGTTAACATCACGAGAGGACTGCCAAAACCACTTGTCACAGTTTTTTGATCAGAAGCCCCAAAATTTTTATAGCAATGGGATCACGTCCTTACCTACAAGATGGCAAAAAGTTATCTAACAAAATGGCACCTACATACTTTAGACAAATGTAAATAAACTTTATAAATAAACCTTTTAAATTTTATATAAAATGCGAAGAAACTTTTTCCCCAACCTAATAAAAATAAAAATGAATGAATGAATATACACTATACTTTAATTTTAAATACCTACTGGTATTATGACACTAATCTTTGCTATCCGTTAAACATGGATGAAGTTGTGAGCAAATGTTAGTTATGTAATAAAAATAGTTTCCAAATTAATCGTTATATTTAATAGGGAATGTAATGGGGGAATGGCAATTTTTAATAGGGAAAAACAGATTTTTAACGATATGAAGGAAGAATATTTATGTTATCAAATGATGTTTGTTTGATATTTTTTTAATATTCGGTGGTATTTAGAAATATGTATGTGCAATGTAAATCTGTATAAAGTTTTGCTCATCAACTAATAGAAATTTGAACAATAGTTAATATCCGTTTTGTTACACCATGTTACGCGTAATATCAGCATACACCATAATATTAATTGATATTTTAACTAAGCTCCTGTCAGAAGGTAATGTACTAATATTTACTCACTGTACTCATTCAACGAGCCGTGTGAACGTATTTGAGTTGGTATACAGATAATAATTAATACAAATCGTGATTAATTTATGTACTGTCCCGATCCTCTATTTGGTGGTTTACTTCAAAGGGATATTGTCTCCTGGAATTCAAATTTGCTTGAATTACTTAAGGCAAGTTTCGGGGTCGAGACGTGAACCCTGGCGAATGGATTGGTTCACAAATTAGTCACTCAACGAGCTTTGCAGTAAGCTATAGTCAGAACAAATTCGGAACGGTAAATGCAATGTGACTCATAGCTGAATATGAAAACTAAAGTGGTGGTCGATAATGCCTGTAGCAGTAGGAATACCCGTTGCAGCAGATGAATTCTGGAGTGAAGACTAAATTAGGACGCCTTATAGCCCAGTCGAATGTAGATACAGAAGATAGCGGTTAGATGAGAGGAGCGAAAGTATCTGAATATGTAGTCTAAACTTAAAGAGACGTAGGTCCAGCTTAGACTGCAATTGGCTCACGATGATACGATACTTAGTTAATACTGATAATGTAGTATTCATTGCAAATATGTTTAAATTTAGAAGTTTATACATTGCTGAGGCCCTTACTAGAAACTCATTCTATAATAATTCGATCTAAAAACAAACCTATTATAAAATTAATACATAAAGTATTTGCGATAATGGGAATGAATACGAGTTCTTTTTACCTCGAAAATGAGACAGCATTTACGCGATAAAATGTAAGTATAAAAAAAGTATTTTTATAGCGAAATCTTGTAGCTTCTTCCGTATAATTTTAATCTAATTGTGTTGTAATGTCAGAGAAATTAGCTTATCTGCCAGATAGTGAAAATCTTATTAAGAAATCATTCTAGGGCAAGCAAAAGGAATCTATAAATATCAAAATAAAGTCTATTTTGTATTTGTATATTAGTATAGAAATAAAGACGGTCGTGCTTATTTCCAAATTCACTATGTAGTATGTAAATGAGGTGTAACTATTTATAGATTCGCTAAATTTCACAACTTGCGTCGACAGTATTGTTAAAATCAAAGCTATGCTCGGCGATGCCTGAAGATCAACGATGCTTCGCTAATTCAACCTTTCCAGTGTATGGAAGCCGGATAGGACGGCCATTCATTTTGCTTCACGCGGCCGTTTGCTCCTCACTGATAGGAACTCCCACTGTTAGGCCGACCAAGTTATTGTTTCACCGTCGATTTACAAGCGTTGAATATATATGACCGAGTTCTATGTTCCGGTAACTGATTGATTGGTAATGTAGAAACTACTTAGGAGAACTAAATGCAAATTAATGTAAATCCACTTTGGGCTCTGGAAAAAAACGGGAGGAAGTTAATTCCTCAGATTCAATCAGTTAACAAATGGCCTGCTACCGATGTGCATCTGCAGTAGTTAGCATAATAGGATAGAAAGGTATTTTAATGTTCGATCTCTTGTACATTTCGATTGACATTTAAAATATAAAAAATACTTTATATCTTTTCAAAGTTGGATTGATATTCAATCCTACTTGGGTTTGATGTCCGCATTATATTATATAGAGGAACTTTCCATTCCTAATCTTAAAAATTTGTCCTTACGGTGTCCGCCTAATTGTCTTTTGCAGTTTTTGAATAAATTCAGCTGTTTATGGAATATACACAAAAAACTATAATATTATAAAATTCTTAGCATGCCGTGTCTGTAAATTGAAGCTATTAAAAAAAAAACAACTGAAATAGACTATATAAACGATGGAGAACGCGATGCATTTTTTTATAATTCTTGTCCGATTGTCAATTTGTCGGTATATCTGTTCGTTCGGGATTCGTGTAAAAACTACTGGGCTGATATCGATGCGGTTTTTGTTGATCGACCGCAAATTTTTAGACTTAAAATCTGCGCTACTTTTTATCTCGGCAATCCCACGGGAATTTTTCCGGAAGCGGTTTATAGTTTTTCAGCTCGTAAAAATTAGCTTATTTCGACACAGTTTTTACTAAAACGAGCATTATTTTTTAAATGCTGTGAGACTTATGTCCCGGGAATCTCGCGAGATATTCAATTCAAGCGTAGACGAAGTCGCGGGCATGTCGTAGTATAATAGTACAAATCTAAAATGGAAAAGTGCCGCGCATGTGCATCATGACACTGCTCGCAAGTGTTGTGATCAGGAGTTTGGAGAATCGCATTGTGAACTTTACATGTGTTTAGGCATACTGTGAGTACAAGACATATTATAAGGTACCTTCTTATTTCTTCGCTTGTCATATTTATAATATGAACCTGTGAACATGGTTATTTTAACTAACATTTATTTGCATTTTTATCTGTGCATGAACAGAGTTTTTGACAATTCTCTGCGGCCGGGCGGCCTGTCGTTAGAGGTGACTAAGCAACCCATAGCAAGATGGTAGGGCTTTATGCTCGTCTGGATGACTACCACCTCTGGTGTAGAGTATGCCGCTATAACAACGTTGAGTTGTGTTATGGCATCAATAACCAGGTTCCGGTCTCCCTTTAGAGAGCGGAAGCACATTGGTAGCGCCTTTGGTGTTACCAATGTCCATAAGCGACGGTAACCGTTTTCCATCAGGTGGGCCGACAGTTAAAAAAATGCAAATAATAACTTTATTTATTTTTGAATTTTGATTGTATAAGGAGACTGTATGAATATTGTCTTTTTAGAGGTACCGTACATTCTTATTGCATGCTCATTTTTGTGTGTGAAATGTTTCAAAGTAAACAGCTACGTTACAAAAGAGTAAACAAAACATTGTTAATAAAATCAGACGAAGTGAGAAGGAAAAATCTTTTGATGAACAAAATACGATAGGAAAAGTGAATCTTCCTTCAATTCCCAACCATCTATCAAAGTCGTCGTAAGACCGGGCTCAGTAAACAAAATGTTTTAATTAAACAAGGAAAGTAATTGCTTAATCATGTCTGAAATGTTACTATATACCTCTTCCCAAATTTTTTCAAGGAAACGAAATTGGTTAACGAAAAATTCTCATGAATTTTCATATTGCTCTTCGTTGTATTAATTTCGTTTTAACACTTTTTCGTTTTATTGGCTATATATATTTTTGCATCTAAAGGAAATATTAATCCTTTGACTAATTTTTTTTATTGCTAAATGTGTGTACCTATATTACTTAACTATACTTAGCAATTTGCCTAATTTCAATATGTAGGTTCGAATCCTGATCGGGGGGTTGGAACGCAAGGCCATTGAATTTATTACAGTGGTCAGCAGCTAACGGAGAACGTGAATAGTAAAAACATAGAATGTACTAGGAGTATTTTGTAACATAAATTATAAGAAAAGTATGGTGCACGAATAGATAGGTAAAATGAATAGACATAGATATACAAGATTTGTTAAATAGAGAACTAGGAAAGACAAGTAATATATAAATTGTAAATTAGGTTTAGAATACATGTAACAGAAAAGCATAAAAATACTGAAGTGAAAAAGTTCCTGACCAACATGAGCGTCAGGTGGGAGAATTTAAAAAAAACGGAGAAAGAGAATACATCGTGAGAAAACCAATATCATAATATTACAATCGAATCCCCCGTGGTTTATCTGCTGTCACGGTTATGAAAGCTGCTGCGAGGCTTCCTAGTGTGATACAAGTATACGATAATCAACCATCCACTAAAATGGTTTGTAAATATAATGATAAATTTTAGGGTTTGCTTGTTACATGTAGGTTATTTAGGCGAGCACGATTTCAGCCAATTATGCATAGGAATGCAAACAGTATGTTCATATTACAGAAAATCGATGCATTGTTTTCGAATATCAAGAGAAACCATAGAAAACATCGATACATTGTTTCATATGAACGACGTTTGATTGAATTATTGATATTAAAATATCGCTATTGTTTCACTTTCTGTATTTCTTCGAGAAACCTTATATTTGTAACATCGTTGGTTACGTTATTGTTTATTTTCTTTGTTGGTGCAATTATTCCTTGTCCCAAATAATAAAAAAACAAGTGAAATATTTGCCAATTGCGGCAAATTTTGTGACCAAAGGGCCATTGCGCGTTGTTCTATATATTATAACATAAGAAAGGAACAACTTGCTTGGATTTAGGTTGTGCAATGGGTACCTAAAAATCAATAATATAAACTCAGTTATCCCTATATGTTGTATAAAATATCGATTTATCATTCATAATAATTAATGTTTTCGATATCGATGTACCACGTTTGAATAGTAGAGTGTTACACGAGAGGTGAGTGATCTATTTAGGCATGAGATAGTTTGGCGCACGAGCGTAGCGAGGGCACTAATAGTTCGAGTGCCTTAATAGTCCTTTCACCCGAAGTTTTAACACTCTGCTTTTCGTTTCGAATATCAGGAAAATAAATAATAACTAATTAGTTAAACGTACAACAGCTACTTCCCTAATGAAATCAGGAGTTAAATCCATATCTAAACCTAATAAACTCATTTAATACGTAACATGTCAAACGTCAAGTAAATTTATTTTTCTGTAGCATTCTGTCAGCCAGTATTTTTTTGTCACTAATGATAGTAAATATTTAGCTTAAATTTATGTAAGTTAAATAATAATTCAGTGAAAAGTAATTTATAAGTTTAAAATTATGTTACAAGATAAATGATATTTTTTTTTAAACTTATGCCGCGATTTAACAGTGGCTGTAAAAAAAGTTGGGACATGAGTCGCATGTATTATCTATGGTTCTTATACTTTTTAATTTTGTGACAGAAGGGAAAATCGTTTCCCGGGGACAAAAAGTACTGTTTCATCCTTCTGACCAGGCAACTCCAAATGTACTTTCAGAATATGAGAAATGATGAAATATGAGATATTCTTATATCGATGTTTTTCATTAGCTATATTGCAGCCCTAACTATGCGGCTTGCCAACCTCAACCGCATTATTAGCCAAGACATTGATTACGTGCCATCAATATTCAATATTATGATTAGTGAAATGAAAACTATAAAAGAATTTATTTAATTGATTTTTCTTTTTTCTTTCGATGGCTCTGCCAGCATGAACCGCGTACCTATTCGGTGGTAACTCTTACTTTTTGCGATCAAATTTTTTATCAGTGGTTTTAAATAAACGATTACACAGATATTTAACAAAAATTATATTTACAGTTAAAAACAATAAATAACAATCTTTAACTAGATTTGCCATTTTAATGTAATGCTTCAATAATCAGGCCGTTTTTTGTCACTTCTTTTTTGGGGGCACGCTAATTCCTGAAAGTTGTAAGTCTATAATTTTTTGTTTGTAACTCCACTTCAAAAAACCTATTAAAAATCCATTTTTTTGTAAAGATTACCAAAATTGATTTCATTTTTCAGTTTTTATGGCCATTTTTGGATATTTTCGAAATCTCCTTTAAGGGCAATACGTGCCCCCACGTCACCCCACGAAAAAGCCCTGTTAATCTCCAAATTATTCACTACGTAGGATAGGAATACTAGAGCTTTCCTTACGGGCTTTCTCGCGTAGCCTTCCACTCCGTTCTCTGGCAATTACATCATTTTCAAGAGTTAAATCTCAATACCTAGTAAAATGTGCCTTTTCAACGGCTACAACAAACTCCTCGTTTGACCACAATCAACGACAATTTTGCTGAAGCATCTTTACATGGGTGCCCTCCATATTTCATCTATTGTGTATTTGCTTGAAAAAATAGTAAACTTAAATATTTATTAATACTTGACTAGATGTACAAATCGCGTGATTCCATACTTGAACAACAGCAAACGACGACAACATTTTATATATATGTGGTTTAGAAATAGAATTACTAAAATCTCATTCGTAAACTAATTTACGCAGTATAAACCTGTTGGCAAAGATTTTCTCCAAATCCGATAATTTAACCGCTTCCTTAAATTTATAAATAAAATTGAAGACGAATTTCTAACTTAATATTCGGGACTCGATAAGGTAAAAGAGATTTATCAGTAAACGAGTTTTAAATATCCGATTTTGTTATCTTCAGGATTATATTATGAGTCTGTGTTGTACTTATTTTGGTAAATATTTATACCGAAAATAAAACTTAACAAGGTAAAATCTTACAATTTCAGTATAAACAAGTTACATTCATAGAAATTCGGAGTCTCGAACTCTCAAAGTGAAGCCGGCTAAAGAATGCCGATCGTACCGCGGTGCGTTAAGAGAACTCATTACTAATCGAATTAGTACGAGGAAAGGAGGAATGGTTTGCTGTGGATACATTACTATTAACTACTCAGCCGCAAACCACCTGTATTTTACATAAGTTTTAAAAAGCTCTTCACTTCATTTGGCTATTTTGTTCAGGTAGGCTCCGTCTATGCTTTTAATTAGTTACAGATAGACAAGTACATTTTATATTTTTTAATCGTTTAAACTTTCACAGTTTTCTCCACATTTTTATAACCGCACTGCACATCGACGGGATGTTCACCTCCATTTATCGGGTTACCACGCTCAACTAAGGAACGAGTCTCCACAACGTTTTTTCTGCGTAGACCAATGATCTAATCTAAAGCAACTTACCGTCGAAGATTTCCCACTGTGCTACAATCAGAAGTTGTTTAAGGGAGGCTTTGACGCAATACCCTTGGTGTTGGGGTGGTAGTTCAATATGCTCATGACCACTTTTCTCTAGTAGTGAGCTTCCATAGAATGTGATACCATCAATTTAGATCGGAAAAATTCATGATTGTATAAAAGTGGAATATATTTGAATAGTCTGCAGTAACGGCCCTATGCTCTAGCCGGCTGTTGATTGGAAAGTGTTTTGTTTATTTGACTTCAACCAAGCGCAATATCGAGCGTTAGTGCGGGTTTCCGGCTCGAAAATAAACGTACTCCGAGTGGAATTGATTATGGCTCACCGCCAGTATACCGGCCCTCCACAGTCCGCTGTTTTTGTAAATATATAAAGCGAAAACTCTTTGCATAATACTTCCTTTAACTTTATTAGATATTGTATTTAACGTTGGGTTAACCCAATGTTGAATTGCTGCCCTAGGAGCTAATATCCAGTTTCCTGTTTAACCGAGGATAAAAAAAATTAACGTTTATCGGTAATGGTTACACGTATCTGAATTTATACTCTACCTGAGATTGTAATCTGATGTTCATTATTTACATTCTTCTTTGTTTCGGCAAAAATATAGTAACTACCTATGCATTTTTGTAATTATTTATTTTGGCGAGCAGTAGTGTTATATATCTATCTATCCAATGTACCTATACGATAGTGGACCTCCAATAAAGAACGCATATAGATTTTGTATATGCTAAAGGTCTTATTCGTATTTAGTTAGAGTAAGTTTGAAATTTTTTTATGGTTCTTGATGAAACCTTAAAACTTATTTTAACTCCATATGAATAAGATCGTAAGAATCTATCCACGACTGATAATAAATATATTAAGTTTAACAAAAATGGGTACTTTTTTATTCAAAATTGAAATTTTCGATAACATAGACTTAATAAGGGGTTTGCCGATAGAAAGGTATGAAAAGTATATTTTTTTTGGAAAAATTAAATTTTAGTAAGTTTGTATTTTTTTTCATTTCCCTGATATTTTTTAATACATCTGCACAGGTGAATTGCAAATCTCGCCTGAGGCGCCGATAATGCTAAAATCGGCACTGACTAACATACTACACGCATACCATATAAATCATATCTTTTATCAAAATAGTCATTAATTTTGCACTCGAAAATGATGCATCAAACGCCCTTGCTGTGTTATCAGTGGCAAGCGTGAATTATTGGTACACCATACTTTAATGGGTTTGCATGTTATTGATCAATAATGTTGTTAATGATCGTTTGTGGATTGCGTTGAAACGATGTCATTTGTTATGCTCGTTTTGGTGCGTATTGCTTCCATTTATCGCCGTTGTATGCGAACTAGACTTGAGTTATATGCGGGATAACGAGTGCTGAATTTAAATGTAGCCTAAATATTTTACTTTGAAAGTATTGTTACATTGAAAATCACAAGTTTAGGTCAAGGTATTTTTGAAATGAAACTTTGTTAGAATCGTTGTGATTTGAAACTCGATGAAACGAAAACGCGACACTAAAAAAAGATGAACACATATATCTGTAGTATTAAGCATGAGAGAGAATGAGATGGAATACATTATATTTAATCATTTAAATAATATGCTCACACAGAAAGAGTTGGAAATGTTTTGAAGTTTTTATAGAATAGTTATGTGCGAGCGGGGGTATGCACTTAGAATTGGAAGGAAACACCAGTTCTTTTAACTAAACGCTTTTATTGACTTACACAGCCGTGCGTGATTCTTCTCCGCAGTGTTGCCCCTACACGTACAACTAACGACGCACTCTCCCGACGATAAGATGTCTCACTTACAATACCGTCGCCGATATTGGGAAGACCACCTCCTGCTGCTACGGTGTTCACTTCCGAATTTAGCGCGCGTAGCTCGCTTCTGGACCTCCTTTTAAACTACGCTAAACTCCTCCTTCACTGAACTGCCGACTAAACTTTTCACTAAATTCACCACTGAATTCGTCACCGTCCTTTATTAAACTTTTTTCCAACTCTTTCGTATCGCCCTTGTCGCTTCGCTGTCTTGAACTAAACTATGATAAGAGAATCATTGAAAGCATTGTTTCATAATAAGAGATGCCGAGAACTGCACGAAGTGATAGGAAAGCGAACGCAGGGCTCTGAAGCGGACGCTCCAAGAGTTAAGCTAAAGAGTTGTAACTTATTAACAATATTCCCTAGTAGAGCTAATGAGGTTTAATGTGCTACGTACTAGAGAAGGCGTCCGTAACTAGCCTATTTGAAAGCTCTCTTAGTCTGTGCCGTGTTGTTGTCAATACTTTACGGGTTGGATTGAAAAGTAACTATTAAAAAAATGCCTTCACGTGTATTATGGTACTATTCAAACCACTCAAGACTCAAATAAAAGTCAAGGGGTGACTTTGCACCAGTAGGTTTGTTGTATTCTCGATAAAACATCTTATTTTAATTAAATTATAACTTGTATCAAGACTTCATCGCTGCGGCCATGTTATGGTGAATTTAAATTATACTTTTAAGCGATTCAGCGCTGCATATATTAATAGTTAGACAGCATAATTAGTGTTTTAGCGCTGCAGAAAATACACGAGTTGCACGAAATGCAGTGGACTCACTGCATGCTTGCCCTGTGTAAGTAAGCTTTCATCAAGTTCGAACTTTTTGTTTTGAATAGCTTCTCTAGTACGTAGTACTTATAACTCCATGAGTAGAGCTATCTATTACATATTTCGACTCGTAAAGTAAAACTTTACGTATCTGATCAAGATTGATCGACGAGCGTATGTGAAATTATCGATGGCTCAGGAAATTAATCCCAAAAATATTAAAATATGAATCTTTGATTAAAATACAGCGTTATCGCTTTAACTTGAATTGTCGCAGAAGGTTACAACATATATAAAAGCCGTTAAAATTTAATACAGCGCCGATAAAACGGAAAATGAACTGTAACAGTGGCCGTTTGTCAGCTTTAACGGTAAGGTGTAGGACATAAGAGATTTTTTATGTTAAGACTCTTTAGAAAAATGAAATTGCTGCGGTGTAAATAATATATTTTATGGCGATCAGGAGTTTAATATGCTCTTGAGAGTTCAGTTGCTATTTTGGAAAACATGGAACCCCAATGCAATAGTTACGTTTGACTACATTTTTCTAAGGTTTACTTGGTCTATTTAATATATAAAGTATAATAAGAAAAGTGAAAGTTGCAGATTCACAAGAAAAACCTGTTATCGGTCTTATTGTTAGTTGTAAACGATGTTATTTCGTTTAGGGATTCGATCCTCACTGTTGGTTTATTTATAAATAAAAAATATATACTGTTGCTAAACAATGATGTCCTGAAACCGCGAAAAACTAAAGATTAGTAAAGTAGAAACCATTGTTATTAGCTAGTAGACACAAAAATGATTCTTACTTTACTTCTTTACTACTTTTAAAATTTCGCACGCTTAATTCAAAATTGATAATATTAAAAATAACCTTTTTTAAAAAGGTTTTTAAATACAAGCTTTTGAGATCCTGGATATCATGTAGTAGCAGAGTGCTAGCCAAAACAAGTAAAACGAGCCCAAACACGACGGGTCTATCTTATTTAGTACAGGAGTTCCTATGGCCAGCTTCCGACTCCATCATCAGATCAGCTCCATGGTACCACATTATTGCATTGTCACGTGATGTACATATGCGTTCAAAATTTCAGCTCAATCGGAAACTGGGAAGTTGGTCAAATTTAACTTGCAAGATTCCACCCGAACTTACATACATACATACATACCTAGGTACATACATTGCAAGTTAAATAAAAGCTTGTAACTTGTAAAAATCTTGTAAAAAAGTATATGCAATCAAGTTATACTGAATCTAACGCAATAAGAATTATCAAAATCGGTTCAAAATCAAAAAGTTATCTTTGAACATATATAAACATATTCCACTCCAAATTGAGCACCATCTCCTTTTTATAAAGTGGGTTAAAAATCATATGTGACGATTGCATGAAGGTGCCGTTCTTCCTAAAATGACTACGGAACCTTATAGCATATACATATAATGCATATGTATATAATGCTGTTAATACTATGCTTGTTATTTAAGTATATTAATACATCAGAGTTACTTACATTATCGTGACTTTCAGCATTCATTATCTGAAAAGACCGCTTTAATATATAGCGGTTACATTACATTGCGTGTACCGTAGACTTAAAACGGTATACTAGAACTACAATATTGTACGAAACGTAGCAATTCAGGTAATATTTTTTTCCGACTACTTATTCAACTAGTTCCAAGTTTTAATATTAAGATTTTTTTTGAGGCGAAGGCAATGCATTTCGCACACTACCGGGTCCTTTACTAGGGATTAGACCAAAGCGACGAGAGGTGACACCACGAATGGGCACTAGAGTCAAATCGCCGGCTTGTGTGGAGACTCGAAAACTCAATACTCCACTAAAACCATCCTCCTCCCAAGTGCCCCGCGCTTATGGCAGGAAGAGCGTGAGACTTGAACGTAGTTACGCCCACGCTGATCCTAGCGCATCAGTGCTTGAGAATGCCCCGGGAAAGGCAAACTTACTTCGTCAACAGGGGTGAAGACTCCTCTGCTCCCTAGATGCTAGAGGGCCCCTGCAGCGGTATTACGGGAGGAGATCTTGCGCATATGTGCGCCTCCGGGACCGCAACTGACGACGGTAATTAATATTAAGACTAACTGAAGCCTGGCCTACATTGTAGCTCTTGTACTATAAAAGTTGATTAGATTATTAAAGATAGAATTTCAGTCAAATCTTATTCAAGATTAAAAATATGATAAATATAGAATGGAGATCAGTAATGAATCAGAGTTATATAAAGTATTGTTATAATTTTTTCAAGTAGCAATTTTTTGTAAAAAATTCTTGTAAAGTCGTCCTATAGTCCGTATGTATGTTCATGTAGGTCACTGGTATTTTACTAAAAACGACTAAATTAGTTTTCTATAAAAAAAGGTGTCTTCTGTATGTTGCTGCAGAATGGGGTTATAAAATATTAAAAAGCTTTAATTGAAGGTGACCGCCACACATGTAACTGAAAAATTATTTTCTTTATTCATTGTGCATAAGGATGTCGAATATGGTTACATAAATTAGAACAAACCTGTTTTTCGATAACATAAATATTGAAGTCTATAGATGGTAAGATATATTAAAACAATATTGTAACGCTTTTAAGCGCGGTAGGTATTTATTGTATTTGATTTTTATTCCGACGTTTTGGCCACTTTTCAGTAGCAGTGACCACCGAAAACAATTAAGTCAAGTGTCAATGAGTAATGTTAAAGTTATTGTTTAGCTCTAAATTTTTGTTTATGGTTATTATTTACTCTATGGAAGCGGATTTACCACCGCTCTGTAACATGTTATACCTTCAAGAGAATTAAATAAAATACCGCATAGGTCAAACGTAGTTTTATTACGTGTACTAGTCTCGAAAATGTAAGAAAATACTAAGTTGGTGAGATAGTTGAGCTTCAGACATACTTTTTATAAAAATTTGAATACGAGTCGATCAGTAGCACTTTTTGAGTGGAGGATGGAGTGGATGTAGTATTTTAAATGGAGTGTTTTAGATTAAATCTTATAACCGAATAATAAAGCAGGAGACGTTCAATATCTCTGCGTAACTTTTCATATTTGTAGATGGACATGTACTTAGATAACTTTATAATAGAATATCGAACGCAGAAGATACATTTGTAATAATATAGTAATAAACGTTATTGCCCAAAGTAACAGTAAAAACAGTAAATCAATTAGACCACGCTAAGTAATTATTTACGTTTGTGTTATGGGCAAAACATATACTTGAGGTGATCCCAATAAAATTAATTGAAATTCTAACCCGCTTTGAAGATAGGCACCACAACTATACAATATTCAGAGCATTACTTTTTCAAGCTTATATTTACCATCTACGTGTTGTTTTACAATTCAGACTCAAATTAAACAAGTTTTTTGTAGGTTCTATATTTAAAAAATTAAGTTCCTTGAAATATTTCAACTATATTTAAATTCTGACTGGCGTTTCGGAAGTCGGTAATCATCATACAGTTATATTGGAGCATTTGTATCAGTATCCATCCAGTAACTACGAATACTCGTATATACTATACGATCCCATAAAAATTATCCTGTGAAATAAAATATCTTAGCTGCACCTCCTTTATCTAAACCATATATAAATTGAAGTTCATAATAATATATGCAGTACCCAGTAAAAACGGTAAAGCGGACTGCAATTATGTGTACATACACTAGACTAGAAATTGACTGAATTTCATATGTGCACCTGTAATGGTTTTTACCAGAGATATTGTTTTTCAATGTGTACTGGGACCTGCCACCTGCCAGGATCTCTAAAATTGATCTTTGAATTAATATTATTTTAAGCGACAATTAGACCTAAGTATATTTTTAGTTGCAAAAGATATTTTAAATAATCCTATACTAAATTTAAATTACAAATTACACTACAAAAAAAAACTTAGGAATTAAATACTATTATAAACATATTTACAAAAGATGTAGTCCAGATCGCTCTCGGTGGGGAGCGTTCTTCAATTATTGATTGCAATGAAAGTTGCTAACCTCTATTCTTTCTAAATTGTAAAATATTATAATGTAATTTAAAATAACAAAAAGCAATGTAAAGAGGCCGTCATCAACACTAAGGACCTGAAGGATAAACAAGAACAAACATTAAAACAACATCACCTACAAATCAACATATAAGTATCAATGGACTCATTTTTGTATTATGCAGTGTTTAGGCCTAACGTTATCCATTTCTTCTTTATCTGTGTACATTCTTTAGCCGGTATACATTCGCTTCCGTTAATTTCCTTTCATTATGTGAACACAAACACGCGATTAGACTCTCGCAACCGCCGTTATCACCATGTTCTGTGTTTGAATCTTCGTGCTTATGAACACTTTTGAGGATTACATTCTGAATAAGTTATTTTTATATTCAGCAATACAATTTACAATTTATAATACAGTCTTGTTGATCTTTATGAAAAGATGGTTGTGATTTTAGGGTGGGTTCGAATTATGGAAAGTGTGTTACTTAAGTTTTTTATATAATTATATTTATTTTTGGTTAAAATTAGTAGTTAGGTTAATCAAACCTACATAAAAAGACAAAAAATGAATATTTTTAACACTTTGCAGTCGGTGCAAAGTAAAATCAAAATAAAATAAATCTATACATACATAATTGCTTGGTCTCAGTGATTGACTGACTGATTGACTGACATATTAACACACAGCTGAAACGACTGGGACTAGAACCGTTAAAATGTGTATGGAGGTTCCTTCTATTCTGAAGTTGCGTACTAAGAAAGGATATTTGAAAATTCAATTCCGTAGGGGATGAAAAAGGGCATGACAGTTTGTATAAAGATCCGTCCTTTTTAAAGTAAGAAGAATAATATTTTATATGCCTCCTTCTGGTTATAAATAAAGGTATACGTACGTTTATGGTAATTCAATCCTTAAGGGGGTGAAAAGAGGGATGAAAGTTTGTATGAAAATCCGTCATTTTAAACTTTTTTGTCTACTCAAAGTATGACTATTTTTAAGCGAAGCCGGTCGCAACAGCAAGTCTTTTATATAACAGTTCAGCTATGTCTTTAAGTGCCTCAAGGTTGGGGAGGGGGGGAGGGAGGTTACTTATCAACGAAATAGCTATAATGTCGATATTAAATAAATAAAATGTGTTCATTTTCTAATTCTCTTTTACCATTTTATTTTTGATTTTTTAAGTGCATTTATTGTAACTCGGAAAATATTGTAGTTTGACAGTTGTGTTCTTCTTAAGCTCATCTACCTAGCAATAGTGTATACACGTACAGTTGGACACGTGTAAGGAAAAATTCATTCACCAAAACAGTTCATAGCAATCTCCAAAGGATGATATTGAATACATAAATAATAATTAACCCACATATCGTCACAATAATATCCTTTCAGATACTGCTTTTGGGATATCGTATCCATTACACCGTACGGACTGAAATCAGCATCATCTCTATGGGAGATCTCATTTCAGTTAATAGAGCGACAAGCCGGCGCCTACATAGGTTTTTATGATAGCCTCCTGTTATCCGTGTAAAAGGTTACACAAAAAGTGACACTACAGGAAATTCAACCATAAATGTCTAATCATTTTCTATGTGTAAATAATGTAATAAACCTGGGGAAGTGTGGAGTTTTTAACAAAATTCCAAAGGAAGTAAGTAGATTCTTAGTTCGACTGAATTTTTTTTTGTATGCTAGTTTCGCGATCTCTCCATCAGTTTTGAACAGCTTTTTAATTTCGTTTTTGTATTCGAAAGTATATATATATATATATATGTATATATATATGTATATATATATGTATATATATATGTATATATATATATATATATATATATATATATATATATATATATATATATATATATATATATATATATATATATATATATATATATACACTTACTATACTCTTGAAGTGGTCCATGAAAAATTCAATAAATATGGTTTATACTAGATCCGTTGAGTTGTTTAGTGAAATGAGGAAGTATATTTTAATTAATTAGATTAAATATTTGTTTAGGATTCTGTAGCCAAAAGACAACAACATCAGACGTTGATGAGTGTGTGGACTACGGAAATTTTTGTTATATATTATGTGGAGTGCATCCAATATACATCCCTGATTTTATTTGTTATTAAAGTAAGATTTATTTTTATACTCAACCTTTTTAATAATAACAGCCCGATGAAGATTTCATCACGATGTTTTCGTTCACCGTTAGCACGTGGTAATTGTAACAATATGTAAATTAGGTCAGAAAACTCCTTAAGTGGTGAGTACTTTTTTCCAGGATACGAACCTGCGCTTTTAAGTTTGGAACGGGTATGCTGATCACTAAGCTACCACGGCTTGTATTCGACTTTTTTACACTTTAATTGCGTGAATAGTAGTGTGCATTTTAATAATGGCGAGACACTATGTATAGCTTAGATTAGTTATACCTGTATACATATAATATCGTGACTCAGGGCTGTAGTTAGAGTCGAATTTCAGGTAGGACAGCATTGGTTACAGGTAGGGCGGAAGTAAAAAAAATAATTGTATGGATTTTTGACTAAAACACTCTTTACCGTACACTTCACTTAACCAAACTACAAACAATCATAATCAATATCTAGTTTATGTTTATTTTAGTTTAAAAGGGATTCCCCGTACCATAGATTGCAATATAGCCCATATTGCAATCTATGGTACGGGGAATCCCCTCTGCACCACAAATATTATAATTAAATAGACCCATCGCTTCATGTGATGGCGCTTTAAATGCCATCTATACACAGAACAAAGAATTATTATAATATGAAATGAATATCACAAACTGTGGTATCTTCGGAAAAGTTTAGATACCTATCATTACAATTTTTATCTCAAACTATGAACAAACAATTTAATAATAATAATTTATTCTAGTTTTTAGTATTTTTAAGGTAGGGCATTGTGATTTCAAGGTAGGGCATTACCCCACAATGCAATGTGTTGTGACTTCTTACTTGCTGATGGCGAAGAAAACCAACATGAATCTACGATGTGTAAAATCTACCAATTCACATTAGATAAATGTACTGAGTATACCGTCCAATTCCCTAAAAATAAAAATATAGTCCCTAATTTTAAACACCTAAATTACATCACTTCTAATTGTCTTTGTGAAGCCGAGATAATTTATGCGATAATCACTGGCTCACTGACTGTTTAAAGGAACCTTTTACCAGCTTGTAGAGAAATATGTGGCATAAGCTGGGCTGTAAGCTGCTGTGCTCTTAATACTGAGCCAGGCCTCGGTTGGTGCAACCGCCAATTTAATTTAGGATATTGCACAAACATGCCATGGTGGTTAGCTTTGTATCGGCATGCAATTTACAACGTACGTGTAAAATAATTAAATCTTAGTTAGAAATTTTGTAAACGACGGCTTGAGAATTAAGAGGAATCTTAATGAATTGGAAACTATACCGTTATTCAGGAAACGGTGAGAAAAGTTAGAAAACAAACCATAAAAAGATTTTTCGTGGGTCACTTTTAATTTTATAGAAATACTAAGGTATGCCCGCGCCTTCTCGACGCTTGACTTGAAATTCCCGGGGACACAAAGTTGGTACTTTGCGTCCCCGGCGTTTGAAAAAGAATCTAAGCTATGGTTTTAGTGAAAACTGTGTCGGAATAAGCTAATTTTTATGCACCCGAAGAACTACATACCGCTTCCGGGAAAATTCCCGCCGGATTAAAAATATCGCACATTTCATTGCATAAAATTTTCTATCGATTAGTGAAAAAATCACATTGGAATTCAATTTCTATGTGTCATTTTAAATCATTCCCAGAAACATTCCCGCGGGATTCCTAGGATAAAAAATAGCGCAGAGTTTAAATCTAAAGATTAGCTGTCGATCAGCGAAAATCATATCGAAATCGACCTAGTAGTTTTTATGTAAATCCCGAACAAACAGACCAGAAATCTAAAAAAAATGCATCGTGTTCTCCAACGTTAATATAGTCTTTTCTAGTTTTAATAGCTTTAAAGTACACGGCATGTTTAGAATGTTATAATATTACAGATACGAACGGAATACACTAGTAAAACTTTGAATAACAACTTTTGAATACAATTATTACTATTAGTATTTTAGTTTTGTTGTTTTTGTTAAGTTTCGCGTTGTCTTACGTTTTTAGTTTTTAGTATATTGTTTTCCTTTTGTTGTATAACAAATAAATGAGATATTATTAGGCACCCTGCATTCAATTAAGTAAATAAAAACAAAGTTTAATTAACTGTCTGTTTTGTTTACATTTTGACTCATGCTAAGATGGATATGGTAAAGTTTTTTTTTAATTTCTGGTCGTGTTTGACCATGACCTCCTCTGGTATTAATCGGATATATTGTGGTCTAGGACGCTCCACTAGGTTATAGAAGGTTCTACCTATTCGTACGAAATTTGATGACTACTAGGTTGTAGGTTTCAGTACCAACAGGCTCCAGCAACGAGCTCCATCGACTCTTGTGGAGCGCATGAAGAAAGTGGACGCCAAGTATTTCCTTCGTATAGGTGTATGTCTATCATATGTGTGTCTACTATGGCTGCATGCGAGGACGTCTACTTTTGCGATAGTGGAAGGGAGACTGCGAGGTTAGATTAGATTTCAAATTTTAAAAATATTTTTTTTTCGACATATGCGTAGAAATTGTATTTATATTCTTAATGTTTTTTTTTATACAATGTTATCATTTGAATTTTACATAATTAATACTTTTGTGTGTGTACATTTGAACTTTGATAAAAATATGAAGAAAAAACCAGATTGTTCGACAACAAAATTCAATAGAGATGACATTGCCCTATTATCATTTAATAACACGACTATCGTTGACCTCGAAGAGTATCTGGTGCCATTACAAATCTTATTTTACTTAAAACTTCGATGATTTGGTAAATCATGCTTCGATAAATAACTGTTTTTGCACTATTTTTTTATTTTTTGTTCTTTCTCTGACCTAGCTGTACCCACGACTTCGGCCGCGTGGGGCTTGGACTAACGCGGCATATCGGCCATGATATCCGCTAGAGTAAAGTACTAGTTACATTATTTAATTATAACTATGTACTAGTACAGTGAAGAAAATTGAACTTATATTGTATTCTACCCATAATCCCTTAACTCTATAAGTAGAATACTGAGTCATCTAAGTCAATGGATACAATTCTTAGAAGGCTGGCTACATTACCTCGCTGGATCGCCATACTGATCCGATATCCGAGGTAGGAACCAGCCCTCTGATCTCCTGAAGAGTTTCAAAAACGTATATTATTTTTTTCTGAACCTTGCAGGATATCGAAATGAGAAATATACATAGACATTCTTGTTTTAATCTCTAAAATCTTCATTGGAATCCGTTGAGAAGTTTCGTAGACCTTTCGAAACATATTTTCAGACGGATCAATACGAATAAATATCCATTTTTACTTAAGTTACGGCTTTTATTATGAAATCACAGACAGACATTTTAAATATATTTATTGGTGGATATATATATTGATAGATGATTTAGCGTATTTTTATGTAAATACACACGATAACCAAGACCAGTAAACAGAGATGTGCTCTCCTTGAAGTTGTGCAGAAATATGTTTAACTTGGTCAAAATAATACAGGTAAGCAGGTACAACTACCAGGGAGAAGTTAAGAGAAGGAGTTGTGTTAGACAGTATTCAGCAAATACAAAATGTATGTACATAAAATAATAGGTAATATGACTATGACTAGTACGGGTCCGAATGTTGGGCCCGATAGTTGCCAGGGACCACAAACATCTTCACTCAGCTAAGATGAGAATGTTGACATGGATGTGTGGCGTTACAAGAGTGGATCAGGTGAGAAATCAGTATATAAGGTAATCTTTGAAAGTTGGACCCCTGACTGAAAAGTTAAAAGGAAGAAGATTAATGTGGTATGAGCATGTAATGAGGAGGGATGAAAGCTACGTGATAAATGGATTGTTAAACTGCAAAATTAATGGTATAAATGTAAAGGTAGACACCAAAAAAGAGATGGGTGAATTGATTGTGTGAAGGGTGATATATGATGATTTGTGGCGTGACAAAGGACGTATGTCAGAATAAAGGAATATGGAAGGAAAAGACATATTGTGCCGACCCCAAGTAATTGGGAGAAGGCAAAAGAAAAGAAACTATAATATTATAAAATTATAAATATGGAAGATATTTACAAAAAAAAATCTGGAATAGATTATATAAACGACGAATCGCATCGTCGTTTATATAGTCTATTACAGTTGTTTTCTTTTAATAGCTTTTATGTTACCTAGTAGAAAATTCCTAGACTTAAAATCAACGCTTAAGGATAAAAAAATTATCCTGGGAATCCCGCGGGATTTTTTCTGGGAATAATTTAAACTGGCCAGATTAAATAAAAATCGAATTACAATGTGATTTTTTCACTGGTCGATACAAAAATTTATGTAATAAAATGTGTGATACTTTTTATCCCGAGAAACCGGCGGGAATTTTCCCGGAAGCGGTATGTAGTTGTTCGGGTGCATAAAAATTAGCTTATTCCGACAAAGTTTTCACTAAAACCATAGCTTAGATTCTTTTTCAAATGCTGTGGTACTTTGTGTCCCCGGGAATCCCGCGGGAATTTCAAGTCAAGCGTCGAGAAGGCGCGGGCATATCCTAGTAGACAATATGACTATTAAACTCGGGATGCTTCAAAAGCCTTAGGTGTCCCTGTTTTCGAGAGTAATAATAACTGCCGGGTTAAGCGAACTATCAAAATCAGGCCAAGTTAAGTCTAAGACAGCTAATTAACTTGAAGATTTAAGTAGATAGGAATTTAACTTACACTGTTTGTGAATATTTTAAAATTATTTTATTACTTGGAAACTTTTTTTGATTTAAAAATAATCTCTTAAAAATAATAACACATACAATTTCAAATTAACAATTTCTAGCAAGCCTTTTAGGTACTTTTTTGTGTCATAGTTTCTGTCTACCCAGTCTTCGTTTTTTATGCATTATCTTTTAATAGAATATAATTAAACAAACACTTAAAATTAAATTTACTAAAACTAAGAGAACGCGTATACTGCTAGGTAGAGGTATCTAATAGGCCTCTCAGTCCTGATCCAGTGTTTTGCTAAAACAGGGTCATCTATAGGTGAATAATATTGTTTGTTACCGTGCACTAAGTTGATAAGTAGAAATAATTTCAGAAAAAGTTACGGTATTGATTATCAAATCAATGATATAAATTTCTTGAGATATCAAGTTGCCTCGCAAGAAGGCGAAATAAGAAATAATATTTCCGGAATCTTAGTTTTCTGTTTCGGAAATTTTATTGAATTCATTATAACTTTTCTATTGGCATGTTTTTTGTTTATGAGCACAATTAGTATTTATTTATTTAGATTAATTCTGTGTGGGAAACTTTCATGTTTTTGTTATAATTAAGTATTGTTCTAAATTGAAACAATTGCGTCAGGTCAGAACCTTACGAGGCACCATAACAAGCACCTTTAGGCACGATTCCAGCGAATCATGCCTAAATGCATGGATACGTGGAGAAGTTCTTAAGGCTGCTTGAAAAGTCATATTTCGTTAGACAGTTAAAATGTTTACGATACTTGATTTCTAGTTAACGTAATATTTTAAAACTATTGGTCATTATAAATTTTAATTTATACATATTATAAAAATAACACTATACAGCGTGTTTTGCTGTTGCAGTCTTCAATAACACTAGTTAGTATTGACGATAGAATCAAAACGCAATGAGCACAATTGATTATTGATCAAGAAATAAATTATAAAAAAATATATAATAATAATAGCCCATGA
This sequence comes from Dendrolimus kikuchii, assembly GCA_019925095.2. Taxonomy (NCBI): domain Eukaryota; kingdom Metazoa; phylum Arthropoda; class Insecta; order Lepidoptera; family Lasiocampidae; genus Dendrolimus; species Dendrolimus kikuchii. The sequence continues at coordinate 16,525,701 of CM034395.1, read as the reverse complement.
ATGTCCCACTGCTGGGGTCGGACCTCCTTTTTTATAGTGGAACGGACAGCATACCCGCCATGCTTGTCCAAGGCAGATTGGTGGGTTTGACACATCGGTTATCTCTATACGCAGGTTTCATCACGATGTTTTCCTTTACCGTTAATAAATTAAAGGATGTCAATAACTGATTAAAAATAATAAATGAGCTATTTTTATCTATTAGAACTATGACGTTATAAGTAACTAACTACATTTATCATACATAAGAAAAGACAACTGAGACACATAAGGTGCCTCAGTTGATTTAACTGTCAACTACCCCATTGTTGACAAAAAGTAAAGCACATTGCTTATACGAAATACGAGGTACATATGTGCTCACAGAATTTATCCGGACCTTTCTCTACAATATCGCAGCAGAAATTCAATAAATTACCCGAAATTACTGTAGCTATTCATGACTTATCTGGAAATTTATTGCGTAGAAATAAGTCGGTGAAAAGCTTCTGGCTTTGGATTTTAAGTTGTTTGTGACGAATATGAGTTATTAATTTTTCAGATATTACTTTTTATAAAACTAATCATCATAACGTAGTTATATCCCTCTGTCGACATATATGAACAGCTGTTAGATAATGTTAAAGTCATTTTTCTTATGGGCTCTGTATGAAAGAAAGGTATTATTACACTATGTGTCAGTACATAATTATGTAGAAAAAATGCAAAAAAGTTAAGGTGTGATAGGTCACACCTTAACTTTTAATATAAGCATACGTATACTTGAGGTATGCAACATATCTTCAGTGTATACACTGTTTTTCCTTAGAAGATTTGCGTACATTACAAACAGGATTTTTGCAATGAATTACACTATTCAATGATGTTAAAATATCTTAGAAAACTTAAGACACATCTAAAGTTATATATTACAGTAGACAATGTTTTATATTAATCATCTAATGACATAATTTAACTAAAACTTTATCCAAAATTCATGGTCTAGTATAGAACTATTAGACAAGCGATAAAAGTAATAAGTTGCATTTTAGGTCGGATGATATTCGTTTTCAGCGTCTCCATTCTAACTTTTAACTATGCAGTAGAAAATTTGGAAGAAAAACAAGTTTATACAGTTACAAAACACTTTCCATTTTTTGAGATATAATATGGTTCTTTTGTTTAAATGGTGGTGCTTAGGGTTCCGGAGCAAACTGGCAAAAATATATTCTTCTCTGTTAGTGAATAAGTAGCACCGATTTTTATCATGAGTATGCGTTAAGAACGTTGTTAGCAACAATTCTAAACATGCCGTGTCTGTACATTAAAGCTATTAAAAAAACTGGAATAGACTATGTAAACGACGGAGAACACGATGGTTTTTTTTATATTTCTTGTCTGTGTTACTAAGCCGATTTCGATGCGGTTTTCGCTGATCGAAGGAAAATTCTTAGACTTAAAAATTCCAATATGATTATTTTACAGATCGATACCAAATTTTATGTATGTAATATAATGTTTTTATTTATTTATTTTTTATTGCATGAGTTCAGCAAACAGGCAGACGGCCCACTTGACGGACAGCAGTTACCATCGCTTATGGACATTTGCAACACCAAAAGTGCTACAAATGCGCTGCTGCTCTCTTAAGGGAGACTGGAACCTGGTCACTAATGCCGGAACACAACTCAAGGTTGTTATGGCGGCATACTCTAGACCAGGGGTGGTAGCCATCCAGTTGGGAAAATACCCTACCACCTGGCTGTGGGTTATTTTGTCGCCTCTTACGACAGGCCGCCCGACCGCAAGAAATTGTATTCTTTCTCCGTTCTTGTACGGATAAAAATGTGTGATTTTTGTCCCGGCAATACCGCGGGAATTGTCTCGGGAGTGGTTTGAAGTTGTCCGGATGCATAACAATTAGCTTATTCCAACAGTTTTCACTAAAACGATAGCTTACATTCTTTTTTAAATACTGCGATATTTTGTGTCTCAGGAATCCCGCGGGAATTTGAAATCAAGCGTGGACGAAGTAGTGGGCACGTCCTAGTTGAAAATATGAACGTTTTATACGGTCTGTCTAGTAGTACTATTTAGAGCTAAACCGACTGCTATTGGCTTCGATATTATTTCCGTTTACTGCAGTTATTGGAAGCTTAACTATACTTTGTTACGTTCGTATAATATTGAATCAGAAGATCGTAAATTTGTTGTATATATCATAAAACTACCTTTTAACGGTTTTAGGTGCGGTAATTTATTTGATTTTTATTATTTCGACGTTTCGGACACTTTTCGGTAGCCATGATCACGGAAGACAAAGATGTGAAGTGTGAAAGTTTGTCTTCCGTGACCACGGCTACTGAACAGTGGCCGAAACGTCGGAATTATAAAAATCAAATAAATTATCGCGCTTAAAACCATTAAAACGTCGTTTTATTATGTATACTTCGCCGCGAAAACTTAAGAAAATACTATTTGTTCTATATAAATCAATATTTAGTAAAGGGTATCAGGTCTGGTGTACTAAAACGTTTTTATCTTGCCAAACATATAAGGAATTTATGGAGATATGATGAAGTATAAGACCATTTTTAGCACGTCATGTCATTATTATAACCATAATCATATTTTTCTTTCTGTTTATTGTGTCTTTGTCTTACTGAGTATACACGGTTTGCTACAACTCCATTAATTCTGCGAAAAGTAGATTGTTTAACATATTTCTGTATAAAATCTATTATTTAAAATAATATTATTTGAAAAAAAGAGTATGAGCTAGGTAAATAAGAAGAAAAACAATTTTTAGCTACACGTGTTGCTGTTGTTCGTGCCTACCCCGCAAGGGAACTGGCGTGAAGTTATGTATGTATGTATGTATGTGTTGCTGGGGAGTTTCTTGCTGCTTCTTCTTCTTCTTAACAGTACTAGAGTTAAGAAGACTAGGAAGTAAAATTAAATTTTAACTAATACGTATGACTTTCGAAACGTGTACGCCAGTGGAACTTATTTTGAATAAAAACTTTTGATTTTCAATTTAAAGCACGATTTTAAATCACTTTGAAGTTGCAGTGTTCGTTTAATGACAAACTTAATCATCGATAAGCACTTATTTAAAGTAATTTTATTATTTACTTTTTATAATGTCCCTGCGTTAGTGTAAGTAACTGTGAGCAAATTCGATTTATTTATAGCATTAAAAAATAACACGTTACTGATTAGCTGTATTGATTCATCAGTTGTCTGTCAATGTTTAACGTCATTAATAATTTCGGTCAAATACCGCATTAAACCTTTGGCTCCAGTGACTACCGTGAGTGACTCAGTCACACTAACATTATCCCAGATATAGCAGGGCATATAAAAAACTTATATTTATAACGCCTGATAAACTATGTAACTTATTATGAAATTTTATCGTGAATTATAGTGTTTTTTTTTTGTTTTGTTATAGTTTATGTAACTTTCTCTCCAAATTTCTCTTATTATAAAGCCAGTCGCACCTAAAGCATCTACTTTGGAGCCTGGGGTCCATTTTTTTATTTTTACTACTCTTGTTCACTACAACATTCCATATTGTGTGACTATTTCCCATATTACGACTATACATAAATTCTGACAATCGTTTCAAGCACGTACATAAATCTATTTTGTGGTAGAAAATATGAGAAGGGAGTAAGTATATCTGATAAATATCCTATACCGAGCGTCTAGACGTTGAACCAGTCGAGTGTTATTTATGTGAAGTGAGAAATATCGATACTTATCGAATAAACTCGATATGTTTAAAATTTAAACTTTTCTGTTAAATTAAATAGAATAAATATGTAATTTTTTTCCAAATTTTCTGTTAGCAAACATTGGGAATAAGTACAACGGTTAATTCAGCACTTTTATTGCCCGATTAAGAATTTAAAAAGCTGAAAACAAATTAAATTATTTATCATTTATTGATAATGTGCTAATTTAGAATGTCAAATTTGCTTTCGGACTTTTTATATTATATTAAATAGTTTTTTCGCAAAACTACATTTTTAAATACACGAGTTTTACGTATAAGAAATTTCGTATCTATAACCTTACTAGAAAGAATACGCTCTGAAACACAAACGTACAGAAATCGGAATGAGACCATAAGTTTTCCTTGTTTAAAATGTACCTAGTAGTAGGGTCTTTGCACGACTGGATCGCTACCACCCCTGGTCTAGAGTATGTCGGCATAACAACCTTGAGTTGTATTCCAGAATTACTGGGCAGATTCCAGTTTTCCTTTAGAGAGCGCCAGTATATTGGTAGCACCTTCGGTGTTACAAATGTCCACAGGCAATGGTAACCGTATTTCATGAGGTAAGCCGTCTGAATGTCTGTCTTTATTGCATGAGTGATCATGCAATAAAAAAATCTACATTAGATATACTATGTAAAATGTACATAGATATAGCTACGTTTGAGAGGATTACATTAAATAAACCTCGCATCAAGTCGAGGACCCAAAACAAATATGTCTTAGTAGTTCACAAAATTCTCCCAACATAACTTAATGTACGGTCAATGAAGTTAAATAAATTATGAGGGTTTCATCCAATCCACTTCCGGAATGCTGAACCAGCAGAACCTCGATCATTAAGTTGTTAAAATATACACACGTACAGTCCTTTAAATATACGCTTCAATATAGTGTATAACGTTACATTTTAAGATATATTATCTACTAGAGACAATTAGGTAAATTCTGTAAAAAAATGGCTAAAGACGTATATTACATTCATCTACCTGTCCATCTTCTGTCTATGTAAATCATAGCCTTGCTTTTAACAATAATTTCAACTACCTTTAAAGGGCCTGATAGGCCCTAGATCTCCCCTAACGTATTGTATAAGCTAGAAAAGGATGGCATGTTTAGTGTCGCATAATTTGAAAAGTGAGTATGAGCGAAATCATATATTTCGCTCATCGTTAATAAACGACTGTAATATAAAACGTATATACGTTTTATAGAACTATTACAGTCTATTATTTACCTAGCTATAGATTTAATATATCAAGAATATATGCTTTCACTTTTATCATACCGCACCGCTGAAGAGTGGAACTCTTTACCGTCGTCTGTTTTTCCTGAAGAATACAATCTAGGTGTCTTCAAGTCTCGCGTGAACAGGTATCTTCTAGGTAAGCGTGCTCCACCTTAGACTCCATTTCCGCCTGACATCAGGCGCAATGTCAGCCAAACGCGAACCTATACACTATATGTAAAAAAAAGAATCGATACTGTGATCCTAAACACTATAACTGTTTGAATAAAATTACTTGCGTATTTTTTGAAAGGTTAGGTCCGTAACCAAGTGTTAATAACAACTTACAAACAGCGACACTCAAAGGATCTTTATTTTTTTGCTAAGGATATACATTATTTCGTATAAACTTCGTAACAATATAAGTAGTTTCACAGTATTATTTCTTTCTGAATGTGTATTACTATGTACAGCCTGAAGCTATTGGCTCTATCTATGTAACAATAGCGGAAGGAATTGAACAAACCGCAGTATTGAGTGGGGAACAATTGTATCGTGTAAACGCACATCTGTGCCCAAACCTAAGCCAAGTGTCACTTTCTCATGTCTTTCGGAAATCCTCTCATGATTTTCCTTATATTATTTGAAGTGGTCCTGTTTACCTTGGCATGTTTAGAGATTTGCAATAATATTCTAAGCATACGTCATTATAGAAATATTTTTTTTAAACATTTGATAAATTTGTTGCCCATGTACATCATATACAATCCATGATCCATCCACTATTTCACCTTGTTCAAAACTGTTTAGAGGCGACAGATAGCATATTATTATCTCCTTGAGAATACAATCTACCTCTAAACTACCTAAGCATTAGGATCTTTTCAGCGGCTTAGTGCTGAAAAGGTAACAAACAAACGAACAGATTTACTTGTATATTTATATATAAGTATAGAATATGGCCATGTATATAATAGAATAAGCCTAAATGGCACTCTGTTGTTCGTGCCTACCCCGCAAGGGAACTGGCGTGAAGTTATGTATGTATGTATGTATGTATATAATAGATATTAGAGAATAAGGATTTAAACCGTGATAACACTATACTATCAAAGACACAGTAGAGAGGATGAGCGTAGCCTAGTTAAGGATTCCGACTCTCTTTATTTATTACATACATACGTACATAACTTCACGCCAGTTCCCTTGCGGGGTAGGCACGAACAACAGAGCGCCATTTAGGCTTATTCTTACACACCTCACTTACTTCTTTGACATTCATAACTCTTGTCATGCACGCTCGTCTGTTCTTAAGGCTCCTGACATCACCTACTGCTAGTACACGATCAATTTGATCATGGAAGATGTGTCGTGGCCTTCCACGACTTCTGCATCCATCCACTTTTGCACTGTATATCTGTTTAGTCATTCTTTCATCATTCATTCTTTACACATGCCCGAACCACCGGAGCATTCCTTTCCATTTATTTATTACACTACTCTGAATTAAAGAAAGGTTTTGTAGAGCAGCTAATGTATTAAAAGTATAATCCGTTTATTAACATTTGTGATTTAGATCTTATTTGGCTATAAAAGAATTACGTCAGATATAACGAGAAATTCTAAGTCGTCGAGAGAATTCCAATTAGACGTGGTATTTAATTTGGAAATTAGGGTTGACACTTTGGCCGGGTTAATAAATTGACATTGGTTTTCGGTCTATTATTATTCGCTGGCAGTTGGATAATTAGTACGCTTTAATCGCGTTACTGATACTGGTCTTCTGTATTATTCGGAATGACAGGTACTTTCGTAAAAGTGACCATTTCAACAGGACAAGGGGGTGCCTGGGGTCGACATAAATTCCAATGTCGGCATTATTGCGGCGTCCTTAGTTTGACGAAGGTACGCTTCGAATTGTTGAAGCTATCTCAAAGCGAATCGAACATCTAAAATTGTCCACCGTCTATTGTTTACGTGGACAGAAAACACTTGACAATGCTGAGAATTATACCAATTTACCAGCGCTTTAGTTGAGCCACATCTTATTTCCTAATACACACACACACATATTTTAATATATTTTGAACATAATTTGCTTCGGTTTATACTAGAACACTTTATGACAAAATGGTTATTGAAGTCTAAATATCATATTAAGATGTTATCACAAAAATAATTTGTGAAATGGATAAAATAAAAGAAAATATTCGAACTCTGTCACTATTATATTCCCGCATTAATAAAGCTAAAAATAGTAATCGGTTTTTCGCTGTTTCAATATGCTTAATAGCTAAAAAATATTATATATACAGATAAATAAAATTGACGTGTCTGTTTGTAATGTCAAAATAATAATGTGAAAAAAACCAGGGGGATGTCAGACTTCGAAAACGCAATTTTTAGAATTTTTGTCTCTCTGTCTGGATGTTCCGGCCAATCTCTGAAACGGCTGAACCGATTTTGACGGGACTTTTACTGGTAGATAGCTGATGTTATAAGAAGTAAATTAAGCTACTTTTAAAATCAGGGTTCGTCGAAAAAAAATCCACGTGGACGAAGTCGTGGGCATAGCTAGTTAAATATAAATTTCCACCTATACTTGCTTACTATCTAAAGCAAAACATAAACTTAAATAAATTAATGCAAAGAGAAACTGAAATCACGCTATTTGAAGTGTAATTGGGAAATTCGACTGTAAGTAGGGTATTAATATCGATTTGGTCCATCAGAAATGTAATCAACCTTTAGTTGAACATCACATTAAGCAGTATGGCATCAACACATTTCCTTATCTTATTGATTAACTGTGGACGTGATGCTCACCGCAAAACCCTCCCGGGATGTAAAATTACTTAAATTAAGGATTTTCGCTTTACGCAAAGTGGAAATAAAATTTACGAAGAAAATCTCACACAAATGGGAAGTTATTTATATATTGGACATGTACGTTTAAGGGCATGGAAAGTAATGATGTCTTAAAATTCACATGTTAAAAGGTGATCAAGATTTATGCTTTTATTTATTTTAGTAACGGTTAGAATTTTCTTAAGTTGTCGCCAATAGTACATATAAAACATAAAAAACTACATGTTAACTGGTTTAAGATTGGTATTTTATTCGATTTTTATTAATATCGGAATAAAATAAAACAAATATCGCGCTTAAAACTGTTAGAATGTAGTTTTATATTATTAGTATTGCTTCCCATACATCTCTACCCGCGAAATTTCGATGCATTAGACCGCAAGATAATGCCGTTGGCTACTGGAAACCAGAAAGATAGAATAATAGAGATGGGCAGTTGAATGATAATAATCTTGAAAAATAAAGTGAGCGAGGCAAAATTGCTGCTCTACCGTAAAAATTTGTCCAAAGTTTAATTAACTTTAGTCTAAGAGATGCTGAAGATCGACCTTCATCCATCTAATAGCCAGATGAGATATATTTTTTATCAAATTATATTGATTTGTAAACACGCCTATGATAGCTTACCAACTGAAAAGTGTTCATGGTTATGTTTAATTAAATTAATTGTAATCATTTTTTCATAACCTTCCCTCTTTTGATAACTGAACAAATTTAGTTAAACTGATAATTTTTAACATGGAGAATATGCCTTAATAGGCTTACTTACTTATTTCTGTTCATGGTTACCTGGCAAGCAAGTATGAACAGGTAATTCAATATAGATAACTACACCATGACATGACATTGAAGTTACCTTTAAAACTTCAAAGCATGGCAACAATATTCCATAAACGGTTTTTTGCAGGCAAGCCTCTACTACGGTTGTTTTTGTAATTGAATTATCTTTCTTATGGTACCAAATAAATTACCTGTTAATACCTACTTGTCAGGTAGCCATGAATAGAAATAAGTAGGCAAGGTTATCAAGACATCTTCTCCACATTAAAAACTATCAGTTGAAACTAAATTTGTTCAGTTATCAAAAGGGTATGAAAAAAAATGATTAAAATTAATTTACTTACTAATTATTTACCTGCCAGGTGGTAGGGCATTTGCCCAACTGGATGGCTACCACCCCTGGTCTAAAGTATGTCGTCATAACAACCTTGAGTTGTGTTCCGGCATTACTGACCAGGTTCCAGTGTCCCTTAAGAGAGCAGCAGCGCATTTGTAGCAACTTTGGTGTTGCAAATGGCCATAGGCGATGGTAACCGCTTTCCATCAAGTGGGCTGTCTGCCTGTCTGCTGATCTCCTGCAATAAAAAAAAAAAAACTTAAAATAGTCATAAACATTATTTCGATTGGCAAGCTATCATAGGCGTGTTTATAAATCAATGTAATTTGATAAAAAATATGTCTCATCTGGTTATCAGATGGGTGCAGGTCCATCTTCACCGTCTCCTCTACTTACTACTTGTTCTTTCTGAAATTCAAAAACATAAATTATATTGGTGGTTTTGCCAATATTGTCGTATTTTTCTTCCTTTACCTCTTTACTCTACTTTTCCAATGATTATCTATAATACTTAATTTGATTTCTAGAGAATGTAAGTTTGCCGCAACCTTCGCGAGTTCAGAGTAGGTATTTATTATACTGTATAGAAAAAATGTCTCTAAAAATAATATAATAAACTTTACGTATATATTTTTTTATTAAGATGAAGAAACTGGCATATGTTGTATATTTAACTAATTTTGTGAGTAGTTCGTATGGGGTTCAAACGGTTAAATTTGTATGATGACGTCACTCTTTTTTTATCACTGTATAGGTTCGCGTTTGACCATTATCTCGCCCGATTTGGAGCGGGTCTAAGGTGGAGCACGCTTATCTCGAAGGTCGACCCTGATTGGTCGGGGTGAGCTATTATTACGTATAATAAAACAATTGTTCTATGTAGAATAGGTATTACGTTTTCATAAAGACATCAAACAATATATTATAATGTCTTTGTTGACTTTAATTAGATTTGTTCCGATTTAAGCAGAAATAAACAACACTGCGTATGAAATTATATTTAGATATTATCGAGCACTGTAAACAGAGTAGAAACGCCTCGGAGGAAGTTAAATTATTTATTTTGCAAGGACACGCCAAATTGGACAGCCCATCCCTTTGTCAAATAGAGTAATTAAAAACTTTTTTAATTACACAAGGAGAGAATGACGTTGGTAACCATAAAAACGTAAAACATGGCCCTAAAACTGAAAGGGAAGAGAAAATATTAAGATGAAATATATATTTTAGTTTTATTTAATGACGCTAATGGTTTTCTTTGACATTCCAATTTGTTTATCGAAGATGATCTTGTTATTATCTAAGTAACGATGTCACCACACATGACTACGTCAACTGAAAATAATTTCAACCCTCAGTGAACATACATGTATGGGATGGAGCCACATCTAATCTTTAGTTTCTCATAATTGAATTATATAGCGTTTTGTAGCGGTATATAAATAGAATACATGTTTTTACTAAATTGTATTCATACAAATCCAGTAGGTAATCTCAAAGAAAAACGACTGTGATATACAAAGAGATTCAGTCATGGCCATTTCATAACGCAAGTCTCGCACGAGACAGCCTGGATGCACAGCCACTTTAATGTATGATGTTTATTAAGCTCGCGCACTAGGTGACCAGTAACTTCTGCCTGCGGCAATCACTAGGATGCTAAACTAGACTGGCTGTTAAGATTGGTTGCTCAATATTTTTGTTGCCGCGGCCTGCCAGCCGCAGCTAAGTGGCCTAGTGCTCTTCCTGCATAAGAGTTCCGTTTTTGGCATAATTGTTACAAAATATAAAATCGGATTTATATTATATTAAAAATTATGCGACAGAAATCCTTAATGAATAAAATATGAAATTGTGTTGCTACCAAATAATTAAAGGGATGAATATTAATTAGCTTGAAATTATTAACGTAATAACATAATGTCATTGCACAATGAGGATCGTATCTTAATATTCGGGACACGGGAGCGCTTCCCGTTGGTAATTCATTACTCTTTTTGAACATTAATCAGAACTCTGCCCTCGAGTCTATACTTCCTTCCTGTAACGATTTATCGCATTCAATTTCGTCCTGTCGAGGAAATTATTCAGCGGATTTATCAAAAGTTAAGACGTGTCACCGGATTTTTAACATAACATTTTAATAGGTAAGCCTTTATGTAACTCTATAGGTATATGAGACCTTCATATTAAATACATATTACTCGTGAATCAGTGTAAAGAAGGATTTAAGTAATTTTTGGCGCTCTAGAATAATTCGTGCAAATACGTACATACAATTCAAATCGTGTATTGTAAGGATTTTCGTTTGTTAATTAGTGTTTACTTTTTTTACATTTGGCTGCGAAACTCTAAAAACATTTGCTTAATTAAACACATCCCATATCTCAATAACGGCGGAATCTAATTACGTTGCTATTTCTTCAAGTAAAGTCTTTTTCTTTCCTTCTTAATATAAATTTCTAACTAAGATGTCAGAAAGGTAATTCAAACGTTAACATTTCATTACAATCAGTTTATTTAGCTTCCTTCTAAGAAACTTCAAATGTTTAAGCCGCGGAACTTATCACATTTTTGGTAACGCTGATATTAGACGGATCCATTAAATTGAATCAGTTTGGTTGAAAGTTACAGAACTAAAAGAACACAAGGGTATACAGTGACATTGAACGATTGCAGTTTATGTTTATATGGATTACTTTGTTTGATCTGTCTAATATCAGCTTAAAAAAAAGATCAATATTTCTTCCCGTTATTTGAAGCATATATTGCACATACATATATGTTGAATTTTGGTAAACAATTCCACCCGAAGGACGGTGAAGTATGAACAAACAATCAATAAGGCGAATATACACGGACACATATTATAAAAGAAAAATATTAGTGATGAGCAATAATGACAATGTATATAATATGCATAAATTTAATGCGCTTCGAGTGAAGGTAATTTCGTAAGTTTGCGCAAGTCTAGTCGAGTGTTAACGTTTATTACGCCTTACGGACTACGGTGCATGTGTGATGTGAAAGAGATGGCATGCGAGTCAGGATAGCGGCCGAACAAGAGAGCAATATTCTCTCTTCGCAGCTGTTTCTGTGAACCTATTAATTGTTTTTTGCGCTATACTTACGAAGTTCAAGGACGTATATAAGTTTTGCTTGTACTAAGAAAGACTCTTGTATAAGTGCATGAAAGCATCAGCCACTCTCGCTTCTGAAGATTCTTTAAGTGAATGTATTTTTAGGTCTAATCTGTCAACAATTGAGAGTCTTAAATAGGTTTTTTCAATTGTGTGATGAAACAACGTATTAGAGCTAATTAATAGTGAAGTAAAAGTTTGAAGAATCGATACTAGCGACATTCAGCGAACAACATGAAAATTACTCAAATGACGATGATGCAAATCAAAGCAGTACTTTAAAGTACTAGGCTTGTCATCCCTAGTATTGTTTTACCATATTAGTTATAAAGTTTGTCTTCTAATTTGATCTTACCGTTTGTCCCAAATTCCGATGTCTGAAATTAAGCGAAGAATCTCAGTTATTACCGCAATCGTTCAATTTAACATCGCTTTGCTATTCAAATAATGGAAAAAGTTTCTCAATAAGAATAGATACCAGAGATAATCGACGAAATCCACGGCGTTTAAATTCTCTCTTCAAATATTTCATATAATTATTCCGGCGTTTAACATTATTTTATTCTGAATAAATAATTTATTTTGTAATATAATAATGAAAAATATTTTGTAAAGGCTTTAAGTGGGATCGCTTACTTTACTACTTTATGGATATAAAATATAAAAATTAGACGTGGTAGCTTAGTAGGTAAAACACTAGTTTATTCAAATGAGGTCAGTTCGAAACCTCGCCGGAAAGTATGCACATTTACTTGACCGAATGTGAATGTTATTATAATCACCACGTGCTACCACTGATGGAAAACCTCTTGTTGAAACCTGCATATATTATTGAGAATAGAATAGAAAACGCTTTAGGTATTATTCGCTACATACACAATACATTAAACAACAATTTACAGTAGCCACATTAAACATTAAAGGCAAGAACAATGGGCGATGATGTTGCTGTAGACCGATCTCTTCCAGACAACCCGGGCTATGGATTTTATAAACGGAATTGCAAGTGCATGACGGAGGTGACATTAAATACATACATATATAAATAAGACATATAAATATTACACAATTCATATACCTAAAATTAATAAACAATAACACATATTATATATAGACTAATATATAAATTATTACTATATCTATATATATAAAAATGAATCCCTATTTCCCTTGGTCACGCCATCACGCGTGAACGGCTTGACCGATTTCGCTAATTCTTTTTTTGTTGTGTTTGTTACTGTCAGGAGAAGGTTCTTATGAAAGAAAAAATTAGGAAAATTGCGCGGAAAATTAGAAAATTTAAGAATACTTAACCACCATATAAAATTATTTCTAATCTAACCTTAACACTTTGGACAATATAAACTTTTTTAATGTAACCTTATGACGTTTGACATAGATGACAGAATGCGTGCTGCAAATATTGTCAAAGAGGATGTAAAAAAACTGAATATCGTTTAAAACAGATGCTTCGGTCGGAGTTATTTTATTGATAAAATACATGTAAAATAAATAATTTAGCTGCAATCGGGTTCCAATATTTAAGTGAAATTATTTTTGTGTGTGTTCAAGTGGGTCCCAGGATGGTTAAGATTATAGATATACCGGTAGGTGGCACCGCTAGTCTTCCTAAACGGTGGGACCTATTTTGATGATTATTTTGTTTTTGTTAAAATGGATTCAAGAATGGTTTAAATTAACTATTGGTCCCGGTAAATGTGGGTGCAATCGGGTTCTAGAATTTTATTTCTAAGGGCAGGACAATGTCTGCCGGGTACAGCTAGTGCAATATAAATATCGAGATAACTGGTTTGTGAAACCAGCCAATCCGTGATGAACGTGCGCGGTAGGTATACTAACTGATCGACCTAAAACTAGTAGTAGTAGTAAGTAGTATACTTTTTCCGTTCTTGTAAGGATAAAAAAACGATCAAAGGCTGCATAACACGTTCAAAAAGCAGACAGGCAGATATAAAATGTGATAAGAATTTCCTTCTGAAAACTCCGATAGATGAAATGTTCAACGCTTGGCTAACAATTCACTGGGATCCGTATTATTAAAAAATATTGCTCGAATGTTTTCAACAACAAACGTTAAATTAATAAATTGTGCACTCATTTGCATAGTTATGTGAATTGTGGACAGCGAAATGATTATTACAAAATGTGTTTATTATGTCGTACCGACTGAAAACATTTCTTCGGAATGTTGGTTCAGGTTATTAGCGTAATTACTTTCCTTATTATACATACATACATACATACATAACTTCACGCCAGTTCCCTCGCGGGGTAGGCACGAACAACAGAGTGCCATTTAGGCTTATTCTTACACACCTCACTTGCCTCTTTGACATTCATAACTCTTGTCATGCAAGCTCGTCTGTTTCCTTATTATCTGTAATATATTTAATAAGTTTTTTTTTCGTGTTAAGGAAAACAAACATTGTTCATGTCTATAGCTAAACATTGTCAACAAAATTAGTGTGTTTGTTGTCAAGTTTTCGGATATAAAAATGAAAGCCTAATTTTGTAATTTCTTGAAAAATATTTATTCACATTGAAATTTTCAAGTGGATCTTCAGGGCCAAATCCTAAACTATATGAAATAGCGAAAAACACTCAAAGGAGTTTTGGGACCGATTTTGACGAAAAGAAATTCATTAATATTAATCATGTCAATAAATTATATTATCACGATCAATGACATGATTAGATTTTTGACATTCCTTCACAGACATTGATACTTACAAGCTACACTATATTTTGGTGTTATACAGCATGTGTTTTTTTCCAAAATCAACTGATCCGATTTCTGACAACGTTAATTGATTTTTCAAAAATCGAAAGATACTACTTTAGTTCTCGTCAAAATTCACGCCAAGATTCCCTTGAGAGTCCTTGTTTTTCATTATTTCGTATAGTTTAGGATTTGGCTCTAAAAATCCACTAGAAAAATTTACCCTGTGTGCATGATACCGGTGAGGAATTTGTATCGTATGAATCACTATTTAGTTGTGTAGTAAAATTACTAAAAAAGTTTAAAGGTGGCATGCACTAAATGTAACTGGTGGATGAAAAACAATTTCGATATAAGCACGAAGACGGTGAATAATGTTCGAAAATTTTGAACAGTAATAATTATAAGCCTTATGTCCATAACTATATAATGAAAATTATAACGAGTAGGAGGTGTGTGGTGGATTGCATAGAAGGGTCTGGGCATGAGCCCACTTGGAGCCTCCGTCGGTGCAGATCTTTGTGGTAATAGCAAATACTGCAGAGAGGTCTTGGACGACTGACGTAGAAAACAGGGTTTCGCCTCGCCTAAATAGTTACTCGCTATGGTTTATTTTATAATGAAACTATATTTAGAGAACGGTAGCCAAATCATAAAAGCAGTAGACGTACATCACAGATAAGGAACCCTGCACCGTACGTCGATTGCCACACAGTTGGCCAATTTCTTTTACTTTTAAAAACTGTTTGATAAAAACATTGATGTAATTTCATTTCTCAACCTCTACCAGAAAGTCACACCGGTTTTTATAATTACCTTTTTTCTGCTTCGCCAAGTTTCAATTTACACAAGAGTCTCGGATTAGACTAAAGTTTTCAATTATCGGTCCCATTAAGGGCCTCTGCGCACGGGGGAGGGGTTCATCAATTTTTATAGCACCGAGAGTCGAGATAAGTCGGCTCGTTACCAATGTTTCTGATCCTGATTCCTTTTTTACGTGAACAGTTCGATCTCCAATTTGTATGCGATGAGAGGTGGCTACCAAAACCATTTACGTGTTGAAACTGATTTTCTTTCCAAAAATGAAGAAGACTTGGGCGATATTAAACTTTATTAATATATTTATGAGATTAAAAGACGTACTCATCATCATCATGCAATCGTCTACTCGCTCGTACCTTCGGAGCGTCCGCTTCAAAGGCCGTGGTTCATTTTCCTATTGTTTTTTAAGAGACTGGGTTCAGGAAATATATAGTTTATATTATCATCGAAGAGAAGAGACTTTTACAATCATGTGTTCAGCTCGCGGCCCAATACACTTCTGTTCTTTATTGTTTTGGGAGGCATTCCACGAAATAATTTCAAAATATTAAATTTCTTAATATAAATGACGACTAAAGAGGTTAGTCTTTACAGTAGTACCTACATGGAATTTCACATAAATCAGAAGTCAAGTAAAAAGGCAAGCACTACTTAAACAGTTTTATTACACTTAATGTGTATATTGTTACAATTAATTAACCCAGGTGTTAATGGTTGTGATAAACAACTTGATAAAACTTGCATATTGATTCTAGTTTCCACTGTTAGAGACCAACTGATCCGAGTCAAAATAAGTACAACCCTTTATCTTCAAGATATAGGAAAGCCCAAGTCTGGCTACAGAACGTTTATGGGCGGATATTATTTAATAAGCGAACACAGCAAAAACATCTGACGTGTTATTATGGATAATGAAGAAGACGTACCTAATTATATAGATAATATTATGTATATGGTTATTACACATATTAACTAGACTTGGTAACATCAGCAGAATTATCCTATATCCTTTTGTTTTCTGCTTACGTTGGTTATGTTTATAGATCTAGCTCTGGTGTCTATATCGTTTGTTAGTGTTACCCTGGACATTCTCATTGTTATATCAAGGAAATTATTGAAATTTGTTGAAATAAAATAATCTTGTTGCGAAGTATAAAAACAGTTTTATTCCAGCACAAGTACGAGTATATTGATAACTACACTTCGATATGCAAATTAATAAGGTAGGTAGGTTATTATACCAGTTAAATTTAATGTAATTTTATAAGAACTGCTAGAACATTCCCCACAATATTGCTAGCGTAAATTCGGTTTTTTATCTCGCGGGTAATAAGTTCCCCACCCCCATATTTCGGGATGACAACAATCCCGTGGTCACCTCTTTTAACACAAGTAGGTACACTAATAACAAAGTTCATAATCATCCGTTTATTCGGTTTTGCTCAAATATATTTTGAGTCGTATCCCAAAGAAACCGGGCTATTTTCGGGGATAAAACGTATCTTATGTTAAGCTCCGTTAGTAATTATGCATATATACCATATTTTGTAATTATCGCTTCATTTCTAAGGCCGTAACGAAGGAAAAAATATCCTAACTAGGTCGTTTTCACATTTTAATATTATTAAGGATAATATAATACTAAATATTCTATTTTCCATACATTAATTAATCATTAAATGGCGCTGGTTATTTGACCGCACCTAATTTAAACGCAATCAATGTTTAGCCATTGACTTACTTGATTGAATGGGGCAAAATAACGTGCGTTTCGAATAATAATTTATAGATGCCTATTAAAAATAGAATAATTTTCGTCATTTCCATATTGAATAACCTAACCTGGTTTAATTAAGTTATGGTAAACATTTGGTTCAAAAACACCGTTTCTTTTTGTTTTCCGTTTGACATTCCTTCACAGAAATCGATCCTTGTAAGCTGCACTATGATTTGGTATAATAATAATACAGATGTGTTTATTTTTTCAAAATCATCTGATTCGATTTCTGACAAAGGTAATGAATTGATTTTTCAAAAATTTAATGATACCACTTTAGTTTTCGTCAAAATCGGCCTCGAGACTCCTTTGAGTGTTTTTTGCTATTTGATATAGTTTAGGATTTGGCCCTGAAGGCCCACATGAAAAATTCCTCCAAATAATCAAGAAGCCTTAAGAACAGACGAGCGTGCATGACAAGAGTTATGAATGTCAAAGAAGCAAGTGAGGTGTGTAAGAATAAGCCTAAATGGAGCTCTGTTGTTCGTGCCTACCCCGCAAGGGAACTGGCGTGAAGTTATGTATGTATGTATTTATAATCAAGAACTGAACTACGTCATGAAATTGTAATATAACATTGAAGCTTATTATATATCCATTTGTTTCAGTACTTGGTGTTTTGTAGTAACTTAGGTAATATTACTATGGCTAGGTTTTGATAAGGTTTATGATTGGTTGAGCTGTCGCGGCGAACTGTCTAAGTCAGAATTCCTGGCACCTCACAAAGACACGGAGGGAGTCGCTGGTAGGTTTAGTACGGTGGCCAGTGTCCCATAACTCCGTCCTCCGTAAAGACGCGTGCATAATGGGTCCCAGAAGTCTCATATGGACCTCGTAAACCTCCCTCAGATTCCGAGGGGATGCGTTCCCTAGCGACATAAAAAAATGCTTTGGTCTTGAGAGGCTTTATATGTGCTAGATGTTGGAATTGCCCACATTAATGGAATATAGATAAAAGTAAATACCTTAATTTGAAGTGCAATCATAGTCGAAGAAAGTAATGACAATAGACCAGTAAAAAACGTATTTCATAACACGTTTTTGGGACACAGTTGGTATGTACCTCTAGTTTTCCAGGCATCCGTTGTTCTTTTTTAGAAAATCTCAACGAAAACATTAAATCAACGTCTTATCTATACTAATATTATAAAGAGGTGAAGGTTGTGAGTTTGTTTGTAGGAAGTAATCTCTTAAGCTATTGAACCCATTTTAAAAATTGTTTTACCGGTAGAAAGCTACATTATTATTACATCACATAGGTTATATTTGATTGTTATTAATAATATTTTTTAATTATTTAATGACGCTCAGTGAAGTGTGCACGGGTCAGCTAGTTATTTATATATATATAATTATATCGCAATTGGAATCTGATGACGAAAGCAGAGGACTGGGATATGTGTCGAGAGCTTGGGGAGAAATACGTTCAGCAATAGCCAAAAGTTTGCTAATGACAAATATGGGAAATAGAGGTAATTTTTTTAGAATTTCGAAGCCAAATGTCAAAAGTTGAACCCTTATATCTTCGTGGCCATATGTCTGTGTATGTTAGATCCAATCTTTCCAAGAGATTGTGAGCCACACAAATAAATTCTGCAATGGCGGTATCTCCTATAGAACGTTTTAAATGGTTTAGAGAAAATATCGATTTAGTATTTCATAGTTATCTTTGATTGCGATAGTGCCTAAAATATTAATAAGAGCTTACATATTGATTACAGTAAATCATTATTTTATCACTCAATGAGCCAAAGGTTAAAATATTTCATTTATCCTTATAGTTGACATATTAATGATAACCTTTTGGAAGTAAACAATATGAAATACATATGATTTCTGATTTTATATAGTAAGTGATTTATGATCACTTGTGCGTTCATTCACGTTTAGGAGCACATGTAAAAAAACATAATATGTATCACCTGTATAGTTTAATGTTCTTTAAGTGCTTCGAAAGTTAATAGAACTTAAAATGTTCTTGACATCATAAGACCCTTGAAGCTAAGTCTTTAATAGTCTGAAATTGGATTTATCCGCCGGAGTATCTATAAGAGTTTTAAAATTTAATCTTGACCTTTCTAGGCCACAAATGGTTATTTTAGGAAATACTAAGTATAGCTAGAGTTATTTAAACTCGACAAGAAATAGAAGTCTCGCATGTCTATAAGTATGCAGTAGCAAAGCGAAAACCATTTTTGAAATTTGAGAGTGGGACCCTAAAGCCAAAATTTATATTTAAAACCTTGAAGAGTGTGATCGAACGAAGTATCCAATAAAAGACCATTTTAGCACATTTCAAACCTATTTTTATTTATATGTATATCAGTTTATTTAAAAGAAAAACTTCGTGAATGGAAACGGAACTCTATTTTTCAGTCACGGTTGCAACTTTCAAAGATCTCCCTTATGTACTTTTACTTAACCAGTATCGACTATTACATAGAAACTTAAACCTATACGTGTAACTATACCTATACGTGTTACTTTGGGGCAACACTATTGACTTAGAGACCATATTTGTTTTACAAAAAAGAGCCGTAAGGTCAATCTACAACCTCGGCCCTCGGGAGTCTCTTAGAGAACGCTTTAAGGAAATCGGTATTATGACGGTCGCCTGCCAATATATTTTTAATAATATATTTTATATTCGTAATAATTTGAGTGCCTACAAGCAGTATAAGGATGTACACAATTTCAACACCAGGCAGTGTAATAGACTAATATTGCCATCCTTTAGATTACAAAAAGTACTGTCCTCTTTCTTGGGGGTTGGTATACGCTTCTTCAATAAGATTCCGAGCGAACTGTTAGATCTGCCTTTCACTAAATTTAAAATTAAATTAAAAAGCATCTTGCTAAAAAAGGGATACTACACTATTGAAGAATACTTAAATGACAAAAATTCATTTGCATAGCACCTAGCTCCAACCTCTTATACTAAATTTTGTATAACGTTTTTTTTTTTTTTTGCCATGCTTGTAAGGAATTTGTGGAGACATATTGCAGCATAACATTTTAGCACGTCATGTCATTATTATAACTATAATATTATTTTTCTTTCCTTTTATTGTCTTGGTCTTATTGAGTATGCATTGTTTGCTATAACTCCATTTATTCTTCAAAAAGTGATTCTGTAACATACTTCTGTACAATACTTATTAAAAAAAAGAATTTGAGATATAAATAGAATATGAAATATAAAGAAAAACAATATTCAGCTAGACGTGTTGCTGGGGAGTTTCTTGCCGCTTCTTCTCCTTTACAGCATCAACACGTTGCGAAGCGGTGTACATAGAATAGGAAGTAAAAAAAAAAATTAACTTACATGTATGACCTTCAAAAAGTGTTCTCCAGTGGAACTTATTTTGAATAAAAACTTTTGAATTTGAATTTGAAAAAAATTTAACTGACGTTAAAATTTTTTGTTCTATTGGCAGCAAATAAAAAAAACATATAATTAAACAGTAAACACTATAGAATAATAGAACTATAAATCCTTAAAAATTAATGAAAAGGCTTACCTTTTTATAAAATTTATTACAAATACAAGTGGAAATAAACCAAGCTCCAGGAGGAGGGCATAGTTGGTATGTTTCTGTAATTTCTGTAAATGAAATTAAAGTGCTTGGTAAACAGACTTTTATTGCACTTTCGTTGTCATTTTGGTAACAACGAAACCCTTATAAAATCATCATGGCTACGTATATCATTATCACATACACCGTAAAGCGAAACAAGCGGACATGTAAACAATAGACATAATTATTGTTTCATTTATTTATTATTATTAATTGATATGGAGAAAGTATAGTGGAATTTTTATTATATATCCCTATTAATATTATTAGTCAAGTTAAAAACTAAAATATCCTATAAATAAAACTAACTCAAAAATATATATACAATAGTAAAAAACTAAAATTAAAATAAAAATCTATATTAAAACCCGACCAGCCCCACCAGATCACTGTTACTGGGCATTGTACCTAGAAGACTGGCAGCATTACCTCGCTGGATACAAAGGTTAATTCTTTGAGCGAGGTAAGCTCCAGCCTTCCAGTCTCCTGTTGTATCGACCAGGCGTTTTTTAATACTTTGAAATAATTTGTGGGCACTTGGCCCCCATGGGCCCAAAGTCTCCACCCCAAACGGCTCAAATATGTAACCAGTTCCAAGGGTTGCATATTTGAGCCGTTTGAGGTTTTCGGCAGAAGTGGCAGTGCGACCGGCCCCAACTTTGGACTCCTGGAGATGAGAAAGCGCCAGTGTGTCGACACAGGTAAAGGTCCCACACAAGCGGTCTTCCCAAGCTCCAGAGAATCAAGGTCATACCGTCGGGCCTCTTGCCATCGTCGTGGACCAGACCGTTCGTTCGTTAATTGATTAAACACTTACCTATGGCCACAGGGCAAAATTGAAATAATACATTCTCCATTTACTATTTTTGTGATTATAATTACGTGCCGTAATAGCCAACCGAACTAAAGCTAAGGAAGCTAATAGATACGTTATCAAAACCACCCAATAATCTTTAGATCGAGAACTTATAGCTGAAGCCACTACTAGTGTTATAAATAAACCATCAGTGATTAAGTTTGCATATTTCGTAGCACTACTTTGAGTCCCTCTCTTGCAGTCCTTCCAGACTTTGGTAAAATCCGTCATCTTTGAAAGTAAATGGAGAATTTTTTGGAGTTTTTCTGCGTTCCTAAGGTAGTTTTTATCTAATACTTTTTCGACCGAATTGATGTGATGACTTTCAAATGCTTCTGTTGTTTGTACCTTTGAAAATTATGTGATTATGTTATTCTTGAGAGAATCGACTCACGGCCGGTTCCTATATTTTACTAACAGTTTATTTGTCTTATTACTCCATACAATTTTTACCACTGGTAAGGAAGTGAATTTTTATTTTTTTTATTGCAGGAGTTCAGCAGACAGGCAGACGGCCCACTTGATGGAAAGCGGTTACCATCGCCTGTGGATATTTGTAACCCCAAAGGTGCTACAAATGCGCTGCTGCTCTCTTAAGGGAGACTGGAACCTGGTAACTAATGCCGAAACACAACTCAAGGTTGTTATGGCGACATACTTTAGACCAGGGGTGGTAGCCATCAAGTCGGGCAAATGCCCTACCACTTGGCTGTGGGTTGTTTTGTCACCTCTTACGACAGGCCGCCCGGCCGCAGGAAATTGTATTCTTTCTCCGTTCCTGCACGGATAGAGAATTTATAGTAAGATCCAAGAACCGGCCCATAGACTTGAGAATTATCTGTCTTGAAATTTTTCACACTCAAAATATGACGCTGCAATTGTGTGAAATCGACATATCGCAGCAGGTTACAACTTATCAGAAGGAACTTTCGTGTTTATTATATTGTATAATTACTATTTATTATTATACAATATAGTGTATATACTATACTTTACTGAGCTCCAATCACTTTACTCCGCTGGGATGCTTATTTAAAAAATCAGAATACCTGATATTT
Organism: Dendrolimus kikuchii; assembly: GCA_019925095.2. NCBI lineage: Eukaryota > Metazoa > Arthropoda > Insecta > Lepidoptera > Lasiocampidae > Dendrolimus > Dendrolimus kikuchii. The sequence continues at coordinate 16,502,754 of CM034395.1, read as the reverse complement.
CATCGTGCACTCTCCATAATCCCTCTGCGCCATCATCCATGGCTTTACCTATAAGCTGTTCTATTCGACCCTTTAGTCTTTCATCCCTTAATGATGGATATTTCAATTGTGGAAAAACCACGTGAGTTTTTTCTGCAGCCCTTTTTTGGCTAGTTTTATATGTTCACTTTCATTTGGCACAATTTTTTTTATTAAAATAAAAACCAACGAATGGCTACTGTGATAATTTCTTTACAGTATTATGTACAATAATTAGTAGTAGTAAGAGCTCTTTTATATTACAGAATAATCAACAGCATTATGTTTGTTATGTAAATAAAGTAATTATTTTAGTCCTCTTGTTATGATCGTTACTTCACATTTTTAAATATCATCAATAACGGGATAGCCTGACTGATAGCAATAAAAAATAAACTCATTTTATCTACTGTGTATTATTACCAATTTATGCATATAATATATATACACACACACACATATATATATTTAGTTGTTATACATAATATAGTTACATAGTATATTTTTAAGTTTTTGCGACTAGTATACGTCGTGTTGGAATAATATATAAATCAAATAAATTACCGCGCTTTAAACCATTAAAAGATAGTTTATTATAAAACAGATTTATTATTCTACTGTAATTTCACTATATAAAGATACACGTAACAGAAAATATTCTAGTCTCAAATTATTTAGTTTACTTCAAATATTCATAAACAGTGTACACATTTCTCGCTTTCAACAAAATGCATACCAATTACAAAAAAAAACATACAAATTATTTTCTAATTATTTTCTTTCTTCTAAAAGCGAAGGTCTGGTCTTTGCAGCCATTTTCAATTGACCTATGAAAAGATCAAACGATGAGGTCGTTGCATATTTCGCTTTATACTTGTCACAGTGTTCGAAAAATATAGGATACAAATACGGCAGTTGAGCGTGGTCCAATGTTGGGAAGAGGTGATGTAGTGCATGATCTCCAAAGAAGGTCATCACTTTGAATAAGCTTCCATTAATATCTGTGCGGTCCATTACAGCTTCCAACTCAAACATTCCCCAATCAGGTGTCAGGTCACTGAAATCAGAATTTTTTATTTACTAAAATTTAATATGACCCGATAATGTAGTACGTAATAGGTAGTAAAAAAGTAGAAGCTTGTAATTTAGTAATGCCGTTTTCTCTATGGGATTGGTTACAGTCTTGACTATTTATATACAAAAAATACTAAATCTTATTCTAATTTAAACATGTTCCCCGTTTGGAAATGGTGTTTTTATGGAGATGTGACTTCAAATGTGAAATGTGTAGTTTTTGGCGAAATTCAAAATGGATAATTTTGTGAAATGACTTATTACCGAACTTCATCACCGTCCTTGAAGATTTTAGGGTGATGGTGAGCAGCGTTGGAACCAATAGTGAAGAAGATTAAACTTGCAGTGCAAATGATCCAGAGCCATCCGACGAAGGCGTCGTAGAAAGGAACGCCGCTGACAGCCCACATCCAAACTGGTAAGAGGAAGCCAACCCCATCATGCCAACGGTAATGTTTGGTGAAGAAGCCTTCGCGCACAAAGTTCAAGAGAAATCTGAAAACAATTTATATAATATATAGCATTTTCTGATGTGTGTAACAAAAGTGAGACTTATTAAACATGACTAACTGCAAGTGAGGTGTGTAAGAATAAGCCTAAATGGCACTCTGTTGTTCGTGCCTACCCCGCAAGGGAACTGGCGTGAAGTTATGTATGTATGTATGTATGTATGTACTAACTGCAAGTAACACAGTCTATTAATCTGTATTAATTTATTTATATCGGTTTACTAGAGATATTCGATCTTTCCGCATTTTCATGTCAGTCCATATTTCAGATGCCTTAAGCTTATCCAAATACTCATTCATATCCCGAATAATTTTCCTCGAATAACGTAAGGTCGATAGTGTATCATAGTATCTTCACCCACCTCGGTGCTATCGTGCAGTTCTTCTGATCTTTATTGCATAAACACCGACGTGTAATATGCTTGTCAGTTTGGAGTATGAATCGTCACTACGCAATATCGGTAGCAGGATTATATATCTATATCAGGAGTCTCTAAACTTTCCAGCCTTAGGCCCTTACTGATTACACCAGTAAGTAAGTTGCAAGGGCGAAAATAAGTTTTACAATGTTAGTGGGATTCATTTCAATTAGTTATTATGCTGCGGATAATTTTTCTGCGGGTTATTAATACATCAATCGTGATTAAGTTTTACATAACAAGTATATAAAACCGTTATTTAATCATTATATTAAAATCACTGTTTTTTTATTAAACTTATCCCAGCAACAATAACAAGAAGAAGTCTGTATTTGTCGGAGACCAGATTGATGACACTGACGTGCTGGATTTGATTTGCTGGCCGTTGTTTGGAGACCTCTGATCTATAATGAGTGTCGCTAGTTCAATATATATATTAATTTAGGCAACAATGAAGAATGTTTATTTATCTATGTTAGGGACTGTATGAAATTAGATATAATACTGAAAAAATAACGATGGTGAAAATACATATATTTAATACTAATAAACAAAAATGTCATTCTCTTATAATCAAAATAAATCTAAAAAACAAACATACGAAAGAGTTCGTAACAATCTACATCTAAAAACTCAATGGGGTTTTGAATAGTATATTTTGACCATATCTCATTTATAACCAACAAAATTTTGAAAAATCTTTGTAGCTTTTAAATTTATTGGTTACATCTAATTTAAATAATATATGACTTACCGTTTTAAAAAATTAAGGATGAACATGAAAGGAAAAATCGCAGTTTCGATAACGAAAGCAAAGTAAGCGTGAACTGGTTTTTCTCGAGGATTCCAAAATACCAGAGGTTCGAAACCACTTACTTCCAAGTCCATCAGTGTATTGGGATAAAGATGATGAGAAAGTGCATGGCTTACTCTGAAGTCTCTGTAAAAATACAAATGTTTCTTTATGTATATTAGCTATGAACCTCTTATTAGAATTTCCGGTACAGGGTAAACATTTTTACTTTTATTTTACACATCGCATCTCTTTGTAAAAAAAACTTGTTAGCATGCATAATTTTACGAGTATAAGTACATAAAGTCACGGAAAAAGAATACTATTAAAATTATTAGAAGTTCTTTAAGCTTTCAAACATTCTGTCAACCTAGTATAGGTTGACAGAATCTCCCGTAATAAAATATGCGCGCGTAATATTTAACACTGGAAATTTCTTCGCCCCTTTCTGACGTAAATTTCGGATCCATATCCTTCAGAAACTAACCTAAGTGTTACTTTAAAAAGTATCCTATATTCATAACCTTAACGTAATTGATTATATCGAATTTTAGGTAAATAAAAACATTTTCAAATCTAAACATATAGATCTATATAAACATTCAAACAAATTCATTGCACCCATACAAATATATAAATATAGTTACAATAGTATGTTATTTACAAAGAAAAACTAGAAAGAATACTAAGCCTAGGTCACCTCGGTTAATAGTCAAGTGGTCTAAAAGTCTGGCAATGTTATCTTTGAACTACATAATCCGTTACATAACACTCTAATTCGTTGAATTAGTTAGTTTTCTGATAATTTTGAGTGCGCGATCTGGTGATTAAAAAGCTTTTTATAAAGGTTCAAGGTCTTATCATGTTATGGCACACACATCAAACTTCATAAACAAATGACTATTTCTCTCATACACATTTTATATATTCGCGTTGTCTGAATGAATTAAATACAGTGAAACCTGATTAAGTGAGACATCAAGGGACCTGCAATGTGGTTTCACTTATAGAGGTATACCACTTACCCAGTATCTCAGATATCCAGGTATAAATAAATATCTGTCTCATTTACAGAGGGTTCCATTAATAGAGGTCAGAATACAGGTTATTTCAGTTATAGAGGTGCGATTATTAAATTTTATCTTTATTCTGAATTATTCTATAAACAGTAGAATTTGGCACATTAAATTCGACACAGACTTCATCCCGTGTCTTCCCACTTTCATAAACGGATATTAACTTCAGTTTTTCACGTAAGGATAAAGATTGTAGCTTCCGTTTTGAAATTTTTCAAATAAACATCCGTATGATAGTAAAGCGAAACTAAAACTGGAGGTCATTGAGTCTCAAAATTACTTACATAGTAAAGTGAGGAATTTGCGAGTAGAATAAGAATAAGTAAGTAAACAAACAAAACGATGTTATCTCAGTTACAGAGGTCTATGCATATAAAATTCATTCGCTGTCTCAGTTATAGAGATAACTATGATAATAAATCGAAAGAACGAATCCCAGATATAGAGGTTTGCTTCGTCCCACTAACAGGGGTAATTCAGTGCCAAATTGTTGGGACCTTAGCATGAGTTCCAGTTATGGAGGTTTCTCACTTATTCAGGTCCCACTTCACCAAGTTTCACTATAATTATATTCACAGACCCATCAATTTTCAAAAAGGTTAGCGGCGTATCGACAATGTTTTCTTTGACTTTCATTCATGATCACCAATTAAGAAGTGCTTCTCTTGGAGTAGAATTTAGATCCTATTTATTATAATAAGATTCATCTGTCTTAACCATGAAGTCCTTATGATAATAATTATACCGGGGCAGGTGTTTGATGACTCACCTATATGACCATAAACTAATATTGAAAAAATACATTCTCCAATTATGTCTTTTGTGAATATAGTTGTGTGACGCGACGATCAGCCAAGCAAGAGATAAGGAAGCAATGAGGTAAGTTGCCATCACTATCCAATACTCTTTGGACCGACAAGCTATCACTGAAGTTATTAGAAGAGTTACAAATAAACCATCAATAATTAAATCTGCATATTTTGGAACGCTTTTTGGTATTTTCTTTAATTCTTCTCTTATAGCCCTTTTTAGACTTTGGTAAAATCCATCATCTTTGAAGGTGAATGGAGAATTTCTTGGAGTTTTTGCCTCCCTGAGGTAGAACTTTTCTAACATTTTTTCGGCGATCGGATTGATGTGATGGCATTCGAAAGCCTCTGTTATGTCTGTTCCCTGAAAGATGTAAGTATGTGAATATGATGTTTGCAATAAAAATAAAGAAATGGGATTTAACACATACTTAGGGATCTTGTACACGCTAAGAAATTTCACCGTGTCTGCGGTAGACCGGACCAATTCATCATGCACATGACTAGAATTTAATCGGATCTAGCCACAAAAATTAGACAAGATAAATAGGAACGTGTAAACGATATTCTCATAGTCTACGTTTTTGAGTAGTCGCGCGTAGAGTTTAGTAGGGTACTAGTGAAGTTTGTTTGTAAACAAAAAATCATTTTAATTACGAAGCATAAAAACGTACTCAAATTTTCTGAACCTCCTCACCTACTCCGCCCTTTCCTCCACCGCAACAAAACAAAACATGTAGCGTCTATCGCAGACAATTTTTTTTTCTTGATCAACGTTGGAGCAATGTGCACAGTTCGTGTGTAGAAACGACACGAATTCTTGCGTAGACCCAGCGAATTTTTGTAGCGTGTATAAGAGCCCTTAATCTATTAGAATAGATTGTTAATTAAAATTTTATTATTTTGAAATAAATATTTTTTTCTATTCTACAATTCTATATTGTATTAATATATTTAGAATAGAATAGAATAAACTTTATTGTACACAAATGCTACATAAAATCAAGAATATTAATATATAAGTACAATCGGCGGCCTTATGGCCCATGGCGATTTCTTCCAGACAACTTTTGGATGGAGTATAAGAAGGACAACAAAAATCGGTAATTACTAAACCAGCACTCGTACAAGAATTTAATTTATTAATTAATAAATAGTAATATATAAGATAATTTAATAAATATAAACAACTAGTGTTTATCCGGCGGCTACGTCGCGGGTCAAACTCTAGTGCGTACCTCTTGTTTAAAGAGCAGGCGTTAATATATACAGGTTACATTGTGTTTAATTTTTATGTCAGTACTTTTTGTCCCCTGAAAATTCACTTCATTTTATATCGCAAACTATCCATCTCCCGGGATGAAAAATATCTACGTCCATTTCCCTATTAAAACTTCATATGTACAAAACTACACCAAAATCGACTCAGTAGGTACTTCAGTAGTTTTCTCGTGAAAGCTTAACAGACAGACAGATTGGGTTACTATCGCATTTTTAAAAGATGATAAATTATTATATCTTCTAAACTTGAGAAATGATTAGTCTCCCATACGAACTTTCATGCCCTATTTCAACCCGTTCTAGTTTTATTTATCTATCCCCCGTACTATCTGCAAACTACGTAAATGACAAAAATCCAAAAAAGCCATAAATGCCAGAAATAATACATACATACATAAATACACATATTATATACATACAACAGTAAACAATAACACTATAGCTTCAGATAGTAATCTTTAACTAATCTGTTAAAAGAAGGTAATGATCGTATCTGCTTGATGTTTGGGGGTTGTGCATTCCAGAGTTGAATGGCCTGGACGATAAAAGAATCGTTGTAAAAACTTGTTCTGTTGGCAGGCGTTTTCAGTTTCAAATTCTCTGACAATTTAAAAAATCTCGAATCACTGTAATTAAGTTAGGGGACTTGGAATTAAACAAAATATTGTGAAGAAGAGACAGCATATTCGCATTCCGGCGAAGACGAATGGGAAGCCATTTGAATTTAATGCGAAATTTAGATATATGGTCATTTTTGCGTAGCCTAAATATGAAACGAATGCAAAAGTTTTGAAGCCGCTCAAGTTTATAAAGTTGATATTCTGCGAGGGCAAAATAGCTGACGTCAGCGTAGTCGAGGATGGGAAGGAGAAGCGATTGAGTATGTTCGGTCTTGCTGGTACACGGTAAAAAGTGCCGTAAGCACCTCAAACAAGCAGCCGATGCAAGCACATATTTATTCTCTTCTCAACGATTTTCATAAGCTTTTTAATGATTTTTATAAGGAATGGTTATTGGTTTCAACTTTTATTAATTATTATTAGTAACCTAGTTTATTAAAATATAAATATAAATGAAATTATGATTGACTACAAACTAACTGCTAATTTTCACGTTTTTCGTAATAGAAATATTAAAAATAAAATAATTATTTTATTGAAATCATTTTATATTCAAAGTTGTAAATAGGGAACTTAAATAATCACTTTCAATTTTACGTGTTACTATGGACTTTAAACAATACGAATAGTAAGTACTAATTTCATTACCTTAGTAAGTTCCAACCACTCTGCACCACCGGGATGTTGATCGAGGAAATCGGTGAAATCGTATATTCCATCGTGCACTCTCCACAGACCTTCGGCACCGTCGTCCATCGCCTTTCCTATCAGCCATTGTACCGGATCTTTCCAACCTTCATCTCTCAAAGACGGATACTTCAATTGCGGAAAACTCACGTGAGTTTTCTTTTCCGCTGCCCGCTGTTGGGCTATTTCTATATATTCAGCGTCTTTCGGTGGCATTTTCACTATATTTAACACACAAAAATAAGCACGCCAAACAAGTAACCTCCCCGTGTAATCTCCTTCGAACAACAAACTATTCCTACCAATCGCTGCTCTATTATATATCGCAATGTAATTAATCGACAGTTTCGTAGATTATTTATATGTTTGTTATGTAAACATAAAAAATATTTTACTTATCGTGGACTTACGCTGTACCCTAATTAAATTTTGATTTGTGTTTGTCATGTTATCAATTACCTCCGCACGTGACTTGGTCCGTATATAATTATATACATAGGCATAATATTATATTTCCTTTACATACATACATAAAACAAAGTCGCTTTCGTCGTCTGTATGTCCATGTGTCTGTATGTGTATCCGTGTATCTGTCTGTATCTTCGTTAACTCCTCCTAAATAACACAACGGATTTTTAATCGGTTCGCACCATCAATTAGATACTTTTTCATTGAAGATTTATATATACTATATAGTTATATAAAAAAATAGATGTCTTTATCTACATTATCCCACAATCTATGCATTTTTGTGGTACACATTACTGAGAAGGTTGTGCGGAAGGAGCTCTGGGACATATTGCCCGGATATGGGATTAATGGCCAATTGATGCGTGCTGTGCAGTCCACTTACGAGGACTGTATGGCATGCGTGCGAGTGGATGGCAGCCTGTCGCCCTGGTTTGACGTCAATATTGGCGTCAGGCAGGGCTGCGTGCTGTCGGCTTTGCTGTTCATTCTATACCTGGACGATTGTCTCCAGAGAATAAGATTGATGGATGTTGGGGTGTGGATGAGTGATCTAGTTGTAAGCACCTTGCTTTATGCGGATGATGCCGTGCTTTTAGCCGAATCGCCATCAGAACTGCAAACACTAGTCACAATGATGAAAGATGACTGTCAGGCGAGAGGCTTACATTTGAATGCGAAGAAAACAAAGGTTATGGTGTTTCAAAGAGAAGAAACCAAAACGAATGCAAGGATAATGGTCGATGATGTTATGCTGGAGCAAGTGAATGAGTTTGTATATCTTGGATGTGCTTTTAGCAGGGATGGAAGGTACACCGCTGATATAGAAAGAAGAGTGAATTTGGGGAATAGTTTGAATGGAGCGTTAGGTAAACTTCTAGGCGCTAAGAGCCTCAGCCAGAAGGCCCAGCTCGCCATACACAACGCGGTGCTGGTACCTACGCTCACGTATGGAAGCGAGAGTTGGGTATGGAAGAGAGAGCATGAAAGTAGAGTAAACGCGGTTGAGATGCGAGCACTGCGCAAAATCTGCGGAGTGACGCTCGCGGACCGCGTTCGTAATACCGAAGTAAGAAAGAAAGTTGGTCTGAAAGAAAGTGTCGGGGTGAAGGTAAGGAAAGGAATGCTCCGGTGGTTCGGGAATGTGGAAAGAATGCATGATGAAAGAATGACTTATGACTTACTATGACTAAGAATGTTAAACAATGCAAAAGTGGATGGATGCAGAAGTCGTGGAAGGCCACGACACACCTTCCATGATCAAATTGATCGTTTACTAGCGGAGGGTGATGTCAGGAGCCTTAAGAACAGACGAGTGTGCATGACAAGAGTTATGAATGTCAAAGAAGCAAGTGAGGTGTGTAAGAATGGGCCTAAATGGCGCTCTGTTGTTCGTGCCTACCCCGCAAGGGAACTAGCGTGAAGTTATGTATGTATGTACATTACTGAGAAACTAATCACATTTTCAGATTTGGGCTTTGACATAGTAATTTCAATTTATTTCTAGATGTGTTATCTATCATAAAAATATCAGTTTCTGCGTACAACGGAACACAAACCAACTTGACTGATAATTACTTTTCTTTTTCCTTCCACCCATTTTAATATTATATAAAATTATTAGAGCTAGGCATGTTTGCTGAAGAGTTTCTTGCGCCGCTTCTTCTCTTCAAGCCACAACATGTTGCGAAGCTGTAGTAAATTAGATTAGGCTCCCATAGAGTAAATAATAACCATAAACAAAATTAAAATTAAATACTTAAAATTAACAAGTTGGCGGTAGGCTAAATAAAACTTTAACAATACTCGTTGACACTTGACAGCTTTGTCTTCCGTGATCACGGCCACTGAAAAGTGGCCGAAACGTCGGAAAAATCAAAATCAAATAAAATTACCGCGCTTAAAACCGTTAAAACGTAGTTTTATTATGTATACAAGTCGCGAAAACTTAAGAAAATATTAACCAAATAATGTTTATATTTTACTAAAAAAAAACATGTTTATATTTTACTGGTCTAAACAAAATAGGTTTTAAATAGTAATAAGCTTTTTTAAAAAGGTTTTTAAATACAAGCTTTTGAGATCTCGAATATCATGTAGCAGCAGACTGCTAGCCAAGATAAGTAAAACGAGCCCAAACACGACGGGTCTATCTTGTTTAGTACAGGAGTTCTTATGGCCACCTTCCAACTCCATCATCAGATCAGCTTCATGGTACCATATTATTGCATTGTCACGCGATATACATATGCGTGCAAAATTTCAGCTCAATCGGAAACCGAAAAGTTGGTCAAATTTAACTTGCAAGATTCCACCCGAATTTACATACATACATACATATACAACAAAAGTAGCCTTATTTTAGAATAAAATTTACCTAAGTATTTTCAAATTATTTTCTAGAAGGATATTATTTTAAATCTTATTTCTTTGCATTAAAGTTCGAAATTGCATAATAATAATAAGGAGACATATAAGACCTTCTAATTTCAAAACACCCTATCTTACATACGTATATTGTATATCTTACATATACACGTATACAAAAATATATAGTTTATTAACAACTTTGATATACAGACAACAACTACGCTCTTTCAATTTTATGTTATTGTTACAACTCGGGTCCCGACAAAAACAAAATCCACTTGCATATCTGAAACAAAGCACATTTATTACCCGTCGGCATTTGAACTAATAACATTTAAATTCTTTTATAGTCGGCATACGGCCTATTGTTGTATTGTGATCATTAGCCAGGTGTTACGGATTTTAAAGTACAAGCGGATTCTAGAAAATTCGGTCTACGCGGCCGGGCGTACATATTGCATCTGTGCAGTATAAAGAAATGGCCCGATTGAGGGAAGGGCAGTCGTGCGATAACTACGAGCGAAGCAAGACGTGTGTACTACATTCGGGAATCTAATAAGTGACGGACTTTGCGAGTTTTATTGAATTACGACCTTCTGCATTACGTTTGGACTTGTTGTGTTCGATTATATTTGTACCTGTGTTATAGGTGTTTGTATAGTTCTAATAAACTCTATTGTAATTCTAACGTGTTTGTATAGTTCTAATAAACTCTATTGTAATTCTAACGACATTTTAATTCGAGTCTCGCGACTCGTAACATTATTATAGATACAAAATAATAAACGTGCATTCAGTGAATATGAACGGAATAGTATTTCTGGGCAAAGCTACATTATCTTTGTATTTTTGAACTCAGAACCAGAGCTTGAAAACGTTATCAATTACCTTTAAAAATATCAGTAATTACCGATATCTTCGAAAAAGATACTGCCATAGCGGTATATTTTTTAACGTTACTTGGTAACTTTATGATTTTAACGTTATAATAACGTTAAAAATCGTATGTATAATACGTATCGATACTTTTTATGTTATTTCAAGCGACGTTGCCATTTTTAAGAATTGGCTTTATTATTTTCATTTATTATTTCATGTTAACGAAACAATCGACAAACACAACTCTAAATATTACGCGCGCTCTTAGCACAGTTTGACAATCTTTGCGAGTGAAAGAGAACGACGATGGTAAGAAAACATAGTTATAACGGTAAAATTACTGATAAAAATAGTATTAACCTTATATTTTTTACCATTAAAATTGCTAGTAATAACGGTAAGTTTTATGACCTTATTTATTTTTTCCCGTTATCTGAAATTAACATAAATAACGATACCATATTCTTACCGATATTTCAAGCCCTGCTCAGAACTTCCGCATTCGTAGCAGCTTTTGTGTCCTTAACAAAGACACAAACTGCAACAGATGCACTACTCCCCGCAAGTGTGGGGAAAATAAATAATTGTTTACATTCAAAACATTAAGGTTGGTACGTACAATATTCTGAGTAATGTTCAAAATTTAAGATCACAACTTATTTTCAATGATGATCAATCGTACAACTAAAAAAATGCCAATAGCGTATAATTCATATTTAATTTTAGAGTCGCATTAAGAGCGTCTATATGTGCTCAAGTTTATTTTAAATCAAGAACATTATAATTCATATAAATGGCCCTATCTACTAAAACCGCCTTCGTAATTATAATCTTAAGATAACAGAAGTCATGATGTTGAAATGACGTATAAGTTATTGTTGTCTTTCTTTAAAGTTCCATGATCAATTTGACAAAAAAAGAACCTGCATTATTTATTTTATTTAAGTTTATGGCTTGGCAGCTAGGCCTTTAAGCCAGATCTTAGTTTACAATATAGTTTCTTCATTTTCTTAAGCCTATGTGTAGCACAGCTGAACTGTAGGTAATCAGCTAGTGCCATTCAACAGAGTTCTTGTAACAACTCAAAAGGCCACATTGGACTATACAGTTCACATTTCTCACAAAACACAAAATTACTACTCAAAAACTATCAATATCCTACAAATATTGTTCATTTTAGAGTAGTTTTACACATTTTTAGAAAATAAAACTGCACAGCACAACATCTCCTTTCAGTTCCCGCCAAAAACTCAGAACCTGCATTTTTTCCGTAAAGGAACAGATAAAAATACAAATTCTTCTGGCAGAGGGCCTGTAGTCAAAGGCGACAAAACCACCTACAGCCAGGTGATAAGGCATTCGACAATCTGGGCAGCTACCCCTAAAGTCTGTTTCAAATAGGCCGGTATGGCTGACACATGCGTAAAACGTAACTTGTAGGTAGCATTATCGTAAACTTTTCTACAAAATAAATAGCACATTTAATTACTATTAGACATATAGAAATATAGGGGAACAGACATTAAAGCCGCCACTCCCCTATAGTGGGAGGTCCGAACTCAACAGTGGGACGTTTATGGGCAGTTATTATTATTTATATAAAAATAAATTATATATTGTAATAACTTATTAACTTATTAATATAACAGAACAGAACCATGATTTTTTATTTTTCTATTAACGTAATTTCTTCCATACCGTCCTATTTGAAATACACTGTAATCTAGAACATGGCGCCATATCAACCTTGAGTCGTGTTCCGATATGAGTAGCCCGGTTCCAGTCACTCTTTCGAGGCCAGGAGCTATTGGTTACAGCTCTGATATTGCAAATTGCTATAGGCAAAGGTAATCATTCTCTAAAAGGTGGGTCATCAGTATGTCTGCTGTATGCTAGCAATAAAAAAAAGAAACCTTATAAAATTGTCTTGCCTTATAAAATCCTTAAGTAATTTTTCTCAAAAACCAGGTAGGTGTAAGGCGAAATTTAGCAAGAAGGTGAATCTTATATACTGCTACGTGAAAAAAGTCAAAATTAGGGGTAGGTAGTTACGTACGTGTAACTGAAGGTGATTTTTTTCATAAGTGTAAGTTTATAGGCGTGGGTATTATCAGACAGATCTTGAGAACTTTAATGATGTTTCTTAATCAAAGCCCTATGAAAGGTCGACATATTTTTTACATTAACTCTTACTTGTTTTTGAATTTTTTTTCATAGTTAGATATTTATATGCATGTATCTTCAAGACCATTATATTTTACTGGGTGTTTCCAATTTGTAGTTCTTCTTCCCGGATGCACAGTATTCGGAAAAGAATTTCATTATTTTTATTACACACCTTTAGGTGCTGCAAAAGGTTCTGCGTGTGTATTTTGCTACTGTTCTCAATCCGCTACGCTAAACTTCATCTTGATTTAAATAATAAAATACCCTGTTTAGGTATATAGTTAATTTGTTTTATAAATAGAAGTTGATAAATCGCGATTGTCAAATATTTACATTTTGCAATTGATAAACTCTGACAGTTGAATGACTTTGAATTTTTTTAAATAATGTGATAACTAACTAACTAACTGATGCGGCTCACCGAACCAAAATAAGTGCTGACCTCCGAAATGCGAATACTCCACTCCTTCCTGTTCAGCGCTGTCTCCTGCCAGTCATCGGCATGAAGCTCGCGCAGATCAGCCTCCACTACGTCGCTCCAGCGATATCTGGGCCTACCAACTGGTCGCCGTCCCGTTGGTCGGCCCAGATAGGCTCTTTTCTTCGCGCAATCCTCCCCCATTCTATGTAGATGGCCAAGTCAGCGCAAGCGATGTGCCTTGCTCTCGCCTATTATATTGGGCTCATCCACCAGTTCTTCGATTTCAGCATTTTTACGAATCCGCCAGTTGCCATCGCTTCCCCGTGTCGGACCCAAGATCTTTCTTAGGACCTTTCTTTCAGTCACCAACAGCTTGTTCTCCTCCTTCAGTGTTAGGGTCCAAGCCTCATATCCGTACATCAATATTGGACGTATGACAGTTTTATATATGCGTATCTTGGTCTTACGGTTGAGAAGCTTGGATACCAACACCTTATGAAGCGCCGCGGTACATCGTAGGGTATTTTGAATTCGAATGTCTATATCTTCCTCGCGGGTGTTAGTGTTTGTTAGAGTACAGCCCAGGTATTTAAATTTGGACACTTCTCTCTCTGTAGCTGGTATCTCCAACATGCAAGTCCTCTCTGTTCACACGAGTGTTCTTATAGCGTCTCATGTGGAAATACTCGGTCTTGTCGTGATTGATCCTGAGCCCTACTTTTAACGATTCTTTTTCCAGAAGCATGGTGGCTTCAGTGACGTCTCCCCGACAAGTTCCAAATAAGGCTAGGTCATCCGCATAGCCTATAATCATATGCTCTCCATTCAGTTCGATCCCAGTTTGAAGTACAAGTACTGTTCTGATTACATGTTCCAGAAATAAATTGAAGAGCATAGGCGAAAGGGCATCGCCTTGCTTTAATCCGGTAATAACCTCAACGTCGTCACTAAATTCTGCACCTACTCTTACACGCATTTGGCTATTTTCTATGGCTACGACGTTCATATCTGTGAGTTTTTTTGGGATTTCGAATTCCGCCAAAATAGTTCTTAGGGAGCTACGGTCTATGCTGTCATATGCTTTTTTGAAATCCACAAATAATGAGTGAATGCTTTGAGCATATTCCCATTTTTTCTCCATTAATTGTTTGAGCAAAAAGATCTGGTCAATGGTGCTCCGATTACGACGGAAACCAGATTGATAATCACCTAAAATATTTTCAATGTAAGGTTAATAATGTGATATTTTCGAATTTTTTATTTTACTAAACATTCTTTTACCTTACCAGTGCTAGAAAATTTACATTTATTTTATAGAGTTTATGTATAAGACTTCGGAAATGCATATTATTGTCCATTAGGACCTCTCAAATAAGTATGTTTCGAATGGTTAAAGAACGAAAGGATTGCGATAGCAAAAGTTTACTAATCATATTATCAAGTTCCACATTACACAAGACATCTTCTGAAATTCAGGACTTTTATCTTCGAGCTTTTAAAATCTGGTATAAGTTATAATATATTCTTGATGTCTTTTCTATTACGTGATGCTGTCTGAGAAGTTTTAGGTTTAATGAACCAAAATAATTGCAAGACAACAACATTGTTGCTATAAATTTTTCTATTAGCTAGTTCTTTTTTATGTCGAATTTGAACAGTCATATTATGTAAGTAGGTGTATACACATTGGACACAGCATAGAATTGATAACATTAATAATAATTGTAAAATATAAATATATAATGACTTAAAACATTGTATTTTATTATTACTTATGTTTAAATTATTTAAACTTTTTAAATTAGGTACAATTTGCACCAATATCAGTTTCAATCTGAAGAAATATAAATTATTGCTCTTATAATTCTGGTAGGCGACAAATATATGAATTTCGTCATGTTTGGAGCAAAAGGTATTGTTGTTACGGACGTAGCCATTTTGGCAAAAAAGAATCGTCGCAGTATTTTTTTGGAAACTACTAGTCCTATATATAATCTACCTATGAAAGTATTAGTAAGAATATGTTATGTAATAATAATGCTGTAGTACTTACTTAAAATCGCGGAAAGAAAATTATAATTTACCACGTGAGGATTGATATTTATTGCAGTATATGTGGTCATGTGAAGCATCAATAGTCAGATTGTGAAAAATCTTAAAGATGTTCCTTAATGATTTCGTTATTTAAAACCATAGGTTGCCAGATATTAGTTTCTGAAATCTCCTCAATTCCAAAATTATGTTTCCCCTGACGTTAGTGGATAACCATAATTAGAATTTTTTTTAAAATAACTCTCAGCTTTAAAAAATACTTTCAAAGAAAATACTTATATTTCCATGGTATATTTAGTTTTTAAGATACATAAGTATAGAGTATTTTTTACTCTAGACCTTTATTTGATTCCACAGTCAAATAAAGAACACAGTGGATCTTTGTTACTTTTATGGAACCCTTCGTTGTTTCTGCACTACTATGCACTTGCCAGATTTATTTTGATAATTTGAGTGCAATTAATATAATGTGTAGTTCTAAATAAATCTTACCCTTTCTTTCTTTTATATTTTCCAACGTAAAATCCGATTTGTCAAGAAACAAAATGCAAAGTTCAGAGTTCATAGCTACTGACAAATATACTAAAACCAAAGAATCCGCTTTCCGAATAATCAGCCTCGATAAAGTTATCGTGTGTCCCTATTTTTTCCGGCCTTTTCGAGTAATCCGATATCTTACAAGCGCGGCAAAACAATCAGTCTAGATTTTCCGGCTTCTGTTTATATTATACTTCCTGCTTTGTAGAGGGTGTGGAATATTTTTGTTGTCTTATTAATCATATAAGTATAACTGGCTTTTATTATATTGTTATAATAATTCAATATCTACATTTTCTACGTTTATATCAAATTTTAAGTAATTCTTTTGACTTTTGACTTTAATCTGGGTTCAGCACAATATATCTTTCCTTTCCATACTCCTCTCTATTAATTTGACTAAAAACATTCATTAAACTGACTTCTTTTTACAACATCTTGAAGTTGGTGCCAAGTAAATCATAAAAGAACAGCAACATATTGGCAAACTACAGTCATTTTTATGTTTTACTTTGCACCCACTTCAAGATGTTGTAGAAAGAATTTGGTTAAATATTTATCTTTTGCTTTTTAGTCTAAAGTCGGATTTGTTTTTGTAAAAAAAAATGGGCAAAAACTTGAATAGCTTTAGAAATAATATATTAAGCGCCAGTAGAAATTGTATAACTGGTACGATATACAATTTTGCCATTGTCACTTTTCTGTGTAGATGCTCTTCAACAAGGGTTGCTCGCGGTTTCCCTGCGATCCACTCATCAGATTCTGACTAGGTGACAATGAGACCTCGGGGGATACCTTTCGGTTAAAAAAAATCCAAATCGGTCCACAATTGACGAAAAAAATGCGTAACATGCATAAAAAATATTAAGTGCCTGGAGAAATTGTAATACTGGCATATATATATATATATATATATATATATATATATATATATATATATATATATATATATATATATATATATATATATATATATATATATGTGTATTTGTTTTTTATCGAAAAATGCAGGCACTCGGCGCTCTTTCAATCAGGGTTACTCTCAATTTCCCGGGGGCCGTTCATCAGATCCTGACATGGTGACTATGGGACTAATTCGGGAGTATATTGAAAGCGGTTAAAAAAATTTATTTGCAAATCGGTTCACAATTGACGGAGCTATCGCGTAACAAATATAAAAAAACATACTGATGTATTGAAAATCTCTTTCTTTTGAAAGTGGGCTAAAAATGGTCTTATAAAGAAAGTAATGTATCACTATAAATATGCATTTTGGTTTTTAAAGTTTAGAACTATTTTGGTAATAACCCTTATACAAGTCTTAGTCATGTCCGTCCATTGATCCATCTGTCCAACCATCAATATTTGCCGTGTAGTCGACTGTTGTTCCTGTCTTTACTATGGAATGTGACTACTGTAAATTGTTTATTCCATGTGTATGTGGTAACCATAGAAACAAATTTTATTTTCTATCTATGTCAGAGCCAACTATCTACAGTAGTTATATAGCAAATATAAAATTATACATACATACATATATAACTTCACGCCAGTTCCCTTGCGGGGTAGGCACGCACAACAGAGTGCCATTTAGGCTTATTCTTACACACCTCACTTGCCTCTTTGACATATACAAAATTATTATATACATATACAAATATAAAATTAAATGATGAATAAACAATTTGTTAATTCCTTAGGATGCAAAGAAGGGACAAATGAACATTACGAATTCGTCAAATTTCGATCACTACGTTTTGTATGTAAACGTGTTTTATTACGCCTATTCCATAGATGTTTTATAAAAACAATGGCTTTATAAATTGGAGGTCGTTGCGTAGCAGATATACGTATCCATTCTGATACAGATATAGCCGGAACTATCTTGACATCCTTTTTCGGGACCTTTTTCGCTTATCCCAAGGGATTCCTAGCTACACGGCAGCATTATTTCGACTGAAATGGTAAATGTTTGTTTTTTTTTGTAAAGAAAAGGAAGTTTGTATTAAGATCAAAGTGTTTTAAATGTTTTATTTTAAATAACTCTTGTATGTATTTAGGCGAAAATCCACTTGGTTATATTAAAGCTGTAATAGACGGTTCATTTATGTCTTTTGATTTGGATGAATCAACCAAATTGATACATATAAACATAAACTTCAATCATAATGTGATTACCGTGGTGTCCTTTCAGTGTGTATTTCGATGAAAGTGATTCAATTTGATTGAATCGTCTAATATCAGCTTTACGGAATACTAGGAATAGCAAACTGCTAGAGAAAATGCTAACGATTATATTTATTTCAAAATAAATCACACGTATTATTTATCGAAAGTCATGAGTCTACAATCGTACGACAGTAAATGTGTAATTTTTAAAAAATAAGTTCCAAATTTCTCAACGGCTTCACTATATAATGTCAGCTAATTAGAGCCACCCAGCACAAGATTGTTTCTCTCGCAAGTTGCCTACGCGCGGACGACAAGTAAACTACTCGTTGAAAACTTAATGCTTGAAGTGAGTCACGTATACACCTGTACAAATCGCTGAAAGATTACTCAGCAATTCGTAGACCTCATTGACCACGCGAGATACCCTAGTTGGCATCGTGGTGTCCATGCACCCGTGGACAGCGGTGTTTGTCAAGTGTCGCGTGGCTCTAGTGAAGCTATGACCCATATTCATTTATTTAATTTATTTGGAAAACATATAATAATAGATATTCTTAAATATACAATACAAAACTAATACATGTATATTTAAATCGAGTTACCACTGAAAATAGTTTATATAATAAACAATTTGAAATAAATTTTACAGTATAACAAGTAAATAACATGAAATGTATATTTAGGTGATGTCAATCAAAAAATAATGAAAATACTGTCATACATCAGAATATTAAAAAAAACTTCAACCATTAGTTACAAACAAAATAGATGACAAAAGTATAAGTCATTGCAAAAAAAGTACAAATTACAAAAATAATAATTTGAATTTTATAAACTTCTGTTTTCGTATAGAGAATAAATAAGACTAGTTTTTCAACCAACTTATTTTATCATTCAACTTATTATTTAAAAGTTTGTGTTAGACCAAACGAATTGAAGTTCTTCTTTACCAGGCCGTAGATTATAAAAAATCCATCTGGTGAATGTTTGCACATTGACGGTTAAATGTTAACAAAAACTTCATTGGTTACGATATATTATCCCTGAAATCCCGCTTGGGTGGGTCGCATGTCGCATATCAATCACAGTTGAGGGTTTCCTCGAACGTTATACACCTATTTCTAAAATATTACTAGCTGTCCCGACAGACATCGTCCTGTCCGGAAAAGCTTCAATCGATATGCCGACAGCAGCGCCACCTACCGGGTCCAATTGTGAACCAACTCAGAAACCTTCTTTGGCTCATGCACAACAACTTTGCTAAAGATCATCACATGATCAAATGTACAGTTTACGATTCTATAAAGGATATACAGACAAATAATCATTTTTATATATAAAGATGAAATTCTAAGCATACCGTGTTTGTATATAAAAATCTATTTAAAAAAAAACCAACTGGAATAGACTATATAAACGTGTGAGGACACGATAGGCATTTTGTTTAAAATTTATTCTATTTGTTCGGGATTCGCGTAAAAACTACTAGGCCGATTTCGATGGGGATTTCGTTGATCGACAGCAAATTTTTAAAATGAAAATGCTATTTTTATCTTGAAAATTCCGCGGAATTTTTTCTGGAAATGATTTAAAAGGGCCAGATTGAAAATCATTTTGAATTCCAATGCGGTTTTTTCACTGGTCGATAGCAAATTTTATGTAATAAAATATGTGGTATTTTTTTTTGTCCCGGAAATCCGACGGGAATTATTCCGGGAGCGGTTTAAAATTGTTTGGATGCATACAAATTTGCTTATTCCGACACAGTTTCCACTAAAACGATAGCATAGCTTACATTTTTTTATATACTGCGGTACTTTGTGTGCCGGGAATCCCGCGGGAATTTGAAATCAAGCGTGGATGAAGTCGCGGGTAATAGGTAATATGAAGGTATATGATAAATCAAGTTACGTATTTACCGTGCTAAGACATTAAGTCACTAGCCAGGTGGTAGGGTATTTGCCCGACTGGATGTCTAGAGCATGCCACCATAACAGCCTTGAGTTGTGTTTCGGCATTAGTGACCAGATTCCGGTCTCCCTTAAGAGAGCAGCAGCGCATTTGTAGCACATTTGGTGTTGCAAATGTCCATAGGCGATGGTAAACTCTTTCGATCAAGGAAGCCGTCTGCTGAACTTCCGCAATAAAAAAAATTGGCACCGACTTCAAGATCTTGTAGAAAATTTTATTTTTTGCTTTGTAGTTACGCTTGAAGTCGGTTTCTTTTTTATTACAATTTTTTTGTTTGTTATTGTTTAAACGAATAAGGTTGTTTAGTATTATATGGATAGCTAATGATATTTTACTCTTATTATAAGGACGTATGCGTACTACACCTCACGTCTATAGACCTTAAATCACACACGGCATGAATTGAGGGATTCGCGCGCTTCTATGGAGTCCCATAGGTTATAGATTTAACGTTAAAAAACAACGACGATTGGAACGAGAAATTCGTAGTGTGCACAAGGCCTAAGACACGCAACGCGAAACGTAACTAATCAAATAAAAATACACGACTGAACAAAGATTGGTATCACTGTACATACAATGGACATTTGATTCCATTTAATAAAATAAAAATACTGTCTGTATAATATGTAATTTATTGAGTTAAAATTGTATGTAACATAAAAAAAAAACAATCCCCGATAGAGTTAAAAATATTCTAATTGATCAATCGAACAGAATCAGAGTAAGCACTACTTTTCTGGTTTGTGCAAGTTGGTGATGCCTGGCATATTGTAATGTGCCCTCTCTGGGTCACGAATACAACTTAATATAGACAATTTATATGTCTCACAAATTACCGCTATTCTGGGAGAACGGTCTCATTGGGCGCGGACATATGTATCCTTTTCGGAATGTATATATTCTTTGATTTTATCATCTGATGGAGGACGACAGAAAATGTTTTTATTAGTGTGAATTTAGTTATTTAATGAACACGCAGAAGTCGTGGTAGCTTAGTACTTAATACTGTCTAGTCAGAACTCGCGTTTCAAAAGAATCGTGGGTTCGAGTCCTGGCTGGAAAGCATACACATTTTAGGCACTTATCGTGAGGTAACTGGTGTCGTTTGTAACCCTAAAATACTGATTACTCTAAAAAGACAGGTCAATAAATCTATCATTAAGCATGTCCTTTTGTATGGCAGTGAAGCATAGCCTGTACTTAAACGACACTAGCAAGAGCTGCTTGTCACGGAGATGAATATGCTGCAGTGGATATTGTTATATTTAGGTGCTTGTATGGATGTTTTTGTCATGTTCCTTTTAAGGTTAATAATTAATTTCTAAACGATAAAATCGGCCATTTCCTTAATTAAATAATTGTTTTGTTATATTTTTATTTATTCTGTGGTTAACGCCTGTTTTGTATAGAGTAGTTTTCTGTAATTTACCATAATTATATGGAACAATATTTATCTCTAGCATGATGTATTAATTGTGTATAGATTATAATTTAAAATCTCTCAATTGTATATAGACGGTATTCAGTACATTTTATTTTCGTGTTGGCATAAGTGATATATTTTTTTTACTGTGTTCGATTTATGTTATTACATATTGAACTTTAAATATAATATTTTATTATATATATATACCTAGTCTTGCCATAAATATTGTAACAAAGAAAGATTTTTTTTTTCTATTGCAAATAACTAATAATTTATAAGTTTTACAGTGTGTTAGTTTAATACATAAATATAAAACAATTTAAAATATAAAAAGCTTGTTCGAAGTGGGCTCTATTGGCTGTAATACAGTCCTTTAAACGTTGAGGCCAGATATCAATAGAAGCACGCACTCTTTCCATGGGAAAATTCTTCAGTGCCAATCGTATGGATTGTTTTAGGGACATGGCGTTTAGAGCAAGCCATACTCTCTAAAACTGACCATAAACCATAATCCAGCGGATTAAGATCGGGACTAGACGACGGCCAGTCTTCAGCTGTGATAAAGTCCGAAACGTTCGTTTCCAACCAAGACTGCGTAGACCGAGCTTTATGACCCGCCGCCGAGTCTTGCTGGAAGGACTATTCTTGGTTATTGAACATGATGTTGTTAAGGGGCTTAACTACCTTCTCAAGAATGGTATCTTGATATACTTGTGCCGATGTTTTGATACCTTTTTCACAAAAATATGGCTCAGGCACTCCTTCATAGCTAACACCCCACCAAACCATCACTGAAGACGGACAATGCCCACGTTGCACTCTGTCGACTAATTGAGAAGCTTCCTTAAAGTTTTGAGCATTAATACGGTCATTTTGTTTGTTAAAATGTTGCTCAATTGTAAAAATTTTCTCACCCGTAAACAAAATTTTTCTGTGACCTCACTTTGCGTACCGCTTCAGTAGTTGTTTCGATTTTACCACCCTATTCTTTTTTAAATTATGAGTTAAGAAATGACCGGTATGTCTCTTATAGGCTGCAAGTCCTAAGTCACATTTTAAAATACGCGACATGGTTCTAGGTGATACCTTCATCTCCCGAGATAAAATCTTTTGCTTTCGGACAGAATTTCTTCGAATTCTTTCCCTTGCTGCTTTGACCACCTTTTTCGTAAGAACACTACGAGGACGGCCAGATGTTTTTCTGTCACAAACAGAGGAGGTCTCATTGTACCTATTAATAGCCCGGTACAGAAACATTTGACTAATACCAAGCGTATGGAGAGTTTTAAAAATTGCATTTGGCTCCAATCCATTTTAATATCGCAAAATGTTGTACAATGCATTGGCGCCAAAATGAGAAAACATAATGAACAATCATATAAAAATGACAGATTCCAAATTCAAATGTAATATTTTGTTTCTTTTTAATTGTAATAGTATTTATGTCCAGACTAAGTATATATATATATATATATATATATATATATATATATATATATACATAAATATATATATATATATATATATATATATATTCATATATTTATATTACATATAATATATACAATATTATATAACATTTTTAGTTAAAATAGTATATGAATAACTTTAGTCCGCTATCGGTTGTACGAATTTGCTAAGTTTCTTATACTTTAAAATTTTTGAAGGTATGGCGAGGTGTTTAAAAATGTCTGTTGAGTGTGCAAATTTAGTGTATGAAATGTATTTCAGCCGTAAGGTTCTCTGATTATAAGTATAGTGACCAGTTGCTGTTCTTTTGTTACCATAAACCCTTCTGAGTTGTTGCAAGTATTACATCATGTAGAGTCACGTGGAAGGACCGCGTTAGAAAATCTCGCATCCTTGGCTGCCTCCAAATCCGTGGCATAGCGGATAAACTGCAAGAATGTCGCCTACGTTGGTACGGCCACGGTTTACGGAAACTGGCTAGTTACGTGGGGAACCACACACTAGGTTTCGAGGCAGATGCTCCAAATATAACTGGGATTTAACGCTAGGATGATGATGATCTGACTTATTGTGAATATTCTTGCAATATTTACGCGCTGGCCGTGAAGGAAAACATCGTGATGAAACCTGCACAAAGATGTAACTGTTTATAAATAAGCGTTTGTAGCACATCATAAAATCGTTTTATACTTAATTATATTATTTCATAGCAATATTTGTATACATATTATATACTTTTTTCTGATGTAAAATATTTCATTTAAAAAGTATATAAGAACAAAAATAACCATTTCTGATATTTGCGCCGCTTATGTTTTTCAGCAGTTAAGCCATCTTCTCAAACCAACGTGGTCGTTGTGAATCTCTAATGGAACGTAGCCTATCAGCGCGTTCCTTTAGTAGCTTACAACGCCCAAAATGCTCCGTCAGCCGTTCTACCTGGCGACCGCGGTCGTTATGGTCGTGGCGAAAACGTCACTAACGACGTCATAATTTCTGATCACGTAACGCTCACATTGATTATAGATTTGACGCCATTTAAATTATAGAACATACCTACGTATTATTTTAATATATGTTTTATACAACTATAAGATATCTAAGTATACAATTTGTTATCATTATAGCCATGTCTTGTGAAAGTATCGCATTTTTTCTTATATATTTTTCTTCATGTTATCACCCTTGCAATATGGTTGTCATCATAAAATGGACTATGTATAGCATTCCACCATAGAGTGAGTATTATATAGAGGTAACATTGTTAGTAGCAGACTCATATATTTTATGAACTGTAAGAACCGTTCATTTACTACGTGTTAAAATTCGACATAAGCTCCATACAAGTCATATACAATTTCTACCAATAATAAATCAAGTGAATGAATAAGAACCGGCTATAAGTCTTTAGTATTTGGACGACGCGATTTTGAATTAAAACAGAAGTTTTGAAAGGTTTCCATGAAATTTATGTTTATTCAATATATATTACATTCGTTATTGAAATGTAAACAGTATATAAACACGCACTCCTTAAGCATATTGGGCTCCGGCCGGGGCGCAAAAATAAGCTTGCGCCCTCCTTGTCGTTATAAAAAAAATAGAGAAATTTAACAAAGACGATTTTGGTGCTCCATATTAGTATAGTACATTGAACGGAGAATTGATTTTATTAATGTGTATATAGTCGTGCGAGGTGTCGTTAGTCAGATCTTGAAAAACCATGACAATAGATTTTAATTACTTTTTATGGAAGTCAATTGACTTGCGCCCCCTAGGTCCCTGCACTCGGGTGCTACTCACCCTTTGCACCCCTGGGTAAAGGCAGCCTTATAAATATGATGCACTGTCATATTCTATGGAAGTAGTAATCACGTTATTGATGTATAGAGACATACAGATTTATATGATAACAAGCGGTTTGATGCATTACGAAAATACGAACCTGTGCTGCACTGACAACATATGAGTACACATCAGGACAGTGATGTAAGTTTTTTTTTATTGCAGGAGATCAGCAGACAGGCAGATGGCCCACTTGATGGAAAGCGGTTACCATCGCCTATGGACATTCACAACACCAAAGGTGCTACAAATGCGCTGCTGCTCTCTTAAGGGAAACTGGAACCTAGTCACTAATGCCGGAACACTACTCGAAGGTTGTTATGGCGACATACTTTAGACCACGGGTGGTAGCTATCCAGTCGGGCAAATGCCCTACCACCTGGCTGTGGGTTGTTAAGTCGGCTCTTACGACAGGGCGCCCGGCCGCAGGAAATTGTTTTCTTTCTCCGTTCCTGCACGGATAAATATAATAATAAACTACATAACATATTGGAGTAAGTGTACGCTTGTGAGGTTGTTTCTCTATTTAATCCTCTCTCTGCGCATACAACAACGAGTTCAAGAGGATCATATGCTTAAACATACGTAGGTACATACAAAATTAGAGTTGGGTATAGTTTTCCCGGTACCTACTTGTATTTCTCGGAGGGTTCCGGTTGCCCGGTCAGGTAATATTGTAGTGTCGCGGGATTTCCAATTACATGGAAATTTCATAGAGGGCGGACGTAATTTCCTCTCCCTAGGGTTGTACCATTAATGATACAAGGAGATCTGACAGGCGGTGTGGTGAAACCTTAGTAGATAACATTTAACCCTCACACGTTACTAGCGTTGTTCGAAGAGTTTAGTTAGTAAATGTTAAACACAGTGATGTATTTAATTGAACAGAGTATGAAACTCAGACAAGTATTCCAGACACTATACAGAATTGTGCATTTGATATATTCTACAATATATTCTAAAGTAGTATTCATTTAAAAAAGCAGCCGTCTAAATATCTTCTTATCGTGTTACTTTCAACAATTTATTATATAAATAATTTTAATTACACTTTAAGCAATAAGCTATTTGACTCGTTAAAATTGGGATGTCGTAAGCCACTAGTCTCATACAAAAGCAAGGAACATGTGACGTATTATGCGATGGCAAACAGTGGCCAAGTTGATTTCACTGTCAAATACCCAATTTGCATATGTTTTATATAAATGATTTATATTTCATTTCCGATTTTATAATTTTATTTCTAGCCTTATAACAAACATTTAAGATATTATTTGTGTCCACCCATTTGTTCGCGCGGATTTTGCACTTTATCACTTTATTAATATAATAATATTAATTAATACATTATATATTATGATATTAAAATGAAAGTTATACATAAGATAAAATTATTGGCTTGATCTATATATCACTGGGCCAAAAGAATCAACTGTTTTGTTTAGTATATCGAAAATATTATTTGGGGTGCTAAAAAGATCAAATGGAAATATGAATCCTTAATATTAATATTAAGAGGTCCATCATCGCAAATTTAAATTTTTCACTGAGCGGGTTTTTATCTCAGAACTCCCAAACCATCGACTTAAACAAAATTGACTTTAAGACTTTTTTTAAGGAAATTGAATCCTCTACAAAAAAGGTCTAATTAAAATATTTCGCCAGATTAACCGTTTCCTTACAATCATGCCTTAAAAATGGATATAGATTTACAATTTGATGTTTGAATTTTGGAATTTTGTAATTCATGTAAAAGTCAGTACCCGGAAAAAAATCGATAAATATTCTTATGGAAAATCAAATTTTAATGTTCTACAAAACAAAGCCTCTAATTTTTTTACCTAAGACTTCTTCAAAAGTTATTCAAGGTTTAAAATTGATGTTAAAAGGAAATTCTGGTTTTTTCCGCTGTAGGCTTAAACTTTTTGGGCCAGTAAAAATCTTGAATTCTTATAACGATGAAATTTTTTATCTTAAAATTACTGAAAATTAAAAAAAAAATGGAACATTCAAATTTATTCGCTTTAAGTAGCGATTTTCTTTAGGAAATTGCATTCTCACTGTTTTTAAATCGTTTACATAGTAACAATCATGTCGTTTTCTTATTGAAAACTATTTATTTTTGACCTAATATCAATATAATATGTTATATATAATACATATATATATAATGTATTATATACATAAATAGACATTAGGTCAAAAATTCATAGTTTTTGAGCTAGCGGAGCCTATTCAAGGCAAACTTTGAGACAGATATTATTTTTAAAAACTAATTCTAATAAAATCGAAGCGTGCCTCTATTACTTTAAAATAAATGTCAATGCCTAAATGAAATGTGCTATTAATGCAATAGCTAATCATAGACGATAGAATTGAAAAAAAATTGTCAGCCTGAAATTTATCTCGAATAAGCTGTGAAATGGCTGCACAGTTTTCAATGAAACTTTAAAAGACTAAAACATTAATTTAATCGTAAATTTTCCTGATCGGTCTATTTCGGTATTTTATAGGGTTCAAGAGATAAACTGCGAGTCCAGTGCGAACGAAATGGTAGGCATATCTAGTTTATACCTAATACTCATAAGGTTATATGTAGCATACCAGCACGTCTATCGCCGGAAGGCTGTCAGTTGATTATAGGGAAATTCAATGTAGCGTTTACGTAATTTCGGTTTTCCGGGTTGGCGCGCCCCGTAATAGCCCTTCTACATAACTACCCAAACTTGTTACGGGGCGCCATAATGAAATTAAAAGAGGAAAAAAGGAATCAACAGAAACTTACGTTTGGCGATATAAAGAAGACGGGTAAAGAGTCTTTTGAACCTTATACACCTTATTGAAAAACAGAGGTTATAAGAATTAAAATGCTATCATGGAATGATATTCCCATTCCTACCCATTCCTGATTTCCCTATGGACGTCCTTAAGGTTGGGCAGCAGCCGCCGACAAGTAAATCAAAATTCGCCGTATCGTATGAAAAATTTTGTAAGATACTGAGGACCGCGCCAAGTAGAAAAGAAAAATAATAAAGCGAACCTTGCGCGTCGAAGCGAATGCTCCGAACGCAACCTAGATGCAACGCTCAAATGATGATGGAATGATAAATTGAATAAGTGCTTGGCATCCTGCCTACAAAGAAGGGTTCCGTAGAATTAATAAACACCCCCTAATTTTGTTATTTGGTTACGAAATCATAAAAAAGCATGTAATCGGAAATAATAGCATTTATATTAATCGGTAGACAAACATACAACACATCGTTTATCCCAAGTTGAGCAAGTTACGCTTGTGTTATGGGTATACAACGGCCCACTCTGGGGCCCATCCCAGACATCCCAACCATAGTAAATAACAGAAAGTTCGTTTCTGAAATTTACCACGCCAGGAATCGAATCCGGAGCATCTGCGTTTCAGCGAGTTCACCCGACTAAGACTTAGCCCGCTCAACCACAGTGGCCGTCAATAGTTTTAAAGATATTGACTATATAATAAATAAATAAATAAAAACAATATCGCATCATAAATACGCATTGCACCCATCGCCGCATGTTTGTGAAACGGCCTAAATCTGTAACGTTATCCCAGATGAAGCCCCTCCATAAAAGAGACAGTGAAAAAGTGTTATTGCACATATTTTTGGTACATATGATATCTACTTAGTTATTTTAGGTCAGATTTAAGTTACTCATCAGTCTTATTTCCTAGATTCGATTTTAATATTCAATCTTTAAGATACATTATTTATGATGTTTTACCACTTTGTTTTGTTTTAGAATTTTCCAGTTTAAATTTTAGACGGGGGACACAAAAAAATATGAAACGTGATTTTGGGAAGGTAATATAATATCTCGCCACCACTTGTTAAAAGAGTATTAAGAAATACCATTTAGTTTTTTGTTTAATTTGACTAATGATATGAACGGCTATGAACAATTAATTTTTTATAATCATCAGTTACACCTATGGTGGCTATGTATAATATTTCCTTTATTTACGATTTCACTTATTGTTATTGTAGCACTAAACAGGTTACGCTTTTTTGGCAATTTTCATCCATATGAAACCTTGTTAGAAAAAAAAACTTCGTTTAAAAAACCGATTTCAAAAACTAAAAAGTATAAAATAACTTATTTCTAAAGCTATTTTTAATTATAATATCTTATTTTTAATATAATTTCTAAAGCTATTTTTAATTATAATATCTTATTTTTATTATAATATATATTAAAAATAAGATATTATAATTAAAAATAGCTTTAGAAATAAGTTATTTTATACTTTTTAGTTTTTGAAGTCGGTTTTTTTTATTTGTTACTTTTTAGTGTCTAGCTATGGGTAGGCCTACGAAAGTTGCCGCGCGCCTTAAAAATTATAGGCCCTAAGGACGGAACGGAACGGATTTTTTTTTCCCCAAAAAATGTTCATAAAATGAAAATTACTGGGCAAAACTATGTTAAATTTTTAGGAGACCAAATGGCAACAATTCCGCATCAAACTAAAGAAGAATCACGTAAATCGGATCATAAATCTCAGCGTAATCGGTGCACATACGGAACGGAATAAAAAAAAAATCATGAAAAATGTTCATAAAATGAAAACTACTGGGCCAAAAAACTATGTTTAGTTTTTAGGGGACCAAATGGCACCTATTCCACATCGAACTAAAAAAGAATCACGTAAATCGGATCATAAATCTCAGAGTAATCGGTGTACATACATAAAAAAATAATACCAATCAAGTTGAGAACCTCCTCCTTTTGGAAACGGTTAAAAAGAATATTAAACTGGAGGACTGGTAAGGGGAGAACAAAAATTATTTACTACATGATATAAATATCAAATTTTACGTGGTCCAAGGCTTATAGCAGGACATACTATTGTAATTAAACCCCATTCGCGATCAATTGGTACTGATATAAGAAATATTAAATTTATTTATTTATTTTATTTTACAATTTTTGGATGACTATCAGCTATTCACATTGTAATAATAACATATTAGTGATAGTGAGCTATTAACAAGTCACCACAGATAGAAATAAATTAAGATATCTAATCAGAGATCAGAGAACTAAAAACAAAGAGAGAAAAAAAAAGTAATTTAAACATGAACAAAAGAAATCTAACACCCTAAGAAAACCTGTTCATTACACACTAAAATTCAAAATATAGATCATTGAGTTTATCCCTAAAACCAGACACTGATGTACCTGTTATATCCAAATCATAGCTGCGAATTAATTTATTATAGGTAGTACACGATCGATACAGAAAACTATTTTGGCGATAGTTCGTGTCAACCGATTTCAAAGCAAAATAAGGACTATGACGGAAAGAATGTCGAGGAGTATATATATCTATTTTGTTAAGTAATTCAGGACAATCGAATTTCTGGGAGTTTACAATACGAGATAGGAAAGTTAAATCAGCGATTTCCCGGCGCTGTGCGAGTTTCAGAAAATGGTGATTCTTACATGATATACTAAAATCTTTTAATTTGGAGTTGATCCTAAAATTTAGATATTTAATAAATTTTACTTGTATTCGTTCAATGCGTTTAATGTATACGTCATATCTTGGATTCCAGACTTGAGAAGCGTATTCTAAATGAGATCGAACATATGTAGAATATAGAATTTTGAATGTTTTAGCCTGAGTAAAATCTTTCGAGAAACGCATAAGGAACCCTAGTGCTCTAGAAGCTTTATTGGTAATAGCAGTGACATGTTTGTCAAATAATAGTTTGGAATCGTGTATAACACCAAGATCTTTGATTTCTTGTACTGATTGAAGCTTTTGCCCTTTTAAAAAGTAATCAAATAATATAGGTGTCTTTTTTCTTGTGAAAGTTATACACGAACATTTTTCAGTATTTAGATCTAACCTATTTAGTGAACAGTAATTATCCAACCGATCTAGATCCTCTTGTAATGCTACAGCATCATCTACGCAGTTCACAGACTTGAAAATTTTCATATCATCGGCAAAATTTAAGATAGATGAGTTCATGAAACAGCTGTCTATATCGGAGATAAAAATTAGAAACAGTAAAGGACCTAGCAATGAGCCTTGAGGTACTCCACTTGGAATGTGCATCCATTTGGATATGTAGTTTCCTAAATATTTACCACAAGTCTTTATTTAGGTCCAAACCGTGAAGCTATCCAAAGCCAATCATCACTTAATATTTCATACACTTAATATTTACATTTCATAAAAAAGATACATAGTACCATTTAAAAGAAATTACATGTATAGACAATTTTGTTCATTTTTAAAAGCGTAGTAAAAAAAGACTGTGAAATATGGATTCTTAATAAGAAACGACCTTTATATCATGTATTTTTAGGCGCAAAATAACGTTGAAAGGGGAGAGACGATAGAACCTCTCGGTTTTTGCTTGTTATTTAATGTGGTTTGTTATTCATAACATTGGTGTATAGCTATTATAATCCTAATCATATTTATTTTCATTGGCTTTTTCCATCACTCTAGATCGAATGATAAGAAAATTAATGTTTTTCGCATTGCGTATACCTAACAAGGAAAAGATATTTTAATTAGCTGATTATGTGGAGTACCGGACTGACTGGGCTTTTACTGTAAAAACAGTTGTTTTAAGTATGGATGAATAATAATTGTAGTCAAGCTACATAAAATAAGCGACAAACAAATACACACATTGTATATCCCCAAGCTATGCATGTTACGTTTGTTCCCTATGCAGTAACTTTGTACTAAATCTGGTGGCATTTACACAAAAGGCAAGAATGGGGCCCAGGTTTAGGTTTAGTAGTGTAGTTGGAAACGAGTGTTATTGTTGAGTTGGAGTCTCTTTTTGGTCAGACCGCCTAACGGCTCGATCAACAGACACTGTACTGGTAAGGAAGGCGTAGTGAATGTTGGCCATCAGAGTGATAAAGGGATTTGAAGCTGGCTTACTACGACTACTACTACGAATCTTTATCAACTTGAGGCGAAGGTCCTATCGTATCGCTGTTGCAGTGGTGCAAAAATGCTTTGCCACTGGCTTGACGTCGGCGCTACTGAAGAAGACGTGCCGTTCAGAGCTTCAGAGAGGGACGGATTCTACGCTGGTAGAATCCGTCCTGCATGAATAACTCCATAGATGCCATGACATTCCAGCTGACGCAGATCGTCTCAGGGCACAGTTGCTTCGAGAGGTACTTAGGCCAAGTAATCCGTGACCTGCCGCTATCAAACATAACCACTTTTCGCTCTAGGCCATGTTTTGGTCTATAGTTGGGGGTGATGGACCGAAACTCAGATGGGAGTCTATTCCTTTTGTGAGTGCGTCAGTCTTACTAAGGGGGAGGCAGAGCTGAACTGATGTCCTTGGTCTACTTCCACGAAAGGAGAACGCACCGACGCCGAAGATTGTAGTCAAACCTCGGGCCACCGTGAGCGAGCGGCTGCGAATGAATCCTCAAGCTGGAGCTCCCATCAGCTCTTTCTACTATTGAATTCAAGTCGATTTCGATGTACCGCAAGATTCATCTAAGACGTTGACGCCGTCTTGGTTCCCCCGGTTCAGGAGACCGACTGGCCATTACCTATCAGGCTTTGCGCTGTTAGCCATGACGTCTGCTCGCGACTCTGGCAAAAGGTAATGAAAGGCAGGCAAGATGTTTTTTAGTGCGTATTCCAGCTTCAGGCCGCCGAAGTCCACACTCTTCCACCGCGAACGCTGAACGTTGAGTAGGTTGTAAATGAATCTCTGCTTATCAAAAATAATATATTTTACTTGTAATTCTAGAAATATGGCAATAAACCGAAATAATGCCGAAATATATTATAATAATTACTTCCATTTTTAAAGGTCCAAATATACCCAAATATCTCAGCTTTGATATGATTTAGAGAAGTGTGCCTAAAGTAACTATTGATAGCTTAATTCTTTCATAATATACAAGTTCATTAGTGGCCGCGAAAATTCATAAAGACGCCAATTTTACCCAAACCCTTTTTTTACATATAAAATTCAATCTTCGCATAGTACACATAGTAAAATCAGAAAATCCAAGATCTCCCGAAACCCTTCACTTTGTGTACACGCACTTGGCTGATTTTTAGAAAAGTTAAGATATTTTAGAAAAGTGTCTGTAGGTTTAAGGGATGTGTTGGAATGAATACGTAACATATTTAAATGTTTTAAATTACTATTTATACAATCTTTTCTTGTAGGAGGATTTTCTTCGTTCCAGCATATTGAGCTCATTTTATTTTGGCACACTATGCGTGGGTCATTGTATACGTGACTCGCCGTTTCCGAATTACGCACGTCTCGGCTATTTCTCTCATTTCTATTAGAAAAATAACGTCTTAATACAATATACTTATATTAAATATTTTATTAGCAGGATTATGCTTATGTTAGTTTTTGCTTGAACAGGTTTTGCTTAGTTATTTTTTAAATATGTCTGCCACCTTGATTTTTTCAGTACTTTAATGTGTTGATTTGGTGCTCAGTTTGACTTTGTCTTTGTTTTGTCTTAACTTTACTTATGTACCATCCGTTGAAATTTATTAATTCAGTTTTAATACTCTGTTTAAATATGAAATCGAAAAGGACCTTATTAGGAATTCAAATTTTTGATTATTTTGCTTGTATTTCTATAACAAAAAAGCAAAAGATGAATATTTTGACCAGTGGTCTGTTCCTATAATTATTTTACTAACTGTTCATTTGCCTTAGTGTCGATCAAAATTTGACATAAGCTCCTTACTTGTAAGTAGTGTCAAAATTCAACCGGTGCTAGGACAAGTGAATGAAAAGTAAGAAACACAGGATACAGAGGCTTTTCATAGCCATATTTTTATTGGAAATTGTCAGTCGTAATACATATTTTCTTCCAGGGCAACACTTGTGTACAATGTTAGTTATTTAATAGTTGCTATTCCTCAATAGCATGCATGAGGTTGTCACGTAATTCTAGTCTATAATGAAAAATCTTTTGCATATTTTAATTAGAATAAAACTAATTAAAAAAATAATAAATACGTACGATCATGTTAATGGAAAAAGTTTGTCATTAAGATGAGAGCGATTTACTTCAATCTCGTTTCACCGACATCTGCGTATTGATCCTGCCGTCCTATTTAAGAATTCCCCTAATATATAGAAAAACTTTTAATTAGTTTGTAAATACCTACTAGAAAATTAAGCTAGGTTTTAGAGTGATTTCGCGTAGCGTGAAGGTCTTAGGAAAGTTTTAAGCTATTTAGAACGAAATATGAAATAATTACAAATAAAAAGTGAACTTTTCAAGTGGGCGTTCAGAGTCACATCCTAAACTATGCTAAATAGCGAAAAATACTCAAAGGAGTCTCTAGGCCGCATTTGACGAAAACTAAAATAGTATTATTAGATTTAAAAATTTTTTATTACTGAATCGTAAGAAAACGATATCGCAATAATGTTGCTCAAATTTAAACTTTTATTGTTCGTTATTATTATGACTTTTTAAAGTGAATTTGGCAAACATAATGAGGGACCAGCAAATAGAAAGCAGTTACCGTCGCCTAAAGACGTTTGCAACACCAGGAGCGAAGCCAACGCGTTGCCAGCCTTTAGGATTGGAATAGGACGGATGGGATAAAGGGATCAGACAGGAGGATTGGAATAGAGGGATAACGGGTAGGAGGAGGGAGGAGTGAACCATCCAAAATCTCAGGCCGTACCCCTAGACGAACAGTGAGCGGCTAACTGTTTGCTTCCAGTTTGCCTTCATATAATTTTTAAATGGAGTATCCACACAGTGCGTAATGTACGCAGTTTGCGATATTTTGCTTGCCGACTTATTTAATGGGCGGCTGATTAGCAGCGACAGATGCGCGCGGTCGCCGGCGCAGTTCGCTCACTACACCGGAGCGCTACTAATTTTAGTTCAAAGAATGGACCCAGTTGGTTTCTTACATTTATCTTCATTTAATGCCTTCAAAACAGCTATCATTTCGAGAATATCCATGGCATTAAACATAACCACTCCTCTCAGAACACTGATATATGCTAACCGTTTTTCTTTCCTCCCAAGAGTTCGCAAGCGCTTCGCGGCTAATACGCTACAGTTCGCTGCTAACTCGATATCAAGTTAGCGACCCATACACCGCTCAGAGTCAGCTAGCGAACAGTCAGTCGCTCACTGTTCGTCTAATAACGACACGGCCTTATTCATCCTACGAAACACAATTAGCGCAAGGTTAACCTGTTTCACGCCGACTTTCTGCGAGAGCGTGATATCCCACCGATCGAGCTGGTCCTAAGAGCTGTAATCAAAATAATTGTTTCAATATGGTTCTACCGCGTCATATTATGTTAATAAATAAATAATTATTCTATAATTTTATTTAATAACTGGATTCCCGAAACAAATGTCAGTTCTCTTTATAATAGTCTTCAGTTACACGCAATATAATAAATTAGAGTGACCATATACCAATATTTGATGTTCCAGTAGATATAAAAGAATTTAAGAGATCGCCTTGTTAGCCAGCCGCATAAAATTCTCCGTGGATTCATAAAATATGTAATTTGATCTGGATCAAGAGTGGCGTCGGACGCTCCCACTGGTGTAGAGATGGCAGATGTTTGGATTATTTCGGAGTTTCCTGACAAAAACTGTGCGGCTCAGCTGGCGTTCTTATTAGTTTTTGTTAACATAAATTTGTAATGAATGACAATGAAAACTGCTGAATCTTGTATTATAACAGTGTAAGCTTTTTGTAACACATCTGTTTTGCTAGGTATCTATACTTATTTACATAGTAATTTTATTTTATTGTTAAATAAAATTCTACTATTTCTATATTTGTAGATATAATAAAAAACGCCTTTGAAAGAGACAGGGCTGAAGAGTGTGCTATGATATTAGACGTGATGTAAGGCTCTTGAATAAATATAACTTCGATCTTAAAACTGGCTTCTATGTTGACTTTAGTAAGTATCTTTCAGTCGTACAAAATGGTGTCTCATTTAACTGAATTCAACACCCGTGACTTTTTTATATTTTTAAATTCCCACCAATAAGAGCGAGTTTTATACACATCTCTCATTGGTTAGTCGTATCCTTACTTATTAATACTTATTGATTAACAATAACAAAAGTGGATCATTAAGTAATTGATAAATTAAATTTATAAATAAATAAGAAAATTGAAGTAGATATTTATATATAATTTATTTTATGATAAAAAATTATGATTTGACATGAATGGTAAACATAGCGTAGATCAAAAGAATGTTGTTGCTATGTTTTTTATAAGGTAGCACTTTTCAAATATCAAAAGCCAAATGCCAAGAGATTGACCTTGAACTTGACCTACTTTTGTTTATAAGAATTCGATTTAAATACAAGTTTTATTTATTACGAAAGTTTATAATAGAAATGAAATGAAATCTAAGAAATGTATAAGCAAATAATTTAGTTGGAAAACCGAGCGTGTGGTAACCAGGGTCGCGGTATATTAAGCAAAGGAAATAATATAAAACTATCTACAACTATAAACGTGGTACGTGCATTCACTACAGGGCTGTACAGAAAGTAGTATATTCCTGTTTCGGAGATCGGGACTCATTTTGGGTGGTTGAGTTAGTCTATTAAAAAGTGTAAAATATATTTCTTTTTTCATTTAGTTTGGCCACAAACAGGTCACACATATCGATTAAAAGTTACATTAAATTAGTTCCTATAATCTAACAATGCCTAAAATTCTTTTATTGAAAGTAAAGTACTTGGAACAATGGGAATGCACGTGTCACAACTTAAAATTTAAAAAATCTAAACAAGAGTAGAAGGTTAATCATTATTTCAATAAGCTTAATTTTTAGTCTACTTAAAGATATGTTAAATTTTTCTATATCGATAAAGTTGAAATTATTGTATTGGTTTAACGAAAAAAGAAGTAATTATTCTGTATTATTATTATTATTATACATGAAGAAATCATCAAATCATTATCATTAATGAAAACATATTTTTTATACTGAAAATTTAGAGAACCAATAGACTTGGAGGACCATTGAGTAAAATTAGTAATTAAGTTAAGGAATATCATTAAATTAAATATCAAATAAAAAGGCTATATTATAATAAGCACACTATATTTTTTTAAATTATTTTCGAGCTATAATCACAAAACGAGTAAAATTTAACTGTATTTCTGCAGTTTTTTAGTCGAAAATTAAAAAAAAATGAAGAAATTTTTGAATTAATACATATTTTGAATAAAAAAAGATAATTATTTTTGAAGATCACATAAAAGTTAATGTTTGTAATTAGATTTTTTTAAATTGATAGTAATTTCTATAAATAACTACGTACATAAATATCTAGTATTTAAAAAAAAAGACTAGACTAACCAGTAATTCTTAAATTTGCATATTAAAAAATCTTTATTCATTTTAAAATTTGGATTACATAATATTTCATATCCAAATAGTATTGATACAGGAAATCTACATGCGCCGGTGCGACTCCCACACGGCCAATTGTTTATAACATGTCCGACTTTATATATAGTTTGTGGCTAGCCTACGCGGGTGACTCTGATCGGTTGGCATGATACTCGGAAATAGATTTGTCTTGCTATAATATCCTCGGGAAGGTAGGAGAGCCACTTATACATGATTGAGTAGGTAGATTCGTAATGACGACGCTTTTCCTAACCACTCAAGAGTTAAGAAGCTAAATTATATTTACAATCTTGTTTGATTATGATGATGGTATAAAATATGTCAATTTATTTTAAAAAAGTGTACCAATATTTACGCTTCTTTTTTATGGATGCTTAGCTATAATTACAATAAAAAAAAATTTTACGGTTTTAAGCGCGGCCTTTTTAATTGATTTTTATTTTGATGTTTCCTTCACTTTTCAGTAGCCGTGATCAAGGAAGACAAAGATGTCATTTGTCAAAAATTATTGTTAAGCCTACCCTCAACCCGTTTATTTTAATTATTTAGTTTTAATTTTTGTTTATTGTTTACTCTATAGGAGCCTAATCAAGTTAGATTAGGCCCCGACTGCTTCACAGCATATTGTGGATTGAAGAGAAGAAGAGGCGCATAAAACTCTTCAGCAACATGTAAGTTTTAATTATGTGTACTAATCGCGGAACTTAAGAAAATAGCCTTAGCCATTTTAGTAAAATAGAGAACCCCTTATAAAGTCAATATGTCCGTAATCTGTTCCGAAGCCACATGGTCAATATGGGGGATATTTAGGAGGAATATGTAACCTATATGCTGCTAAATACATGTAGTAATATAGTGAAAAGAGCCTACACGTAGAGACTTCTTTAATAATTTAAACATTGACCGCACTGTATACATCATCGTTATCCTTATATACACTATAAAGAAATGCATTTGTGGACAAACCCCGACTAGAGTAGAAATATTCTGGGAAATGACATGAAATAATATTGGGTATTTATTTAAACCTTGAATATACATTGTGAAAATAATAGTACGAACTACTTACCTTTTAATAATAAATACATAAATTATATATATATATATATATATATATATATATATATATATATATATATATATATATATATATAAAAATATAAAATATATAAAAAGTTTCTTCGTATTTTATATAAAAATTCAAAAGGTTTTTTTTTATAAAGTTTATTTACATTTGACTAAAGCATGTAGGGGCCATTTTGTTGGATAACTTTTTACCATCTTACAGGTAGAGACGTGATCCCAATGCTATAAAAATTTTGGGGCTTCTGATCAAAAAACTGCGACAAGTGGTTTTGGCAGTCCTCTCGTAATGTTAACCTGACACTGCCTAAGGAATTCTGCAGAGATCGAAACAGCTGAAAATCTGAAGGTGCAAGGTCAGGACTATATGGCGGATGCATTAACACCTCCTAGCCAAACTCGTAATTTTTGCTGAGTGGCTAAAGATGTGTGAGGTCTAGCGTTATCATGGTGAAAAACCACACCCCTTCTGTTGATTAATGCCGGCCGCTTTCTCTCAACTTTTTGCTTTAATCTCATCAGTTGTTCGCATTACAGTTCAGAATCGGCGGTCCTGCCTGGCGGTAACAGCTCTTAATGAATAATGCCCTTCCAATCCCACCATACACACAGCATCACCTTCTATTCACACAGTCTGTGAAGCCTGACCGGCCTTTGACCACGATCTTTTTCACACGTTCTTGTCGTACGTGATCCTCTTTTCATCACCAGTTATCAGCTTCTTCAAAAATGGTTCGGTTTCATTACGTCGTAATAAAGAATCACAAATGAGTACACGGTTTATTAAGTTTCTTTCAGTGAGGTCAGAGGCATCCAAATATCCAGCTTTTTTGTGTAGCCAGCTTTTTTCAAATGCACCAAAACCGTTTTGTGGTCAATTTCCAGTTCTCTAGCTACATCGTAACTAATATGCCGATCTTGCGCCACTTTTTCCAAAATGGCATCAATTTTGTCCTTAACAGGGCGACCAGAGCGAGGTGCATCTTTGATATCAAAATTTCCAGATTAAAAACTCTTAAACCAAATTTACGCTACTCTCACAGATACTGCTTTAGGTCCATAAACATCACAAATTTTTTTCGCCGCTTGTGTTGCATTTTTACCTTTTTTGTAGTAAAATTTTAAAATGTATCGAATTTCTTCACTAGATTCACTCATTTTAACAATAAGAAAAACAAATGAAAATCACACATTTTCCTAATTTGAATTTGGAATTGCCTTCTTTAAAATTAAAACTTTTTAATGATACTAAAACCAGCTAGATACAAATGGTATAGCCAAAGAGATCTTATTACAAGTTCATACATACTATATGCGAAAAGACTTTTTCCCCAACCTTTATATATTACAGAATTTACAGAATTACGGAATTTTATATATTACAGATATATGCATATCTACAAAATATATAAATGTTGTTTATAAATGAATTTAAATATCATATTCCAACGACAGATAGTATGTATTAACCATGACCTTAAAAGACGATAATTATTTAGCTTATCTAATGTCGAGTGTAAAATGGGTTCCATAAACGGGCAGCCTGTACCGTGAAGGAGGTATCAACGAAGGAAGAAGTGTGTAGTGGTATCATTAAGAAAGAGATTATTATTAGAGCGCAAATAACAGGGATGAGGAAGATGTAGAAAATCAAAACGTTTTTATATTACTTGTAAGGACGTTTCGTTAAGTTTCGCTGTAGTTCACAGCAATGAAGTTTAAATAAGCGAAGCCTCGTGAAAAGTCTTAGTAATAAAGGGAAGCAAAAATCAAACTGTAACAAAAGTACTCGATTATGTGTTGAGGTCCCTCAGTGTGGTCAGTCCACAAATTACAGGAAAACTTTCCCTTTGAGGTAGTCAATGTACATAGACGGCTTTGATTAACGTTGTGGCCGCGGGGCGTTTTAATCTAAGGTTTTCGGACTCAAATGCCGAGCGTTTAAACATTGTGCCTAAGAAATTATATTCTGAATATTTTATTATTGCATTTTTGATGTCGACTGGGGTGGATGAAGTGGAAAAAAACTAATCAGAAAAGTAAATTCTTCATAACAATTCTATTGCTTATCATAATAATATATTGTTTGCAAATATAAATGAAACTGAGATTTCAATATCAACGCCAAAGTCAAGTTCAAGTGTGAATTCCCGTAGTAAGGAGGGCGCAGGCGTTGGTGGCGTGGTAAGTGCTTCTTCCCGCTTTCCTCTCAGCCCCTTTTGCCTTCTCCTAGACCATCACATCATGCTTATGAACTCTGTAAGAAATCTAATGGAACAAACATGCAAATTTAAGTTAAAATTAAATTACTTACAAATTTAATTCCTAAAATTTTCATTGAAGTCCTTTGATAAGTTTCAGAGCCTTTCAAGATAAATCCTCAAATCTATATACATACAAAATTTCTAGATACATACATATTATCATGCCTGTTTCCTATACGGAAAACTTTCTAAGGACGGTTTTTATTATTATAGACTTGATGTAAAAAGATTTTGCTTACATTTTGGAATTTATTTTGAAATCACAGACGGACACATACATAACACAGTTGTTAAAAAAACCTGTAATAATGTTAATTTTTCCGAAACGAAAAATGTGCCATATTCAAATTAGCGTTTGAAATATAGCCTGCGGTAAGCAGGTAAAAGCTTAAGCCCGGCTCTATAAGTTTCAAAGAGGTTACGGCTACCCTTTGTGAGGTTGAAATCAGCTTTACTCCGCCTTGCCTGTGAATTTACGTTACGCGCCTATCCGATCTATGAAATGTTTTCGAGATATCTAACATTTATTTCGTAAGGGCTATTAAAATAAATCTAATCTATGACTTTATGATTTTAATGAGTCGTTATATAGAATGGAAACTCATCGGATCAGTAAGGGGAAGTATTTTAACCGTTGCAGCTACACGAAAATGGTCTTAGGAGACGGTCCATAATTTTTAGTAAAATTTTGATCCCCATTCAGAGACATTAAAAAAAATTACAGTTAGCAAGAATAGGTCATATTTCACAAAAAAAAATCAATCAATCAATAACATTTTTTTTTGTTTTGTTTTGTTTCTGACATCAAAATTTTTTTGTGTACTATTTTCATAGAAACTCTATGGAACTAGCTTTTTGCAATTTCTGACATATTTAGTACTCTAACCTGGGTTGGTCTCATAGAAAATTTTGGTCAGTATTAGAAACAGGATTGATTAGCATCAAAAAAAACATTTGTGTAAATTGACCATTACTTGCTAAGTGTACTTTAAAAAAAACTGTGAATGGGCATGAACATTTCATGAAAAATTATAGATAGTCTCCTAGGAGCATTTTCGTGTAGCTGCAATGGTTAAGGTACTTCCCCTTACTGCCCCGCCGAAAGTTTCCACCTTGTATCTCTAATAAAGAATATCTTTTTGTGTATATATAAAAATAAGAATATCTTTTAGTTCTTCTATCTATCTTGTGTAGCTAATAAAGAAAGGTTAAAAACACAGCGAAATAAATATAGGATAACAAACAGGTGTTTAGAATCAACGTTTAAGGCTCCCCACATCGATACCCTCTTTTATTGGCTGCTTTGAGCCCGTTTAAGATGGTATGGTACTTAACTGTATCGCGTTCGAATACGTAAGCATCGTAAAATTCCTCCGAAATGTGTTGAAATTGAAAACTTGGAAACAATGGGACATTGTAAACGCTTTGTGCGAACTCAAGTTTATTTTCATTCGAAATAAATGTTTAGCTACTCGTAAATAAGCTCAAGGAGAATTTTTCTCTTTGTAAAAATATCCTAACAGCACCTAAATGTAAATTAAGTTACATGGGTAGACTTCTCTTTGATGTTTCAGTAAAATGTAACTCGAGACACCAGTTTTTAAAAGGAGAGTCAAAAGGTTGATGAAACGACCAGCCTTTTGATGATAATATGCAAAACGTGGAACACCAAGGCAGAGTTGCTAGTTTTCCGACCGGAATGGAAGTGAATGCGCGAGCGACAGCCCAGCTACGGGACGTTTAGAGGAATGATCAGGAGTTTTAGTAGGTATCTCCGAATGGGGATGGCAGTATTATTCTTACGGGGATGCTAGTGTCATCCCAACGTGGCGCAACCCACACGCTCCACTGCACTTGCCCCGCGGTGGTTTATTTTCAAGCCCCTGGTAAAAAAAGGGTTGCCAACTTATCAGTTTTCTATTCCATACACTTTAGCGATTGCAACGGATGGTTTCGATCTGATCCTACTATGTCTTTCGGTAAAGAACAACTAATCGGCATGTGGCGGATATTCAATCTATACAAATAAAGCATTTTTTGTCTACTTTTATCACATGTACCTCATGGAACTCTTTCGGATTCTAGAAAGTCCAGTTTGATATTAGGCGAGACTGTGGAAAACTCAAATCTACATACACCTCATAAAACTATAGATATTGTGCGAAAAGATAAGAGAAAGTCATTAAGCTTATTATGTGTTTAGTTTATAGCCATTGTTTATTGTATTCGAATAACTAACAATTGTTCAAGCCTCACCGCAATTAAAGCACATGAACTCAAGCTTTTGTTTACTCTTGGTTGTAATGAAAATTTGAGGCAACAATACACTCTATCTGGGACGTGTAGGATGCCAGGAACCAATTATTTCTTTGTGTCGCAAGTAGCTAATACCTTTTTTGTTTTTACTGAGGAAATGAATTCCTTGAGCAGACGGTAGCTCACAAAAGAAGGTCTATAAAACAAACATCACGTATTGAAACTAAAAGACCAAGTCTCATTTTGTTGGAGTCACTAATTGCTAAAGTAAACTGTGGGCGTTCCTATTTCTGCTCACGTACGCAGTTTAAGTTCATTGAAGTGTGTTTGTTTATGAACTCCAGCCACAAATCCTCATTCCGATATTAGTTCTGCTCTTCCTTTCTTCGAATGAAGAAAATCTTTAGCAGCACTTTGAGTTTTATCGCCTAATGTCGAACTTAAACAAACGTACAAATTAATTATTTTAAGCAGTTTAAAGTTCCAAACTGTTGATACAGTTCAGACTAATGGCTTGCAGTAGTGAGACATTTTTGGGCAGATATTATTAATACTTATAGCATCATCTCTGAAGTATGATGGATTTATATTATTTATGTTAT
This sequence comes from Dendrolimus kikuchii, assembly GCA_019925095.2. NCBI lineage: Eukaryota > Metazoa > Arthropoda > Insecta > Lepidoptera > Lasiocampidae > Dendrolimus > Dendrolimus kikuchii. Next base: position 16,459,046 of record CM034395.1, on the reverse strand, counting down.
TCAGAACTCGCTATTAACCGCGACTTTATCCGCATTTATTTTTTACTTTTCTAATATGACAACGAGAGGAGCCCTCGGGGTGTTTAGTTAATATATTGGCGAAGCTGTCGGCAGATTTCACACTACCCTACTGCCATATTCCTGAGCAGTGGATTGCTCGCAAAGGGATTCACCTTGTCCAACAAAAAAGGACATAGTATATTTAATTGCCAAATATTAACACTCGGTCAGTTGTCATGTCGTGAAAATGTTAATGTTATCCTACGGGGACCGTACATTTTCCAATACTCCAATACTCACTTACGTACTTCAATACTCCAAACTATAGTCTATCTCATTGCGAATCTTTTTTTCATCCAGACTCGTTCAGCCGTTCTGGCGTGATTGAATTGTAAACATTCATCTAAACTCTCTCGTTTATAATATTATGTATAGACGATAAAGCGCTGCTTTCGTAGTTACTATAATCAAGCTGTAATGTTTTCCAAGTAATTGAAATCAACATATCTTAAAGAAACGATATTTAAATCAGTACTCTACATTTAGTTGCTTTATTTTATTATAAAGTAGTTGACCCGGCGAACTTCGTACCGCCATATTTTCTGAATTCCTAAAAGACTGTTTCATGACACAAAAACAAAATCACTAAAATCAGTCCAGGAGATTAGGAGGATTCTGGAACCCAATCTCAGCGCCGGTTCCAATTGCGAATCTAAACCATCCGGGAACCCACTCAAACACACAAAAACAAAATCATCAAAATCGGTAAAGTCGTTCTCAAGTAATGCGCGTACATACATTTCTCTGATTCATTTTTATATATATAGATATATACGCTTAGTATGTACCTACTATTTAAGCCGAATTTAGCTCTAGGCCTAACTAGGTTAGTAATCTTCAACAAAGCACTATAATACCCAGAAAAAGAGGTATAATTGAAAAATTCCAAAGTAAGCCTCACAGCCTTTTTGTCGAAGAAATAAATACCTTAGCGTTTCTCAAAAAGTTTATTACTGTCTGACGCCTCTATTTTTGGCGTACATACCGGCTTCCTCCATTTAGGCAATTTGAAAGCCTTCTTCAAAGCAAATGAATTAAACCAATTACAATGTACTTATTCACACATTTGATTTTAGTGTTAAATGTTTTTCATTCATAAGAACATTTCTTAAGAATATTCATGTAAGGCCTGGCCACGACATTGTCGTTACGAACGGCATCTAAGCGCGACTCGATGAAAGACAGAAACTAAAGTATTAACATGTATGATGCATGTCAAAAGTCGCCATGATCAGCGCCAACTTCCGTTACTTCGCACGTCGCGTCGCCAACTGCTAACTAACCCAAGGATGTGGCCGGGTGAAAAAGCCAACGTACATTAATAAATATATAAAAGCTTACTACAATTGTCCAAATTAATCTTTCATAAAAAATAAAATGCGTTTCTGATGATTTTGCGCGACCGCCTCTCATTCACTTTTAAGTACTACCGCAAAATCCTCGCCAATAGCTACTTTTACCACTACTATTGATAAGGCAAAAGTATTTAAAAACATTTCAGTTTTTATTTAAATTTATTTTCGATGTACGTTGCTTTAATAATATATTGTTTCGTCATTTGGCTACGGGACCATAAAAAGCATTTAAATGAAAATACCACATTTCCTTTTAAACTATTCGTGAAGCTTTATAACCTTGATTATCAGATATTTCCACACCACATTTTTAACGTTTTTGGGAGCAAATCTCGCTGAAAAAAAAAAGTTAATGAAACATGTTTTTCAAGATTTGATTATCGACAACTCCCTCCTACACATAACTTTTTATTATTATTTAGCAATAAAGTTGTGTACAATTCCATAGTACACTGGAGAACAATTGGCTGACGACTGACAATTTCCTACGGCCGGGTAGACCGTCGTAAGAGGCGACAAAACAATTCACGGCCAGGTGGTCGGGTGTTTGCCCGTCTGGATGGCTACCACCCCTGGTCTGGAGTATGCTGCCATAACCTTGAGTTGTGTTCCAATATTAGTGGCCAGGTTCCAGTTTCCTTTAAGAGAGCACCAGCGCATTTGTAGCCCCTTTGGTGTTGCAAATGTCCATAGACTATTGTAACCGCTTTCCATCAGGCAGGCTGCCTGCCTGTCGGCTGAGCTCATGAATAAAAAATTTAATAAACAAAAAAGGTAATAACAAAGTTGTTATACTAAAAGTTTCTTTTATGACCGGTTCATCTTACTATTCATTCACTTGTGTTACCATCGTTTGAATTTTAACATTACTTATGTCAAAATATTGATAGTAAGGCAAATGAACGGTGGGTAAGATATAGGAATCGGCTATTAGCCGGCTTCACTCTGAGAACTCGGGTCTCGGTCTACCTAGTTTGTTCTACTTAGAAGTGAATAATACAATGTAATAATAAATGACGATTGACCAACATTATGGACAAACGGACACATTAACGGAGGGACATGTCGACTTCATAAGCATTCCGTTTTTGCCAAAATGTTAAAATAATTACGGAATGCGGAACCCTAGCTAAGTAGCCACTTTGGCAAAAATTAGTATTCAAATGCGTGTGAGAATTCGAGTGTATCAATAGTAACAACACAACGTGCCGGTCTAATCCGCGGTGGCACCACTAATGAAAAAACTTCCGGCGCCTGGCGCTGTCAATTTCACTGGAAATCGTCAGTTTTGCAGGCCAGGGCTCCTATTCATCGGCACAATTCTTTGTGTTGCCGATAACGTGTTTGAAATAGCAAAACTTGATATACCAGCGCTTTAAATATTAAGGGTTACCGTCTAGAAAATATTTATAAAATAATTGTCAATATGGATAAATTAAATCACGTACTTTAATAGGAATACATTGTAGCTTACTAGCTAACAGAACTACATCTAATTCCAATGTTGTGGGTCTAAATATTAGCCGGGGAGCATGTACAGCTTAGACAATTTCTGTGACTGAATGTGTCATGTGCCAACTAAGAAGAAAACAAGACAGACTCCAGCAATGAGTTCCACTCCATTCCGGTGCCCATAATGAAGCTAAACGCAAAGCGCTTCGTTCTTATAGGTGGAATATCCACCATATATTGGTGCCTCATACCGGTGCGTCTGGTAGTTCGAAGATAGAAGGGAGATGGCGAGATCAGATCGATGAGCTCAGCTGCACACTCTCCAAAGTGTGTCCGATAGAAAACCGATAAGCTGGCAACCCTGCGTCAATCTTCGAGACTGAGTTTTGTCGTCTAAAAGCTGGTTTTTGCCAAACAGCCTCCTGGTTCTCCGCTCATTCGACTCTAGCTGTAAATCAAAATAACCAATGTGTAAAATATGAGAGCGTGTTTACCATGCTTGTCTCAGGTGTCAATGCGCCCTGGATAACGCGATAAGCGATCCGATCCACTGTTAATTGTGTCTTCTGAGTAAGTCATTGAAAATCACATTCATGATATTAATGCGCACGAAGTTTTGGATTGACCTAATAATAATACATAAAATATTTTAACGAAAAAATATTACGTTTAAAAACGCATAGTGAATACGGATCGGCGGTTATAATCGCGAGCATGAAATGTGCTAACCTCGTCCAATATTTCGACAAATTGTCAATGGGTAAGACTTATTTGTGAAAATTGTGAACGTTGGATTATATGGGTTTTGCGATTTATTATGTCCGAATCAAATTAAATGTTTTTAAAGACACTGTTCATGTTATTTTAGTTTAAATTATTGTCAGAGGACTCTAGTGAAGTAGCAGTAATATTCACCACAATAGTAGGCAAAAAAACTTAGTCCACACAGCTTTATCTGATGTAATTAATACATGATGAGGGAGGGTGATGTCAGGAGCCTTAAGAACAGACGAGTGTGCATGACAAGAGTTATGAATGTCAAAGAAGCAAGTGAGGTGTGTAAGAATGGGCCTAAATGGCGCTCTGTTGTTCGTGCCTACCCCGCAAGGGAACTGGCGTGAAGTTATGTATGTATGTATGTAATTAATACATCAGATAAAACTTCTTCATTATAGCTCAGCCAAATTGTAGGTCTCCAACTGATGCTAAGCAACGGGGTTTTTGTGACAGCTCGAAAGGCCAGATTTGACTACACAGTTCATATTTCTCATAAAAACACATAATTGCTACTCTAAAACTTTTATATTTTTACTGTATGTATTCAGAAGATACGCAGACAGCCCACCTGATGGAAAGCGGTTACCATCGCCTATAGGCATTTGCAACACCAAAGGTGCTACAAATGCGCTGCTGCTCTCTAGGGTAAATAGGCCGACCACCTGGCTGTGGATTATTATGTCGCCTCTTCAGACAGGCCGCCCGGCCGAAGGAAATTGTATTTATTATTTCTCCGTTCCTGCACGGATACAACGGATACGGAAACTATCGACATCCTACAGCTATTGTTCATTTAAAAAAAATATATAAAATTTTTACTGCACAGCACAAATCACTCTTAAGTTCCCGCCAAAAACTTCCTATCTTCAGTGAATGAATGAAAAACTAAATATAGTATAGGTTGAAAAATAGGTTGCTTTACTGCTTAAAGCAATATCTTTCAAGCAACCATTTTACATTTAATAAAAACAAAACATGATAGTGGCGGTAAATACAACAAATTAAGTACATAAGGGTTGTCTCATAGAGGTGTGCCAAAAGAAAATATTTACCGCCCGTGTACAATGCATGCCATGTATTTGCTTACAATGGGACTAAGGGTTAATATATTTTAATTATTTCTTTTTAACATTTTGAATTTTAATTCCAGTTTTAGTTTAAAGTCGAGTTGAACTTGAATTAAAGTTTAAATTTGAATTCAGAGGATGCATATTTTAATGTATGAAATTGTGTATTTATATGCTGCTATTACTATATTTAATCAAAATATATCGTAGTTTAGGGTTACAAAACGGTCACCTTTAATGAGACAAAACACACTAGGGGTCAAACATATCTCACCTTAGCTGACCTCAAACCTGACCTCTCTCGTCGACGACATAAAGGGCGCCTAATCTCGTAATTTGTCCAAACAATGTCGCCTCTAGAGTGTACGATATCACCCTAAACACGTATTTAGGTTCATTATTTTCTATAATGAACTATTTACCTACTCCTTTTGTTTTACTCATGTCGTATTTATTTCAACTACAATTAGTTCGTTGATATTGATACATCTACTACTACTACTAATGACATATCGCTTAATGGCCGGTTTCTATATTTTATATTCATTCACTTGCCTTGCCATCGGCTGAATTTTAACATTGTTTGTATGAAGGAACTTGTGTCAAAGGAGACGGATATGATTTTATACATTCTTCGGCCCAGATTGCAAAAGATGAGTGATTTTAAGATTTCTTTGCATTGTGTTGATTTTTTATTTATTATAGTAGGTTTAGTTATTTTAAATGAATTAATCATGTGGTGTAAGTGTTTTCATATTATTAAGTGTTGAAATTCATTCACATAAATCGATTATGATACGATAACTTATTTTATTTAAGACCTTATTTTTAAACTTAAAGAGTCGAGATGCTCTCGGCCAAGTTCTATACATTAAAGTATATTGTATTTTAAAGCGTGGTTGAATACTGGAAGGACCATCGTCAAGTAACAACATGAAACTGACAACCTCTTATATCCTGCATAACTAAATGAGACATTTTGTTGTTTAATACATTTTGAAAACTAAATCAGTCATTTTAATAATTTGTTTTCAATTTTAGTTTTGAGCGATTTGATGTATTTAGACATAGTAAACTATAGATAGGTACTATTGTTGGTCCCATCCAATTATTGCCACCCAGTCAATTTATTTAATATATAGTATATTCTTTTTTGTAGCCATAGAATAAATGTATGTCTCTGCAGACCACGGGCCATAATAATGGCCCGGAATTTTGGAGGGCTTGCGTCCTTGACAAATTTAATCTAAATGTGGCGTGGCTTAACCCTGACCGGCGATTGTCCCTGTCCACACCATATAAAAATGCACCCAAGGACAAGCCCTGGTAAGTTTAGGACTATTATATGGAATGAGAACAATAGGTACCGGGCTATTGGGGATGAACTGTTAGTGAAGTTACAGATCGGGGACTATGGGGACTATGGCGTCTGTCCGTCGCAATGTTCAAGGAACATGGAAAAAATGGGCAGACTCGCCACTCACTGTATGGGCCACTAAAAATGCCAAGATTGGTGAGGGGCAATATGGGTGTGAGTGGCTGAGGGGTGTGGAGAGGTGGGCTGCAGGTCACCGAAGTTTTAGCCATAGAATAATATTATTATTATCTTTGTATAGCTATATAAACAAATCATTCTTATTTTTTTCTAATAACATAATAGAGTGCCAATCATTGTAACTAAAAAATGTTATAATTTCCCTTATTTATTTAGCTTCTAAATGATAATTGTCTACTGGTGTATCTCCTGCGCAATTAAATTTCTCGCCAATGCAATTGGACTTTAAAATACACAGAATAATGAAATCAGTACACTTAATTAATTAAGTAAGAAGTTTAAACATTATGTTTTGGAAAACATAAGGCTTAAACTTCTGTATTTAAAAATAACAAAACGTAGCGCAGAACGCCCTCCAGCCCGGTGAACTAACGACCTGCGCAAAGTCTCTAGCAGGGGCTGGATGAGGAAAACGGAAGACCGGGATATCTAGCGCAAAGTTGAGGAGGCCTACGTCCAGCAGTGAACAGAGACTGGGTAAGGAGAATAATATTATGTTTTGCGTTTATGATCACCGCTACTTTTTATATGCTGACAATCATATTATAGTGAAAGGACCGAGATCGTCTTAGGCATGCGTGCAACTGTTTCAAAAATTTCTTCTAAGATAACCTTTTATGTCTTCGTTTTTAAACGTGTGACATCTGAGGTCACCAACAGGTCTGTGGAAAATTGTTTATTCCTGATAAGCTCAATTAACCTTACTTAAACATTTTCTTGATAAGAGAATCGGTATGACCAGTACATTTGCGTCCCCAAAACTTAATTTGTAGGAAAAGAAAACAGACTCAGAGAGTTAGGTACCGCAGCGGTCAGCCCATTACAATGCTGCTTACTAGTAGTTACCAATACCTATGATCATCGTCACTAGTTCTATAATATCGACTTTTTACAAACTTTTCTAAACTTAATAAAACTACGTTTTAACGGTTTTAAGCGCGGTAATTTTATTTGATTTTGGTTTTTCCGACGTTTCGGCCACTTTTTCTAAACTTCCTCGCTTCGTATCAGAATCTATACAAAAATAGAGTTTAGTCTTTATTACACCAGGTACTTACGTTAATGCATATATATTACGCCTGTTTCTATGGAGGTAGGCAGAGATAATGGACCTGTACTTGCGACGATCTGGACAGATAGCTTTCGCTTCATTAATTTTTATTAATCTCTACATAAATACACGTTTATTTGAGGAGTTTTTTTCTGACCTTTAAAACACTTCTGCGATTTGATCATGGTGGGTACATCATGGTCTACTGGCACCAATTCAAGTTAATATTTCATTTTTACGAGTACATCACATAAAATGTAAAATCACTTTAAAGTGGTACTGCTGTTCTCAGGCCTTGCCTATCCGGGGAAAGGATTGTTTATCTACAACGTTCTTTCACAGTGGATTGGCGGATTAATGTACAGATTCCTCAGAATGTGTTTATAGCAGTTCCCATTTCTTTACAAGTATTTAAATTCTAAACAAAAAACACATTTCCAATCTTCCGCTTATTTGCGGACGAAAAATTCAAGAAGTAGTTGATGGATGACTTGATTTTTATCACAACCTGCCACTAGACGGCGTATCAAATTCTATACTGTTCAACTCAATTTACATTTCAATTTTCTCAGAAAAATTACATAATGTTCGCTAGTATATTTTTATTTACTTAGGTAATATAATAGATTGAAAAATGTAAGTTCCAAATAGGTAAAATTAGTGGACGGATGAACCTCTCATAATATATACTCACCTTCAAGATATGTTTCTAAGGGATGTGTTCTGTCAAATTAATAAGCTGAGAAACTGGGTAAGCGCGTTATCAGTCCCGCACAGGGCCACGCGATGCCCATAAAACCCATTGATCTTCAAAAAAACCCCACACGATTTTAGTAGTTCCTAAAAGGTTGTAAAAACAGCAACTTGATGAATTGTTATTTCTTGTCCCTATTTCTCGGAGTCTTCATTATCTTGGAAGAAATCCATCCATCTTAATAGGACAGATTAAGTTGTTCACGTAATCATTTATGTTTTTCGGGACTATGAAGAAAGATTGTTATATAGAAAGTTCCCTTCTCCATTTATGAATAAGTATCGATTTATCGCAGACGAATAAAATATGTAGACTGAGCCCCAAGCTCTCAAAGTGAACCCGGCGGAAGGAAGCCGATTTTGGAATAGTCTTCTTTCAAAATCATCCTATCCAATTCTTCAGAAGGGTAATTTCTTTTTCAAAAATCCAATTTTACCACTTTACTTTTCGTCAATATTTCGTATAGTGTAGTATTTGGCCCTGAAGAGCAGCATGAAAAGATTAAAAAAATATACAGGATATGCAATATAAACCATCTTTTAAAAGATGGAAAGAAAACAAACATGACAATACTCTTATCTGAAAGCTTTTTACTTATTGCTAGACAATCTTACACTGATTAAATTTCCTTGGAAAGCTCTAACCACACCGCCTTTCCGGGATGCTTGTTAAGAAAATCAGTGGGAGCGTATATTCGGTCATGTACTCTCCGTAAGTCTTCTGCGCTCTGCGCCATAATGCATGGCCTTGCCTTTCAGCTATTGCATAGGATCATTGAATGCTTCATCCCTTAAATGTGGATACTTCAGTTGTGGGAAACTCACATGCCTTTTCTTTCCCGCAGCCCGCTATTGGGCGAGTTTTATATATTCATTTTCTTTTGACATCATTATTTTGCTCTAACAATCAAATTATAGTTGGTAAAAAAAGTTGTTTTGTTAATTAGTATTTATAAAAAGTAGAATTTCAACAAGAAGTGTTACAAAAAAGAAAATAATTAATCTTCTTTTTTGTAACACTTCTTGTGGAAATTCTTCCTTTATATAAATCGTTGTATCCTGAAGTAGATTTTTATTTTTTAATATTTCTATTTTACGTTTCATAGTTGTCATTGTTATTTTAATTAGCCTAGTAACATTGCCTCTTTTTCCTAATCTACTTACAAATTCGAATTCATTTTCGTGGCAATCGATTTTTATTTTATGGAAAATTTTGAGAATTAAACTTTACAAGCCGAAATAATCATTTTCTGTGTCATCGATTCCGAAAAATATTAAATTTTTCTTTCTTACTTCCCTCTCTAACTGGTTGATGGAAATCTGTTGTCTTTCAATTAATTTTTTTAAGTTAGATGTTCTTTTTTTCTATTATTGTAAATTTCGCATCAATGTTATTATTTATTGTAGTCGTTATATTTTCTTCTATATTTTTCATTATTTCTTTTTGATCTTGTAAGTCTTTTTGAATCTGTTTTATCATATTTATTAAATCATTCATCTTCGTTAAGGTCCAAGTACTGCCCTCTAGTGTCCAGTTAGTGTTTGCTTCGAAAGAGTCAATCGATCGTGGCATTATAATGAAGTTTCGTATGGTGCTTGTTTAGATTAGTAGTTCATACTGAATTTGTTAGATGACGCTGTAACGTTCCTTATTAAGTGTATTAAAATTTATGTCGGTAGTTAAGCAATGGATTCTAATTTACATTAAGTAAAATAAAACAATCTTTTACTGTTTGGTCACTATTCTTAAAATTCGTAGTGTTTATTTACTTTTTGCGCACAGTAATAACTTGTTCAGCACAAATATATTCACTACAACTTCAAATTAATCATCAGCCGTTGCACATATCTTTTTACCAATAACTTCAAATCCTTGCTTATTACCACGGGGATACCACTAGTGCCGCGGTGTCATGATCTCTTCTTTCCATGTAGTTGTTATCCAGACATTTATAATCACTGTATTATTTTTTATTGTGAAATTTATTACGGAGCCGATGTACACATTGGCACAGTAGCGCCCTCTCTCCAACTACAACTACAACTGTTTTCATATAATAAATGTCGCAGCATGTATCGAAATCGGTGTTTTTTATTGCATGAGTTCAGCAGACAGGCACACGGCCCACCTAATAGAAAGCGGTTACTGTCGTCTATTGACATTTTCAACATCAAAGGCGTTACAAATGTGCTGCTGCTCTCTTAAGGGAGACTGGAACCTGGCCCCTAATGCCGGAACACAACTCAAGGTTGTTATGGCGGCATTCCCTAGACCAGAGGTGGTAACCATCCAGACGGGCAAATACCGTACCATCTGGCTGTGGGTCTTTTTCTCGCCTCTTACGACAGGCCGCTCGGCCTCAGGAAATTGTATTCTTTTTCTGTTCGTGTACAGATAAAAACTACTAAAATGCTAGGGCGTTGTAGTTTTTACGTAAATCCTGAACACACAGATAAAGAGACAGAAACTCTAAAAAAAAAATGTTGCGTGATCGTTATCTATAATATTATGAAATTGTAAAAGAGATTGTAACCTTTTGTTTTTTAGATTTTTGTGTTTGTCTGATTGTTCATTTAAAGCAGACATGAATTGTCTAATATCCGCTTAGGTACGTCACTTTCCATTGATGGATATTGAACGTGTCCTAATTTGATCCAAATGGAGCAATGGGGGACTCCCAGTTCCAATAATTACTGGAGAATGATAGAGCAAATTCTATACGAATATAAAACATGTGATGGATGTTTTTTAAATCGCTGACACACGTAATCTCTGTCTATATACAAATACGGAGTAAGGTATTGTAAATATAATTATTATTTTGAGTGACATGTTGCTCGCCTACAAGATAAAAGATGGACAGTAGAAACTATAAGATGGAAAGGGCCAATGGGAAAAAGCAAAATGGGAAGACCGGTAAAACGGTGGGCTGATGACATATCGAAAACAGCAAGCAAGGATTGGATGATCCTAAGTAAAAACAAGAAAATCTGGAAGAAGATGGAGGAGGCCTTCACCCGAAGAGGGGTTCAAAATCAAGACTAACGAAAATTACTAACATAATTAACTACAAACATATACTATTGCACACTATCATCACAACTAACATCTAACAAAACTAACAAGCTATATGTATGTATGCACATGAAAACCGCTATTGCAAAAAGATTTTGGAAATAAAGGCTTTATTATTATTATACTTTGAGTGTTTGTTTTCTTTTCAACACTAATATTAAGCGTTTGGTATTCAATTATTTATCCGTTAAAATGCTATGTTCTGCAATTTTTAACTTCTACTATATTATGTACGCATAGGTAGATTCTTGTGGTCTTATTCATATTGAGTTAGAGTAAGTTTGTGGGCTTTTTTAAGATTCTTAAAGTTTTTTAACGTTAAAACCTACTTCAACTCAATATGAATAAGACCGTTGTAAAACTTAATAAATAAAATAAATTAAAAATGTGACCTTATGTGTATGAAGATAAATATGTTACAAATGGTATTACTACTTCACAAAGTGGACAAAAACAGTTTTTTTTTCGTATACATATAAGTATGTTATTCATCACGTGCTATTTCTAAAACCAAGCTCAAACAACGTTATTATGGTTTGTATGTACATTGCACACTATACCTGCATTCGAAGAAAACAATAAAAATAATTAAAATGTTATAACCACTTACACTTTCCGAAGTGTCTAGTCGTATACGAATATTGTTCGTCCGATTACCGGACGACTAGCAAGATCCTATATTTACAACAACAAATGTGTATAATCACAATAAATTATTGGCAAAGCAATAGACTGCTTTATTTATTATCACTTAAAGCTTTTAGACGTATATGAAGTTACGTATTCAATAATCGTAGTTTTTTCCTGAAAGTAGAACACTAACATGCAATATAAAATTTAAATTGCATCGCAAACTGTCGTATTCACAACTCAAACTTTGTATGGCTTGGTGTTTGTATATCACAAATCATTAAAAGTTTATCAAAAGCAGGTTAGTGTTATCCGTATTTTATTTGCGTGGTTTCTGCCTGCTCGGTAGGTTTTCAAGTATATTAAACGGACTTCAAGGAAATAAAAATATTTCTGATCTGTCTAAAATTGAGTATTGATGACATGGTAAACCTTTATATAATACTTAATATGTACCTAATGTTAATTTCTTCCTTTTGGGCATTTTTTCTTATTTCGAATGATCTGTGGTTTTCGTGGAGGCCAAATATTTAAATTCTAAAATAAACCGTATATTAATGCCATTGTATAGGGATAACCCTTCGGTTTGCTTGATACTTTTAGTCAGCCAGTAGAGGTTAAATAATAATACTCCAATTTATATTCCTTTATTGGTTTATGCAAATAATTTGGCTGTAAGAGTGGGCCGTGGTAGGTACTACAGTTATTGTATTGAAGACTTGTTTTGTGAACAGTAGAAATATACGAATATAATTATATATGCATTCAAATGGCGCTAGTAAATATAACGGTCACAATTGACTCCTGGTAATAGTATAATAGCAAAAAATGAGAACCGTGACACAATGCTGTATCTATCCAGGCAGGCAGCTATATTTTTATTATTTTCTTCACAAGCAAAGCAAGGAAAATTCCGTTAAGGCAATTTGACTGACTTCCTCTTCCAGTACTAAATATTATATTACTTTTTTTTATTAAGATAACATTTTTGCCTAAATTACCATATTTTGTAATATTTGATACAAGTATACTTTCCACACACACGTAATAAATGTAGACATTTAATTCGCTGGCTATTCTATGTAAAACCTTCACTGATTTAGAGATCCGGTTCAGAGAGTAGGCTTAATACATAGAACACTCCCAAATCAGAAAATGGATTCAAAAATCTGCGTAACCTAATATCCTCTTTAGTCACAGCCGTAAGAAGACTAAATAATCTCAAATATCCAACATAACAAATATTTAGTAGTAGTCTCTGAGATGGGAATGATTTTCGATTAATGGTTTTTAGTGTTTTTATTATGTTTCGTAGACAAATCACAAATATAGTGACCGTTGATCACTTCTATTAAATTACACGCACTTAGCAGTAAATGGCAGTAATTATAATTAGATTTAATCAAATATATTTATAAATCAATATTTAGGTATATTTAAGTTCTGCATAATAATATAATAACAGTCTAGAAATGGACAGTATACCCGTCATGCTTTTCTTAGACGGATTGGCGGGTTTGACACATCGGTTATCTCGATTTGCAGGTTTCATTGCGATATTTCCTTCAAATTTAGCACGTGGTTATTATAATAAATAAATAAATGTTTATAGTGTTTAAATTTGATGAGAATGTTGAGATGGATGTGTGGTGTTACAAGAATGGATAAAGTGAGAAATGAGTACATATGGGGATCTTTAAAAGTTGCACCCGTTATTGAAACATAGAGAGGAAGAAGATTAAGTTGGTATGGGCATATAATGAGGAGGGATGAAAGTCACGTGACAAAAACAATGTTAAACTACAAGATAAGGTACAAATGTAGAGGTAGACCAAAAAAAGATGGATGGATTGTGTGAAGGATGATATGTGGTGTGACAGAAGATGTATGTCAGAATAGAGGAGTGGGGAAGGAAAAGACATATTGTGCCGACTCCAAATAATTGGGATATGGTGAAAGAAAAGAGAGTTTTTAAATTTATTTAAATTTATAAATTTAAAATCGTCATGAACACTTTATATAATGTAGCGTTGTGTTAGCTTGCATCCAACAACAGTCTACATTTTCTTTTATCAGTAAATAATATCCTGTGTTTGACGGCTAGTAATCCTGTTTTTATTTTTAATAGAGGGTAGCAAAAAAATACAATTTAATCGATACCGTAAGTTACATTTTGTCATTGGTGTTTCGACTTAAAAACCTAAAAAGAGCATCGACGTCGCCAAACGTCTGGTAGACACCACACGCGACCAGAAGGCTGGCGTCTATTTTGCTCAAAGATTAAGCGTTGCTATACAACGTGGTAACGCCGCCAGCCTTCTGGGAACGTTCCCGGCAAATGACAGTGGTTTGGGACCATTAACTTATTTTTAGGCGTTTTTCCCTTTTTTATTTAGTTTTATTTTTTATGTAGTTTATTTTTAAGTTAATTTATTTTAAGTATTTAATTATATGTTTTAAGTTAGTTTTATTTTGGATGGCATGTGGAAAGAATGCATGATGAAAGAATGACTAAACAGATATACAATGCAAAAGTGGATGGATGCAGAAGTCGTGGAAGGCCACGACACACCTTCCATGATCAAATTAATCGTGTGCTAGCAGAAGGTGATGTCAGGAGCCTTAAGAACAGACGAGCGTGCATGACAAGAGTTATGAATGTCAAAGAAGCAAGTGAGGTGTGTAAGAATAAGCCTAAATGGCGCTCTGTTGTTCATGCCTACCCCGCAAGGGAACTGGCGTGAAGTTATGTATGTTTATTTTGATATTATTTGATTTGTTATAATAATATTCCCAATATAAAAGAGCATTATCCTGTTTGAAACGCCCAAGTAAACACAAATGCCCTGATAATTACGAATCAGACAAATTGGAAAAGGAGGAGATATAATAGAAAATAGTTGACTCAATTATAGGAACTAAATTGTGAACCGCTTATTAAAAATGTAAGTAAAAGCCATGCTAACTAATTGTTTTGTTACGTATTGTGGTAAACGAAATAGATAATTATGTTCGTAAATATTAAATAATTAGTTGTTTTTCTATTGCGAACCCATTAAACTTGGAACTATGACTAGCAGTTGTAATGTTGTTTGATCCTATTGACGAAGCTTATCGCTTGTTCCTCTAATGATTCATCTATGTTTTCGATATTAAATATAAAACGATTTTTAAAGTTATGGTTCAGGAGCTCGTTTGCTCAGTGGTGAGAGAGCTAATCTGATTTGAAAAATTGTGGTGGTTGGGGTTCCAAATACCTCACGAACTTAGAACCTTTTTTTAAAGTAATTTTAAGATGCCGTGGCAAGATGGCGATAATAGGATATCTCGTGTCGTTATGTCCATCTGTCTTCCAATCTATATATATCCCAGCCATTTTACTGTTGTAGGTATTGACAATCAGTGGCGGAGCAAGATTTCATGTGGGCCACATACATTTTGTAAGGCCTTCTGGTAACGCAAAAACATGGATTTGAAAAACAATTGAAACTGACTACTGGCATTGGCCGGCGGTGGTTCCCGGTAATAGTTACCGCGAATGTCGCTAACCGAAATAAAAAATAATTTAGTATGGGTGAGAATTATTGTTTTACGACGAATAACATTTTTCGACATTTTATACGTGACAAAATAATTTACTAGTCCTTTCTTCGAGGTGCGAGGCCCCTAGGCCTTAGGCGATGGCCCACGTCGCCCATACTTTACGCCTCCTCTACTAACCCACGCAACTATGTTATTATAATAACAGCCCATAAAAGTCTCACTGCTGGTCTCGGGCCTTCTTCTTATAGGGGAACAGATAGTATATTCGCACACTTGTCTTAGATGGTTTGGCGGGTTTGACACATCGGTTATCTCGATGTGCACACTTCAGTAAGATGTTTTCCTTCACCGTTATCAGTATGCATAAAAAGCTACCATGGCTAGAAGACAATGTTTATTGGAAAAAATTAATCAGCCCTACCGAGTCTTTATATTTTCTCGATTTGACTACATAAATTTATACTCTAATGGACTACACCTTATTGTTAAAATTACATAAATTATATTATTATATATAAATAAATGTAGTATCAGCAGGGTCCGAGAAAATTATAATATAATAATTCTGATATACGCAGACAGGCTGCTGGATACGACAATTAAACAAGAGTTTTGTTTTTTCCAAAATTGCTGTGAAACTAAAATGTAAAAAATTTTTTAACCGACTCGTGAGGGATTTGAACCCCCGACCACCACAGTAAACCTTAGTTTTGAGTTGGGCGCTCTTACCGCTGAGCTAACGAGTCCTACGAGTAAGTTTGAAATTTTCAATACTATTCGTAATAATGAATCATATTATTCTAATTCTGTCATCCTTACATTAGTTATAGGTAGTACGTGTATAATGAATGAATCACCGTTGCCGGGTTTTTAAACCGATATTAGATGATTGATTGATTCATTTGTATCTTTCAATTTGGTTGAATCAACCAAAGTGATTCACATAAATCTATATTATATATATATATATAAAAGAAAGTCGTGTTAGTTACACTTTTTATAACTCAAGAACGGCTGTACCGATTTGGCTGAAAATTGGTGGGGAGGTAGCTTAGAACCAGGAGACGGACATAGGATACTTTTTATCCCGTTGGAACCGGTAGGTGGCGCTGAGATCGGGTTCTAGAATCCTCCTAATAACATGGAGCGATTTTGTTTTTGTGTGTTTGAGTGGCTTTCCGGATGGTTTAGATTCGCAATTAGAACCGGTAGGTGGCGCTGAGATCGGGTTCTAGAATCCTCCTAATTACCTGGACCGATTTGGGTGATTTTGTTTTTGTGTGTTTGAGTGGGGTCCCCGGGTGGTTTAAATCCACATTTGGAACCGATAGGTGGTGCTGGGATAGGGTCCTAGATTTTCATTTTTTCAGAGCAGGACAAAGTCTGCCGGGGCCGCTAGTACTTATATAAACTTGATTCTTTCAATGTCATTGAATGTCGTCGTGTCTTTTCAGTTTTTGCTTTGGGCCAAATTGAATTAATATCAGCCATACCGTCTATTCTTTTAAACCATAAGCCGATATTAGACGGTCATTTCTGTATTACGATTTGGATGAAGCAACCAAAAGTGATCCATATAAACATAAAATTGATTCATTCAATGTCATTGAGTTTTATGCTTTTCAACCAAATTGAATCTATTTGATAGATCCGCTTAGATATAAGCATTACCATGCGTTAGTAGAAATAGATTAGTATCTGTTAGCGATTGCTCAGTAGTCGAGTTGGATCGTAAGACAAACAAACGGACGGGTACTGGGTGCTTTTTCTCAAACGTCTTTCGTTTGGTTGGTTTTAGGTCTTTTTTTGCTTGTTTTTTATATTTAAGTACCTACATTTTCCATTGTATGCTCCATTTATTTTTGTTATATAGTCTATATTATTGTAGTTTTAAAGAAATATTTGTGTATTTCTTTCTTTTATCTGAAATGTAAATTATTTTTTGGGGGTAATCGGACAAAAATGAATGACGAAAAGTGTTTGAGAGTAGGGCCTCTGACAAAAAAGTGGGTTGCGTTTTCGCCAATATATCGTAATGTTTATATATATGTTGAGGGGATTAAACTATACCCTTGAATAAGGGACGCACCACTGGCGAGAGCCCATGACTCAGTCGCCGTGAACGCGAGGGAGAGTACAAAGTAAGACAACGAGTTGTACTCTTGTAATATATTGCTTTCTTTCTTAATCGTTCCTAATTTAACTTAGACTATATATACAAAACTTTTATCGTCTCCGTGATGTCCACATCAATATACTAATCAATTAAATATTATATTTACATGCTGGCACATTTTTGCACAAATGCCTAATCTTATCAGCAGCTCTAACAGTGATATCTACTATCTTTAATTATATAGCATCATGTTTATCTATTGGCCACAGTCTTTATCTGTACTAAATTATACATCAACAAATTAGTGCTAAACGTGACGCAACAATGCTATATTACTGTAACAAAAGGATGTTAAGGATATTTCGGAACTGTATTTTCATAAATTGTAATTTTCACAAATAATTACATATATTTAATACAATCCATGACATACAATGGTTTTGTGTCGGCTCGGAGAGTATTTAAATTTCTCTAAATATATTATATTAATACGTGAAGCAAATACTTTGTACCCCTTTTTACGAATATTACGCAGACGGAGAAGTATGAAATTTCGCACACTTATAGTTTATATAGAGAAGAAGGGATGAATGCTAATATTTTATTTAAATTATGCATAAAAATACATATAAAATAAGTTTTTTTAAAAAGGTTTTCAAATACAAGTTTTTGAGATCCTGGGTATCATGTAGCAGCAGAGTGCTAGCCAAGACAAGTAAAACGAGCCCAAACACGACGGGTCTATCTTGTTTAGTAGAGGAGTTCCTATGGCCATCTTCCGACTCCATCATCAGATCAGCTCCATAGTACCATATTATTACATTGTCACGCGATATACATATGCGTGCAAAATTTCAGCTCAATCGGAAACCGGGAAATTAATCAAATTTAACTTGCAAGATTCCACCCGAACTTACATACATACATTACATACATAGGTACATCCATTGCCAGTTAAATAACAGCTTGTAAAAACATTACATACACTACCATGTATTGACACTCTTTTGTTTATTGTTCAAGTCAAATTAACAGTGTAGCCTTGGCGAAATCTGTGATTATAGAAGTATAGTACATACATACATACATAACTTCACGCCAGTTCCTTGCGGGGTAGGCACGAACAACAGAGCGCCATTTAGGCTTATTATTACACACCTCACTTGCTTCTTTGACATTCATAACTCTTGTCATGCACGCTCGTCTGTTCTTAAGGCCCCTTAGAAGTATATCTTTGACATTAATTATTATGGTCGAACTTCCAGTACGGGCGACCACTAGTAATAATAAAGAGAGTCCATCTCTATCTGAAATTTAGGGCCGCTTGCATAAGGTTGCTTAAATTTATTTAAGAAACACAAAACCCTTATTTAACACCCTTAAATACAATTAGCGTCTTGCACAACGCAAAATTTGCCGCTAAATATATTTAAAGAACTGTCAATACGTTTTGTGTAAAATGTATTTAGGCATTATCGTGTACGAGCAGAAGGTGATGTCAGGAGCCTTAAGAACGGACGAGCGTGCATGACAAGAGCAATGTCAAAGAAGCAAGTGAGGTGTGTAAGAATAAGCCTGAATGGCGCTCTGTTGTTCGTGCCTACCCCGCAAGGGAACTGGCGTGAAGTTATGTATGTACGTATTTAGGCAGTTTAATATGATTATCTAATTTTATTTAAAGGCGACCGTTATGCAAGCGGCCCTAAATATCAGAATAGGTTACGGTTTCAAATAGATTTTTATTTCCGTTATCATTATAGTTTCGGTTACGGTTAGGGAGCTTCATAACATCCTTGCTATTATGTTTCACTAAAATGTATTGCGGTTATTGCGTAAAAGAGGAACAAAAATTAATTGTCACATATTTTCTTGTTTATAATTATCTAATGGATATTGTACAATTATTTAATGGATATTGGTCAACGCAAAAGATGTACCGACTCGTGAGGGATTTGAACCCCCGACCACCACACAGAATAGACATTTTTCAGGAGGGCGCTCTTACCGCTGAGCTAACGAGTCTTGTGGAGTAAGTTTTGAAATTTTAGATTATACTTGTTATCACATTTTATATCATACGATCAATAACATTTTGTTGTGTCATATGATACGCTTAATTCAATATTGACACTATCCAAAAAAGTGAACTTTACAAGAGAGTCATAATCACGGTTTTTAAGCATGAATATCAGTGCATTGCACATACATTATTACAGTGTCCTCTAGTAGATATTTCTGTTACTTTTAAACCAGAATTAGCGCTATTACACTTATTTGGATGTTTTACAACAGATGGCATTCGAAAATCGATTGGGCAAAAATTTTGATAGTGTCAGTATTGGAATCAGTAGCTGTAGCAGCTTTTTTATAGACGAGTTTGAGAAAGTCAGATTGTGTTATCAATATTTATCTAAGTACATCTGTAGTATGTAAATATGTAGTAGCCTAACAGCACTGCACGAGTTATATAGCCGTCGCCGTTAACCCGATTGAAAGGACAGACTTCCCTATTAAATAATATGGTCAAGATTTTAGAAAATCTTATTAAAGATATCACACGATTGCATATGCATTATAAGTTAGAGTAAGCTTGTAGACTTCTTTAAGAACCTTAACGAAGCCTATGAACAATCATTAGACGGATGGCTCAGTTTTTGAAATTTTGTATGGTTACTCACCACTAGCCAAAACTGCTATGATAGCCAATATTTTAGATTGATAGATAATGCTAGTCAATCGTGTATGTAATCTTATTAAAAACAGTTAAAATCAAAGTGCCTATTTAAAGCATATTAGTAGAGCGTGGATGGTAGACGCCAATAGAGGGTCGAGTTAAGGGTCACAGTAACTTCATTAAAGCGACTTCGTTAGAGATGGAAAATTGATGACTAATTAACAAGTTGAATGTTAAACGAGTAGTTGAGTGAACAGCGGCATGAGTGTTGGTATGAAAAAGGGGTCAGATATGAGCACTATTCGTAAAATTAGGAAAATAAGGTATTATTGAAAAGATTTTATGCTTTAGCCGAATTACAAATATGAAATTCTTATTATATCCTTATATACGTTCGTAATTCTTGCCGCCTGTTTGTATATTCCTAGCCATTTTTTTCTGTTGGTTCTATGTGGATGAAATTTATGATGTTTCCTAAATACGTATATATATGGCATTATACAAAAGTGCAATGAAATCGTAAACTGGTTTAGGAGTGTCCAAAATACATGATACTAGATGTAACATACACATAGGCGTGTGGTGCATTGTAGGACCGATCTTTAAATATAATGACGGTGTATCCTGGTGAGGACTTAGTGGTAACTTGATAACATATTAAATTTTAAAGTCATAAAAAAAGAAATAAAAATGGCGATAGAATATCGTTACTGTTTTTGAATACCTTCTTTCTAACAATACCCACACACCCAATGTCAATTGCAAAACATTTTTCATCTCACACGTACCGATAATTTTTCAGAATTTTTCTACAGCATTCTATAGTGGCGTACATAATACACCTTCTTACCTAATTAAAATTATATACATAGATCGAGTGGCTGAATCCATCCAGTGAATGAATGATAAAAATGGCTTTGACATTATACCTATACATACATATATAGACAGCCGGAGAAGTTGATTTAAGAGCTCCATTTTTGGCAAAACGGCTACGGGA
Organism: Dendrolimus kikuchii; assembly: GCA_019925095.2. NCBI lineage: Eukaryota > Metazoa > Arthropoda > Insecta > Lepidoptera > Lasiocampidae > Dendrolimus > Dendrolimus kikuchii. The sequence continues at coordinate 16,437,937 of CM034395.1, read as the reverse complement.
CCCTAATAAATAATTTCCAAGTATATATATAGTCATTAAAGTCACTGCGGATCTAAGTTCTATTTATTTTCTATATATTCTATGTATAAAGTCTTTTCACGTCTAGCCTCTCGAATAATCCGATGGCAAGCTAATCAATTTTGTAATCAAACGAAATTTGGTCCGACTCGACAAAAGCGACGTGAGGCCCACATGGGTCCAATACCGTTTGCTCAAAGTCGCTTCGCTTTGCTAATCAACCCTTCAACCGAACTAGATGAAAATCGTGGTGGAAATTGAGAAATCGTAGTCCTACTAGCTTGATTGAAGTTGGAATAAAACGGGCTTATCAACTTTTAAAGTTCCGTAACTATTTGGGAAAATCGGAATATTTATATTTTTTCTAATGTGTAAGAGCAATCTATAATATTGTTACGAGTTGCAGGATTCGAATTAAAATGCCGTTGGAATTACTATAGAATTTATTAGAACTATACTAACACGTATAACACAGGTACAAATATAATAACACGACCAGTCCAAACGTAAATAGATTACCGAATGTAGTACACATGTCTTGCTTCGCTTGTGCTTATCGCTCGAATGCTGATCTCTCGCTTGGGGCATTACTTTATAATGCACAAATACAATATGTCTCTCGGCCGCGTGAACTGAATTTCTTAGAATCACACCTGGCTAATGACTACCATAAAATATTACAATACACAATGGGCTGTTTTTCTAATTACAAATTTTAAACACAACGTAAACAAAAGAAGTCCAAATGCTGAAAGGTAATAATATAAAGATGTGTGAATCCACTTTTGTCGGTCGTAACAATATTATAAAATTCTAAATATGCCGTGTCTGTATGTTAGAACTATTTAAAAAATAACAGCTGGAATAGACTATATAAGGGACGGAGAACGCGATATATATTTTTTTCTTTTTTGTTGATCTGTTTGTTCGGGATTCACGTAAAAACTACTGGGTCGGTTTCGATGCGGTTTTTGGTGATCGAAAGCCAATTATTAGACTTAAATTCTGCACTACTTTTTATCCTAGGAATCCCGCGGGATTTTTTTTGAATTATTTAAAATGGCCCGATTAAAAAAAACGAATTTCATAGTATCTTTTTTACTGTTCAGTAGAAAATTTAATGTAATAAAATGTGTGATATTCTTTATCCCGGGAATCCCGCGGGAATTTTCCCGGGGTTGGTTTGTAGTTGTTCTGGTGCGTAAAAAATTGCGTATTCCGACACAGTTTTCACTAAAACGATAATTCTTTTCAAATGCTGCGGTATTTTGTGTCCCGGGAATCTCGCAGGAATATCGAGTCAAATGTAGATGAAGTCGCGGGGATATCCTAGTTTATAATATTATAAAGCCGACAAAGTAAATTATATTTAAGAATGTGTCCATTGGCACTTTACTTAGTCACTGTCTGTTAGGGCGCATCACAGTCACGTTCTCATGTCCCAAACATCACATAGGAACTGCTTTTGTTATTTACTTATGAAATGACCAACTCTGTTCATTCGTCTGTCTGTCTTTGTATGTCACTCATAGTTATTGTCCTCAGAATGTACAGAGAGTGTATGGATGAAATTTAATTCGAAGATGTAGTCCATATGATGCTGAGTATTTTTTTTCGGTGTACAATGTACATAGTCGTGTTTAGTACCGTTAGTTAGATATTTGAAAACTCATAACTATGTACCATAATACCTTTCTTATTTAAGTCAACAGATAGTGAGAAATGAGCTTCCAAATTCGTAAAATACTGTACCTCCAACTTTTAAAGTATAAAGTGGCAGATTCTGAAAAAATCAAAATGGTAGAACTTAAAAATACTATCAACGTAATTTAGTTTGAAGAAGGGTCGTCCGTTAAATAGTTTTAGGGATTGAAGTATTTTTAATGTAATGCTTTTTTATATTTCCGTACACACAAAGTTGATATTAGACGTATCAACCAAATTGAACCAATTCGGTTGAAAAGCACATACAAGTTGATGCGGGTATGCACTGACATCGAATGATTCATATATGTATTTATATAGATCACTTTGGTTGATTCATCCAATGTGAATGACAAAAAAGAATAATCTAATATCGACTTAATCCACATTATGACCTACTTTTGACTATATAACGAATAATGTAGGCTGGGTTGTAATCAAATTTACCAATTATAAAATTTGAAGATGCAATAGCATTCATATAAAAACAAACTATAAATTTACAAAACAAATTAATGCTATAATAAAAGGAGCAGATTTTATTTAGTACCCTTTTTGTTATAAAGACGGTGCGAAGTTTTAGCTTGATTGCGAGCAGTTTTACGTAACGATAATTACGTAATAAAGTGGGTACTATTCTTCGTCCCTTATAATGCTCGGCTGCCTTATCTGCTGCTGTCAGTGCCGAGTTATAATAAGCACCCTCTGCACCGTCTTGCATAAGACAAAGCACGCAATTAATATGATGGTGTTATGTTCATATTACCTTTAAGATCAATAAGTTTTTGTATCATAAGTATTTCTACTCAAAACATAAACTTATTAGGTATTTGAACTTTGAACGTTGGAAGGGAACATTTTGTACCTTTTGAAAAGCGCATATTTCACCAATCATTTATTTATGTGTATGTATTATGTGATAAGTTTATAAGTATTATGTTAGTAAAATTTTGTGTCCTTCTTCGCTTACACATTACGAGTTGCCGCCCTCTGGGAGAAGACCGACGTAGGTGCTGACTGGATGCCATTTTTGCTCGTAGCCCTAACAATTACACTATTTTACAAACTTATTTATGTATCTCCTTCTGAATTGAATAAAAGAATCTATGAATAACTGTATAATAATGTGTTTCTGTGTGTTTTTATTAGTTCGGAAGCCCATAAGTCATAAAAAACATTATAATTGTCGTTAAGATTTTCAAGACCTGTCTAATGAAATCTCGATATCATTATGTAGCCTGATTTTTTTCCAGTTATGAATAAGTAGTGATTTAACGATATATACAATAAATACACTTTTCTATAAAAAAATACATACATACATACATAACTTCACGCCAGTTCCCTTGCGGGGTAGGCACGAACAACAGAGTGCCATTTAGGCTTATTCTTACACACCTCACTTGCCTCTTTGACATTCATAACTCTTGTCATGCAAGCTCGTCTGTAAAAAATATCCAGAATAAATTTAGTAATTTATAAATAAGTGCCTTTTTATAAGTGTGTCTCTGTCTATCCCCATGGAAAATAAGTATGATATTATGTATGACACTTTCAAATTAAATTAAAAAGTGCTACAATTAAAATTTTTAAATCCAGCTAGTAAAAAATGTGTAACGAATTGGTGTTTTTCAGGAATTACGCTTTAATTTTATGTTAACAGTGCTGCAACGCGGGTCTAAAGCAATAAATAACATGTGAAACGCCGAGTCCGTATAATGGATGACCCAAAACACTGACAAACAAGTAACTATGTTATGCAACGCGTATTACCACAGATGGGTTACTGGACTATACTGGCAGCTTAAAATAAAACTTTAGGTAAATATTTTAAGCCTGAAGCTGCGTCAGAAAGTCATATTTTAACAAAAGTGTATGTGAGGGTAGATTGTGAATACTTTCTCTCCACTCATATGGTGCTGGTGACGTCAGCACAGGTAGTTATAAAGGGCCATTTACAAGGAAAGAGTTTATCGCACGTTTTGGAGTGAGAAATCGTAGACTATTGTCGTAGGCGATACTCTTTAGATAATAATCGCATTGACATTTTTACATTCAACCAAAAAACAGAAACTCGCCTACGAGAATGTCATACGATAATCGTGAGGTAATAATCACCGAGTTTTGATTACACTACGACACAAATCGCATTAACATATTTGTCTACGATTTCTCGACTTGTCTAAACTAGAACTCGTATGACATTTTCAAGTTCATGCGAGTATCGTACAAATCAGTTTGAAGTGATTTGAATGCGAAACTTGCCATTCGATCTCGGTGATTAGCACGGTATTTTGTTTACACAGAGACGTCAACCTTCAATGACCAGGCGATTATCGCCTTTCCACGTAAGATATCGTATGTTTTGTTTACATGATCATATATTTTTCTTGCTTTCGACACTCGTATCTTCAAGGCAAAAAATTCTCTCCATATGTGGCCTTTTACCGACCACCAGACCGGCAGCAAGTCATGCTGCGGTATACTGTACTGATGCAGTTCCAAGGATAGAACGGAATTCATCTCACGTATATACCTTATCTCTGTGTTTTGCTTTCATATATGTGTTTGTTATTTTAATGTAATTTCATTCTAAAAGTAAATGTTATTCTTGTGTTTTTATGTCACTATATTGACTTTTTCATTATTTTTGAAATTCTCCACATTGTGACCAGCACATTATTGTTTCGCCAGTACCTATTATGAAATTATGTTGAGATATTTCAGAGACTGGAATAGCGGTTCTTAGCTTTTTAAGTCTTGTTACTACTATTACCTCTCAGGGAATCAATGTAACCTGCTTCCTTTAAAATATTAATAGTGAATACCTACAATTCGACACATGAAAACGTATATCCTCCAGGCTTGTCCAAGGTGTATTTCAAACATCGTCGATTTCCATTTGCAGATTTCTTTACGATCTTTCCTTGCACTTTAGGATAGAAAATATCTCTAAACATTGTGATTTGTTTGTCTAGATACGAACTTAGGTCGTTCTCATAAGGCAGAGGTAAGCAATGAGGCACTATCGTATTTGTTCAAATTATTATTTTAATTTCTTTTCTTAATTATTAAGACGATAAAAAGGGGTTCATTTTTTGTTCTATCAAGCACTAAACATTTTTTGACATAATGTTGTTATAGCGTCATCTAGAAACACATATCTGTAACACGAATTAAGTAACATATTACATGCTACTAGACAGTAGATGGTGCTTGCAACGGACTCCAACAAATCGATATCGGAAATTACAAAGGTTTTACAACTTACTGGTAGCACTAGCTTTAATCGATCAATAGAGTTCAAATTCTAGTTACGTCATTATCATCAAAATACTAAAGCGTCATCCACACACTCTTGTAAGTCATTTTACCTATATAATTAAAATTACTCTCAGAAACACTGCAACGATATTCCTGCTAGAACAAATGTTATATAAACAAATGATATATTATAATTGTTCCCAGAAAAATATTAGAATTTTCGTAAGCCATATGCTGGAGTCGACAAAAAAGGAAGATTTCTGTAATGCATACATTAATTAATACAAAATAACATTGAAAGCTTTCACTTAATTTTATTACTCGCAATCTCAAGTTACCCTTTTAAAATAATAAAGGTAACAGATATTTAATGCGAAATGGTGTAAAATGTTAATATTGTGATAATTTATTTTGGTACCTTATTATTACATAGTATTATATTAATTATACGTTAAATAAATATAAGTAGTCGTCACAATCTTATCTTTAAATCTCGGTTGCTTTTGAAACGTTTGGTTCGGAGCCTTAGCCTTCACTATCTATCATTAAATGATACAGAGAATTTCAATATTATTTGTGGTAAGTAAGCTGTCGTGGCTTAGCGAACTTACGTTTAGAAGGATGTAGGTTCGTACCCTGGCCGAGAAGCATGTATCACTTAGGTAGTTTTCTAACCTAACGCCAATATTGTTACAATTAACACGTTCTGACGGTAAAGGAATACACAATGATGAAACATGTATATCGAGATATACAGTATGTCAAAACGTCATCCGATTTGGACAAGCGTAGCGTATATACTGTCCGTACCCCTTAAAAAGTGGAGAGACCCGAACCCAGCAATTGGATGTTTTATTATAAAGGAGTTAATGTAGCCGGTCCCCCAAAACCCTCATTGCGGGAAATCGGGAATAGATAAGGATAAGATTTTTTTTTATGTAGATGAAAACAATAGATAATGATATAAGAATTTACGGAAGCATCAACTGTTACGAAAGAAATGGGGTATTTATTACAGTTGCAGCTCGAGTACCCCAGCGGGGTCGTGTGTTTGGGTGTCCTTGTACAAAAATATCTCTAAGTGAAAACTGATGTCCTACTATAATCACTAATAATATATGTCTTACCAGGGCCGTCTTCAGCGTATCGGCCACCGGGGTACGAAATTCAGCTCCTACCCCAATGGATAAAATAAATTATTTTGTCTCATTTTTATGGATCCTTAACTAGGCAGCAAAAACAGAATCAATTCGTGATGTCCCTTTGTGCTCTTTGTATGTCAAAATCATATTTCTCACAATTTAGGTACTAGATTTATTATATGGATGAGACTTTACATCGCTATACAACAATCAGGTATTGTTAATTAGATCTTTAAAAAAATCATGTTTTCCAAAGAAGTTTATTGAAGTAATATCAATCGGTTTGCTCCTCTTCTCCTTGCGTCCGGGTGCACGCATCCTTCGTACCCCCGGATAAATACGGCCCTAAGTTATAATCATTTAGAAAAAGAATTAAAAGCAAAGTCCCCGGTTTCGTCACGACAGGAAAGAGAGAAAAAGGTCCTTATAAAAAAAACTATTTTATTAAAATTAGCCTTCATTTATTTACTCTCACTTGGTTGAGTCATGCTGGAATAATAAAATTGATTACAACTCTTAGGGCTGACTTGATTGGTGTGATACCACGCTCTCACAGAATATCGGCATGAAATGATTAACCTTGAGCTAATCGTGTTTCGTGCGCTGAGTGAGACTTTGGACGGCCCACTTCACCGTCCTCCTATCCCATCCCCGTCTTCTGATTCCATATCCCATCCTATTTACCTTACTCCTCCTTTTGATCCTTCTATCTCATCACCATATTTCATCCTATTTAACCCATGCTAAAGGCAGGGCATGTTGGCTTCGCTACTAGTGTTACAAACATCTATAGGCGACGGTGACCATATTCAAGCTGGATCGTCTGTCCCTTTGCCAGTCTTGTGATAAAATAGTCTCTGATTGACAAACTACACAAAGTATAGTGTATATACAGAGTAATTATATTAACTCAATTTTGTAAACAGTGAACAGAATACATTTCATTGCAAGTAAAATGTTCATACAGACTGCAAGCAATGTATGCAAACTACGTCATACAAAATTTTACATTATGAATAGAGCTTCTTTTGTTAACCACGAAACGCCCGAAACAGCAAAAACAAATGGTAATTAAAATACAAACTGAGCTATTATGTTGTGTTTGATTAAGATATTTTCTCAGTCAACCCACGCGTCTTCATTTAATTATTCAAATCTGTATCAGTGAATAATCGCTTCGTTAGTTTAAGTGGTTCTGAGTTAAGTTCAAATTCAGATAATAATTTTGGAGTAGGAATGTTGTCTCACTCTAACAGTTTTGCTTTTATAATCGAAATGATATGATAGCACTTAAGAAAAATACTTGGAATCCATCTCATTACTTTTTGTTGTGGTTGCTTTATTGCTTAGTTTTCAGCTCGTTTGCCAGATGTTAATAGTACCTATTGTTTCATTGCAATTGCATATAAGTAAAATCTGTAGAAACTTGTTGATTTTGTTTTCACACTCTTTTTATAGATTAAACAAACTTTCGACCATTTTAATCTAAAAAAAATCGCCGTAGCCATTTCCGAACTTTAAAAATAAAACATAGCTTTGGTTACGTTTTAAAAATGTATGCTTCTAAAATTTTGTATGAAAGCATATATTATATCAAATAAAGTGATGGTAGCGTAATGGCCAGCGCACGCGTCCCAAACTCAAAGGGCGCGGGTTCGATTCCGGCCGGAACGCATGCACCATTTAGGCAGTTTTCGGACCTAATATGCATATTGTTACAATTATCACATGCTAATAACGGTGAAGTAAAACATCCTGTTGCTACCTGCACATCGAGATAACTGATATGTCAAACCTGCCAAGCCGCCTTGGACAAGCGTGGTGGGTATACTGTCCGTTCTCCTATGAGGAGGAGGCCCGAGCCCAGCAGTGGGACATTTATGGGCTGCTATTATGAAAGCGAATGAGGTGTGTAAGAATAAGCCTAAATGGCGCTCTGTTATCCGTGCCTACCCTGCAAGGGAACTGGCGTGAGGTTGTGTATGTGCATGTATGTATGTATTATGAAAGTATAAAATAGCCGAAATGAATTAGTAATTGGCAGTATATTGCATTTATATACAAACTCCTGTAATTTCATAATTACAATTATATTGTCCAGTTGATTACCTTAATGCGTAGTAGAGTTAAATAAATACTTGAAAACTAAATGATATATTATTAAAAATTAAAATAAGCATGGTCTATATTTCTTATTTTTACTTCTAAACCATGCAACGGATTTTAAGCGGTTTTCACAATCAGATAGATATTTTTTCAAGAAAGGTAAGAATATACTAATTTTCCCTCCGCGACTGTTGCTAAGCTCTCCAAGCTACTTCGCTCATCTATACTTGTTATATCGAGTGGCGTCTATTTCAGCTATGCTGTAATAATTTTAGGCTAGATTCATTTTCAACTGTTGCAGGACTAAATTCAAACAAAGTCACATTCATAATTTATGTTTGATTGCAAATCCGGCTTACACATACAAGGGCCGCGGTCACAAGCTTTGTACGACGTAAACGCCCATCGTGAAGGGCTTTATTTATTTACAAAGTTCGTTGCAAATTCACATAAAAAAGCTCAACAAAAAAGGGATGTAGCGTGTTTCTTTATGCCAATTTATAATTAACATGCCGCCCGCATTTGGTACGGAGTCATAATAATGAAATTATAAACTTAATACGAATGCATTTTGCTCGGAGATCAATGAATGTGCTTTTATTTTTATCGTGTATATTTTGATCTCCGTATTTTTACAGTTGATTAAGGGACTCTATAATGAAGCATCTTACCTCAAAAACTCATATCGCCAAAACTTATCTTCATATTTTATTTAAACCAATTATTTTCGTTGAATATATTTTCCTTTGTTAAATCTAATTTTAAACAATGTTCCGTAGCATGTTTCTGAACCTTATAGAAGCAAGGATGCCGGTAAAGACTCTTGGGGGCGAAATTAGCCATCATCCGCAATAAGGCTCCGGGGGACGGAGGTGTACCTACAGGTTTTTCATCTGCGCCTCCCTGATAGAAGTGAGGTGACCGACTCTATATACCCTATCGAGCCGGCGAGAATAATATCACCAACGCCCTGACGAGGTAGGCCTAAAGATGATCTTTTAGGCCTCTATTTGCCGAATCCATGTCCTAGTATGAAGAAGCTTTACACGACAAGGAACCTAACATCCCGAAAAAGAGCTGTAAACTGCTACTGGCGAATCCACTCTTTCCAGGTTTGCAATATTTACCTAATTTTATCCAATACGGAAATGATGACGTCATGCTGTGGTGACCATATTTATAAATTTGTGTAATAAATACACTTTAATCTTAGAACATATTAATGTATAGACGGATTCTATTTCAACAAAAACCTTTAATGAAATGAAACATTTTTTTACAAGCTTGTTAGCATAAACTTGTGTAGCGTGTCTGCGTACTCGTAACGCGCTGGAGCGCAATCGCCATCTTTCAGCCGGCCTTGCTTTTATAATCCGAGACTCCGTCTTTCTATCTTTCTCATCTCGTCTACTGGCCTAAGACTTTAAAACACACCTTAATTGTGTGTATATTCATTTTTCTCCTCAATTTAATAAATACTTTTTAATTTGACTGACAAACACACCTATTATACGTATGTCCCCAAATTAAGCAAATCACGCTTGTGTTATGGGTAATATACAACGGACCACACTCGGGCCGATCCCAGGCACACAGACCATAGTAAAGAACGGAGAAAATTCGTTTCCGAATTTTACCGTACCGGGAATCGAACCTGGAGCCTCTGCGTTGCAGTTAGGTAAGCCGTCAAAGGCTTAGCCCGCTCAACCACAGAAGCCGGCAATCTCAAGGATTGCTCTATCCGAGTACTACACATAAACATAGTGCACCAAGCCCATAATAATAGATAGCGTCAGCTCAGCTAATGTTCCTACATCATGACTCGGGAGATTAGAAGAACACCAGTGTGGTTAAATGGATATCGGGCAGTCGCTACGAGTCATGCACTATCCTACTGTTTGTTCTCGGGCAATATGTTGCGTTTATAACATTTTAGTAATCGCAGTTCAGTCAGTATAAATGGCTTTAAAATACGTAACAGTGGTTTGTGAAATATAGGGAATGGTGATTTTAGCTTTATATAATTAAGTAATAAGGTATAATAATTAAAATATTCAAGTCTAAAAATATAGAAAAGAAATTTTGATTTCCAAACCACCATTCTAATTTCTTTTTATTCTTCAAAATACGACTTTATGCACGGTTTTGGATCAAATAGTAAACATACTTGAATATTCTAGTTTATTGATGGTTTTGACCCCAAGCATCAAGCCAATGTCAAACTTTTTAAAATAACTCACTCGTCCTGAGCCAAATTAGATCTTCGACTTAAGCCTAACAACTGAGTTGTGGTGGCAACCAGAAATCTCATATTACTACGGATATTCCATACAAATAGACGGAGTTTTTTTGTTGTTGTTCTTGAAAACAATATATTACAACTGTTCATTCATATGTGATTTTGGTGGTGCGCACTGAAAATCATTGCTTTGTCGGACCGTGTTTCGGCACAGCAAAATACTCTCACTCTCTACACTCTCGCACTCTATTTCTGTATATAATATATTTTTTAACCTGTTGTACTGTGTGTGTGTGTCACAATTGGAAATAAATATTTTCTTTTTTTCTTAATTTTAAAATAATTTGTAGATAAACCTGTAGAGCAACATTTCACCCTTTGAAGGTATGTAAAATTGTGTTCAAGACATAAAATTGGAAAGAAAAAATTCTCTGTACGGTTTCCGTACACATAGGAGCCACATTCTACCGTAAACGGCTAAAATCTTCATTATGCCTTCGTGGTAGCAAAAATCCGGTTAAACAATTAAATGTTTTTAGAATATAATTACTTTAAAAGATACATTATATTCAGAAACAATATAAAATTTAATAACTATTTCTTTCGAAAATATTTTTTTTTACACCTGGCATGACATTTAAAATGCTTATTTCTCTCTTTCACTTTGAATGTTGGTATTTGTATCAGTAATAGGAGTCTTTATTTTAATAGGTACAACAATTAGTTTATTCAATTGTACGCAACACTAATATTTAACAAAGATTAATGAAGTTTTTTATGCAACACAGATTTTATGTAGACACAATGTTTCTGTAATAACACGTGAGAACACAGATAGTTTATTTCTGTCCAATAATGAGGTTATCACAATTATCACAGTTCTTTTTAATTGAATTGTAAACATTGAAGCCAAAAGTTAAAAGTATCAATTTCACTCGACCCCATCACCCTTCACTCTTTCTCGAGATAAGACCTTTATTGAATCAGAGTTTTAAAAGTTTGTAATTTCGTAATAGCTAACTTTGTATTCAGCGTTAAGGGACCCGTTTTGAGAGAAACGATGGAGTTTTCAACAAAGTCTCTCATTAAACTCGTAAATTTTTACGGTCTTCGAAATTTACCCCAAGAGGTACAATAGTCATAAATTAACAAGCTGTAATCAAAATATACATCTTCATATATATTTCAGAACAACATTATGAGAACGTTAAGAATAGTAGATTGTTACACGAGAGGTGAAAATGACCTATTTAGGCATGAGATGTTTTGGCGCACGAGCGTAGTGTAGGCGCTAATAGTCCGATTGCCTAAATAGGCCTTTCTCCCGCGATGAACACTCTGTTTTTCATTTCGAATATGAGGAAAGTAAATATAAACTGATTAGTTAAACAAACAACTATTTCTCTAATAAAATCAGGGGTTAAATCCACATATAAATCATGATGAACTCATTTAATACGTCGTATATGAAATGTCAAGTAAATTTCTTTATCTGTGGCATTCTACCAGCCAGTATTTTTCTGTCACTGATGGTAGTAACTATTTAGCTCTAAATAATAATTTTGTGAAAAGTAATTTATAAGTATAAAATGATGTTACAAAATTGTTAATATTTTTTATTACAATTTATGCCACGATCAATATCTGTAAAAAAGATGAGATAATAATGAATAAATTTGTTTTAATATTCTTTTAAATACTACTTTATTTTATTTACAATCAAATAATAACGTATCTGAAAAACGAACGCAGTAAAATCAATACCGAAGAGTTCTTATGGACGTTGGCGTTGCTACAAGTCCCAATACATGGGATGAAACGGATCTTTTCATTTCTCATATTCTGAAAGTACGCTTGGAATTACCTAATCACAGGGATGAAAACAGCACTTTTCATCCCTGGGAAACGCTTCTCCTTGTTGGAAAAAAATTTAGAAAACTATCCGAACCATAGATAATGCATTCGACTCATGTCCCAACTTTTTTTACGGCCACTGTTAAATCGTGGCATAAATTGTAATAAAAAATTATCAACAAATTTATAACATCATTTTATACTTGTAAATTACTTTTAAGTAAATTATTATTTAATTTATATAAATTTGAGCTAAATATTTTACTATCATCAGTGACAAAAAAATACTGGCCGGTAGAATGGCAGAGAAAAATAATTTTACTTGATAATTCATATGTGACGTATTAAATGAGTTCATCGGATTTAGATATGGATTTAACGCCGGATTTTATTAGAGAATTCACCTCTCATGTGACAATCTACTATTAACAGGAAGTATTAAGTAGCTTTTGATATACGGGGTATTTTCTAATTTTTTATGTTATTTTTCACGCTTCTGTAACCAAATGTCAAAAACAGTGAACGACTTACTTCTACAGAATCATTTATTATCCATTCACTGACATGCACTTGGTCTTTTATTTATTTATGTATTATTTTTTGTTAGAAAACTTCACCACTACCCAAAAAATATTCAGTGACCTGAATGAGAGTAAATTCTGTGACGTAAGTAATTATCAATGACAACTTTCAGAATTTTGTTGCCAGTTGCTACACTCGCTTTTTCACCAATGAAAGTATGTTATTTTCGAAGATTCCATTTCAGACAAAGAAGTTTATAGTCTAAAAGTCGAAAAATAAATCACAAGTCAAAGTAACTGAAAGTATCGTTAAATCAAACAAATTTTGAACAAAACTAATTCGGTATGAGGGTAATCGATCAAACACCTCACCGGCGAAAGTTTTGGGAAGGTTTGACGCGACAACTTTGAAAAGATCCTGATGGTATCAAAAGCAAAAGTTGCAAAGCCTCCAAATCGGTTGGCTGACGCCTCTACTTATACACTTTTGTGCCGTAATGTGATTATAGAGGTATAGAACTTTAAGTTGGCATTACTGTTCAAGATGGCGACCGATTTAACAGCTGTCAAGTGATTTATTCTCAGTTTGGTTTGGCAATTCATCATGAATAGACTCACGCCTGAACAACGCTTGCAAATAGTGCAATTTTATTTCGAAAATAATGGTTCTGTGCGGAATACGTATCGCGCACTACGTCCATTTTATCGTCGACAAAATCGTCCATCAGAGCAGTTAATTCGATTAACCATAGAACGTTTTCGCACCACGTTTACTCTTATTGATAACTCGCATCCCCAGAGACGCCGTACGGTGCGTACAGAAGAAGCTATTGCTGCTGTAGAGCGTAGCATTGAGGAAGACCCGAATGAGTCCATCCGCCATCGAGCACAGGAATTGGATCTGTGTCCATCCACTTTATGGAAGATTTTGCGGAAGGATCTTGGTTTGCGTGCTTACAAAATCCAACTCGTGCAAGAATTGAAGCCAAACGATCATCAAGTAAGGCGTAAATTCGTGGAATGGGCCCAAAACGAGATTGTCGCTGTTCCCGATTTTCATAAGCGAATTTTGTTTAGCGATGAAGCGCACTTCTGGTTGCATGGCCACGTCAACAAACAAAACTGCCGCATTTGGAGTGAAGCTAATCCTCAAGTGTATGTCGAAACACCGTTACATCCAGAAAAACTGACTGTTTGGTGCGCTTTATGGGCTGGTGGAATCATTGGTCCGTACTTCTTCAAAAACGATGATGGCCAGAACGTTACAGTCAATGGTGATCGGTATAGAGCCATGATTATTACCTTTTTCATTCCTGAATTAAATAACCATGATGTCCAGGAGATGTGGTTTCAACAAGACGGCGCAACATGTCACACAGCTCGTGCCACAATCGATTTATTGAAAGACACGTTTGGTGACCGCCTAATTTCACGTTTTGGACCTGTGAATTGGCCTCCAAGATCTTGTGATTTAACACCGCTAGACTACTTTCTGTGGGGCTATGTAAAGTCATTGGTCTATGCGGATAAGCCACAAACGCTTGACCATTTGGAAGACAACATTCGCCGTGTTATTGCCGATATACGGCCACAAATGTTGGAAAAAGTCATCGAAAATTGGACGTTCAGATTGAACTACATCCGCGCCAGCCGTGGCAGTCATATGCCAGAAATCATATTTAAAATGTAATGCCACAAGATTATCTTTCGGATAAATAAAATTCATGTCAATCGAATAATCCATCGTTGTTTTATTGCAACTTAAAGTTCTATACCTCTATAAAATTGCGTGGTTGATGGCAAAAGGTGTGGTGGAGAAAATGTGGCGTTGGCACCAGATCAAACAGTTCCACGGAACATTCCTCGTTGTACATACATACGGTAGAAAACCCAGCATAAATTTTACTACAACTTTTATAATCAACCAGAATATATGGGAAATAGAAGAACGTCTAACATTTTTATACGTGTAATGCGATTTACGATTTTCCACATAATTCTTAGCCAGGCTAAATTGACCGTGACTTTTCTGAGCACAATGGATATGTCTCGAGTAACATGGGTGGGTCGTATCAAAGGCGTATTAGCAACCTACCCGAATTTACATACAAGAAATATATTAAAGCTGGAAGTATATTTAATGCATTCAAGAAAAATATAACAAATTATTATATTTAGTTGGGATAGGCCTGTCATTAATTTCCATTGCTAAAACAAATATGGCTTTTGTTATTGAAGATAAAATGAATAACATTTACAATTACTTACATTAAAATATTACATATTTAGGAGCAATCGTGTTTGTTACAAATAATACATAGTAATTATTATAATTAATAAAATGACATATTGGACAGCGGAACTCTTAACGAGTCTGGGAGGATGTTTGACCCGTCAGATTGTCTGGCTCATTTGAAAATATTTTAAAATGTTATACTTGATAATATATATAAAATTCAGCCTTCCTAAAATGACGTAAGTTCCCACATTTTTTTAAAAAGTGTCTGTCAAATGTTATGGCCCACAGGAAGTGTCTGGCAACTGTATATCTTTGTTTATAACAATATCATATATGCCATATGTAAAAACTAGCCTTGCTACTTTGACGTAAGTTAGCATGTTTCTTTTTCACCTTTGATACCTGCTACCTGAAAAACGGCCCCTCTTTTAGCTTAGCGAGCATCCATTCCTTTCTAAGTTTATGTTAAATTACCTATCCTAAAAAATTCATCTTTCCTAAAATCACGTAAGTCTGGGGTGACTGGGACCTTGGAATATAATTTCATTATATTTTTTTTTTGTAAATATAGGATCGAAATTGATGATTTTTTTCAATTTACAAGTACAAGAAAATCTATTTTGATGTAACGGTTAACAGTGATAATGGATTGTTATTTATTACACATAGCTCAGAATGTACAACTCTCTGAATCGAGATAAAGTAAGTCAGTCCAAACTAATTACTCTCTACAGCACGATAATGCAAACCATGGTGGCCATTTGTTACTGAATTGCTAGGTAGAAATGCTAGTATTACGAAGTTGGAGCTGGCATACTTTGGCAATTAATATAATTATTCCATGTCAAAATTACTAGTTTCAGTTGTTCAGGGAATTTAGTTGCAAAGCAAAAGTCAGCAGCGTGTATCTATTTCGTAGCGCTACAATTAGTATGCTACGATTTTAGTTTTTTTTCATTTCGTGAGTACAGCAGACAGGCAGACGTCCCGCCCAATGAAAAGCGGTTAACTTCGCCCATGGACATTCGTAACACTAAAGGTGCTACCAATGTGCTGCCGCTCTCTGAAGGGAGACTGGAACCTGGCCACTAATGCCGGAACATAATTCATGGTTGTTATGGCGACATACTCTCAACCAGGGGTGATAGCCATCCAGACAAGCAAATACCTTACCACCTGGCTGTGGGTTGTTTTACTGCCTCTTACAACAGGCCGCCCAGCTGCAGGAATTTGTATTCTTTCTCCGTCCCTGCACGGGTAAGTATTAAACATCAAACTCAAATGTTTATGAAGTTAAACTTCTTTAGAATCGGTGTGATTATAAACTCGATGAAACGAAAAAGCGACACTAAAAAGAGATAAACAAATAAATCTATAGGGCTAAGCCTGCGAGAGAATGAGATACAATACATTATATTTAATAACTAGCGTTTTCCCCGCGGCTACGCCGTGTGTAAGTCCCGGTTTGTGTCTCTATGTTACTTACATAAAAACTTATTTTACTGTTAAAATCACTATAATAACAAAGAAACTAAATCCATATAGTCTATACAACTGCCTAGCAAAAGATAAAGGCGAGTCGAAGCCAGCCTGATTTGAAGAAATACAATGAATGACGTGTTGTTTATGAATACGTACCTAGATATTTGTAGGTTATATAGGTAGTGAATTGAAAAAAAACGCGGTTGTAGTGCCATCTGATTCAAGTAAAATTATCGGGTTTAAAAGTATCTTAAGTGTTGATTCAAGATATAAGCCAGCTCTGTGTCGAGTTTCATTCATATACGTTCATTAATTTCCAAAAAAGATGCGATCGCAGCCCCATATTTTTCGCTATTTTCGTCTATCTCACAGAAACGATGTCATTTACCGGTAGGATACTATTTATAAAGAGTATACTAAGTTACTCCCGTGATATAAGTTAGTTCCGTTTCGAATTTCATTTAAATCCGTTCAGTAGTTTTTAAATGATGCGTGACAGCCAGACAGACAGTATAGACAGAACAGACGGACAGACAAACAGACAGATATTCTAAAAATTGCAATTCGGAACTTCTGGTCCGAATTATCCGCCGTGATTTTTTTCACAATCTTACACGCAATGTACAAACTCGAACCACCACAGATTTATTACTTAAACACTATGAGTATACAGATAGAGTTGGAAATGTTTTGAAGTTTTTCGTTAATCCTTCAAATTTCTTATTTTAAAGTTTAATCATATTATAACAATATACCTAATAATAGGTTGGGGAAAAAGTCTTTTCGTATATAGTATGTATGAACTTATAATAAGATCTCTTTGGCTATACCATTTGTATCTGGCTGGTTTTGGTATCATTAAAAAGTTTTGATTTTAAAGAAGACAATTCCAAATTCAAATTAGGAAAATGTGTGATTTTCTTTTGTTTTTCTTATTGTTAATATGAGTGAATCTAATGAAGAAATTCGATACATTTTAAAATTTTACTACAAAAAAGATAAAAATGAACCATAAGCAGCGAAAAAATTTTGTGATGTTTATGGACCTAATGCAGTATCTGTGAGAGCAGCTCAAATTTGGTTTAAACGTTTTCAATCCGGCAATTTTGATATCAAAGATGCACGTCGTTCTGGTCGCCCTGTTACGGACAAAATTGATGCCATTTTTGAAGAAGTGGAGCAAAATCGGCATCTTAGTAGTTACGATGTAGCTGCAGAACTGGGAATTGACCACAAAACGGTTTTGGCGCATTTGAAAAAAGCTGGGTACACAAAAAAGCTCGATATTTGGGTGCCTGATGAGCTCACTGAAAGAAACCTAATGAATCGTGTACTCATTTGTGATTCTTTATTACGACGTAATGAAACCGAACCATTTCTGAAGAAGCTGATAAGTGGTGATGAAAAGTGGATCACGTACGACAAGAACGTGCGAAAAAGATCGTGGTCAAAGGCCGGTCAGGCTTCACAGACTGTGGCGAAACCCGGGTTAACTCACAACAAGGTGATGCTGTGTGTATGGTTGGATTGGAAGGGCATTATTCATTATTAGCTGTTACCGCAAGGCAACAGCTAAATGTTACCTAAATGGCGCTCTGTTAATCGTGCCTACCCCGCAAGGGAACTGGCGTGAAGTTATGTATATATGTACCGCAAGGCAGGACTATCGATTCTGAACTGTACTGCCAACAACTGATGAGATTAAAACAAAAAGTTGAGAGAAAGCGGCCGGAATTAATCAACAGAAGGGGTGTGGTTTTTCACCATGATAACGCTAGACTTCAAATATCTTTAGCCACTCAGCAAAAATTATGAGAGTTTGGCTGGGAGGTGTTAATGCATCCGCCGTATAGCCCTGACGTCACACCTTCAGATTTTCGCCTGTTTCGGTCTCTGCAGAATTCCTTAGGCAGTGTAAGGTTAACATCACGAGAGGACTGCCAAAACCACTTGTCACAGTTTTTTGATCAGAAGCCCCAAATTTTTTATAGGAATGGGATCACGTCCCTACCTACAAGATGGCAAAAAGTTATCCAACAAAATGGCACCTACGTACTTTAGTAACAAATCTAAATAAACTTTATAAAAAACCTTTTGAATTTTTATATAAAATGCGAATAAACTTTTTCCCCAACCTAATATATGAAATATCACACTTTATTTCACTTCTACTGCGTGTGAACTGCACACAAACACATTTTTTAACTATAATTAGGTTCCACTGGAGAATACTTTTTGAAGGTTATTTACATACATATTATAATCTGAAAATTAAGTCTATAATAATTAATTAATTGGTTCATATTTGGATTTCTTTATCCCCTTTGTCCCCTGATGGTTTATTTCTCCAGTTGACGGTTTATTTTCTCATTTATTTCAATGCTTTTGTTCTTACTTTTGTCTGTCTTCCTTTTTATATTTTATTTCCTAATTTTTACTCTATTAGAATGTTCATATTTAGATTACTTAGACTCGATTACGTGTAAGTCATCGTACAATATTATGAATCTATCAATCCTGATTTAAAATAGTTTGAAAGATATCACATTTAGCGATATCGCCGTCCCTTGTAAGATTTTTGTTTGTAATGTTTGTATATGTTTTGATGTTATAGCGAATTTGTTTTTAATAATGAAACACTGAACATGGTAGGGCATATGCCCGACTGGATGGCTACTACCCCTGGTCTAAAGCATGTCGCCATAACAACCTTGAGTTGTGTTCCGGCATTAGTGACCAGGTTCCAGTCTCCCTTAAGAGAGCAGCAGCGCATTTATAGCATCTTTGGTATTGCAAATGTCCATAGGCGATGGTAGCCGCTTCCCATCAAGTGGGCAATCTGCTTGTCTGCTGAACTATTGCAATAAAAAGAAAACAACTGAATTCGGTTACCGGGCGTCGGTTGGATGAATTTTATTGGCCTTTACCAACCTGTCTTTAACTACCCCATTCTCGCCTTATGGTCGGTTTCTATATCTTACTATTTATTCATTTGCCTTATCATCGGACATTATTTGTATCGAGCTTATGTGTGTCAAATTTTAATCGTCAGTAAGGTAAATGGACGATAAGATGATATAGGAACGGGGCATAAATGAATTTCAGTAGTTCTATCTCGCATGCGAGAGTTCTCCTATGCTGTATATCGATCTGTTAGGACAGTGGTTTCGTGGATTTTGTTCAAGTGAAACACATGTTTTGTGGCTGAAGGTTTATTTCCGAACATTTTGCCTCAACTTCTGCAAATCGACTCGCTAATAAATTAAAGAACAATTGTAAAAATAAAAAATGAATTCGGATCACACCATTTCAGAATAGATTGAATTATTGACTGATGAAAATGAACTCTCACCTTGTTCCACATCCAGGGATACTGATTGAAGTGAAAATAATCGAGAGCACTGCATGCAGATTCCAACAATCACTCGGTTCATTTCAATTTACGAAGCTGTACCTATATAACCTATATAGGGTATCTGAATATAAAAGTCTATAGAAAATAATCAATTATCGGCTTCAGCTAGAGTGTAATACAAAGAGTTTCGATTTTAGCAATTTACTGAAATAATCATCAATTTAAATTCATTGTCCAGCCCTGAAAAAATGAAAATCTGGAACCCGATTGCAGTTCCACCTATCGAGAACAGTTGTGAATCTAAACCATGCAGGGACATGCTCAAACACACACAAAATTTCATCATAATCCTGGAATCCAATTCCAGTGCCGCCTCCCGGATCTAATGGTAAGCCACTCAAACCTATACAAAAATCTCGATCTCCCCTCTCGTATGCCGTACAGTCCGGACGTGTTTTCTGTGTGGTGCGCGAACGTTCGTTTTTGTTATAATTAAAGTGAATAGAACGTAATTTAAAAAAAGTTTTAAAGAGACTATATTTTAAATATTCTGCTATTTTATCATGAAGATGAGTAAATTTGAAGAAATATTTAAAAACTGGACCACTCAGATTGAAAGTAAATATGATAAATAATTGGACACTGTTAATATAATCAAAGAACAAAATACTATGATATCCTCTTCAATGGAATTTTTTTCCGCAAAATATGATGAATTAACTTTATCAATTCAGAAACTACAAAACTCTAGGAAAGATGATCAAATATACATTCATACTTTGGAACGAAAAATTGAGAACATAGAAAGAAACGCTCGTGTTTCATCCGTAGAATTGAGAAATATCCCCGTCAATAAAAATGAAAAAGTAAGGAAGATTTGTGCGTTTTGGTGAAAAAAATAGGACAGATTTTGGATATGCCTATCAAGCCATCAGACTGCAGAAACATTTATCGAGATTTTTCCAAAACTGAGTTTAAAAAACCAATTATTTTAGAGTTTAAGTCAGTCATACAAGAAGACAAAATGTTACTCTCTTATAAGCAGTACAATAAATCAAATAAAACTAATAATTTTAATTTATCCCATATAAATATCAACGGACCTCCTACTAAGATCTATATTACGGAGTATTTATCTTCTAAAATGAAAAGATTACATTTTTTAGCCAGAGAGTACACTTCATCCAATGGATATCGCTTTTGCTCGCCGACACCTGGATGCATATATATGCGGAAAAATGAAGGAGATTTACCCTATTCAATTAAAAAACGAAGACGACTTAAAAAACTTGCAGGAGACCGAATTAATCAATTATGTACTTTATCCTATTTTTTTATTTTATTATTCTTAATTTTCTTAAATATTATGTAATTGGTGATTATTTACGTTACATAACTCGTTATTTTTAACTGACTTCAAAAAAGGAGGAGGTTCTCAAATCATCGGGATTTTTTTTATGTTTGTTCACCGATTACTCCGAGATTTATGATCCTGATATGATTTATGATATGATTTTTTTGTTCGACGCGGAATAGCTGCCATTTGGTCCCCTAAAAATTTGACATAGTTTGGCCCAGTAGTTTTCATTTTATGAACATTTTTTATGAAAATTTTTCCATTCCGTTCCATATGTACACCGATTACGCTGAGATTTATGATCCGATTTACGTGATTCTTGTTTAGTTTGATGAGGAATAGTTGCCATTTGGTCCCTTAAAAATTTAACATAGCTTGGCCCAGTAGTTTTCACTTTGCGATCATTTTTTTGTTCTTGGGACCTATATTTTTTAAGGAGCGTGGCACCTTTCGTAGGTCTACCCATACATAGCTAGACACTAAAAAGTAACAAAAAAATAAAAAAACTTCGTTTAAAAAAACCGATTTATTAAAACTAAATGTATCACGCAAACCTTTATCTTACATCCTTGATCATGATGCAGTACTGTGTAGTATTCATAACAAGGATAGTAAAATATTCAATAAACCTACCATTAAAATTGTAAGTGCACAAAAACTCTAACAATTATAAAGTATCAAGAAACAAAGTTATATATAAACCATGGATCACTGCCGGTCTACTTAAATGTCTGCGAAACAGAGATAAAATGCATTATAAATTAAAAAAAGATCCTACAAATGAAATTTTAAAAATTACATACAAACGCTACCGAAACTTTCTAAAAAATATTACTAAAAAGGCAAAACAAGATTATGAAAAACAAGAAATACAAAATTCAAAGAAAGACACTAAAAACTGTGGAATACTATCAAATCTATAGCTAATATAAACACTATAAATAAGAATCCCCAAGAACTTTTATGTATTGCTAACACTGTTCAAGCTTCTAGGGATACCGTTAATGAATTTTTCGTAAATGTGGGTGCTAAATTAGCTTATAACATCCGACCAACCATTCCATCAAGTTTATCGATCAATGCTAACCAACATGACATTGGAGAATCTTTTGTAATTTTAGAAACTGACAATGAAGAAACAGATTCCCTAATTTTAAATCAAATTGTGCTATAGGGTGTGATGGTATCTCCTCTCGGGTTTTGAAATGTCTTAGAAAATATATTGTACCAACCTTGACACTTCTTTTCAATCGGTGTTTGAATGAAGGAGGTTTTTCTAATTGTTTAAAGAAAGCTATTGTGATTCCTATACATAAAGACGGGAAAAAAGACTGTGTCGACAATTATAGACCAATTTCTATTCTCACTGGTCTTTCGAAAATTCTAGAAAAAACTATTAATAAAAGATTATTGAATTACCTAGAAGCAAAATATTTGATATCGGGCAATCAATTTGGCTTTAGAAAAGGTAGATCGATTGATGACGCGGTCAATCATTATATTAACTTTTTAGTAGATTTGTTTGATAATAAAAAGAAATGTTTAACAATATTTCTGGATTTGGCTAAGGCATTTGACACAGTCTCCTTTTCCGGTTTATGTAATAAGCTAGAATGTATGGGTATCCGAAGAATTCAATTGAATCTTTTTAAAAATTCTATTTCAGATCGCTCGCAAATGGTTAAAATTAATGACTCCATTAGTCGAGAATGTTTGCTTACATTTGGGTTACCGCAAGGCAGTGTTTTGGGGCCATCTCTTTTTCTTTGTTACATTAATGAATTTTGCAATATGCAAGTACCAAATTGTAAAATATTGTCGTAAGCGGATGATACTACTTCAATATTTTTGTCATACTTGGGATGACGTATTTAATGACGCACAAAGAGGGTTTGATTACGTATGTCAGTGGTTATCTGCAAATTCCCTAGCCGTGAATTCTAGTAAAACAAAATATATTCCTTTTATCATACGAGGTTCTTCAGACGATAACATTAACGAACACAATAGTATAGCACATACATGTGACTACATTAACTGTACTTGTTCTCCACTAGTTATGACAAATAACATTAAATATTTAGGTATAATCATTGATAAAAATTGAAATTTTCGAGACCACGTAAATAGCCTGACAAAAAAAGTAAGAAAACTAACATACGTATTTAAAAAACTTAGAAATGTCGTAGAAAAAGAGCTTATAAAGACTATCTACGTTGCTTTATGCCAATCAATTTTGTCTTATTGCATATCCTCTTGGGCTGGTACTGCAAAGATCAATCTGATATAACTTGAAAGACCTCAAAGACTTATTCTAAAAGTCAGCTACAACAAACCTCATTTATTTTCAACTGATGCTCTGTATAAAGAAACTAAGGTTTTAACTGTCAGGAAGCTCTTTCTCTTAGAGATTATAGTTAGGAAACATTCCCTCGTGCCACTAAATAAAGATTATAAGGAGGAAATACGTAGAAGCTACATGGTTTGCACAACATTTTTTTGAATTTTTAGTACTTTATACAATAAAATTAACAAAACTTTAAAAATACATTCCATTCGCAAAACAGATTGTAGGAAAGTTTTAACGTCTTGCTTACTGACACTCGGTTATGAAGAGAATGAAAATTTAACTAAACAGCAAATATTATAACATAATAAATAATCAGCATTTAACATAACCTTATTTAGTTCATACACACAATCCCACATAATCACTAAACACATACTCATACTCAAACACACATCCTCTTAAACGCGCGCACGCACTTACGCTTGCATTCGCTTATTCACCTAAGCATAAAAATGCACACTTTATATTTTTAATATTTACATTTTCATTAGTTTAGATCTCTTAAGAAAACTATGTACTGTACAAAAGGCGGAGGCCAGGAGTTTCCATAGGACGGGGTTTTCTCAGTTTGGACTCCTCTCTCCCTCTGCTCCATTTCAGACAACATTTTTGTGTATTGTATAAGTAAGTCTTATTTATAACAACATTATCTAACTAAGACTTGTATTTTTGGGAGAAAATAAAGATTATTATTATTATCTATCTTCTATCCGTGCAGGAACGGAGAAAGAATACAATTTCCTGCGGCCGGGCGGCCTGTCGTAAGAGGCGACAAAACAACCCATAGCCATGTGGTATGGCATTTGCCCGACTGGATGGCTACCACCCCTGGTCTAAAGTATGTCGCCTTAACAACCTTGAGTTGTGTTCCGGCATTAGTGACCAGGATCCAGCCTCCCTTAAGAGAACAGCAGCGCATTTGTAGCAACTTTGGTGTGGCAAATGTTCATAGGCGATGGTAACCGCTTTCCATAAAGTGGGCCGTCTGCCTGTCTGCTGAACTCCTGCAATAAAAAAAAATATATTAAAAAGTTTCATCAAAATCGAGCCAGGGGTTCAGGAGGTCTAGAAGTAGATGTTCAGTGACATACACACGGACAGCAGCATTTTATATATGAAGATAAAGATACTTAATTTAATTTTTTAGACGAGACCAATGTCTGCTAGACCCGCTAGTATTCATATAGATGATCGATTACGGCCTTGTATTGGGTGACACGAGGTGATAAAAATATGTAATTATATATATATTTTAATGGCAGGAGTTCAGCAGACAGTCCGATGGCCCACTAGATGGAAAGCGGTTACCATCGCCTATGGACGTTTGCAACACCAAAAGTGCCACAATTGCGCTGCTCTTAAGGAAGGTTGGAACCTGGGCACTAATACCGGAACACAACTCAAGGTTGTTATGGTGACATACTTTAGATCAGGGTAGCCATCCAGTCGGGCAAATGCCCTACCTACCACCTGGCTGTGGGTTGTTTTATACAACTTGTTTCTGAAAAATTGTATGACTAATTATATATGTTGTTAGTGCAATACCATGATTGAGATGAATCACAGTCAAAAAAATCTACAATATATAATATGAAAATAATTTATACGAAAATGTTTATTTAAAAGAGATCGAGCTAGATACAACGATGTGTTAATAATAATGTGGTATAAGTAAGATAACCGGTAAACATCGACTACTCAATTTACGTAATAAACAGCTAAAGTTCGCAAAACCAACGAAAGAGGATATAATACTTATTTTCTCAAGTAAACAACAAGACGTCACCAAACATTTTATTACCAAGAAATTATATAAACTACCGTTTATGAAGCAAAATCAACTTCAGACTCACCATGTTGGTTCACGGTATCTTGTTTACAGAGTATTTGATTACAAATAACAATGATACAATGAAGTAACTGTAATAAGGCTACCACCCCTGGTCTAAAGTATGTCGCCATAACAACCTTGAATTGTGTTCCGGCATTAGTAACCAGGTTCCAGTTTCCCTTAAGAGAACAGCAGCGCATTTGTAGCAACTTTGCTGTTGCAAATGTCCATAGGCGATGGTAACCGCTTTCCATCAAGTGGGCCGTCTGCCTGTCTGCTGATCTCCTGCAATAAAAAAAAAAAAAAAAAATAAGGTATAAGAGATTTAAGTAATGACGTAAAACCCTTATAATTCATTATAATCAAAAATATAAAATTGGCCTAACGCACGCATCTTTGTTTCCTTTTTTCAGAATTTTCCATTTTGTATTCCAAAACTAAGACAGAACATTACGTTTTTATTAAAATGTTAACCACGGCACTAAGCGATACAATAAATATGCAAACAAAAATACACACATTGTACATTGCTAAGGTAAGCTTGCGTTATGAGTAATATAAATTCGGACAACTCTGGGCCGATCCCAGATACTCAGAGCAGAAAGTAAATAACGGAAAATCCGTTTACGAAATTCACCACGTCGAGAATTGGATCCGAGACCTTTGGGTTGATGTGAACTAGGCAGGCCAGCATTTGGAGGCCTAAAGCAGTCGCTTCTGAAAAATCCCTAAGTCAAATTGACACGAGTCTAAATATACTGGTAGATGTTAAACATAGTATGGGTTCCAGTTTATGTTATACTTGTCAAATTTAATAGTAATCTATGAAAGCGGCTGTTTTAGGCCCCTTGACCTAATTTAAAACAAATAGATGTATGTATGAAATGAAACTCAATTATCAAACTTTTAAATATATAATTACTACTATGTGTGAATTACTGGATATATAAGTAGGTATACTATATACCATTATTTATGATATTTACACAAACACCATAAAACTAAAAATATAGAACAATACGAGCTAAGTGCTGTACAGCCGTGTAATAGTGGCCAGCGGCTGTTGTAATTGGGTAATCAAACATTTATATGTTTTGGTACAAATTTTTTATTCATTTTCAAAATTAGACTGATACTTGGGTAAGAAGACTCTAAATAGGACTTCATATTATCCGCATTGTAATTAAAAAGGAGCCCTTTATACACGAGTAAGACTCACACAAAGCCTCTTGTTTATCTTTTTAGTAAACCACAGGGCTGAATATTGTAAAAACTTACTTATAAGAAGACAAAGCCTAAAAATTCGTTATAAATTATGTATACGTTGAAAATGTAAGTTATATTTTTGCAGAGCAGAGAGGTTAGTTAATACCTTTTATATAAAGTAATAAATTTATTTATTCTATTTATATTTATAGTGTAGCCTTTTATCAAATCCAATAAGAAGGGTGAAGTATAATGTAGCTTAGAATTACAATAACATGGATATAGGTTTTTTTATATCCATTTGAAAATACTGAAAGGAAATTTATTAAAATTTCCCTTTTTTCGGACGGCCCAACTAATTGAAATTGATTACCGTCTCCTATAGACATTTGAAATACACAGGGCCCAATTCTGCTATTACTATGTCATCAAAATCGCAGGAGACTATCTTTTCAATCTTAGGTTTGCCGGATTTCAGTATTCTGTTAATTTCAACGACGTGCTCGTGGCACGCCGCTCTATCTTCATAAATATTTATAAGCGAAAACTCGCGAAATAAATGTTCAAAATTTTGTTAGCTTTTCAATACTCATTTCGGCTAACGCCATTTCTGCTAATGGTAATACCATATTTTTTCTACTATTATTCCGCCGCGAGGATATCGATAAGATATTACGGATTTAGTAGAATAGGAATTTTTGAAACTATCGTAAAAAATCGTACTTTGAATATCTTCGCAACGCCAAGATATTGAAGTATCAGAAATAGGGCCCGGGGGTGAAGCCGAAGCGTTGCCAACCTATAGGACGGGATAGAGTGTATTGAATAAGAGACATCTGGGAACTCTCAATCTAAGTACGAAACACGGTTACTTCAACGTTAATCGCTTTACGCTGATATTGCGTGGTAACACACCATTGAGCTGGCCCTAAGTGCTATTTTTTTTTTGCTGCCTTGGTAAATTGTAGTCTTAATGTTTGTTTCTATGTTACATTATTTGAAAGATCAAAAGCGACAGAAGAAAAACTTATGATGCCAGCTTGTTGCTAAGATTCAGAAATTTTCTCAGAAAGCACTGTTTGTACTTAAATAGCTATGTCTGATTTACACAATATAATCATGCTATTATAGGTATTTATACATATACCAATGTGTATAGCTATATATTTATGTGTGTATTTAATTTTTAAATCAGCGTATAAGTATGGACGTACTTACTGCCACTTTTTCGTATACCACCTACATCGTCAGATTAGCTAAGATTTTCCTTTAGGTTACATGAAAGAGATCGCTATAAAGCGACCTATTGTATTGCCTAGTATATATTGCAAATATGAATTTCTTGTAATTGTTTATTTCGGTGTGCAATAAAGTGTTTTGTATCTTCTATCTATTTCGTTATATAGGGTTTTGGAGCTTATCTTAGATGAAGTTTTCGCAGAATAATTGTTATTTACAGTATTTTTCCAAGGTAATACGAACAAGGAGTTCAGTAAATATAGAATAATTAATTAAGGTTATTGAGGAATCAATGTAGAATTTTCATGCAGTAGTAAAATTACTTACATACATACATAACTTCACGCCAGTTCCCTTGCGGGGTAGGCACGAACAACAGAGTGCCATTTAGGCTTATTCTTACACACCTCACTTGCGTCTTTGACATTCATAACTCTTGTCATGCAAGCTCGTCTGTTCTTAAGGCTCCTGACATCACCTTCTGCTAGTACACGATCAATAGTAGTAAAATTATTTACTGTATTACAATACAAAGCAGCAAAAGGCTGATTACGTTACCGTCCAGCGAGATAACGCATTCAGCTTTTTGGGCAGCTTAGCCATAGATGACGGTGACCTAGAGTCACTATTTTATTTATAATCCTTAGGGGTTATAGATAAAGTAATAGCTAGTATAGGTAGTATATTCTCATCCGTTACTAGTGTCGTCAAGATGAGGCCGCGCCGTGTTCTCTGTGCGTCCATCTCTCCTTCTGTGGGGCAACTCACAAAACATCCCCTAAAGAATTTGAGAGATTGACAACGGTGGGACGTGGTTCCCTCCGGCAATGGATAAGGCCGCTGGGACACCGCCTGCCAGGGCGTGCGGAGTTGGTCTTGCTTCTATTTTCCCATAGACCTGGCCTAAGGCGAAGGAAGGAACACCTAGGGATTTTAATGGATATCTCTTCGGGGGTGCCATTGCCACCCTAAGTTGGCAAATCCCACACTCGGGGCCCCCTCCCGCTTTTCCCCCAAGATTGATAGTGCTCAAAGGATTTCCCCTAGTAAAAAATGTTACATATACTACTACGGAAAAGTAAAATAAATCCATAGTATATAGCAGTCATGACAATATTATCTCAGTGAATATCGTGAAAGGCGAAGCGACATTACCCTGTATCAAGATAGTATTTCAAATCGTACCCTCATCAAAAACAGAGGTCAACATACAGTACAAGCATAACTTAATTAAGACTTGATCCTTTAGTTTATAACTGGGTTAACGGCTAAATCATACAGGTACATAAGTGGGTACCAATGTCAACCCTTTATGAATGCTTAATAGTCTACAAAACGAGACGGACCCCGCATCTACCGCTATAGCTAGCTAGTGCTAGCCATGTGATTTCATTATTGTAAATTTTAAATTATTATTCTGAGGAGAGTATGATATTTTACAATAAATAAATCTCTTTTTCATTCCGGGTATAAAAATATTCTTCTTCTTCTTCTAAAAAAAAAAGAATTCTTCCATGTTATGTATAAGCTTTTGCCCGCTGCTTCGCAAGCCTTAATGTAAAATTTGTCAATAAATTCATGCTTTTTCTATCCCTTGGGAACAGCATGAAATGTTAAATGGATGAAAGTTACCTCACCCTGAACAGACACGTCGTCATGGCAACGTGACATTAGTGTATAGTCAAAAACAACGCGACTGTATCGCCATCTATTTGGATTTATTTTCTTTCCCTCTGGTGTGGTACTTTTTAGATGAAATATATCTTTTGACCATTTCTGCACTACCAAGGACGTGTATGCAAACTTACATTTTCCTGATAAACGGTTCAGTAATTAAGACGTAAATGCGTAACATTCAAACTCACGTTCGCATTTATAATATTAAGTTAGGATGTACATGTATTCCAAATTTTATGAGAATCGTTCATGCGCAAGACTGTGAAGACATTCAGACATTCCTAAAAATTAGCTACTGCATGACCTTGGTAGAAGATTAATGACGATGGTACCGTAAAATGTGACTGAAAAACTTCTAACATTACATGAAATGATGGTGCCATGGGTCCATTCTTCTTTCGTTATTTAAAACATCTATTTTGAAATCAAAGAATGACGCTAACCAGTCATGTTGGATTTAGAGATTTTCAGACTTAAGTTTTTGTTGCCGAGTATCAACCCGAGCATTTTTCTTAGATGGAACTAGTTTTAGCTTTGTTTATTTGTAAGCGATCTGTTAAAATGCTAGTTCAAATTAGGCTCAAATTTCTACAAGCGCGATCAAAGTAATTAAGTGTTTAGGCGCAACCAGATTAAAGCAATAACGCTGTTGTATTTATTAACGCCTTATTGGCTACCTGAATAATAAGTATAACATTCTAATAATGTAGGTACATTTATTTTACGACTATAAGATACTCCTGGAAAATTGCCTGGGTATTATTGAAAATTATGGTCACAGTTTTTGATGGGTATTTCAAAGGTAATGTTCTGCAGTGTACTTTAATTTTCTAAAACTTATAAATTTAATAAAATTGCACCTGTGGTATATTGTTTTCATTTTTAATAATGCCTGTGTGTTTGTGTAAATAATCTCAACTTTTTAGTGAAATAGAAGTTACTGAGCTGTTCCGTTGTTTGCCGTTAGTCATAGATACAACTAGACCCAGGCTAGGTTCTAGTTTGAAATTGATATATACTACGCGCTTAGCATTAGGTGTTTACGCACATTTTACGTTAGTAAAACTCAAAGGTGTAAGTAAGGCTGGGCTTACTTCAAACTTTATATAAAGAAAAGAGAAAAGCGGCTTGGTTTGACGGCAGCACATATAACATAAACCCGTGCTTTTTTGTAGCGTGGGGAAGTCCGCTTGTGGACTTACCACTGCGGGGGAAGTGCAAAGAGGGCATGTAAGATTCGCCACGTTGGGGTGGTAATACCACCTTCAAGGAAATGCTATGACCTCCCAAATCGGGGATAAACACTAAAACGCATTGATGTTTCTTCCTTCGCGTTATGCCAGAGGTACGGGGAAGCGGAAGCAATATCAATTCTGCATGACTTAGCAGTTGCGGGTCTCGAGGGCCTCATCCAAACTCATCCAAACCCGGTGCTTATAGCAAGGCCCGTCAATCCTTTCCGCCACAGTGCGCAGTATGCGGTTCGAGCTGACACCCATCCGCCGCCTCAGAGATACACGTCTCTCACAGTACATACTTCTTCGAAATTGTAACTAAAGAAAGTAATATATACTTTTATATTTAGCACTAGCTGTTTCCCGGGCTTCGCTCGCGTATAGTTATAATTTGAGTAGTCAAAAAAGTTGAAAAGTAGCTCCTTTTCCACCCCTCTAGTGGTTAAATTTCCGAAAACGCCGATACACGTATGTTTATTTCTAAACAGAACCAGGTATACAAGTTTTCGTGCCTCTTACTTTGAAAATGGCGGATTTTCATTTAGAGATAAAATTTTCAAAAATCCTTTTATAGTGCGCACCTACAGAATAGAACGGACTTGAATGCAACTTCACGGTCCTAGCCCCAGTAGACTAGGCTATTATTGATATGTCAGTCAGTCAGGGAGCTGAAGTAATTATATATGTACACACAAAACATCATATACGCCAGTATTTTTTATTTCAGAACTCGTTATCTTCTTTCCTTAGTTTACTCTTCCACTTTCCTCAATTTGGGCTTTCTTTAAATTAATTCTTCCCCGCGTTCCACCGCGAATGGTGTTCAATATAAAAATCTACGAAGTTAGGTAGGTACACGATATCACAAGGAACCCTCATTAATGCACGCATCCGTAAAGTGGCAAGTTTACCGGGGAACGTGGCGTCAGGTGCGTACGTAATAATTCTTCGCGCCCGTAACGTAGCTCGTAGAGTGCGCACTCAACCAGACATGTCAGTGGCATTAAGAAAGCGCTGTTGAAATAATCTAGTAGATTAGAACAGACTAGTTTGCACATCCGAGTCACGTACTACATGTGGGAGATAAGTAAAGTCAAGAATACTTCTTTTTTAATACTTCGCATTTTAGTGCTTTATTCAATTTTTGGTTGATACGGCTTTTATGAAAGATCGTGTTTTTTCCTTCACATTGAATGTGAGTTACATATATGTTTATAATAGGTTGGGGAAAAAGTCTTTTTGCATATAGTATGTATGAACTTGTAATAAGATCTCTTTGGCTATACAATTTGTATCTGGCTGGTTTTGGTATCATTAAAAAGTTTTAATTTTAAAGAAGACAATTCTAAATTCAAATTAGGAAAATGTGTGATTTTCATTTGTTTTTCTTATTGTTAAAATGAATGAATCTAATGAAGAAAAAATGCAACACAAGCCGCGAAAAAAATTTGTGATGTTTATGGACCTAATGCAGTATCTGTGAGAGTAGCGCAAATTTGGTTTAAGCGTTTTCAATCCGGAAATTTTGGTATCAAAGATGCACGTCGCTCTGGTCGCCCTGTTACGGACAAAATTGATGCCATTTTTGAAAAAGTCGAGCAAGATCGGCATATTAGTAGTTACGATGTCGCTGGAGAACTGGGAATTGACCACAAAACGGTTTTGGCGCATTTGAAAAAAGCTGGGTACACAAAAAAGCTCGATATTTGGGTGTCTCATGAGCTCATTGAAAGAAACCTAATGAACCGTATACATGAGTACACGGTACATGTGATTTTTTATTACGACGTAATGGATCACGTACGACAAGAACGTGCGAAAAAGATCGTGGTCAAAGGCCGGTCAGGCTTCACAGACTGTGGCGAAACCCGGGTTAACTCGCAAGAAGGTGATGCTGTGTGTATGGTGGTATTAGAAGGGCATTATTCATTATGAGCTGTTAGCGGCAGGCAGGACCATCGATTCTGAACTGTACTGCAAACAACTGATGAGATTAAAGCAAAAAGTTTAGAGAAAGCGGCCGGAATTAATCAACAGAAGGGGTGCGGTTTTTCACCATGTTAACGCTAGCGTGAGGTCTAGACCTCACACATCTTTAGCCACTTAGCAAAAATTACGAGAGTTTGGCTGGGAGGTGTTATTGCATCCGCCGTATAGTCCTGACCTTGCACCTTCAGATTTTGGCCTGTTTCGGTCTCTGCAGAATTCCTTAGGCAGTGTCAGGTTAACATCACGAGAGGACTGCCAAAACCACTTGTAGCAGTTTTTTGATCAGAAGCCCCAAAATTTTTATAGCAATGGGACCACATCCCTACGTACAAGATGGCAAAAAATTATCCAACAAAATGGCACCTACATACTTTAGTCAAAAGTAAATAAACTTTATAAAAAAAATTTTTGAATTTTTATATAAAATGCGAAGAAATTTTTTCCCCAACCTAATATGTGCATGAGGGAATATTCTTCTTAATTTTATTTTTTACTGGGATATTCCCGCGACTTCGTCCACACTTGACTTGAAATTCCCGCGGGATTTCTGGGGCACAAGGAAGAGAATGTAAGAAGAGATAAGACAAGAGACAAAAGTATGTGTTATTTATAATTAACTGTAACATTGGCAAAAATTACTCTATTGTTGCAGCCATTTACGCAAAAATAAAATAGAATAATTGAATAGAACAGAAAAACGTGTTCTCATCGTATTGACTACACGTATAGGTATATTAAAGCTTTGAAAGTTTAAACTGTAGCTTTGTGTATCTCAGTAATTAAAATGCTTTCCTTCCAATGTGGGTTCGAATTCTGTTCAAGGATGTAATTCCGACCAATTTTGTATATGTATATAAACGCCATATGCTGACTGAAGAATCGTCAAAGTTATAATTACTCCTGTTTCCCACGGAGATAGGCAAAGACGATGGACCTCCACTTGTGACGAACCTGACAAACAACTTTCGCTTTATCTACTTTAACCAATCTGTTCATACATGCACATGTATTTGAGATAATGACCTTTCCTTACATCGTAAATAAATATGGATATCGATATTATTGATGAGCGAAACCCGCGAAACTACCTTGGACATGCTTGGTGAGTATACTAACCGTTTTTCAGATAATTGAAACGTATTTGTATTATTAAATACATGACGAGCGACTACATTAGATTTGTAGGTTATGTTATATTTAAAACAGATTTATTTAGGCTCTAGTTTTATTGTGGATTATCTATTCTTTCTTTACTTCTGTAAGTCGTTAGGGGCGCACGCTTCCGCAAGTAGGTATTTATAAACGAACCAACTTGTTTACACCTGAGTTAGCCACTGATGTATCGTGTGATGTAAAATGAAGTGATTGCGGTTATACATTGGAAGTAATCGAATTATTAAACATTAAGGCTTTAAGATTTTGCAGCAATTTGCCTAGAAGGAATCGTCATGTTCGTTTGTCCATTGACGTACAGAGTGAGGCTTATTAAAGTGATACAAAATTGGTCAATTGTGCGAGAAGCACAGAAAACATGTCAATATATTAAAAATAGAAACGCTGTTTATTTTTCCAAAATACTATTCATATAAGACTTATAATTTATTTCTCGTAAAAGCGCTCTCAGTCCTAGTTCGAATACTTGGCTATCTCGAAAAATGGATAACAAACAGATATTTAATTAAGCTACTAGCCGGCTGACACTTGCAATAAAATGATTACTCTAGAAAAGTAGTTAAGAGGCTATGTACACCTGATTCAAATCGCTATTTCACCAAATCAGCCCCGCGCAGCTGATATTTACTTCGATGGAACAGCGCCTAATAAAACTTCAAGCGTGGCGAAATATTGAAACCGAAAATACCAACGCGCGCCGCGCCCATATACCTACTCCATTCAATTTATTTCATTCTGGGGCTCAGAGCTCCAGAGCGAGACAAAATGTCCTAAAGTGAGATAGATTGCTTATATGCTTAATAGTTATTGAAATTTTGACATCACTGTCTAAGCGGATTTAGCCCAATAGTTTACCAAGAGCAGTAGTAAGTAAGAGTTACAGGGTTCGAATCCTCAGGCTGTGTAACATTTGTTTTTACTTTTCCAACAATTTTTTAGACAGGTAAACTTTATTAAAATGATATTATTGTATTATGGAACAACAATGAATCCATATATATATTAATATAAATACGAAAGTAACTCTGTCTGTGTGTCTGTTCCGTTATCACGGAAAAACTACTGAACCGATTTGGCTGAAACTCAGTATTTATATATTTTCGATGCCGAGAATGAACATAGGATATTTTTTATCCCGAAAAATGGGATAGTTTCCGGGATAAAAATATATTTGTCTTTTTGTTTGTTATCCTTTTATGGAAAGGCTATTGGACCGATTTGACTGAAAATCGGTACATATATAATTTGAATACCGAGACCGGGGTCCACTGGGTCCACTGGGTCCACTGGGTCCACTGGGTCCACTGGGTCCACTGGGTCCACTGGGTCCACTGGGTCCACTGGGTCCACTGGGTCCACTGGGTCCACTGGGTCCACTGGGTCCACTGGGTCCACTGGGTCCACTGGGTCCACTGGGTCCACTGGGTCCACTGGGTCCACTGGGTCCACTGGGTCCACTGGGTCCACTGGGTCCACTGGGTCCACTGGGTCCACTGGGTCCACTGGGTCCACTGGGTCCACTGGGTCCACTGGGTCCACTGGGTCCACTGGGTCCACTGGGTCCACTGGGTCCACTGGGTCCACTGGGTCCACTGGGTCCACTGGGTCCACTGGGTCCACTGGGTCCACTGGGTCCACTGGGTCCACTGGGTCCACTGGGTCCACTGGGTCCACTGGGTCCACTGGGTCCACTGGGTCCACTGGGTCCACTGGGTCCTTGGTTCACTGGGACCAGTTGGTCCACTTGGTCCACTGGGTCCACTGGGTCCACTGGGTCCACTGGGTCCACTGGGTCCACTGGGTCCACTGGGTCCACTGGGTCCACTGGGTCCACTGGGTCCACTGGGTCCACTGGGTCCACTGGGTCCACTGGGTCCACTGGGTCCACTGGGTCCACTGGGTCCACTGGGTCCACTGGGTCCACTGGGTCCACTGGGTCCACTGGGTCCACTGGGTCCACTGGGTCCACTGGGTCCACTGGGTCCACTGGGTCCACTGGGTCCACTGGGTCCACTGGGTCCACTGGGTCCACTGGGTCCACTGGGTCCACTGGGTCCACTGGGTCCACTGGGTCCACTGGGTCCACTGGGTCCACTGGGTCCACTGGGTCCACTGGGTCCACTGGGTCCACTGGGTCCACTGGGTCCACTGGGTCCACTGGGTCCACTGGGTCCACTGGGTCCACTGGGTCCACTGGGTCCACTGGGTCCACTGGGTCCACTGGGTCCACTGGGTCCACTGGGTCCACTGGGTCCACTGGGTCCACTGGGTCCACTGGGTCCACTGGGTCCACTGGGTCCACTGGGTCCACTGGGTCCACTGGGTCCACTGGGTCCACTGGGTCCACTGGGTCCACTGGGTCCACTGGGTCCACTGGGTCCACTGGGTCCACTGGGTCCACTGGGTCCACTGGGTCCACTGGGTCCACTGGGTCCACTGGGTCCACTGGGTCCACTGGGTCCACTGGGTCCACTGGGTCCACTGGGTCCACTGGGTCCACTGGGTCCACTGGGTCCACTGGGTCCACTGGGTCCACTGGGTCCACTGGGTCCACTGGGTCCACTGGGTCCACTGGGTCCACTGGGTCCACTGGGTCCACTGGGTCCACTGGGTCCACTGGGTCCACTGGGTCCACTGGGTCCACTGGGTCCACTGGGTCCACTGGGTCCACTGGGTCCACTGGGTCCACTGGGTCCACTGGGTCCACTGGGTCCACTGGGTCCACTGGGTCCACTGGGTCCACTGGGTCCACTGGGTCCACTGGGTCCACTGGGTCCACTGGGTCCACTGGGTCGACTGGGTCCACTGGGTCCACTGGGTCCACTGGGTTGACTCGGTCCACTGGGTCCACTGGCTCCACTGGGTCCACTGGGTCCACTGGGTCCACTGGGTCCACTGGGTCCACTGGGTCCACTGGGTCCACTGGGTCCACTGGGTCCACTGGGTCCACTGGGTCCACTGGGTCCACTGGGTCCACTGGGTCCACTGGGTCCACTGGGTCCACTGGGTCCACTGGGTCCACTGGGTCCACTGGGTCCACTGGGTCCACTGCAAAAAATTGCAATTTCGGAATCTCCTGGCCCGATTTTTTAGTTTTTATTTTGACATTACAAACAGACACTTCACATTTATTTATCTGTATAGATAAGAACTTTAAAATGAATAATAATAGATAAAACATAAAAAGCAGAAAAAAAACGAAGTGAGCACTCTGGACTGGAATCCACGAACTCCGATTATACCTGTACTAGTGTCAACCTACTCTGCCACAACAACAGTTATCAAATTGATGAATGTTTTCATTATTTATAATTCTACTTATCCACGTATCAACGTAATTTTCTATTGAGAAACATAGATGACGCTTTCGAATTTTAATGTTACCGGTAAGATTTATTTAAAGACGTTTTATTGTCAATAGTATGAAAGCCCAGATGAAATTAAATATAAAAATATAGAAAAGTATTTTTATTGCATTTTATAAAATTATTTCAGAAGAGAAAAAGACCATTTTATCAACTTTGATATAAAAATAAAAAAGTCTGCTAGAACAAGTGACTAACGCTAGTAGGGTTCGAATCCACAACCTGTGATTTAGCTCAGACCATTATACCGTATACGCCAAATAAACACCGTGCGGTCGCTTCGAAATTCTCATTGTGATTGCTCCTTCATTTATTTAAAAGCATTTTTAGTAGCGGAGCTACAAAAAAGCGACGTGACCGTTAAGCACGAAGCCGTCTGGCGTAATGACAAATCCCATACATTGAGACCGGGAGGCGTCATTTTTGAAGTCATTTATAATAAAATAATTAATTACTTCCAAATTCTCTAAGTAACCGAATAAAAGTACTACAAGGGTTCAATTTGTTATAATATGATACGTTACTGTTATTTATTTTAGCGATGTACGATTAACAGTAATCATAATATTAAAGATTGAAGAACACGTTTAGATGTCACTTTGCAATTATTTTCTATCGAGAAAATTTACCGAAAATGCGTTTTGAGTACATGGGGTACCTCAGACATATGATCAAGATTGACATATATTTTTTTCACCACAATAAAGTGTGTATAATTATTGTAGCAACGGCTGAGAAATCGATCAAAAAACGCTTTTTGTCTGTTGTCTCGCTATTTGTTCCAAGAAATAATAATATTAGAATAGGTATACAAATAAACAAGTGACTTTAATTCCATACAGACAATTTGTTATCCATAATTCCACATGTTCCCAGACATCAAAATGTCTATCAAATTTCCCTCCTACTTTCTTTCTTTCCTTTTCTCAATGTCTTGGGGTTTTTTTTGACAAGATAATGTTTTACAGAGGATGTTTTTGCGGGCTTTGCTGTCCAAGGGCAGTGTTTATCCGTGCAAGAACGGAGAAAGAATACAATTTCCTGCGGCCGGGTGGCCTGTCGTAAGAGGCGACAAAACAACCCAAAACCAGGTGGTAGGGTGTTTACCCGTCTGGATGGTCACCACCTCTGATCTAGATTATGCTACCATAACAGCTTAGAGGTGTGTTCCGGCATTAGTGGCCAGGTTCCAATCTCCATTAAGAGAGCAGCAGCGCATTTGTAGTTCTTTGCTGTTGCAAATGTCCACAGGCGATGGTATCTGCTTTCCGTCAGGTGGGCCGTCTGCTTGTCTGCTGAACTCTTGCAGTAAAAAAGGGCAAAACTGAAATGAGTTTTACCTTTGAGATGATTAGTTGCTTGCTATATTACTGTTTTTAAAGTAGATTTTAATTATAAAATCTACTTTCTATCTAATCTATCTTATAAGCCATTCGGCTTAGAAGACATAGCCATAGGCGATAAGACCTCCCATTGTTATAATCTACAGAAAGAAAATTAATTTATTATTTTATATAATTACTATAGTAATTGCAGCGATTACTGAATACCCAAAATCACTCCAGCCTTCCTCTAAATTGCTGGTCAGGATGACGGACAATAGGTTTATTTAAGTCGCGAATCTACTTAGAAAAAAGTTAATAGTCACGCGGCGTTTTCAGGCCGTCATCCATGTAAGAACTGACGGGCGGTATGGACGAAGGCTTTACGTCTTGAGTAGATAAGACATACCTAAGTTTTGTAATATTATTATTAGGATATATTGTACACAGATTCCAAGTATACGCGAGTATGTTTTAGGTATCACCAAATAACAAAAGCATTAAGTTTTCACGTCTTTTATTATATGTGTATTTTGAATAAAGCATTTTTAAGAGACATGTGGTTTCATATTAGTGATTTACATTTTGGTAAAACAGCGGAGTAAGAAAGCCCTACTGCTATTAATTCAGCAGATAGAGATGGACGTGAAAACTTTTATCTTTAAAAAAAAATAAAAGTCCCCTTAGGATACGTTCGCAAGTTGTTTGGGTGCAGTACTCAGGAATTATAGTGAAAAAGAGTTTACTAATATATCAAAGTTTCAAACTTGGTACTTTAATTCATGGTACATAGTATTCCTCTTAAACTCATACAATACCGTCAAGTTTTAATGTAACGCAGTGCCTGACTTTTAATTAAATTCGCACAAACACGAGCACTAGAAATTCACTCAGCTTTTCAAATTAGGTAAATTTATAATGAGCCAGGGAGGCGACCTCGAGTCCGTGGCATTAAGTCACGTCCTGGGAGTCATAAATGACAGTGGATCTCCAACACCTATTTGCTGTGGTACTTAGGTTGTGCTTTGTTATTTAACAAATACTTACAGGGCCGAGTATAAGTGCACGGAATGGCTTGGAATACTACTAATGACTTGTTGTCGTTCTTTAATAGTATACAGTATACATAAAGGTATAACATGTTATATCCGTGTTTTCTATCCGTGCAGGAAAGGAGAAATAATACAATTTCCTGCGTCCGGGCGGCCTGGCGTAAGAGGCGACAAATCAACCCGCAGCCAGGTGATAGGGTATTTTCCCGGCTGGATGGCTACCACCCCTGGTCTAAAGTATGTCGCCATAACAACCTTGAGTTGTGTTCCGGCATTAGTGACCAGGTTCCAGTCTCCCTTAAGAGAACAGCAGCGCATTTATAGCACCTTTGGTTTTGCAAATGTCCATAGGTGATGGTAACCGCTTTCCATCAAGTGGGCCGTCTGCCGGTCTACTGAACTCCTGCAATAAAAAAAAAATATCTAAGGTCGTTATGTTGCATCAGAATTAAACATTATAATGTCCTTATTAATAACAAATGGATAAGCTTAGCAGTTTAGCAAAATATACATGGGATCCACACTTTTGAACTATGCAATGAAAAAATTCTAGAGAGAGGTTAAAAGCCTTTGGAAGAAATTATTTTGAACAATATTCGAATGCTGAGGATGAACATAGGATATTTACATCCCAAAAAATGGGTTAGTTTCCGGGATAAAAATATATTTGTCTCTTTGTTTGTTATGCTTTTATGGAAAAACTATTGGACCGATTTGGCTGAAATTCGATATATATGTAATTTTAATGCCGAGGTTAGGTAGACAAGGGATACTTATCATTTCGGATAATGGGATAGATTTTAGGATACATTTATTTAAAGGTTATCCCAGAAAGTAGGATAGATTTTTTGCCATTTTTGTAATTTTGATCATTTTGGTAATTTTGGTTTTAGTCATTTATGTAGTTTACAGATAAACGAGACATGATACAGGTTACTACTTTTTATCGTAAAAATAAAAGTAGGACGGGTTGAAATAGGGGATGAAAGTTTGTATGGGAGACCAATCATTTCTCAATTTTGTAGATATAAACATTCATTATCTATATAAAAATGTTATAGTAACTCGGTCTGTCTATTTATATAGTTTGCGATATAAAATGGAGTGAATTTTCCAAGAGTAAATAGCACTAACATAAAAATTTAA
This sequence comes from Dendrolimus kikuchii, assembly GCA_019925095.2. Classification (NCBI taxonomy): domain Eukaryota; kingdom Metazoa; phylum Arthropoda; class Insecta; order Lepidoptera; family Lasiocampidae; genus Dendrolimus; species Dendrolimus kikuchii. Next base: position 16,397,071 of record CM034395.1, on the reverse strand, counting down.
TACAATTTAACCTGTATTTAAGCTTGCTCTTTAAACTAGAGACACTCACTAGGGTTTGACCCGTGGCGCAGGCGCGGGGAGAAGTCTAGTAATGTTGTTGATTATAAGTTTGTAATCAAGAGCAGAGTAATTCTTTGTGATAATTAACAGAACAATTATTTTATTATTAAAAGAAGTTTAACGAACCCTTACCAAACCGACAGGTACTTTACTATACTTTAATCCAATATTTCTTCGTCTATATATTCTGTCTCCCTAACTGCTTCTACATCCATGTCTTGGCTATTCAAGAAAACGTTTACTAATTACTAATACACAGAGTAAATTCTCTCTCGCTTTACTCTATGTTAATCGATTCTACATTGTGATAAAATTATCGCAGGTGTAGCCCCGTTACAAATAAATAGTGAAGAACAAACAAACATAACCTATCTGGTGGATGATAATTGCACAAAACTTCCACATATATCGTATATGAGATCCAAAATATATATATACATATATGCGTCATGCGAACGAATGACGCTTCAAGAATAACAATAATAATAATCTGAAATATTATAATCAAAGTTTATTACACTAGAATCATTACAATTACGATATTGAATATTGCACAATAATACACAGAAATATTAGGACAACTCCAAGAGTTGCATCCACGCTTGTCAGGTGTCGAGCAGCATTTTCCCCTTCAAGAATACTGCGATTATCAAGCAGTAATTATCGACCACATTATATTATGTGCTCCTCGTCCAAGACTGTCGATGCAGACTGTCGGTCGTAGACTTGGTTGTAGACCCGTAGACTGTCGGTTCAAGACTGCCTGCCACTCCTCTGCCCGAACACCGTGTATTTAACAGGTCCTCGTAGAGCGCCGCAGTGACACCATTCGATAATGCTGTGGCACCACTTCAGTTTCACTTCCTTCATAAAACCAACTTCCGCCATCCGTATTAACTTCCAACATCCGGTTACTCCATTTCCGATATCCGTTAGCTTAATAATGAATGTTTCTACGTCGACATCCGGTTTAACGACATCCGATTACTACATGAAAGAATACTTCCGTCATATGGTTATTTTATAATAACAAATACGATTCCTACATACATATACATATATATATATATATATATATATATATATATATATATATATATATATATATATATATATATATATATAATATAGTCCTCCATGACGTAGCCTTCAACGGCAAACCTTGTCAAGTCCGGCTGTTCGAGCGCAGGTGGCTAGCGACACCAAATTTGGTTTTAAAAGTTCTTCTTCTTCGTCTTTCTCATCAGGACGGCTGTATTGCGCTCCTTGCAGATTTCTTTATTAAGTAGTAAACGATTGAACTAAAAACAACAAAACAAACTAAAATATCATACCAGTGGTTTTTTTGGTAAAGATCGTCAAGGTTCGAAATAATAGCTGTTGCTTCATATTCCGCAAGATATCCTCTGTTAACTTTATAAATTATGTTTCTTCCCGAACTTCGAATAGTTTTATTCATTTTTATACAATTTTCACGTATTTCATTCAATCATAATATGTTTAAAACAATACAACATTACGAAAACCTGTACCTTTGTTTACATTATAATATGTCATATCGTAGTAGAAAAAATTTGGCTCCGTTTCAAGACAACTTTGTCAAGTTATACAAATATAAAAATAATACCTCTATGGGACACACCATTTTATGTGTGTGTTTAAACACATGAACCTTGCAACAAATAAATATAAAACAAAATTCCAACTTTCATCAGAGATCTTCCACTAAAGCAGTTTAAAAAAAGTTATATGGGAGGCTGGTAGCGAAATTTTTTATAGTGCTCTATAATTTTATAAAGATACTCATGGGGATTATTATGTTTTTTCACGTAGCTATATGTTTGTGTGTTACGAAGCTGTTATAAATATACTGTTACTAAATATAACTTGTATAATGACAAAACGTTAAACATTAAAGCTATTAAAAAAAAGAACAACTGGGATAGATTAGAAAAATGATGCAATTTTTTTTAGATTTCTTGCCTGTTTGCCTTTTTTTTCAGGATTCACGTAAAAACTAGTGAGCCGATTTCGATGCGGTTTTCTTTGATCGACAGCTAATTCTTAGACTCAAACTCTGCGCTAATTGTTATCCCGAAATTTCGCGGTAATTTTTCTGGGAATTATTTAGAATGACTTGATTAAAAAAAAAACAAATTCAAATGTGGTTTTTGCCTGGTCAATTTAATGTGTTGGGGGCTAAGAAGTCGCGATTAATAAATCCACGAGAGGTCTACGTTGTTACGAGATATATTTTCGAGTGTTACTTCAATGGTGGCAGAAACAACTTAAGACAGCCACGCATTCCAATATTAAATTCAAATTTAATATATACAAAAAGTTTGTATATCCATCACGCCCCTATAAATTTAAATTTAATTACATAAAACATCCAGAAGATAAACTAACATAACTTAATACCTAAACCATCTAAACACTTGTAGTGTTTAACACTAGGCAACGGCTTAGTAAGCACGTCTGCCAACATGGATTCAGTGGGCACATGTTTCAACGCAATGTCGTTCGTATCCCTTAAAACCTCCCTAATGTAGTGATATCGAATATCAATATGCTTGCTACGCGCATGAAACATTGGGTCTTGAGCTAAAAACATAGCCCCTTGGTTATCGGCATGAACAATCACTCGAGCATACCTCATGAGCCCTACTTCCTTCATCAGACTATTCAGGTAGACTGCCTCCTTCATACTTTCGGAAAGGCTGACGTACTCTGCCTCACAAGTCGATGTCGCCACGCTACGTTGTTTCCTAGACTGCCAGGATATACACGCACCACCTAAAATGAATGCATAACCCGAATAAGATCGTCTGTCTAGTAAACAATTCCCCCAATCTGCGTCCGAGAAACCCTGTATACAATTACTAGTCTTCTTGTATACGAGACTACGTTGTATGGTCCCTTTCAGGTAACGTAATACACGTTTTGCAGATTTCCAATCAGATTTTTCAGGATTCGTGACTTTTTGGCTTAGCTTACTCACCGCATTAGCAATATCTGGTCTAGTTGCATTGCTTAGGTAATTCAAACAACCTATCAATTCTCGATACGGCCAATTTGTATCGCTTTTGTCGTCATCGCATTTTTCTTCTGGTTTATGTTTGGAATTAATTTCCATCGGCGTTGCACATTTATTGCAATTTTCCATTGAAAATCGTTTCAATAAATTGTCAATATAACTTTGTTGTGACAAAATAATGACATTGTCATTATTATTTCTCCGTATGTCTATTCCTAAAATATATTTTGCCTGACCAAAATCTTTTAATTCGAACTCCCTTGACAGCTCATCTTTAAACTTAATAATTAAACCTCTTTCTTGACTTGCCACCAAAATATCGTCTACGTAAACCAATACAAACAAATGGCTATTTGCACTTTGTTTAAAGTATAAACATGGCTCGTTCAGACTTTGCTTCAATCCCATAGCGATCAACTTTTTGTTGAGTTTGAGATTCCATTGACGTCCAGCTTGCTTCAAACCATACAATGATTTCCGCAATAAGCATGAATCGCAACCACTATCCAATTTATTCAGCATGATTTGCGCACGCTTTTTGACAATTGGATCTTCTCCCTCACGATTCATAAGCTTAATTAAACTTTCTCTTAATAGTTCTGGTATCTCTATGTAAATCTCTTCATCCAAGGACCCATTTAAATAAGCAGTGTTTATATCTAATTGGTGAATTTCCAAGTCCAATTCAACTGCGAGAGCCATTAACAATCTGACGGTGTCTAATCTAGCAACAGGTGCAAAGGTCTTCTCATAGTCGACCCCATATCGCTGGCTGAAACCTTGTGCTACAAGTCTCGCTTTCTTCTTTAAAGTCTTGTCGACGTTCTGCTTTGTCGTCAACACATAACGGCAGCCTATGATGTTCCTGTTCTTCGGTCTCTTTACTATCTCCCATGTACCTTTCTGAACTAAACTTCTAATTTCAGATAATATGGCTTCCTCCCAATCAGGTTTATCCTTACTTTTCAAAGCATTCTTCAAGGTGATCTCAGTTGAACCAGCAAAATCTTCAACCTCATTTGCATCAGTAGAAGTTACAGATCGCTCAACTACCCTTGTTTGATAGATCTTCTTCGGTCGGCCTACGCTTCCTGTGCGTAATATTCTAGGTCTACCAGGAGCTCTCGTCGTCATCCTTAGCTGATCAAGTGTGTCATGCCTTGTTTCTTCGGCTTGTTGTTCCACTTGTAATCGTCTAGATAAAGACACATCTTTGTCACACTCTGCAGGATATTCTTGACATTCACTCCATATGTCTTGCATATTGTCAACCTCTTCTGCATCATGTCTATGTTTTTCAACTGGAACATTCGATTTTGTGAAGTCTATTTCTATGAAATCCTGATCGCCGTCTTTCGTTATGTTTAATAGGTTCGGCTCTTGCTCCGAGATGTCCTTTCGTGTGCTTGGACTTTCGTGAAATTTCACATCTCTCGCAATCATGAACTGCCTTCGCTCAGGAATCCACACACGATATCCCTTGGCGTTCTTGGGGTATCCAACAAAGTTACCAGCAATACCTCGTGCTGCGAATTTATCTTTGTTTGGATCTTTATCGAGAATGTGTACCTTAGTTCCAAATCTTCGAAAGTATGCAATTTTCACCGATTTGTTTCGCCATTTTTCATAAGGAATTTCACCCTGTAGACTTCTAGTAGGACAGCGGTTTCTGACGTAACATGCAGTATCTACCGCTTCGGCCCAAAAACCTGAGGAAAGATCAGAACTCAATAGCATACACCTTGCCATTTCCACCAAGGTCCGGTTCATTCGTTCTGCTATTCCGTTCTGCTGCGGTGTTCGAGGCACGGTCAGTCTGCGCTGTATGCCTGCTTGTTTCAAAAATCGAACAAATTCCGAGTTACAATATTCTCCTCCATTATCGGTCTGGAGATATTTAATCTTAAGTCCCGTCATGTTCTCAACGTGACTTTTATACACCTTAAAGGCTTCTAAGGCTTTATTTTTCGCACTTAGAAAATAAACTTCACACCAACGTGTACAATCGTCGATAAAAGTTATAAAATATTTTGCTCCACCTATAGATTCACATCTCATAGGTCCTACAATATCAGAATAGACTATTTGTAATTTTTCAGTACAAGGACTATGGGAATCAGAAGAAGGTAACGCGGTCATTTTTCCTTTAGCACAAATATCGCAATCACGTAAGTTTCGTACTTCGGTCACATCAAACTTAGCACCTAATTTATCTAAAAGCTTAGCAACATCTTTACCATTCAAATGTCCTAATCGCTCGTGCCAACAACGTACATCAGCATTCGAATCACTCAAAGCAAATATATATTCGGGGCTATTTAAACAATATAAATTACCTCTACGATATGCCGTCAATTTAATTTCACCGTTCTTATCAATAACCTGAGCTACATCGTTATTAAACGTAACATTATAACCGTTATTTGTTATTTTGGCTACTGAAATTAAATTCGTCCTTAAATTAGGAACAAACAAAGTATCGCGTAGTTCAAATAAATCCCTCGAGTGTTCGCTCCATGCCGACAACCTTACAGTACCCTTACCTTTTATGTCAGTACTTACATGCGTCGCTAAATTTAGTTCTCCGCTAGTCATTTTTAAAGTGTCCCCGAACTTACTCGCATCATTACAAAGGTGAGACGTGCACCCACTGTCCAAAATCCAGTCATGTTTTTGAACATTTACAGCATTAGAAACTTCTACATCTAAAACATTAAAAGTGGTTAGAATATTATTAATACAATGTGTTTCTTCTGCTTTCTGTGCTTTTCTACCTATTTTAATTTTGCAGTCTGATGCTTTATGTCCACGTTCGTGACATTTGTAACATTTAAACCTAAAACCTTCTTTATTTTCAGTTTTACTCTTATTAAAGTCAGTTTTGTCTTCAACTGTACTTCTGTTCCTTACGCCTTTCTTACTTTTCTTAAAATACTTTCTCGTATTTGTGCACAGAACACTTTCATCCCGATTTTTATTTGCATCTCTGGATTCATGCTCTTCGAGTATTTTAATTTTCAAGGCCTCTGGTTTCGGCAACTCGTCTCTCGATTCAATCGCACATCTAAAGCTTTCAAAATTTCCGGGCAAACTGTATAACAACATAATAGATACTAAATCTTCGTTGATACTTATACCCATGTCTGCAAGCTTGTCCACAGCGTCGAAAAAAGTATCCAAATGTTCTCTAACATTTCCTGTCTCCGACATTTTGTGCAGGATTAAACGCTTTAAAAGTGTAGCCTTCTTAGCGGGTCCTTTCGATGCGTATATTGACTCTAATTTCAGCCAAACATCTCTGGAAGTTTTACAACCTCTAATATTACGAAGTTCGCTTCCACTCATCGAAAGAGTACCTGAATTTTCCAGCTGTCGTAATTATCCTTGCCCAAGGGCTCGATTCGCATCGACATACTGCTCATCGTTCTGCACCTTTTCGCAATTAATTACACTGCTTCTGAATATTCTCCGATCCGATTTCTTTTTGTTAATATAACAGCGCTATGGATTTGCGCTGCCTGGGCCCATAACCAATGTTGGGGGCTAAGAAGTCGCGATTAATAAATCCACGAGAGGTCTACGTTGTTACGAGATATATTTTCGAGTGTTACTTCAATGGTGGCAGAAACAACTTAAGACAGCCACGCATTCCAATATTAAATTCAAATTTAATATATACAAAAAGTAATATGTTATATTAGGTTTTTTTCTGATACGTAATCCACTTACTTCTCTGTGTCAATGGAGCCTGTGATTTGTTTACCCGAATTTATGTTTCATTATTTACGCTTAACGAGTTTTATTAACAACCTTACAAAGATTTACGATCAAACAAGTTCGATCAGTGATTAGAGAATTATTGGATGGGAAAATTTAGTACTGATATTTCGGTTTATTATTCGATTTATTTTAAATAATACCTAACAGTTTTATTTTACAGATTCACTTGATCGCAAATATTATGTAGTTTGATTGGCTAGAGATATCAGGTTACTTTTCAAATTTTGTTTTCGACTATTATCTCGAATTTAGTCGTAATTATCGTTTCCAATGATAATAAGTCTAACACCACCGCTCTCGTCCCACACCCGCCCCGCTCCAGTCCAGCTCCCTTACCGCTCCCGGCCCGCTCTTGCCCCGTTCACTGACTGGATTCGGACTTCTGGCCATATGTATAATTAAAATCTATTAAAATCTCCATTACGAGTAATATTATAAATGCGAAAGTAATTCTATCTGTCTGTCTGTCCATCTGTCCGTCTGTGTGTTCCGTTTTCACGGAAAAACTACTAGACCTATTGGGTTGTAACATATTTTTTTTTCAATTCCAAAGATGAACATAGGATACTTTTGTATCCCGAAAAATAATAGTATGGATTTTGGGATAGATTTATGTAAAGGTTATTCCGGAAAATATGATACGTGTTTTACTTGTAGTTTGTCATTTTCTTTATTTTGGTCAATTTGATCATTATGGTCATTTAGACAGTTTTCGTCGTTTCGGTAGTTTTGGTTGGTAGATTTGGTTGTTTTGTCAGTTTTGGTAATTTTGGTTGGTAGTCTCTGTAATTTTGTTAGTTTTGGCTTTTTTGGTAGTTTGAATAGTCTTGGTAGTTCTGATAGTTTTAGTAGTTTTGACAGTTTCCGTAGTTTCGGTAGTTTTAGTAGTTGCGGTAGTTTCTGTAGTTTGGTTGTTTGTGTAGTTTGCAGAGATATAGACTGGGATATATAAATAAAACTAGAACGGGTTGAAATAGGGGAAAAATGTTTATATGGGATACCAATAATTTCTCAAGTTTATAGATATAAAAATTCATAATCTATAAAAAAAATGCGATAGTAACTCGATCCGTCTATCTGAATACCGAAAATGGACATAGCTACTTTTGATCCCGGGAGATGGGATATGTAATACTTGCACCAACTCAGAAGGGTTTATGGTAATAAAAGAACCGCAACTGGTCACATAGTTATAATCAGAGAATTTTACGGTTTTAACACGTTTATTACACTGACCTTTTACACTCGACAAGCATTTTTCCATGCACATGCAACACTTCGCCATGCCTCCAAGAATTTTACAGTACATGAAACTTAGCAATTGGCACCACCAATAGCGGATTGAAGCCATCGATAAACTATTTTAATTAAAGTGTTATGAATGAAACGAATTTAATACATTACTGTTTGGAAACTTCAGGTAATATTTTATACAAGATACTATATAAAACATTATACTTAAATTTTTACATGTAATAAAACAAACCGAACACAGTAGAAATTCATTGCGTCTGCCAACATCAAACAAAATGTAGTGAATGCCATCCATATACAGTTGAGAGATTTCGAACCATAACCTGTACACAATTATCACATCATATTATTGTTATATAAAATGGGGAGAACCACTCCATACAAAACAGGCGCTAATCACAAAATAAATAAAAATATAACATTATCTGACGGCCTCTGTGGTTGAGTGGGCTAAGCCTTTGCCGGCCTACCTCATTGCACCGTAGAGACTCCGGGTTCGATTCCTGGTATAGTAAATTTCTGAAACGTATTTTCTCCGTTATTTACTATGGTCTGGGTGTCTGGGATCGGCCCCAGAGTAGTCCGTTGTATATTAGCCATAACACAAGCGTAACTTGCTTAATTTGGGGATATACAATGTGTGTGTTTGTCTGCCGATTATGTCTGCCGATTATTATTATTATTATTATTATTATTCAATTAAGGAAATGGCCGCTTGTATCGTTTACATATAAGAGGGTACATAACAAAATTAATTATTAACTTTAAAAAGAAATATGAAAAGAAACAACTATGGCATCAAATAACTGTAACAGCTAGTTTGCGATATAAAATGAAGTACATTTTCCGAGGGCAAATGGCACGAGCAATAAAAATATAATACAATGTAACCTGTATTAACGCCTGCTTTTTAAACAAGAGGCACGCACTCCAGATTGACCCGCGACACAGCCGCAGGATAAACTCTAGTGAATACATAATTATATATTTCAATACTGTCACAGATATAGTAATTTGCATTTTGCATTGCACTTTTTTAATATGAATTATTTAAAACAACCACACTTAATATGATAATTATGTAGGTGACTATTTCAGACAATTTTACAAGACAATAGTAACTTAATTAGTCTTAAAATTATAACACGTGTGAAGTGAATCAAAATTAACAAATTTATATCACAATATAAATTCACTCTGAATTAAAAATTACTTTAATTAATATATATATATATATATATATATATATATATATTTAAGAGCATTAAATTGAGAGCATGCTGTTTGGATGTTGCCAAATAACTCTAAATAAATTATTTTGGATAATATAATAGTTTGAAGCTGTGAATGGATCATGTGACAGATCATCATTACTCTTCAATTTACATAGTAATCAATTGTTGTCAAATTTATTTATAGCAATATAAGCCGTGAAAATTTCGATTATTTATTTTGAAGAGTACAATATTATTGCTATTAGTTCTATCATAATGTTTCTATATGGAATTTCAGATAAGAAAATGAAAAAATGATATGATAAGACTAAGTGGAATTTCTTTGAACACAAAATTCGTATTTGCTATTAAAACCTGAAATGACGGCGACACAACCATACGCGTCTGCTCACTGGCTACCCTCATATTGCGTGCCCACTATTGGGCAATGGTAAAATCCCGAATTTTACTACTGGCTACGTTTCCTATGAAATATAATGAAGAATGCAACAGATTTTTTTTAAAATTAATATTCTTTACAGTTTACCTCAGTTTTTGAAAAATAAACCGGCATTTCAGCATATTCTCTAAAGTTATTAAGCTTTTCCATACAGCTTTCTTCTTCTTTGCATGATCGGCTTATTTACAATCGATCTTATTATATTTGGAACTTTTATACCAATATCCTATTTTTAGTAGGTATACAGATTTCTTTGTTGGTCCCCTTTAGCACATATTATAAATTTTAAAGTGGTTTTGTTTGGATGCTTATTCTATCCCTTCTTCATGGTGTTGGAGTTGAACCGATCATGATGAACTTTGTATAATAAAAAGAATATAACATTGTCGATGAAGTAAATGAACATAAAATAGTTTTTCTCTCAGAAAATTGGATAGTATGTGCAGGATACATATTTACATATGTTACGCTGGAGAGACCGCCTGTAGAACTCTAATATGAACTATTAATTAAACATTTTTCAGTAGTAACGTAAACTTTACGTCGTTGCCTGTAACAGATTAATCAAGAAAGCCGCTCATTGTGTTACTTAATAGTTTTTAAAATTATAAAGTGTTTTCTTTTTGTAAACAAGAAAAATATAATTAGAAACGTTTTCGTTGAATTTGACAAACATACACATGTTATAATTATAGTTTGTGTAATAACCATAACACATAAATTTCGCGTTTAGTTGAAATTTAGTTTCGCATAGTGGCAAGATCGCCTCCAAACACATTTCGTATGTATGACAATAGTTTCAAGGATATTTGGTAACAAAGGAAGTTCCTACTACAACTCCCAGGCAAGCCTGACATCGCGTATTATTACTTTGATTCAAATGTTGCGAATGTAAGCCGGTTCAAACAGAACCCAGCATTTCATATTTGTTTACATTGCATAATCAGATTATATTTTGTTGTGTACATTACTTACTTGGTGCGTAGCGTACTAATATGTATAGGTATTATAAATATAGAAATGACGTGTAAAAGTTTAATCACAATTTTGTTATCGTTTATAATCAAGCGATTATAAAAAGAATTTGCTGAAACTCGAGTCTCAAATTACGTGGGCTTAATTAAATACTTTCTGATCTAATGCAATATTAATATTACATACATACATACATACATACATAACTTCACGCCAGTTCCCTTGCGGGGTAGGCACGAACAATATTAATATTAATTACAAATATGCATATTGTATTTTTTTATTATTATTGAATGAGTTTAACAGACAGGCGGACGGCCCACCGGATGCGAAGCGGTAACTATCGCCTATGGACATTTATAACAGCAAAGGCGCTACCAATGTGCTGCCGCTCTCTAAAGGGAGACTGGAACCTGGCCACTAATGCCGGAATGCAACTTAAAGTTGTTATGCATGCCCTAGGCCAGAGGCGGTAGCCATCCCGACGAGCAAAAATCCTACCACCTGGCATTGTTAAAAACATAAACTTATGTTACCAAGAATTGGGTAGATGATGGCACATAGATATTACAGTAAATACTAACATTATTTACATAATAAAACAGGCGCTAAAATTCCATCTCATCTTCTTACTTTTAAAATATGAACATAGAAATCATTTGAAATATTGTTTAAATATAATTAATACGTTTTTTGAATCCTTAGTCCTTTTACTTCCTACTAATATTATAACGCGAAAGTTTTTAAGAATGTATGGGTGTATGTTTGTTACTCTTTCACGCAAAAACTACTTAAAGAATTTTGATGAAACTTTACAATAATATAGCTTACACATCAGAATAACACATATAATTTACAAAAATATATGTGAATTATCCAAAATATAACGATTTTCCATCACCACGCGGGTAAAACCGCAGGGCGCAGCTAGTATATAATAATACTACTACTAATACTAGTGTAAAATCTATGAGACCGTAAACCGTTTTGTAATATGGTAAAAAGTGTTTCAATTAATTTGCCTATCATCAATTCTATTATATAACATTTTCGCCATTTCGCAACGCAATCGTATAGGTTATTATTGACAAGAATATTGTTACACTGAAAATTTATTTATGTTTATACCTTTTGAATGTTCTAATGATTATTTATTTTTCAAGAGCTATCGTGTATTTCGTGATTACGTGATATCACCGTGACAGAAAAGTTTTTATCACTGACATACCACGTCCAACATGGAGTGCATCATATATCCGTCATATACGGACAACAGACGCTCTTCTTATATTAAAATCTCAATGTCATTTGTCAATATTGATTTTAAAGGGAAGAACGTTATCCGCCTACTGATATCATATACAAAGCAATGCCGAGTACACAATCCTGGGTATGTGTTGACGGCGACAACAACGATGTGCGAAACTCACCGACTCGTCTAGACAAGCGATAAGGACATTCGTATAATTTGATAAATCTCGTAGATAAAATAGTGGAAACCGATAAATGCATAACAAGGACTGTGTGAGTGAAACGGCTATAGTTTATGTATAAAGTTAATATTATTATTTTGTATGCCCGCTGTTTCGCCCGCGTGGTGATGGAAAATCGTTATATTTTGGATAATTCACACTAGATTTTTATAAATTATAGCCTATCTCCTATTCTGATGCGCAAGCTATAATATTGTAAAGTTTCATCAAAATCCATTCAGTATTTTTTGGCTGAAAGAGTAACAAACATACATCCAGTTTTATAAACTTTCGCGTTTATAATATTTATAGGATTTGTAACAGCCTTAAGTTGGTAGGAAATAAATGTTATTGCATTTGTCTTTCATTAAAAGTAGGACCCAAGTAGAGCTGATAAGAGAGGCCGGGGTGCAGGCAGGCAGAAGGCACCCTGCAGTCCGGGACTTCATAATGACTCAAAAGGGTAGCGGGAATCGGGCTACAGGGATGCAGAACGCAATCTGAAGCCCGGGATCCGTGAGGGAATGCCTGCACTCGTGTCTACTCCATTAGTGAGTAGGCCAAGCTGTAAGTGTAGGCAAATGTCCGCCCGCGAGGCGCGTGGTTTTACAATAAGGTAAACGGATAGCGGCCGATGGTGTATATTTATAGTAGTGATGTGGGGGACGAGGAAAATGCCCGTCACCACGTCTCACATGCTTAAGCCATGGGTCATAGCAATGCAAGGATCCTCTGGATAGGCTAGAATCTATGGTGTACTGAAATTAGTTATAAAGATAAGATAGAATAAGGCTTGGTTTATGTAAAATTGAAAGAAATAAAGTTAAGGGGGTGTTACAACAAAGGGAGACCGGGGAGAGGTAGCTTATAGTTCGTGACAAGCAGTAGTTCGCGTTAAGCAGCCAACAAGAGAATGAAGCTCCCTCGCACCGACGCCTACGAAGTTGAAAACCTCCCGCAGTATAATTTTTGATGGTTTTATTTTGGAAGCCCCAGTTTTAAACCAGCGAAAAGACGCATTTCCAACAGTATGACAGGAAAAACGTTGATCATGTTTCTCTTCTTCACCATAAATAAACTGTTGTTGACTCTTTACGTAGACACAGTGCGAATATGTCGCTATACATAGTAAATGAATAAAAACTTTTTATTGTTCCCCATAACTTAAACCTAGACAATTTGACATAATTTACTATTACTTTATGCAGTATTCTATATAGTATTAATTTATGCAGTCGGAATATTTATCTCGATGGAAAGGAAACAAGAAAAGGGAAGTTGAAATGCTCAGAGTATGGCTTTGTGAGATGCCCACAGCAATCGTAACGTGCCTTCACTGTGATAGTTTTGTTACAAGTGACTACTTATAACAAGACTTTGCTTACAGGTCGGTGGACAGTGTCATTCAATTGTCACAACTTAATATTTGTGTATCTTCTAACCAATCCACTGACAGACTAACTGTTGCGACACAGCCACAGTGGCAGTCAATGATTCGAAATAACTGCATCGCGCGACGCCTGGTTACGCGGTCTGGAATAGTTTGATCTAGACATGTCACACACAGTGACGTATAGACTAGAAAGTACATTACTTAACACAAACCACTGCTGTTATCAAAATGAAAAAAATAATAAGCAGTTAATTTTTCAAGTTTTCTTGATCTATGCCTTTCAGTCAGTATGTAATTGAAAGGAATAAATATGTATCCTTTAACAATAAAGGGAATTTATAAAGTAAGAGTACATTCCCACGAGACTCAGTTGAAACATTTCATTGTACTTTTTGTTACACATTCGTATGCTGATATCGGGGCCCTAATAAAAATAAATGGGATCTGGCCCGATCTGAATATTAGGATACAAATTCAAGCGGAACAAATAGATCTCTATGGATGGCAATAAAGTATGCTAAAATTTGTGAAACGTTCCTTTATCAGTTTTTTAAATCTCTTAAGCAATTTTTGTACATCCAGAAAATTATAAGTTACATATAAACGGTTTGTCTATTTTAAGAAAACGGAAGGCACACATATACGTCACGCTTGACCAAGATGTATTGGCCGGTTTTAAACATCGATAATCTTGACGTACAAGTTTTCTCATCGTTAGTCTTGACATATAAGATTTCTCATCGTGAATCTTGACCAACAAGTTTTCTCATCGTTAATCTAGACATACAAGTTATCTCATCGGGAATCTTGACATACAAGTTTTCTCATCGTTAATCTTGTCATACAAGATTTTTCATTCTTAATCTTGGCATACAAGATTTCTCATCGTTAATCTTGTCATACAAGATTTTTCATCCTTAATCTTGACATACAAGTTTTCTCATCGTTAATCTCGATATATAAGTTTTCTCATCGTTAATCTTTACATACAAGTTTTCTCGTGATACTTCTTTTTGCCGGCAGCACATGGTAATTGTCTCAACTCCTACTCGACTATTCTATATTTTACTAACCATTCATTTATTTTACCATTGGCAGAAATTCACGTGACTTGTATGAAGTTTACGTCAAATTTTAGTCATCAGTAAAGCAAATGAATGAAAAGTGAGGTAAAGAAACTCGATAAAAACTACTAAAGTAACCATCACTTATTTCTATATTACTATTCCCTACTTTTCTACTTCTAGTACAAAATTGGCATACAGCTTATGTCATATTCCGGAATGTAAATCGCGGTTGTATAGAACAAAATACAACCGGATTTAAAATTCTATTATGACTCACTGGTTATAAGTACATTATACTTAACACATTTAGTATGAAAATCAGTTATAGTTATCTTTATGATAAGTAAGTGTGCAAATCAAAAAAGATATTAGGAAAATTAAATCTGTACATATTTTTTAGCCTTATCGTAATATTACACATATAGTAGTCAGATCAAAGGCCTATCAAATAAATTTTGGTACATCACTAAACGAATATAATATATACCATACCAATAGGCGCAATATCCATTTTTACCAAAAATGTAGACTTTTTTAGATACCATTGAGAAATAACAAAAACAAAATGATTATAATTTCCTCCTGCTCCTCATCTTCTTTCTTTCTGTGTATCTCACAGGCATTTTTCTTATGACTATTTGTCAATAGGTTATGTTATGTCAGATTATCGCCTAAATCAAAGTAAGTAAAACATTGCTTCGCTAATTTTGCTTTCTACCCCCTTATTTTCTGTGTGAGGGGATGGTTGATGCGAAACGGAGCAAAGAAAGCAATTTTGGACTCTTTTGCTAGTCAGTGTTCAATGCCGCTGTATACTCCGTGTTTTTATACGAAGGCACGTGATTTTGGTTAATTGTGAAAAGCTTACGTGGAAGTGGTGCCATGCATCAGACTTTTTCAAGTTATGACCTAACTCAATCCAGGGAGGGCTGGATCTCAAGATTAGAGGTGCTCCTGCTTTTTTATTCAGATATCTCTCTCCTAAAGTGGATTATTTGAACTAGGATAATTCCCCAAGGCTCACTCCCGCTTGTGGGCTATTATACTACAGCCACTATCTTATACAATTGTACTTGTTGAAATATTGTTAAAGCTGACATGTACTGCTTTCTTGTGTGCAAAAATAATTATTATTCTATTCTATATTCAGCACAACACAGTCTATATGAATGCAAGGCAATAAAGCATCTTAGTTAAAATACGAACAAATAATGATGAAGGTGACCGTCATACATGAAATTGAGGAATAAAAGAAGATAGCTTGAAAAAAGAACGCTAACAGAGCGATTTTTGCAAAAAAAACGTGTTGTAGGATGTTTACGGAACAAAATTGCTTAACAAAGTACGTAGTACAAGGTTTATTAATAGATAAATTTTCCGATATATTATATCAATAACACGATAACGAGATAAAAGAGAATCCTTGGAATTGATTGATTAGATTAAATGGGGTTCATTGTTTCTCAATATAATGAGGCCTCATAGTTTTACGACTTTAGTACCTGTTTTATGAGGATCGACTGAACTGTTGAAATCTGTGTCTTAATTTGTGAAAAGTGAAATAGAATGAATAAAATAATTATTTTGTTTGCTGCTACCTTCTGTTGTTAGTGTTCCAAAATCTTTTTATTATTATTTGATAATATTAAATATTTTTTTGTCTATCGATTTTATGATATAGAATAATAAATATATAATCTTAACACTTTAATTATGTAGAAAGCGTTTGCTTCCTCTTACATTAGTTTTGTTTGTTTCTTCTGTTAAAGATGGCTTCTTCTTTATATAGATCTAGCTGTGTGTTAATAGCCAATGTGAAATGTTCATGAAGATTTAAGATCGTCTCTAAGCAAGTTGGCATTACGCATCGGTCTGTACCTTATAAGATTTACTCTAGCCTCAGTCAAATTGCAGATCTTTGACTGACAAAATTAGTAGTCACAGAAAGCAAAAGTCACATTTCATCAAGTAGTTGAGAGCTTCCATAATGTTTATCATTAAAACTTTTCTTGACACCACAAATTGACTGAGTGTCTTTAAAAAAATACTTGAAAAGTTGGCCAAGTTTGTGACAATTCAGGCACCTACACCTTTTGGGTTGTATGTAATAACCCTAAAAATCAATAAGTGGTTTTGTTCATACTAGATTACGTTTAAGTTCTATGACCTTGATTTTTTTTACATTTACGTCGATAGTTTAAAAGTTGAGGAACACTGCAGAATCATAAATCCGTAACTATGTTGTCTCTCTATATAATGATTTAAAAAGTCACTGAGTTATTAAGATTTTTGAAGATTTATCTGAAGATAAACTACACTTAAAATTGTTACCTTTTTAGAACAAATTTTTACTTTTTTATATAACATAATATAATATCACGCCTGTTTCCCATAGGGGTAAGCAGAGACTATGGATCTCTACTTGCGACGATCCTGACAAGCAATTTTCGCTTCACCTGCTTTATTAACCTCTTCATACAAGCACGTTTATTTGAAATGCTTTTTACCTGACCTCTACATAATAAATCTATTTTTCTTTCATTCATCATCTGGCATACTTCATCCATTTTATATTTACCTAACTAATACCTTACCACCAAATTTCAGCGATATTAATCAATTACTTTTTTAGCATATTCATTACAACACTTATATTTTACTAAATCAGCACAATGTTGTAATTCGGTTTAGATTAATTTTATAAACTCGTTTTCAGGTATAAACGGATACACTTTAAACACAGAAATAAATCACGAAAGATTTGATAGAATTACTAATGGCAATTTTGCCACAGATCAACAATTCCCGTATGCAGTAAGTATTTGATTTTATAATTGAAATAGTATTTAATGTTTTAATTAGGACTGTCTATTGATTTAGCTCAGTAACATTGTAGCTTGGAATAATATAATATGAAAAAGATTGAAAAGTGAATGTTAAGATGGTTTTGGTATTGAGAGAGAATGGATGAAAAGAGACTAGTAAAATATTTTTATCCGTGCGGCAACGGAGAAAGAATACATTTTCCTGCGGCCGGGTGGCTTGTCGTAAAAGGCGATACAAAAACCCACTGCCAGGTGGTAGGGTATTTGCCCGACTGGATGGCTACTACCCCTGGTCTAGAGTATGCCGCCATAACAACCTTGATTTGTCTTCCGACATTAGTGACCAGGTTCCAGTCTCCCTTAAGAGAGCAACAGCGCATTTGAAGCACTTTTGGTGTTGCAAATGTCCATAGGCGATAGCGATTCCTAGCAAGGGTAATTTCAAATTTTTCAAAAATCTAATGAAACCGTTTCAGTTAAAATTCGGAAACGTATTTTCTTCGTTATTTACTATGGTCTGGGTGTCTGGGATCGGCTCCAGAGTAGTCCATTGTAAGTTACCCATAACACAAGCCTAACTTGCTTAATTTGGGGATATACAATATGTGTGTTTGTAAAAAAAAAGAAGTTTTCATCAAAATCCGTTTCGAGATTCTTTGAAGTATTTTTCGACATTTCGTATAGCTCAGGATTTGGCCCTGAAGGCCCATTCGAAAAATTCACCCTGTATATCTAATAAAATATGTTTTGTTTAATATTAATGCAATCTACACAAGCAAAAAAAATTCTAACTGTTCAAAATAATTAACTAATTCTATCCAGGTGTCCATCCAACAACAAGGTACAGAACAAAATGTGTCCCTATTGCACAGATGTGGTGGTGTTTTAATCACCTTCCAACACGTTTTAACAACAGCCTCCTGCACTTATAACACAGTGAACGGGTAAGTTGCAAATGTTTCTTCATCGAATTTAGCAGTACGTTTTAGAATTATTATTTATGTGTCTGTTCTTCTGTATATCTTTTAAATGATCACCTGAAAACTATTGAACGGAATTAAATGAATCTAGATATAAAGTTAGTTATATTCCAGGTCAACACTTAAGATATTTTTTAATGTGATAAATGGCGTCGTGGCTGTAGAATATGTGAATTAAGCCAAAAATTAACACCGGGTCGCTTTTTTTGGGTGCCTTCGTTGCTTTTTACTAAAAAAACACGTTTTCGTTATGGCAACGCGAACGTTGCTTCACCAGCACATGCTAGTGTAACATTTGATATTGTTGTTTTGTCATCGGACTTAAGTTATGTATTCAAATATTATAACTTGAATAAATACAAATGTAAAACGCTGGATTTTTTGATTAATACAAATTCTTGTATGTTATATTTTATCATCATATGAATGACCTATTTTATAATTTAAAATCAATCCATACTGTTAAACTGAGACTTTCTAGTTTCTAGATGTGGGATATTAGTGATCAAATGCATTTTTATAATTCTGTGGCCAAATATCACAAACAGTGGTAGTTTGTCAGCTCTATGTAATCCTTTATTGTGCGTGGATTGCTACAAATTTGGCCAAATTTTTAAAAATAACCGTCTACAAATAATATTTTTACTCTTTTTACAGTACGAACGTACCTATAGTTGCAAATGAATACAGAGTGTTTGCCGGATCAGCTGTCCTAACCAATAATAATTCTGCTAACCAAGTCCGAACAATTACCAATTACACCGTGCACCCACAATACTTGGGTGCACCTTCAATGTTGAACGATATTGCTGTTATCACTGTGAGTACATGTAATTTTATCAAGTTACCCGCGTCTGATTCCAATGCCATCGGTTCCAAATCTAGTCGGGGAGCATCATCGCTTAGATAGTCGGGAAGTTCTGTATTCTTGCAAGTATATCGACTATTCGTATCAAATGGGGGACTCGAATCCAGCAGTGAGACGTTTATGGGTCGACATTATATACATTTTGACGTGGTAGAGCCGCACTGAAATACCTAACTTGATTACAGCTCTTAAGGCCGGCTTGATCGATGTGATATCACGAAGTCACAGAATATCGGCGTTAAACGGTTTAGTCTTGAGCTAATATATCTAACATATATTCGATGCTAAGGATAAACATAATTATGATACTTTTAATCCAGAAAACTGGGATAGTTTCTGGGATAAAATATATTTATATCTCTGTTTGTTATGCTTTTACGGAAAATCTATTGGACCGATTTGGCAAGGGATACTTTTCGTCCGTAATAATGGGATAGATGTATGTAAAGATATCCCAGAAAGTAGGATAAGTTTTTTTTGTGAATTTTTATTTATATAATTTGGTTATTTTCGTAGTTTTTGTAATTTTGGTCATTTTCATCATTTTGGTGATTTCGATCATTTTGGTCGTTATCGTCATTTTGGTCATTTTTGTAGTTTACAAACCTGGTGTTGCAAACGTTTATTGGCGACGGTATAAAAGTTCCACAATATGAGCCTATTTGCAAAATTCGTAATAAAAACAATAGTTATCAATTTTTTTTTAAATTATAACAAATATCACAATAATGTCCTTTAAGTGAAATTTAAATATAATTAGTTATTTTTCTATTATGTTGGTATTAAATTACAATATAAATTTTACGTGAGCATAAACTTACTCCTGAGTCTTTAAAATCCAAGCTCGGGAGTCTGGTACTTGAAATATTTCTTTTAATTAGTAATAAAGTCTATTTGCATTATATAATAATTAACTTTTTTTACAGCTTGCTTCACCTTTCCCAAACACAGCAGTTGTGCCTTTAGGCTTGCCGGTTGCAAACTTTATACCGGAGGAACACACTGAATGCACTGTTGCTGGATGGGGTGCGTCAGCCGCTGGGAACAATGTAAGATTTACCTTTATAACGATCTCATTAAAAAGATCTATTTATTGGTCTGACATTTTATAGCATTATCATCTAATATTCGTTAAATGCCCTGCCTGTATGGTTTTACGTAAAGCTAAATTTTCATACACTTGACTTCTAGCGTAAACCATTTCGATATAAATAATATCTTTTGACATTCCAACTACTGAATGTCCATTTATATCAAGAATACAAATTACGAAAAGTGGTTACATTATTATATCTAAAAATGTTGTTATTGAGACCAAAACTTCGTATAACAATCTCGTCATAAAGAAAATGATAATATATAAAAAGAAGTAAAAGGTACTGACAACTTCTCTTTATGTTTCAGGCAAGTTCTCAACTCCGTTTTGCTACAAATTATATCTACAACCAAGCACTCTGCACTACTTTGCATAACAGCATTGTTGGAGTAGCTAACATATTACCATCAATGATTTGTGCTGCTTCATACGATATTACATCAGTTGGATGCACAGTAAGTACATCAATAATAGTTTTTACATATATAATAAATATCTACTTGTCTGTATTTATGTCTGCAAAACTCGAAAAGTAATTGATGGTTTAACTTACCTCAAATAATTAATATCATACCAAACTGCCCGAGAGTAGCTAGTTTTTATATAGAGAACATAGACAGCAGAGGTTCTACCATCTAGAATTATAAATGCGTGTGAGTTTGTTTGTTTGTTGCGCTTTCACGCCGTAACTTCTCAACTGGTTATGAAATTTTGCACAAACATTCAAAGGAGCGTAGGAAAGGAAATAGAGTACCTTTTATCCAGAAAAAATCTAGTGTTCCTGAGGCATAGAAAAATAACTTTTAGCAATATTTAAGCTCGACCTATACTGACCAACAACATCCACATAATTAGGTATATTAACACGAGCGAAGCTGCGAGCAAAACCTAGTGTTATATTATTTAACAAACATATTATCTACTAGAATTTTCCCGCGACTTCATCCACGCTTGACTTGAAATTCCCGCGGGATTCCCGTGGCACAAAGTACCGCAGAGTTTAAAAAGAATGTAAGCTATCGTTTTAGTGAAAACTGTATCGGAATAAACTAGTTTTTATGCATCCGAACAACTACAAACTCCTTTCGGGATAATTCCCGCAGGATTCCCGGGATAAATATATCACACATTTTATTATATCAAATTTGCTATCGACCAGTGAAAAAATCACTATCTATCACTAATTGGAATTGGTCATTATAATTCATTCCCCAAAAAATTTCCGTGGGTTTCTCAGGATAAAATTTGCTGTCGATCAGCAAAAATAAACAGATAAGAAATCTTAGAAAAATGCATCGTATTCTCCATAGTTTATCTTATACTAATATATAAAGCGGAAGAGTTTGTTTGTTTAATTGAACGCGCTAATCTCAGGAAATATATTGCTCTGATTTGAAAAATTCTTTCAGTGTTAGATAGCCCATTTATCGAGGAAGGCTATAGGGTATATATCCCAATAGGAGCGGATAAGACCAATAGGAGCGGAGCACCAATGAAGAATGTTTCAAAATCGGGTTTTTTTTAACTTACTTTTTTTACTATGCCACGCAGACGAAGTCGCGGGCAGAATCTATTATAGCATATTCCAGTTTTTTTTAATAGCAACAATGTACAGACACGGCATTTTAGAATTTTGTAATTTTATAGATTACTTTAGTTAGAATATAAAAAAAATCTTTAAATACTTTTTCAGGGTGATGAAGGAAATGCCTTGGTCTGCAACGGTCAGCTTACTGGTATTCTTTCAATAACAAACAATTGTCAAGCCACTTCGTATCCTGAGGTTTACACAAGGGTTTCTAATTATACCACCTGGGTCAGATCGGTGACCGCAGGAGCATCTTCAGTCAAACCAGAAGTCGTTTTCCTTGGTCTATTCACATTATTCCAAATTGTCACTATCAAGATTTTTAGTTGAAAATCTTAAGATAGAACAATTTTAGTTTTTTAGGTAAAAAATGAAGTTAGTTATAGACTGCGTATTGTATAAAATATATTTTTAAATAATTCGGCGTGTTATTTAATCTATTCAACGATTATTATTACTCATAAACATAGATTATTTTTCCTTTTAACTTTAAGGAATCTTTTGAATTGGGCACCGTTTATATATATTTTCCTTTCATACTCCTCCCTACTGGGATAGGTTTTCTGTCACATCATCATGACACAATGCATCTGTCATTAAAATTAACTACAAAGTAAGCGTATAAGTAGCCTACAGCGTGTACATAAATATATAATTTGAAAACATATATACGTGTTCAACAATTATATAATAAATTCCGTATATTAATTAGACGATTTTTTTATCACCTACTACTATAAAGTTGAGATGGAAGGTGTTATAGTAATCAAGAGCATTGAAATAAGCTTTCTACCATACATGACGAAAGAACGCCTCGCCGGTGATATATCTTAGAATTATTGTAGTGGTATTTGAACTATCTAAATAATTGCACATTTTTGGCCAAAATAGAGTGTATACGTTATAATAGTGAGTATACGACCGCGTCAATGTATAGCGGTTGCAGTAGTCGAAGCATGTTTAGGAGATATAACAATTTTAGTGTAAAAAATTCGAAGAGCGTTATTATGCTTTAAAAACGTAAAATTTACACATAAAATGCATAATTATCCTGTCCTATACTTTGGTTTTTAATTACTTGGACTAAAATGATGGACCGGCGCATGCGACCTGCTACGATCGACCTTTTTTGATTTTTTCAAATTTATTACTATATAGGTTCGTGTTTGG
The DNA here is from genome assembly GCA_019925095.2 of Dendrolimus kikuchii. Lineage (NCBI taxonomy): Eukaryota > Metazoa > Arthropoda > Insecta > Lepidoptera > Lasiocampidae > Dendrolimus > Dendrolimus kikuchii. The sequence goes on along the minus strand of CM034395.1, from coordinate 16,373,832 downwards.
TTATTATCTCGATTTCAAGCGGAGATAGGGTCTAAAATCGAGCTCGTTTACCTAGAAGGTACCTGTTCACATGGGACTTGAAGATACCCTGGTTGTAGGTTACGGGAAAACAGACTCCGGCAGTGAGTTCCACTCCTTTGCGAGGTGCGCATAATGAAGGTGGTCTGAAAGCGTTTTGTTCATATAAGTGGTATGTGCACCATAATAATAAAGCGTCGTCGCATGCCAGTGCATCTGGTTGTCCGATGATGGAAAGGAGACGGTGGGATGAGATTTCAAAGCTCCAATGCTCACTCTCCAAAATGTATCCGATAGAAAACCGATAAGTTGGCAACCCTGCGTCGATTCATGAATAAGTTTTGTGAGTTGAATCAAAAACTCACCACTGTGAGTTATATTCTACATAATTTTTATAGGATTCAACTCGCAGCGGTGAGTTGCTCCAAGCTTGCAACAAAAAAAAGGGTCGATCGTATTTGCCGTTTTAGTCCAGGTAATTAAAAATCAGAGTATAGACTAAAATATTATTGACCACTAACTAACAAGGACAGGAGCTTGGTTAGATAAAATATAATTTTCAGCAAATAGAACACATTTATCTGTGAATGTGTTATCTGCGTTTTAAAACCATTAATGACTCTTAATAAACTCCCAGTATAGTAATTATATGAATGTGAAATTAGAATCCTGTCTAAGACCAACCTAGTCTCTTACTTGCTCGTTTTATCATGGGACTTCATCCTGCTGAAATTTTCCGAACCAATCTAAAAATACACAATTTAATTGAAAAACAAAATATGGGGCTTTACGATAAATTTGAACACGAGCGCATTCAAAATTGCCGTAAGTAGGTAATTTACGGAAGTTTCGACACGCAAAATGTACAGTAATGTAGAAAAGTTATTGCCCATTACGGTAAACGCGTTTGAGGTCCAATTTACTTCTTACAAAGTAACTAAAAGGTTAAAGGTGTTATAAATTTTGAGCACGTTCATTAGGCCCCACATGTATCCCTCGCCCTGGCTTTTAGCCGGGCGACACACGTCGGAATTTCGTAATAAGATTTCCTTAATTTAAGACTACCGACATATACATCGCTAAGCATATGCCACCTCATTGGCGAAATTCCCGAAATATTGCCGCACATAATAAGAGAACGAAGGTTTGCCGTTAATTTTCTACAACAAGTTACTTTAATCTCACATAAAAGCTACAACTCAAGCGTTAATTCTTAACTATGCCTACTGGCATACTGGCTTCTTCTAATGAAGAAAAGAATGTCAGTGCCAGTGGCAAATTTAGAATATATATCTGGGCCGTAGCAATAGTTTCATCTCACACCTTTGTCTTCCAATTATATGTGGAATATGATTTTGTCACATTATTCACTTCCTATTGCTGCTGCAGGCATTTTAAAATTGTGGTAAACTCCATTCGCTACGCTAATCAAAATAAAATCTGAAAAATTAAAACTTATTTATTTATTAAACTTATTTAATGGAGAAATAATACAATTTCCTGCGGTCGAGCGGCCTGTTGTAAGAGTCGGTGTAATTCAGAGGTACGACGAACAACCCACATCCATGTGGTAGGGTATTTGCTCGTCTGGATGGCTATCACCCCTGGTCTAGAGTATGCCGCCGTAACAACCCTGAGTTGTGTTTCTCCATTAGTGGCCAGGTTCCAGTCTCCCTTTAGAAAGCGGCAGTGGTAGCTTTTTTAACTCTTGGTGTTAAAAATGTCCATAGGCGACGGTAACCGCTTTCCATTATGTGGGCCGTCTACCTGTCTGCAGAACTCATACAATAAAAAAGACTATGAAGCATAAAATTGAGGGGATTTAAATCCTGCAGTCATCCAAAAGACAACAAAATTCCGAATGAAGTTCTATCCTGTACATGTTTTTACATAATTAACTATACCTATTATGGAAATAATTAACCAAAATAAGAAAGTGATACAAAATGTAAGAAACATTTCAAATTGTTTCTATCTTGTGGTTCAGTACAATAATCGTAGTTTGCTTTATATTATTTAATTTATAGTAATCAACCACAAAAAATGATAACATACAAATGCAACCACTTTTTCTTTTCGTTACACACTTATTAGATGGACGTTGAAAATTCCAATAAGTAGCCAGATGAATCAAAAAGTTCTTAGAAGTGCATATATATAAAACCTTTTTGGGAGAAGTTCGATATTCAAATCAAAGAGTGTCAATCGCACAATATTTATCCCAACTGTCACTTGTTTTTGTCAGTTCGTTCGCACCTAATAAATTATTTTGTGTAACGAGTTTCTAAATACGCAAAATTATGGATAAAAATGGGGTTACGTGCGATAATAAAATATCTCAGATTGAAAAAATGTCCACGAAAGAAATTTCGGACATTCAGCAGACATTAGGGGATGATGCTGTACCTTATTTTACGGTTGCGTACTCGATGGCTTTATTTAAAATAGGTAGATCAAGTTGTAAAGATGACCCGCGTTCTGGGCGGCCTTTAACCGCCGTTTCGGAAAAAATTGTCAAAAAGGTTGAGAACCTGGTTTTGGAAGACAAAAGAATAACTATAAAACATATATCTGAGATCCTAAAGATATCTTTTGGTAGCGGTTAATTCATATAATTGATTCACTGGTGTTCTAAAAAGTGTCGGCAAGATGGGTACCATGAACGTTAACCGACGAAAACAAAAAGCGACGTTTGGAAATTTCTAAGCTTAATCTCGAAATGTTCCAGCGTGTTTCGGATATTTTTTACCATCGCCTTGTCACCATGGATAAAACATGGGTCCACCATTTAGATCCTGAAACTAAGAGACGATGCATGTCTTGAAAATGGCCATAGTGAAGAAATTCTTTTTATTGATTACATGCCAAAAAGCTAGACGATTACTGGACCCTATTATAAAAATTTAATTCTGAAAGTACGTGAAGCGATTTATGAAAAACGTCGTGGAAAACTGTCATTGGGCGTGTTGTTTCTTGACGATAACGCTCATCGATTGGAAATTGCGCTCAACGCAATCTGCTGTGCTAGCTTCAATCTCCTTGACTACCCACCATGTTCTCCGGACTTAGCCCCAAATGATTTTCACTTATTCCCAAAATTAGAAATGGAAATTTGTGGAACTAAATTTCACGATAATGACGCGGCTATGGCTGCGGTAGAGTTTTTCGAGACTCAAGAAAAAAAAATCGTAAAAAATAAGAAAGTTAGAAACGCGTTATTCTAAATGCGTTGCATTAGAGGGAGATTATGTAGAAAAATAAAATATTTTTGTTTAATTTTTGCATTTTTAATATTGATTCCAAGAACTTTTTGATTCACACTCGTATAATCTTTTTTCGAAGTAGTTTCACCTGCGTGAATGTAAAGTGCCCCAAGTTTAAGTCCGGTTTGTACAAACCTATACATTAATGCTTACATTAAATTCTCAATTGTAATAGGAACTCTTTATGTAATATAATATAAAAGATATGAACAGCGCCTTAATGCCTTACTGGCTCATCCTTAGGAGATGAATATAATCATTTCATTCTCCATACAGGAAAACAGTTTTTTTGGCTAGATAGTTACTACAAAATTACTTGGAAAAAAACCTAAATTATAGAAATATAAATTTGACTTACGGTAATTCATGTTTGCAATACATCTTTCCTTATCAAATTAGCCAAATAAACAAGTTTTATTATTACAAGTCTTTAAAATATAAAATCATAAGAAACCAACTATCTGCGTAAAGCCACTTACTCATGGAATTTATTTAGGCTGTAACGCCAACTCAACGAAAAACCTTAAAAGATATACCACGCGATTTGGAAAGACAAACTGCTCGTAAATGTATTTAATGCTAAACGCAGCGTCTTTTGGCTACATCGCCGTCTAAACAAAGCTACCGTTGATTCGCTATATCTTCGAAGAAATATTCGGAAAATCTCAGCAGGCGCGCGGCGAGTTTGTTCGCCCGCTTTCGAGGAATAAAAGATTACTCCGTATGAATAACTCTTTAGAGCTCAAGTTGGCGATGTTTTTCAAGAGGCAAGATAATCTCTTCCATTATTCTTTCTCTGCATTTACTTCGCTCAGTCGCCCTAGATACAGCATTTAGATTCATGCGACAGAGTGAAAAGGTTTCTATTTAATGCTGTATCATTCTCAAGATACATTTTATTTAATTTGTTTAAGTGTATAATTCCTTAACTTTATAACAGGAAATAGACGATCTTAGGTATTTTTTATTTACTAAGTGCCTTAATTCATAAGACGTATCGGACCATAGACTTTGTGTCGTTCTGATCATGATATAATCTAAAATTAACCGATTCGTATTTTGATATCACAATTAACTACACCTGTTATTTTATATGCTTTTAAATATTCTAAAAATAGTCTGATAATGTTTTTATGGAACTTGAGCTTACCTATCTGTCTTCACTTAATTTGGTGGTATGGACCATTAATGACGAACTAATGAAGATAGATTTATTTATTGAGAAAACCAACAGCGAATACACAAATATAATATAAAATAGTTTACAATAAAAAGTAAGGCCAATAACTGGTTATCCTTATTAACTACCACTTTAGTAACAATTTTACAAAGCAAATGTTGAATTTAAACAAATAAAGTAAAGTCGGGTTGTGATATGTAAAATTCAGCAAGTCATTATGTTACTTTTAAATTTGTATTTGGAGGACGCAAAAAGATCAATTTCACAAAATTTTATTATTATTTCACATGTATTTATTTACATTCTTTTTTATGTTTTTTTAATACATATATATATAAAAAATAAACACATATTAAAAAAATATAAAAAGATGACGTCCGTCGGCAGCGGGGCCAAGGGTCCAAGCTACCGGTGGTTAAGGCTCCAGAGACAGGAACTTCCTCACAATGCGTGCCGTGTTCAGGAGAACCGCCTTCTGCATCTGGCCCTTCACCCATTTACCGAGCGAGAGCCTCTCTAGGTGTCGGTCGAGGCTCTTCGCTATTAGACCGTTAACAGACACCACTATCGGTACGATGATCGTTGAGTCCATATGCCACATGGCCGTAATCTCGTGCGCGAGGTCAAGGTATTTCGTTAATTTGTCAGTTTCAGCTTTTACGAGATTACAGTCATGTGGGATACTTATATCAACAAGCATTGTACGTCTCGCAGATCGATCTATTATCACAATGTCAGGCTTATTGGCAACAATAGTCCTGTCTGTGATAATAGATCGATCCCAGTAGAGCGTGATATGACAATTTTCGAGAACTGGCTCAAGGGCATATTTATAATAAGGTACCTCATTCGCTATCAAACCGTATCGAAGAGCAAGTTGCTGATGGATGATCCTGGCTACTTTGGTTGTGCCTATGCAAGTACTCGGAGTTAGCAAGACGAGAACAACAGGAAGTAACATGCCTGATGGATTCGCCCGGGCGATGACACGCCCGGCATACGTCGAGCGTGCCGTCCTTCATGATGTACTTCCTGTAGTTGTTCGTCTTGATAACTTCGTCCATAATTGCACAGACAAACCCTTCGGTTTCCCCAGAAAGGTCACCGAAACGTAGCCAGTTCACCGACGCCGGCAAGTCTATGTCGGGCCCATATAACGCCTGGAAAAACCTGCCGTGCAGCTCCTTGCACTTCCATATGTCCATTCGCTCGGAGGTACTCAATACCGTAGGTCTGAGCCAATTCTCTTTTGCAAGAGAGAGCGGGGTGAATCCCTTGTCTACTGACACCATATCTCGATGCATACTTTCGTCAGTTTTCAGGAAGTATTCTCGTAGATTATACACCTCACGGTTGTGTAAGTCTTTAGCGTTTAGAAATCCCCAGCCACCACACTTCCGTGGGATGTACAATCTCATCACAGATGATCGTGGATGGTGCGTCCGATATGTTGTCAGTATACAACGGACCCTACGATCCAGGGCGTCTAGCTCTGTTTGAGTCCACCTTAGTATACCAAAGGAGTAAGCTAAAGAGGGCATGACCCAACTGTTAAAAGAACGAATCTTGTTATCACCTGAGAGAAGGCAATTTAATACTTTCTTCAAGCGGCTAAAGAATCGCTGTTACCAGCTGTTTCACATCCTCGTCAACTATACCCAATGACTGTGATATACCAAGGTACTTGTAGGTCTCATCTTCGGAAAGGGTTTTGAAGCACATACCCTCGGATAGCTGCAGTCCGTTAGAATTTATAATTCTCCCCCGCTGTACATACATAACCGCACACTTATCCACACCAAATTCCATTCCTATAGAGCTGCTAAACGTTTTAGTTAGGTTTAGCAGCTCTAGTAGGTCATGTTTTTTCGATGAGAACAGTTTGAGGTCATCCATATACAGCAAGTGAGATATGGCTTCACTCCCTCTACGAAGATGAAAGCCTAGCTTTGAATTCTCCAGCAAATAGCTTAAAGGATTCAAAGCCAGGCAAAACCACAATTGAATCAGGCTATCACCCTGGAAGATCCCTCGCTCTACCTTTATAAGTCCGTCCGAAATAGGTAAGCTACCACCGCCGGGCATGCAGAGTCTAGTGACCCATTGCCCCATACATGCGCCAAGGATTATTATTATTATTATTAAGTACGAGCCATACGAGAAAACAAAGAATTTTGAACGTAGTTGGTAGAATTACAAGGAACATTCAGCAAAGTTCATCCCGTCATACATACGGGTACGGTATCTATGTACATTATATGCCAATTTCGAGACGAGCTCAGGACAGTCAACACGGCTATGAACTATATCAAAAAGCAATGACATATCTAAAACAGATAAAATTATGTGGTGTATATAGAAGTAAAGATAGACCAAAAGGGGATAGACGGATGAAAATGTTACAAGGACCTAAAATAAACCTTGGAAAGTTAATTTAAATATTAATCTAGTGAACTAGTTGTATCATATAATGAGGTGACAAAGTAAACAATACCTAATTGGAGCGTGTAATCCAGTAATAACTGAAGTTTACACAGGTGAATGCCGCCTCGGATTTACATCTCATTTATGAAGGGCTCAAACATATAAAACTGGCGCTGTGGTCTTGACTGAAGCAATAAAGTAAATGAAATAATGCTGGAAGTTGACATTCAAAGAATACTATTAAACAATTCGAACAATTGCCATTATCATCATTGTAGTTTTAAATTCATCCACGTTGCTATTTTTCTTTCATTCGGAATGATCTTCGCATTCTTTATTGTGAGATATTATTGATCACATATTACCCTTCAAAACGTCAAGCCGACATTTCTTGGGATTACCACTTCTTTAGGTCCTGGGTCAGGGATATGGTATAGTCGCCGGAACGAATCTTGTGCGGTCGGCAGAATATTAATGATCGCTTTGTGCATTGAGTGTAGTCAATGTGATGTGATTTATCGACATATTGATAATATTATTGTTTTGTGTTACTTGAAAGAGAAAATACCTCATATAATATTTTCAACATAAACCGAATTGTCGCTGTGGGTAAGCCAAGGTAGCCGCTTTAGCATCGTGTTTGGCTCACCGTCGATCTCACTATACTCATCGTAGATCGATCAAGAATCGACCATCTATATGACATTTGTTCCCCACATAAGAGTAACTCCACTTTCTTTAAATTGTGTCCGTAGCAACGTAGTCGATTCAGGCCATAGATATTCCACTCCTGTACACGTGACTCATCATTATAGGGATATAGAAGACACACACCACACTTATCTAAATTGGACTGGCAAGTTGAACACACCATTCGATCACAATTCACAGATTTTGTAATCATCATCTTCTTTCGTATTTTTTCACTTGTTACTAGTCATTTGAAGTTGGCACAGTGCGTTAGTTGCTTGTATACTCCTCAATCCTGGCATAAATTCTTTAAAACACGATATATACTACATCTTGACACAATTATTTTGTCGTTCTTCACATAACACATCCATCTCCTTTTTGGTCTACATTTGCTGTTATATGAATCTTTAAACAAATATTTTATGAATCTTGTAGTTTATTTAATATTTTTTGTCATATACTTTCATTCCCATTACATGCTCATAGCAACTTAATTTTCTTCTTCTCTTTTCATTTACGCATGCAAAATTCAAACATTCTCTTATGTTCTTATTCCTCATCTTATCCAATCTCATAACTACATACATCCATCGTCTATAATAGGTAGATATAGATTTTTATAGCAAAGTGTCTGTAGGCACGGACTCACGCAAAGTTAACCACCGAAAAGGGTCAAAAGCCAGTATAAGATTGGCCGGAATCATCCGCATGGTTACGAATGAACTAGGTATTTATGGAAACGGGTATTATCAAACTTACGCTTCAATAGCCGTATTTGGGCATACTGGCATGCTTATGTGTGTAGGTGTGTGTGTAGATTCTGCAATTTACTATGTTTAGATTTAAATTAGATTCATATTTTGTTGACAAAAATCGTTTCGAAAAATAGATGTCGCAAATATTGTTCTCGTGTGTAATATCCTTTCCATAAAGTTCCAAACAAAAAGCCAATATGTCAATACAATCCATCATCAAGTTAGCTACTTGTTTTTAGTTCAAGTGGAAATGCGGAAGCAATAATAAAGTCGTAAATTCATAAATGACAGTTTTCGAGGAATTCGACTGAACTTCGTAACACAAGTCCAGAATAAAACGTCGAATGGAGACCCATTGATATAATTTATTAATCTGTTAATGTATTACTTTTATTGCCAGCAAATAAAAAGTCAAATCTTTAGATAGTTTTAGACATTGTTTTAATTTATAGGTTTTTATAAAATTCACGTTGCTGAAATGGAAAATTCCGGTTTCATCTGTCCGTACGTCAATTTTTATCTTTGTATCATGTATGTAGCACTCATCTTACTTCGAAACTGTTGGCACTATGTAGGGTAAAATAATACCCCTCTTGGCACCCCACCCAATGGTTCGCACTAAATAATTTATTCGTTTTTTAATTTAGTACCCCTTATTTAATATTATTCTTGTATGTCTTTCAAGACCATGGGCCATAAAAATGGCCCGGCCATTTGAAGAGCTTGCGTGGAGCCATGGGAAGGCCAACACGTAGAAGCACCTTGACAAATTTAATGTAAATGTGGCGGGACACTGACCGGCGATTATCCCTGTCTACACTATATAATAATGCAAGGACAAGGACAAGCCCCGGCCAATGTGGGACTATTGAAAGAAATGATGACTGAAAGTACCGGGCTATTGGGGTGAATTGCTAGTGGTACTAGGAGTCTGGGAATATGGACAGTGACTCGCCACTCCCTGCATGGGCCCCAAAAAATGCCATAAAGACAGGGGCAATATGGGTGTGAGTGGCTAAGGGGTGTAGAGAGGTGGGCTGTAGGTTTACCGAAGCTACTTCTGACGTGATGCCATTTATCACTTCCACCCCTGGAGCTTGAGTCTTAGCTCTAGCGATCTCCACTCCGTGCTGGCTGGCTAAGGCAAGCACGGAGGTGGGGGCCTTGCCTTGGCCCCTGGAGTCAGGTACGAGGTGTCGCTACTTACCTAAGGCTTCGCCACAAAGCCCCCCTGCAGGTCTATATTATTCTTATTATTATCATTTTATTGCTATAAAATAAAAAAAATATTAAGACTTCGTAATATTTTTAATATAATAATAGGATGCCAATAATGGTACTGGGGTGCCAATAATGATATAGTTTCCCCATTTAATTTATATGCTATATATAATTTTAAAAAAGATATCTTCGATGAACTGTATGGGACTATGGTGGTTAGACGGCTCTTCAGAAATCACAACGAATATTTATTTTTTATGTCAATTGGTACCCAGGTTCACTTCCAAAATTGTAACAAAAGCCTCGCCTCTTTAAAAACTTATCCTAACTCTTGCACTATGTAGTGGAAAATTCTACTTTTTAATTTACTGGAACATAGAGGTTTGCATTGCCCTTATCCTTTGGAATCCCTACCCGGGAAGGATAAGTTTCGTATACAAACTTTCTGTTAATTATATCTGGTTTGAGTGTCTGGGATCGGCCCCAAATACTCCGTCGCAACGATAACACAACCGTAACTTGCTTAGCTTGGGCATATAAAATATGTTTGCATGTCTAATAATTAATTTAGTTCCAGACAAAAGTAGCACGAGCCTAAGTGTATCCAAAAGAAAAGAAGTTATTACAAATTAAGCTTGGCAACTATGTTGTACACCGCTATTAACCAGTACATTACGGGCTGACCATGAAGCTCTCCCGGGAAATATGTTAGGCTGTATCGCAGTGGTCGATCATTGCCCAAATTAAATTTACTACCTCAAGCTCCGCCAGATCGCCGTAACGATATAACGGCAGCCATTTATTGGCAATAAATATTTTTTACTAGCAGCTTTTACAGGCCCTTGTACCGCTTGTATCGTTTATCAGGAAGGGCCTGACACCTTTTGTTATTTTATTACATACCCAGTATCAGCTGTTTGCTATGAAAAAAGTTTAACCTCTGCACTTATTCAAATAAAGGTTTTTGAAACACAGATTCAGATAATTAAAATTACGTTTTATCGCTTTTAAGCACGGCATTTTATTTGATATTTATTTCGACGTTTCGGTTACTCTGCACGGCTACTTTAAAACGAATTTTAATTAGATATATATATCAAACGCGGAAACTTAAGAAAATATAAAAGATGCCTAAAGTTTTTATTCAAATTATATATGAGACTACCTTAAAACTGTACTTACTGAATCCAATGCAATTGAAATTATTCAAATCAATTCGGAAAAAAATATAAGCCTAACAATACCTCAATCAATACAGTATTTCCATTTTATTTAAAAATATCCCTGCTATATCTTCGGAATCCAAGGTCTAACTTTAATTGAATTTGTCTGAGACTATATTGAAAATATACTTAATTATTCAACACAAAAAATATTATTCATTGAGCTAAGAAATAAAACTCCTCCTTTTAAAAAAAATGTAAAGAAATAGCTGTTAGCCACATTTTTCCACTATGGCGGAGCTAGTAGCAAAGATACGAGGGGGCAAAATTGAGATTCAGAAAGGGCACATCGAAATCTATAAAATTACCAATTTTCAAAACTCCCGGGAAACTTTCCAGGTAAAACTACCAAATGATCGTGATATTGGCATAAAAAGTTTTTAGAGTGTCATAGCCAAATGAAAAGACAGTGAACATTCGTTATCTTTACGGAACTCCAATCTACGTTCTTCGACAGGAACTAGGCCGATTTTTATGACCTGGCTTCAGTTTGGCAATACACGTTTATAATTTTGTGTAGCTATGTTACATAAAACAAGGATCCTAACAATACCACTTTCACTATAACCGGTTGAGACATTAAAAAATCACGTTGAAATTAAAATGGCTTAATGTACCTCAACAGGTGAAATGATTACATACAAACTTGATACAATGATAAGTTTTTCTGTAACTTTATTGTAAGTACAATTTTGCACACTAATATTGCTAGCAGACGTAGAACTACTAACATTTTTAACGTATTGAAAATAGACAATGTTTATAACTATCTAATCTAATCTTTACATACTTAGTATAAAACAAAGTCATTTCCTCGCACGTCTGTCTGTCTGTTTATTATCCGCTAACTCCTAAATAATACAACGGATTTCACCATCATTTACATAATTTTTCATTGTAAATTTATATATACCAAATACCTAATAGAATGAAGAAAACTTAACTTTGTTAATATATTATAAATTAGGGGACCGCCATACATATAATTAATGTATGAAATTTAAATTACACTACAAAAAAAAACTTAGGAAATAAATACTATTATAAACATATTTACAAGTAAAAGATGTAGCCAGATAGCTCTCGGTGGGGAGCGTTGCTAAAATGCTGGCCGCATTCCCGCGTTGTACGGCAACGCTAATACGTTGCCCTAAAACCTAATTAAGTTTTTATGTAAACTAGTGGTCGAAATTCGACCATAATTAATTTAAATTATAAATTTGAACATTATTAAGGTTGTCAAAGACGATACTTCTATAATCACAGATTTCGCAAAGGCTACACAGTTGATTTGACTTTAACAATAAACAAAATAGTATATAATTATACGTGTGTGTCAAATACATGGTAGTGTGTGTAATGTTTTTTTTTATTAATTTAATGTATTTGTAATTCATAATTTTAAAAAATATTACCATTCTGCTCTCCATCTCTATATATACCATAAGTGTGCGAAATTTCACACTCCTCCGTCAGCGCAATTTTCTTAAAAAGGGGTACAAAGTTTTTGCTTCAAGTATTAATATAATGATAAGTAAAATAGAGCTGTCGAGAGGGGTTGACACGGGGCGCAGCCGCAGGAAAAACTCTAATGTAAAAAAAATATTATTTAATTTGATCACTAGTATAGAATAGTTTATTGTTGTCTTCTGTACATATAAGTGGTTATATTACAATGAGAGAGCACTGCAACAATTGTTACATAATTCAAATTAACACTAGAGTAACTAAATATGATACTTGTTTTGTAGAGCCGTATTAAGTATAAAACAATTCTAATGTTCGAATACATAGTCAATTTTGTCATTTCATCTTTAAAAGGTAGTGTAAATCGGAAATATGTCTCCAAAACAAGTAAAACGAAAAGAAAAATGAGAGGAATGATCTGAGAATTTAATTTTACACATGGCCGGCCATTGAGTGACAAGGGTGTGAGCGTATTTATATGAAAGTACTTGTATTTTTCATCACAGCCCCGCAGTGATTTCTGTCAGCGATACGTTCTTACTATACATACCAAAATCATTTCCTGTATGATCCAAATATCATATGTACCATACTTTTTATCTATTTAAGTACAGCACGATACACGTATTAAAATTACTTGTTGAAATAAAATATAATACAACCTTATTTTTCTACAAAAATTATTATAATACATTCCGAGGAAATAAGATTTTTCAGAATCTAATGCGGAAAAACGTTTGTATTAAAGGAAATCGTTTTATTTCTGCCTATAATGTTATGAAAATATTTTTTTCTGATAAATAAAAGTATTATGGAGACTACAGCAACATGATGGTGGTAAGTTAGTGAATACCTAAGGGCGACGGCATGCTCTACTTAGTACCTATTAAATAAATGATCCCGGTATTCCTTCTTGTTTTTAAATACCACTACAACAATAAAATGTAAATAAAGAGTGAAAAACTGCATTGATACTGTATCCTACACAAGGAATGATAAGTACAGATCTTGATCAGTACACTAAAGTATTATTAGCGGGCTCGACAGATGCTGTCTTGCCCTGAAAAATGAAAATCTAGGTCTCAATTGTAGCGCCACCTACTGGGCCCAATTGTGGATTTAAAACATTCTAGAGTTTACTTGAACACACAAAAAAAAATAACATCATAATCGGCCTAACTGTTTAGTAGGACTTCAGTGACATACACACGCACAGAAGAAATTTATATTCATAATATCCTTTTTGATGTCCTTTCCCATTTTCCCGTGAATCCCTTCATGCAACTTATTAAAAATGATACAAATATTCGAGGTATGCCAAAGCTTTTAAATCATTTAATATCTAAAAAAAATATGTATAGATCGTATATTCTTCGTTAGATTTTGGTACTATTTGGTACTGATTTTAGTGGTATACTGTTTGTTATTAAAATTTAAAAGTAGATTTATGTTATTTCTTACTTCATAGCCTGGGAAATAAACTGTTACTGATATAATTATGTACATACATACATACATACATAACTTCACGCCAGTTCCCTTGCGGGGTAGGCACGAACAACAGAGTGCCATTTAGGCTTATTCTTACACACCTCACTTGCCTCTTTGACATTCATAACTCTTGTCATGCACACTCGTCTGTTCTTAAGGCTCCTGACATCACCTTCTGCTAGTACACGATCAATTTGATCATGGAAGGTGTGTCGTGGCCTTCCACGACTTCTGCATCCATCCACTTTTGCATTGTATATCTGTTTAGTCATTCTTTCATCATGCATTCTTTCCACATGCCCGAACCACCGGAGCATTCCTTTACAAATAATTATGTATATATACATATTTTTGATAACAGATGCATATTTGATGGTATACCATTTATCCCAAAAAATGACAGTCATAATACGGCCCCGAAGCATAAGAGCAAACTGCTTTAGAATCGTTGTCATTTGAAACTCGATAAAACGAAATAACAAAAAGCGACACTAAGAAGAGTTAATTAAACACATCAATTTCAACCTTATTTAATTTTGATTTGAGATCCCGCATATCATGTAGCCGCAGAGTGCTAGCCAAGACAAGTAAAACGAGCCCCAACACGACGGGTCTATCTTGTTTAGTACAGGAGTTCCTATGGCCACCTTCCGACTCCATCATCAGATCAGCTCCATGGTACCATATTATTACATTGTCACGCGATATACATATGTGTGAAAAATTTCAGCTCAATCGGAAACCGGGAAGTTGGTCAAATTTAACTTGCAAGATTCCACCCGAACTTACATACATACATCCATTGCAAGTTAAATAAAAGCTTGTAATAAGACACCAGGGGCGAAGGCAACTTATTGCCAGTCTTTATGATGAGATGAGGTGATGGAATAAGAAAGGTGGGAGATAGGGATGAGACAGGAGAGATGGCATAGAGGGGTCGACACAGGAGGAATTAGATAGAGGGGATAGGATAGGGGAATTGAGTACAGGGAATAGAAAATGAGCCATCGGAATGCTTAGCTCAAAGCTAACCGTTTGAAGCCAATATTCTGTGAGAGCGTCATACCGACCAAGTCAACCCTAAAAACTATAACCAAATAATTATTTCAGCATGGCTCTATCACGTCACAATAATAATGTATATACCCTTCAAGAAATCTTGAAAGAAACTTATTTGTTTATACGAAGTTAGTAAGGGCAGGGGAAAATAACTTTCATGGTAAGTAGGGATTCTTATGTAATTTAAAGCACACCGTTCTAAACTTATAACGGCCCTTATTCTTTTAAGGTACCCCAAAGTTTCGCGGTGTTAGCTTTAAAACATCCAGGAGTACTAAATATATATTTTTCCACTGTTATAAATGTTGCAAAAGCCAGTTTTCTATCAAAATTATCAATACGTTTGACAGTAATCTCACGCGACCAAAGGGCTGGCTTATAATGTGTGCAACACACAGCCGTTGACTATGGACGTCGAAATGCGGTCAACGTCTTGGAAACGTTTCATATAACGGCAATCTGGAAGTACTATTATTTGCATATTTCTTAATGTATAATATTATAAATTTCTAAACTACATTAAGCTATTAAAAAAAAAACAACTGGAACAGACTATACTTATATACACGATGAATTTTTTTTTGGATTTCTTGTCTGTTTGTCGGTTTGTTTGTCTGTTCAGGATTCACGTAAAAGCCACTGAGGCGATTTCGATGTGGTTTTCGTTGATCGACAGTAAATTCTTGGACTTAAAATCAGCACTACGTTTTATCCCGGGAATCCTGTGGGAATGCTTTAAAATGATCAGATTGAAAACAAATATCAATACGATTTTTTCACTGATCGACAACAAATTTTACGTAATAAAATGTGTGATATTTTTCATTCCGAAAATCCTACCCCGGAAATTTTTCCGGCAACAGTTTGAAGTTGTTCGGGTCTGTAAAAATTTGCTTATTCCGAAACAGTTTTCACTAAAACAATGGCTTGTATTCTCTTTTAAATTCTGCGGTACTTTATATTCCGGGAATCACACGGGACTTTCATGTCAAGGGTGGACAAAGTCGCGGGCATATCTTAGTTAGGTATATAATTTAGTTTTCATTTAAAATTTGTGTTTATCATTATATTATGACATTTAATTTTAGACATTAAGTTGAAAGTAATGTAAAAATGTGATAAATAAGCAGTTGAGAAAAAATTTAAAAATCTATCTACATTGAGTTTAGTTCCAAAAATTTTTATGTTACATTTCATTTGACACCAAGCTTTACTAAAACCTATTTCCAATGCGCGTTTTCTATTTGAAAGTCGTTCTCTTTGATCGCGTTCCGTCAAACTTAAAATCATTTATTAATGAACTCAATAAAACCTCAGTAAACGAAAACTTAGTGCGTGGAAAGAAATAAAAAATAATAAATGTGTTATTTTCTTTATAGTTCATCTCATTCGCCGACTCATGCCATCGTATCCCTAAGGGGTTGTAGGCAACGACGTGACGAAACCGCATCGTTACCTGAACGTGCTCACGGTAAAAGTAATCCAGAAGATACGGTTCGAAAACTACTAATGAAAATACGCCTTCTCACACTTTGATCAACGTTTTAACAAATTATTTTGTATCCAGATTTTGAGGGTTTTTTTATTACATGAGTTCAGCAGACAGGCAGACGGCCCACCTAATGGAAAGCTGTTGCCATCGCCCGTGGACATTTGTAATACCAAAGGTGTTATCAATGTACTGCCGCTAAAGGGAGTCTGGAACCTGGCCGCTAATGCTGGAATACATTATTATTGTTGTTATGGAGGCATACTTTAGCCTAGGGTGATAGCCATCCAGTCAGGCAATTATCCTACCACCTGGTTGTGGGTTATTTTGTCGCCTCTTACGACAGGCCGCCCGGCCGCAGGAATTGTATTCTTTCTCCGTTTCTGCTCGGGTATAAGAAGATGGTTACCACTTGGCAAAAATCGTTGTCTGCACCCAACTTTGATATATCCAAGACTTAATCTGGCCCTACGCAATATATTTATACAAAATCATAAGGGATCTCAACTATGGACAAACCAAAAATGCAATAACATTATATATCAGTAATCCCTATTAATATTATAAATGCGAAAGTAACTCTGTCTGTCTGTCTGTCTGTCTGTCTGTCTGTCTGTCTGTCTGTCTGTCTGTCTGTTCCGTTTTCACGTAAAAACTACTGGACCGATTTGGCTGAAACTCAGTATATATATATTTTCGATGCCGAGAATGAACATAGGATACCCTTTATCCCGGAAAATGGGATAGTTTCCGGGATAAAAGTATATTTGTCTCTCTGTTTGTTATTAAGGCCCAGCTCGCCGTACACAACGCGGTGCTGGTACCTACGCTCACGTATGGAAGCGAGAGTTGGGTATGGAAGAAAGAGCATGAAAGTAGAGTAAACGCGGTCGAGATGCGAGCACTGCGCAAAATCTGCGGAGTGACGCTCGCGGACCGCGTTCGTAATACCGAAGTAAGAAAGAGAGTTGGTCTGAAAGAGAGTGTCGGGGTGAAGGTAAGGAAAGGAATGCTCCGGTGGTTCGGGCATGTGGAAAGAATGCATGATGAAAGAATGACTAAACAGATATACAATGCAAAAGTGGATGGATGCAGAAGTCGTGGAAGGCCACGACACACCTTCCATGATCAAATTGATCGTGTACTAGCAGAAGGTGATGTCAGGAGCCTTAAGAACAGACGAGCTTGCATGACAAGAGTTATGAATGTCAAAGAGGCAAGTGAGGTGTGTAAGAATAAGCCTAAATGGCACTCTGTTGTTCGTGCCTACCCCGCGAGGGAACTGGCGTGAAGTTATGTATGTATGTATGTATGTATGTTTGTTATCCTTTTACGGAAAGACTTTTGGACCGATTTGGCTGATACTCGGTACATATGTAATTTGAATACCGAGGGTGGACAAGGGATATTTTTCATCCCGGATAATGGGATAGATTTTGGGATAGATTTATGTAAAGATTATCCCAAAAGTGGGACAGGCTTTGGTTGGTTTTGTGATTTGCCATTTTCATCATTTTGGTTATTTTGCCCTTTTGCCCTTTTGTACTTTTGCCCTTTTTCCCTTTTGCCCTTTTGCCCTTTTGCCCTTTTACCCCTTTTGCCCTTTTGCCCTTTTGCCCTTTTGCCTTTTGCCCTTTTGCCCTTTTTCCCTTTTGCCCTTTTGCCCTTTTGCCCTTTTGCCCTTT
Source organism: Dendrolimus kikuchii (assembly GCA_019925095.2). Classification (NCBI taxonomy): domain Eukaryota; kingdom Metazoa; phylum Arthropoda; class Insecta; order Lepidoptera; family Lasiocampidae; genus Dendrolimus; species Dendrolimus kikuchii. Next base: position 16,355,864 of record CM034395.1, on the reverse strand, counting down.
TGCCTTTTGCCCTTTTGCCCTTTTGCCCTTTTGCCCTTTTGCCCTTTTGCCCTTTTGCCCTTTTGCCCTTTTGCCCTTTTGCCCTTTTGCCCTTTTGCCCTTTTGCCCTTTTGCCCTTTTGCCCTTTTGCCCTTTTGCCCTTTTGCCCTTTTGCCCTTTTGCCCTTTTGCCCTTTTGCCCTTTTGCCCTTTTGCCCTTTTGCCCTTTTGCCCTTTTGCCCTTTTGCCCTTTTGCCCTTTTGCCCTTTTGCCCTTTTGCCCTTTTGCCCTTTTGCCCTTTTGCCCTTTTGCCCTTTTGCCCTTTTGCCCTTTTGCCCTTTTGCCCTTTTGCCCTTTTGCCCTTTTGCCCTTTTGCCCTTTTGCCCTTTTGCCCTTTTGCCCTTTTGCCCTTTTGCCCTTTTGCCCTTTTGCCCTTTTGCCCTTTTGCCCTTTTGCCCTTTTGCCCTTTTGCCCTTTTGCCCTTTTGCCCTTTTGCCCTTTTGCCCTTTTGCCCTTTTGCCCTTTTGCCCTTTTGCCCTTTTGCCCTTTTGCCCTTTTGCCCTTTTGCCCTTTTGCCCTTTTGCCCTTTTGCCCTTTTGCCCTTTTGCCCTTTTGCCCTTTTGCCCTTTTGCCCTTTTGCTCTTTTGCTCTTCGACTCTTTTTTGTCCTTTTCAACATGGACATGTTGCTCTTTTTGTCCTTTTTGCTGATTTTGTCCCTTTTGTCATTTTTGTAGTTTTCATTGACGGGGGATAGATAAATAAAACTAGGACTGTTTGTAATAGAGGATGAAAGTTTGGATGAGACCAATCATTTTTCAAGTTCATAGATATAAAAATGCATCGTCTATAAAAATGCGATAGTAACTCGATATGTCTTTCTGTTAAGTTTTCGGAAAACACTGGGAATACTGGATCGTTTTTATTGTAATTTTTTTTAAATGTAGTTTTAATGCCGAAAATGGACATATATACTCACGCCAGGAGATCGGCATGAGAATATATCAAGCATCGAGTTTGCGATATAAAATGAAGTGAATTTTTCGGGTGCAAATGGCACTAACATAAAAATGGTGTACGTTGTAACCTGTATTAACGCCTGCTCTTTAAACAAGAAGCAGGAACTAGAGGTTAACCCGCGGCGCAGCCACGGGGTAAACTCTAGTTGACTATAAAAATACACTGCTAAAAGATCACAGCGCAGCAAGCAGTGAAGCAGAATAAAGGTTTGTCTATAGATTTTATGGGTAGATAACAGCAATAGGAATGCTGTTAAAAGAATGTCTCTCGGTTCAGGTCGAATGATAAGAGCTCAGTTCAATGGCTAATTAGGATTAAGAAAGGCAAGGGAACAAACGAGATTCTAATCTTCAATTTCACCGGGGAGATATCCCCCTTATTTTATTCAACAATAATTGTCCTAATAACCCCATGTTGCTGTATTAATGTTCGCGTACACCGAAGCTGACACAAACTACAATCGTTTTACATAAGCTGATTTTAAATTAAATAACTCAATTATGGTGTTCGCGCCAACACCGCGACATCTAACGCACAACACTACGTGTCACAGCCCGCACCGCCCACGAGTGAGTGTCAAATAAAACGCGAAAGATGAAAATGTTTTATTTTCATTTCAAAACGATTAAATTTAGATATGATGATGATAGTTTAGATGACTCATAAAAAAAGCAGTACTACTATCAGGGTTGGGCAGTATTTGAAATACTTGTAATTGAAATACGTAATTGAAATACAAATACGTATTTTGTATTTGTATTTCAATTACTTCTTAAAAATGTAATTTGTAATTAGTATTTCAAATATCTGACGCTGAGGTATTTTGTAATTAGTATTTCAAATACTTATGGTTGCAAAATACATTTCATAAAATACATTTAGCTACCTTATTGATGGGTGAGTTCTTCAGAAAATAGCGCTCAATAGCTTTCATAAGCAAAATGGTGACCGCTAAATATTAGGTACGTTCTGTAGTACTGGCCATTTAAAATAAATATTTTTGTTTGGCTAAGATATATATAATTTTAGTTTGAAAATATGAAATACTTTTTTAAAAATTAATCATTTATTTATAGATAAGCATTATGTTTTCTTCGCATTTGAATCTTTTTCGTCATCATGGATAGTCAAAAATTCGAGTAATTATGGAATAAGAGTACCGTCGTGGCAGCAACCCGGCAAGACCGACAAGCAACATCAACGACCTTTATGAGCGAACACTACAATGAATGCACCACTTGTTATTGGTTTGCCCGCTTCCATTCTGGAAATTTCGACCTTTTTCTATAGCTGGAGTACAGCAGGCAGGCTGACGGTCCACCTGATGGAAACCGGTTACTGTCGCTTATGGACATTTGCAACACAAGAGATTTCATCAACCCGCTGCCAGTCTCGAAGAAATTTTATGACACCCTTTTTGAAAAACTCCATATCGTAGCGCTGTGGAAATACCTCGGCTGGGAGCTCATTCCAAATCCCCACGGTATGCAAGAAAAAGGTTCTACAAAACCGTTGCGTACATGAGCGAAGCGGCTTAAGGAAGTGGGGGTGAAATCCCAACACATGGCGAGCGGTTCGATGGTAGTAGAGGACGAATACACCATTCTATACAGTTCTTCCGAATACTCCCCGTTATACAGTCAGTAGAATACGTAGAGAGAAACGAAGTCTCTCATAAGGCCAAGCGTATCTAGACCTTCTGTGAGTATGGGATCATCAACAACGTGAACGGCTTGACGTTGAATACAGTCTAGGGGATCGAGTTGGTAGCTAGGTGCTCCAGCCCAAAAGTGTGAGCAGTACTCCATATACGAGCTCACCTGGGTTTTATAAAGCACAAAGCGTTCCCGCGGTGTGAAGTACTGCTTGGACCGGTTTAAAATTCCCAGTTTCTTAGAGGCAAGTTTTGCCTTGCCTTCAAGATGGCCCCTAAACATCGTTCGCGATATCAACACTGAGGATCCCAACACTCTTGGAGATGGTAAGGGAAGTTCCTTGGAACTGAAGCGATTTCTCGAATGGAGTTTTTTTTTGGCAGAGAATACGTAGACCTATGTCTTGTTGGGGTTGAAATGGACAACGTTTTGTCTCTCCCATTCAGAGACTCTCTCTAAGGAATACTCTACTTCAGATACAAGTCTAACCCAACTTTCCTCCACAAATGATCGAGGGACATTTGCACGACCAGAGTACTACGCATCGCCTGTGCTGTCATCCGCATTGGAATGAATGTTGCGAATAGACAACATATCATTGATATGTAAGAAGAACAACGTTGGCGATAGCACACAACCCTAGGGCACACCAGCTTTGATGGGCTTGAAACTTGAGCAACAACCGTCGACAACGACTTGAATGCTGCGCTTATCAAAAAAGCTGGATAGCCAGGAGTAAGGCCCTTCGGGTATCCCATACGATGGCTGCTCCGATAGAAGAGCCCTGTGTCAGACCTAGTCGAAGGCCTTAGCAATATCTAGAATTTTAGACTAACTGCCAGTGCTTCCCCTTTGCTCTCAATGACTTCAGCCCAACGGTGGGTTAGATAAACCAAGAGATCCCGAGCTGAGCGACCGTGGCGGAAGCCGTATTGCCGATCGTTTAGCAGCTGGGAATCTTCGTAACACAGAAGCTGCGCGTTGATAATACTCTCCATCACCATTGAGAGCAAAAAGGTTATTTCTATAGGCCTATTCGACGTGTCTGTTACGTCCCCTTTTTTGGGGACAAGGTGCACATGGGCAATCCTCCACGAAGCGAGGACACAACTCTTGTACTAAGAGAGAGTGAAAAGTCGGGCAAGGACTGGCTGGGGACAGCTCAGCTAAACACGTCTGCAGCACAATGGCAGCAATGCCATCAGGGCCAGAAGACTTTTTGACGTCGAGGGAGAGGAGAGCACATCGGACTGCTTTTTGAGTAAAGCGCACCTCCGATATTCTAGACTCACACTCAGGGATTGTAGGTGGAGTTTCTCCTATGTCTCAAGAGTTGTCTTTATCTTTGGCGGCGTATACCAGACGGTCGTCCACTGTGCGCAGAGGTGGAAGAGACGCCCGACAAAAGTTTCCTTCGACAGCTTTGGTGAGAGTCCAAAAAGCTCTAGTCCCAGAAGAGTAGCTAGAGAGGCGCTCACCAATTCTGCCGATGTGATCGAATTTTGCTCTCGCGAGCTGTTTTTTGAGGGAGCTGGGGGCGGCATTGTATCTCTTTTTCAGGTCAGAGGAACTTGGATCCTGACGAACCCGCGCTGCAGTCCAGACTCGATAAGCCTGTTGCTTTAGCTTTACAGCCTCACTGCTGGACTTATCGTACCATGGTGGTTTACTCGTACCACCAATAGGTACAGTTGAGTTTGGAATTAAACATTCTATTCCCTGCAGTACTACATCGGTGATCGAGTTTGTGCTCGGATCAGAATCTTCCGACGAGAAACATAACTGCCTCCATGGGTAGGATGCATAGAATTCACGGAGTCCATCCCAATCTGCTGACCTGTATCGCCCCACCTTCCGTCGTCCAGCGGGACGAGTCCGATCGGAAATAGGAAGGGGCACCACCGAAGATACCAGACAATGATCAGAGGTTCCCGTTGGAGCACTGATGGAGATCTGGTAGTTCTCCGGGTGTGTGGTTAGCAGAAGATCCAACAAAGAAGGCTCATGATCCACTCTATCCGGTATTCGGGTAAACTCCGTAATCACCTGAGTGAATCCATGGGCGAGAGAAAAATCGTAGGCAGTAGTCCCTGTCAGATCAGTTCTCGGGGAACCCAACCACTCAGCGTGATGAGCATTAAATTTCTCCAGTATGACTACCTCTGCTAAAGGATACTGCCCAAAAACTTTGTTGGTCACCTCATGAACGTGTTCAAAAAAGCGAGCTGTTTCAGTCCTTGTGCATTCCCTGCCATAGGACCGATGTAAGGACGCATAGATCCGAGTAGAACCACCAAAATCTACGCGTACCTACAATATGGAACTATCCCTATCTTCAAGGCCGTGGAGATTAGAATAAAAAAATAAAATTAGGTTAACTTATTTCAGAAAAAACGGCAATTTCATAGGCAAAGACCTAATAATAATTATTATTTGATTTTTGTGAGTATATTATTTACATAACCTAACACCTGACGGTATTTTGTAATTTGTATTTTGTATTTTAAATACATATAGTTGAAATGCTGTATTTTGTATTTTATATTTTAAATACCCGACTTAAAAGTATTTTATATTTCGTATTTTAAATACATGCGAGACAGTATTTTGTAATTTGTATTTCAATTAAAGGAAACCTTGTATTTTGCCCAGCCCTGACTACTATATCGTTTGGCACAATCGAGTATGAAAATTGTGACCGGTGAAAACTATAAAATTTTTTAACTTGATATGCGTTCAACCATCAAAAGTAATCGTTGGACACGGTATAATATCTTGTGATATGTCATTACGTGATTATAAAAATGCAAAAAATATGAATTTATCAAATCAAATAATCCCTCTCCATATTATAAATACGGAAGTAACTCTGTCTATTTGTTACGTTTTCACGAAAAAACTGATGGACCAATTTGGCTGAAACTCAATATATATGTATTTATATTTCAATGCCGAGGATGAACATAGGATACTTTTCAGTCCGAAAAATGGGATAGTTTCCTGGATAAAAGTATATTTTTCTGTTTGCCTATAATGATTTCATGGAAAAGCTATTGGACCAATTTGGCTGAAACTCAATTTATATGTATCTAGGATAAAAAAAAGGAAAAGGGATAGATTTATGTAAAGATTATCCCAAAAAGTAGGATAGGTTTTGATTTTTGTGATATCATTTTTATTTTCGGCATTTTCGTCATTTTTGTGAAGTTCGACATTTTGTAGTTTACAGATGAAGGACGAGACTTGACACAGGCTGTTACTTTTATCGTAAAAATAAAACTAGAACGGACTGAAATAGGGGATGAAACTTTATATCTGAGACCAATCATTTCTTAAGTTTATAGACATAAAATTCATCATCTATAAAAAAATGCGATTGTGATTCTGTCTAACTATCTGTTATGCTTTCGCGAAAAAACTACTGGAGTACTTAATCGGTTTTACTGTAATTTTGAGCATATGTAGTTTTAATACCGAAAATGGATATATGTAGATACTTTTCATCTCGGGAGATGTGATCATTTGTGTGGGGCGCTTATAGCCCACGGTTAATGTGGTTCGATTTATATGAACTGTATGAGAGAGATATGACCTAGATCCTTGCACTAGAAAAGTAACAAAGTCTAGCATCGTAAAACTTCTTGGCACGGCGAGTAATTACAATTAGTTGAAGTTCAGAATAGTTACATACATACATACATACATAACTTCACGCCAGTTCCCTTGCGGGGTAGGCACGAACAACAGAGTGCCATTTAGGCTTATTCTTACACACCTCACTTGCCTCTTTGACATTCATAACTCTTGTCATGCACACTCGTCTGTTCTTAAGGCTCCTGACATCACCTTCTGCTAGTACACGATCAATTTGATCATGGAAGGTGTGTCGTGGCCTTCCACGACTTCTGCATCCATCCACTTTTGCATTGTATATCTGTTTAGTCATTCTTGTTGAATGGTTGATAGGAATAGATGAGCGCACGGCGCACTGTGTTCTTTACCAAACGTTGACTCTGAAACACTAAAATGGCTGCCTATGTCTGCTGCGTTAGCCGTCGCCTCACATGGAAAAGAGGGTAGATAGCTAAATTGATGGAGCGATGTTTTTACCTACTTTATATTAGGCAAGGACGGAACAATTTGCGGTCTAAAATGAAGTGAATGTTCCGAGAGAATAAAGCTATAACATAAATATTAATACAATGTAACCTGTATTAATTTCTGCTCTTTAAATAAAAGGTACGCACTAAAGTTTGACCCACGGCGAAGCCGTGGGGAAAAATCTAGTAATTAATCTAGTAATATAAGCTAAGACTCAAGGTCCAGGGCTAGAAGTGATAAATGGTCTAACGTTGGAAGTAGCTTCGGTGATCCTGCAGCCCACCTCTCGACACCCCTTAGTCCCTCACATCCATATTGCCCCTCGCCAATCTTGTAACAATTTTTTTTGGATCCATGCCGAGAGTAGCAAATCATCGTCTGCCCATTTTATCCATGTTCCCCGAATATTGCGACGGGCAGACACTATAGTTTTTTTGTCTAGGGCCCTTTACGTGTTGGTCTTTCCATTGCCCCACGCAGTCCCAAGAACCGTGGACTACTAGGATATACATGTATAATATTATAATATGTAATTAAAATAATATTCCAATGTAATAGAAGTAGTATCTAAAGATCATTAATACTTTAATTCGGAGAATTATAGAACCACTGTACGCCTACACTCACTGGAGGAGATATGACGTCGATTGAGTATTATTACAGTTGCTCGAATATTGAAGCAGGAAAATAAAAAATCATTCTCTTCCTTTTACAACGGAATTAATGCAAGACGTTTATAGAAATTATTATTAAAAAATATTATGTTTAAGAAAGTAATTTCGAGAGTTCATTATTGGATATGAATTTGGTATCAAAAGAAAACAAGCGAATTCCCCGAATTTTATTATAAGTTTCGTGATTAATTCGAGGAACAAGGCGACCACATTAAAATTATTAGTTAAAATTGTGAGTAATGTATGATTACCTCCATATAATATTAGTAATATAATAGTATATCCTTCAAAAAATGTTCTTCGGTAGACGTTAGTTTGATATAAACTTTTGAATTTGAATATTTTTTTCTGAAAAAAATTCCGTTCCCGTTTCTTAGGACCTATATTTTTTAACGCGCGCGGCAACTTTTGTAGGCCTACCCATAGAGCTAGACACTAAAAAGTATCAAATAAAACAAAACTTCGTTTAAAACACCAACTTCAAAACTAAAAAGTATAAAGTAACTTATTTCTAAAGCTATTTTTAATTATAATATCTTATTTTTAATATAATATATTATCTAAAGCATCTTGAAGTCGGTGCGAAGTAAAGAATAAAAATTACTATATTTTGTAAAAATTACTAAGCACCGACTTTAAGATGTTTTAGCTAATATATGTTAAAAATAAGATATTATAATTAAAAATAGCTTTAGAAATAAGTTGTTTTATACTTTTTTTACTAATATTGTCTGTAGTCCGTATATCCGTGCAGGAACGGAGAAAGAATACAATTTCCTGTGGCCGGGCGGCCTGTCGTAAGGGGCGACAAAACAACCCACAGCCAGGTGGTAGGGCATTTGCCCGCCTGGATGGTTACTACCTCTGGTCTAGAATATGCCGCCATAACAACCTTGAGTTGTGTTCCGGCATTAGTGACCAGGTTCCAGTCTCCCTTAAGAGAGCAGCAGCGCATTTGTAAGCACCTTTGGTGTTGCAAATGTCCATAGGCGACAGTAACCGCTTTCCATCAAGTGAGCTGTCTGCCTATCTGCTGAACTCCTGCAATAAAAAAATAATTTCTATCTCAACATCTTAAAAAAAGTCATATACAAAATTATAAAGGCGCTTTATAAATTTAGATATGACTTACATATAACTGTACATACGTATTTAAATATTGTTACAACTTAATCCCCGACAAAGATAAATTCCACGAAGCACATTTTATTATCTGTCGACATTTGAACTGGTTGTAATACTTTTATGATCGTCTTCTTTTGTTTACTTATTTATTGGCATATGGCTCATTGTCCTATTGTACTCGCTCATTAGCATCATTAGCCAAGTGTTACAAGATATTTCTAGGAAACTGTGGCGGGGTTGCCGGGCGAACATATATTTGCATTGGCATTTGTGGAGCATAAAAGGACGGCCTGATGGAGAGAGGAGGCAGTCGAGCGAGAACCACGACCAAGGACCCTGTGCGTTTTCGGTAATCTATTAGTGACGGAGTTTGCGCGTTTTATGGAATTACGACCTTCTGCATTACGTTTGGATTTGTTGTGTTCGGTTATATTTGTACCTGTGTTATATGTGTTTGTATAGTTCTAATAAATTCTATAATAATTCCAACGGTATTTTAATTCGAGTCTAGCAACTCGTAACAATATTATAGATAAGTTAAAGAAACTATTGGGTGGATAAAGAAAATATAGTCTATGCAGAACACAGTTTTGTAAAGTTTTGTTTAAATCATGTTTTTCTCTCTATTATGTTTCTTAATATTTTCTTAAGTTTTCTCGATTTGTATACATAATAAAACTACGTTTTGACGGTTTTAAACGCGGTAATTTATTTGATTTTGGCTATTCCGACGTTTCGGCCACTTTTCAGTGGCCGTGATGACGGAAGAAAAGTGGCCGAAACGTCGGAATAACCAAAACCGTTTAAACGTAGTTTTATTATTATATTTCTGTTTTGTACGTTTGTTCCGGGTTCATCCGGAACTACTGAGCCAAATTTAATGCAGTCTTGACGACATTTTCTGACTTAAACAACATATGCGGTATTTTGAATCTCAGAAAATGCACTTAAATTTTCTCGGCCTAAAGCGCTAATCTTGAATGAAAATGCGCCATGTATTATTTTAATTTTTAAATAATAGACCAATTTGTTGTTGTTGTTTTTACTGAGCATTAGCTTATTACGTAATCAAAAACAACTTTTAAAAGAAAAATACAATTTTCGTAATTAAAAAAGAATTTGTGGCTGATAACTGCGAAAAATAATAAACATACCTGCATATATAAATTTTAGAAGCTTAAAACAGTTAAAGTAAGAATCTTACCATTTAAATTATAAATACCATAATCTTTTTTAGACTGCGCTAGGGATTGCATCTTATATTTAAATTGCATCGTCTTTGAACTGTCTTTTACTGCAAGTGGTATAAGAAGTAGCTATCGCTTTGCGTCACTTTATTTCAACAAAAAGAAACACTTCCGAGTCCTCCTGTTCGCGGAGGAAGAAGTTCTTTAACTATTTACGAACCTTAAAAGTCTACCGATAACGGTTAAATCCCGCTAAAGTGGCTCTTATCTACTTCGCCCTTTTCTGCCTCACAACGTTTACAGGTTACTAGTAGATAGATGCTATTACAGGTATCTAAGTATATGTGACTTTTGTTTTACATTGTTATCAATACAATTTTTGTTATAACGTTTTAATTAATGAACAAAAATAATGTACTGTCAGGATTGTAATGTCAGGAGCCTTAAGAACAGACGAGCGTGCATGACAAGAGTTATGAATGTCAAAGAAGCAAGTGAGGTGTGTAAGAATGGGCCTAAATGGCGCTCTGTTGTTCGTGCCTACCCCGCAAGGGAACTGGCATGAAGTTATGTATGTATGTATGTAAAAATAATGTATACATTTGTACTATAGTAGAAAACTCCACGGGAAAAAACAATGAATGTCACGTTTTTGTAAAATTGACCTTATAATGATATCTGTTGACTTTTTGGTAGGTAGCTAAATTATTTTATACAATAATCGGATTTCATATCTGTCATACGACCGATTATGTTTGTTATACGGGTCCGAATGTTGGGCCACTAAAGTGGAAACTAAACTAACTAAACCACTAGACCACCAACGTCTCCATTCAGCTGAGATGGAGGTGTGGTGTTACAAGAATGGATAAGGTGAAAAATGAGTACATAAGTGATCTTTGAATGTTGCACCCGAGTAATTTTGTTTAAATTTAGTTTTAATTCCGAAAAGGGACATAAATACTTTTCAAGTCAGGCGATGGAATAGTTTGCGATATAAAATGAAGTGAATCTTTCTCGGGCAAATAGCACTTACATAAAAATTTAATACACTGTAACATGTATTAAAATCTGCTCTTTAAACAAGAGACACTAGAATTTGATCCGCGGCGCAGCCGCAGGGTAAACTCTAGTTACATATATACCGAATTTTAGCCAAATCGGTCCAACAGTTTTTCCGTAAAAGCATAACAAACAGAGAGACAAATGTATTTTTATCCCAGAAACTATCCCATTTTTCGGGATAAAAAGTATCCTTTGTATATTTTTTTTAATATGAAAATTAATATTTCAGTTTTTTGTAAGCTATGAAGAAATACCTGTTTCAGTACTACTTTTGCCTTTTTAATTTATTCAAGAAGTAAGGAAGAGATACTAAAAAATCACGGGTAATAGAAAATATATAAACCAGCCGTGAATCAGTGAACCTCAGTGCAGAATTTGAACCTTGGTTAAATATCTAAACTGAGTTTCTGAGCTTAAAACAACTTATAAGACACGATGCCTAGAAGGCTGGTAACGCTGCCCGAGATTAGGACTGATCATATTAGGAGTCGTACAACGGCTTCGAGAGCTCTTTATAGGGGGTCTCCAACCAAGATTTTTACTTGTAATACCTAGTCAGAATTCGTGGTGACTTAATATCTTATGCGCTAGCAGCTCTATCCAGTAACATTAAGTTTCAATTCCGGAAAACATGCATCGCTTAGGCATTTTTCATAACAAATGTCCATTTTGTTATGATTCCCATGCGCTGATTATAACGGAATACATCGGGATGAAACTTAAACATCAAGGTAACCCACTAGTGTTACCTGACAATCTGCCTTAAACAAGTGTGGCGGGTACATCGTCGCTTCTCTTAAAAAATGGAAAGACGCAAACCCACGAATGGAATGTTTAGTATATATAATATACTTTGTTGCATAAATCATTAATATATAACAGAAAACAATATAGCGGACTTATCATTAAAAGCAATTCTTCCAAACAACTGAGAATGGATTAGAAAAGTTTGTGAGACACGTATGGTATATCATTTGCACACAGACATTTATGAGCTGATGTTATCAGAATACGGCTAAAACATTCAACATTTAAATCCCGAAGGAATTAGACGTGCGCCTTAAGACATGTTGATCATTGCACATACACACATATCATATATATACATACACGCACGCACATATTATATATAACACGTATATATAATATTTCAACGATTCATCGAATTGTGACGTAGTAGAGCCATGCTGGAGTAATTGTCTTAATTACAGCTCTAAGTTCGGTTCGGTGTGGTACCATGTTCTTAAACAATATCGGCGTGAAACGATTAGCCTTGAACTAATCGGTTTTCGTATGATGAGTGACAGTTCCGATGGCCCACTTCCTCCTCCCCATATCCCATCATCACTATCACATTCTTCTATTCTATTACGTGTAGGGGTGACCAGCGTTATCATGTAAGTATGGAACCTCTGATCTCACTCACAGGTATGTCTGTCAGCGTGATGATATACTTAGCTGTATAGTGGTTGTAACATGCGTCTTCTTATTAAACAGTACCAGATTCAATCATATACGTGGATTAATTGAATACAGTATTTATTACTGATATTTACAATATTTTGATATTCATTGATTCTAACGTTACCCAAGGGATACAGTTTAAAATACAAAATGGCTTTGATTTTAAGAACCTCAACGGACAGAGTGTCGCCGTTGGATTTCGCGAATACTGAGTAGCGTGTGGCCTCGATGGTGATCTTGCTGCATCTCTTCCTGCTTGCCGCGAGCGCACTTATATATTGCTTAGTTTTGTAATTGACGACGCAGGTGGCCCGTACAGTTGAGTCATTGTTCCAGAGGACCGTACTCGCTGTAGGGCGAGTATGAATGATATGATATGGTCATGACTAATAGGTGGTAGGTAAGGTGAATGCTTGGTGCACCATCATACCAGTCCATCTAATCTCATCTATCCCACAGCCTATATCCATCCTCTAAAGGCTTGCAACGTGTTGGCTCTGCCCTTGTTGTTTTGAACGTCTATAGGTGATGGTAATCACCTTCCATTAGATGGGTCGTCTGCCTGCTTGCCAGTTTCGTAAAACAAATGCACAACGATCGACATATTATGTATATAAAAAAACATCGTTTTAGTCGAAATTGCCTGATTAAGTTATCTAAGTCGTAAGATGAAATTACATTAAGCTTTGAGTATAAGTTAACATCGAACATGATCTTGTATATTTGTTAAAGCTTCGTCATCTTGTACACGATACTAGTGGCATATAATGATGTTGGTTTTATGTGTAGAATCTGTCCGATTTACTTTAATCTTTACTGCCTCTCTTACCTGTCTATCTATGAACATTCTCAATTTAGATGTTTCCTCTATGGAGCATATTTGACACAAACCCAGAAACACAAAACTACCTACTTAATTATTATGTTCTTGTTATAAGTTCGCTTCGTAGCATTAATTTTCACATAAGTATATTGTTTTTTAATAATAATAGCCGTATTTTCTGTGTTTGTTTTGTTTTCTCTATCCGTGAGTAGTAAAGACCCTAGCGGAAGACCAGCGCTCATTGATTCAACCAGCATCACGCTGAATTAGGACCGATTTAGAACTTCATTTCCTAATTGTATTGTATTATTTATGAGCATATTTTGGTTTGTAGTTCTAAATAAATGTTGTAGCTCTAAATAAATATTTTTTCTTCCTTTCTTCTTTCTTCAAACAAAACAATAAGATTAATTGAGCCATTTCAGATTTATTTAAACTAAACTTTATAAAATTAATCTATTTCCATTAATTTCTCGAGCAACTTTATGTTTGGATTGGAGTCTTAGATCACAGATTGGTAAAGTAAATCAAAGCGAGATTATTTTAAGAGAATTATTGTAACTTGTTATAAAGTAGGTACTTTAACTGTACTTTTGGCGTCATCGAAGTTTAGTTCCACTTTATAGCTTACGGTTATTAATCTCTCTTAATCATCTTAGTGCTTAATCCTTGTTGCATTCGAAACATCTACTTCGAGACCAGAGCTCCGTTTATTCTATTTTTATTATATTATTAGTTTATTAGTATATAATAAATGTTAAGCCAGCATTTTTGGGCATCTCCTACTACTAAGATCTAGCGGAGACGAGATGGTTATACATTTGTTTCTCACATATGTATGTATTTAGCTGATTTCCGTGAAACATTATTCAGTAGTCCCGGTGACTCCAAGTATAGCGAAACACCTGCGGAACGTACCGCACGGAAAGTTCGGCGACTTATGGATCGTCGCTAATATGTACGTGACGTGGCGTAACACGGCGGAAATTCCGCTGATGTGTTGTAGGTTATTTAAAAACATTGCGTGTCGTTAGGCTTATAGTTAGTACAGTGGTCGCCCAGTGGTCGAAATTCGACCATAATTAATTTAAATTATAAGTTTGAACGTTATTAAGGTTCTGTTGTCAAAGACTACACTTCTATAATCACAGATTTCGCCAAGGTTACACTATTAATTTGACTTTAGCAATCAACAAAAGAGTATATATGCGTGTGTGTGTCAAATACATGGTAGTGTGTGCAATGTTTTTTTTTATTGATTCAATGTATTTTTTATGCATAATTTTAAAAAGATATTAGCATTCTGCACTCTTTCTATATATAAACTATAAGTGTGCGAAATTTCATACTCCTCCATCCGCGCAATTTTTGTAAAAAGGGGTACAAAGGTTTTGCTTCACGTATTAATATAATGATATTACGGAAATCATAGCTGCCGTGAATGAGACTTTCTAACGTCACCCTAAAACGTGACTTCACACTTCCAAGAAACATATTCATCTACTTGATACTAAGATTATGCTTGTGTTTCTTAAATACAGATCACGTTCCACTATCTGTCAAGCCTGTTCGAATAAAAAAGTCTTTAGTGGACATCGTTATGATTTTTAAACTCTGATTAGCTATAGTTAGGCAGATTTATATGAGATTTATCCTTGTCCTATACGACTATGTACTATTTTTGTATTGATCCTCAGTTATAGTTGGGTATTTGACGGTCTAATCAATTCAGACACTTTCATCACACAAAACGTCAAGGTTTCCTTGTTTTTGCATAAAAATACTGGCTTATGACGTCACATTTTTAACAAGTAAACTATAACTAAATTATTTTTATAACGGTCTGTTGAAAGTAAGATGTTAAAAAGATATCTTGACGCCAGCTATTTAACATTTATATTGTTTAAGAATTTATTGTAATATGTCTCAAATACCCAATTATATGTATGGTGACCACGCCTAATCTTTGTTTATTTTGTGATGATTATACTATAGCCTTGTGTAGCGTCATACACATTATATATTCTAACTATATTTCATCTTTATAAACTGAGTAATTTTTGAGAAAATTACTAAAAAAATATTTTCACGATCAAATTGAGAACCTCCTTCTTTTTTGAAGTAGGTTAAAAGTAAAAGACAAACGTACAGATAGACCTGACGATTTTATAAAGATTTCTTTTTGCCAAAATGGCTACGCAATCTTTATATTTAAGAGCGTAGTTGAATTAGTACACTGGAAACATTAATACAGTGTAATATACAATCATAAGTAAATTATACTCTACAGTGAAAAGCATATATAAATCGTAACAGTATAAAGCCAATGCAGGTACCTAAATAACAGTAATACATGCGACTGAATCAATTACAGAGTTTCGTCGTAAAACTTCCATAGGCTGGCTTTATGTGCCACTGGCATCTGTTCCCGGCGTCGACTTTTTATTGAATAACCATAATATTAACGTGCCAGGATTCACCACGAAGGGAGAAATTGAGCGCTTTTTGTTATATAATATAGAATAGTGGAGAATCGGGATAAAGTAGAGGTTATGATATAGGCACACCCATCGTATAACGATGACAGCTATTGGAAAATATCGGTCCCTCAATAGACGTGCAAAAGCTGAGAATATTACGAAAACATCAGCCGCAAGTGAACAGAATGCTTTTGAATATATCTAGAGTTAGGTTTACAAAATACGTTGCGTTCAATTATTTAATTGTTCACAGATATAACGTATTGTATTTAATTTCCTAAGTGATATGCTGATTATTGGCTTAAATAAATATAGGTATAGTATTTGTTTTTTATTATTAACTCTCACTACTGGTTACAATTTATCATAGATCCCATATAAGTACCTAATGACAATTATGTGTTAATGGTCAAGTAAGCGAAAATCTACATCTGATATCTGAGTTTTTCTGTTATTATGGCTATTAAAGAGTGGCTGAAACTTCTGATTAAAACAGAAATGAAATAAAAATCGCTCCTCGATACTAAGTCGTATTAGAAAAAGTAAGTTATATACTTACAGATATTATTCATGGGTTTTAAATACATTATTGGAAAAAAAAATTGTATATAAAAGCCACTGTTTAATAAACAAGAGCTATGAATGTCAAAGAAGCAAGTGAGGTGTGTAAGAATAAGCCTGAATGGCGCTCTGTTGTCCGTACCTACCCCGCAAGGGAACTGGCGTGAATTTATGTATGTATGTATGTAATAATTCCAACGGCATTTTAATTCGAGTTCCGCTAAACTCGTAACAATATTAAAACTTGTTCTACCAATAAGAAAAGCATATATTCCATAACTGGAACTAGGACACAATGCCTACTGGTAACAACTTCTAACCGATCACTCTTCAGAGAGAGTTTTAGAAATATTTAGTGCCAATACTAAGAATACAAATTTTTGGTTAGTACTAGATAACTAATGCATGAAAATACTTCTACACAACTTTGAATACCCTACAGATGCCATTTGAAAGTGACCTGTAGTTTAATCTCAGTATAAACAAGATCAATCAGCTCCTAGACGGCTAGCTGAGACTAGACGTTTTTGTACTAGACTTGAACAATTAGGTTGGTTAACACCTCTATTTTGTTTGAGAAGTTTCAAATTAAATTAATTCATATATTTGTTAAATGTATGGAGTGAATAAAACGTTGTTACATCAATGAAACCCGTTACAATCCGCTGTCTGTTCAAAAGCCCTTTGATTGTGTATGTGTTGCGATTGAGACGGTATAAAGATTTCAAAGGACGAAATTAACCTGTTGTATAACGTGCATGACGTGTGCACATACGTGTCTATTTTAATTTACTGATTTTAATTTAATTATTATTAACAAACAACCGTGCCAATTATGTAACGTTTGAATTAAGAAAAGTGACACACAGCGGTCTGTATATTGTAAAACTAATTAATTGTTCTAATTACTTTCTTACTTCCTGCTTTAAGTTCTGTTGTTTCGTTTTTAAAAATGTTAGATAATTATTACAGTACAACCTCTTTAAGCCTTGAAGGGAGACGCCAAAAAAATCAAGTTATAAAGTTTTCGACTTATTGATGTGCGACTTGTGTAGTTGTGACATGTATTACGGAGTTAGTGAATCGTTCTATAGGTTCTATAGGTTTTTTGCAATACGTTCATTTCCATTAGACAAGTCTGTTTCCATACATTGAGGTATAAAAAGGGCTTGGATTTATTTTTAAATTAGAGTATATAACAAACAGATAGTGTGCAAAAAAGTGTTACATTTGCGTCTTAATAGCAATTATTTTAAAATCTTAATTTAAAATAGATTACTGTTTTAATAATAACGTATTGTTATTTTTTGTTGATCAATAAAGGGTTATCTGTGTCGTATTCTCAGGCAGTTAAGTGTGTAAGCGTATTATTAATATTATTCATGAAAAATATTTCGTAATTGAAGGAATGTTTAATGTTTTTCTAAAATTAAATTATTCATTCTTTTTACCTTTACATTAGTTCTGAGAATTAAGACGGAGTCTCTCTTCAATATTCCACATTAAATTACGATAATATAAGTAATAATTTATAGCATATTTAATTCTAATTAAGTAGACTCGTTATAGATGTAACTTCAAATCTGGTATAAGATAAACATGTTTTTAAGGATTTGTAAGATATACACAAAATGAAGAAAATAAACTTGCATACATGTTTAGTTTTAATACACTATATTATGAACCATTTTTTGGCAGTAAAATTACATAATGTTTGTTTATTGATCTAGCTATAAAATAAATCCCAGACGAAGCGGCATTACCAAGATCTCCACCAGCAACCCGTGGCTTATTTGAAAATATGTTACTAAAATCTACAGCTATAGGACGGTTCTAGAGAATTGGGCATTCACTGTTAGTCCCACACTGCTTTGCTTTGGCAGTGCTAGTACCCCAGACCGTGTCCAACAACAAATATTTATACCAAATGTGTTAATCAATACCAAATGTCACACTTAGTTCACAACTTCGTTTACATAAATTTAATATATACTGAAAAGATTCAGTTTAAACATCAAAGAAATTTTCCAAACTAGTCAGCATTCAGCTTTATCAAATTAGTAGTCAAACAAAATTTTCTCTCAAACGCAAAAACTCAAAGCAGAGGTAGTCTATAGGCTTTTCGGATAATCACGAACTTTTCATTAGTAAGTAGGGTACTGAATATGCTAACAGGGGTTGTGTAAATGAGTTCAATTTAACCAAAAGCAATCCGATGGTAGGCGTTCAAAATAAAATAGCATTTTCTCTTAAGGGAGCATTCTGATTACGTAAGATTACAAGGAACTAATATTATTCATCAAATGGACATAGCGTGTACTACTCGTTTGAATAAACTTTTGTCTGATAAAAATGTTTCATAACTAAACAGTACAATGCTTTTAAGGAATTTTAGTGTTATTTTTAACTAACTTCAAAAAAGAGGATGTTCCCAATTCTATTGTTTTTTATATATGTTTCTTACGCGATTACTCCGTCATTTTTTTTTTCTTTATTCGAAAGTGTATACTCCTGAGGTTGCCCCCTTGTCCGATCAGGATTTGATGAGTGGATGAGGGAAATTGAGAGCAAACTTTGTTGAAAAGCGCCGGGCGCCTACACTCTACGACTAGCGATACTTGCATACGCGTGCCAGTAGTATAATTTCTTCAGGCACTTAAAATTAAATGAAATAAAACGGGTGCAACTTTGCAAGATCCCCTTATGTACCTCATTCCTCACCTTATCCAGTCTTGTAACGTAGTTAGTCTTGTAACGTCAGTTGAGTGGAGACGTTTGTGGTCTATAACTTTAATAGTTCAACATTCGGAATAGTATAACATGACCGGTCTTATGACAGATTTATATATCTCAACTTTTAGTTTCAGTGGTATGTCGCATGTCACACCGGTTACATGTATCCACTTTAGCCATGTTTTTTTAAGACAAACACACACATTGTATATCCCCAAGTTAAGCAAGTTACGCTTGTGTTATGGGTAATATACAACGGACCACTCTAGGGCCGATCCCAGACACCCAAATTATAGTAAATAACAGAAAGTTCGTTTCTGAAATTTACCATACCAGGAATCGAGCCCGAGGCCTCTGCGTTCCAGCGAGTTCGGCCAGCTAAGACTTACTTAGCCCGCTCAACTACAGAGGCCGTCGTGTTTAAAATAATATCTACATAGACAAGCAAAATTGAATATTTTATGTTAAAATTGTTTCGACATACTGTATCAATTATTTACTCGTGTGTGTATAAATGATCGATAGGATGTGGACACACAAAGTGTTTTACCAGGAATATTGACAGCCATGAACAAACAACAACTTATGAAAAAGTTTATACAATTATTTGATTCGGGCTCATAGGATAGTTTTCCAGAAAGGTACACAGATTCGATTTATATATCAGTCCATAAAACATAGTGAATACTTTATATTAAATAAGTAGTATTAGGAAATCTTAAGAATTTCTAATTGTTGAAGTATTTATCTAGAATAAAATATTCTTTATTGCACACAAGAGAGTACTTAACACCAGTAATAATAATCTATGCTAATATTTTAAAGAAAAGATTTGTATGTTTGTACCAACTTCAAAAATTCTTTCGTTATTCGAATTCTAAATTATTCGTGATTAATACAGGCTATGTAAAAATTAGGTATCCCTGCTAAAACTTCAATAATGCAACCCATCATTCTAAACATAATATTTGGCACTGGAATCGGGTGCTACGATTTTGATAAAATTTTATGTATCTTTGAGGGGGTCCGGGGTGGTTTAGATTTACAATTAGACCCGGTAGTTGGCATTGGAATCGGGTTCTAGATTTTTATTTTTTTGAGGGTAGGACAACTGGCGGTATTATTGTTTACAGCGATATCTTCTGGAAATAGATTTAAACTTAAAAAAGTGGATCTTAAATATTAATAATAAATATAAAAATAAATTAATAAAATTATAATTATACATATCGCGGACCGCATTCGTAATATCGAAGTAAGAAAGAGAGTTGGTCTGAAAGAGAGTGTCGGGGTGAAGGTAAGGAAAGGAATGTTCCGGTGGTTCGGGCATGTGGAAAGAATGCATGATGAAAGAATGTCTAAACAGATATACAATGCAAAAGTGGATGGATGCAGAAGTCGTGAAAGGCCACAACACACCTTCCATGATCAAATTGATCGTGTACTAGCAGAAGGTGATGTCAGGAGCCTTAAGAACAGACGAGCGTGCATGACAAGAGTTATGAATGTCAAAGAAGCAAGTGAGGTGTGTAAGAATAAGCCTAAATGGCGGCTTGTTGTTCATGCCTACCCCGCAAGGGAACTGGCGTGAAGTTATGTATGTATGTATAATTATACATACATAATAATGAACTGAAAGAATGATGTGAATATTAATAGCGAATATGCATATATCGTATATACATACAAAAATATATAGTTTATAGATTAGGATAATGTTCTTTGACAAACCTGTTAAAATATATCAGTGATTTGGTGTTTCTAATGTTCATTGGCAATGTATTCTACAAGCTTATCCTACCAAATTTCATTGATATCGACGTAGCAGTTACGCAGCATTTAAACACACAATTTTTTTAACAATAAATAATATTAAAAAAAAACTACAAAATACGCTTTTTAGAAAATCCAACTAAAAAATAGAAAATAATTTTTTATAAATTTGAATTAAAAATAGTGTAAGAAAAAATAATTTTATTGTAAAAAAAAGCGTGGGGTGCTTTTCAAACTATTGATACCATGCACCCCATGCAAATTTATTAAAATTTATTTTCTATTTTTTAGTTGGACTTTCTAAATAGCGTATTTTTTAGTTCTTTTAAACTATTATTTATTTTTCAATTTTTAGTGATTGTTTAGTGATTTAATTCCCTTCTCCGTGGAAACTTTGAAAAAAGAATTAAATACACTCTTATGATAAAATGGAACGTTATGTAAAAATAAGCTTTTTTAAATACAAGCTTTTGAGATCCTGCATATCATGTAGCAGCAGAGTGCTAGCCAAGACAAGTAAAACGAGCTCAAACACGGCGGGTCTATCTTGTTTAGTACAGGAGTCCTATGGCCACCTTCCGACTCCATCATCAGATCAGCTCCATGGTACCATATTATTGCATTGTTACGCGATATATACATACGTGCAAAATTTCAGCTCAATCGAAAACCGAGAAGTCGATCAAATTTTACATTACATACTAACATACGTATGAAACTAATAAAAACGTATTAAAAACACACAGAGGAATTGAGATCCTTCCTTCCTTTTGGAAGTTGGTTAAAAAAACGGACGGATATAAAAATTTCAAAAAGGTTCAAATTTTGCCAAATCAAAGTATTAAGTGAATTGATTGAAATTCCGATTTTAAAAATAAAATATTTGCAGACCAAATAGTAAGAGATATTTTAATTAAAGATTTATAAAAATAACTCAGCAAACGATCTTGATGACTCTTGTCGACTCTTGCGGAAAACTTGCTTAGTATATAAAATATTTTTGGCGCTGTCCCAAAAACTACGGTCTTCCAATTAATTGCCTAATTGTTAACTTTGTGTAAATACCATGAGCTCGTAAAGTACGTTCGGTAAAGAGGCAGTAGCTCAGCCAAATTTCCACTTGTAGAAAACTAAAAGATAAGAGGAAAAAAATATAGTGCTCATCTTGAAGCTATATATTTGACATCAAACCCGGATTTTTATATCTTACTATGTATTATTTTACCTTCCCAGTAATAGAAAATTGAAATTACTTATAGGTAGATAACTCTTTATTGGACACCATTAAAAATAAAAATTACAAACTAGTGTTATTGTAACGGTCTTATTCATATTGAGTTAGAGTAAGTTTGTAGGCTCTTTAAGAACCTTAAGTTGTTTAGTTCTGCTGTCAAGTACGTTACATAAGCATCAAATAGATGGTGCCATAATTTAAGTACTGGTACTTAAATTATGGCTTAAATAATTATATATATATATATATATATATATATATATATATATATATATATATATATATATTCGATGCCGAGAATGAACTTAGGAAGTATCCTAAGTCCATTCTCCTAACTTTTTATCTCGAAAAATGGGATAGTTTCCGGAACAAAAATATATTTGTTTTTCTGCTTGTTATGCTTTTACGGAAAAACTACTGCACCGATTTAGTTGAAATTCGGTATAAATCTAACTTTAATACCGAGGACAAAGGATACCTTTTATCACGGATAATGGGATAGATTTTGGATTAGATTTATGTAAAGATTATCCCAAAAATTGGTACATTTTTTTTGTTATTTTCGATTTTCGTAATTTTGGTCATCTTTGTCCGATTTGTCCTTTTTGTCCGATTTGTCCTTTTTGTCCGATTTATCCTTTTTGTCCTATTTGTCCGATTGGATCTTTTTGTCCGATTTGTCTTTTTGTCTGATTTGTTCTTTTTGTCCGATTTGTCCTTTTTGTCCGATTTGCCCTTTTTATCCAATTTGTCCTTTTTCACCGATTGGTCTTTTTTGACCGATTTATCCTTTTTGACCGATTTGTCCTTTTTGTCCGATTTGTCTTTATTGTCCGATTTTTCCTTTCTGTCCGATTTGTCATTTTTGTCCGATTTATCCTTTTTGTCAGATTTGTCCGATTTTTCCTTTCTGTCCCATTTGTTCGAGTCGTCCGATATGTCCGATTTATCCTATTTGTCTTATATGTCTAATTTGTCCGAATTGTGCTTTTTGTCATTTATGTAGTTTTCATAGACGGGGGATAGATATATATATCTAGAACGGTTTGCAATAAAGGATGAAAGTCTGGATGAGACTAATCATTTCTCAAGTTTATAGACATAAAAATTCATCGTCTATAAAAAATGCGATAGTAACTCGATATGTCTTTCCGTTTAGCTTTCACGGAAAACCACTATGAATACTGGCTCGGTTTTGCTGTAATTTTGTTTAAATATAGTTTTAATACCGAAAATGGACACAAATACTTTTCATACCCGGAGATGGGATAGTTTGCGATATAAAATGAAATTAAACTTCCGAGTGCAAATAGCACTAACATAAAAATGTAGTACAATGTAACCTATATTAACGTCTGCTCTTTAAACAAGAAGCATGAACTAGAGGTTGACCCGCGGCGTAGCCGCGCAATATAAAAATAAAAATGAATCGTAGAAATATATGTACGTATCGATTTTGATGACATTTCTTGTGTGTATTTGAGTGGCTCCCCGGATGGTTTAGATTCCCAATTAGAACCGGTAGGAAGCACTAGAATCGGGTCCTAGATTTTCATTTTTTCAGGGCAGGACGAAGTCTGCCGGGACCGCTAGTTCTAGTATAAAATATAGCAGTTCAGTAATTAGTTTTAATTCCATTTCAATTATTTTTTTTATAATTTAAACACTATGCTTAGGCAGATAGAATTGGAAATATTTCGAAGTTTTTCGTTCATAGTTCAAATTTCAAATGTGCCGTCGCGAAATTTAGGACCCCTCCCACCCCTTATAACACAATATCACACTCCGTTGACCTTCCACCCCCCTTAATGTTGACGTAATTTACGGATGGCCCCTATGTAAATAGTTTACAAATGGTTCCTTCAAAATAAGTAAAAAAAAAAATGTATTTATGTGTGTTCCACCATCGTACCACCTATACTACTCATCCGATTTTGATGACTATGTAACAATTATATTCGTTACTCGCTGATGCCCGCGGCTTCTTCCGCGTCACGATCGCAATGTAGAATACTATCAGCGCCATCTAGTTTATTTAATATGATGATGAAATTCGCTATGCTAGACACTGCTTTTGTAAGGTTTTATTTTTCGCGGAATCTCGTCTTTTTAATGTATAAATTGTTTTATTGTATGATGATACCGGTAATATAAATACTTAATTAGGTGCATAAGGTGTATACTAAGCTGTTTAAGTAATTAAAGTGTTTTTTGGAATCAAAAGTATCCTATATGTTAACCAGAGAAATAAGCTACCAATAATAAAAAATAAATCGGTCCAGTCGTTTCGGAGAGCTCGTAGAAACAGAGAAACAAAAAAATTGAAATAATCTAAATTAGTTCTATTTCACTTCTTACATCCCCCTGACTCGGTTTTTAGCATTTTTTTTTTCATTGTATAGAAATTCAATCTTTACAGTTTTATTATATGTATAAAGATTATCTTCCGGTTGAAACAGGTTAAATGTTACCCGCGTGCATCCTGGGCACGGCTGGGGTGTCACAAATTGTAGGCAGGATCCGGCGACTTGGTCTGGAGGTGGCTCTGCAGAAGACCGAGGCCGTGATGTTTCACGGCCCTCGAAATCGACCACCTCCATACTCTAATATCGTTGTAGGAAGCGTCCGCATCGGCATCGGGGAAACTATGAAGTATCTGGGATTGGTCCTCGATAGCTGATGGGACTTTTCGGCACATTTTAGGCAATTGGCCCCCAAGCTCAAAAGGGCGGCGGGAGCGCTTTCGCGCCTGCTGCCCAACATTGGGGGGCCCGAAGCCACGTGCCGAAAACTCTTCGAAGGCATCGTGCGGTCTATGGCCCTATATGGAGCCCCCGTATGGGCAGACCGCCTGGCGGCCAGAAATATAGTCCTGCTGCGGCAAACGCAGCGAGTACTGGCCGTCAGGGCGATAAGGGGATACCGTACGGTGTCCTTCGAAACGGCCTCGCTACTCGCCGGATCCCCATCATGGGACCTCGAAGCCAGGGTCCTCGCATCGCTATACCAGTGGCACAAGGAGGCCCTGGCCAGGGCCACGAGACCGGCGCCTCAGGAAACAGAGGCCTGCCGGTCGGAGCTCCGCGACGTCGCCATGGTGGTCTGGCAAGAACGCCTCAGACACCCCAGCGCGGGCCTCGCCACCATCGAAGCGGTGAGGCCCGTCCTGCAAGACTGGATAAAACGTAGCAACGGCACCCTGACGTTTCAGCTGACACAGGTCCTCTCGGGGTATGGCTGCTTCGGGAGGTACCTGTGTCGCCTAGGCCGTGAGCCGACGTTAGGGTGCCATCATTGCGACACCGGCGACGAGGATACGGTGCTGCACACACTCCAGGAGTGTTCTGCGTGGGCAGAGCAGCGCCGAGACTTCGTCGCCGTCACCAGATTTGACCTCTCGCTCCCGGCCGTGGTACGCACCATGGTCGGGAGCTCAACCGGATGGGACGCCGTCTCCTCCTTCTGCGAGCGCGTTATGCTTGCGAAGAAGGAGGCGGAGCGGGAGCGTGAGCGGACATCTTTGCTCCGCCCCCACCAAAGGAGGACGCGCCGACGCCGGAGGGCGGATTTCGACCTTCGGCCACCGTAAGCGGACGACGTGGGTGGGGCCCCTTGGGGTATAGGGGTTCTCACTCACCCGCATATGCCGTCGAGATGAGAGCGCGAGTGTTCCGTGCGCGCTCATCTCTCCTCCCGTGGGGCGCGTTACAGACCGCCCCACGCCAAAGAGAGCATGATGAAGCCGGGGAATGAGTCCCCGGCAATGGAAGAGGCCTCGTGAGGGGGGCCCACGCCTGCCAGGGCTGCGGAGAGGTTAGGTCATATACCCGTAGCCCTGGCATAAGGCGAAGGACGGAACACCCAGGGGTTTTAGTGGGTATCCCTAACCGGGGGTGGCAACAGCATGGCACCAGTTCTGACTGGGCATGCTGGTTCCACCCCCGATCTGACGAATCCCACACACGGATCGCGAATATCCCCCCAAGGTTCTGCCCTTGTCACGGCTTATGGTCCTCAAGCGGATTTCCCCTGGCTAATAAAGAAAAAAAAGTTAAATGTTACCCAACTATGAATTTGTCAAAGGGGGTGATTTTTTGCTAGTTTTTCTTATTATGTACTTAATTATTTAATTTATAAACTCCAAAAAATATTATAACATTCATAGATATTAACGACTTTATAATAATTTTGACATATATTCTACGAAACCCTAAAAGGGGCAATCTGAGGAAGAAGAAACGAAGTAATGAATAAATGACTAAAAGTGATATTATCATATTTATTCTAATAGAAAAATATAAAAGTCATAGTCTGAAAATGGACTATCAAGGAGGTTGGCTTCTGAGCGACTCGTAAAGTGACTTATTTTGACTTTGATCAATTTGTTTTTGGATAACTAAGTATTCTTTTTAAGTCGTCGAGACTGTAACTCAATCTTGGAAATATAAATCAACTTACGAACTTAAATTACTTTCTTTTTAGGTGTCTCTACCGGTTTTTTTTAAGGAGACGTTACACACTTAAAGTAATGACTTATCAAATTGAGTGTTACTCGTATATTTTATAATAAAATGTATTCTTCAGTAAGAAAATAGTTGTGTTGTACCTTTGCCAACTCAGCAATTTTTTTCATTAGCTTTATACGTTACTCTTACTAAAATGCTCGCCACTTTCTCAACGTTATAATTTAGCAATATTTTTCTTTATAAGATTTTTAAGAAATTGACGATTATTTTAATAGGTTCGCAATATCTACTCTAGTGTAAAAAGTCGCCAAGTTGATAACACGGTTTATATGAGATTATCTTATCACCAATTTACAAGTGTGTAATAAACATTAATTATTAAATAAATACACTATTATATATTTGTGGTTTACTAGAACTTGCCCGCAATTTCGTTCACGTGTGACAGGTAAAGTAGATTACAGTTATTTTGACAGTATTTCAAATCAAAAGGTATTTACAGCAGGGCCATGGATATTTTAGTATGTAATACTACATGTAATGGTAGTACTAGTATACTACATATAATACATGAATTCTGAAGATTCCCGTAATAACCCGGGATAAGTTAATGTTATTAAAGGCTTACATAACTACATCTATTCTACTAAAGGTATCTAATAAATAAAGAATCTGTCATATCAAGCAAGTCCTAATATCACGTGGTTTCGAAATTACGAAATCCCGGGAAATATAAAAAGGCTCGAATTATATTTTATCAATCGGATCCAAATCAGCTGATTTATATGTTTACTATTCACTTTAAAACACTCCCAAGAAAATTTCCGCGGGATTCTCGGAATATAGAGTATTGCATCATTTGAAAAAAGACATAGCTATCGTTCTAGTGAATTCGTATCGAAATCAGATAATATTTATGCAATCTTTCAATTCATACCATTTCCGGGAGAAACCCCGTGGGATTCCCGGGACACTAAGTAACACAGCATTTAAAAAAATGTTGGATATCGATTTACTGAAAATAATGTCGGAATAAGCTAATTTCTGCCCTAACATTGTGAAACCGCTCTTGGGAAGATTCCGTGAGATTTTCGGGATAAAAATTATTTCCATCCATCAGTGAAAACCGCGTCTAAATTGGTCCAGTAGTTTTTACGTGAATCCCGAACAAACAGACAAGAAATCTAAAAAAAGTTGCATCGTCTTCTCCATCATTACCAGAACGAATGCAAGGATAATGGTCGATGATGTTATGCTAGAGCAAGTGAATGAGTTTGTATATCTTGGATGTGCTTTTAGCAGGGATGGAAGGTACACCGCTGATATAGAAAGAAGAGTGAATTTGGGGAATAGTGTGAATGGAGCGTTAGGTAAACTTCTAGGCGCTAAGAACCTCAGCCAGAAGGCCCAGCTCGCCATACACAACGCGGTGCTGGTACCTACGCTCACGTATGGATGCGAGAGTTGGGTATGGAAGAGAGAGCACGAAAGTAGAGTAAACGCGGTCGAGATGCGAGCACTGCGCAAAATCTGCGGAGTGACGCTCGCGGACCGCGTTCGTAATACCGAAGTAAGAAAGAGAGTTGGTCTGAAAGAGAGTGTCGGGGTGAAGGTAAGGAAGTGAATGCTCCGGTGGTTCGGGCATGTGGAAAGAATGCATGATGAAAGAATGACTAAACAGATATACAATGCAAAAGTGGATGGATGCTGAAGTCGTGGAAGGCCACGACACACCTTCCATGATCAAATTGATCGTGTACTAGCAGAAGGTGATGTCAGGAGCCTTAAGAACAGACAAGCTTGCATGACAAGAGTTATGAATGTCAAAGAGGCAAGTGAGGTGTGTAAGAATAAGCCTAAATGGCACTCTGTTGTTCGTGCCTACCCCGCAAGGGAACTGGCGTGAAGTTATGTATGTATGTATGTATGTCTTCTCCATCTTTTATAAACTCTATTCTTGTTTTTTTTTAAGCTTCAATGTATAGACACAGCGTACGTAGAATTTTACACAGTATTATAAATTATCTTATTTCGATTACTGCAAAAGACTAACTGAGAATATTTAAATATCATTAAAATATTAATGTAAATTAAAATAATTGCTCAACAATAAGTTTTATGAAGTACTAATCGCTGCTGTACTAAACTGCAACTGTATTTTTGTGTAAATCTTACTATATTACTCAAATACTTGTATCCGTGCGGGAACGGAGAAAGAATACAATTTCCTGCGGCCGGGCGTCCTGTCGTAAGAGGCGACTTAACAACCCACAGCCAGGTGGTAGGGCATTTGCCCGACTGGATGGCTACCACCCCTGGTCTAAAGTATGTCGCCATAACAACCTTGAGTTGTGTTCCGGCATTAGTGGCCAGGTTCCAGTCTCTCTTAAGAGAGCAGCAGCGCATTTGTAGCAACTTTGGTGTTGCAAATGTCCATAGGCGATGGTAACCGCTTTCCATCAAGTGGGCCGTCTGCCTGTCTGCTGATCTCCTGCAATAAAAAAAAACAGGTAAATAATTACATCTATCTGACTGGTAAGTGAATAGGGTCATCTATCTAACGATGGAAAATCGGCTCTATAATGTTGTAGACATATTGTCGACATTTCATTATTTAAAATAAAAAGAGAAAAGGAATTGTAAAGAAGTCAGGAACCGGCAAGGAAGACTGAATATGAGTACCACTATTAGATATACTTGCTAATGGTCTTACAATTAAAGACTCTTAATGTCGTGCGAGTGGAGCAGTAAGAGCAGAAAGTAGACCCCGGTCTCTAACACTGGTACCCTAAATAAAATCGTTATATACGCTATAGTAAAACCATGATGGTAAAAAGATTAAAGAACCCCATTACGTCTACTTATCATACTGTTGAATCCTTACATTTTCTACTAATGTGGGTAGTCTGATAAGTGCCGCTAACTTTCGTTTCACTGCCACTGTGTGGTGGCGAAACCAGTCTCCTACGAGCGAGAGGTCAATCCGGATGTTCCCCGTACTCCGTGTAAAGACCACAGTGAATGTTTCACATTCTATTCTTATATCTCATTAAATTTAAATACAAGCCGTACTTGCTTTTGGTGTGAATATGTGCTAAAACCAGAAACCACAAAGTGCTGCCTGACGACTTGTTAGTGCCGTGCTCTTTGAGGAGCTGATCCAGTTGCCCCCATTGTAGATTAGTGGTGTTCATTACCCCATTGATTTTCGTGTAAGATTTGGCATACCTTTCAGTCTCATAAATTCAATAAATTAATCATAGTCTACTTTAACAAAAATCTTGAACCAGTAACGAGCTGTGCTGATTCTGTTTAGTCATTCTTTCATCATGCATTCTTTCCACATGCCCGAACCACCGGAGCATTCCTTTCCTTACCTTCACCCCGACACTCTCTTTCAGACCAACTCTCTTTCTTACTTCGGTATTACGAACGCGGTCCGCGAGCGTCACTCCGCAGATTTTGCGCAGTGCTCGCATCTCGACCGCGTTTACTCTACTTTCATGCTCTTTCTTCCATACCCAACTCTCGCTTCCATCTAGAAGTTTACCTAACGCTCCATTCACACTATTCCCCAAATTCACTCTTCTCTCAGTCTCATAAATTCAATAAATTAATCATAGTCTACTTTAACAAAAATCTTGAACCAGTAACGAGCTGTGCTGATTCGTGATCCAACATTGTCCACACATAAAATATATCTGGCTTTAATTTAAAAAAAAATGACTATTGTAACCTGATCGTCTGGAAAGGTTTATGCAAAATGGTACGCCGATTTCAAATAACAGAGCTACACAAATACTTTCTAAAACCCAGTGGACCCTCTGAATTTCATCTAAAATCTAAATAATTATATCATAAACCTATGCAAACAGTAGGGGTCGCGGTTTCTTTGAACAAAACTCATAACAAATTCTGTCTTAGAGCGCCAGGGGCAACTCATTTAACATCACTATTTCGCGAAAGGTCGTTTCTGAATGCTCCGGACAATGGTTTGCCTGACATAAGAATACTAAATAATTTTCATTACATTTTGATATACTCTTATTTTTTATTTATTAATTCAAACTTATTCATTGATCAGAAAGTATTTTTATGATTCTACTACCCTGGATTAGTTTACTCTGTACTATAATGGCTAGAAACATGCATGAATACTTTTCGTATAATGTATATTTCTTACATTTACATTATTATGTGCAGATTACTTTCATTAAACTATTTAAAATTTGCACGTCGGTTAAACAATCGACGAAATATTTTGAACCATAATTAATTTTAACATCTTTTTGTAGCTTATTTCTAAAAAAAAATCATTTCATTCCAGCGAGTTGATAAGCGGAAGGAAGCAAGGGAGGAAGCGATGTAAATGTATGTATAACTTTATAACTTAAACAATGCTGGGAAACTGCTGGATTTTTAATATAAATTCAAGTAACTATATGTACTACGATAATGGTATGAAAATCTTTTTAAAAATAAATATCAAGGACCATATATATATAACTTGAAGTGTACCTACCTTCGTTCTTATGTTATAGTGTCACAATAATTTTAAAACTAGTTGTGTCTGTGACTTCGTTTATCTGAAATTATAAACGTTTATTTTTGTATTTTCTAAATTCTCCAATATGTTAAAATGGAATTTATACGACAATTTAAAAGAAAATTCTTGTGTTAATCTCTAAACTTTTCATTGAAATCCTTTTAGACGTTACGGAGTATCTTAGAGCCTTGTTGTATATTGCGAATTTACACATTTCAAATTCATAAATCAAATTTAAATTTTATCCAAAAGTTGCCGCTTATTAATGTCATATAGTTACGAATTTAAATTGATGACTCGTTTTGTTAAGTCTACGGTACAAACGGAACATGTTAGTTATTGTATATATACATCTGAGAACATTACAAACAAAATATATTAATTAGACAGGTTTACAGGACAAGTAAATAATTAGCGGAGTTAATAATAATATTTTATGCTATAGCGAGTTGAGTAAAAGGTTGTTGCGGTTCACAGATTCAAATTGTCGGTTATGTGGGAACCTGAAATGAAATTAATTTTCTGACTTTTGTTTTCAGACAGACAAATATAATAATTATTTATATGAAATAATGGAATACATGCAAAGTTGAATATTAGTTATACACATTGTCTAAATTAAGGTTCAGTTCAATCTTACAATAATCCATATTACAATTACATTATACTTACATTTATTATACATTTGTAGTTTTCTCTTTTATAATTTACAGAGCCTAATCAAAAATTGATTAAAATTAAATTAAAATTTTAAAAAACCTCCACCGCAGAAAAGTTAACATTTAAAAAGTCAAAAATAATACCTATCGTTGAACCTTCAAATTCGATTAAGTAACTACTGTATATTAATTTTAATTATAGCAATTGATGGATAAGGCCACGATAAGGTTTGCTCGTTGAAATAACACTATAATGTCGCGACGAAGTACTGCTTAAATAAGTTCAAGCTTCATTTGTTTGACTATCTATTAATTTACTAGCATTTCCAAACAACTTGCTTCGATTCGGTTAATTTTTTGTTGCAAACCTAGTTCCACTCAGTGTTAAATTCTTAACTCTGGGTGCGCTATGATTATGCAATCTCCTTATTTTAGCTATTTACTTATTGCTTTAAACTGAGTGGTCCCACGGCGCGACATTATAGCACCATCTCAACAAGCAAACGTCATCGTGCCATGCATCAATTTCTATACTTAAAATTACGTCTCACTCAATCGAATTTCATGGCTCAACGATAAGTAATATTTTTGATTTTTTAAATGTTCACTTTTTTGCATTGTGAGTTTATTAAATGTTTAACTTAATTTTTATTAAAAAAAATTTAAACTTAGTTTAGTTTTGTTTTGTATAATAAGAGACAACAGTTGTGAGTATTTTTCAAGGTTATATTTGTTCAAGAGTATAATAGCGTGTTTGATATCCTGGCTGCAGCATCAGCTCCTCGTGTTGCTGCAGTTGTGTTATATGAAGAATCAAATACTGATCAAAACGAATCCAAACACGACATAACTGCTATTATCTTTTTCAAAAGTGTGCTAATGTGCTAATTATTCTTCCTGCATCATCAGACTAAAAACTCCATAGCATATAGCATACATACCCATTACGCACACGTGTAACATCCCAACCGCAGTTAACAAGAGCTGATGACCTTGAAACAGCTGAACCGGTTGTAATAAAACATGTCTAAAAACCATTGCTAGAAAACTTCCTTTCAAATAAAAAACCGCATTCAAATCGGTTCACCCATTAAAGAATTACGATGCCACATACAGTCACACATAGCTGCCAAACTTATAATACCCCTGTTTTTGCGTTGGGGGTTAAAAATAGAAGCTTATAAGATAAATATAAGAGCACATTCTATAGCCACTCTATGTTTTAGTCGCAAAAAGAAATCTGCAATAAATAACTGTGATAAACAAAAGCGTTTACACATTTTTCCGGCTTCTGTTTTTTTCATGTTTCACCGTTTGTACATAAATGAACTGCCGATTTCTTTATTCGATAAGAGATTTACAAAATAACAAATATGACTAGCGCGTATTCATCGCTTCGCCTGCGCAAACTTTTATATCCTGCGGAAACTATGTTGTCTAAGGATACACCGACTAAAATACTCTGTGTTTTTATATAAATAGATAATTCTTTATTGTACACCAAAGCGTATACAAACAGAAGTAGAGAAAGATAAAAGATACAACAGGCGGCCTTATCGCTAAGAAGCGATCTCTTCCAGGTAACCCTTGAAAGGGATTGATAGAATTTTAATACAGACGGTGGTGCAGTTAATAAATAATGACGCATGATAGATAAACATAAACATAGTACATACAAGTATAAAAATAATATAAATGTATATATATTGTTACAATTCTGGTCACGACAAAAACAAAATCCACCTGCATATCTGAAACAAAGCACATTTATTACCCGTCGGCATTTGAACTAGTAAAATTTAAATTCTTTTATGGTTGTCTTCTTTTGTTTACTTTGTGTTTAAAATTTGTGATTAGAAAACAGCCCATCGTAGTATTGTAACCTTTTATGGCAGTCATTAGCCAGGTGTGTCGGATTAAGTCGGCTTAGATACGGGGACATTGCAGTTGCGCAGTATAAAACGACGACCTGATGGAGGGGGGAGTGAGTCGAGCGAGAACCACGAACGAAGCGAGACGTGTGTACTACAATCAGGAATCGAATAAGTGACGGACTTTGCGCGTTTTATGAAATTATGACCTTCTCCATTACATTTGGACTTGTTGTTTTCGGTTATATTTGTACCTGTGTTATACGTGTCTGTATAGTTCTTATAAATTCTATAGTAATTCTAACGGCATTTTAATTCGAGTCTTGCGATTCGTAACAATATGTATATACATATTGACGCCTGACAATACAAACATACATATACTTATATAATATAGCTTTAGGAATTATTATATACAATAGAAAAGTAATGCATTTATACCTGATTTTTAAAGCACGGTAAAGATTTGGTTAGTCTTATAGCAATAGGTAACCCATTCTAGAGGCGCACAGCTTGGAAGGGGAAAGAGTTATTATTATAAAAACAGGATGTGCGAGCTGGTGTATTTATTCTGTATTTAGTGCAGGGGCATAAATTATGGGAACTAGATACATAGGGAAATTAGAAACGTTCCTTGAGGTAACTAGGAGTAGTGGACAGAAACAATATACTATAAAGAAGAGTGAGAATGTGAGTATTTCGGCAAAGATTGATAGTCAAACACTTGAATTTTCTAGTTTCCATTTTTTAATAATTTCATATTCATATTCATCTGATTTTCACTATATTTATTAGTAAAAAAAGACAATGTAAAAACACTTCCTACTGGTAATAGCATGTTGAAGTAATTATAATTTAAGACTTACTTATCCATGTACCATGTCATAAGCAATTATTTTATTTCGTTCCGTTTCGTTTCTTTACAGATTGTTTGTAATAAGTATTATTCTTTTTGTTTTTGTTTTATTGCAGGCGTTCAACAGACAGGCAGACGGCCCACTTGATGGAAAGCGGTTACCATCGCCTATAGACATTTGCAACACCAAAGGTGCTACAAATGCGCTGCTGCTCTCTTAATGGAGACTGGAACCTGGTCACTAATGCCGGAACACAACTCAAGGTTGTTATGGCAACATACTTTAGACAAGGGGTGGTAGCCATCCAGTCGGGCAAATGCCCTACCACCTGGCTGTGGTTTGTTTTGTCGACTCTTATGACAGGCCGCCCGGCCGCAAGAAATTCTATTCTTTCTCTGTTCCTGCACGGATAATTCTTTGTAATATCGATAAAGAATTTAATAACAATTGTCTCTAATACAAGAACAATAAGTGAATCAAGCAGGCAAATACATTGTTTTTAACTGCTTCACGGAATGAAAAAGAATTAATCAATATTTATATTTCAATTATTTCTAATTTATTTTCAGAGACCACAATCATTGAACACCGTGCCACATGTAGAAAGAGCCAGGAAATGGCCGGAGAGGAAAAATATAATGGATACGAGTATCAAGTATACATTACTTGGTCATAAAATTAATGTTTGTACGAATGAAAGATATCAATGAATGAAATCTGACGTTTGCTTGGTATAAATAGTAGTAAACCCGCAGGGAGGCTTTGTGGCGAAGCCTTAGGTGAGTAGCGACACCTCGTATCTGACTCCGGGAGCCAAGGCAAGGCCCCCACCTCCGTGCTTGCCTTAACCAGCCGGCACGGAGTGGAGATCGCTAAAGCTAAGACTCAAGCTCCAGGGGTGGAAGTGATAAATGGCATCACGTCAGAAGTAGCTTGGGTGAACCTGCAGCCCATCTCTCTACACCCCTCAGCCACTCACACCCATGTTGCCTCTCGCCAGTCTTGGCATATTAGGGGCCCATGCAGGGAGTGGCGAGTCACCGTCTGCCCATTTTTCCATGTCCCCTGAACATTGCGAGGGGCAGACGCCATATTCCCAGACCCCTAGTACCACTAGCAGTTCACCCCAATAGCCCGGTACTTTTTGTCCTCATTACCCACAATAGTCCTACACTGGCCGGGGCTTGTCCTTGGGTGCATTATTATATGGTGTAGACAGGGATAATCGCCGGTCATTGTGCCGCTACATTTACATTAAATTTGTCAAGGGGCCTCTACATGTTGGCCTTTCCCTGGCCCCACGCAAACAATTTAATAATAATATAGGATTATTATAACAGATCTTCAATTGTCAAATTAGTTGAAATATTCCCACGTTTAAATACAAAAGTCAATAGAAATTCAAAGTGAACGGAATCATGGGGAAGCTATTGTCTCAACAAACAACTTACAGGAACACAGTTTGAAGGCTGTTTGAAAACAAACAATTGTAGCTGCGGCTTTTATAATCAATTGAAATATCTTTACGGAATATTACCTTGCAATAAATAAGGTTAATTAAGTTTAAGATAATTAAATTCTTCACTGGCGTTTCTCAAACATGGACTACCCATACGATATAACCCTGAAATATTAAAATGAATATGTATCAGAGCTAAATTTCTATAGTGTAGTACCAATAGTGTTGACATTAATACCCGTAATCTATCTTCATTATGTTTGTTGACTATTGGCCAGTTCCTATATCGTACTATTCACTCACTTGCCTTATCATCGGCTGAATCTTGACATTACTTCTATGGAGCTTATGTCAAATTCTAACTGATAGTACGATCGGTAAGCAATAGGAACGGGCCATAAGTGTTCAAGGGCCTAATGGGGATTGTTCAAAAAAAATTACCCTCTGATTTTATATTTTTATTATGTAAAATAGGCTATTTTAAGATACTAATTTGAATATTTTTGTGTTTTAAGAGTTAGTTTTTTTTAAATTCAATTTTTAAACAAATTATCCGATGACGTCATTGGGGACAACTTTACATTAATTCCTTTGCCTATAAAAAGAAAATAATCATATTAATCTGTGCTACTATTTAAATGTTACTGTCATTATTCATTATGACACATCGTGATCATTTTAGTGTGGCCAGCTTAGCAATTTTATCGGTAGATTTATTTTATATATTTTGGTGTTCAACATTTATTATTTTCTAAAGTTACTGTTAAGTTATTTAAAGTGACCTTTAGTGAAAAATCAATATAATATAACTTAAACTGAATAATGTACAGTTAGACTGAATACCATTAATTGATAATCAGGCATAAATTACCTATTAGACACCATTGCGATGTCATTACTTTTCTTAATTTGTAATAAAGTATTCTTTCGGCGATTACAACAGATAAAGCTCATTTGACCACTAAAATACTTTGATTTGGTATCACATTTGGGTTATCATTTTTAATGTCTGATACCTAGACATAGTCTCATTATCCAATGATGTTGTCAATCCAGTTAAAATAAAAAGGTTGTATTGTCAGTTTCAATTGAGGGGGGGGGGAGTATTATTAGTCAGACCTTAAAAAAAAATACCAGTCGTTAGGACTGCACTTCAGAGATAAAAACTTGGTATCTGAGCGTGACGGTCGTGCGAATTCAGTGCATTTTCCCCATCCTAGAAGTATCTACCGAAGTTTTCAATTTAAAAATCATGGCGATGTTCGATAAGGTCTTTTTTAAGTCAATATGTTGGGAGTTACTTTCCTACACACACGTGTGTACCTACAAGAATTACAAATTTTAGTAATTTCACTATTAGCAACCTGGCAACATTGGGTATTTAGGCTTTAGATCGGCGGTTAATGCAGCATTTCTAAATTCTAATATTATTCATTACAATTAATTTCGTCCTTAGAAAAATCTTCTAAAGTCATCCGACAAAAAAGTGAACTGTTTTATTAATGAAAATGTATTAAATATTTTCTCTTTCTAAACATGGCCGGATCTTCAAATAGGAGTGTTAATTTTGTAAAGGCTGATACGCTAAACCTACCTAACATGTAATGTTATTAGAGTACATAGCTATACTCGTAGTACATATTGGAGAAATAAGAGGAGCTAAAATCCTGATGTAAGTAGTTTTGTGAAGGTTTCTAAATTCAACATGTTCGCCCATAGATCTTCCTTCCTTCTTTCCTTTTATAACCTGTGTAGTATATTACTATTCCTGTCTGTAAATTTCATCCATATAAGAAATCAGTAATGTTAATTATTAGTTAATATATGATTGATGTAAGTATACTTTGTGTTGAAGTCAAAATTCATCTAAAATGTGCACCTATTTATAGAAAAATAGCTACATGTCTCACTCATTCATTAGAAACTGATTAAAATAATATTAATTACTTATTTGATAATTTGGTACAATCAATAAATCAGCAACCTATATTACTTTCTTAATAATCTATAATACAAGTAAAGTATCTCATATAAATACATACAAATAAAGTAACAGACATTGCACCACTGCCCTGGCGGTTAGATAGTGTGTTTGATTGCTAATGTATGTTATGGATCTGATCTTATACAACAAATTACCGGAAAATATGAAACTCTCCAGTAGTTTTAAATATATTCACTTGCCGGCTTAAAAGTGATTAATTAAGCACATCTATGGCTTGAAGGATTTCATGGAATATGAAGATTTGTGACAAATACCTTAATGATTGTAAATCTCTTAATAATATGATTTTGATGTGTAACATAGTTACTAATATGAAAAATTATGAGTTAAATAAGGACTATGCGAGTAATTAAATAGACACTTTATATCTTTTTTTTTCAGGTTCAGAAAAAATTAGCAACAACTTTTCTGCATAAGCAAGGGTTATGCTTGATCATAGAATTTTATGACTTATCCACTGCAGTTTACATGAAAACTTTATGTATAGAAAAAACCAAATGCTAGCCTGCAGAAAAAAGAAAAAGATAAAACTGAACATTTCTGAAAAGATTATATAATATGTCCTAAATTATTATTAATAAGTGTTTAAGTAAATAAACAAGTTTAACTGCTAAAAGTTATTTATTATTTCATCTTGCAAAATAATAAGTCAAAAGATATATTTTATTAATCAATTCATATAAATATATGGCACATACAAATTTATAACTCACAATAGTTTGCTTTCAGTATAGAAACCATGTTATTCTTATAACTCGTAATGTGAACTCTTAAAAAGCTAAAATATTTTTGGAGGAATGTTAAATATTCATATATTGTTTACATGAATTATAACTAATAACATCTAGATTTATGTATATATAAAAATAAGTTATTTAAAATAGCCATCCTTGTTTTCAATTAATTAAGCTTTAAAGATATAGGCCATTCTTCTATGGTGGTACTAATCTTTTCAATCAGTTTCCATTTATTGATTTGGGCTCGCTTGAGATAATTCAGGTTCTGGTGAACTTTTTGTATGCCATTAGCTCCAATGCAGTTTATAAAGAATACTCCAAACAATTCAAGTCAGAACTCGACGAAGGCCAACCTATGCTCTGAACAAAGTCTGACAAATTGGCTTGCAACCAATGTTGGATTGAATTAGCTTCATGGGAGGGTACAGGGCCCTGTTGGAAAATCCACTGCTATCCAGCGAATAAAGTATCACTTAATGCTTAAATCATTGTTTCCAATATGTGATTTTGGACGTCCTTCTAACTTCTGGCGCAAGGTGTATTGTTTTGCCGGTTAAATTTTCTTCCACCGTGATGATCTTCTCATCAGTAAACAGGTTATTTTTCTTTTGAAAAGGTTTCGACATCGTTCCAATCGCCATTTACGAAGACGCTCGTTTATATAATGCACTTTTCTTTGACTTTTAGTTAGAGATCATATGTGAGTATTGTCTTTACAGATATTTAAGGAATATTAGTCTGAAGAGCTAATATATACATAATTTTATTCTGGAGTACGTCGAATAAAATGTTTGTTTATGTTGATGTTTTATGACATAACAATGACATAAAAAGGAAAATGTCGGTCCTTTTGTATTTTGAAACTGAATGGCTACGGTATTCATATGCATTTCATCACACGTAAATGACGTCATAGGATTTAGTAAGGTCAAATAAAGGTCAAACGCATTTCTTTCAAAATACAAGGGGATTGTACGTTTTTTGGAATTTTAACTAGACAGAAATGATTAGGAACACTATTCCTCGAAATGGTTTTTCAAAAAGCTAAATTGAAAAAAAGTGAACAATCCCCATTCTGCTATTAGCATCTCGTCAAAATCGCTGGCCACTATTGCCTCGATCGTAGGTTTTCCTGATTTCGGTATTCCGTTAATTCTAATGTTGTGCCCGTGACAAGCCACGAGCTTTATAAATAAATGTTTTACATGTTAATAGCTTCTCAATATTTATTTCGGGTAACACCGTTTCTGTTAAGGGTAATTTCTTTTTCGATTATTATTCAGCCGCCACGATATCGAGAAGATTCCGTGGATGTAGTAGAATACTATTTAGTGACACTATCGCAATGGAATTGTACATTTGGCCTCTGTTATTCATCTTCGAAACCCAAAGTTCGATGAATCTTCACCAATGAAATTGAAATCGGACTACCTTATAGGTACACTGAACCGATTACAAAAACAGTCTTTCTATTACAAATACAATGATACATAAAAATAGTTATACGCGAGCATACATAAAAATATATACAGATAATTTTAAAATATCCTCTGATTAATCAGTCAAAAAGACAAAAACCCATAACACTGAAAGAAATGAGGATAACAAGAAAAAATAAAAAGCTTTAACTATCTATATTGTTAGGGAGGGGGGGGGGGGGGGGGACAAGTAAATACGTAGACTCCACCTTTTTGTCTTTTTTCCACTGCAACCGCACCCGTTGCGCCTGGCCTTTCGTTTTCCTTGTATAAGCGACTATAGATTAACGATAATACTGAGCTACACGATAATAATACAAGATAATAATTTCTGAACTAAACAAGGGCTGCCCAGCACGACTTCCCACATAGAAAACTTTGTGACATAACGATTAATATTGTTAATAAAAACATAAGTTTATAAAACTTGGCAACGCATTCTGGACCTGCTGTGCGACAAATGTAGATTATAACAAAGTTCATAGATAATTTAGTTACTTTACATGTTTACTAAACTATAATATAATAAACCACTAAACTGTTGGCAAAAGCACCACAAAGTTGTTGACTTTTCGAGTACTTAAACTTAGAATAATAATATTAGTCTTGTAAACTAATATTCCGTACTTGCCGCATTCATCAATGGAATTGAATAAAACTGTTGATTTTACAAGTGAATATGAATAGTATTATTAACAAAAGTATATGGCGTTATGGCAAACCACAAGGTAGTGGAGATCTTATCTAATTTACCACCGCTTCGCAACATGTTGTAGCTTGAATAGAAATTAGATTAGGCTCTCATAGAGTAAATAATAACCATAAAAAAATTATAACTAAATAATTAAAATTAACAAGTTGGCGATAGGCTAAACAAAAACTTTAATATTACTCATTGACATTTAACATCTTTATCTTCCTTAATTACGGCTACTGAAAAGCGGCCGAAACGTCGGAATAAAAATTAAATAAAATACCGCGCTTAAAACCGTTAAAATGTAGTTTTATTATTATACAATAACTTCATTTGCGAACACTTATAAATATCAAATTTCAAACGTCCGATTGTTGGGCTCAGGCCTGCCACTCTTTTCTTCTTTTCCCCCCTCAGGCATTATGAAATGGATGGCACACCCGCTACGCTTGTTCAAGAAAGATTTCCAGGTTTGACACATCGGTTATCTTGCTGTGCGGGTATCATCACGATGTTTTCCTTCACCGTCAGTATGTGGTACCAACTTGTAACAGAAAACTGCTTGTGATGCACGATTTTCGGTCCGGTTCAAAAATCACGCTATAAAATAATACTCGGGAATTATTCTGGTGATAACAATAAACATTGACACACTCGGTATAATAAAAAAAACATAAGAAATATATTATAAATCGTCACTACATCTCTTCAACATTTATGTTTCTGCTGAAGAAGAATACAGAAGTGAGTGTGTGCCCAGTTTTTGGCTTAGTGCCATTACCGTTAATAATTTACCGCGAACCCGCTTACCTCGAAATTTGGGTAAAAAGGGTCAACAAACTAATCACGAGCAAGCGTCTTAATGATGTTATAATTATGAGAATCCCTTTTCAAAAATATATGTTTATAAAATATTTGTGTAATGTAATTTTGCAGGTAATTATACCACAATGGCTATTTGTTATGTACCTACTCATATTAGATGTAGAAACCTTTTCTAATTAAAAAGTGTTGAAGTATAAATTTGAGTTAACGACATAAAATTAATGAGTTGGCGATACGTCCCTAATACTCACATCTACCTACGGAACCCTAACAAATTATTTGTACAGAAATATCTCGCAAACATACTACTCATCATAAATCTTCATCAATTTTTTTTTCAAATTTGTTTT
Organism: Dendrolimus kikuchii; assembly: GCA_019925095.2. Lineage (NCBI taxonomy): Eukaryota > Metazoa > Arthropoda > Insecta > Lepidoptera > Lasiocampidae > Dendrolimus > Dendrolimus kikuchii. The sequence goes on along the minus strand of CM034395.1, from coordinate 16,314,045 downwards.
TAAATTCTACAATTTTAAAACTTCAGAATTTAGAGGAAGAAGTAGGGCACACTCACACACTTCTACGGCTTTGGAATTGAATATCTCGCCACTTATTGAGTAAAAAATTAATAAATGCATCTTTTTGATTTTTAAATATCAGTCTAATGATACTCAATATGCTTATGATTTTTTCATTTCTAAGTTACTATAGCGGGCGCTTCTAATTTTTATTAATTTTGGAAGGTTACTTATTTATTTAATTTATTTGGAAAACATACAATAATTATCATTCTTACAATATAAAATACATTATTAATACAAATAGCGGCTAAGTTTCTACTTTAAAATATTTCATATTACACATTTCGCTCATACAACTATAAGAAAATTATAATGTGTTTGATATAATGTTGGAAAATTAGATTTAAAAAAAATTAAATTAAGTGTTACAAGACCACACAAAAAACTATACAATATGTGTATTTATTAAAATTATTGTGTCATAAACAAAATCATAATATATGTCAAATATAAAAAGATTTGATATTATTGCAGTGGCGCGACTCTGGCTTCGCGTCTGCGCCCTAATTTGATATTTTTTTCATTTATTTTTCTTTTATTTTTTTCTTTCTTTCGTTGTTACCATAATGTATTAAGCACGCAAACATGTTTCTGTAAAAAAATTATTTATGTTATAGTTTAACCCATTGTTATACGTTTAATTGCTGATATCATTCATACACAGATATATATATAGCATTGGTAAGAATAAGGACTTAGACAGATAAATAAACGGTCTGTTTTTAACTAAATATGATGTAACCTTTTAAGGGCTCGTCTACCTATTGACATGATAAACGAGCATAACCTTTAGAATAGAAACGTTTTAGAATGTATTGTCAAAGTTTAAATGTCTTATGTCTTGATTTAATCATTTTGTTTCGATTATGTATAAATTAAAAACGAATTATAATTATAATTTCATAGATTTCACTATATTATTTAAGTACATTAAAAGAAATCCGCAACGATTATGCTGATATTTTAACATGTATACTAAGTTCCGAAATCTCTGTAGATACATATTATCATGCCTGCTTTCCATAGAGGTAGACAAGGACGGTGTATCTCCACTTGCAACGATTCTATCACACAACTTGCGCTTTATCTACTTTCATACATGCACGTTTATTTGAGGTGCTATTTGCCTTACCTATTAAAGTATATAGCGGCCGTCATAACTGAAAAACCTTTAGACAAGTAATATATCGATAACATAACTTGCCTCAATATCTTTCAAATACGTTTATATACAGTATAGCCTGCATTTAGACTCAACCTAGATATTCAGACAATACTCGCAACGTGCCGCTGTTATTTACAGACGCACGGGAAGAGGAAACGAAAGCGATAACGCCTGTCAGCCCCGTTCACAACACCTGTATTGTCTATACGTCGCCTCTATTAAAGAAGAATAATAAAGTATGTGCCAACACAGGGTTTTTGAAGTGATAATTTCTTTAGGCACGTAGAGCACTTTTGGGTCAGAAAGAAAGCACTGAACTCGTGTGACCGTCACGCTCAGATACATAATATATACAAACATGTAAATTCAAATTCAAAAGTTTTTATGCAAAATAAGTTCCACTGGAGAATACTTTTTGAAAGTCATACATATAAGTTATAATTTAATTTTACTTCCTAGTATATGTACACCACTTCGCAACGTGTGATTGCTGTTAAGAAGAAGAAGCGGCAAGAAACTCCCCAGCAACAAATCTAGCTAAAATGGCTTTTCTTCTTATTTATCTAGCTTAAATTTATTTTTTTAAATAAATTTTATACAGAAATATGTTACACAATTACTTTTCGAAGAATTAATGGAGTTGTAGCAAACTGTGCATACTCAGTAAGACAAAGACGCAATAAAAGATGACTTCAAAAGTTTTAAACCATTATTTTATAACCCGGCAAACGTTGTTCTACTATAGAAATAAAAAGTACCCTAAGAGGGTGAAAAATCTGGTAACCACTAATCGCCTGTCCCTATTAACAGAGTCAGATCTGCAAATCAGCAACTTTACAGGAGAGCGCATTGAAGTTTGAATTGCTTATATTTTTTTTACTACAATAATTAAATTTTCAAAAAAAAAATTATACGTTAATATATGTTCGAGAGCTTATTTGCAATGCAATTAAATAACATTTTTACTTATCTAAATGTTTGAAAAGCTAGTAATAATGGCTTTGTTGTCCGTACATGGGTCATCATGATTTGTCGGATCTGTCACATCCAACAAAGTTACATGGACAAACATATTTATTCTTTGTAAGAAGTGCCACATACAACATTGTCATTAGTAAATCCTGTTTAAGTTTATGTCGTATTTAAATTGATATTATAAATTAAATCCAATTTTTGATAAATTTGTTTCACAAATAACAAATAATCAAACATAATTGACAATTTAGGGACAAAATGAAAACAATCTTTGCCATAAAATTTGTTAAAATCATTAATTATAAAGTCTACCTGTATGAGTGACACTTAATAATCACATTTCAGGTTTCATTAGCTTAGATAATCAGTCTTAGTAATTTCTTTCTTACAAAAATATACTCCGCATACCTCCCTCGCGCCCGCTAATAACGTCGGGAGTTAACATTCGTCATTGTTAATGGGAGATGGTGGCATATATGACATTGTTAATGTGGCTATTTTAAAAACTATGAGGAAAAATTACCTTTTTGTTGCTGCTATTGAAAAACAATGCTTTTTTAGGGTCATTAGTGAAATAAAACCAAAATGTCGAAAATTGCCTATCCTACATTGTTAATAGGGACAGGCGACTTTACATGAGGTGGGCCGTCTGCCTCTTTGCCTGGTTCAGGCAATTAACAAAAATCTATATATTATACAAAAAAAATTGGTTAAGCCGTTTCGGAGGAGTACGACCACAAACACGGTGGCACGAGATTTATGTATATATATATAATTTATATATCGAAAGTGGGGAGCAAACAAAACGACTCTGTTGGTAATTACTGATCAATAATTAACCAAAAAATTGTCATAAATCTGTACGATATGAGACTTAACGTGGTTTTTTCGTAATTTTTCTTCCAAGTTCTTCTCTTTCAAGTTAAGAAAAGAATTCACTAAATCATCTCCTAATTATTAACATGAAACTATTTTACTCGTTCAATTTTTATCATAACATTAAAAAATATTTACGTCTTTATAAAAAGACATTTTTTTAAACGCTACTTTATTTTATTCACAACAAAATAATAATGTATCTGACGACCTCGTCTACGGAATCCTCGCTATCTCCCGAAACATCCTCAAGGAAGTTAGCGTTGCTACAAACCTTAACTTTTTCACAATTTTGTAACATGACTTTGTAGTGCTAGGTCGTGGTAACCCAAACTCAAAGGGCGCGGGTTCAATCTTGGCCGGAACGCATGTACCACTTAGGTAGTTTTCTGACCTAATGTGCATATTGTTACAATTACCACGTGCTAACAGCGGTGAAGGAAAACATCGTGATGAATCTTGCACATCCAGATACCGAAGTGTCATACCTGCCAAGCCACCTTGGACAAGCGTGGCGGGTATACTATCCGTTCCTCCTATAATGGGTGGCCCGAGCCCAGCAGTGGGACATTTATGAGCTGATATTATATATGTACATATATAATATTGTAGTGCTAAGTAGATAAAACTTTTCTGCGAAATTTCCTTCATGTAGACTTATGGCCGTTTCCTATATCTTACTATTCATTCACTTGTCCTACCATCGATTGAATTTTGACATTAGATGTACAGAGCTTACGTCAAATTCTAAGCGATATGAAGGCAAATAAACGGTCGGTGAGATACAGGGCCTTAGTAGTTTCTCAGAAAATTGGTGTGCCATAATAATACAGCCAAACATGGCGTAATCGTCATGTTTGGCTGGCCGTCGGTCTCTTAATATGTTAGGTCTTTACATATGAAATTGGCGTTTTGTAAGGGAGGAACGTAAAGTTGATTTTTTTTAAATATACTATATTTATTTAATCAAAGTGCAGAAGTGCATAGATAGCAATGGATGTACCATTGCTATCTATGTCCTTCTGCCATCTCATAGGTAGTTCATTGATTCCTTTACTAAAAAAACCATTCGGACGGGAATCAATAACATCTTTGAAGGCGCTTTGGACTGCCCCATCGGAGTTGAATTTTTACCCTTGCAAGAAGTTATCCAAATTTAGAAAAAAATGGTAGCCTGTTGGAGCAAGGTCCGGGAAGTACGTTGGAAGTCTTAGACATTCCAATTGAAGCTCCTCTAATTTGGTAGCGGTCTGTTCTGCAGTGTGTGGTCTAACGTTGTCCTGAAGCAGCAGTGGCCTAGAGTGATTGACCAGCCTCGGTTGTTTAGCAGCTAGCTTTTCCATCATAGTTTGAAGTTGCTGACAATAGACATCCGCCGTAATGGTCTGGGCAGATTTAAGAAAGCTGTAGTGAACGACACCGGCACTAGTCCACCAAATGCTCACAAGTAATTTTTTTTAGTCAATTTTCGCTTGGGGCAGGATTGGGCTGGTTCGCCAGGGTTCAGCCATTGCGATGAGTATTTCCGATTATCGTACAGGATCCACATTTCATCACAGGTAATGATTCGATTTAAAATCCCTTCATTATTGTGCCGGTTGAGTAATGTAACGCGGCAGTCGACACGCGTTTGTCGGTTTGTTGTACTCAATTCATGAGGTACCCACCTTTCAAGCTTTTTCACCTTCCCAATTTGCTTCAAGTGGATTAAAACAGTTTTATTACTAACACCGCAGCCTGCAGCTAATCTCGGACGTGGTTTGCGATGGATCCGCTTCCACAATAGCGTTCAATTCTGCATTATCAACTGATCTCCGGCCGTCCACGGGACTTGTTCTGCAGGTCGAAATTTCCAGAACGAAAACATTGGAACCAAAAACGTATTGTGTTTTCCTTTGCGACACCGCCGCCATACAATAATTAATCCTTCGAGCCGTTTCGGCAGCACTGGTGCCACGATGGAACTCGTACTCGTAAATAATGCGATATTTCAAGTTTTCCATTTTGTAAACTGAGTGGCGCAAAGAAAAAACCAAAAGAGGAAAAAACAAATGAATTACGGTTTTCAAAACACAAAAGCATAAGTAAATAGCTGTATAAATTTGAAATTGGAATTCCTAACCAAAGAGGAGATATTTGAGATCAAAGTGGCCAGTACGACAAAACGCCAACTTCATATGTAAGGACCTAATATTAATTAATATAAGTGTTCACTTTTTGATAAAAATAGCAACGGAACCCTAATAACAGTGATTGGTCGTCCCTTCTGTGAAACCCTTCATTGTGAAAGAAAGAAAACGAGAAAATGTTTGCTTGCTACTCTATGCAGTGCATAGACTATCGTATATTCGGCCGATTTTTAAAAGCGAATGAACACAATATTTAATAATTCTATACTGACAAAACACCAAATTCCCTTTTTTCAACCCTAGTAGGCTTTTATGACAACCTGATTTTATTTTACAATTACGTTCGCAAAGAGTCTGTTTAAAGCTCCTGTCATTCAATTTTCGGATTGTTAATTCCAAACGCATATTGTACGAGAGTGTCTTTGTAGCGTAGGTGAAAACTTTCAAAGAATTCCACAAAGAGACAACGCCGACTGAAAAGGACTTTCATTTTACAAAACTTTAGGAATTTAGAAGTTTTCCAGCTGGTTATTACGTAACCTCGCTTTATGTGAAACAGATGCGAAAACGAGGTTTTAGCAAGTATTAAAGTTTGCAAAGATTACTTCTTAGAACTTGGTGTTTTAAGGCAATTGAGTTCAGGCTTATTTTAGGTTTCAGACACGTAAAAAATAAACCCTTACTCATGCTGGTGTACATCTCTGTGTCCATATATCACTGTAACTTCTTACAAAGTTAAGCTTGAGAAATGAGATTGATTATACTTACAATAGTCTTCTAGTATTAAATTTAGGAAAATATTTAAAGGGGGTGCGTAAGGGTGTTTGTAGAGTGTAAGTCGGGGTAATAAACCTTTCGCTCAAAACCCCAACCTACTTTAATTTAGAAAGGCAAGAAGACCCTTATGTTGAATGTCATGAAGAATTTCAGATGAAAAAATTCTAAAAGCACATTTCATAATATTTTTTTAATTGATTGGAATATGGATGGACGGATAGATGGACAAACTGACGTCGAAGTGAGGGCTTAAGAATTCCTTTTTACCTTTACGTATCGCAACCCTAAAACGGTATTAGGAAATATTAAGTAGATACCTATTTCAAATTCAAACAATATACAGTATTTTTATCGCTAAAATAAACGTATTGAAAATAAACACAATACAAATTTCATATCGTATATTCAATATCTTTTTACCATACATTGATATTACTAACATTAATTTAATATCACAGTTCAAAAACATTACAAATGATAACTTATTAAATAATCGGCTAATTACATTACAATAATGCATCCGGTTGATACATTTTAAAAACAAATATCTTTATGTTAACACAACGATATTAGACTTGTAAAAACTATTTACAGTTTGATATTTTAAAATATCTTATGATTCATACACAACACTTTGAAATATGTTCTTTGATTGATTTAGAAACGGTGTACCCAATTTCATATTCTATACAAAACAACGTAATTTTTTCAGATGATAATAGAAAGAAAAAAGTATATTATACTGGACCAATTAAAGTTAGTATTCATACAATTTGAATTTTATATTCTTTGTAACTTATAACTTGCTATACTCAGAATACTTTTTCTTGTTTTACCATGAATCACTTGAATTTGTGTTTTGTTCCATTAAGACCTGATTTTTATCAAAGCGAAGAGGAGCAGAGACGAGAGTAGTCGTATCATCTGGTTTTCTCGCATTTGCTCTCCTCTCCGCTTTAGTGTTAATTTTGATTAGTATATTTCACTAAACGCCAATTCTAATTAAAATTATAAATACTTGCTCTTTAAATTAATCGCATTTTAACCTTTCGGAGTACAGAATGAACTTTTTCCCTTTTGCTGTGTATTGTATGCTATAATATACGTAAAATACATGACTGCAACATTAATTACCTACATAGGGTAAGTATATAATAAAATAGACATATTTTGAAAAATACGTATTTTATCAATTATCAAAGTACAAGTCACAAGTGTTGTCTCATTAATAAATAGGAATGTCATTGGCACATTTACTAAGAAAAATCCATAATTAATAACAATACATTAATTATAAAATCACTAACTAATTGTCAGTTCTTACCGAAAGGTTGTTTTCATAGCCGGTACAATGCTACCTGTAAATACATAATTAATATATAAATTAAATAAATAACATTTTAATTTTAATTAAACAGATAAATTTGCTGTATTTCAACTAAGTTAATAATGTTGTGTAGTCGTCCCTCAAATATTTTTTTAACAAAAACCAAACACACTTCAAAGTAAAATGCAAATAATAGATATTTTATATAACATCTTAAAGCATTTTGCAATTGTTTTACTTAGATTCAAATTCAAGATTTTGTAGAAAATATTTTTTTCTTTTTGTTCGTATTCGGTTGTTAAAAAAAAATCTTCTTTTTAATTGCTTTAGAAATAATATACAAGTTTTGCTTCTCGAAGAGTGTAGACGTTCGCCGCTCTTCAACAAGGGTTGCTCTCGATTTCCTTGGGATATGCTTATCAGATTCTTAATTTGTGACAATGAGACCACCTTAGAGGTATACTATTTCGAATAAAAAAATAATTGAAAATTGGTTCACAATTGACGGAGAAATCGTGTAACAAAAAAAACATAGTCGAATTGAGAACCTCCTTCTTCTGGAAGTCGATTAAAAATACAGCAAGCCTTTTGTCACAAATTTCAAAAATCTTTTTAAAAATAACGTGCAGTCACCACGCAAGGTGATGCAAGACTAAATGTACACCTAGTAATTATCTTGCTTCAATATTACCGAAATAAAATTCGGTAGAATGTATAGTATGTATAGAATTTGAACGCTAAACTTGAGCGTTTACTTCGAACGTTCCTTTTAATCTATGAACAGTAAAACTACGGCCCTTTTGGTCCATATTTAAGATACGCGATCATGCAACTCAACTGTTCTGTTCGATAATAATTTACAAGTGTGTGTTGCGTCCACACGTTGCACTGCATGATGGCATGACTTAAAGAGTAGGCAAAAAAGATCTGATAAATGGATGCAAATAGTCGAGTAAAGTAATTGTCCGTCCCAAGTAAAATATTGGTATAATATTATACTATGGTGATCGGATAAATCAAAATGATACAGTTATGAATATCGTTGTAAGTACAGAAACATCGGCCTCCAACGGATGGCTACGGATATTTACCAGATACGTCCCGCCATGATGATAAGATATATACCCGCATTAAAAATTGCCAGCAAACGCATTGTAAATGCACAAGAAGCAATCAAGTAAAGCGTAATTTAGGAATGAGCATGTTGACAAGACAGTCGAAACAACTACCATGTTTTTCGATATGTTTAGAATATAATTTGAATTGTAAATTTTATACATGAATTGTATACGTTTTCTTTTTTTGATGAAAGAATGACTAAACAGATATACAATGCAAAAGTGGATGGATGCAGAAGTCGTGGAAGGCCACGACACACCTTCCATGATCAATTTGATCGTGTACTAGCGGAGGGTGATGTCAGGAGCCTTAAGAACAGACGAGCGTGCATGACAAGAGTTATGAATGTCAAAGAAGCAAGTGAGGTGTGTAAGAATGGGCCTAAATGGCGCTCTGTTGTTCGTGCCAACTCCGCAAGGGAACTGGCTTGAAGTTATGTATGTTTGTATGTAAATTTTATATGATATAAATGTTTTTAAAACGAATCTGACTGTACAGATACTATAAGTAAATATGTGTAAAATAAAAACTATATTTATTAAAATAAATATATACGATGTAGCGATGTTAAAAAAAACATATTATATTTAAAAGTACCTAAGACCAAGTTATATACTTATAACAATTATGATATAAGTAAATTGATTTTTATGCAAGGTTACGGAACAAGGATCTACATAAACATAAGAATCAATAAATGTCTCAGCTGTTTAAAGGCAAAAATCAATTTACTACTTTATTTACTAAAAGTACTAATAGGACAGTGAAGCAAAATAAATGCTTCGGAGATTTTGATATAAATTGTCTGAAAGCAACATCCGTTAAGGGCGAGGCCTTTGTCCAGAAATAAGGTAAACAGGTCATTTAAGGTAAATAGGGAGGGAAACTATGCATTTTGTTTATCAGGGCGAAAATAGCTCGGAGTGATTTATGACCATAACTTATTCGGCGACATTACTATAGGCTTTAAATTTATATAAGCGAAAGACTAGAAATAGTTAGCAATGATTTTAATTAAAAGAAAGGCTAATCAGTGCAATGTTGTGCTAAGTACTGAGTTTACAGCAGAGTTTTTCTTTTTCTATGTGAAACTGCCTGGGGCATATTTATCCCCGGGCAGTAGGACTCACAACGAAAGATCAGGGTACCCACTAAAGCCAATAGCAGTTGCGAATTTGTGCTAACTAAACTCGTTTGATGACGTTCGGCGCCTTTGACTTATGTGGCTTCCTCCTACATAGAAGCAAACGCGCCGAACGGCATCAAACGATACACGCCCTTTCCTCACAGGCGTGAAGTAAGGGAGCAGGAGCGTTATATGTTTAGTTCAACTGAGTCACCAATCATGTTACAAGTAAAATATTATTACAAGTAGATTGTAACACATTTTAATACAACATTTAATTCATTGGCTGGAAACTGCTGACCTAAGTTCTCCATTTTAATTTTAAAATAAAAGGCAATAATCTACTATATATTAAATTAAACAATAAACTATGAAGTGCGCGAAAATTCCGTTGCTAATGAAGGCCAATTTCCTAGGAAACTGGAATGTCGCCAGCAATAGTAATGTCCGTATTAGGCGCTGCGAAATTTTAAATGCACCGGTTGCTGTATTGCACCGCATGTGTGTTATGACTACAAGCATATCACTACTTCGCATATTACTACCCGAACCAGCTCAACACACAACCTGTAGGTTTGGTTGGCACAGGCACATATTATTCTCTTTTCCTTTTTTCGCAGACGCCTTAGAGCTTCCATTGACTTCCCTTTTTATTTAATTCTTAATGAGCCGAACAAAGAATAATAAACGTACCACAGCGGGTTTTGACTCCACACTCAAAGTGGACTTTTGCAATATCAGAGGCATTCACGCTAATCTTAATGCCGTCCATCACCACCTTGAGACGGCAAAGCCGGCCTTATTGTTCCTGACGGAGACACAGATTTCTTCTCCGGCCGATACATCATATCTTCACTACCCTGGCCACAATCTGGAACACTTATTCCTTTCAAAAGCCGGGGTATGTGTATACGTCCGGGAAGATATCTGCTGTCGCCGTCTTCACGGCCTAGAAGATAGGGACCTATCTATCATGTGGGTACGCGTGGATATCAGTGGTTCCACCCGGATTTATGCGTGCCTATACCGGTCCCATGGCAGAGAATGCGAAAGGACTGACACAGCTCGCTTTTTTGAACGCGTCCAAGAGGCAACTGACAAGGTTTTCGGGCAGTACCCTTCAGCAGCAGAAGTAGTCATTCTCGGGGACTTTAATGCTCATCACACTGAGTGGTTGGGTTCCCCGAGGACCGATTTGCCAGGGACCACTGCCTATGATTTTGCTCTCGCCCATGGATTTACCCAGGTGGTCACGGGGTTTACCCGTATACCGGACAGAGTGGATCATGAGCCTTCTTTGTTGGACCTTCTGTTGACCACACACCCGGAGAATTATCAGATCTCGATCAGAGCTCCATTAGGAACTTCTGATCATTGTCTGGTATCTTCGTTGGTGCCCCTTCCTATTCCCGATCGGGCTCGCCTCGCTGGACGACGGAAGGTGTGGCGATACAGGTCAGCAGATTGGGATGGACTGCGTGAATTTTATGCATCCTACCCATGGAGGCAGTTGTGTTTCTCGTCGGAAGATCTTGATGCATGCGCAAACTCGATCGCCGATGTGGTGCTGCAAGGAATGGAATGTTTCATTCCAAACTCAACAGTACCCATTGGTGGTAAGAGTAAACCATGGTTCGACAAGCCTAGCGCTGAAGCTGTAAAGCTGAAGCAACAGGCTTGTCGGGCCTGGACCATAGCGCGGGCTCGTCAAGATCCAAGTATCCCCGACCTGAAAAAGAGATACAACGCTGCCTCCAGGTTCCTCAAAAAGCAGCTCGCGAGAGCAAAATTCGATCACATCGGCAGAATTGGCGAGCGCCTCTCAAAGTACCCCTCCGGGAGTAGAGCTTTTTGGGCCCTCGCCAAATCTGTCGAGGGAAACTTTTGTCACGCGTCTCTTCCAGCTCTGCGCACAGCGGACAACCGTCTGGCATACGCCGCCAAGGATAAAGCCGATCTTCTGGGCGAAATCTTTGCGGCCAATTCGACTCTTGACGACGGGGGAGAAACTCCACCTACGATCCCTGGGTGTGAGTCCAGCATGCCGGAGATTCGCTTTACTCAGAAAGTAGTCCGGCGTGCCCTCCGCTCCCTCGACGTCAAGAAGTCATCCGGTCCAGATGGCATACCAGCAATTGTGTTGCAGACGTGTTCAGCTGAGCTGTCTCCAGTCCTTGCCCGACTTTTTACTCTCTCCTACCGCAGTGGTTGTGTCCCCGCTTCGTGGAAGATCGGCCATGTTCACCCCATCCCCAAAAAAGGTGACCGAACGGACCCATCGAATTATAGGCCTATAGCAATAACCTCTTTGCTTTCAAAGGTGATGGAGCGAATTATCAACGTGCAGCTCTTGGGGTACCTTGAAGATTCCCAGCTCTTAAATGACCGGCAATATGGCTTCCGCCATGGTCGCTCCGCTGGGGATTTTCTGGTGTACCTGACCCACCGTTGGGCTGAAGCCATTGAGAGCAAAGGGGAAGCTCTGGCTGTCAGCCTAGATATTGCTAAGGCCTTCGATCTGGCCTGGCACAGGGCTCTTCTGTCAAAGCTACCATCTTACGGGATACCCGAGGGACTTTGCACCTGGCTATCCAACTTTCTTGATGGCCGCAGCATACAAGTCGTTGTCGACGGTTGTTGCTCTAGCATCAAGCCCATCAATGCTGGTGTGCCCCAGGGTTGTGTGCTGTCGCCGACGCTGTTCATTTTGCATATCAATGATATGCTGTCCATTGACGGCATTCATTGTTATGCGGATGACAGCACCGGCGACGCACATTACTCTGGACGTGCAAACGTCCCTCGATCATTTGTGGAGGAAAGTCGGGTTAGAATTGTGTCTAAGATAGAGAACTCCTTAGAGAGAGTCTCCGAGTGGGGAAGACAAAACCTTGTCCAATTCAACCCTACAAAGACACAGGTCTGCGTATTCTCTGCCAAGAAAACCCCTTTCGTACATGCGCTTCAGTTCCAAGGAACACCCCTTACCACCTCTAAGAGTATTGGGATCCTTGGTGTCGACATTGCAAACGATATACAGTTCAGGGGCCACCTTGAAGTCAAGGCAAAACTTGCCTCCAAGAAGCTGGGAGTGCTAAACCGGTCCAAGCAGTATTTCACTCCGCGGCAACGCCTTGTGCTTTACAAAGCCCAGGTGAGGCCGCATATGGAGTACTGCTCACACTTGTGGGCCGGGGCACCCGCCTACCAGCTAAACCCCCTGGACAGTATTCAACGTCGAGCCGCTCGCATTGTTGACGATCCCATACTCACAGACGGTTTAGATACGCTTGGCCTTCGGAGAGACTTCGCGTCTCTCTGCGTATTCTACCGACTATACAACGGAGAGTGTTCCGAGGAACTGTTCAGAATGGTGCCTTCGTCTTCTTTTTACCACCGCACCGCACGCCATCGGCTGGGAGTTCATCCCCACTACCTTGAGCCGCTTCGCTCTTGTACGCAACGGTTCTCTAGAACGTTTCTCTTGCGTACCGTGGGGATTTGGAATGAGCTCCCAGCCGAGGTTTTCCCACAGCGCTACAACATGGGGTTTTTTAAAAAGGGTGTCATAAAATTTCTTCGAGGCCGGCAGCGCGTTGGTGACACCTCTTAACACGGTTAAAAGTAGAATAAGATAACAAAGCCATCGAAAAAAATAAAATTTTAATCAAACCTTTGATAGTCTTTTCAATAAAAAAGTGTTTAGCCCTTATAAAGGTAGTAATATATTATTGACTTTGTTATTTAACGTGTCAAAAAATGGCTTTATAAGAAGAATTAGGTATGAAATAGAAAACTATGAACCCATAACAAAATCAATTACTGTGTAAAACGATACACAATACAACATATTTACTTAGATATAATTCACTCGTTTCGTCTTTAATTTTTTTAGAATGTTGCCCAGGTTGATTTAATATAATTCATTCTTCATTTAAATGTTTAGTCTAGTATACTTTGTGTTTTGGCAACTTATATATAGGTTATATTCTACTCAACGTTTTAAAATTGTTAGTTGTTTATTATTCCTATCTGCTACATATCTTATAAAGCTTGGGAATGAAATGAACATTGTTAGCATTACGTCCAATTTCCTCGCAATATCCTAGTGGGGTTTTTAAATGAAGTGACGAGCCGGAATGCAAGCTCAGTGAATCCTTTAAATTATTCTCCGAGAATAAAGGGGAAAACAAGTACTAGTAACTGGCTGAGTGCTACTTTCTATTGATTTTAAGTCTCTGTTTGTTTGCTGCGACTTAATATGGATTATGTTCACACATTGGAGATAAAGTATAAAGGAAGGAAAGAACATAAGTACTTAAATGAATGAGACCGATTCTTAAGTGGTTCCTTTTTAAGAATAACTTTCAATTAATAATATTGGGGGTGTTGCCGAGAGCAGGCCTTATTAAAACATTTGTTAGGTATAAAAAGTTTTGCAGATCGTATCATACTATTTCATTTATGCAATTGTTACTCCATGCAGTATACAGAACCTATTCTGTAAATCAGGATGGTGTAATGAAAAGAAGAAAGTCGTAATCTAGAGCTAGGATCTGTCGACCGTCGACACGGGATTTTAAATACAGTATATAAATTGATTAAGACATAACTGATTCATACCTAAATTACTTTGTAATTTATAATAATTTGATATGTCTTTTTATTTTATTACATATCCTATTTACGTTTTGCTTAGTGAGAGATATTAAGTTTCCGTGTGTGTTTTATGAACTTGCCACGCCTGTTAAAAGCGGGTTGGCGGGCCGCCATGCTTGTCCAATGCAGCTATGTTGGCCGCCATATTTGCCCAATGCAGTTATGCAGTATTTGTACAAAACATTTTATTAAAACCCTTATGATATAATATATGTAAATACACTACACTGTTGATTCCAGTCCTCTTGTTCGTATTACATCATCCTCATTTTAGGAAATGGTCCATGTGTACCGCATGGTATATTAACCATATTAGTCATAAAAGATATAATACTGCAGGCTGACAAGTAAACTCATTTGTTTGCCGTGGTTAAGGTTCATCACAATTATTATCATGTACATCACTATTATAATGGTCCTAAAATAATCTAATGTCCTCCATTAATGCGTTTCTCACAGTTTGTAAGGTAAGCGAGTTTTCCTATAATTGTACTTTCATACTAAATTGATATGATTATTAGAGACGAGAGGGTTATACGACGCTTTAATATTTTATTGAGTCACAAATTAAGTATGAAATTACAAAAGAAATGTGACTAACTCTGTCTTTGCCTGTGTGGCTTGACTTTTCATTACAAAATAAAAAAAAAAATTTCAATAGTGCTATGATTAATAAGAGACGCTATTTTTTATCGAGATATGAAAAATATTTTGCAAATATTTCTGATTTAATAATCAATATAACGTGGAGGTTTTATTCATCAGCACCAATCTGTAGAAACGTTTACGAATGAGATCTCTAACGTCAGTTATAATATGATGTGGTAGCTTAAAATATTAAAAATACTATACTGGCTGGCGCCCAACATGGGTAACATTAAAAGTAAACTGTAAATGATAAATTTATACTTCGCGAAGAATTATGCAAGTATAATGGCATTTTGCTTCATCTAAAATCTTTTGATGATGAAGTTTACAAAAAGTTCTTAATTTTTATTGTCTAAACAAAGCGTGACAAGCCACTTGATGGGAAGTGTTCACCGTTGTCAAAAGACATTTACAACATCAGGGTGTCACCAACGCATTGTCTGCCTCATAGTGCAAACTTCGACGAGAAGTTGATCAAACGTTCTAAAGAATCATTGTGTAGTTGAGCATAGCAGCACAAGGAAATGAGGATGAAATTTGCACCGATGGTGATTTACTATAAAAACTAATTTACAAATATAAGCATATTTACCTACCTTGGATACATAGCATGTAAGTCCGGATGCACAGGAACGTGAGTTGCGTGACGTGTATGTGGTGACATCACAGCTGCCGCGTTAATGGCTCTGATGCGTGCGCGCAGCCTTTCATACTGCTCGGGTTGGTATTGTGCTGCTATCGTTACTGCACTCCCTGAGTACTGCTTTATAGCCGAAACAAAAGTTCACGGGTAAAATTTAATTTGAATGTACAAATATAATTATTTATTGAATTAGGATGCACTGCACTACTTTATGCGCGTTATTTTTATGGGTATTTATAGTACTTAGCAAATTTCATTCATAATAATTTATTTATTTTTACTCTACTAGGAATAAAGAACAAATACTCAATTTTATCCGCGCAGGAACGGAGAAAGAATACATTTCCTGCGGCCGGGCGGCCTGTCGTAAGAGGCGACAAAAACCCACAGTCAGGTGGTAGGGGTATTTGCCCGTCTGGATCGGTACCATCCCTGGTCTAGAGGATGCCGCCACAACAAGATTGCGATGTGTTCCGGCATTAGTGGTCAGGTTCCAGTCTCTCTTTAGAGAGCGGCGCAATGGTAGCACTGTTGGTGTTAGAAATGTCTATAGGCATAACCGCTTTTCATCAGGTGGACAGTCAGCCTGTCTACTAAACTCGTACAATAAAAAATAATAATTCGATCTTCCTTTTATATTTATTTAAAAATGACTTTTACATGACTCTCGCGTATCCTTTAGATCTAATTCCCATGAAAAATATACCATTTTACAAGATACTATACTCGCTAGTGGTTATGACAGTCACTGACGAGCGTGCGAATAAGGAACGAACAAATATCCAAGATTACTTTTATATTTGTATTAATTACGGATATAAATTACGTTGTTTGAGATGACTATTTGTACGTATTATAATACCAGAATCCCTATAACGTTAAATGCCAGTTGCTAGCTAATATAAAATGATCTAAAAGGCTCGTGTATGTATTTTAATATGGTGATAGTTCAAAAATAGTTACCTTTAAAGCGGCAGCGGCCTGTTCATGCGTGGCTCGGGTCAAATCCCGACCATCGACACTCAGTATCCGATCGCCTCTATGCAACATTCCATACGCAGCGCCACCCACACTTACTCCCGAAACGAATACTCCACATGCGTCATCTTCAGCACCACTGGGGCCTTCGGATTCACCTCCAAGCCCTCCTACAATGTCCATGCCGAGACGTGATCCGGATCGTACCAACCGGACCATACGAACACATCTGTCAAAATGATGAGAACGCTAATTTGAAGTACTTTCTTGATAGATATTGAAATATATTATTGTACATCTATACAAATAAACTAACTAACCACCTTATTCATAAAGTTTTAAGATGTTTATAGGCTCGTTAAACAGGTTTAAAAAAAGTTATTTATAACCGCATTCAGAATACGAATTAGTATAAAGAATATTAAACATGTTTAATTTTTTTTTAATAAGTCTACAAATCTCGTGTAAATATCATCAATTTCAGTTCTTAAGTAAATTTTTATACGATTTCTTGGTTCTCGATTCTGGAGACTGAACGATCGAATAACGCGGGTAAAATACCCTAATATATAATTAGTTTTTAATAATTTAATTTTTAATTTATATGTTTTTAATTGTATATGGAAATGTGTTTCCGAAATAGAGAAATTATTATTATGAACAACGAAGATATTTAATTGTGCACAAATGTGGACTTGTAGCTAAAAAGCGATATATTTTAGACAACTCCAATTATTTCAAGTGCTAAAGGAGGAGAAATGACTTAAAACAAACAGCTAAGTGCTAATTCGAAATTACTTGTCATCACTATCATAAAAAAACATTTTATTAGAGAAAGAAAGAAAGAAAGCTAATCTATATCAACCATCAACCGTGATAAAAAGTATATTTAGCTCTATTTCCTAAAATGTGGTTCGGGCATGTGGAAAGAATGCATGATGAAAGAATGACTAAACAGATATACAATGCAAAAGTGGATGGATGCAGAAGTCGTGGAAGGCCACGACACACCTTCCATGATCAAATTGATCGTGTACTAGCAGAAGGTGATGTCAGGAGCCTTAAGACCAGACGAGCTTGCATGACAAGAGTTATGAATGTCAAAGAGGCAAGTGAGGTGTGTAAGAATAAGCCTAAATGGCACTCTGTTGTTCGTGCCTACCCCGCAAGGGAACTGGCGTGAAGTTATGTATGTATGTATGTATGTATTTCCGAAAATACCTTTATATGAAATTTAGTAAAAATCTATTTACATCAAATCCAGAAATATTGAAAAAAACAAGTAGGTAAATATTCAAATGAACTCAATTACATATAGTTAATGAAATTATTCCAAAGTGAAAGAAACTTGAATATTACAATTAAGAAAACAATTTCAACAAGTTTTGTATTAATTAGGCTAGTGGAGAAGTTAACATCCCTAAGATGTTAAATATAGTACAGAAACTTAACTGAATGAGTTTAATAACTTATTGTTTAGTTTCTCTAACCGCTGAATAATAAATTGAATTAATTAATTTAGAACTTTTTGAAGTGAAACTTCTATATAGACGGGGGATATTAGGATTTTTTCTGTCAAGAAAAAGGGTTACGGCCGCGTGGAGAGACGGCATAATTTTAGAGTAGACGTGGTGAGAGGCGGCGTAATTTTAGAGTAGACTATGGATGTTTTTTTTTGGTTCCGGATCGAATTCAGTTTTTTTGTTCGATAAAATAAAATATGTTTAAATAAAAAATGCATTCATTAAAATGTACCTAACCTAACCAAATCATAATTTGCAGTAAACATAGTAGAAGTGAAACTTCAACGGGCAAGTAGAAAACAAATCGCAACGGACTAGTTGTCTATTGCAGTATATAACAAATCTTTTGAAATTATTTTAAAATCTTGTCTAACGATAGCATTTAATCGGGTAACGTAACAATATTTGAGTTGTTTCTACAAGTTCATTATTAACTTTATTGGAAGTAACACAATTTCTATAGATGACACAATTATCTAGAGCTTTATCCGAATTAACTTTTCACAACTATTATCTATTGTTTTGAAACGTAAGAATCATTTCTATTTGATTAAAGTTTACTCTTTAAGAATACATACATACATACATAACTTCACGCCAGTTCCCTTGCGGGGTAGGCACGAACAACAGAGTGCCATTTAGGCTTATTCTTACACACCTCACTTGCCTCTTTGACATTCATAACTCTTGTCATGCAAGCTCGTCTGTTCTTAAGGCTCCTGACATCACCTTCTGCTAGTACACGATCAATTTGATCATGGAAGGTGTGTCGTGGCCTTCCACGACTTCTGCATCCATCCACTTTTGCATCGTATATCTATTTAGTCATTCTTTCATCATGCATTCTTTCCACATGCCCGAACCACCGGAGCATTCCTTTCCTTACCTTCACCCCGACACTCTCTTTCAGACCAACTCTCTTTCTTACTTCGGTATTACGAACGCGGTCCGCGAGCGCGTATCTTTAAGAATAGATTTTCATATAAGGGCTCTTCGACATAGAAACCATAGATTCAAAACGTTATGTTTTTATTTTTCTTTCTTTTAAACTACCTTTGTATTAGAGCGTACAAAACAAAACAATATTCAAATCGGACAAGATGTTTGTGTTAATTTTTTTTATTGCAGCAGGTCAGCAGTAGACAGGCAGACGGCCCACCTTATGCAAAGCGGTTACCATCGCCTATGAGCATTTGTAACATCAAAGGTGCTAACATAGTGCTGCCGCTCTCTAAATTATTATTCTATTCTATAAACAATACAACTTCCTGCGGCCAGGCGGCCTGTCGTAAGAGGCGACGAAATAACCCACGCCAGGTCGTAAGTTATTTGCCGACCTGGATGGCTACCACAACTAGTCTAGACTATGCCGCCATAACAACCTTGAGTTGTATTCCAGCTTTAGTGGCCAGGTTCCAGTCTCCCTTAAGAGAGCAGCAGCGCGTTTGTAACGCCTTTGGTGTTGCAAATGTCCTTAGGCAATGATAACCGCTTTCCATCAAGTCTGTCTGCTGAACTCAAGCAAACAAAAAAACATTTAATCCTAAATACACGTAAATCACAAATTACTCAACAGTATTATTCAAATCAATTTTCGTTTTTGTAATTTTTTGTATTGGTGTAAAATAAAGTGTTATAATTTAATCAATCAAATCCATCGCCTTAAATTTTATATGGCTTTTTTCACTCCGCAGGTCAAAAACTATGTACAAGCAGAGAACATATTTTTAAGACTGAAAACGAATTATATTTCCTCTCCTATTTACTTAATTTTTTTTTCATCTAACGAAATCCTGCAAAAGTAAGTGCTCTGACAAAAACTAGGGGACTCGTTACAAATGTGATGGCCACTTTTAATTTCCATTGTTTTCGCGGTTTTGCTTGCTATTAAGTAGCCGTATCATAACCTTTCTGTGAAATTTTATCCAAATATACATAGATCGGAAATTCCGAGAAATATACATGTGAATTACATAGACAGGACAGGCGGACGTGACAATTTTATTTTTAAAACCAATAAAACGTAGTTTTAATCACAATACAAAATATACAAATAATTAATTTAGATATAATAAATTACAAGATATTGCAATTGTACGTACCTCGGTATTTCACTCGGTTCCTCTTCTAAAAGCTCGTGAAGTGTTGAACACGAAGTGGCTTGTGTTTTTGCTGTGTGAACAAACATAATTCATTCTCAATGTTACTGAAAGCTGAAACATTTTTATTTAACACACCAGCTTACATACAAGCTAATTCTATTATATTGTACGTGATAGTTTAGGCAACACGCCTATTATATATGAATCCTGGCCACTGGGATATTAAGTCAAATAAGATACTTTTTATCATAGAGCAAAACAGATGTGCTTCATTTAACGTCGTAATTCTAAAAATCCAAATAGGTGACCTATTGATTATTCTTTAAACAGCAATCAAAATTATTTCGGTGTTGATGTTTTCAGAATAATATCATCATCACAAGAAATACAAAGGAATGCTATTTGCGTAACTTGCAACACCTTCTTGTGACGCAGTTGGCACTAACAATCTTTTTATAGAAAATCTGAACTAAAACTTTTAATCGATTAACCAGTGTTATTTATTTACTAGGATATGTCCGCGAGTTCTTCCACGCTTGACTTGAAATTCCCGCGGGATTCCCTGGATACAAAGTACAGCATCATTAAAAAAATAATCTAAGCCATTGCTTTAGTGGAACCTGTGTCGGAATAAGGTAATTTTTATGCATCCAAACTACTTCAAACCGCTCCCGGGAAAATTACCGCGGGTTTCCCGGTATAAAAAGTATCACATATTTTATTACATTAAATTTTCTATTTATCAGTGAAAAAATCACATTGGAATTGTATTTTTTTTTTGATCTGGTCATTTTAATCATTGCCAGAAAAAATCCCAGAATAAAAAGTATCGCAGATTTTAAGTTTAAGAATTTTCCCGATCAACGAAAACCGCATTAAAATCGGCCCAATATTTTTTACATGAATCCCGAACAAACCAACAAACAGACAAGATATCTAAAAAAATTGCATCGTGTTCTCCATCATTTATAATATAGTCTATTCCAGGTGGATTATTTAAATAGCTTCAATGTAGAGACATGGCATGTTTAGAATTTTATAATAATGCAGACATATTACAAAATGAGTGCAATTGACAGTTTTATAACTATGAGCCATTTCTTCTTCTTAAGTCTTATTATTTAATATATATTTTTTAAGCTTAAATCAGTTACTAATTGAAAGCCCTAATACATTTAGTCATGTACATTTCGTCACTTGGGGGGGGTGGGGGTGGGGGGGGGGGGTGTTTGTCCCACGAATGTGTGACTTTGTGAGTGTGACATTGTATGACAAGGAGTGGGAAGGGTCCTAAATTTCGTGACGTCACATTTTTAAATCTAATATATTTAAGCTTTAAAACACGAAATTTTAAATTGTAACGAAAAACTTCAAAATATTTCCAACTCTATCTGAATGACCGTAGTGTTTAAATTATTAAAAAATAATTTAAATGGAAATAAAACTAATTATGGAACTGCTGTTTAAATTTAATAATTTCTTGATGTAAAATTGCAAAATATGTGATGTGACACTAGAGGCAGGAGTCCTACAAATTTGACCAGCTGTGACAAGGTAAATAAGTTTCCACGTATAACGATTTGACGCTAAAAGAGTTATTGTGTGTAATATAGCCTGAGTGTGCTAGTAGTTCACTTATCATAAATTCTCAATTTATGATGACGCGCATAATAAATCAACCGCCATTTGTCTTAACATACGCCTTACAACAGAACAGACGCCTTAGCAAATGGACATTGTTTTGGTGTTGGTTGGTCCTGTAATGGCAGCACTGATTCTAAGTACAATATGAAGAAAGGTGACAGGCTTGTACGCAGTAATATGACAGAAAAAAAGTAGTGTACGAAAATGTATGTATCGGTGTTTATCTTAATACCGTAGATCTACTCGTAACTTTAAAATAGGTATGTAAAGTGAAATCTACAATATTGCATAAATTCTAAAGTTAGAGTTATTATGTTGTAGGACTACGATCGTTGGATAATTTCAAGGTGTCTTAGAACCCGGATTCTACGACTGGACACGTGTACGTGTTACATACAGTTTTACAAAACTAATCATTCCTACCGATGTAGGTATGAATGATACCGATATAGTAGCGCGGGACAGTTTACGAATCGTGTAAGCGTGAAATGTGGAACAGAGCTAAGAATGAATATAGTAAGCAACGCTCTGCCATTTCCGCTTGTGAATAAACTTGTCTATACTGACATGTTAGAAACTGGTCTGCACATTTCTGCGCAAACGAAAACTGCCGATCGGAATTATAAATTTTGTAAAACTGTTACATAATAAGAGTTTGAGAATTAGAATAGAATATACTTTATTGTACAATCAAATTAATAAAAAAATACACAAAAACAGCTTACAATTAGGTACAAATGGCGGTCTTATCGCTACCAGCGATAGCTTCCAGACAACCTTGGGATGTAGAAAGAAATATACCATAAAGCATATGGCAGGGTTTTGTTCTACAATATTTTAAAATATTATTTTAATCGCTTAAAAAACTGTTTGGAAAATATGCGAACGCTTTAATTGAACATAAATGTTTTATTTTTAAATGACATGAAATTTAAGCCTTTAAATTCTAGTTCTACCAATCACGTAGCTTTGTCTCGCATACTTTGAAATAAATTTTAACTAATATAAATTGAGTTGAACGTTTTAACATTGTTGGAAAACGTTTGACTGTGCAAATAAGCTTTACAAGTTATAATGACTTGAGTTTGAGCTATAATTCTACTTTGAATCTAAAATACACGTAGAAATTTGAACAATTTATTAATAACTAGCATTTGTAAGCGACTTCTTCCACGTTGGCCAGGTAACAAAGGTTACAATTATTTTGCCAATATTTAAAACCAAACGTTATTTCCAGCAGGGCAATGGATTTTTTGGTATAAAAATACATGAATTCCGGAAATTACCACAAAAATCCGGGATAAGTAATGTTACTAAAGGCATATACACAACTGTTCTAATAAAGATGTTTAATAAATATAGAAACTGTCATATCGAGCATGTCCTAAAATCAGCTGGATTCGAAGTTAAGAAATCCCGGGAAATATAAAAACTCAAGAATTAGTCAGATATTCAAATTGTTATATAGTGCCAAGCTATGCCGTAATAACAGTAACATGATCAATTTCCATGCTATTTTTAGTTGTGTGGTGTACTATCAGAAAGAAATCCGGGTTTCCAACATATAATATAGATATCACAGTATTTTAAAATGAACGCAAATTGCCGTTTTAGTAAAAATAGTTTTGAAATCAGCCAATTTTAAACCACTCCCGGAAAAATTCCCGCGGTATTCCCCGATACAAAGTACTTAAGCTTAAAAATAGTACAATAGTTATGTTAACTATTTAATTGCTACTCGTAATAGCTATATACAGAAAGTATGTAGTTATAGACGTAAACAGACATTAATTAATTTAAATTGAGCAAATAACTATAAATAAGGATAAATGAGTTTACTTCTTCATGGATTTAGACATTAAACGATTAGCATGAAAGATAGATACCCAATTTTTGGCTAATTCGTCTATCTCAGAAATACGATTATAATTTGTTGAGATAAAAGTATCCTATGTCGTGGAGCCAGGCAATAGCTAGCATGATGTTGAGTTTCATTATAATACGTTCTGTCGTTTTCACTTGATGCGCTAATAGAAAGATGGACAGACCGAAAGAAAGTTATTTTTTTCTTATTTACTCACCTTTTAAACCTTCCCTGGACTTCCACAAGTAATTTAAACAAAATTCTACCGGTCAGTGGAAAGTTTAAAGTATATATATATATATATATATATATATATATATATATATATATATATATATATATATATATATATATATATATATATATATATATATATATATATATATATATATATATATATATATATTTATTATTATTAACTACTAGCCGACCCGGTAAACTTCGTATCGCCTCAGAATCAATAAATAAAAAACGTTGATTTAAAATATAAAATACAAAATGAAACTATATGTATTTAAAATACAAAATACACGGGTGTTAGGTTATGTAAATAAAATACTCACAAAAATCAAATAATAATCATTATTAGGTCCCTTGCCTATGAAATTGCCGTTTTTTCTGATAAGTTAACCTAAATTATATTTTTTTATTCAAATCTCGTTTAGACATTCCAAAAGATTTTGGTGGTTCCAAAATGCGTGCGTAATCGGTCCCATGAAAAAAAGACTAAAGAACAGCTTGCACTTTTATGAATTTGATATTGATAGTTAATCTGATTACGACTTTTAAATACTTAATTTTGATTTATAAACTTTTGACGGGACGAACATCAAATATTTGACAGGTAGAAATAGTTTCTAAGGGAAAGCGAAATTGTGCTGCAGACGTGTTTAGCTGAGCTGTCCCCAGCCAGTCCTTGCCCGACGTTTCACTCTCTATTACTACAAGGGTTTTTACTATATTCCCAGCAATTTTTTTCTTATTTACTCACCTTTTAAACCTTCCCTGGACTTCCCCAAGTAATTCAAAACCAAAATTAGCCAAATCAGACCAGCCGTTCTCAAGTTTTAGCGAGACTAACGAACAGCAATTGATATATATATATATATATATATATATATATATATATATATATTCCTTAGAGAGATCTGATGAGGGATTGTCCATATAGAAGACATATATATATATTCGATATTCCAATATATATAAGAGTATTGGGATCCTCAGTGTTGACATCGCGAACGATGTTGAGGACCATCTTGAAGGCAAGGCAAAACTATCTAAGAAGCTGGGAATGTTAAACCGGTCCAAGCAGTACTTCACACCGCGGCAACGCTTTGTGTACTTGAGCCCGCAATGATACACCTGGCTACTAATTCCTCACAGACGGTAGATACCTTGGCCTTATGAGAGACTTCGCTCTCTCTACGTATTCTACTGACTGTATAACGGGGAGTATTCGGAAGAACTGTATAGAATGGTGTATTCGTCCTCTTTCTACCGTAACCGCTCACCATGTGTTGGGATTTCACCCCCACTTCCTTAAGCCGCTTCGCTCATTACGCAACGGTTCTGTAGAACCTTTTTCCTGCATCCGTGGGGATTTGGAATGATCCCAGCCGAGGTTTTTCCACAGAATAGAAACAAAAATAATGCCTGGTGTTGCAAATCACATAACCACTGGTGGGCCGTCACGCGGGCTAATGAAAGTAATATAATAATGTTTACTCAGGTTGTTGATGTTGCTTGTCGCTCTTGCCGCGTTGCTGCCACTACGGTACTCTTATTCCATAATTACTCGGATTTTTAACTATCCATGATGATGAAAAAGATTCAAATGCGAAGAAAACATAACACTTATCAATAAACAAATGACTAATTTTAAAAAAAGAATTTCATGTTTTTAGAGTAAAATTAATTTGAAATTATATATCATAGCGAAACAAAAATATTTCTTTTAAATGGCCAGTACTGCAGAACTTAACTAATATTTAGCGGTCACCATTTTCTTATGAAACTTATGAAAGCTATCGAGCGCTATTTTCTGAAGAACACACCCATCAATAAGGTAGCTAAATGTATTTTGTGAAATGTATTTTGCAACCATAAGTATTTGAAATACTAATTACAAAATACCTCAGTAGGTGAAATACAATTACAAATTACATTTTTAACAAGTAATTGAAATACAAATACAAAATTTCTTCAAAAACTACTGCCCAACCCTCACATACCTACATTAATGAAATTTGAATTTAAGGTGTTTTTCTATATAAAATTATAGAATAGTGTAAGAAAATTGCACCATAAATATAAATAAGGTATGATCATTATACAGGCGTGTAGATTAATTCTTGGAATTCTTGAAAAATGTGTATTCTTAGCAATTACCTACCTACATACATATTTACACATTTATAAAGAAAAAAGTGGTAAATCTATTGCTAGAATAAATCTGTAAATGGTTCGAGTTTATACAATGCGTTTAAAAATGTAAAAAAAATCAAAGGGGCTAATTCCGACCAGCAGATTCTGAAAATGCAATTTTTAGAATTTTTGTCTATCTATCTGTTACAGCATCACGTAAAAACTACTCAACGGACTTAAATGAAATTCGAAACTGAGCTAACTTATATTATAGGGCGTAACTTAGAATACTTTTTATCCCGTTAAACGACGTCGTTTCTGTGGGATAGACGAAAATAGTGAAAAATATGGCATTGCGATTGTTACGGATTGTTTTATATTATATATATTTATATACTGTTAGCGAAAACGTTAATAATAAAATAATAATTCGCTTCTTCATATATTATATTGACTTGCTCTTAGGAAATTTTTCTTAAAAGTGACATAAACAAAAAACAAAGAAATGATATTACATATAAATTTAAATTATGAAAAATAATACATTCTAAAAAGTTCCAACACACTCCGGGCCCGGCGATGCGTATGCGCAGCATCATTTGCACTGTTCAACCCGAGCGCGTCCACTGACTTTGGAGCATCATTCATATGGATCCTCTCGAACTCCAGGCTTTGGATTGCTCTAACGTGTTCATCATTCTACTCGTTCATATGCAACTAGTGCAAACCATGTGTCCCTGTTTTATTTTCTTAAAATGAACAAAGAATCCGTAAAATCTCATATACAAAATGGTATAACCTTAGATCATATATATCTCAATGGGTATAATTTTGTGTGAGTTGTTCTCCAAAATCCTCCCCACCAAGGAAAAAATTGCAGTGTTATTTAATATGTTCTATTATGTTTCACCTTCTGATATTTTTTCTTCAACTATACCTATATAGGTTCTGTTTCCATTTCAGAAATATTGTTTTTAGTCACCTCACTGTATGGTTCTCTGTAAAGCCTTCCTACCTTCTCAATTTGATCGAAATCTTCTGACCTCAACATCTGGTTAAATATAACTGTTGTGTTCTTATCTTTTCGATCTTTCAGAAAACTCTTAATTGTGTAGCAAACAGCGGCCATTAGATATGTAGAGATACATCGAAAAGATGGTCCCGTTCACATCACACAAGTCCTGAGATCCATCAGTGGTTGATAATTTATGTAGTGCGTAATGATTCCCGATTGGTTACGGTCGCCAGATGTTACAGATTATTTTTTTTATGTATTATAAATTTATTAGCAAAAACGTAAATAAATAAAATTCGCCTCTAAAACATTATATTTTGACTTGCTCTTAGGAAAATTTTCTTAAAAGTGACATAAACAAAACACAAAGAAATGATATTACATATAAATTTAAATTATGAAAAATAATACATTCTAAAAAGTTCCAACAGCGATCGCACTTTTTTAGAAACTACTGAACGTATATGAAGGAAACTCATCATTATGATGAGTTTCCTTCATATATATATGAAGGAAACTCATCATAATGATGATGCTGATGCTGGCTTATAATCCGAATCAACACTTACAATACGTTTTCACCTGATACAAGACGTAGTTTACCTGGATTAGGAAAATAGATGGCGCTACAATTGCGTTTTTTTAACTAATAAATACCTACGTAGCCATAAACAACACGTCATTCATTATATTACTTCAAATTAGGTTGTCTTCGACTCATCTGTATGTATTGCTGGGCAGTTGTGTATACTATATGGTTTCTTTGTTATTGTAGTGAATTTAACAAGAAACAGTAAAGATTTAGGTCTAAAAAATTACAGAATGTATCCTCTATCCCATCAGAAATAATTATTCATATTTCATAAGTTGTAATGATTTTTGTGATTAAGGAAGTGGGCACTGAAATTCAGTGCTGTGTCGGACACTGTTTCGGCACAGCAAAAACTGAATGCCAACCTCATTTCGAAAATTGCGGCACACATTTTCATTGCTATTGTTATTATTGCTAAGTGTGGCATTTTTAGAAATAAATATTTTATTATTTCCATAAGTTTTTTAAATTAAATATCCATAGTAGTGTAGTTAGTATTTAGTTCCCTTACCTGTTATTATACATTCTTTAAAACATAAAAATGACAGTTTAGTTCACAAGCTTTTACTTTAAGCCACTTTTTCTTCTGGATAATGTAAACGTTATTAACTGCTCATGCAGATATAACGATGAGTTTAGTGCGTTATTTGTGATATTAATTTCGGCCATTTCGGTCATTTTGGTAATTTTTGTCATTTTCTAGTTTACAGATAGATAGACGGGGGGAGGGGGTAGATAAATAAAACTAGAATCGGTTAAAATAGAGGATGGGTGTTTGTATGGGAGACCAATCATTTCTCAAGTTTATATAAATACTAAAGTTTACGCCACGGCTGTGCCACGGGTCAAACTCTACTATTAGATTATATATTGCGATGATATATTATCGTTATGATAACTAAACTATATATATATTTAGAATTTAACAATAAATCATTCAATGAATATCCGAGCTGGCCCTGTAAATAAGTTTTTTTTATTGCATGACTTCAGCATCCATGCAAACGGCCCACCTGATGGGAAGCGGTTACCGTAGCCAATGGATATTTGTAACACCAAAAACGCTACCAATATGTTGACGCTCTCTAAAGGAGACTGGAACCTAGCCACTAATGCTTTAGACCAGGAGTGGTAGCTATATGTGCAAATACCCTACCACCTGTGGCTGTGGGTCGTTTTCTCGTCTCTTACGACAGGCCACCCGGCCTTATGGAATTGTATTCCTTCTCCGTTTCTGCAAGGATAACGTGGCATTACCGCTAAATTAATAGAATAAAAATGTATGAAAATGAAATAATACTTAGCGTAAAAATATTTCATTTTCATACCCATTCTGTTCCATTCGTTTATCACTACTGCCACTTGTCTACAAGAAATGGAGAATGGAGAAAAAATGCTAATTCATGCGGCTGGGCGCTCTTCCGTAGCAAACAACACTTGCTCGTCTAGGTGACTAACATTCCTGTTCTTGGGTATGCCGCCATAACAACCCTGAGTTGTATTCATGTTTCATTCCCCTTTTTGAGGCCGACAGTACATTAGAAGCACCTCTGCTGTTGCAAATGTCCATAAAAGACGGTAACCGATTTCCATCGGAGGGCCGTCTGCCTGTTTGCTGAACTCATGCAATAAAAAAAACCACTTTCCATGAGGTGGGCTGGCGGCTTGCTTGCTGTACTCCCACAATAAAAAAAACAAAGAACCTTTAAGGAAATTCGCTATTAGTTCACAGATTACCTATATTTTTCATGATCTGCACAATTTTGTACATAAATATTTTATATATTAAGACCTTAGATCATATAAACGTCTAGATCACGCATCAATTGCACAAAAACGGCCCAAAAAAGTGCACCACAATTGGTGCACTGGCTTCCCACGCCTGTTAGTGTCGTTTCGATTACTTTACTGGTTAGAGCTCTCGCAAAATTATGCCGGCCTGCGCTATTAAAATGTGTCGGAACTATTTTAAAACAGGAAAGGATAAAGATAAGATGTCATTTAACGGGAAACTTAACACTTTTCTCATGATTTCTTTGTAAAAACATGAAATTTAATTTCGCCATTTTAAAGGTTATCGAATTGATTGATGTTGTCAGGTGAGAAGTTTGACTTATTTTCCAAAATTTGGGGACTCGTTACGATTTTTTTTATATTTATGAAATATGAATAATTGAAAAAATCTATAGAAAACAGACATGTAATTTTTGCGTGTTCGGTTTTCATAAACCAGTTTATATTACGTTTTAGACTTCCTACGGATCCAATTGTAGCATATTGTTGGGCAAAGAGATGGATTTTGAAAGAAAATATTTTGAATCGTTTTCGGAGATATTTTTAAACTATGTTTTTTATATTTTCTTATCAACGGCACAGTTGTATTGAAATAAAGTACCTAAAATAATTATACATGATCGTGACCAATAAGATGTAAGGTGTGTGAAGGATAATTAGAAAATTTAAGAATACTTAACCACCATATAAAAATATTTCTAATCTAACCTAACGCTTTGGACAATATAAACTTTTTTAATGTAACCTTATGACGTTTGACATAGAATTGACAGAATGCGTGCTGCGAATATCGTCAAAGAGGATGTAAAAAAACTGAATATCGTTTAAAACAGATTCTTCGGTCGGAGTTATCTGTTCTAATATTATAAAGAGGTAAAGTTTGTGAGTTTGTGATGTTGTAGGGGGTAATCTCTGGATCTACTAAACCGATTTTAAAAATTCTTTTACTGTTGGAAAGCTACGTTAACAGGGAGTGTCATAGGCTATATAACATGACGCTTTATACCACGGGAGCTGGACAGAAATGTCATAATTAAGATATTAATTTTGTCTATATTCTGTTAGCTGCATTTCCATTAATTTCTAATAAAGAAATAATTTAATATATTAATATGATAAAAACAAAATTTAGTTCATAAAATAATCAAACTGAGCTAGTTTGAATAATAACTTTTGGATATGAATATTTTTTATTTTTATAATAGGCCTTTTCAAGTGGTTTAGTTGCTCTTAAGTCCCTGCATTAAACTATCCCGTGTACCTACCCCGTAGTTCCTACTACTGATATAAACTTTGGATTACACATAAAGCCCACTACCCAATATGAACCCATCGAATCGTTCCAAGTCCACTATTACAAATGATTACACTGACTTTTAGCGCAGGATAATCTTTGGGTTATAAATAGTCATTTAATAACCTTCGTGAACATGATGTGTAACACAAAAATAATTTGCCATTGTGAATAGTTTTTTTTAGAATTATTATATTAGTATTGGTAATTAACAGACTTATAAATATGTACTAATTAATATCTGTACAGGCATTTTATTGCGAATTAAAATTACTACATGTACTAAAATGTCTTATGAATTCATTTGTGCATGTATTTTTTTATGGTTCGTTACAAGATACACAACTTTTGTTGCTAATACTTTATTAAAAAAAAAACTAAAACCTCTGAGTAATATTAAATTATAACACATAAAGCGATTAAATCATAACGATCATTTAAACTTTTCACTTACATAAAAAAAATATTTAATTATAAAAAATGGGGTAATATTTTTAACCAGACATCCCGAAAACACGCAACATTGATAGTTTTACGAGAGTGATTATAGCAACACCTCACGTTTTTGATGTCGTTTTTGGCGGTGTTG
This sequence comes from Dendrolimus kikuchii, assembly GCA_019925095.2. NCBI lineage: Eukaryota > Metazoa > Arthropoda > Insecta > Lepidoptera > Lasiocampidae > Dendrolimus > Dendrolimus kikuchii. The sequence continues at coordinate 16,282,776 of CM034395.1, read as the reverse complement.
TTTGTTAGCAATGCTCTCTCTAGACATGTTATATCTCAATGATTAAGACCTAAAAATAATAGATTGATTGCGTATAAAAAGTATGTAAAAAAAGTGTGACAAGAGTATATGTGTATTACATATACTGTACAGCTCCCTACTCACTAGGCAACCTTTTCCGCCAATTCCTGTTGGTAAATTTATGAAATTCATAAGGGTGAACTTACTTGAATAAAGCGGAGCGGTTCTTGTAACGGGTGGAAAATTACCAGCAGGTAAAACAACTAAGGTCACGTGTTCGCCGGTACTACGTAACGCTGAAACGGCTTGCGCGTGTGTTGCTCCCACCAATGAGGTCTCTATACCCTAATAGAAAATAATTATTATTATAATTGTTTACTAAAAATATATTTGAAAGTATATAGTAAAAATATTATGAACATTTCTCTAATACTTAATATATATAAATAATTAATACTGTATTACACTCGTATATAAAAATATAATTTATTTCTGCTAATCTGTATGTTTTAACGTAGAGTAAAGAATATTCATTCATTCATTCATTCATACAATACATAAATAAGTCAATCTAAATTATGAATGTATGAATGAATGAAAACACTATTTATTGTTCATCAAAATTAAAACTATGTTCTTAAAAACTAGATGCAATAAATGTTGAATATAAGGCGGCCTTATCGTTTAAAGTGATCTCTTCCAGGCAACCCCCCAAACTAAGCAAAATATTAAAACATGACAGTGGTGGTATAGACAATAAATAATATAAAACATATTAAATAAAGAAATATTTCTTTTTATCATATACTATATAAACACAGTAGATATCATAATACATACAGAATAAGCAGCACTATTATATCTGAGAGGATTATTATGTATATTAAACATATTTGTTTAGAGACATATAATTATTTCTAAGTTAGTTCCGAAAAGTAGATAATGCTTTGGCCTCTCTGACAGTAAGAGGCAACAGTTTTGGTGGCAGTAGGTAAAACGTTTCTAGCCTTCTAAGAGATCTAATAGAGAGAAAACTCTACGACTCAATTCGGATATGTGAGGCCTCCAAGACAGTTCATTATCGACGACTATTTTCAAGTTTTTAATTGATTCAGTCAAAGGGATAGAAGTGTCGTCAAAAACAACCTTCGATAAAGCGGACCGGTTTACTTTAGCTCTCATTTTTGGGCTGCCGATGACTATCCTTTTTTGGGTTTACTGCAAGATCAAATATTGTACTCAAATTACGTATGTAATTCAAATCGACATTAATTCGATCAATAAATAACATTAGGTAGGTCATCGACTGCAGCTCGGGTTTAAACTTGTAAGTCGTCTGCTTAGAGGTGATAGGTGTCACATTGAAGATGTGAACAAGAATAAACTAGTGATCAAAATAAACAATTATTAAATTATGATAAATTTATTCGTAAGATATCAAAATAAAAGTTAAACAGTATAAAAAAAGGACAAAAAGGTTCATGTAGGCTAGACTCCGCTCTCAGTGAGTCTGATATGCCGCACTCGCCTAGACGATATCCTCTAGGCAGAGAAGGCAGCGTTCAAGTCTAGGTTGGTAATCCAATCAGAAATCTTCTTTATTCTTCTGACGAAGATTATTGAAGCATTCCAAGGTTAGTTCCTGAAACGCAATCAAGCGAGGCGTACCTATTAGAACGCTTCATAAGCTAAGCACAAGGAAAAGCCTAAATTCCTGAGTCAAATCAGAAGTATACAAATTAGTATTTGCAAGGCAGGCAAGATAAAGGTGGCGAAAGATAAGAGCAGAAACGGTTACAAATATAAAGCTACTAAGATATCAAATAACAGTACATATACCAAGTATTCGTTATCGATATATTATATTAGGTAGTATCAGTATTATGACCTAATACTGGAAGCTGATATAATAAGAAGAAATTACAAAAACTATTAATTAAAGGTATTTTTAAACACACATTAATTATAATTATGAAAATATTTCTACCTGATTGAACTAATATTAACGACATAAATCATTTACTACAAAAACCTGTTTGATACAACAGTTTAGCTAGTGTACCAAGGAGAAGTAAATTATAATCTGTGCACAACTTACCCGAGGTGGGAAAATAAATTGCAATAGTTATATCCGCGGTATTTAGATATACAAGACTGAGTAAATAAAACAATACGAGTTACGTTTGTATCAAAATATTAAGGTGGGCGCAGCAAGAGCGACACAGCCGACTCAGTTAACCGCAAGATGGCCGTCGATCGCTCATTGGATATCAGCGCGCACGGTAGAAACCAAAAAAAATGAGTTGGATGCATTCACTACTGTCAATTGGATTTGTTTAATATGTTTGTAAATTAATAAATAGTAATTGATTTTTGTTTACAAAATATTAAGATAAACAATGTAATAAATTGAATTAGTTTAAATTCTAAACATGCCGTGTCTGTACATTGAAGGTATTAAAAAAAAACAACTCGAACTGGACTTTATAAACAACGCAGAAGACGATGCAATTTTTTTTAGTCTTTTTGTCTGTTTGTTCGGGATTCACGTAAAAACTACTAGGCCGATTTCGATACGGTTTACCCTGATCGACAGCTAATTTTTAGACTCTGCGCTACTTTTTATGTTGGCAATCCCGCGGAATGTTTTCTGGGAATGATTTAAATGGCCAGATTAAAAAAAAACGAAGTCCTATGTGATTTTTTTACTGATCAATAGCAAATATGATGTAATAAAATTTGTGATATTTTTTATCCTGGGAATCCCCCGGGAATTTTCCTGGGAGCGGTTTGAAATTGTGCTGAATAAAAATTAGCTTATTCCGCCACAGTTTCCACTAACACGATAGATTACATTTTTTTTAAATGATGTGTCCTGGATATCCTGCGCGAATTTCATGTCAAGCGTGGAAGAAGTCGCGAGGACATCCTAGTTATTTATAAAAATCGAAATATTTGTAACGTTCTGTTACATAGGATAAAGTCAATTTGTCGAAAATGGAGTTAATGGACATAACAAACAAAAGAGGAGATAAAACGCCGCCCTGCGGAATGCAAGGTCTTTATATAATTTAAAGCTGAAAATTTGATAATATGTTAAAGGTTTAGTAAACTTACATCTTCATCTCTCACAGCTAATATTTTATCGCCTAATCTCAGTCTACCATCATGATGAGCTGCCCCGCCAACCGCTATGTGGGATACAAAAACGCCACCGCCTCCCGCTGCATCGTCCGCTCCACCAGCTATACCCAGGCCGAGGCCCCGAACTCCTCGCCACAATGTCACCACCCGAGGCCGCCGAGCTCGGCGAACCCGCTATTTACAAAATGTTTGTATAATTTATAGTATGTAAATAGTTATGTAAAATAAAAATGATGAAACCTGGTAGTTTGTAAACATGCAAGGTAACTCGAAAGCACGCTATTTGATTATTTTAAAATAATCAAATAACGTGATTGATTAATTGAATTGAAGAAAAAATTGATTAATCAACTCTAAAAGCATTTTAATTATTTAAAATTAAGATTAAATAACAAATTCATATGTTAAATATGCTATAAATGTCATAAAAAGTTGATCATTATAAAATTATAATATTCATTTATTTATATAGGTGTATAAATTTCTAACTGGTATTTATTATGAATATATAAATAACAGTCGCCCCGGGTCAACCTCTAGTGCGTGCCTCTTGTTTAAAGAGCAGGCGTTAATACAGGTTACATTGTACTAAATGTTTACGTTGGTGCTTTTTGCACCCGAAAATTCACTTAATTTGATATCGCAAACTGTCCTATCTCCCGGCATGAAAAAAAAGTATTTATGTTTATTTTCGGTATTAAAACTACATGTAAACAAAATTACAGCAAAACCGATCCAGTATTCCTAGTAGTTTCTACGTGAAAGCTTAACAGATAGACATATCGAGTTAATATCGCATTTTTTATAGATGATGAATTTTTATATATAAATTTGAGTAATGATTGATTTCATACAAACTTTCATGCTCTATTTCAAACCGTTCTAGTTTTATTCATTTATCCCCCGTCTATCTATTTGAAAACTACAGACTATACAGACAAAAATGATTGAAATGAGCGAAATGGCCGAAATGACCGAAATGGCCGAAATGGACGAAATGGTAAATCACAAAAAACAAAACCTATCCTACTTTCTGGTATAACCTTTACATAAATCTAACCCTTTATCCGGGATGAAAGTATCTCGGTATTAAAATTACATATATACCGAATTTCATTCAAATCGGTCTAATAATTTTTACATAAAAGCATAACTATCCAAATCGGTGTAGTTGTTTTTCCCTGAAAGCCTAACAGACAGACAGAGTTATTTTCGCATTTATAATATTAATAGAGATAACTGCAATAGCCGCATTTTGGCAAAAGACAAATAAAGAAAGTTAAATGGTACGAGATTTTTGGCTGTTCAATTTGCTTTAGGCAGCCAAAGATTTATTATTCAGGCTATTCCGGATTTTAAGTTATCAGTCTGTAATCAACTAAGGGATTTAGTCGAAGGAGTATTTGTGGCAACTCATAATATCATATTTCACTGAGGAGTCGAGATAAAAACAATAAATATCTTACAATTTATTGTTAAGCTTTTACAAAATTAGTAAATAACCTTACCAAAAAATTTCAAAACACGTTCGATGCGTTGCATTTTGAAAAAATACTTATTCACTCAAAGAAATACAAAATTTATTCAGGCTCGATTCACATTGTGATGCTGTTGACAATTCAGTCTCGAGCCCGATCTAATTTTAATATTCTGACACAAGAATCAGAAAATTTTCACTATCGTGTCGCGGTAGTTTCGATCTGATATCGCGCCGGTATCAGTTCGTCGAAAAGAATACACTAATGCTTATTTTGTTTTTTTATTGCAGGAGTGCAGCAGACAGGCAGACGGTCCACTTTATAGAAAGCGGTTACCTTCGCCTATAGACATTTACAACACCAAAGGTGGTACAAATGCGCTGCTGCTCTCTTAAGGGTCACTAGAACCTGGTCACTAATGCCGGAACACAACTCTAGGTTGTTATGGCGACATGCTTTAGACCAGGGGTGATAGCCATCCAGGCGGGCAAATGCCCTACCACCTGGAAACTTTTCAAAGCAAAGCTTTTTCAATTGCATTGGCAATACAGTACATTGACCCCAGTATGTCCCAAAAAATCAGATGGCGCTTGTTAAAAATAATTAGTTTTGAAAAAAAAAATGTCAGTTTAAGGTACAATTTTACATAAGACTAGAAACACACATAATTCGTTAATTTTTTATGTTTATTCATATATTATTGATTGTGGTTTTTATAAAATACTTTTTATCACATTAAAAGTGTGTAAATTTACATTTTATTTCATAAACAGGAACGAACTGTTTCTTTTTACAATAGTTCTATTTAAAATAAATATAATACAATACTTATAATAAACTATTACTACACTTAAAATTATTTTTTCATAAAAATAAACAAAAACGTGAATTTTGGACTTTTATATATTTATTATATTTTATATATATATATTGTACTAAAATTTGTTTACAACAAACGCCATAAAATTTTATAATAGACGCCGGAGGTTTGGGTCTCATCATTGGGTCATTCTGCATCCGTACTTTATTTATTTGTATATTATTTATTCCTGTTTCAAATCATCGAAAACGGGTGATTATCACAAAAGCATAGATGCTTTTCTTTTTGAAGAATGGTTTGGAAAAGTAATTCGAGAACTGCGAAGTGGTGACGTTATCGTGATGGATAATGCAAGTTACCATTCTAGGTAAATACTATTATGTGTATTTAAATGTTCGTTTACTTTTGTGTTTGATCTCTAATAATTGTCTTGATTTCATGCTCAATATAGTTCGACATATAGAATATATCAAATAGTATGAAATAAACAAAAATATTACTTTTATTTTTTTATATTTGATATTAAAGGCTACTAAGGCCAAAAATAATTGTTCAAATCCTACCTGCATGTGAATGATAAGATAACTTAAATTAAACTCCTACACTGTAAATCCAAAAAGAATTTTTAGAGATCTACCTGCATGTAATAAAAATAAAAACACCATTTAGAATTCCCTGACAGCCGCTTCTAGGTTATAAAATGGATTAAGCGATATTCACGAGATACGGTTATTGTTATTAATAAAGAGATGCCATAGAATTTTCGTCATTAGAACAAAGGTTCATAAAATACTTATTAAACTAAGCTTCTGCAGGTGAGCCTGTTCCATCGTAGTATATTTTTTTAATGTATGAGGACTTCATTAACTCTTATTTTTATTGCAAACAATTAGAACAATCTCCAACAAAGATTTGGCAAAAAAAAAATAAGAGTGGCTAGACTTGTAATAAATAGCTTACGTACCCTTGGATACGAAGGCTCACTTGATACAAAAAGTTAAGTCAGTGAAAAGCAATTATAGAGAATTTGTTACGGATGAAATAGCGAAGGATAAGAGCATTTCACTAAATTTATTATAATATTACAGATAGCTCTGAATCTGAAGATTAAAATATTGAAAATATATAATTGTAGTCAAGTTTGTGTAAATTAATTACATTTAAGCTAACCTTCCATATTTTTTTATAATAATTAAATAAAAAACCTAGTAAAAAAGGTTTGTCACTCCTGATAGAACGATGGAAAGGTCAATGTACTGTATTGCCAAGGAAAATAGAATGAACCCTAGTGGTGTACACACAGCGAGCCTGAACCGTGAACAGCATTATTTTGTGAATTGAACTTTATACTGTTCAGTGTGTTCATTAAGAATTTAAAGAACTCAACACCTCTGTACCTATTATTATTAAATATATTAAAATGTGTTATTATAGCGTAATAGAATAGAAAGATTTTTGTTAACGGTTATAAAATAAAAATACTTACCAATCTTACCACGTTCCCTGCATTTTGAAGAACATCTACCGCTACCGAATGTGGAACCCCTTCAACCGAGGTATCATTTACCTGTATGCGTAGAATAATAAATGAATTTATCAATGTCTACAAATTCCAATCAGCCTATTGCAAGGGCTGCTTTGTCGTCTTGGTCTTGGTGCTGACATTATAAAGTGCACTTTTGACTCAGTTATTTTGGCATACAATCGGATCTCGTTATCCTCTGGTGCGCCAGACTTTTTTTTTGAAAATAATTGCCTATCTAAAAATATTTATTTATAAAAGAAGACTAGACAATCCTAGGACTGGACGTCAGAACAGTCAGGACGTCTCCTATTATATTACGCGAGCTCAGTGCCTTTTCCCATACCAAAGTGCCCAAAATGCCTAAAGAAGATATCACTTCAAAAAACTAAAAACATACTCAGTTTTAAGTGGGCTTTTTCACTATATTTCACGCGAAACAAAACCGATGGTGCGTGCCCCTACCAAAAGAGTCAAATATATAGTCTATGAAAAGGAATTATTGATTTCTGACTAGAGCCTATTCGAGAGAAACGTTCAGAAGGGTGTTAGAAATCATTCCAAAAACCACCTCAATATTTATTCATAAGTATCGTATCGTGTTAATGGCAGTTTTTACTTAAATTTTGGCATTTATTTCGAAACTAAAAACTGATATTTCAATTTTATTGGTATAAAAGTTTAATGAAAACAATATTAAAATATCTTTTCCGGGAAAAGAAATCAATTTTTCAAAAAATATCAAACTTACGAAACATAAAACAAGAAAAGTTTATGAAAAATTACATTTAAGCGGGTTCTGTAAAGACTTTCTTAAGTACGTGATAAAAACTTCGTGAACATTATTTTAGCGACTTAAAAAGTATCATGAAAGAATATGGGTCATATCACATTTTGAATTCAAATAACTATATAGGCTTATTCTAAAGTTATAATATTTCTAGTAATACCTACCTATGTATATAATATGTAGAACTTAATTAATAAATTTGACCGTGGAAGACAAATAGCAGAAATGTGAATTGCCAAATATAAATCGCATTTAACTCTGAAAAGTTATATAGGTATATGGCACAGATAATAAATGTATTTCTCATTTTTTGACATTTTATTATTTGAAACACAATTTTTTAGACTAATGTGACAGAAATTGAAAATCTATCTATAAATAGTCAAAATACCCAAGGAAAGTGGTAACACAAAACTGTTTTAAATAATCTTGTAGGTCATACGAAGATCATATAAATAGTATATATATACATATTATGTACTTACTTGTAGCAATATATCGCCTATTTGCAATCGCCCGTCCTTCTTGGCCGAGCCGCCTGCTGCTAATCTTGTTATGCTGACGTCACCGCCGGTCTCGCCGCCAGCTATGCTCAACCCCAGCCCACTCGCACCCCTTTCCAGAGTCACGTCAGCTATCTCCCACACGGACTCGCTGTCTGTGTCTGAAGGGTACTGTGGGGAAAATCCACACATAAATCTATCTTTATTCGGTTGGTTACTAGCACGTGAAGGGATATGTCGATGATACGAGATAAGAATTAAAATGGCTGAATTATACATTGTATGATGTAAGATTATTCCTTTAATACTTGTCTCTTACTATTGTCTAACCCCTATTACTTTGTGACAGGAAATTTGTTGAAATGTATGCACAGCATTGTCAACTTTTTGCCTGAATGTTTTGATAAGTTTTATACTAACTTTCATCTTTCAACGAGAATGAATATAGGATAGTTTTATCCCGAAAAATAGTATAGATGACTAATGCGATGTCGGTATGAGAGTAAAGCCGCATGGAAGCTCTACTTGCTTTATAAAAAATACAACTGACAATGAGAGTATATTTGAACAAAAACAAACCCATTTCTATAACAAGGCAACATTATTAGCATAAGAATTTTATTACGCACGTAATAAAAGCTAATGGTGGACATAAAAAGGCATGAACGGGGGATGTAAGTAGGTGTACCGTAACTCCACGCATACCTGCAAAAACATCGAACTTTCCGTTATCAATGATCCGTGACCTAAAGGTACTCATACACACGCTAATAATAAAGTATACTTAGAAGCATGCTTAAAACTAACATGCTCCGCAACTGTTCACATTTGCTAGGAATAATTATACCCCTAAATAATAATCCTCATGCTGATAAGCAAACCTATGCAAACAGCTCAAAGTACGCCCTCTTCCACCCGCGCCTCAGGTAGCACGCTCAAAAATCACGACTGTTGATTTTTCAGCATGCCCAAAATAAGCAAGCTCATTGCTAGCAATGCCTTGACACTAATGCTCTTTATATATTCAATGTACTCTTTGACAAATGCCACTAAGTAGCAATTGTTGAATAATGGCATCCCTTCGCGCTAATAATGAACACGTGTGTCATGTGTCATGTTAATCTTAATCCTTTTGCTGATAACCAAACTTGTTCAGACTCGCTCGAAGGATGTCACCTTCTAACCGCGCCTAAGGTATCATGCTCGGAACTCGAACGAGTGGTGATTTTTCAACATACTCGAAGTAAGCATCCTCATTGCTAACAATGATTTAAACACACATACCAGTAAGTAGCAATTGCTAAACAATGGCATGCTTCCGTGCTATTAATAGGCAAGTGTGTCAGAACCTTTAGGCTTCAATGTTGGTTTAAAACACGTGTCTAGCAAATAAAGTAAAATATCCTACCATGCCGTTACGTAGAAAACAAAAAAAGTATAAAGAAATTCTGCCGGATACCAGTGTACATAACTACACACTCGTCTGTCGAAAGCAAAAAATATTTTAACGATGAAAATGCCACCGCGTTACCGGTTGGCTAAACTTTTCCTAAAAGGAAAATGGGTGGAAACGGCCTCAACCCAAAAAAGGTTAATGATTTGCTTTGTAAATTGTTAAAATGTAGTCATGGATTAACAAACGTTTTTGCTTTAATTTGTTACTTCAATATTTATTAATTGACTTTATTAAAGAGTTAGACTTGTTTTTGAAGATATTGATATAGTTAATGACTGTATAGAGCTTATAAAACTTATAATTTTGTTGAAAATTAAATTAGCCTACCTTTAACGGTATGAACGTTTGTCATATTCATGCGGTTATGTGAAAAATTATGTTATAATGCTTAAAAAACATTATATTTCCATCTCGAAATATAGATTAAAAGGTTTTTTTATTGAGTCGAATTTTCCTTCTGATAGACTTAGAATATAAAGAGTATGAATTCAAAATTAAATATGCCAAACATATTTTTAGTCATAAGTTTCCAAGATCAGCCATGACATATAGAAAACATTAACCAGATTTTTTTAAGATAAATAGGTTCGCGTTTGATCACGACCACGCCTAATATTAGACGATGATGCGGTCAAAGATGGAGTACGCTTACCTAGAAATACCTATGATGTACCTAGAACAAAACCATAGGGATTGTTTTACATGTACAATACTCAAAACAGTTAAAAATACTGCCCAAGTTCGACAAAGAAAAACAGTTAAAAAAGAAAAACATCGTCAGCAAAATGCGACGCAACGCAAACATAAATTGACATGCAAATTAGTGACAACAACTCGCCCAGAGTACTAAAGTAAACATTTGTGACAACGAAATTTCTCCTCTGTTACTTTATTCAAGCAATTAGTTACGATTGCACTTTTTGTGGCTACGTTTGTGTTCGCTGAGCTTTTTTTTCAGAGTCTGAAGAGTAATTTATCTAATAGACTACAAAGTACTTCAGATTACAGCAGACCTCGGTAATCCAAACATCGAAAATTTCCTCCCATTTGGATCTACGGAGAGCTCGCAATATAAGTATGAAGAATCTATGTGTTAAAATAAGGTCGTGTAACTTGGCACTGGCACCTCAGAAGTCATGTTACATTTGAATATTTTTGACACCACATGTTTTGATATATTCTTCTGTCCTCTTATGTCTTGCCTTTTATCTTTTCATTCGTGTAACACTAATTAATACATTATAGTATATTAATATCCTTGTTTGTGCTTATTTGAATAATGAAAACAGACCACTGCCGATCCTAGTTTATCTACATGGTAGCAGAGCGTTTTATTTTCAATTAATTATTGCTACGAAAACCGTAGTTTATAATATATATATATAAATATATAATTGAAAAAAATATGCACGATAAATGAGCACGGAAGTTTCTGGCGACGGAGGTAACCACGAAACCTACACAAGGATGGCAGGTACTAGCAGCAGTGTTCCTAATTTTGAGAAATTAGATGGTTCGGCGAACTACTCCACATGGAAGGTACAAATGGGGTTATTTTTAATAACTGAAGACCTATGGGAGTACGTAGAAAGAACGCCACCAGATACGAATGAAACAGCATGCAAAAGAGATAGCATAGCTCGTGCCAAGATACTATTAATGGTTAAACCGCATTGTTTGATACACGCAAGAAAAACTAAATCTGCAAAAGAGTGCTCGGAGGCGATTCGCATCACTTTTGAAGCTAAGGGTGTAAACAATAGATGTCGTCTCCTAGTTCGTTTAGTAAATCAAAAACTCTCCAATTTCCACTCGCCGCGTAACTACATTACTGAGATAATGAGTATCGCCCAACAACTTGAAGACATAGGTAAAGAGGTAGATGACGAGTTATTAGCTGCTCTCATACTTCAAGGATTAGGAGAGGAGTATATGCCAATGAGAATTGCTATAGAAAACAGTAATATAGCTATTACCACGGATTATGTTAAAACGAATCTATTGCAGATACAAGACCAAACGAGTGGTAATAGAGAGCAAGAGTTGCCCTCAACAAGTGCGCTTGTTTCAACGAAAAAGAACTTTTCTGTCAACAGCGCAAAAAAGAAGTTTCAGAAGAAAAAACTTAAATGCTTTATATGTGGTAAAGAGCACAAAGCAATTAGTTGTCCACACAACTCGACAATTAATAATAGTAGTTATGAGAAGGTAGCTAACAATATCGCACTTTCGCACTCAAACCCAAAATGTCAATCCAGTAGAGATTGGATAGTGGACTCAGGAGCTTCCACACATATGACATGTCACAATGACTGGTTTGCTGATTACAGGGCTTTTGAGGAGCCAGTGCCAGTAATATGTGCGAATGGTGGTAGAGTAAGAGGCGAAGGTCGTGGAGACGTATGTACGAGTAGAGAGATAGGCTACAATGTGAGTGGAGTACTGTATGTTCCTGAGTTAACTGTGAACTTGCTGAGTGTAAGTACGATGGTTGAAAGAAACAAAGTAGTGGTATTTTCAAAGCGAGGTTGTGAGATTTATGAGGATAATGACTGTGAAGTGAAAGGTGTAGTAAAACATGCATGTAAGATAGATAAAGGAGTCTATAAACTAAAGCGCACAGATTCTAATCTCTGTTTGATGTTTCAGTTGTAAATACAATAGAAATAGATTTTGATGTTTGGTACCGGCGGCTTGGTCATATTAGTCCTCACAACATGAAAATTCTTCGAGATAAAATGGCTGAAGGTATTAAATTCAAGGAACCTGAGACAGTAGAATGTGTTTCGTGTCTTAAAGGTAAGCAGACTTCATTACCTTTTCCAAAAAAGAAAGCCAAACGAGCCGCTGAAATTCTTGAATTAGTACACAGTGATATCTGTGGACCGATGGAAACCTCATCATTCTCTGGTGCAAGATATTTTTTAACTTTTATTGATGATAAAACAAGAAAAACTTTTGTATATATTTTACGTGAAAAGAGTGAACTTTATATTAAATTAGTAGAGTTTAAAAATTTAGTCGAAACTCAAACTGGAAAACGTTTAAAAACACTTCGTAGTGATAACGGTAAGGAGTACGTAAATAAAAAGGTTGATGAATTTTTAAAAGAAAATGGTATTGTTCACCAACTAACTGTGGACTATACACCGCAACAAAATGGAGTCTGTGAGAGAGCTAACAGAACCATTGTTGAACGAGCCAGAAGTATGATGGAAGAGGCACACTTACCGAAGAATTATTGGGCAGAAGCTGTCAGTACTGCAGTTTATCTAAAGAATAGGTCACCTACTATAGCTGTTAAAGACATGACACCGGAAGAGGCCTCGACTAACAGAAAAGTAGATTTAAGTCACTTACGAACTTTTGGAAGTCGAGCTTTTATGCACATTCCCGATCAGAAAAGAAAGAAACTTGATCCAAAGAGTGTGGAATTAGTTTTTGTAGGGTACTGTGAAACAACGAAAGGGTATCGTCTGATTCATCCTAAGACATTAAAGCTGTATAAAGCGAGGGATGTTATATTTTTCGAAAACCAGAAGGCAAAAATAGAGGTTCAGACGGACAAAATGCAAGCTAAGTTTGAAGAAGCAGTACCACCTGTAAGGCATATACCGGCTGTAGAGTCAGATTCGGTTAGAGAGGTGCAAACGGCAGATGTTCTAGATAGATCTGAAGAAGTTGTTCCTGGTCGTGATACAAATATAGAAATAGTATGTGCTAGAGAAGAAGGAGGTAATCGTCTCGAAGATATAATGATGAGAACTGTCCCTACACCTCCACCTACGTGTACTGAAATTGAAGTGGAGTCTTCAGAAAGAAGATACCCACTTAGAGAGAGAAAGCCTAAAGAGTACAAAGACTACATACTGTATCACGCAGCAAATGAAGTGATGGATGAACTTATGACTGTAGAAGAAGCTTTATCTAGTGACGACAAAGAAGAATGGCAAAGAGCTATAGAGTCAGAATTGAATTCTCTGAAAAAGAACAATACGTGGAGCTTAGTAGATACTGCATATGGTCACCTCGTTGATTCAAAATGGATTTTTAGAATCAAGAAAGAGGCAGGGAAGATACGATATAAAGCGAGGTTAGTAGCACGAGGTTTCACACAAGTGAGAGGTGTAAATTACAATGAAGTTTTTTCACCAGTTGTAAGACATAGCACACTCAGATTACTACTAGCTCTTGCTGTAGAGCATAATTTAAAAATTGGTCACATGGATGTTGTGACTGCATTCTTAAACGGTGATCTTAACGAAAAAGTCTATATGAAGCAGCCTAAAGGTTTCGAAGAAAAAGGAAAAGAGAGTTACGTGTGTCTTTTAAACAAAGCACTCTATGGTCTAAAGCAAGCTCCAAGAGCATGGAATGAGAAGCTCAATGAGGCTTTACTGAACTTGAGTTTTAAAACGTCAGAGAATGAACCTTGTGTTTATATTCGGAAGACATTAAGCAGTTTAATGATTATTGCTGTTTACGTAGACGATCTTTTGATATTTTGGAATGATGAGAAGGAGTTAAAACTCATCAAACAGGAATTACAGAATAATTTCGAAATGAAAGATTTAGGAAAAGCAGATATTTTTTTAGGTTTAAAAATAAAACAAGATAATGGAGTCGTAAAAATTAATCAAACTGAGTACTTAAAGAAGATTCTTGAAAAATTTGGAATGACCGATTGCAAGAGTGTGAAGACACCACTAGACACTAAACTGAAGCTAGTAAAACCAGAAAGAGAAGATTATGTTCCACCAAGTGAGTTACCATACCGTGAGCTAATTGGTTCATTAATGTACTTAGTTGTCTGTACGAGACCAGATATAGCTTATGCGACAAGTTATTTGAGCCAATTTAATAACTGCTACGATCATACACACTGGGTTGCAGCAAAGAGGGTATTGAGGTACTTAAATGGAACCAGAAACTTTCAGTTAGTCTATAAAAAAACTGGCAAACCTTTGTTTGGTTATGTGGATGCAGACCACGCGGGAGATATATGCGACAGAAGGTCATATAGTGGTTTTGCATTTATATTCGCAGGAGGGCCAATTTCGTGGGAGTGTAAGAAACAAAAGACTGTTGCAATTTCAAGTGCAGAGGCAGAATATGTGGCCTTGGCAGAAGCATGTAGAGAGTCAGTATTCCTTAAAAGGTTGTTTACTGAGCTAACGGAACAGGACATGAATAGTGTGGTCTTGCTGAGTGATAGTCAATCAGCAATAAGGATTGCAGAGAATCCGATGCATCATCAGAGCACAAAGCATATAGATGTCAAACATCACTTCATCAGAGAAAAAGTGAACTGCCGCGCAGTAGTATTAAGGTATGTGGCGACCCAAGCGATGATGGCTGACATGTTAACGAAAGGTCTTTCGAGAGAGAAGCTCGAGTGCTGTGTGAAAAGACTTGGCTGCGAGTACACAAGTTAAAGGGGGGTGTTAAAATGAGGTCGTGTAACTTGGCGCTGGCACCTCAGAAGTCATGTTACATTTGAATTTTTTTGACACCACATGTTTTGATATATTCTTCTGTCCTCTTATGTCTTGCCTTTTATCTTTTCATTCGTGTAACACTAATTAATACATTATAGTATATTAATATCCTTGTTTGTGCTTATTTGAATAATGAAAACAGACCACTGCCGATCCTAGTTTATCTACACTATGTAACAAGGTGTTATATTTTTTTATAGAAATTTGGAATCATTTTAAACGTGAGATAACTTATTAGTTACCCATTAAAAACCAGCTCTGAATTGAAAGTCACTGGAAGTCCTTCCAAATCAACAGCTCGACTTCAGAGTCCAGAACATAGACGCGAGGTCTCGGGGCTGAGTGTCTTCTATCGGATACATTTCGTGTTCCCTAGAATTGCACGAGCTGATTCTCCATCCCCATTTTACCATCGGACAACCAGAAGCACTGGTTTGCGCCACCGTTACATGGTGGAAATACCACCAGTCAGAACCAAGCATTTCGCTTCATCTTTTCTGGTGTGCACTGCCGTAGAGACAAATACAATCTTGATGTCTTCAAGTCACGAGTGAATAGGTATTTTCTAGGTAAGCGGGCTCCATCCTAGACTGCGTCATCACTCAATATCAGGTAAGACAGTGGTCAAACGTAAACCTATATTTACAAAAAAAAACAAATAACTGATATGCCAACCTCATTTGCCCATAAATGAGGATGACACCTCTCATAATCCTCAATGCGATGTACAGCCCCAAGCTAATAACAATGCCTGTGTCTATTACTCGTATATATTATAATGTACTCTGTGGTCTGTACTGTCTTACTTTTTTACTTGTACTGTCAATTTCCTAACAATTTTCTTTTCTTTCTACTTGCTTACACTTTTTTAAGGAATTATAAATTAGAAGCATTGTTGTTTGTCGGGAGGTGTTCAATGACAAGTAAAAGGTTTTGTCTCAGAATCTACGTAGAGCACTTTACATAGACGAAGACAAAGTATTATTATGATTCTAACATTATTTCCAAGAACTAAGGTCAAACATTGTTGGAACGCAACTGGTTTATGAGATCTGGAATCTACAATAACATTGATTGCATAGTAGTTATTATTAATTTGTTATCTATTGCTAGCACTGTTCCTTGTACTGGTTATCCATAGAGCTACAAATTGAATCATTCTGCTAAGCGATTGTGATAATAGGTTACATACATACTTTATTAAGGCCCCAGTAAATATTACTATGCTATAAATTCAACTTTTGTATAGTAAAAGTAACAAATATGTGACATAATATTTTCTTAAATTTTCGTCACTTGTATACATAATAAAACTACGATTTAACGGTTTAAGCCCGGTAATTTATTTGATTTTTGTTATTCCGACGTTTCGACTACTTTTCAGCGGGCGTGATCACGGAAAACAAAGATGTCAAGTGACAACGAGTATTGTTAAAGTTTTTATTTAGCCTACGTCCAACTTGTTCATTTTAATGAAACTGAACGAATTTTACATTAAAAAAAAACAAAACTGACGTCAAAATAAAAAGCAAAAAATAAATATTTTTAAAACATCTTAAAGTCGGTGCCAAGTAAAACAACAACAAAGCAAAACATACTTTTACTAAGTATGTTTTGTTTATGAGCGTGGGCGTTCTTCAACAGGGGTTGCTCTCGATTTCCTTGGGATCCACTCATCTGATCCTGACTTGGTGACAATGGAACCACCTCAGGAGGGTACTCTTTCAAAAGAAGTTGTGTGTGTGGGCAGTTCACACGCAGTAGAAGTGAAATAAGTGTGAAAAGGGGTGGGAGGGATTCTAAATTTCGTAACGTCACTTTTCATATATCACATCGTTATAACATATTTAAGTTTTAAAACACGAAATTTGAAGTATTAACGAAAAACTTCAAACATTTCCAACTCTCTCTGTATAAGCAGTGTTTAAATTATTAAATATAATGTATTCTACCTCATTCTCTCGCAGAATTAGTCCTATAGATTTATGTGTTTATCTCTTTTTAGTGTCACTTTTTCGTTACATCGAGTTGCAAATCAGAACGATTCTAAAGAAAGTTGACTTAAATTTTTTTTTGAGATTCGGTCCATAATTAATATGCGATTATCTTAACCATTGATCCAGTGGGACTTCTTACGTTTACTCTATATTTATTACAGTTTCCATTTTTTTTATTACCAACCTAAAATGTTCCTCTTCTGGGCTTGGTCCTCCCATTATAGGGGAATGGACAGTATACCCGCCACACTTGTCCAAGGCAGTTTTGACACATCGGTTATCTCGATGTACAGGTTGCATCACGGTGTTTTCCTTCACTATTGTTAGCATGTAGTAATTGTAACAATATACACATTAGATCAGAAAACTACCTAAGTGTGCATGCGTTCCGGCCAGGATCGAACCCGCGCCCTTTGAGTTTGGGACGAGTGCGCTAACCATTACACTACCACGACTAAAAAGATTTTCATTTACCTAGTGTTAATGTTAAAAATGTGTTAGTGTTAATGTTTTAGAACTGTGGTGCTTTGAAACTTATCTACAGAAACGAAATGGTTGGATTTGTTGTGTTGGTAACATAATAGACTACCTGGTAGCTTCCTGTGCGCCGGCCTGGACTCTGCGCCGTCTGTTCGTGTCCACACTCGTAGTTTCCCACGTTTGCTGCGAACAAACACACTTTTATAACGTGACCTATTTACTTTATACAATGCCAGACTTATATAACAACATTGCCCTGCATACATATATACAAAGTTGTTCTTGGTTTACTCAATTTACGACACAGCTATATGAATTTATCAATCATCTAATCAAGCAATTTATATCCTTGTAAACCCAAATATAAGAGCTTATCGTACTCATCTATATATTAATACTTGAAGCAAAAACAGCAAAAACTTTGTACCTTTTTTTATGAAAATTGCGGGGACGGAGGAGTATGAAATTTTGCACACGTATAGTTTATATAGAAGAGGGCAGAATGCTTTTTTTTTTTACTTATGCATAAAAAATACATTAAATCAATAAAAAAAAAACATTACACACCCTACCATGTATTTGACACACACACGCATATATACTCTTTTGTTTATTGTTAAAGTCAAATTAACAGTATAGCCTTGGCGAAATCTGTGATTATAGATGTATATATAGTCTTTGACAACAGAACCTTAATAATGTTCAAACTTATCATTAAAATTAATTATTACGGTCAAATTTCGACCACGGGCGACCACTAGCAAGTATAAAAAGGTATCTAATATTTCTACATATTTTTAGTGGCATTTTTTGTACTTGTCTATTGTTCCTAATAATTGTTATGGTTTCGGGTCAAAACTCATTGTAGACACTATAAAAGGCACGCAAAAGGTTTAATGAGACTAGTCTAAAACAGCCTTCTCTTGATTTTTTTATACAAAAACACACACTAAACTTACAACTACCCTTTCATAATTTAAAAAAAAAATTAGACCAAACCGTTATAAACTGAAATTTTTAATAAGTTTTTAACTACGTTAAAGTAACCATATTACGTACGTTACGTAAGTTACGATGAATCGATATCTAGTTTACAAAAGGAACCAACTATCAAGATGAAACATTAAAATACTGGGATTATCATTTCCAGTATTTTTCATTCATTACATGCTAATATACTTATATATCTAAGTTTTAAACATTTTTCATAGTGTTGGGAATGTTGTAGTTTTTTTCGATACTTACATGAAATTACATTGAATTAAATTGTAAAAAATATTGAATTTTATATTTACAGATACAATGTTCCAACCCAGCCATACCGCTGTCACAAGACAGTACCTAGAGAGCTAATAGCAGTAAATCTATGAATATAGAGGCTAATTCTTTGTGCAAGTTGAGCTTCAAACTTCCGGTCACCTGCGACCTCTACCAGCTGCTTTACAGCTATTTAAATGCTTTTGATTGTTTCTATTTAATTTTAAATTTAGATTACATATTAATCTCTAGCGCAATCGTATAAAGGGTCTATCGTGTGTAAAAACCTTTATCTATTTGCTTCTATGTTGAGGAAAGTCCTAGTAAAATATTTGACAGCTACGTAATTCGATTCACAAAGTGCTTCGAAGGTAATAGCAGTATCCTGTTTCCGTGTAATGATGTCGTTGGTTTCGATCGTATCTGAATTCGGAATAGATTTTATTTGTTCTACGTACCTATAACAAGAGATAGGGAATAGATATCGAACTGTTTTGGTGACGGCTGATGATTATAAAATAGATATTATATACAACTGAAACGATTTCACCAAATCAACGAAAGCGTGCTTCCGTTCGTTCTTCTCCGTGCAGGAACGAAAAATGAACACAATTACCGGGGCCGGGCGGCCTGTCGTAAGTGGCGAAAAAACAACCCACAGTCAGGCGGTTGGGTATTTTTCCGTCTGGATGACTACCACCCTTGGTCTAGCGTATACCGCCATAACAACCTTGAGTTGTGTTCCGGCATTAGTGGTCAGGTTTCAATCTCCGTTCAGAGAGCAGCAGCACATTGGTAGCACCTTTGGTGTTACAAATATCCATAGGCGATGGTAACCGCTTTTCATCAGGTGACCCGGCTGCCTGTCTGTTGAAATCATACAATTTAAAAAAAGCGTAACAAGCGAGATTGCTGTTTCCACATTACCCCAATTCTTTCCCTGGTGAGAATGTCCACAAAAAATATTTTTTTTCTATTAGGAATACAGGCAGTACTCAGGCCACAATTCAATAGAATTGTGGTTCAACTAAAAGTCTTTATTTAAATTTTGCCAACTTTTCCTTTTCAATAGAGTCTGATATTCTGTTATTATTTCTTTATAAAGAAAAAACCTTTACTTTCGTTGAATAAATACTTGCGGACGATAAGGTACGCAATTCTCTGAAATGAACTTGTACAGCCAACTTTATTAGAAATTTGAATGCCTCTAGCATGGTCTAAATTTGAGACTTTAGCGTCACAGTCTATTTTGATATTAAATGACATTCACTTTAATATTAAAAGTAATATGCATTCATTACGAACATATTTTTTGAACTTAAACCTATCATGAAATAAGAATACTATGTATGACAATCATATTTTTTGCTGCGCGATGAGTATGACTTTATATAATAATTTGTCAACTGAGCAGCTATCTATTACGAATTCCGAAGATCCATAGAATTCTGTGAGAGTCATTTGATTATTTCTGCTGTGCAATTTTAAAACATAGCAAATGCATTTCAAGAAATTTTACCCCCAGCCAAAAAAATAAATAATTGGAACAAATGTCATATCTAAATTATTTATGAAGTTTGGGTATCATATTTTCTTAAGTTTTCGCGACTTGTATACACAATAAAACTACGTTTTAACGGTTTAAAGCGCGGTAATTTATTAGATTTTTGTTAATCCGACGTTTGACTGAAAAGTGGCCGAAAAGGTTTTACCGTTAAAACGTAGTTTTATTAAGCTTGGGTATGATATTTTGATACAGTTGTTAGATATTTGAACATAATACATCAGCATATGCTTAAAACCAGGAATGTAGGCGATACACCCGTCCGCGTCGTAAACTTTTTAGCTACCCTGATGTTGCACGCCCACTGTAGGGCCATGGTAAACTCTCGAATTTTGCCATTGTTTACGCTTTCTGTGAAATAATAATGAAGAAGTCACCTGAAAAGTTTTAAAGTAGTGAAGTAAAGTAATGAAGTGAAGTGAAGTATTTTTATAAATATTATTTTTGTTTACCTCATTTTACGAAAATAAGTCCCACATTATAAGGGTTAATAAGACAGTACATGCAGAAACATTCATTTAAAAACAACAATGTCTACCAATTGATGTGTCTATCGACAAATAGATATGAAATCAAGATTTTAAGATCTCCATCAATTTACAAATGATTGGTTGTTGTTAGATAACTAATATAATAAAGTAATGGAAATAATTTCTATAGTGGAACGATAAAAGAATTTTTGATTGATGTTCCTTGGAAGAAATGATCCAGTGCGTAATGTCCCAATATTACAAGAACCGCTGATTCAAGAAATACATAATCCAGCGGCATGAAAGGAAAAGAAAGATAGATTATTTTCATCACAGTCCGAATGGTTGGAGGTTATTTTATTAAGACCTTTTATAATTGAAATTTATTATGATTTTTTTAGGATTTTTGGGAAAAACGAAATCATTAATAAAATCACCGTCTGGCTGTATATTTAATGCTAAAAAAACTACTGGGTTTATATAGATTAAATTTGCATGAAGATATATGTTACAAGCCGCTATAATATAATCTAGTAATATTGTAAACTTAAGCAACATTAACAAATCAATGTGCGCTGCCGGGAAGGATATTGTATGACAGATTTTTCAAATCACAATAATATTTATTAGGGATTTTTTATTTATGTCAATATGTTGTGTAAGTTTTTTTTATTGCAGGAGATCAGCAGACAGGTAGACGGCCCACTTGATGGAAAGCGGTTACCATCGCCTATGAACATTTGCAAATGCAAAGTTGCTACAAATGCGCTGCTGCTCTCGTAAGGGAAACTGGAACCTGGTTACTAATGCCGGAACACAACTCAAGGTTGTTATGGCGAAATACTTTAGACCAGGGGTGGTAGCCATCCAGTCGGGCAAATGCCCTACCACCTGGCTGTGGGTTGTTAAGTCGCCTCTTACGATAGGCCGTCCGGCCGCAAGAAATTGTATTCTTTCTCCGTTCCTGCACGGATACTTATTTACTTGTAACTCTAATTACAGAACTAAGGGGCACAAAAACAGTCTTAGTGGTACAATTTAAAAATATTAATACTGTACATTAAATATGAACATGACGTTTAAACAGTTTAATCTATAGGAAATTTTGTATTAAATTATATATAGGGTTCCGTGACCTAATGACACATTTGCTACACATTTCTCACTCTTGTGAAAGCATGCAATGTGGATTGACACTACAGATTTTTATTAGTTTTCGTATTTTATTAGACGACGCAATTAAAGTTGACATTATCAAAAAGCTATTACCAAAAGGAAGCCTGCAATCAGACCGCCTATCTTCCATCTACATTTAATTATGTAAATTCTACCTGAAAAGTCAAGGACTGCGTAATATTATACGTTCTACAAACCTCAATTATAAACTTCCATGAAATAGTACATCATAGCTAATGAAAACCTCGCATATTGACTGGCATATAAACATCCTAAAGCAGTCATTTATAATTAAGCGTCGTATATTATAGCAGTCTTCACTGAAATTTTGACATTTATTATCGAATCACGAACAGGACCTTAAATTTTATTTATTGATATATGTTTGTATAATTATATTACTGTTATTTTTACAATTTATTTCAGAAATTCTACACAATAGAATAGCCTTATAAATATGGATCAACATATAATAATGCTGCGAAATTAAACGCTTCGCACAGAGTATGCACAGAGATTTATGACGCAATATTACACTGCACACTGTGCTCCGGATATAAACCGTATTAGGAAGTGCTAGTAGATACATTCACGGCTAACAACAGCCTGGATTTAAGGTTAAATCGCTATATTATAATTTCCTGCTTTTTACTGAATAAATGCAGTAGGATAATATAACTCCGGAAGTATTATACATAGTTCTTAACTTTTTATTTAATTACTTATTACCTTATCTCACGTGAATTTGGAACTTTATAATTTTTTCATTTTATACCGTTTAATAAACTTGAAAATGAAATTTAAAAATCAGTAGATATCAAAATACTGAACTTAAAATACATTGTACTGTTCAGGTAGAAATAGACAGTTTGACTAAAACCAAACTGATGTTCAATCTGTCAGCCATACACTGGGTTGTGGGAGAGCAGCGTAAGTAGTAGCCTAAGTCTGGCAATTGCAAGCCCACCTATATATTTTTA
Organism: Dendrolimus kikuchii; assembly: GCA_019925095.2. Taxonomy (NCBI): domain Eukaryota; kingdom Metazoa; phylum Arthropoda; class Insecta; order Lepidoptera; family Lasiocampidae; genus Dendrolimus; species Dendrolimus kikuchii. The sequence continues at coordinate 16,259,641 of CM034395.1, read as the reverse complement.
CAGCAGATACGCCTCTTTAATATTTCAATGTGGGATTAGTTCCTCCAAACAAGCTTTCTCTGAAGTATAGATTGAAAAGGGTGACTGGAGAATACCTCCACGTCTCCTTGTCAGATGACTAATTAATAATAATAACAGTCTGCAAACGTTGGGCTCGTCCTCCCACTATATGGGAACGGACAGTATACCCTCTACGCTTGTCCTAGGCTGCTTGACAGGTTTGACACATCCGTTATCTCGACGTGCAGGTTTCATCACGATGTTTTCCTTAACCGTTGTTGCACGCGGTAAATATAACGATATGCACTACAAGTCACTGACAGGTCAGAAAACTGCCTAAGTGGTGCATGTGTAAAGGCCTGAGCCTGCTGAGACACCGGTTGTGAATTTGTGGACTGTACTTTGATTAATGCTTGAAGAATAATGAACGGTTTATATAGATATATGGTTTTATTGCTTTACTACCAGTAATTACAAATTAATTATACATGTATGGTGCGCGCGCGTTGAGGTGAGAGGATCGTTAGCAAAAGTGGTTTTATGATATGTGACACCGGCCGATGCGCCGCGTCGCTCCCGCCGCAGCTGCCGCCCCGCGCCAACTGGTCCAGTTGCTGGCTGCAGCCGTAACAGCATGCGTTCCGGCTAGGATTCGAAGTCGCGCTCTTTGAGTTTGAGACGCGTGCACTAGCCATTACGCTACCACAACTTACTGATGACTGATTGGCTAAGTTAATTGTCCAACCCAAACCGCATAGGTAAAAATTTGAAACCTGGGCTACTGCCCTGTTAAATCGAATCTAAAATAGTTTCGAGCCTTCGGTTCTTTTCGTCGAATATCATCATGAGCAGTTCAAGGAAAAGAAGAAAAAATAAGGCACCTAAAAACTGTTAATATTAAATATTTTTTATAACTCTTAATATTATGATTTTCCTTTAAATAAATGTTTTGTATGTTTACAGTGTCATGTTATGTAATGAGTAGTACTTGTTTATGAAACTATTAATTACAGCCATCAAACACTGTAATTTGTAAAGAGATCGTAAACTGAATTTGTGGTTATTTGAAAATATGATTCAACCTCTTCTACAGAGATGTTTGACATTAGTCAGTCAACTTTAACAAAAAAGTAAAAGACATACAGTGTAGAAGCTCAGAAGCACTTAATTATTGTTCTGGGTATAGAAGTCTCTAAAGCGTATGTCAGCAATCGTTACCTATATTTATTTATATAACATATATAAAAGTCTGATTTCACAGTCACAATTTTCTTGATATATGTTTTATCATGACGCACCTTAAAAACAAACCACCACAAAACAAAAATACCAAAATTTACTACAGTGCAGATAGAAAAAATAATTTTGTTTGCCAACACTTTTGTTGTGGTGATACCGTGCTTACCACAAATAATCGACCTATTCACAATGAATTTCAAAAAACATGATTTTTATTTTATTTATTAAGCTTGCTAATATTCTGAGTGCTTGAATTGAACAATTGATATTATATGCTTACATTAAATATATCTATAGAATACATTTAATATAAGACCATCACCATGTGGTGATGATCTTATTTTAAATGTACGGTCTCTTACAGGCAAACATAACTAAGCTAGTTAATAACTAGCTTAATATTAATGAAATATACTATAAAATCAGGGTAAAACGTTAGACTTAAGTTTTGTTAATTAATACATACATACATAACTTCACGCCAGTTCCCTTGCGGGGTAGGCACGAATAACAGAGCGCCATTCAGGCTTATTCTTACACAGCTCACTTGCTTAATAATTGCAATTGCAAGTGCAATTGCTTTGTTAATTAATAATGAGTGAATATATATTTTTTTTAATTGCATAAAGCGTTATGATATTATGTTTCTAAACTGTTCATATTACTATGTAACCTACATATACGAGGAATAGGCGAGTTGAAACCAACCAATATTCCATCTGATATAGACAGAACACAGCACAATGGAAGATGGATATTAAGAGAAAATATTAACGAATGGCAATCTAACACACTCTGTAATTACAATTGGAGTCACCAGAGATAATCCCTATTATTATTATAAATGCGAAAGTAACTCTATCCGTCTGTGTGTTCCGTTTTCACAAAAAGACTATTGGATCGATTTGGCTGAAACTCGGTACATATGTAATTTTAACACCGAGGGTCGCCAAAGGATATTTTTTATACCGGATAATGGGATAGATTTATGTAAAAATTATCCCGGAAACTAGGATAGGTTTTGGTGATTTTGTCCATTTGGTCCACTGGGTTCACTGGTTCCACTGGGTCCACTGGTTCCACTAGGACCACTGGGTCCACGGGTTCCACTGGGTCCACTGGTTCCACTAGGTCCACTGTTACAGTCAAGTTCATTAATATATATGCATTGACAAGGATTCAAAATATTGTATGCTGTAGAATGTTAAAAAATGTCTTTACAATCTGTAGTTCATTAATATATCATCATGTAATCGGTTCAATAATATATGCCTGGACACTTTACAATAATTTGTGACCAGCCATATGATCAAATATAACTCAATAGCATAGGATTCAAAAATATCTAACTAGACAAATATTCATAAATATCCTATAGATATGGAAATGTCACTCAAATTGTCTTTTTTTGGAATTCATTTTGCAGTACCTAATATGCAAGTAATAATACATCGTTGCCAATACGTGCAACTGCCCATTGGGCAACGTCGCGTAACCAGCTAGTGTTTTTAGGTTTATGATGAATATCAATGTGTTCTACTTGTATTACTTAACTCGGTACTTGCAGAATAATGTATAGGAATTTAAAAAAAATAAGATTTTAGAAAACACATTTATTTTTGTGTTACTATGAAACTAAAAAAGAACTAATTTCTCTTAAAATTATTATCCTAAAATGGAATGGCACATCAACGAAATAAAAACACTTCCACGAACTTTTATACATTTTTTATAAATCAAATAAAATGGCTTCTTCTTTCAAGTTCCCTCACTGCTGAGGAACATGACTTTGATGGCAGTGAACAATTACTCTGTTCCATCGAGATCGATTCTGAGCATAGTGGCTGGGCAAGTTTATCGATCGTTATCGATCTCAAGCTCTTCCAATATATAAACATTTGTTCTGTGAGCTGTCCACGGAATTTTGAGCATCCGATGCCAGCACTACATTTCCAAGGCGTTGATTTTATATCTCTTCGATGCCTTTATAGCCCAGGTACAGAAATATGGAGAAGACAAATGTCTGCACTAAGCGCTTTGCATGAACACGTTACCTTTGAAAAAACAAATGTATCTTTTCAACCAGTAACTAACGTTGCCAAACGCAAACTTTGAAAATTTAATATGTGACTGTTCCTCATAATTTAGACAAATTTAAACGTAAACCGTATTCAAAATATTTATGATTCCATCACTGCACACATAATTATGATCGTAATGCATACATATTATTGAATGGAGTCTGTCACATATTATTGAATTTAAAAGTTGACCATAAATTATTGATGTGTTTGATTGTAAGGACATTTTTGTAGTATTCTAATGCTTACATTATTTTGATTCCCTTCAATGCTTATATATTAATGAACTTGACTGTACCACTGGGTTCACTGGGTCCCCTGGGTTCATGTTATCTATTTTGTCATTTTTGACAAGTTTTGTCATTTATGTAGTTTACAGATAGACGGGAGATGGTCTAGTTTGCGATATAAAATGAAGTGAATCTTCCGGGGGCAAAAACATAAAAATTTAATACAATGTAACCTGTACCGCCTGTTCTTTAAACAAAAGACACGCAGTAGAGGTTGACCCGCGGCGCAGCCGCGTGGTAAACTCTAGTACTTAGATATATCACAATCCGTCCTTATGTATATAGAAAAAAAACCTACTTCAAAAACTAAAAAGTATAAAATAACTTATTTCTAAAGCTATTATTATTAATACATATTATCTAAAACATCTTAAAGTCAGTGCTTAGTAATTTTCAAAATATAGTAATTTTTATGTTTTACTTTGCACCGACTTCAAGATGTTTTAGATAATATATATTAATAATAATAGCTTTAGAAATAAGTTATTTTATACTATTTAGTTTTTTAGTTTTTGAAGTCGGTTTTTTTAAACGAAGTTTTTTTATTTTATTTGTTACTTTTTAGTGTCTAGCTATGTGTGGGTAGACCTACGAAAGGTGGCGCGCTCCTTAAAAAATATAGGTCCCAAGAAACCGGAACAAAAAAATGTTCGTAAAATGAAAACTACTTAGCCAAACTATGTTAAATTTTTAGGGGCCAAATGGCAGCTATTCCGCGCCGAACAAAAAAAGAATCACGTAAATCGGATCATAACTCTCAGAGTAATCGGTGTACATATGGAACGGAATGGAATTTTTTTTCATAAAATGAAAACTACTGGGCCAAACTATGTCAAATTTTAGGGGACCTAATGGCAGCTATTCCGCGTCGAATAAAAAAAGAATTACATAAATCGGACCATAAATCTCGTAGTAATCGGTGAACATACATAAAAAAAAGAAAAAAAAAGATTCCGACGAATTGAGAACCTCCTCCCTTTTTTGAAGTCGGTAAAAAAAGATTCCGACGAATTGAGAACCTCCTCCTTTTTTTGAAGTCGGTTAAAAATGTGAATTATAATTTCAATTCGACGTCTGATTATTTAAAACATATTTTTAAACTTCAATCAGTTATAGATTGAAACTCTTAATTGTTTTTCAATTACTTTAATTTCATGAATTTTATCATGTGTTCGGTCGGTTAATTTGCATATCGGTGTATATAAAGTTTCATTAAAGCGAAAACGCTTTTTAAGTTGGATGGTTTTCAATCAAACAATTAAGCCCAATGAAATCCAGTGCCAGCCCCAGTGCTCCTGTACACGCTTGATGTTCGTGATACGCTATTAGTTTACTTCCAGGAATTAAATACTAAACGACTGAGTTCAGTATAACTACCAGATATAGTAAGATAATATATAGTAGTAAGATAAGATAATATATAGTAAGATATAGAAATCCGTCATAAATACCTATATAAAGTAAAATTTTACTTACAATCTTCAGTGATCTGCAGCTCGATCTTATCCAGGTCTTCGACCTCATCGTCGTCGAAGTCAGTCTGGACTGTAGCGTCACGCGTATAGTTCTCCAGCGCGATGACGTCAAAAGACGCGCGCTCCTCGGGGCTGGGCGTGCGCTGATCAGGCGCGCATTGCGCGTCTTGCACCTCGTGCCGCGCGCGCTTGCATGCCGCGCACCCGCAAAGGGAGCCACGCACGCGCAGCAGCCACACTAGCCCAAATAGCGCCATCCACGTGGTCATGCTGTGTCTCCACCGAATCCCATCACAAACCCTTCACACACTCACTTACTGGGCTTAAATTCGACATATCTAATATCATATAAGGATTAATTAAATAAAAAACTGTTGTTAAGCTTCACATACAAAATCAATATTAATACGATGAGGGATAATCTTTCCTAGATAAAACATTGTTATCGAGAAACGAATTTCACTGATCTTTTGGAAAATATTTATTAAGTCTGGCGATAAATCTTGAGCGTAATTTATTTAGGGTTCCCTGTGCAGATAGAAAAAAAGCTATATCCTTACAAAATTGTCATATCCGTCCGTCCATTTGTCCGATATATGTCAGCCTTATTCTTAAAATCTATCAATTATATATGGACGAAATTAGATGAAGTCGTAGTGTATGGAGTATACTGTAATTACGATTAAACTAAAAATGAGGTCATCAATTTAATCTTTAGTATCTTAACTTAATAAAAAACACCGTCAAAGTCTACGGATTCCATTCATTATGTTGTGTATGTTCAATAACATACTTGGCCAATTTTATTAGATAACTAGCATATGCCCGCGACTTCGTCCACGCTTGACTTGAAATTTCCGCGGAATTTCCGGGACACAGCATCTAAAGAAGAATGTAAGCCATCGTTTTAGTGAAAACTGTGTCGAAATAAACTAATTTTTATGCACCCGAATAACTTCAAACCGCAAAAAGTATCACACATTTTATTACATAAAATTTGCTATCCATCAGTGAAAAAATCGCATTGGAATACGTTTTTTTTTTCAACCTGGCCATTTTAACTAATTTCCAGAAAAATTCCTGCGGAATACTCAAAATAAAAAGTAGCGCAGGTTTAAGTTCAAGAATTTGCTAGCCGCGCGAAAACCGCATCGAAATCGGCCTAGTAGTTTCTATGTGAATCTTGGGATTCACAAACCGACAAGAAATCTAAAAAAAATGCATCGTGTTCTCCGTTGTTTATATAGTCTACTCGAGTTGGTTTTTTTAATAGCTTCAGTGTACAGACACGGCATAATTAGATTTAATTAATGTAATTAATTAATTTTTAATTAATTAATTAATAATATTATAGATTTTATTATATAACTTTATTAAAACTATTAGTAAAATAAAATAGGAATATACTATTCAATTTGTCGAATCCTAGGTACACTTCAAAGTATCTTAGGTTGATCTACAGTCTCTTAAATAAAAATAAAAATATTGGCGTATCAAATTCAGATAGATCAAAATCCAAAGTTGCAAAGCACAAACAAATATTCTAACAAATACTTGTAAACACAAGTATGAATTATGATAAGAACAGGTATTTTAAAATTTTCTGAAATCCTGTAATACAAGTAAAGTACAATGAACTATCGAACTTCTAGTATATTATAAACGGAGGCACAATATACCTACAAGACGATATCTTAGTAGCGCATTAGCGTGCTAGCAGTCACATTAAAACGTTTGGTGGAAATAACTCGATCAAATGATAAACGACGCCAATAATTTGCAGCGCTCATGATATTAATAGCAGTTGTTACCGTGAAGGACTCATGAAAGATATCAATCCGTCACGAGCGATCGCCGAAATTCTCCTCGGGGAGTAAATTAATACTAAAAGATTGTAGGGGAATATTTCACCGTTATCATATTCCAACTTCTCTGAGGACACTTGATTTTCATCGTCATATTTCGGAATCAATATTCCTGTCGTGGCCATTTCTTACAAACCCAAGCGATATTAAAGTACGAAAATACGAGGAATCGAAAATTGACAGCCCTCGAAACTTAATGTGGAAATCTTTGAATAAGAAATGTTAATTTCTTATTCAAAGCCCTTGGTGTTTGTGAGCATTTTCGAGGCGAATTCTACGAACTTAACTTTGAAGGCTATTTTGTGATTAAAAAACTTTTAGCAAATAAAAGATTAGTCAAATATTTCAATCATTCAAAATTAGTTCAAACTAACTACTGGAGTAGTTTTGTAGTTAACGAAATATGGAATAAATTTAACAAAATTGCTCAAATCAAGTTTGATTTCTTACTGCCTGGCAATTAGTAATCTTAGGTGTTGCTGGAGTTTGACTTATTTTTGAATTGCAATTCGGTCTCAATCGGAGTTTTTAGTAGACTTTGAACCGTGCAGTATTGTTTTCAGTTTATTTACTTTTAATAAATATAGTATACAATTGGTGACAAATTAATATTAGTCGTGAGTTACTATTGATTATGTCTAATTTAAGCATGAATTGTGTATTTATTTGGGTTCGCCTTTCGCCAGGAGCCTATTTGCTTGTTTTTTTTTTTATTTCAATACGTATTCATGAATATTTACTGTGTTAAACACATATCAACTCGTGTCAAAGAAACAAGTGAGGTGTGTAAGAATAAGCCTAAATGGCGCTCTGTTGTTCGTGCCTACCCCGCAAGGGAACTGGCGTGAAGTTATGTATATATGTATGTATGTAAACACATATAAAACAGGAGAAGACGGACGTTATCAATCTTACTCTATTTATCGTGTTTGAAGCAAAGATGTATATCAAAGATCATTAATTATCAAAGATGTACGTACATATATATAAAAAGGATAATGAAAGTAGACGAATGAAAAAAAGAGAGTATGCCAGGAAAGTCGCAATTGGAGTTCTTTAGTTTCTACCTATTTCTATATGAAAGAGGTGTAAAGGTTTATATATCCTGTATGTAATTTTAAGTGATTTTGTGGATATAAATTTATAGTTTGCACAAGTAAAGACGTAGCAAAAACCAGTCTTTAATAAGGAAGGAGATTAGCTGTTAAAATATCGTACTACACAAAATTGTGAAGCCGCGTGGAATTAATGCTTCTTTGACCAGTTTTCCTTTTTCTTTCCACTGTATTTAATCTTTATACTTAAAACATCGTATTTTAATGAAAATATCTACTTTAATAAAAGTATATATTGTTAATATTTTCCATGCAAAATAAAAAAGTAACAGAAACCTAATTTTCGAACTTTTAAAAATATTTAATTTCAGGATTTCTAAAGGTAAAAAAGTACACTTATGGTCTCATTTTAATCTATATTTATCTTTGTGTGATTGTAAATATTTCTTAAGTTTACACAGTTATTTGGGGTCGTCATATCGTAGGTAGACAAGATATAGTCAAATCCTCAAAAATCATACTAATATTCCTTAATGACTTTTTAACAAAGTTAATAGGTAATAATAGTGAGATATTTATTTTAATCCGTGCACGAACGGAGAAAGAATACAATTTCCTGCCGCCGAGCGGCCTGTCGTCATAGGAGACAAAACAACCCACAGCCAGGTGGAAATCAGACGGCCCACCTTATGGAAAGCGATTACCAAAGGGCGTTACAAATAAATGTGATGCTGCATAACGGCAACTAATACCTGGCCACTAATGCCGGAACACAACTCAAGGTTATTATGGCGGTATACTCTAAGCCAGGGGTGGTAGTCATCCAGACGGGCAAATACCCTACCACTTGGCTGTGGGTTGTTGGGCTGTTGGCTGCGATTTACTTTTGTCACCTCTATATAACCCTTAATTTTTCGTGCTTTCCCAAGCACATGCCCAATTTATATTACTTTAACGAATATCCAAATTAAAATTAATATTAATATAAACTACCCACCTAAAGAAGAGTTTACTAAAGTACTCTGATTTTAATTTCTTAACAAAATGTCTGAATCGTCTGAGATAGTGAATATTTGAATATAAAAAAACTGCATTAAGCTAATGGAGAAAATACTGGCGACAAAGAACATTTTGTAACTACTTGAAAAGCAAATGAAGACGTTTTGAAGCATATTAAATGTGTTTAGTTTAATCCTGATATTATAAGATGTACAAATATTTGTTGAATATTAAAGCTTTTAAAGCCTGATGTGTAGGTATATTTTTGAGTTTGTGTAGTTATTTGGACTCTCGATATAATACAGCAAGTTGATAGCTAAGATTGAGTGAAACAATCGAAGATAAGGGCTTACGTACGGATACTGCGGTGGTTGAAATGGTCTTATAAAAATATAATATCGGACAAGTGCGATGCAGTTCACAAATAATCAAGGGCTCCGTAAGCTGGTGTTAGACGTGCGATCAATTACGCGTGATTATGGCTCAAAAAACTTTTTCATTCATGTGTCAAGGACACAAAGTTTCAGAAACGAAGAAGATCATCGAACTATGCGTCTATCACCTGCTATGAAGGTGATCAGCGTCAAATATTTTTGTCATTTTATTACAGAACAAATTTTCATTGGAATTATTTTTTAATAACTTCTATCTATATATTTCTAGGGCATACTTCAAAAGTTAAAGGAGGCACAGTTTTTATGACTCTGGAAGTAAATATAACCATCTATTAATTGAAATTCAAATATAATATTAAAATAATTATTTAAGGACTTGGTAGCGTTGTTTCATATATCTACATTTATGTATACTGATAGCCAGTTCCTATGTCTTACTATTCATTCACTCGCGTTACCATCGGGTGAATTTTGACATTACTTGTATGGAGATTATATCAAATTTTAACCGATTATACGGTAAATAAACGATCGGTAAGATACAGGCCATAAAACAATATTTTATATCTCGGTTACCTACATGCATGAAGACCAGATATTTTTTTTCGATTTTTTGGCAATTTTGCGACACTATTGTGAGTACACCTTCTTGACGAATTTCATCCATCTAGATCTAATAACTTATTATTTATATTATATTATTGTTTTGACTAAAATAGCTACGGATCCATAAAAAGAGATATAATTGCGCCTTAAGTTCAGCAACGTGAGTTGAATAAGCATCGTCTGTACGCTAGATACGGACCTAAGCCGTTTTCTTTTGATACAACATTCCTTTTGATCCAAGTGTTAATGGATTCTTTTTTTTAGATTCTGTTATACTTATATATTGCACATATGTCATTATATTGTATAAATACTTTTCATGTATTATAACATCGTAAACGTAATATTTATAATGTCCTATTAATATTAATTCATAAAATAATTAAAATTCAAGATATTTCAAAACACATATAAATTTTATTTACATAGTTCTTCTATCCTTGCGGATGCAATAAAAATAAGTTTTAACTAGAACTGTAGAGTAATTTTTGAGACATGTAGAACTACTTTTTAGAGTCCCCTAGGAAACTGACAAATACAATAGACGTTCTTCAACTCTTTGAAAGCGTTTAATGGGCGTGGATTGTCACGCATTTACCCGTTTTAGTGATTCATTATTACAGACTAATGTTTAATACAGTATCTGAAATTAGTCCATAATAACAACTTAGTTTTAAATCACTGTTGGATGTAATAATTCAAATCAATGACTTAATAACACGTCTTAGCTCCTGTATAGACCTTTTACTATTGTATGGGTATCAAAATATATAATAATAATAATAATTTGTGAAATATTTTTAGGTAGGTTAAGTATTTGGAAATATTTAGGGAACGATGCTGCAAACCAAATATACAAAATTTATTTTTAGTTTCGGTTTCAAAAACTAACATAGGTATATTTTAGGATTACTCAGCCAAAGATTATTAAATTACCTTCTTATAGATAATTATTTTTTCGCAATAAAGTTTTTTATATTTATACTAGCTTCTGCCCACGACTTCGTCCGCATGGAAAGTTTTTTGACTATGTCACTGGAACTCTTTCATTTTTCCGGATCAGAGTATCCTATATGTTGACCAGGGATATAAGCTACCACCATACGAAATTTCATTTAAATAGGTCCAGTCGTTTTGGAGATTAGCCAGTACAAACAGACAGGGAAACAGAGAAACAGACAAATAGAGAAACAAAGAATTTGAAAAAAAATCTACTTTAGTTCTTTTGCACTTCTTACATCCCCCTTTTTTTTCATTGTACAGTAATTCGACCTTTACAGTTTTATTATCTATATATAACTTTCTTATATATATATATATATATATATATATATATATATATATATATATATATTATTATTATACTATAGGGGTCATGTCAGAAGCGTGCTCGTCGCGATCCCCGCTGGCCCAGAGGGCCACAATTCTGACCAGAGTTCACATAGGTGCAGTGCACAATAGGGCGTCCCCCGCAGGCGACGCTCACCGATGCGCCCCCGTCGGTGTGAACTCTCACGCATGCGGCGAAGGGGGCCGCCACCCTTCACGCAGCGCCAAACCTGGCGGGTCGAGAGGAGCAGAGTGCCGTATAGGCACGTGGAATGTGAGAGGTGGAATGAAAGATAAGATGGACGAAATGATTGATATAATGTATGAGAGAAGCCTGGATGCCTTATGTCTGACAGAGACAAAGCGAAAGAGGTGCGACATCGATGACCTCCCCGGTGGCATGCTTGCTCTGTGGTCCGGCGTGGACCTGGACGAGCGTGCAAGTGGGGGGGTACTCTCGTCGTACGCGTAAGTAGGCGTCGTACTCTCAACCCGCTTTGTGTCCGGCGTAAAAGACTATTGTCTGGTGAACCCGAGACTTCTCTGGGTCCGTCTAAAACTGGGGATTACGCGAGTTTTTCTGGTCGCAGCTTATGCTCCCGTAAGCTCAGCGGATCCCCAAGAACTCGAGAAGTTTTGGGAGTCTGTGAGAGAAATTCTGGATCTGGCTGAAGTAAACGAAAGAATAATTATGTGTGGTGAACTTAATGGCTGGGTGGAGACCAAACGAGACGGCCTTGAGGCTGTCCTTGGACCCTATGGTGACAAGAGAGTGAACGATGCTGGTAGGCCGATCATAGACGTATGCATGGAAAGAAACTTGCTTGTGTCGAACACCCTATTCCATCATAAGGATATTCACACGTATACATGGGGAATGAATGATCAGAAAAGTATGATTGATCTGATTTTAATAGGTAGTCGCCTCCGAAACACAATAATGGATACAAGAGCCTACAGAGGCCCCACTCTTGGACCGCTACCTAGTGATAATCCGGTTTGTGGGCCTTTTCAAGAAGTGGAGACACTGGCGAGTGCGTACCAATTTCGGGGAGCTTGAAAGAATAAAGTGTGAAAAATTGGAAGATGTTAGTGTAAGGAGTATGTATGCGCGCCTAGTCGAGGAAAGGCTTGCAAAAGCGGACTTCTCCGACTTAGATGTGGATAATGACTGGGATAGTATGAAAGAAAGTATGGTGGAAAGCGCAAAAGAAGCATGTGGATGCGCAAAGAGGCACATAACAACGAAAGGTGATGAATGGTGGGACGCGGATGTTAAATCCAGCGTAGAGAGAAAGAGAAAAGTCTGGCTGGATTATGTTGCTTCTTTGCAACAGAATGACAGTATGAAAGGGATGAAGAAAGAAATTTATCGCCTCTGCAAGAACGAAACCAAAGCTGAAAGAGAAGCGCGAAAGAATAAAATTGAAAGAAGAAGAGAAGCTGACGGAGAACTTCAAGGCGAATACCAAACTCTTTTGAAGAAAGGTTAAGAAGTCTCGGGGTTGTTCGTCAGCTTCCAGAATGGAAAGAATAAAATCTAAAGCAGGGGACGTTCTTGCTAACCCACAAGAGGTGTTAGCGCGATGGAGTGAATATTTTAGAGAAATGTATGATAATATCCCGGATGCTGGCACCACGACTGAGTCTGTGACTGTCTCCGAGGAGTCAGCATCCGAGATCACTTTGGAAGAGATCGAATGGTCAATAAGAAGTTTGAAAAATGGAAAGGCAGGAGGAATCGATAGTGTGTCTGCTGAGATGATCAAATATGGTGGAACCTGCGTCCGGGACGCTTTCCTGTCCTTATGCAACTTGTGCTGGAGGACGGGAAAGGTTCCCAAGGACTGGAGGCGCGCTGTCATCGTGCCCTTGTATAAAGGCAAGGGGTCATGTATGGAGTGCGCCAGCTACAGGGCCATCAATTTGATCTGCACAGCATCTAAAGTGTATGCGAAGATTATTGAAAAGAGAATGAGAGTGGTATCCGATGGATTACTGTGGAATGCACAAGGTGGCTTCAGAAATGGAAGGGGATGTATGGATCAAGTTTTCTCTCTCCGCAATATCGTAGAGAAGCAGCTGGCTATGGGCCGGAAGGTTTTCTGCGGTTTTGTGGATCTAGAGAAAGCATTTGACAGGGTTGTGCGGAAGGAGCTCTGGGACATATGGGATTAATGGCCAATTGATGCGTGCTGTGCAGTCCACTTACGAGGACTGTATGGCATACGTGCGAGTGGATGGCAGCCTGTCGCCCTGGTTTGACGTCAATATTGGCGTCAGGCAGGGCTGCGTGCTGTCGGCTTTGCTGTTCATCCTATACCTGGACGATTGTCTCCAGAGAACAAGATTGATGGATGTTGGGGTGCGAATGAGTGATCTAGTTGTAAGCACCTTGCTTTATGCGGATGATGCCGTGCTTTTAGCCGAATCGCCATCAGAACTGCAAACACTAGTCACAATGATGAAAGATGACTGTCAGGCGAGAGGCTTACATTTGAATGCGAAGAAAACAAAGGTTATGGTGTTTGAAAGAGAAGAAACCAGAACAAATGCAAGGATAATGGTCGATGATGTTATGTTAGAGCAAGTGAATGAGTTTGTATATCTTGGATGTGCTTTTATCAGGGATGGAAGGTACACCGCTGATATAGAAAGAAGAGTGAATTTGGGGAATAGTTTGAATGGAGCGTTAGGTAAAGTTCTAGGCGCTAAGAACCTCAGCCAGAAGGCCCAGCTCACCATATACAACGCGGTGCTGGTACCTACGCTCACGTATGGAAGCAAGAGTTGGGTATGGAAGAGAGAGCATGAAAGTAGAGTAAACGCGGTTGAGATGCGAGCACTGCGCAAAATCTGCGGAGTGACGCTCGCGGACCGCGTTCGTAATACCGAAGTAAGAAATAGAGTTGGTCTGAAAGAGAGTGTCGGGGTGAAGGTAAGGAAAGGAATGCTCCGGTGGTTCGGGCATGTGGAAAGAATGCATGATGAAAGAATGACTAAACAGATATACAATGCAAAAGTGGATGGATGCAGAAGTCGTGGAAGGCCACGACACACCTTCCATGATTAAATTGATCGTGTACTAGCGGAGGGTGATGTCAGGAGCCTTAAGAACAGACGAGTGTGCATGACAAGAGTTATGAATGTCAAAGAAGCAAGTGAGGTGTGTAAGAATGGGCCTAAATGGCGCTCTGTTGTTCGTGCCTACACCACAAGGGAATTGGCGTGAAGTTATGTATGTGTGTATGTATGTATTGTTATACTACAACTTTTATGAAATGTTGACGCCTTAGGTATTAAGAAATTTCACATATATATAACGTCATGCTTTCGTCATAGGAATTCATAAATTCCTATAACGAAACCAAGAAAGCAATATATAATCTAAAAGCGAAATTCGTATATAATTGGATAGAAAACCCAATAACATCCAAAATATTTTCCAAGGAATACGAATATCGCTACACAATTTAATACCAAGACTGGTATAAAACGAAATTCTTTGTAAACACCAGAAGAAATATATATTTGTATTGCTTTGGTAAAGCAGCCTTTTATGCAGCGTTGAAACGTGGTCGTCATACGAATAAATGTCGTACGAAGGCCACTCTGGGAATAAGCCTCGACATTTCCCTTGAGAAGTTCTGAAAACCTACGAGTATTCAGAGATTACGAACCACGAGACGTTAGGAAAATTAAGTTAAATAATTGCTAAGCAAGAACTTGTCATCTGATCACGAAGACCTGAACTTTTTACATCTAAAATTTCCTATATCTCAAAAATAACGCAATATATCATTTTTTTACGTACCCAGGGGAAACTACACCATTTTTGGCAACTCTTTCCCCCAGTGTTTGGCATCCTGTGAATTTATTTAAGATTTAAGCAATCTCAATATTTGTTTATTTTGTAGCAACACAAATTTTTTATCAGTTTAAGTAGGTCTATAAAATTAACTAAATATTAAAATTTCTTATTTTTTAGAATAAATTAATAGAAATTGTATAGTTTATTCTATGTATATATATATAGGTATAATGTTGGTATAACATAACCTTAATTTTTTTTCAAAATTTAACAGAGTATTGTTTAAGGGCTTAGAATCTATAGAAGCACATCTCGTCATTTATCGGAAGAGATAAATAGTTTTTTTTTAATATAGATAAATAGTCATTAAGAATCATTATTATGATATTTCAAAACTTATCTCAACGATACTCGTTACATAGTTGCACTGAAAAAAAAACTTCGTTTAAAAAAACCGACTTCAAAAACTAAAAAGTTTGAAATAACTTATTTCTAAAGCCTTTATAAATTATAATATCTTATTTTTAATATATATTATCTAAAACATCTTAAATGTTGGTGCTTAGTAATTTTCAAAATATAGTAATTTTTATGTTTTACTGCGCACCGACTTCAAAATATTTTAGATAATACAATATTAAAAATAAGATATTATAATTAGATTTAGAAATAAGTTATTTTATATTTTTTAGTTTTTGAAGTCGGTTTCTTTAAATAAAGTTTTTTTATTTGTTACTTTTTAGTGTCTAGCTATGGGTAGGCCTATGAAAGGTGCCACGCGCCTTAAAAAATATAGGTCCCAAGAAACGAGAACGGAAAAATTTTCATAAAATGAAAACTACTGGGCGAAACTTTGTTAATTTTTTAGGGGTCCAAATGGCAACTATTCCGCATCAAACTAAAGAAAAATCACGTAAATCGGATCATAAACCTCAGCGTAATCGGTGTACATACGGAACGGAACGGATTTTTTTTTCATAAAAAATGTTCACAAAATGAAAACTACTGGGCCAAACTATGTTAATTTTTTAGGGGACTTACTACATACATATTTTATTACTATTCATTCACTTGGCTTACCATCGGTTGATTTGACATTACTTGTATGGAACTTTGTCAATTTTTTATCGATAGTATGGCAAATGTAAATTCAATTAGATAAAAAAACCGGCCATTACTAGTGCGTCTGAGACGAAGAAACCCACTGACATCACTAAATTATAACGCGGACCCCTTAAAATTTCATCGTGTAATATTATTTCTCTTATTTAGTTACGTAACCCTAAAAATATAAACTACGGGCAGAGCGAAGATGTTTAGTTATAAAAGACAATCGGGTACTAACAGAGATAATGGTAATTAGCTATTAGACTCAACGTCCGATCAAAAGGCGGAAAGACGAAAAGCAGTTACCGACTTATCTGTCAGCGATTTCTCCTATCCGATTACCCAAAATAATATCTCAGAAAGACGGAAATTCTCTTATATTCATTCCAAATATTTTAGATTAAGGCGGTGGCCTATTATAAATGCCGTAGGCTACGTACGGTGTGACACTGATGCGTCCGACGAATGCTTGTTAATAAGGAAAGTGCTCTTTCAGCCGCCTGACGAAGCGTAAATACTCTACACGGGGCGTTCATACGTCAGGCCACTGAGCGACACCACTATAATATATTTTCATAATAAGTGGTACGTGGTAGAGCCATGCTGTCGTGCCGCGAAAACCGCATAGAAATAGTCCTAGTAGTTTTTACGTGAGTCCCGAACAAACAGATAAGAAATCTAAAAAAATGCATCGTGTTCTCCATCATTTGTAGAGTCTATTCCAGTTGTTTTTTTTAATAGCTTCAATTTACAGACACGGAATATCGGGAAAAAATAGTTTCACATAGAATAGAAAATAAATATCTATTGTTACGATGTAATCGGTCCCTTTACGTACTGTAAGATAATACTCATAGAAAAGCAGATCAAAAGAATGTTACTCAAAGAGCAATTTTTACGGAGAGAAATTTAGAACTCTGTATATTATTATATGCAGGCCGTTGCGCAAAACCGATTCACCACGAATTGAGCTAACAAGACATACGGCAAGTGCCTTACTGCTTTGTGAGGACCATTCGAGGATACCGTACAGTGTCGTGGACGGCGTCGACACTTTTGGCACGCGATCCGCCCTGGCCTCTCCAGGCGGACGTACTGGCGAAAATGCGGCGCTCCCGACAGGATGCTCTCGCTAGCGGCCTGGTCTTCTGCCAGGTCGAAATCGAGGCGATCAGGAAGCGGAAAACCGCCTCCATGCTCGCCATCTGGTCTCAAGAGCTGGAAAACCCTGCAGCCGGTGGCTACACGGTGGAGGCAATCAGGCCGCAGCTGATGGAATGGGTCACCCGCGAAAGCGGAACCCTGACCTTCAGGATGTCACAGATACTTACCGGACACGGGTGTTTCCATAAGTATCTGTGTCACATTGTGGGCTACTTGCCTTCCCTGGAATGCCGCCAGTGCGGCGCACCTGACACCTGAGTGCGCGGCATGGGCGCCGCAGCGTTTCGAACTCGAGACACAATTAGTAGGAGCGATCGACTCGCTCTGCAGTCTGATGAAAGCCATGCTGTATAACAGCGATACCTGGGGGACTGCGGTTACTTTTTGTGAGACGGTAATGTCTCTCAAAGAGGCCGCCGAACGAGATAGGGAGGGGAGTTTTATTGCGCGTGCTAATGCGACTCCACGCGGACGCCGGCGGTTGGCTGACATCCGGAGACGCAGGTATGCGCATGACTTCCCACCCTGAATAATACCGCTTCGGGGGGCCTTTAGCTATCAAGGGAGCAAAGGATTCATCACCCCCGTCGACGAAGTGGATGTGTTCTGATTCCCGGGGCACGTTCAGGCACTTTTTGCGCTGGATCGGACTGGGCGTAACTACGTTCTAAGTCTCAGCTTTTCCTACAAAAAGCGCGTGGCACATGGGAGGAGGGTGGTTTTAGTGGGTATTGGTTGTTGCCCGTGCAACTTCTTGGAGTCTCCACACAAGCTGATCGATTATGTTTGGATTGCCTTTAATGGAATGCCTCCATATGAGATAACGGTCTAATCCCTTGCAAAGAACCCAGTATTGTGCGTAAACAGCATTTCCCCCGCCTTAAAAAAAAAGTGCCTTACTGCTTATTTAATCCCACCCTTAGTAAATGATTTATTTACCTATTAATGTTATGAACAGTATTACGCCTAAAAATATTAAAATTAAACTGAAACTATACTTTTCATCTTTGTAATTTTTATTGTTAAATTCAACACTGTCAACCATAGCATTATCATAAACCCTAGAGGTTTCCGTTACTATTTATAAATCGATGAATTATATATAATTTTTTTGTTGTTTTGATAAATAAATAAAATTAAAAAAACTTAAGGATGAAAAATATCCTATATTCAGTCTTATCATAGTCCTATATATTTATACTTATAGAATAGAAAACACTTTATTGTTCACCAAAATAAACAATTACAAAATGAATAATTACGTTAATTTAACAGCAAAACAAAAGGCGGCCTTATCGCTTAAAGCAATCTCTTCCAGGCAACCTGACTGAAAGGATACTTTTAACATCTTATGTCTAGGTATAATTAAATTAAAAAGAAGTAAAATAAAAAAAGAAGAACAGTACAATGTGGATAGTAAACATCGAAGTTTAAAAGAATGGAAAAACATATATTTTACTATAAATTATCCTATATGTTCTACATATCCTATAACTATCCTGCGACTTAACTCGGTAATGTGGAGTCGCTAACACAGTTCCTTGTCCATGAATACACCGAGATTCTTGACATGGTCAGTAATGGGAATATACGATTTATGAAAAATTACATCAGGAAGGAATGAAAAATCTATTTGGACCATTGTTCGAGAGCTACCAATAATGATAGCCTGAGTCTCCAGGATTAATGCTAAGTCCATGAGAAGTACTCCAGTTGTGTATACGACTCAGATCAACATTAATAACCTTAATAGCATTATGTAAGGTTTCCTTCGGAGCCTGAGTGTAAATCTGCAAATCGTCTGTATAGAGATGATAGGAAGAAGATAGATATTTTGAGATGGTATTTATAAAAATAGAAAATAAAAGAGGATATAAAACGCCGCCCCAAGGATCGCCAGCAGAAAGATCTTGCCATGTTGAAAACATGTCATCGACATGTACACGCTGCTGGCGTTCAACCAGGTAACTGTAAAAACAATCAATTGCAGTTGGCGATATGTTGAGAGAGCGGAGAATTTTGATAAGTATATCAAAATCCACAATGTTAAATGCACTGCTAAAGTCAAGCAGTGACAGAATAGTCACTAAACCTTTGTTCATACCACAATGGATGTCGTCAGTAATTATGACCAATGCAGTTGTGGTGCTGTAGCCTGGTCGAAACCCAGACTGAAAAAGATTCATAAGGGATTTTGTATTGAGGAATATGCTTAATTGATCATGAACTAAACGTTCTAGGATTTTAGAGAGAAAAGGTGGGATAGATCGATAGATAAGACGGAACTCTGAGAAGGATGAGGGATTAGGTTTTTTCGGGAAGGGAATAACTTCGGTATCTTTTCATACATCAGGAAATTTACCAATGGATATGTAGTCATTATTTATTTGATAAATGGCAGGACTGATGATGTCAAGTAAGGGAATTATCATGTTTCGATTAATGCCGTCACTACCAACTGCGTTAGAAGTGATTGGTTTTATAGCTTTCACAACATCATAGACAGAAAATTGATTGAGACAAAAAGGAGAACACTGAGGAGTAGTAAGAGAAGAAATGAAATTAAACGTTTCAGACTCAACTGCCAGATTAAAACTTGTCGTGGTAGAAAAGTGCTTATTTGGATGATCTATGTTTAACTTTTTAGAATTACATATTGGTGTAGTTTTATCAATTCCCAGTAATTTAAGAAGTTTCCAAACTTTTCTAGGATTATTGATATCAACTGACATTTAAATATACTGGCGTTGTGCATCCCTACATGTTCTATTGCAGCGATTGCGTGCTTGTATAAAAGATTGTTTGTTAATTTCAGTAGGACGACGTTTATACTTAAATTTTGCTTCACACTTTTGTTTCGAGGCCTTTAATTGCATCAGTAAGCTAAGGTACTAGCAGATGTTTAAGTTTTATTTGACGCATAGGTAAATCATACAACCGTAAATGTTTGCATTAAATACCTGGATCTTTTCATCAACAGAAACTGCATTGACGACTCCAGACTAATCCAATTTATTTGCATCATTTCATAACTCTTCCAGGTTCATACCACTGAAGTTACGCTGTAATATCAGCTTCGATTTTGCTTTCGGAGGACGCACATAATATGATAAATAAATCATGTCGTAATGTGAAGAAGCGTCCCTCGAATGTTGACCTATATTATTTATATACCTCATTTGGAGGTACCCCATCTTTTCAGCATAGCTCTAGAAAATTTCGACACCCATTTTTTTTTACAAAATGTATTTTGTTTTCTAATTATAGAACATATGCACTAAATTTTGTGACGAAACAGGACCAAACAAACCTGCATACAGAGTTATTTTCACATTTATATGAAAGGTTGGAGGTAAGGATCTGCGTTAGTGCTTACATATAGGTACATAAATTATCACGCCTGTTGTCCGTGAGGCTAGGCAGACACAATGGATCTCCACTTGGAGGCTAGCTATGATCTTGGAAAATACTTTACGTATCATAAGATCTACTCTCATTAAATCTTCATGCATGCGCGTGTGTTTGATTTTTTTTTACCAGACCTATGTTCAAATGTCTACAATTTGTTCCTGGTAAATGCGCCACGTTCTACCATCAGATAGTCCGCCATCCACACTGGTGTTATATACACATGTTTCGTCAATATCCTTTCATCTGTTTTATACCCAAACCACCTTGACATTCCTTTTACAACCCTTATTAGTACGGCCCACAATTTATCGCTTAACTTATATTACATATGCCTTACACCTACATTAAAAACGATTGGAAATTAATAGATCATAGAAAATTTATGGCTGGTTCCTATATATTACGGCCCGTTCATTTGCCTGACTATCGGTTAAAATTTGACATAAGTTCCATGTATTGTCAAAATTTAACCGATGGTAAGGAAAATGAATGCATAGTAAGATATAGGAACTGGCCATCAAAGGATAGTGCTTTTTAATTCATTATCGATACTAGAAAATTATAAAAAAAATCTCTGTATACCGTATATGAATAGTACATACGTATAAGCGACAAGGTCCAAAAGGTGACAAATTAAATAAAAAATATGTTAAATCATCCAACTAAGAGAGGATATATCGTCAATAACTAAAACTCTTATTACAATAGAATTTGGTCATGTCTGTGGTTTAATAACTGGTTTGCCATAATTATGAGGGACCAAATAAAAAAAATGGAACAATAAAAGTCTGCTGACTAACACAAATGTCTGACAAAATAAAATACCACGCACAAGTTTTTAAATTTAAAACACAGCTTAGTTTTGCAAGTATCTAAATATCACAAAAAACACTGATATATTTTTAATTGCAAGACTGTTATATGTACAAATTCTCATACATCGCGTAACGCGAAAACTCAGTTCGTTCGAGGACGGGACGTGTTCCCATCACTGTTTCACATTTGGCACTGAGTACTTGCGAAGACAGGAAGGTTCACGCATGCGAATCATGGCAGAAGCCTTTAACCCTGATGAGCGAGCTCTTCTAGAGTGTCTGATAATTAAACCTAAGTGCTATACGATTTAAGGGTCTCAGTACAAACTTGTCACATTCATTTCTTGCTAATTACCAAAACGCATGCGCTCATTAATTGTTTTAGATATTAGGTTGGTTTCATTTTAATATTTATTATGTTAATTATAATTCAGATATTCTGTTTTATGTTTATTTATTTAAAAATCATAATTAATTATTTCCAATAAAGCCTATACCGTAAACTGAAAAATATGGCGTGACATTGTAATTTGAATATTAATTACAGGTAAACACTGCCTGCAAATAAATACTTTGTGTTTTGTTTGTTATTCATTCTTAAATACATCTTTTTCGCATGAACCCATTATCATTAAAAGAATCATTCACTCATTTCAAAAGTTATAGGACTGTGTGTGGTCCTAAATTGACCCTAAAAACATTAATAAAGAGACTCATATGGAAAGAAAATCGCTTTTAACTAAATAAATAATTCATACAAAATTGTGATCATTGATTCAAAACTTTTATCCTGTAAACATTGGACTCACTTTTATAATAAAAAAGCGTCAAAGTGGTTCCATAAAGACTCCGGGGAAGGGATCGCGTTATATAGATACCTATTGAATATCAATATCTTCACTGCCGTGGTCCAATAAATCTTGTTTGAATTCTCACTGACACAGAGCTGTGTTGTACTGGCTTTATTTCCGGTGACTGAGCGATGTGAACATGATAGCTATCTGGAATTGCTCTTGCTTTTGTTGCTTTTATCCCTTTTAACCCGTCACCGTCGAGTATTGGATAATGCTTTTACTATCGAAATTCTTGACACGATAATAACTTTCCAATATGGAGA
Organism: Dendrolimus kikuchii; assembly: GCA_019925095.2. Classification (NCBI taxonomy): domain Eukaryota; kingdom Metazoa; phylum Arthropoda; class Insecta; order Lepidoptera; family Lasiocampidae; genus Dendrolimus; species Dendrolimus kikuchii. The sequence continues at coordinate 16,236,882 of CM034395.1, read as the reverse complement.
TACGATGGATTTTTGCATGCATTTCAATAATCGAGCCGTTGTTTTTCTTAAGTATCTTTGTCTACGAAAAACGGAAATTAACAAAAAATAAAGGCTAATACATACACTTAAGTAATGTTTATGTACAACTAGCTATTACGACTTCGTCAACATTTATTTTTTATTTTCTAAATTAAATGAAAGTAAAGAAAGAAAGAATTTATTTGCTAAGAAAGCGACAACATTAAAATACTTTGTATAATACATTTCTATGGTTAAATTGAAAATGTTGTACGCCCCACTTCCAACAAATGAGGTTGGAAACTCAGCATAAAGCTGTGCTGGAATTACCTCCAGCACAACGCTGATCAGTGCCAACTGATGAAAATGCAAGGTATTAGTACTATTACAGTCTCTTTGGGATTTGGACGTTTTCTTTATGAAAAGTATTCCTAATATTTTCAAATATAGAATTGGGCAACCGTTGTTATGCCTTGAGATAGGCTATGGCCTCGGTGGGTGGGGTATGGGTCATTTATTATAAAAATATATATTATTCTGTGAGTCAAATAATATACAAATTTAAACATAAACGTGTTTCCTTCGTTCATACGACTCTTTTGTACCTACAAAGCTAGGCTCGCAGTCGGGGCCTTTATAGCACTACTCGTACACCTTGTTGTAGTACCTGTTTCATCCTTTTCTTCCAAATGCCTAAATATGAATTTTTGTATTCCTAATTCGAAGAATTCAGGGTCGCCCATATTTTTCGTCTCCTATTCCACCCCCTTCAAGGTTTTTTTTTTGAGAAAAATGTAAAGAAAAGTTTGTCCGTCCCCAAAAAGTAATATCTCGCAAAACTTTATTAAAATCCGTTTAGTCGTGAAAATGTAATAAACATACAGACTTACTTTTCCATTTATTTATTAATATGGTACATAGTAAAAAATATATGGGATATTAATGTTAATGTGTAAAATAACATGGCATCAGTCATACTATTCTACATCTTTTCATTTTACTAATTCGGGACTCAATTGAGATATTGCTCTCGCTTCACCAGTGGAAATAATGAATATTGAAATGTCACGGCATTTAAACGTTTCTATTACTGAAATCATTTAACAGGAAACTGCAGAATTCAATTATAATATATAAATATAAACAAATCTCTTTAAAAGAAACGACTATCGTAGATGCAATAATATTTTATTGCTCAAAAACTAATTTAGTAACTATTATAAAAAGAATAAATCGAACACCAAAGTAATAAACGAGACGTATAATATATTAATCGTGACCGCGAATTTATAATAAAATAATAAAGAGAACTACTAAAGATTAACGATCTTGGAACTTAAAACATTTGGAAGGAATGTCTCGAATGTTATCTTAAATGTAAAGTAAAATGATTCATTAGCAGAATTAAAGGGACGCCTTACAAATTCAATTTCCTCCAAAGGAGTTTAAGGCTCAAAATATCTTTCAATAAAATTGAAAAGCTTACCGGCGCAAGCCTGTAACTTATAGCTAGATTAGCATAACTTAGTTTGCAGCCGATGCAAATCGTTGCAAAATTCCCGGCCCATCTGCATGTCTGCCGGGTTAAAGTGCAAGAATGGAATTTGAAATGTTTAAAAGATTTGCAAAAATTATTTCACATTCATTCATTCACGAGTAATATTATGCAGTTTCATATTAAAATATGCCACTTTTGTTACTAAAGCAAAATGTTTATTTACACTGTATTATAAGTATCCTATTATAATTGAGATGATGTTTTACTATCTAAAGATATATCTTCAAGTGCACATAAGCTAATAGTATATATACCTTTACGAAGCATACAATTTAATTGATGATTATTATTCAAACGTGTTTAAAACATAAACACGATTTTATGTTTCTTTTTTCCTTTTATCTCTAAAAATTCCGAAATTTTTACTTTGATTCTGCATAATGTCATAAAATTTTACACATAAATATAGGATACATTTTTAACCGTGCGGGAACAGAGAAAGAATTCAATTTCCTGCGGTCAGGCAGCCTGTCGTAAGAGGCGACAAAACAACCCACAGCCAGGTGGTCGGGCATTTGCCTGACTGGATCGCTACCACCTGGTCTAAATTATGTCGCCATAACAACATTGAGTTGTGTTCCGGCATTAGTGCCCAGGTTCCAGTCTCCCTTAAGAGAGTAGCAGCGCATTGGTAGGACCTTTGGTGTTGCAACTGTTCATAGGCGATGGTAACCGCTTGTCATCAAGTGGGCGGTCGGCCTGTCTGCTGAACTCCTGCAATAATAAAAAATATATAAAAAGAATAAAAAAAATACAGCAATATTTCAAATCTCTGAAAGCAATTTTTAATTATTAGAAATATTTTAAAAATCGAAATATACTAGTCAGTGGTTAAGCACGATCCGATAGCAAGACTTAATCCCAAAGATCTTTTATTGGAACAGAAATAAATTTAAAAAAAGTACAGATTTTGCTTTTTTAGTAAATAAGAAACTTACGTTTGTATTTATTTTTTAATCAAGTCATATCACATTCCAGGGTAAACATAGTAAACCGACACATTTTAAAATACTTTTAAGAATTATGATTGCAACGAGAAATCAAATTACTTAAAACTTATATGAATCCTAACTATTTCATATATTTTAAAATTATGACCATTCATTTCAAGTTTTGAGAACTATGCAAACTATTTTGCAATGCGGCAAGATGCTTCAAAGTAAGTCACCGAAAACTTGCCATAAATAGTTTTGGAAAGCTTCCAAGACCATCGAAGCTCACAGTTGAGCTTTATGTTAGAGTATTTGGTATATGTAAGGTATTTATTTATGAAGAAACACTGAAGTTCGTAAAGGGTTAGCTACAATATGGCGTTCTTTAAAAGGGCGTCATAAAATTTCTTCCAGACCCGCAACGCGTTATAAAAGTAAACTGCTTTCGTATACGTCCATAGGCAACGGTAACCTTTTACCATCAGGCAGGTCGTCTCTTTTGTTTGTTTCAGGCGTTCCAAAAGGGAGGCTCACGGATCATCACGGATCACGGTCAGTGTGTTAGGATAAAGTTTTCTAGTCAAAACTAGATAGCAGGACCGTCTTAATTGTAATGTGGGCACCGGGATGCGAGAAAGCCTGCCCTGCCTTTTCCAGTAACAAAAAATAAAATTAGTAAAACAACTTTAAAGTCACTGAATTTCAGTAGGCAATTCATTATGTTTTCAAGTGATCGAATTCTGGTAATGTTAAGTAATTTTGAAAACTAGACTTTACACGTGGTAGGTATAAAGTCGTCAGCTTGCGCCCCTTAGGCCTCTGCATCCGTGGGTAAATACGGCCTTACTAGATAGACAAAAAGACAACGAAATTATAGGGATCATTTATAAAGTCAGTTTTGCCAAGGAACACTACAATTCATTTATTAAAAACAAGTTATCATACAGTATATACGATAGTTTAAAATTAAACGAATAAAGTAACGTTCAGTAATAACTTTTAATAGAATTTAATAACATAAGCTACTTTTCCGGGCTGTCCATTTATGCTTCGCGGATTTTAATTAATATTATTTAAAGCCTCGTAGGAAAAATATTTGAACGTACAAGTTACGCCATAAATAGCGTTATTTTAATTAAATTACGTTTTCATCATATACTGAAACTTATAAGGTTAAACATATTATTATCCGCTGTTAAATGTGTCTCTAAAAATATTTATATTACATAAATAATAATATCAAAGTTACGTTATTATTGCACCATGCGTTGTATGGGGATCCTTTCCCTACATCAGGGGGCCGTAATAGAAAAAAATCGAGTCACAATCAATATATATATGATGTGATATATATCATATCGATGTAAATGTGCTTAAAGTATCTACAAATTACAAAGCAAACAAATATATAAAGGAGCTTTGAAGTTTGCTAGTTACTCAACTATATTTAGGAATATACAGTTTTCTCACAATCGGATAATGGCTTGTTATACTAAAGAAAGGAATTTCTGTAGCAAAGTAAGTAATTAAAAGTTAAGTGGTGCACGAGTATTTAGCTTTCAGCGTTTTAATGAATTGAATAGACCAAAAGTATGTTTGATAATTTGTTACTTTAAAATATTCAGTGAAAAAAATCTTGGTGAAACTTGCAAACTATCGACATTATCGATGTGTAAAGAATTTGAAGCCAATGTGTCTTGGATAAGCGTAAATAAACAGATTTTTATACTCATTAGAATTATGTACAAATTTCCCCTTATAATTAAGACTGTTTGGATACTAATATGACCTGACGTAAAGCGATGACCATCGCCTATGGAAATTTGTAAGTGCAGTGGCACTACCACTAGCTGCGGCTCTCTAAAGGAAGAATAGAATTTTGACACTAATGCCGGAACACAACTCAAAGTTGTTATGAGGGCTTGCTCTAGAGCACCAGACCAGGGTTGGTAGCCATCCAGACGGCCAAATACTACCTGGATGTGTTGTTTTGTCGCCTCTTACAACAGGCCACCTGGCTGCAGAGGGTTATATTCTTTCTCCGTTCCTGCACGGATAAATATATTGTTACGACCTAGACGCCGACAAAGACAAATTCACACCTGCATGCCTGTAGAAACACATTTTATTACCTTTCGGAATTTGGACTTCCTTTGTTTACTTTGTGTTTAAAATTTGTGATTAGAAAACAACCTATTGTGTATTGTAATCTTTTATGCCAGTCATTAGCCAAGTGATTCACAAACTGATTCTAGGAAATTCGGTCCATGCGGCCGGGGAGACATATTGCATCTGTGCAGTATAAAGCAATGCCTCGATTGAGCGACGAGGCAGTCGAGCGATAACCATGAGCGAAGCAAGACTTGTGTACATTCGGTAATCTATTTACTGACGGACTTTGCGCGTGTTATTGAATTACGATCTTCTGCATTACGATTGGACTTGTTGCGTTCGGTTATATTTGTACCTGTGTTATACGTGTTTGTATAGTTCTAATAAACTCTATAATAATTCCAACGGCATTTTAATTCGAGTCCTGCAACTCGTAACAATATCATGGAAGAATAAAATTGTACAAACAATAAAGATTTTATTATGCTATTTAATACTCAAATAAAGTTAAAATATTTGTTTTATACACATAGTTGTTTGACCCTATGAAACTAACCGTGTAAGAATAAAGGTGGAAAAACTTTTATATAAAGTTTACTGGACCTTCTCGCATCTTGTATCCTAAACAAGGATTATGTTTGAAAACACTTTACATGTTTTTTGTTAAAAGGGTATCCCTTTTTTAAGGAAACTGTAAATTTGGGACAGGTATACACCTAATGACGAATCGGACTCGATTTCCGTGGGGTAGAAAAAGTTGGGTATAAATCATATCCTCAACGCCTCCCGCAGATTTATTCAAATCTAGTGATGTTACTACCAAATCGAATTTACTATTCGAATTGCACGAACGGTTTGAGTGATAAAAGACTGCTCAGAGTTTTTATTTTACTGCCATAAAATATTACAAAAATTCTTTACGACTGCTGAGTATTAAATTTAATTGAAATATACTATGCATTTAGCGTAATATTAAATATGTAATTTGTTTAGCACGTATGCGACGTCACAATTTCATAAAAATAACGTAATTTTATTACGCGTAAATTAAATTAAATAAAATAATCGACGAGACATCTTCACTCTTTTTTAAAAATCTGTGTAATGTAACGCCAAATACCTAGGACAACCGAAATAAAAATCCCCTCGATTACACACGGCGTTCATTCAAGTTTTTAGTTGATTACAATTTCACTAGAGTATAGTGTAACATCACACAAAGTACAGTTTCCTGCCAAACTTCATCCCTATAAATTCAGTAGTTTTTGTGATAACAGCTGTGACATACTGAGATAAATTGACATGAATGATTATAAAGATTTTTGACAAAAAAGTAGATACTAGTTTTTAAATATAAATAGAGTATTAAATTTTCTCAAACAAAATATACCACTAGCAATCAATATTCTTACTAAAATTAAATTATTAACTAATAATACAACGAAGATAACATTATCACAATAAACCTATTGTTAATTCATTAATTTATGAAAATAACTACTATTTATATTGTATTCTAACCATATTCATTAACGGTCTTATTCATTTTGAGTTAGAGTAAGTTTGTAGGGTTCTTTACGTTCTTAAAGAAGCCTACAAATTTGCTTTAACTCAATATGAATAAGGCTAAGATTATAAGCAGAAAATTGATCCTAGATCTTCTATGGGTAAAGTGTCCAAAGTGCTGGCTTTATTATCTCATTAGATCGCCATACTGAAATGATGTCCAAGGTAAGCATCAGCCCTCTGTTTATCTGAAGACTCAATTAACGTTGTCTTAGCTCCTTACATAGGGCCACGATCCCAGCGTGTTAACAGCAAACTACACAAAGAATTAACTGTCAGGTAAGAGTTTCATATTTGTTGATGTAAGATTGCACGCCACTTAAATTACACATAACACGCGGATCTGAATAAAAAGGCTCATCACTATTCAAGGTTCACGTAAGGGAGTGTCAAGCGCATCCGCTTGTGTTGTCGCATAGATATTTATTACCCTATTCTGTCCTGATATTGACTCCCAGCGTCGCGTTGGTTTTTTAGGTTTGTACCCAGAAAAATGCGCCATTTATTAATGCTATTTTTCAAATCGAAATATAATGTTATGAGTCAATAAATAAAACATTTCAATTAAATACAGTTTTACTCTAGTATATTAGTGTACAATAAAGAAATGTGTATTTTTGAGTAAACATGCAGATTAATCTGTTTATTGCTTTGCTTGTTTTTTTAATATATTTTCGAAATCTATAGGAGTAGTTTTAGTGATTCTATTTTGACTATGATTTCGCTAATATATGATGATGATATTAAGCTAATATATGATCTAGAATGTAGCATGTGGGGGTCGCAAAAGTTGAGTGGTGCATCGATAATGGTTACACTGTTTTATGGGGTGACGCACCACTGGCGAAAGCCCATGGCTCAATCGCCGTGGGGGCATGGGGGGGAGTAAAAAATAAGACGACGAGTACTTTTGTAGTATATTGCGTTCTTTCTGAATTTTTCCTAATTTAAATAAGACTATTATATAAAAAAACTCTTATCGTTTCCGTGATGTGCACAGCAATATTATATTTACACGTTTATGAGATTGGACATTTTGTATTATATAGACAAATGCCCAATCTTATCGGCAGCTCTAGCAGCAATATCTGTTTATTGTATTCCAATAGCATCACATTTATGTATGAACCATAGTCTTTAACTGCTACATACATCAATAAATTAGTGGATGAAACGTTTTTCGCTAAAATACACCGATTTCCGTAAACGGTCGGAATCTCAAGTGGCGCCATTTAAAAACAGCGAATGTTCGCGACAACAAAGTTTTCACATCATCACATCACAGCTAAATTTTACTGAGTTTTCTAGCCTATTAATCTTAGCTTGAAAGGACATCAGCCTTATTTCAGTATTTTTATTTAAAACAGACAGTTCGTTTTTTAATTTACATTGTTCCTGCTCCGGTTTTTCGTGTAAAGACTTAATACTTGCCACCTGGTAGATTACGTGCTTTAGATCGACAGACAAGGGCGACAGAGCTTCGGACTGATGTTAATTAAGCTACTCTTGTTCTTACGCCGGACACACTGTACATATTTAAATACCTACTTTATTTTATTCCGATATGGACGTAATGTATCACTTTACCAAATTTCTTTAAAAAAATGCCTAAATCATGGGGATCTCACTTAGTTAATCCGCGATACCTACACAGATGAATAGATAAACATGCTAACAATAAAATAAAAAAACGAAAAATCAATCAACCTAATACCAAACATTAATCACAACTAAACTCTGTAGGTATCACGGAGTTTTTGCGTGAGACACACACATTCCAATTATCAGATAGACACGCAGACTTACAAAAAACGCAAAAGTTGTATTACTCGTATGTGCTTAGAAATAAACATAATTAAAAATTCTTTGCATTAAACGGTTTTATGTATCTAAAAGTAATGATACAAAATCTCATAATAAAGCATACTTAAAAGTAGCATGCTGCGCAGCTGTACACGTTTGATAGCAATCAGAATGCTAGTTTTATGCTAGTATTATGAACGGAAGTCGTTGCCAGTCCCACACTAGCTCAGTAGTTGTCCCCGAGCGATGGTATGTGCGGTAGGAAATTCCACTTAACAAATAATAAAAATCATCATCATCATTGACTAAGAAAATTTAATTAAAAATATTTAGTTTATATTTCTGTCCATCCAAATGATATGATGGTCGGAAAGAAATTGATCCTAGGCATAAGACCGCCTATTGCACTTATCATTGTGATTGTATGTAACAATTCAGTTTATAACATTGCATGCAATGAAATATTCTGTTCTAAAAAATCATAACCCATACATAATAAACATAACGACATAATCATCACCTACACAGGGAAATTACATTTACATGTCAATCAATTTAAATTTATAAAGAAATAAATATAGGAAATATTTTTACCTTCAATATTTATACCAAGCTAGGCAGTTCTGCTTTACTTTGAATCTCGTGAGAATTTATGATAACGATTTCCGCATCCGCATAAAATTTCTGAAATTATCTCCGCGTATTTTTTTCGCTGACATATTCGAAACCATGCCTAAATTATTTAAATATTTTTTAATAGCGGTTCCGGCCCGTCATACGTTGACCTGCCCTGAACAAATAAAAACCTAGAACACGATAGCAGCGCCAGCTTCCGGGTCTATTTGTGAATCTAAACCATCCCAGGAGCCACTCAAACACTAATTTTATTACACTTTGGGTTACACTATTGAAGTTTTAGTAGGGATATCTAATTTTTTTTCTAGTAATGAATATAATAGCCTTTATTAAACTGGGATGATGTAGCATTCGAATGGTCAAAGAATTTTTGAAATCGGTCCAGTAGTTTTTGAGTTTATTCGTTACAATCATACAAAAATACAAATCTTTCCTCTTTATAATATTACGAGGGCGACACTGATAGTTTTTAGAACGGGCCACTTGTAAAGAATATAATAAAAAATAAGTTTTAATTTTGAAAATATAACTCTTTGCTAATATTATTGAGTACTAATTTCATTCATTTGTCATTTGTTTTACGATTTGACGGCAAATTGAAATTTATCTGTGTCACGCCAGTATGAATTTAACGCGAGAAAATTTTCGTACTATGATTTTTTATGACTTTCGATGTCATTTAAGTCAACAAGAATGTCATGACAGACTTCGACTGGCCTTTCACGATGAAGCCCCTTCTCGGACCACTGTTTATAACTGGTTTAATGAGTTTAAACGTGGTCGCACCAATTTCAACGATGCTCTGCGTGAGGGACGGCCTTCTACGGCGACGACTGAATATAACATCAGTGTTGTGCGGTGTATGATAGAGACTGATCCAAGAGTAACCTATCAGCAGATTCGGACAAGTTTAGGCATCGGTATGACTCAAGTGCACAAAAGCCTCCACAAACATTTGGCCGTTAGGAAGCTTTGTGCCCGGTGGATACCTCATTATTTGACTGAGGCCCAAAAAGTCCGTCGTGTTGATTGGTGCCGTGAAATGATACAAAGATTTAACGGAGGTGACTCAAAAGCTGTGTTCGACATACTTACGGGTAACGAAAGCTGGATTTATTGCTATGATCCGGAAACCAAAAGACAATCTGCTCAGTGGGTGTTTCCTTCCGAGTTGCCAACTAAATTGAAGAGAGGTCGAAGTGTAGGAAAAAAGATGGTGGCCTCATTCTTCGGAAGGACCGGTCATTATGCGACAATTGTTTTAGAAGATCAAAAGTCAGTTATTGCAGAGTGGTATATTAACAAAGGTTTGCCACTTGTCTTGGAAAAAGTTCGAGAGAAACGACCTCGCAGTAGGATCCTCCTTCACCACGACAACGCCTCCTCGCACACCGCCCGGCGAACGATCGACTATTTGGCGTCGTCAGCCGTGGAATTGCTGGGTCACCCGCCATATAGCCCCGACCTTGCTCCTTGCGATTTTTATTTATTCCCGAAAATAAAAGAAAAACTTCGAGGAAAACATTTTATGGACGCCAAGGAAGCAGTGGCTGCGTTCCAGAAGGCCATCGAAGAGACCCCTAATGATGAGTGGGCAAAGTGCTTTTCTCGGTGGTTCTATCTAATGCAGCAATGTATTGATGTGAACGGAAACTATTTTGAAAAGATATAATAAAAATAATAACTTGCTAGTTTGCTCAGTTTTTGATTTTCTAAGAACTTTCAGTGTCACCCTCGTATGTATAGATTAAAGAAAATAAATGTAATAGAGTAATCGATGTTGATCAACTATGTTGTTTTTTATTGGTCGTCCATTAGTGATCAATTTGTTATAACCTCTGTATTTATCAAGGTTATGATGCCTTCAAGGCACATTGTCAAATGTAGGCGCCCTAATGGACCAATCCAATTTAATTGCTAAATTTAGTTTATTATTTAGTTTGTTTGGAATTTAGTTTTATTTAGGACGAGCTCTATGTATATTACCTATAATATAACCATAAGCTGCTTATATTATAGGAATACAGAGTGTACCCCACTGTTCCCATAGCCCTGTCATAAGGAGAAAGAAGGAATATCGAGTTAGTTTTAGCGTGTATCCCAGACCGTGGTGTGGCAATAACATTTCTTGCTTGCATTACTGGTGGCACCTGACGTTGAATCCCACGCTCCCCACTCCGATTCCCCTGCGATAGATAGTCCTCAAGCGGATTTACTCTATTAAAAAAAAAGTTTATGGAGTGTTTTTGTATGCCGGTTATTTGTTTCTTTAGTGCAATATGTATAGACAACCAAGAAAGTCATTATTGAATATTATGTGCATCTAATAGGATGATAAGGTGTAATTCGCTTGTTAAATCTATGTGACATTAATTGTCATTCCTAGTATAATTTGTCCATGGTTTAGAACGAGCAATGTTACTTAGAGGATTTAAATTTAATACGTCTATGTATGCATAATGAAGATAAAAATTAACATTTTATACTTTACTTACTAGATTGTTCAACCTATATAATCATAAATAATATAATCAAATTATAGTTATATCCATACTAATGTGCAAATTATTTTGATTTTGCAAGTATGTTTTATTTCTTTATTCCTTCTTCATAACCTTGAAATTGAACTATTTACCTTACTAAAACTCTGTATCTCGAGGCTTTCGGTAATGGGCGTTTTTAGGTGTGTCGGGTTTTATTCCGGAAATTAGATAATTTCCATCGGATACAAATTTAAAAAATATGAAAATGAACTTACGCGTCGTCTAGGTGGCTTAATAAGAAATTATTTATTTAAGATGACATAGGCTGGTGTGCATAGTCATTTAACAGACGGTTAAAAGATACTTTTTTAGTGCAGTGTAGGTTTACGTTTAGCCACGATCTCGCCCTATGTGAGGCTAAGATATGGTCTAGGATGGAGCACGCTTACCTAGATGATACCTATTCACAGGGGACTTGAAGACATCCAGGTTATAAGTGAGTTCCACTCTTTTGCGGTACGTATAATGAAGGTAGATGCAAAGCGCTTCGTTCCTATAGGTGGAATATCCAGCACATATCGGTGCCGTATTCCGTTACGTCTGATTGTCCCATGATGGAAGGGAGAAGGCGAGATCAGATCGAAGAGATCAGCTGCACACTTTCCAAAGTGTATCTGATAGAAAACTGATAAGCTGACCACCTTGCGTCGATGTTCGAGACGAAATAGCCATAGCCCCTCTTTAGCCATATAGTTTTAGTGATCATTTTATTTTAACCATCAGTTAAATGTTTATGCACATAAACCTTAATTAGATTAGTAAAATCACTGTTATGATATCGTTTTTTCTTAAGTTTTCTCAGCTAGTACACAAAATGAAACTACGTTTTAACCATTTTAGGCGCGGTGTTTTATTTGATTTTTATTTCGACGTTTCGGCCACATTTCAGTAGCCGTGATCACGGAAGACAAAATACCGCATCTACAACCGTTAAATTGTAGTCTTATTGTCTATTATTATCTATCATATCTTTAATTAATTAACACTGACACGGGTATTATATTGTGTATATTTCAGTGCTAATAAAATTAAATGTAAGTTTACTTAGATTATTGTATATTGTTATGTTAGTAAATCATGATATTTCGATGGATAAGGATGTTCTCAATTCATTTAAATAATGTGGGTTCGGACCTAACCACCAACTTAATAAGTTTATTGATACAATTATTACGTGTAATTATTTATTTTCGTAATAATATATTACTAGTTACCTCCCTTCAATATTTCTAGTTAAGATTTGTTTTATAGGATAGTTAGTTATTGCTATTCTTTCATAACAACACAACAGTAGGTATCTGTTTTTATTTATTTTTTAATTTAAAGGTACGAGTAAGTACTCGCCACGTAGTATCCATAGTAGTTTGTGTACTCGCCTTCCGTGAATGTGATACTTCATGCTTTTTTTTATAATTTTGCAACTTAAAATTCATTAATGATTTATTATATGTAAATTTCTGTTAATATACTTCTGTATGAAGTTAAATTATTACTTTTGTTTGGCTGGCTGGAAAAGGCTGGAAAGACTGGAACTGAAAACCAGCGCTGCGTCAGTCCTTGTCGCAGCATAATGCTGAGTTCCAGCCTCATTGGCGCGAATGTTATGTACTTACGTTTTTTGTGTGTTTGGTTAACTACAATTGTATTGTATTTTTGATTTATATGTACAGCGTCTTATTACACGTATTCTACTTTCTGTGTGTATATACATTTACGTCAATAAATCTTTTCTTTCTTTCTTTCTTACGTGTCACTATCGAAGAAACGCATCGTGAAAAAATGTGCATCGAGATTATCGAAGCGTCTTAGCTGCCTATTTCCGTTTGACAAGCGTGAAGGACATACCGTCCGATTTCCTAAAACAAGGAGATTTAAGTCCAAAAGAACGTTTATGATCTGATATTATGTTAATTTATACCCTTTTAATCTATAGTATTATAAAATTCTAAACATACCGTGTCTGTACCTTAAAGCTATTAAAAAAAAACAACTGGAATGAACTATATAAACTATAGAGAATACGATACATTTTTTTTAGATTTCTTGTCTGTTTGTCTTTTCGTCGGTCTGTTTGTTCGGGATTCACTTAAAAACTAGTGGCCCTTCTTCGTTGGCGGTTTTCGTTGATCGACAGCTAATTCTTAGAATTAAACTCTACGCTACTTTTTATCCTAGGAATCCCGTGGATTTTTTTCTAGGAATGATTTTAAATATTAAAAAAAATCGAATTCCAATGCGATTTTTTTACTGATCAATAGCAAATTTAATGTAATAAAATGTCTGATTTTTTTATCCCGAGAATCCCGCGGGGATTTTCTCGGAAGGGATTGTAGTTGTTCGGGTGCGTAAAAATTTGCTTATTCCGACACAGTTTTTACTAAAACGATAGTTTACATCCTTTTTTAATGCTGCGGTACCTTTTGTCCCGGGAATTCCAAATCAAGCGTGGACGAAGTCGCGGGCAATATCCTCGTATAAAATATTAACCGAATTTCGTGAAACTTGAATATAATTGTGACATATATATTTAGTTAAAATAAAATCAATGACGGCGTAGAGTCGCTAGTTTGTCGGTATTCTATAGGATATAATACTTCGGCGAGTGTACCGCGGAATTCCATGGATTAATTCCTCCCTCATTTTATTGCCATCAAACAAGCAAACGTACGAGCTCACGTCACCAAGATATGGTAGAAATATCAACCAAGCGGACTATGCTTCGACAATCATAATACGTACCGCTGAGAAGTGGAACTCTTAACCGTCGTCTGTTTTTCTTCAAAGATATAATTTAGGTATTTTCAAATCCTACGTGAACAAACATCTTATATTTAAGCGTACTCTATCTTAGACTGCATTTCCACCTGACATTAGATGCAATGTCGGTCAAACGCGAACCTATGGGTACAATATAAAAAACGAGGGTTAAAAATCTAACTATTATAGAGAGAAATAGATAGAGACAGAAAGATAATACTTTATTGCACACCAAAATATACAATTACAAAAACAGACCCCACTTACATTATTTTTTAGGCAATACAATAGGCGACCTTATCGCTAAAAACGATGAAGTGGTGCAAAAGATAATAGATAAATAATACTCAAACTAATTTAAGAATTAGTTTGAGTACTTTATATTTCGCCAAATATTACAGTTCCCACATAACTGAAATGTATGCGAGCGAAATAAAAAGCCTAAACATACCATTATTACATTGCCAACCATATCAAATTAGGAAGTGAAACGTGAATCAAAAAAAAAAATATATGTTTTTTTCTATGACTATCAGAAATGCGTAAACTTGTTTCACAGTAGGGAAGCCCCAGAAGGTTACAGAGGTTGATTAATATTGTCGTAATGAACAGGTAAAGGCACTTGAGCCTTGTTTTAGTTTGCACAATGCGGAGCGCGTGTAGAGTCGTTCAGTACGGGGCTGTTTTGGCAAGTCTGAGGTGAGATCGCGGCTCCTTGTAACTTACGCTTACGTTCAGATATAATTGTTGAATGGAACATATTAAGTGATTTTTAACCATGTGGCAGTTTTAATAGAATGTTAGTAAATATGTGGAAAGTGTTGCATTTTAATTGATTATAAAAATACTTTATATAGGTACTCAACTTGATAGAAAGCCTTGTAAATGTTTGGAGATATTGGTGTTGATTAAATCGCAAATATTCTTTTAATAATACAGATATAAAATTGTTAGAGATATACCGCTTCACAAAATGCTTTATGTCTTTTTAAAACTTTTTAGTTACTAAATGACTTACAGTGCGTATAGAGAGAAAATGCTGTTAGGATTACAGAGGTATTTTGCCATAAATGTCTGTTAGATACATACATACTTGGTGGTCAATTTTTTTTATAACTACTGGTTTATTACGGATAAAATTTGGTATGAAGATATATTCTATATTCCGGCACAGTATATTGGAATCGCGAAATAATTAAAAAATAGATACGGCCGCCATACACGACGGGGCCCTGAGCATTAAATTTTAAATAAGTTTAAAGACTAAATTAGTAAATGATATTTCTGTCTTTTAAGTTTATGTAGTTGGTATGTATCGAAACTGTAGATGTTTCGATACATACCAACAAAGCTATTTTCACACTTAATTAATAGTATATATTGAAATCATGATAAATCAGTAGTTAAGGCGTCTCATTCAATGACGTGTATTCAAATCCTGTCCAGGGAGCAAGCATTGCTTACTATGTTTTTCATACCAAATATGCATACTGTTATAATTACTACGTGACAAAAAGCGCAGAATGACATCGTTAATAATCGTAAATATCGAGATTATCGTCTTCAAGTTTCGTCAAAAGATTAAGTTTGAGATCAAAATTTTTATTTCTAGCATGTAAAAAATTTAGCCAATCACTAAAATGTATCTAAAAATGACGATGGTCTAGATGTCACGTTACTTATGGCATAAAAATTTGTGAATTTGAGAAAAATTCATAAATTAAATCCGGAGATCGTAGTCGTGAATTCTGATTGATCCCTTAAAGATGGGGAGATGAGGGGTCTGGTAGTGAACCGGTATAGGCTGTTATCATAATAAATGGGATTCATTGGCGTTTTACTATTGAAGTTGATTAAGTACTCCGTTTCTAATAAATATTAAAGTTGAGAATGTTCTAGTCCGTGCCCTACAGTTCAAGAGTCAGTCATCATATTGCTGCAATATTTTTTGTGATCCGATTTAATATTAAAGTAAAAATATTATATGTTCCAATAATATATATATATATATATATATATATATATATATATATATATATATATATACACTCCATGGCCCGAGCGTTACCACACCAAAAGCCGCAAATATCTATCCACTACCAACGGATGCATATTTGCGGCGTTTTAGGTCCTAAATAAAATATTTTTTATTTATAGGTATATAATATTATATAGGTTTTCTGTGTGTTTAGATTTATGTATGTATTAAATTTATAATTAGTGTAAGTATTTATATTTAAATTGTACAGTCCTATCTTATTTTCTACTTAACAATAACATTGCTAGATTACTTAAGAAGATCGTTTTTGTTGATCAGACCTCTTGTTGTTTTGCCAAGAAGTATTGTATTATTATTTTTTGTAATTGTTTATTTTGGTGAGCAATAAAGTGTTATTCTATTTATATAATTGGAGTCGTACAGTCAAACGGCAGACTAAAACGCATCACGCAAGTCCAAAACTTTATATACCATTGTCGCAAGGGTAATTTCCCGTAACCTTAGCATAGGACGATAATGGGAACTCAATGTAGACTGCATTTGCCGCAAGTCACACAGTACGTACTTCATTGTCGCGGGTAGTGGGAGAAATCGGCAGGTAGGCATACACGAGTAGGTACATTTTACATCCCCAAGCTAAGAAAATGTTATGTGTGTTAAAAAGCGCAACACTGGGACCAATCCCATTCACCCAGACTAAAGTATACATACAACAGAAATCATCTTCGATATTTATACTGCCGGGAGTCGACTCTATGACATTTGCATTCCAACGAAGTCGGCCGGTCAACGCCTAGACCACTAGAACATAATTCCGTTTAAATTATCTTAATTAACCTAAACGAATTAAGAGCCTTGAACCTTGATATTTAAAATGCATATATTTCCAAAGCCAGTATAAACATAAATTTATAAATTTATATTACATTCATAAAACAGTTTTTGATAACAGACGGAACTGGCTCACAACATTAGTGGAAGTTATTGTCTATGATCTTGTTGTTAACTTATCTTAACAGATTAACGTAGCACACTAAAACCTATTAACATACTAAAGAACCAATCTTGTAGCGGTACAATAAAATAAACAAATCATAATGATATCTAGAAACGTGTTCACAATCAACTAAGCTGATAAAGTGTATTATGCATTTAAACATATTCTTAAGCAAATTTGAATTGCAATAATAAACCCATTATAAATGTACATTGATCTCAAAACTCCAATAATACAATGCATCGAATAAGATATTTATGGGATAAGTATCTAGTTTCAATTATATTTATCGTTTTAGTGAATTCCAAAAAGATTTAAGATTGTAATGGCTATGAATGGTTGAACTCGATGTTCAGTAAATTGAACACAAATTACGTATTTGAGAGGCTAAGCAAATGTATTACATCTCTAAAGGTACAAGACGTTTATTTGATCTAAAATTAGATCTATACCAATAGAATTAAAATATCTATCTCTTGTTTCCAAATAAATACTAAAACATAAGTGATAAGACTATTTATACGATGTGTTACCGACGCGAATATCTGGCGCCGACATTACCATTACCCGAGAGTGTATATGTTTCTTATTGTCAATGGCATTTTATAAGATTAGTAAAAAAGAAAATAAAATTCTCTTCAGTTTTTAATTACTAAAACAAGAATTTTGTCTTTTATTCCATTCAATTTCAAATGTATAAATTGTTGATAATAGACTACTAGAGAACACATTTTGGGGATTATACATATAAGTCAAAATTTAAATCTACTTTCTATTCTATGTATAATACTCCGCTACGTGTTGTCGCTGTTTAAATCCCATATTTTGCAGGACTCAAAATACATGAATATTTTTTTGAAGTGAAACTTCTATATAGACGGTGACTTAGGATTTTTCTGTCACGAAAAAGCGTTACGGCCGCGTGTCAGAGCGGCATAAATTTAGACTAGACGTGGTGAGAGGCGGCATAATATTAGAGTAGACTATCGATCTTTATGGTTGCCGGAACGATTTCAGTTTTTTTGTTTGATAAAATAAAATATATTTAAATAAAAAATGCATTAATTCAAATGTAACGAGATGATAATTTGCAGTAAACCTGCGAAAAATCGAAATTTGTGCTGGGTCACTGCTGTGAAGTTTTACGGGCAGGTTTTCAAATTAGACAAGTACATTAACAATCTGCCCGTAAAACTTCAAGTTAAAACTTTGTGCGATTCGTTTTTCCACTTGTCCGTTGAAGTTTCACTTCAAATATGTGTTCCAGCACACATTTCGATTATTTTAATTCTGCGGGCACGACTAGTCCTCAATATATTTCTACTAAAACATTCCAATAACATTCTAATATAGCAATAATAAAAAAACTAATTCTATGCGCTGTTGGTTTTCCTACCAAATAAACATTCATAAAAAACAAATATAAGGTAAAAAGAAATTAAGAAAGTATATAATCTCTTGTATGTATTAAATAATACAGAATGTGTATTATTTTTTTAAATCGCGGATTACATTTCTATCTATGGTGATTTATTTTTCTAAAATTTAATGATATTGTCCTTTAGTTTTCATCATAATCAGACCAGACTCTTTTGTCTATTATTCCTTATTTTAAAATTTGGATGTGGTCCTAGAGACCTTCTTGAAAAATTCACATGTATGTGAACATAATTACATATACAAAATTAGAAAAGTTTATTTTTGCTTTTTGATGACCAGACCCGTGGTAGTAACGAAAGTAATTCAAATAAATCTATCATGTATAAAGTGTTAAGTAGATTACAACATAATGTTCTTTACAGCCTGCTGTGCTTGGCACACGGGGCAACGTTGCTAGAAATTAATGCAGGACTGAGCAATTACTCCTTCCCAGATGACTTTATACTGGGAGTCTCGACGGCCGCATTTCAAATCGAAGGAGGATGGAACGAGGGAGGTATGCGTTAAGCAGTTTTTTTTCTATCAGTGTATTATTTATTGCCACATAGAAATACTTTATTTACATCCCATTGGTCAAGGGCAAGCAGTGAGGTAGTGTGACAGGCATCGACTGCCGGATCGGACGTCCATAGAAACCACTCCGGTGTTACTCTTATGTCATACAAAGCCAGAGTCGTTGGACTTTACCGTTAACACAAATTATTACACATATCGGGGATATGCTCATCGAACAAATATCTTCTCACTTAATTAATGATAAGAGCATATTATGCGGTAAACTTGCACGCCCCTTCTTATTTAATATTGTCCGGGAAACACCCTTATCTAAGCCTGTATTTTAGAAGAATACTCACAGAGAAAGTTACTCTTGAGGTAATAAGCTGCCCAGAATTAATATTATTTTTGGAATGCACATAATCTTACAGAGCCGTTTAATATTTTTTATTTCGGCAATTTATTTTATATTTAATTTTCATGCAAACCTGACTACCTGTTTATAATGAGTAATAATTGTGAAAACATTAGATACCTTTGAATTCTAACTCTATAATTGTCGTTCTATGAAACGATAAACTAAGTCGCTATTTTTAGGTTCTTTTGCCAGGTTTCTATTGTTGCCTAACAATAACTTGAACAATGTTGAGCTAAAATTCATCCAAGATGAAAAAATAATAACTTTATTATTCCTTAAAATATCTTGAACTGTTTCGACCTAACTTTTATCAGGCTTCTTTAGGAATTGTACAAAAATATAAAGCAACTATAAAAACAAAATTCTTTCTTATTTCTTAGGCAGAGGAGAAAGTATGTGGGATTCATACTTACACGAGCATCCAAGTTTCACAGAGGACGGTTCAAACGGTGATATAGCAGCGGATTCTTATCACAAGTATATGGAAGACGTGGAAATGATTAAAAATCTCCGAGTCGAGTATTATCGCATGTCAATATCATGGCCACGGTACGTTTATTGAATTTTTTTTTATTGGTTTTGTGTTTTAAAGCTAAAGCTAATCAATTATATGTAAACAGCAGTATTTGTATTATATTAATAATATAATATTAATATTACACGATAAACAGAATTGAATGTGAATTCTAAAATTAAATAAATGCTTTACTGTAGGTAGATTCAATTATCCGGTGTAGGTGTATATCCATTTAATTATTATACTAGGCAATTTCAAGTGGTTTCGCTTGCGTAAATTTAGATTCAGTATCCCATTTTATAAAAGCATCCCATATTTATCCTCGTTTTTTAAAGCACAATATAAAGCCGTAAAGACGAAACAAACAAACATATAAGAATGTCAACTTTAACGACGAGTATCATGTGTACGGATAGAGTATTAAAGAAATTGAGAAGTTCATAAAACAAGTGAAAATATAACGTCACTGCTTAGCCCGGTAGAAAACGAATGTGAATAAGTGAGCGGATATTTCGATTAAACAAAACTTGTCAACATTGTGTGATTTTTAATGGCAAGCATGTCTATTGACAATGTTGTTATTGTCGCAGATATGGACCCATAGATCTTTGTATTAGATACAAAGTATTATTATAATTGTATATTACAATATTAAAAAAATATCTAATGTCCCTTATGATGTGTTTTTATTACAGAATGAATATTTTCGAAATATCCGACTTCGTTGTAACTCAAATACCAAGAATATTCTGAGAATTTATTGATACACAATATAATATACATAATTTTAAGTTTTAAATTAGAAATTAACTTTGAAATATAAATTGTATTTTCCACTCAACATTTAAAACTTGATATTTGTCTCTAGTTTGCTACCCTACGGAACTGATAATTATGTAAACAAAGAAGGCGTTAAGTACTACCGAAATCTGTTTGAGGAACTTCTTAAAGTAAACATCACGCCTGTAGTCACACTCTTTCACTGGGATTTGCCCACCCCACTAATGGATCTCGGAGGTTGGAGCAACCCTTTAATGGTTGACTACTTCGCAGACTACGCCAGAGTGGCTTTTGATTTATATGGAGACATTATCAAAACTTGGACTACGATGAATGAACCCCAGCAGCATTGCTATAATGTGAGTTTTGAAGACTAATATTTGCGTGTTTAGTGAGAGCAAACATAAATATTGCCATTCAAGTAAATGTATTTGGTCTTGAAGGTACGCATCAATTTCGGGGAATGTTTGTTGATAATCTTTATTTGAACTTGCTTTCATTTGAAAACTTGTTTGATTTTAAAGAACTGCAAGTAAAAATGTGCATTTCAAACATATTATTTAGATATTTCTGTAATTCATTTGGGTTTTATTTTCAACTTATCATTACTCAAATTGAGATAACTCAGAAAAATAAGGTGTCACTTGTTCTTTTTCTTGCCCAGTGCTCATATTGTTACAATTAGTGGGTACAAACGGTAAGGAAAACATTGCGACAAAATTTGGTATTCAAATTACCGATGTGAAACACGCTAATCTGCCTTAGATAAGCGTAATCGGATTATTGTTTATATCCCTGAAATTAGAAGGCCCGAGTCTTACAGTGGGATCCTTCTGAACGTTGATAATTTACTACAACTTTAATGTATTTATAGATATTTTATGTCAATATGTCAATTGCATTTTTTGGGATATTTGTTAAGCTACTACTTCCCCTGGAACAGTAACTGAAATTGTTTTAGAAGCTTATGAGTAAACAATAAGATTCAATTTTGAAATAAATGTATTCATTTTCATTATTTACGTATTTCGAGTTGATTTTAATATTGAAATAAAAATAGCTCCATCGGTGTGATCCCACTCTCTCATAGAATATCGGTCTCAAATAGATAGTTACGCTAATAGTATATTAGGTATATATATACATACATACATACATAACCTCACGCCAGTTCCCTTGCGGGGTAGGCACGAACAACAGAGCGCCATTTAGGCCCATTCTTACACACCTCACTTGCTTCTTTGACATTCATATATATATATATATATATATATATATATATATATATATATATATATATATATATATATATATATATATATATATATATATATATATATATATATATATATAATAGTATATCCCCATATCCCATTCCCTCTATCCCATGTGTCCTATCCGCCCTACTATTTCATCCCCTCTATCCTATCCCTCTCAACGTATGATCCTTATCCCATACGATGTATCTACCTAAAGGCTGGTAAAGCGTTGGTATCGGTCTTTGATTTTGCAAACGGTGCACCGTCTGCCTGGAGTTTGCCGGCTTCAAGCAATAAAAAAATATATCTAAAGAATTTCTAACATCTTTTAAAATAAAATGTTATAAGCAAAGAAGATCAAATATATTTCAAAGTCTGCATTGTTTGTCAAATCAGAACCTTCTATAAAGTTGTTTTCTTATAATTTTAGGGTTACGGTAGTGATTACTTTGTGCCAGCTCTAAAGTCACATGGTGTGGGAGAATATTTGTGTGCACATTATATGCTCCTTGCTCACGCTAAGGCTTATCATCTTTACAACAGGGAATACCGGCCACATCAAAATGGTAATGTTGTAATTACAATATTTCGTAAGTCTCCAAATTTTGATATGTGCACGGATGTGGGATCTGTAGTGTTGCAAGCCAAGTAATCCGGCTTCGTCACATGTAGTTTTAGACCGCCGTTCTCAAGCAACTCCTTCCACGCATTCACACGTCGCATCAGGCGCGGTGTGTCCGCATTTGCCGGCGCAATGTCTTTAGCATATATGAGCAACCATGACGTTTCCTTATGTTGATCACTGATGCAGTTTGATATTTCATCTAATATCATGCTGAACAGAAATGGATTAAAGACAGATCCTTGGTGCACTTCGACGGTTACAGGGAATGGTATAATATTGCCAACAGCGGTTCCGAACCATGAAATCGGAATCACGGTAGGTATCCTGAATAATATCAATACAGGTTTCTGGCACCCCTATGGACCTCAGTGCTAACCAGATCATCACGCGAGGAACAGAGTTGAAAGCCTTCTGCAGATTTAGAAACAGAAAATGCAGATGATCCTTAGGGCCAAAACAGGGTCCCGGTCACCATATACAGGGCGAAACCTTTATTGACATTCCGAGACGGTGCACTTCTGGTAGATCCGAGAGTCGACTATCCTCTCAAAGAGCTTCGTGGTGTGGGACATTACCTTTATACGGCGGTAATGTTTGCACTCCTACACCGCTCCCTTGACTTTGTAGACTGGAGTAATAACACTCAGTCCCAGTCAATCAGTTAGTTCACTGGCTCAAGGCGTGCCTATAAAACGTAACTTGTAGCATTATCGTAAACCTTTCCACGAAAAAGATATTAATTTTAATTATATTAAATATAATTTTAGTCCTGTTACTGTTTAATAATATACTTGTACTTAGAGAATCGCGATGTTTATTTCTCTGTTTATTTAATTTCTCTCATACCATTTTATTTGAAATAGACTGTAAGTGACAATATTTTAAACTACTCATTGAAAAATGATAAATCCTAAGAACTTTTCATCCAGAGCAATAAATTACTTGCTGTAATTTTGTTTAATGTCAAACTTTTGCATGAATATATTTAGTTTATTAATTAGAACTTTCCCGCAACTTTACCAGCGCAAATTGCGGGTTCGTATCCCGTGGGATTTCTTACATTTTCCGTCATAAAAAGTATTCCGTGTTCTATGTAAACTTTGGTCTCTGTTCTATACTGTAAATAAAATTGTTCTTAACCAAAACAAAATCAATCTGTTTCAGATTTCTTTATAAGTATATATTTTTTCAGGAGTGATAGGCATTACGCTGGATTGCTTCTGGGTAGAACCGAAAGACCCTACTAAACCTGGGGATCGACAGGCTGTAATTGATTATTTACAAATGCACGTAAGTTACTTTTACAATGAAAAATATGTCTTATAAATATATTTACAAAAATAATTCTAATGAGGATAAGTATTATTTACACTTGCTTATGTAAGTAGTGGTTGCCTAAGGCACCCGATTTTCATTCTAATGGCGCTGGTTCGAGTTCTTGTCGGACAGAATATTTAGGCAATTTTTCTGACCCAATTGAAAACGATTGACAGACCCAACGGTGGAATAAAGATCTATCAAAGGAATTATGTAACCAACCCAATATTTCTATTAATATAATATTTGAACTTAACTTTATTAAAATACAAGCGATAAGTTTCGTTGTTCGGCATACTAATTTGTCGCTTAAACCACCTTTTGTCTGTGTTTTGACTACCTTTCAGGGAAAACTTAAAATTTGAATGAATGAGAAAAGTCATCTTTATCAAACTGTGCACTATATTTGATTGAGTAAAACTTTCAGGCTCTCTATATTTTTCGATATTTTAAACATTTGGATGAAAAAATATAATCAAAAGGTGAAAAGACATGTGTCAGGTGACATTTGGAAAATGTGTCGGAGAAGAATTTAAAGTATCAAATCCCAAAAATGAGTCATTATTAAATTATGCACTATACTTGTAATAGAAGAATATGTGTAGATTTAAATTACATACAAGGTTCTTTATCTATACTAATATTATAAAGAGGTAAAGTTTGTGAGTTTGTGACGTTGTAGGGGATAATCTCTGGATCTACTAAACCGATTTAAAAAATTCTTTTACTGTTAGAAAGCTACGTTAACAGGGAGTGTCACAGGCTATATAACATGACGCTATATACCACGGGAGTGGGACAAAGCGCGGGTGAAACCGCGCCGGGCCGCTAGTATTTTCATAAACAGACATAAAACCTGATTTGCACTTGCATTAATTTAGTAGTTAGTTAAATTTTCGAAATTACTAACCGTGCGCAGAAGGTTTGCCGAGAGCCTTATGATGTCACGCGTTGATGGTCAGTAGGGTTAACAAAAACGGTTACATAAATAGTTGTTGCAATACATTTATTAATGTACTACATAAGTATATACAATAATAGTAAGTAGTCATCGGCAAACCTTCTGCGCGAAGCTTATAGTATGTATGTTAAGTCTCTATCATCGTGTGGATAGAATTTTACATACATGTAAATAATAAGTTGTCGATTTAGTTAATTTCTAACCAAACGATAAGTTAACTAGCTTTTTAACATGTGGAACTCAGGCTTAAGTATGAATAAAGATGGTCATGTTAAGTTTGTCACAAAATAACCCTTGAAACTAATAGTCTACCCGTCAATTATATTTCCCACAAAGTATTACTTAAGCGTATTAGCCTCTTAGCGCTCAATATGTTTATCTTTATGAAATAAAGTTATTCCACTTTCAGTTTGGAATCTTCGCTCATCCAATATTCTCTGAAGAGGGCGATTATCCTGCACTTGTGCGTGATAGGATAGATAACATGAGTTTGGCACAGGGATTTACAAGATCGCGTTTGCCGACATTTTCATTTGACGAGGTTTGTATACCTATATATAAATATCAAAAAAATATATTAGCATTGAACAAGAATTCATATCAATTTCTTATTAATTCATAAAGCACTGATTACAAATAGGTAAACAAATATTTTTGTTGATTTATTTAAAATATTTGTCTCGTCACTATTATCCATATTAGCCCAATACTGTCTATTTTTTGTGACTTCGATCAATATAGCTCTTAAATTAACCTCCCTCTCGGGGAGTGGATTTTTAGACACAGGCCCCAGTGGTCGACATTCGACCATAATTAATTTAAATTATGAGTTTGCACATTATTAAGCTTCTGTTGTCAAAGAATATACTTCTATAATCACAGATTTCGCCAAGGCTACACTGTTAATTTGACTTTAACAATAAAAGAAAAGAGTATTTATGGGTGTGTGTGTCAAATAAATGGTAGTGTGTGTAATGTTTTTTTATTGATTTAATGTATTTTTTATGCATAATTTTTTAAAAATAGCATTTGCACTCCTCAATATAAAGTATAAGTGTGCGAAATTTCATACTCCTCCGTAGGCGCAATTTTCATAAAAAGAGGTACAAAGTTTATGCTTCACGTTTAATATAATGATTTGCGTTGAACCATTTATTTGGGAAGCGCGGTTGGGGAGCTACCTTAAATATCATGAAATACCTGAACTGTTTGTTCGTGCAGCGAGTGCGCTGGACCAGACTTCGCTAAATTTTATATACGATTAGCCGTAATCATTCATAAACAAGTTTTAAATCCCTTGCTTTAATTTAGTTACTAAATGAGGTATCTGTAACAAAAATAATAGTATAAATGTTAAACCAAGTAATAAACAATACCTGTAATCATAACCACCCAGTAAAAAAAAAACAATTCTGAAAGCTTCTAAGCCCCATATTACTTATTGATGGAGCGTCATGTCTTTCCTTTCCTGTTTTTGACGTTATAATTATTTAAAAGATGTTTTTCAATTAAACATCGAGTCTTATTAAGGTTTTGCTTTCAAATTTCGATTAATATCGTCTAAAATCTCTAAATAATATTTTTTTCATAGCTCCAGAGAAAGGTTGTCCCTGGCGTCATCTAGCCATGTCGAATATAGTATTTCAGTGTACGTTTTTTACTGGCCGATCATGATTTTAAGTCTTTTTCTACAATGCAGCAATATAATAAGTACCTAAAATATTTTGGATTCTAATTGTAATATGTCTCATATTATAACAAATCTTTATTCAAAATTAAACTTGCTGATTGCATATTGGTAACACATCTGGTGTTTAAAATGGTCATATGGGACTGTAGCTAATCTCTATCAGGTGGGCTTTTAGTTTATCTGCTGTATTCCAGCAAAAAGAAACTGCAACAAAAATTTAATTTCAGTTAAAGTCACTGAAAGGTAGTTCTGATTTCTTTGGATTGAATCACTATACGACGTTCCTGGTAACGCCGTCAGAAATGGAAGATGAATGGAGGGTACCTTCTTGGGATCACGATACCGGCGTAGAAATTACTCAAAATCCAAACTGGCCAAAACCTGGTGCGGAGTGGTTGTCGGTATGTTACCCTAGTTTTTAAGATCCAACCTCTAGAACGCTAAGTAACTTTGAGTTAAACGTAAACTAGAATCGAAAAATTACAATGAAACTGACAGACACGTTCATTTACAAATATATGTAATTATATAGGTCGGTAATTTGCTATATGAATCAAACTTCAAACCCATGTAAGCCACGATAGCGTAATGGCCGCGTCTCTTTCCACTAAAGTGGATAATAATTACAATTAGCATGTGTTGACTGTGAAGTAAAACATCGTGAGAAAACCTGTGCATTTAGCAAGTCATATCCAAGGCGGACTGGCTGGTATCATACCTTGGATCAGCGTAGCGTCCTATCCCGAAAAAAAGAAAGACTCGAACCTGACTTTAAGTCTCCGAATAAACTTTTTAGGTGTATGTATTCTATAAAAATAGCCATATCTGTAGAAAAGGAATTTAGCAAGAATTTCACTATCTTATTTTTCCTCCATTTCTTATGGTTTTCAGTCTCTTTCATTACGAGACTGTTGGTATATATTATGATGTGTATATGTAGATATCGATTTATTAGTATTTCTTAGGCTTATTCCTTTTACCAAGATGTAGCTTTACCAAGAGCCATTGTGGATAAATATTTGATCACCAACATAACTTACTCTTGCACGTAAAAGGTTCAGTACTAGAGTAGGCGACTTACAGTTTGTCTGCTGTCTGGGATGTGAAGGATACCGCAGATGTGAGAGTTCCTAACGCTATCCTTTCTCCAGTAAACATATACATACATATCATTTGTGATAATAAGCCATCATACTAATTGTTTGGTCATCCACTTTCTTTTGTATCATACTAATGTATAGATAAATACAGTAACAACACCATACAACAATCTTCTTCACCTTGAAATTTATTAAAAAGGCCTAACATTAAGCAAATAACGAGTCTTAGTTTTTGAAGCTAAACAATTATATTTTAATACATGAGTGATTATAATAAAAATTTTAACAAATCGTGATATATGCTGACGGTATAACTGTCTTCCGCTAGTTGATTTTTGTTAACGATAATTAGTAGTGCTTATTCTATTCTATAAGCTTTGTTCGATAGTTTATTTTGAGTGTTACTGGCATTAAGGTCTTTTGTACGAGTATTATGTCTACGTAATATTACTTTGCTTAAGAATATATGATCACCAAGATATTTCTGATTCGTCCATACGAGTACTTATTATTTCATATTATAAAGTAAAATTCAATTTAATTTCAATTTCATATTGTAAAAAAATAAGTCTGTTTGTAAGATTTTCATGATTAAACGATCTAAGGGATTTTAGTGTAATTTGGCAAGGTGTATTGTATTATATTTGGGCGAATGAACTTTTGTCTTAATTAAACAATAAAAATAAAATCTGTTATTACTCAAGTTATGAAAATAAAAATCAATATTAAGACTTTAAATAAGTAATAAAGAAACATGTAGTTTGATTTAGAGCCTTTTTCCAAAATTATACCTGAATGAAGTAATAAGTACGTAATTAAAATTATAAGTTATTCTTCAGTTGCACACTTTTTTCATATAGCGTAAAGTGTATAAAGTAAATGCAGACGTATGTATGTTAAGATACATAGTAAAATGATTAAACACAGCAACATAGTTATGCTACATTTTAAACAAAGGTCTATTAGGTAAACTACAATTTACGACACCTAGGTACTGTACTATTCAATAATAATTCTATTAACACTCGAACTTTAATAATAGCAAGGCTATAATAAAACCCGTATTGCTATTCAAGGAATTGATTAATTTATTATTTGCAAGACTTTGTAATTGTAAACCAATATTACATCAGACTAAGAAGGCTACCTATGGAATATTTAGTGAAACTATTCCACAAGATTCTTTTTTTTTATTCTGATAAACCGCACATGTAATTCTGTTACATTAGCAAATATCAACAGGTCGAAGAACAATAACATGTTAAAAAAAATATACGAGATTGAATTGTTTTACGATTTTGGATGCAGATATTTCCCACCTACTGGCCTAAATAAATGATCATTGAAAAACAATGTTATGATTTTTAAAGACCTGTCTAACGATAAATATATATGCATACTGAAAATACGTGCACGTATGTCGCCCGTTCTTAACTTTTAGTTTTTTCCATGTCTTATCACAACAGCAATGTGAGCAACTTCTCAAGGGGACTGTTACCTGATGGCAGCTGTCTTTCGTTAACATTGCACGGACTCCATACCGACGATATCCTGACCTTAACTGTGATATATATACAGGATAATAAAACTGGTTCTACACGAAAATTACCTTCTTTGCGACTTCACACGATGTAGATACGGATCCCGTTGGATGCAGCGCACGCGGCTTGACAAGACGGCATGGCCAACAAAGTAGTGAAGATGGCTGCACTGCTAGTTAATTGCCAACGACACAAGTCAGAACCACTAAAGCATCGAGGTTAAGAGATTTAGTAGCAGATCTCGGAGGGCACAAATGGCTGAGCATGTCCTTGCAGGCGGAATGCGTTGTAAATGATTCGCGTACTTTGGATATCTTGCTCCAAATTGCCTTTGAGGACGAAGATCAGGGTTTAAAAAAATCTATCTCCGCTCTAAGCCCACGTACGCGGCTCGGGTATGGTACGCACTGAGCTCGGCTATTTGTAGGTCTCAAATCCAGGATCAACTAAACATTACTTTGTAAGTGTGCAAGAGTGGGTCGGCCCGTCAGGTATGCCTGGTGGCCCCAACATCCTCAACACCTTTATTGGCCGTAAAGAAAGAAGACCCCATCATCATATGTAGCAGGATGTGAGATATACCTTACATATTTCATCTTTAACATCCAGTGTTTTTTAATAATAACTGTGACATACATAGATTGACAAACAGACGGATGGACTGACAAGACAACTTAATAAATGTCGTCCCTAAAAATATTGTACCACGAAATTATTTAATTTAATTTATAAAACTCAACTTTAAATATTTTTCTTTACATAGGTTCACCCACCAGGATTTAGGAAACTTATAAATTGGATAACAAAGAATTACGGGAAAGGAGTGCCAATAATCGTAACCGAGAATGGCATGAGCGATAACGGACAATTGAACGACTACGATAGGGTATCCTATTACAATAAATACCTTTATCAATTGCTGCTGGCGATACACGAAGATGGATGTAACGTGAAAGGCTACTTCGCCTGGACCCTAATGGATGATTTTGAGTGGAACGCTGGTTACACGTGAGTTTTATTCTCTTATTTATTGTCCTTTTACTGTTGAAATAAATGGCAGTTTATTTTGGGACGCCTACCTTTGTCTTCGACAAATGTTTACCAATTGATTTTATAAATACGAATACGTTTCTTAGAATTATAAGTATTTTTTGTTCCTATCTGCGATTATATTACATCAGGTGGTAGTGCATTTTCCTGATTGGAGAGCTACCACCCCTGGTCTAGAGTATGTCGCCATAACAACTTTTTGTTGTGTTCCGGCATTAGTGACCAGGTTCCAGTCTCCCTTAAGAGAGCCGTAGCGCATTTCTAGCACCTTTGCAAATGTCCATATGCGATGGTAACCACTTTCCATCAAGTGGGCCGTCTGTTTGTCTGCTGAACTACTGCAATAAAAAAAAAAATATTTTTTAATTTATGTAGTGATGGAAAACCTGCAGCTAATACACATGAATAAACCTTTGTAATTGATAGATTAAGTCAATTACAGGTGTTCGCGAATAAAATCTTGATTATGTAACACTGCAGTACATTATAGAACTAGTCATAAAAGAAATTATGACTTAACACAGCTGGGCTCCTGAAATACTGATCCTAAGTTGGTCAATATTATGCTGCTTACTTATATTATTGAAATAGTCGCTTGCTCAAACTAAAAATGCATTTTTCCTATAGTCAGTAGAACTAAAAGGTATATTTATTGAAAAATTGTTACGTACAGACTTGGTATGAACGTTAAAGTTGATTTTACTTAATAGATCTAGACAATCTATATTAGACGAAATATTTTTTGATACAAGTATACAGTCGGCTAGATATCCCGTCGATCCTTGAGTGGTAAAAGATGGAATTTCTTTCAGAGATCTAAATATATTTTGCTACAGTACTATTCTACATTTTACAGCATAAATTTCGAACGAACCGCTTTTGTATACTTTCTATACGGCCAATGTATAGAAAGTATACAAAAGCCGTATTTGTGATGTTGAGAGCTTCATATGTTAGACGCGTAGTCCAGGTGACTTCTGACGTAAGTGCAGTATATTTTTTTTAATTGTTTGATCTCGGTAAAGCAGTTCTAAATTTGCATAATAAAACCCAAGATCTGAGAGGCTTTCTTGACAATATTGTTGACGTGGACATCGAACGCTAGCTTGTTATCATGGTACACATCTAAGTCTCGGAGGTCGTTAGACTTTGGTAAAACCTGACCAGATAAGATATAATGGGTTGGAATTTAATTCTCTTTTCGTGTATATGTGACGATGGAGAATTTAAGCGGATTTAGATCTAATCGATTAATGAAGGAAGCAATATTGTTCAAGGCAAAATAAATCGTCCTGAAGAGCACACATATCATCGACTGAAGATATAGTGTTAAAGATTTTTTACATATAATTCATTCTGAGAGTATTGTATGTTTATCTCTTTTCTTACTTGTTGTATTAGCTTTACTGAATTCTTAACTAATTTGATCTAATTATACTTCAAATCGTGTAGCGTAATAGCTAGCACACACATCTCAAGCTCGAAGAGCGCGGTTTTGAATCTTGGCCGGAAAGCAAGCAGTTTTGTGACGTATTGGGCATATTTTTACAACTACTACGTGCTAACAATGTTGAAAGAAAACATTATGATGACACACATCTGCACATCGATATAACCTATGTATCAAAAGCTGCCAAGCCTTGGATAAGCGTGGCGGGTATACTGTCCGTTACCCCCAATAGCGGCAGGTCCGAGCCCAGCATTAGGACGTTCATGAGCTATTATTATATTTATATATTCTTCAAATAATCAAACACCAAAAAGCGAGAGAACAATGACACATGGTGCCATTTTATTAGGAATTTAGGAACTTTTCTAGGTTACCTACATATTTACTGGGTGTTTGTGATTCCTAGTATTTATTCTTCTTCCAAATTGTAAATATATGCGGTACAAAACCTTCATTCCAATAACGCAAAAGTTCTATAACATATCAAGAGTCTTATTGACGAGAAAAAATCAGCTCTATAAGTCTTAGTTTTAGATAAATAATTACGTATTTAAAACTCTCCTTAAAATAAGCGCAGAAGAGGAAATAAAGTTGCCGTTAATTAATAAAGCATATAAAAAACAAGTCACGACGTTTGAAGTCAAATAAATTGCACCGAAGTGTTACTTTAATATATTAAAAATACCCAGTTTGTTTAAATCGTTGATGGTTGGTGACGTCTTTACTCGAATAAATTAATGTTGACCTTATTTTTCTTCGATCGTTATATTCAAATTCCAATGCGCGAATGCCAGGTGTTTGCTCGATTCTGTTTTTATTATTCAAATTTATTTATATTTGCTTAATCATAATTCAGGAAATAATATAATATATTTCTAATTTATTTATTGATTTTGACGACAAACAATCTCGTTTTTATTTCCATAATTAGGGAAACAGGCAGATGGCTCATCTGGTAAGAAGTGTTTGTCAATTGCCTATGAACGTTTAAAACAACCGGTTTATATTGCTAACGTGTTAAAGGTTTGAAAATTATTTTGTAATTTTAAACGAATATATACAATAAATAAATAATTAACAGTCAAACACATATATTTTATATCCCCAAGCTAAGCCAGTTACGCTTGTTTTATGCGTAACATACAACAAACTACTCTAGGCTGAACCCAGACACCCAGACTATATTAGACAAAGAAAAATTCTTTTATGACTTCTCATTTACCGTGCTATGAATCGAACCTGAAGCCTCTGGTCTTTGTTTTTTTTTTGTGAGGCGGGGAAAATGCGTTTCGCACACTACCGGGTCCTTTACTAGGGACTAGACCAAAGTGATGAGAGGTGTCACCCACGAATGGGCGCCCCAGAGTCAAATCGCCGGCTTGTGTGGAAACTCGAAGACTCAATACTCCACTAAAACCACCCTCCTCCCATGTGCCCCGCGCTTATGGCAGGAAGAGCGTGAGACTTAGAACGTAGTTACGCCCACGCTGATCCTAGCGCATCAGTGCTTGAGAATGCCCCGGGAAAGGCAAACTCACTTCGTCAACAGGGGTGAAGACTCCTCTGCTCCCTAGATGCTAGAGGGCTCCTGCAGCGGTATTACGCGAAGTCTCTGCTCTACAGTGAGGAAGGCCAACAAAGGCTTAGTCCACTCAACCACAGAGGCCATAATAAATCCATATTGTGCTACAAACTTTTAGTATTAAAATACAAAAGTTAATATTCAAAATAAGTTACACTGGAGAATATTTTGTGAAGGTCGTAAATTTAATTTAAAATTAAAATGACTTCCTATTCTATGTACACCGTTTCGCAATGTGTTATCGTTGTTTAAGGAGAAAAAGCGGCAAGAAACTCCCCAGTAACACGTTTAGCTAAAAATTGTTTTTCTTCATATTTATACTGAAATTATTTTTTAAGATTATAAATTTAAACTACATTTAATTTTATAATATTTTCATTTAATTGATATAATTTATTTGTCTCGTTACAGAACCAAGTTCGGACTATATAAGGTAGATTTTACCAGTCCAAATAGAACCAGAACACCGAAGTTATCTGCACTCAATTACGCTGAAATCGTGCGCACGCGCCAAATAAACTTTGATCTGTACAAACCTCCGCCTAATTATAATTTAAATCATTTATAATACTTTACGATTATAAGCTTACAATATTTATTGTGCATATTATTATATAAATTTTAAATTTTAGTAGTAAATAATAAATAGTTAGTGCTTATAGCCTTTTTATTTTAAGATTTGAAAATAAACCCCTGCCACGTGTTTTGAAATTATATTTTTAAATACTCAAAAACTGTTCTGTATGTAGTAGTTTCACAAAGTCAAAGCTATAATCTCCTTCTAACTCGACGTGTGTTTAAGGTACTGCCTTTGATCAACACTGGATTTGTTAAACAGTTCAGATCCTATTCATTCGTGTAGCAGTAATCATTGCGAAATCAAATACTCTACGCGCGAAATTAAAATTAAAGAATTCTAATTAGTTTACTAAGTTAAACTAGTAGTTAGATTTACGTACTTTACGTAGTTAAGCTACGGAGAAACGGTATATCTCTTTGTAAAATTAATGCAAAATTTCAATCTTAATTCATTTATTTATCAAGATGCTTTTGAAGTGAAACTTCTTTAGAATCGTTGTGATTTGAAACTCGATGAAACGAAAAAACGACACCAAAAATAGATAAAAAATAAATCTATAGGACGAAGCCTGCGAGAGCATAATATACGAGTTTTACATTATGCAGCACAGATTAGAGTCAATAAGACCGATGATTGAACATAGGTCCAATATAAACCGAAATCAAACTCATAATAATATTATCTAGACCAGAAAAGTGAAAAATTGAAAAAGATACTTAAAACGTTTATTGTGAATCATATAATATGATGACGGATGTAGGCTAAAGCAATTATATTTATATTAATAAAAGTTAGAGAAGAATTATTTGTGAGCATATTCTCTGAAGTTTGACTACTTTCTTTTTCACTGTTTTTTTTTACTCTTTTCTACTGCATTTGAACTGCACACAAAAAATTTTTGAAGTGAAACTTCTTTAGAATCGTTGTGATTTAAAATTCAATAAAACGAAAAAGCGACCCTAAAATGAGATAAACACAAATCTATAGGATTAAGCCTGAGAGAGAATGAGATATGAGTTTTACGTTGTGCAGCATAGATTAGAGAGTCCATAAGACCAATGATTAAACATAAGTCCAGTTTGGACCGAAATAAATCTGATAATAACATTTTTGTATATATTTTGTAAATCGTAAAATAAGGAGACAGGTAAAAAAATGAGAATACATGTCTATCTTAGTATGGCTGTCATCAATTATAAGAAAAAACTAATCTAAATTAAATTTTCTTACTTTTAGTTAAGCTAATGCATAAGTTCTGAAATCATTTTAAAAATAATTACTAATTGTTCTTTAAAAATCATCCATCTGTAATTTCTCTGAAAGGACACACATATGGTGGCACTATATATGAATATCATATAACAAGATTTGGGTTGAAAACTAGATTCCTGAAGTACCTTTTGATTGGTTTGATGATGCTCCCATAACTCTGGTATCATAAACAAACACTCTCAGACTCATCTTATGTACATAACCTTATATCTTGAAAGCACGTAACGTACGAGTTTTATGGTAACGTATACAGTTTTTATAGCGGTGATTATCATAGCTTAATCAGTTTGTCTACTTTACTTAACCGACTCTTAAGTTAGGTCACGTAATTTGATAAATATGATTACAGTGAGAGTCATGGAAATTGGCGTGCATATTTATTTAATGCAAAATTTAAGTGCTACTTGTAAAATAGCCGTAAAAGCAAATGCCTAGCCTCAGAAATGCTAGGTGCGATAAAAATTACAAATAAATATATGTAAACTTTCAAAAATCTTTAAGGAGTAACTGAATTGATGGCTATGATATGATTTACAATTTAAATATGATAATAAGTATTAACAACGAGCATAGAGAGTGTCTATGTTTGGTAAAACAGTGCATAGCTTCTGTGAACAGAGTACAACTGGAATGCTATTACGTACAATGCATAACGTCAAATATTTTACAAACTTGAGCACAAAATGTCGATCAAGATCAGCTCGAGATTTCGCCGATAACTATTACGAAAATCAGAATATTGCATGACTGGTTTAAGAACATGCAATAATTATATTTCTCTGTTAATAATTAAACTAAGTTATTCGATTGTCCCTGTCTTTTGATGCACATATTTTAGGGTGGCCAATATTCACTGCTTTTATTATAAATGAGATATTAAGCTCAAATTAAGTGTAAACTCTAAATTCGTGTCTCTATTATTTCAACATAACCTGGCAAACTAAGTAGTAAATATCTTATAGATAACAGAAATGGAACCTTGTAAATATTTTAGCATTGCAATAGGATAATTTACATTTTAGAAAGTGGAGTAGCCTAAAGCGATATTAAAAGTGGAGTGATAGTTATGCTTAACCGAACTCATTGTGTAAAGGACAAAATTAGGAACAAAGATGAAAATAATCCGACCAAAACGAACAACATCTTATACTAATATATAAAGCTGAAGAGTTTGTTTGTTTGATTGATTGAACGCGCTAATTTCAGGAACTACTAGTCTGATTTGAAAAATCTTTCTGTGTTAGATAGCCCATTTATCGAGGAAGGCTATAGGCTATATATCATCACGCTAAGACTAATAGCAGCAGAGCACCAATGAAGAATGTCAAAACACCCCGATTTTGAAAAAAAAATTCACGCGGACGACGTCGCGGGCACAGCTAGTTTTATATATATAAGAAAACAATAGTTGCAGAATAATAATTCATCATTCACACACACGTACACATAATAATAAAAAGCTTTGTTTATATGAATTTAAAATATATGGAAAAGTTTTTACATATTACTATGTATGTATATTTAAACGCGCTCTTTCGGAGACTAATAGTCCGATTTGACAAAATATTTTCGCGTTAGGTTGCCCATTTATCAGTGTAAGTTACTGAATGCGAATAATTGAAACATATCAGTGATTAGTATACTTTGCATTTATATAAATTAATCTAGAAAATTACGTGACGAAATAGATTTGTGGAACACACATGGCACTAGATAGGACTATATATAAGTATAGATATAAGGCCAACACTGCACATGCACTTCCTCACAACACCAGCATATAACAGATACACTCTACATTAGTATAAGTTTAGTATTAAAATTAGAATAAATTAATATAATAAATTATTCTTAAGGTACACCACAATATAAAAATTACTAAATTAATGTCACACACAGTAACAAAAATAAACAATAAGCGTGTATGGACTCTAAAATTTTTCATAGAAATTAAGTAGTAAAAAAGGGTACCGAACTCGAGTCCGTAGAGATGTTAATAATAATAAAAAATAAAAAAAAATAGATTTGTGGTTGGGCTATATTTTATTATTATATCCGTGCAGGAACGGTGAAAGAATACAATTTCCTGCGGGCGGGCCGCCTGTTGTAAGAAGCGACAATATAACCCATTGCCAGGTGATGGTGTATTTGCCCGTCTAGGTGGCTATCAGACCTGGTCTAGAGTATTCCACCATAAGAATCTTGAGTTATGTTCCGGCATTAATGGCCAGATTCCAGTCCCCCTTTAGAGATTGGTATAGCACCTTTGGTATTGCAAATGTTTATAGGCAATGGTAACTCTTCTCTCTCTCTAATCTTGATTCAAATGTCTTGAGTGACGATATAATAAATTAAAATTGTCACCCATTTTATTTCTAATTAGTGAAATAAAGTGCGCGTTTGAAATATTCAAATGAATTTTAAGGCGGATACGAAACACGTGGCCAATCATAGAATATTTCTTCAACAATTATTAATTAAGACCAGTTTACATTTTTATTTCTTTGTCACCTTTTTTATCTTATAAGCTTAACACGTAATATTTGTTTCTTTGTTCCAAGTCATAATTTTATGATTGTTTTATCGCATGACATTTAGGTATTTTTGGTCAATTTTCACGTAACATTTTTGAATGGAATAATTTAAATGAATATATTAAAATTAAATGCGAACATATAGCGCTCAATACTAGCAATAAATACATGGAAGTAATAATTGTAGCCTCGATATTTATAAAACTTGTTTCATTAAAGTTGAATTACATTCACAACGCTTAAATACCCTGTTTATTATAAAAAATCCAACCGGGAACTACAACTCTTTGCTAATATGCATATTGTATTTTATGCAAGTAATATTAAAATAATATTTTAGACTGATGACACAATTTTCATAACATTTAGGAGAGATTTAATATCTATGTATCTAGATAGCTCCAGATCTTAAGGTACTTGCACTTCACTATACTGAAGTCTATTCAAATCCTGAGAGAACGCGTGCAACACAGTGAGGCTAATGCTTTAATATATATATAATATCAGCTCATAAATGTCCCACTGCTGGACTCGGGGCCTCCCATTATAGGGGGAACGGACAGTAGACCTGCCACGCTTGTCCAAGGTGGCTTGGCAGGTTTGACACATCGGTTATCTCGATGTGCAGGTTGTATCACGATGTTTTCCTTCACCGTTGTTAGAAAGTGGTAATTGTCACAATGTGCACATTAAATCAGAAAACTGCCTAAGTGGTGAATGCGTTCCGGCCAGGATCGAATCCACGCCCGTTGAGACCGGGTCGCGTGCGCTAGCCATTACGTTACCACGACTTTACGACGGCTAATGTTTTATATTTACGTAATTACCAAGTATTGATGGTGAATAAAAAGTCATAAACAAACGAGATGTAAAATTTAATTATTATCCTTACCCACGAGCGGCTGGTATGTTGTCCATTTTCCAAGTCTACCAGAGCATACTTATGTGTGGAATAACAGGACTTAAGCTAACTCCCCTTGCCATAACAAACTACTATGTCTTGGCTGCAAAGACACGTCATTTTTTCCTGTCCAGTGGACTTTGAAGTTTCTTGACAATTATAACAGGGCTTCTTCACTTTACCCCTTTAGCAACATTTTGAACATTCCAAATATTCGTTCTTCGGGCTTCGTCGATCTTCTCTTATTTTTTTGACGTGATCGAGCATACTTAGAAGCAGGACATGTAATAAATTACATACATACATACATAACTTCACGCCAGTTCCCTTGCGGGGTAGGCACGAACAACAGAGCGCCATTTAGGCCCATTCTTAATTAATAAATTAGGTACTTAAATATTATGGATATTTTACATTTTATAACTTGGAGAAGAAGAATAGACACCTTTATCAAGAGAAAAGTATGCTGCAGCGTGTTAGTAACTTCGCTGGTGTTAAAAACTTCCACTGGCGACTATTACTACTTTTTATCAGATAGACCAGCTTATCTGCTAGGCTCGAAAGTTTTCAAATATCTAAATTCTAAAATAACAATAACGAAATTGCAAGAAAACACAGTTACAATTTCCTTCACAAATCACTAAGCAAACTTAATGAAATTTAAACAATTGTTAAAGACCACGGTAAGAAATTCTAATAGAAAAAACGTTTCTAACGAGCCGAGGTTTGTTTAACAAAACAAAAAATTCTGAACACAAGGCCAAAGTCTAAAAGTTACAAGATAAACAAGAGATCCCGATACCTTTGATGAATAATAAATCAAAAACAACTAGAGATGTAACGGTCAAGACAAACGTACGACTTTGAATGTTGTATTGGATCCAACAACGTTTTGTTTCCAAGTTTTTATTCCCTTTTTAACGAAATACACCAACATAACGAAAGCCGTTTTGTATATTGAGGTTCTGGGATTTTATCTTTGAATAATATGTTTATTCATGAGAAGAATAACTTGAGCATTATAACAACACTCAACATTTAACTCTATGCATATTGCAAATACAGTGGATCTTGGAAGCACGACGATAAAGGAACCACTATAATTCCGTAGATAGTTGCGGAATTTGTTATATACAAAGATAATAAGAAAAAGATTTTTTGGCCAGAAAATATATGTAAAAATACCTACTTGAACATTGATAAAAGATAGTATTATTACAGCTACTGACCATATGTGAATGTAAACAAAAGATAAGAAAGCTCTATGATTTGATGAATATTTCTTTGTGTGTTTGTACGATGAACTGGTCCTTATGTGTAGACTCCTTCGCAATATCTGCAAAGGATTTCTAGTAACTTGTTAGAAATTATTCATTAAAATTAGTCGCTGTATCTGAAATCGGCGTTATATTCGAAGTTGCTCCAGCTAAATTATTTTTCTATAAAAGTAATAATTAAATTCAAGGGACTTAAGTGTTACATCGCTATTACCAAAAAATCTACTGTAGTTAAAAGCAGTATTTGAAAAGATGCAAGAGAAGTTATTAAAACTCCATTGGCTCAACCACCCAAAGTCCATCTTGGCTTCCGTAACGAGAACACACCACTTTCTTCTCACTTACGCAGATTCCTGCCAATTACAGACTTGATGCTCGTTGTGGTCACCTTGCAATGTCTTCCAATCTTTCATGTGGGACGGGATGATGAATCAAAATGATTTTTTTAAAAACAATCGTAATATAATATTATTGTTGAGATTTGTCGTAAGTTAATTCTGTCAATTTACATTTATTCTAAACTAGCTGTACCCAGCAGACGTTGTGTTGGCCTTAAAAAATAGAATCTAGAAACCGATTGCAGCGCCGTCAACCGGGACCATTTATTAATCTAAACCATTCTCGAATCTACTTGGAAAAAACACAAAAAAAATACATTAAAATCAGTCCCACCGTTAAAGAAGTGTTCAGCGGCGCCACCTACCGGGTCCAATCGTGAATCTAAACCAACCGGGAGTCACTTGAACACACACAAAAATAATTTCACCTAAATTCTGGAATCCGATTGCAGCGCCATCTACCTGGTCCAAATTTGAATCTAAACCATCCCGGGACCCACTTGAACACACACAAAAATAATTCACCTAAATTAGACAAATGGAAATGAGTTTAAATGCAGTCACCATTGTCGAAATCGGCCGGGAAGGGTCATAATAACAAATGAATGGCTAGACTGATGTTGTGACTTATGTTTTTTTAATGATATTTTTTTTATTGTAGAATATATTTTAATACTTATTATCCTATTCCAGACAAAGACAATTCCAAAAACACAACAATTATAAAAGTAGATCCAGCCGTTCTTGAGTTATAAATGGTGTAACCAACACGACTTTGTTTTATATATATAAATTTGGGAGCAAGATAGAACTTCATTTAGAACCCCATAATAAATTTCTTTAAAAATTTTGACCGATACATTTTAATAAAAGCAAAACCGATTTCAAACTAAAAAGCAAAAAATAAATATTTAACCGACTTCTTTCTACAACATTTTGAAGTCGTTGCGAAGTATGTAAGACATAAAAATTACTAAAATTTGCAAATCTTTTGTTGTTTTTTTATGGTAATATTCATTTTTTACATTTTAGTTTGAAGTCCGTTTTGTTTCTGTAAAATTAAATTTGTTAAAGAAGCTTTTCAGAGCTACATTTTCACCGGGCCTTTTCTGGTATTTTTCTTGCATACCAAGACTTATCAAAGACAAACTCAAATCTATTTTAATATTTATACTGTTTAAATAAGTGAATTCATTTCTATTTGTAGTGAATTTAAATTTCTCCGTCTCCGTCTGGGACAGAGGGTATTGAATAATAGTTCAAAATAGCTGACCCAACAAACCGTAACCTACAATGTATTTATTTAGAGAAAACCACTACTTTAATGCGGCGAACTGAATTCCGAATGTCAGTTTATTTGTAGAACAATTGCTATTTTAGCTTCGATATTTTATCGAATGGACAAAAGAGAGGATTTGTCTTTACATAATACTGTTGCTTTTAAATAATGTACATTAAACAACAAATAAATATTAAATTAAATTATTTACCTGTAAGTTGTTTTTGTGGTTTTTTTGAAGATGGTTTTATGTATTTTAATCTTATTTATAAAAGCTTTTGTTTACTTTCGATATTGAGGATGAATATAAGATATTCCATATATCAGTAAATAGGATAGTTTTATACTGATCGCGGATCCAAAGTTATTCAAGCAAAACAGCATGAAAATCTTTATTATAATTGCGAGTCTTCAATAGTAGAACGGGTAATTTAAATTTCAAGTCAAGCTTCTTTGAAGCATGAACAACGAAACTACCGTAGTCCGCAGGTATAACAAGAACTTACGAAGTCTATTAAAAAGCTATAATGAGCACATTCAGTAGCAACTGATAGCCGTGTTGCAGAAGCAAAACTTAGGCTATTAACCAGTTAAATAGAGTAGCAATTACCATTATAACGATCTGCGGGTGTTCAGTGGGCGACCACACTTTGTGGCATAATCGGGTTAACAGCAGATCGTGTTTTCACTTGCGGCCTTAAGCCAATTCCGCCCATTCAGAAGTACAAAGGTTTTAAGTGTTTGTCCTGAACAGACAAGAGCTTGTGTAAATATAATTTAATATGTAATACTCGACTATTGTTATAACTACGACAGATTATTTTGAAGTTAGAAACTGCATATATACAGATCTCGATCAAAGACCTTAATGAAATTAAAGGGCAAGTAAATTCATCTCGATGTTTGTACAAAATGAATATTTGTAATGATTTAAATAACTTTCATATTTTAATTTTTTTAATAACACCGTGCAGAAGGACAATATTAATCAATAAACATCGCATCACTAGACCCAACCTCCCCATTTTAAGATTACTATTTCAAGTTATAGTGTTATTGTTTACTTTTGTGTATATATATATATATATATATATATATATATATATATATATATATATATATATATATATATATATATATATATATATATACACACCATGACATGTATAATTATATTTATGTATGTATAATATTAAAATTCGATACCATGTTTGTATA
This sequence comes from Dendrolimus kikuchii, assembly GCA_019925095.2. Classification (NCBI taxonomy): domain Eukaryota; kingdom Metazoa; phylum Arthropoda; class Insecta; order Lepidoptera; family Lasiocampidae; genus Dendrolimus; species Dendrolimus kikuchii. Next base: position 16,194,355 of record CM034395.1, on the reverse strand, counting down.
AATATAATATTGTATTGTAGTAGGTATTGAATTATATTGCATATTACTTTTGACTAATTTATAAAGGACATTATTGTGCTGGTTTAACAACTGCCGACTTTTGTTGTTCTCCTTATACTACATCCGAGGGTTGTTCGAAAGAAATCCCTTTAGATAAGACCGCCGATTGTGGGGACACTGCCTACTCAGCGAATTGCATCGAATGTCATGCGACGCGCACAGAGTGCCAGTTGTCTTCCATCGTTCACACCCGCGACGCGTTTGCTCATTGTAATAACATAATGCACATGTATGAGTCAATAAATAATCTTGGTTTACTAGAACACGCATTCATTTACAACATCCCCAATACCGACACATCTAAATATGTGCATACCGATTGTACTTGTATATTAATGCTCTTGATATTCTGTAGCATTTTTCTACAATAAAGCACAGGTAAATTAGCTTCGAGAAGTTTTTGCGTTTCTAGTAGTATTTGTATATTTACAGGAGTTAAAACTTGAAATTTAAATTTTCTTATAATTTAGTATTAAAAATTATGTATAATACTTATATTACTATTTATTATATCGTTTAATATTATTAGTTTCATATCAAGTACCTGCCTATTAAAATATATAAAAAGTATTCGTTTATTTATGTGCTGACGGTACACTAGTACAAACGCAAAAACGTCTTAAAGGTAATTTATCTTTATATTCTATTTCATGTGAAAGGACAGTATGCTTGGCGGAAACGAATATATCACATCCTTAATTTCGATGGAAAATTCCTTCACGATGTTTCCTGCACTGTGAGCACATGGTTATTATAAGCAAGAATTGTGTGTCCATATTGGAAATTATAACTGTTTAATAAAATATGTTTTTAGATTTGTCACAGAAAACCCTTTATTTAATGTCTGTCAAAGAATTAAAATTTGGCTCGGTCTTCTGTCACGGTTTTCGCCTGGTACCTATTTATTTACTTGAAAGTTATTTGAAGCTTGAATATTTATTAATATATGACATTGGCTAAATATACAAAACGTGGAAAAGCAAGTTAGAAGAAGAAACGAACAAGCTCCAAAAAGTAACATACGCCAGTATATTTAATAGTAAATTAGGTAGACTACGGGAATAATTTGTAAGAACTTTTCGTATTTCAAACCGGCTTTGCTGTTGCTTCTACCAACTGTTAAGCTATTGATTTATTAATGTTAAAGCTTTGATAACTATTCGAACAGAAAAGCAATTGGCTATATAAATTGATCTGTTCTCTGTCGGCACACCATTGCACAACGTACATATTTCACAGTACATTTTTCTATATCTACATACCAAATGAAATGTAACAAACTTAATTACTATGTTAAATAAATGTTTGCTATTTTTACTGCTTCATCGTTTCTTTCTGCATCTGAAGCCCACGAATATCGGATTCACAATCATGTGAGTATCGAAAGGATCTTCTTCTTGTTTTTGATAATACGTACACAATAAGAAAACTCAAGATAACAACATCTAGTATCATAAAAAAAGTTAGAGTGTAGTGTACTAAATATCTCTGTACTCTGTATAGTGTAGTGTACAAGATATATAGGTGATTTTTTAAAGTGGGCCTTCAGGACCATATCCTAACCTATACAAATATCTAAAGACACCCAAAGGAGTCTCGAGGCCTATTTGGACGAAAAGTAAAGGTGGTTTTATTTTTCATAATCAGCCGATAAGATTCTTGGCAAGAGTGATTGATTTTTCAAAAATTTAATGATACCATATTTTATATGCGTTGTTAACGGACCTGATGCATAACAGATAGACCAGATGGCTGTGGGTAATGAAGGTTAAAGAATGACGGACCTTAAAAGCGAAAATGGCAGTAGCCCAGGGATCATCAGTGTCAAATATTCTATTTTCACTAGTGCTTAATGATTTGCCTGACTCCATTCCAGGAGCTGGAATATTTATGTACGCTTATGATGTGGCTGCTATTGCGTCTGCGTCTCAGTGGATACTTTAGAAGAGAATTTAAACAATACAGCAACATAGGTCGGATTGGTTCCCGACAAACGCCTCAGCCCTCAATTTGTCGAAAACATATTTTATAAATTTATGGCTCCCAGGAAGTGCGCCTAGATCGTTGTCTGTTAGTATCGTTGCTGGCAATATCATCAGCCCGGTCGAATATACAACATTTCTCGGTTTCTAGGTAGACAGGGGGCTACAGTAGATAAACTATATTGATGGAATTTTCCCTAAACTTGGAAAAGCGTGTTATGCATTGAGTAGGGTTGCACGTGTAGCGTCGATGAATGTTGCTCGGGCATATTACTTCGCTACTATCCACTCGCTGCTGCAATACGGCACGGTGCTGTGGGCGCGCACTTCCACCTGGGAGCGTAGATTCCGCGTACAAAAAAAGGCCATACGCGCAGTAGTGCGTGTGCGTAGATACGAGTCAGCCAGATCAAAAACTGGGTATATTCACTCTAACCAGTATACTTATACTTATATACTAAGTTGCGGTGAATGTGCGACTGAACGTTCATTACCTATGCCAATAATACTGACGTGCATACGCACTTCACTCGGCGTAGGAATGTAATAAAACATATAAAACACAATCTTAGGAAATCTGGGAGATTGACGCATGTCATACAATAAACTACCTATAAGGATAATTGAGTCACCATCCGTAGGTTCATTTAAAATACGGCTCAGGAAATGATTAGTTGAGCACACCTTTTATAGTCATAAAAAGTTTATGACCTATGATATGACTTAATTTTAATTTTATTTGTGACCATAATAGTATAGAAATTGACGTGTAACCTTGTTATGAATAAAAGATTTCTGATTTCGGGAAACATAAATAAAATTGTTAGACGGTGACTCGCCACTGCCTGCATGGGATTGTCAAGGGGCAACTTGAGTATGAGTGGCTAAGAGGTGGGCTGTAGCTTCACCGAAACTACTTCCGACGTTACGCAATTTATCACTTCCACCCCTGGAGCTCGAGACTAAGCTCCAGCGATCTCCACTCCGTGCTGGCTGGCTAAGGCAAGCACGGAGGCGCAGGCCTTGTCATAGCCCTCTGGAGTCGGGTACGAGGTGTCGCTACTCACTGAAGGCTTCGCCACAAAACCCCCCTGCGGGTTCATCGTGAGCGGGTGAACGTTATTATTATGTTGAATAGATGATATAATAGGCCTCTTCAAATTACAAATTCGATCATTCGTGATCAATTTACCGAAATTGAATTAATTCGATTGAGCAAGATCAAAAATAAATCGGTATAGTCTGAACAAATATGAACGGTATTCGACTGTGAATCGAAATGACGGCAATTTCAATTATACATCAAATGGTATTTATTCTCTCTAGACAAAGCTCATTGTGCGAGTTTTAAATTATACTAGACTTTAGGCTAGTATTTACAACTGTAAATTTTAATTTTAAACTGTCTAAAACTCTTACTACAATAGCTTAGAATTTATTATTTAATTTACAATAGCAACATATATTTTTATAATTTCAAAATCAATTTCATTTAAGTTACTTCCGATTTAAGGATTCATTGACTTCGGTGACCTAGGCTCAGTATCCTAATTACTTCTTCTTATAATCTATCTCTTCCATTTCTCTTCACCATGGAAAACTTACCTAAACAATAATAGTACTATTACTTGCTATTTGTGCCATATTTGTTCATTGAAGTGTGTCTGATATTTCCATTTAAATTTTCCTCTTAATTAGTGGGCATTAGACTTCGTGTAAGCTAATTAAGCAACTATTAAATGGGTATACTTAAAACGAAGCTGCTTTAAAGGTTAATAAGTCGTTTATTATTGTAAGGGTGAAAGTGTTTCAACAAAATTGTATTAATAACTACAGCTGTTACCTGCGACTTCGATTCCGTGGAACTTAATTTAATTTAATTTGCCTTTTAATTTATTTTTGTAAAATAAAAGTAGTTGAAGTTACTTCTTATAATATCATCTATCTGCCAGTGAGTGTCCCGTCAAAATCGATCACGCCATTTCAGAGATTAACCGGAACAAACAGACATACATACATACATAACTTCACGCCAGTTCCCTTGCGGGGTAGGCACGAACAGAGCGCCATTCAGGCTTATTCTTACACAAGTGAGATGCACCTGCTTCTTTGACATTCATAGCTCTTGTTATGCACGCTCGTCTGTTCTTAAGGCTCCTGACATTACCTTCTGCTAGTACACGATCAAACAGACAGACAGACTCAAAAATTATAACAATTGATTTTTTCATATATACCAAGTACCGTATATACTTTCATGTGCATGTAGCTTTTATTTTGACAGTACAAACACACTTAAATTTTATTTATTTGTATAAATAATTACAAACTAGTTGCGCCCATGACCTCGATCGTGTGGGGTCAATACTTTATGTATATTCATATATTTCAAAGGGGAGACTGGGGTATTTGACTAAATTTCAGTTAAAACGCTTGTATAGGAGTTTACTTCTTAAGAATTTATTTTCGTATTTCTTTTAATTTCATAACGTCCCCGGAATGGAAATTTTATGAGGAGTGAAATAATACAAGCGTTAACTCAAAAGTACTACTACTTACTTTTTTTGTAATCACTTCTTATTATGGTGAAAAAACAAATCGTTTTTGAGTTTTAATGAAACTAACAAACAACAATTGTTTCATTATTCGTTCATTCATTATGCATTCGACCACAATCGCTGCTATTAAACTTTGGAAAAAATAGTAAACAGTTAGAAACAAATATACTTGTAGGTATATAAGTACTTACGGGCATTGTTTTTAAATTATTTGCTCCTTCTCCCGAATGCCTAGTGTATTTCTCTCCGCTTCACCACTGGGAATACAGTATGTACTCCCAGTGACGAAATAAGTGGTTTCTTACGAGTTTTTACCAGCTGATCAATTTATCCCTGTAGTACCACACTATTCCCCTACCCTACACGATACCGAAATGGAACATATAAGAAATAAATTAGATCTAAGTAAAAATTGAAATTATTTTTAATACTGTTACGACCGAGGTGCTGACAAAGGCAAATTCACACCTGCAGCCCTTGCAGCAAACACATTTTATTACCTTTTCGGCATTTGGACTTCTTTTGTTTACTTTGTGTTTAAAATTTGTGATTAGAGAAACAGCCCATTATGTATTGTAATCTTTTATGTCAGTTATTAGCCAGGTGTGATTCTAGGAAAATCGGTTACGCGGCCGAGCAGACATATTACATCCATGCAGTATAAAGTAATGCCTCGATTGATGGATGAGGCAGTAGAGCGATAACCACAAGCGGAGCAAGATTTGTGTACATTCGGTAATCTATTTAGTGACGGACTTTGCGCCGGTTATTGAATCGTGCATTACGTTTGGACTGGTTGTGTTCAGTTACATTTGTACCTGTATTATACGTGCTCGTATAGTTCTAATAAACTCTATAATCATTCCAACGGAATTTTAATTTGTGTCCCTGCAACTCGTAACAATACTATTCAGCAAGTTCATCTTTGACTGCAAACAAGTAATCTTCTATCACACCAATAAAACCTAGAAAAATATTGAGCTTTGTCGTACAAAGTGTAAGATTGAGTTCTGAAATTCCTGACGGAACTGATACGCCCAATTAACTAAGGTAGGGCAAATATATCATTCAGAATCCGATAAACTAACTCTTTTAAAGATAGTTGGCTAGATAACACTTTTTTGCTTACTAAAATAAACTATTACGAAAATTAATAGATAATCACAATACTTTTGGATGCTAATTGAAATATATCTTTGTAAGGAGTAATTAAGAATAGCAAAAACTTTAACATTTCTAATGTCTCATTTGCATAGTCCATGTTTAAATGTAGTCGTAAACTTGAACTTTATTCATTACTCAAAAATAAAATTACAATATTTTTATATGAACTAGCTGAATGCGGTAGATAAAAGCACAGAACAAGATCCATGTGAATACTTCTCTAAAGGCCGGTTCCTATATCTTACCAACCGTTCATTTGACTTATTATCTGTTAAAATTTGACATAAGCTGTATGCACGTAATGTGTAATTACTACTGCTGATACGGCAAGTAAATGTATTAATTTCTTCTTCTCTTGTTTTTCTTTCATTCATTTCTGTGTCTCTTATATATATCTTACAATAGTAAGATATGGCCGGTTCCTATGTCTTACTATTTTGTTAGCAAGCTAAATTTATGACAGCTAATATATATCTAAAGGAGATATAATGAAGCTACAGTTGTAGTAATTGCTTAGTATAATGGTGTCATAATTTGATAGATTTTGTTAGGTATTACGAAAGAATAGCTATTTTAAAGCAGATGTTTATTGATCTGTTGCATTGGATAACAAGGTTAATTAGTGAATACGATACTGATATATATACTAATGGTTTTGGTGGCCTTTGTAACAGGTATTTGTAACAAGTTGCTGGAAATTTTAGATTGCGAAAATTTAATTGACGGTACTTTCGAGTAATGTATAGTATTAAAGCGGTGAGTAAGGCGAGACATAGTTGTTCTACCATTCATCAGACCCTACGATAAATGCTCTAATATCGAAAAAATTGCCGCTGCGATTGCATCCATTTTGAAAACTACAGAACGTATATGAACGAAACTCGACAGAGAGATGGCTTATATCCCGAATCAAGGATACTTTTTATCCCGATAAATGGTGTCGTTTCCATAGACTAGACTCTGCAATTGCATTTTTTCAATTTACTAACAAATACTTACGTTGTCATAAACAATGTCTTTCGTTGTATTACTTCAAATCAGGTTGACTTCGACGCGCCTTTATTTTTTTCTGGGCAGTTGTCTAGACTATATGGACTTAGTTTCTTTGTTATTATTATGTGTAAAAAATCGAATTAAATTTTTGTGTAACTAAAATAAATCTACTACCTTGGGTTTGACACGTGACTCATCCGTGGGGCAAACTCCAGTTTATTATAGTATCGTATACAATCAATAAATTATACGGTACACAATTACACAGACACTATTAAAATCCAGCTAATGCAACTTTAAAGATGGTGGCAAAAGATTATTTTCAGCTTAGTAAGTTACTAAGTAGTAGTAGGTACTTTAATGTAGCTTTTAGATGTTGTAATTGTCTGAAGTTGTAGGCTTAATACCGAATAATGTATTGCCTAAGTAATATAATACCAAATAATGAATGGCCTTACAGTCCACCCATTCTGACTGGCGGATTTAATCTCATCGTAAGGAAGTAGTAGGACGTTTGTTATGCATAGAGTTTGTTTATTCAAGGGTACATAATGCTAATAATAAGAGTCTGTAATTAACATGGGAATTTTAATTATAATGTATCACAAAATCAAACGTCACAATTTGTAATACAAATTTTACAAGGACAGATATATTTCAGAAAGGGATAGGTGATGAACAAAAGAATAACGAAATGAAGATCGAAATTATGGGTTCCAGCAGCTGCCATGTATATAAGCAGCATAAGGCGCGTCTATTGGAGAGTTCAGTTGAAAACAGCGAAGCGACAAGTGAAATACGAGAAAGAAGATTAATAGAAGATAATAACGAGTTTAGAGAGTTGAAAAAGATGTTTAGTAGAAGACAGTGACGAGTTTAGTGAAAGAGGAGTTTCGTGTAGTTTAAGAGGAGCCCCAGAAGCGAGCTACATGCAGTGATTTGGAGGTGAGCACCGCAGTAGCAGGAGGTGATCTTCGTAATATCGGCGACGGTATTGTAAATAAACTACTCATCGCCGGGGCAGTGTGTCGTTAGTTGCGCGTGGAGGGACAACCCTGCAGGAAAGAATCACGCTCAGCTATGTAATACAATAAAAGCGTTTAGTTGAAAAAGAAACTGGCGTTTTCTTCCAGTCCTAAGTGCTTATGTATTTGTAAACTACTAAGACAAGTGTTTATGGAAACTCGAATATTCAGACCATATATAAAAGGGGACCCATGGAAAGACTCGATGAAGTTATAATTATGCAACAAAATTAAAAGCAATGTAGAGAACTTCGTTCATTACAAATAGTACTTGTACTGTGATTTTGTCCAAACCTTAGTTTATCTGATATTATTTTTTTCGTCAATTATTATGTAAATAAATTTTATCATGAAATATTACACCTAGTCGTATTTCAAAATAAACCTTTGATTTATTATCAAAAAATCTCGACCAACTTAATTTAAAATGATGACAGTTTGCCATGGTGATTGTTAGTCTATTGTGACGGTAGCGCCAAAAACACGACCGCAACAACAGCTATTTTGACTTATTCGCCTACCTTATTGTTACAGTTATTTAGTAGCATAGTTGTTCTTACACTCTGATTACAATAGTAAAATACAAGATCTTTTATCGGACGAAAGCACTTATAAAAAGGTCAAAACTAACCCCACGGATAAAGTAACCAAACAAACAATCGCGGTTATGAAAAAACACTGCGAAAAATTAAGCTTAGACGTATCCGCACTCACACCATCTTGCGCCAAAGCGCCTAAACTGTATGGGTTACCTAAACTTCACGAAAACAACATCCCCTTGCGCCCTATAGTTAGACAGCTTGACTCACCAACATACAGACTAGCACAACATCTCGCGACGACACTCGACAATCTCCGCGGCAACACACCCTACCATGTCAAGGATTCCTTCGACTTCATCAGCGCAATTGAAAATTTGACATTGGCTGAGGATGAAGTACTAGTCAGTTTTGATGTCCAGTCCTTATTTACCAGTTTACCAGTGGAAGACTGCATTGAGATTGTCAAAAGGAAGCTAATAGATAATAACATGCCTGAGGAATATGCAGATCTACTAAAACATTGCCTCACATCAGGCTATTTCGTGTGGGACTACGGCTTCTACGACCAAATCAACGGTGTAGCCATGGGCTCACCGGTGTCTCCTGTCGTGGCTGACATTTTTATGGAAGACTTCGAGCAGATGGCACTGGATACCGCTCCGGCTAAGCCGAAGATGTATAAAAGGTACGTAGACGATACTTTTGCCGTCCTCCCAAACTATAAAGTCTCTGCAATTCTAGATCATCTCAATTCCATTAGCAGTAATATTAAATTTACTATAGAGCTAGAGGCAAACAATAAATTAGCTTTTCTGGATGTGCTCATCCTAAGGAACCCTGACAATACTCTTGGTCATACGGTGTATAGGAAACCTACCCATACAGATAAATACCTTAATGGTTCGTCTCACCACCATCCTAGTCAGTTAGCTACCGTGGGCAAATCTTTGTTTCAGAGAGCACGGAAAATTTGTGACGAGAACCACATAGCTGGAGAGCTTCAGCATGTCAAGCGAGTTCTACAACGCAATCAGCTGAAGACTCCACACCAACGTCACAAAGGCCCCAAACCACCTTCAGTTGAGCGGTGCCCTGCTACCCTACCCTACATCAAGGGGGTCACAGACAGAATTGGCCACATCCTCAGGCGAGCTTCAATCAAAACATATTTCAAGCCGCAGAAAAAGATTACCCAATTTCTGAGACCTGTGAAATGCAATATCCCACTCCAGGATGCAGGGGTTTACAAGCTTGATTGTGAGTGTGGATTGTCATACATTGGGCAAACAAAGAGGAGCATAAAAACACGAGTAAAAGAACACATTGCTGACATGAAACACACAAGGTCTACGAAGTCTGCGATCGATGAACACACGCTGGATAAACCCAACCACTACATCAGATTCGATAACCCACAAATCCTCGCGAAAGAGAATCGGTTCATACCTAGAATGATACGTGAGGCTATTGAAATAAAAAAACACCCAAATTTCAATAGAGAAGATGGTTGGCAAGTACCACCTGTTTGGGATCCAATCATCAAAACTATTAAGACCTAAACCCAGCAAAAACCAGCTGCCAGACCTCAAGACACTGTGAGCTCTTTCTGCGTACAACGGAACACAAACCAACTTGACTGATAATTACTTTTTATTTTTCCTTCCACCCATTTTAATATTATATAAAATTATTAGAGCTAGGCATGTTTGCTGAAGAGTTTCTTGCGCCGCTTCTTCTCTTCAAGCCATAACATGTTGCGAAGCGGTAGTAAATTAGATTAGGCTCCCATAGACTAAATAATAACCATAAACAAAATTAAAATTAAATAACTAAAATTAATAAGATGGCGGTAGGCTAAATAAAAACTTTAACAATACTCGTTGACACTTGACATCTTTGTCTTCCGTGATCACGGCCACTGAAAAGTGGCCGAAACGTCGGAAATACCAAAATCAAATAAAATTACCGCGCTTAAAACCGTTAAAACGTAGTTTTATTATAGTTGTTTTTATCATGTTTCCGTTTAAAGTTAATAATTAATTTTGTTGTGTACCCTCTTTTTTCTAAACGATACAATCGGCCATTTCCTTAATTGAATAATAATGTTATATTTTTATTTATTCGATGATTAGCGCTTGTTTTGTATAAAGTAAGTAATTGTCTATAATTTAACATAATTTTTATTTAGGAGTGTTTGTCTCTAATATATAGTGATTGGTACCGATTATAAATCAAAATCTCTCAATTGCGTATAGACGATATTCACTACATTTTGTTTTCATGTTAGCAGACGAGATAGATTTGTATTGTGTTCAGTTTATTTTATTACATGTAAAACTTAAGTATAATACATACATACATACATACATAACTTCACGCCAGCTCCCTTGCGGGGTAGGCACGAACAACAGAGTGCCATTTAGGCTTATTCTTACACACCTCACTTGCCTCTTTGACATTCATAACTCTTGTCATGCACACTCGTCTGTTCTTAAGGCTCCTGACATCACCTTCTGCTAGTACACGATCAATTTGATCATGGAAGGTGTGTCGTGGCCTTCCACGACTTCTGCATCCATCCACTTTTGCATTGTATATCTGTTTAGTCATTCTTTCATCATGCATTCTTTCCACATGCCCGAACCACCGGAGCATTCCTTTCCTTACCTTCACCCCGACACTCTCTTTCACTCTCTTAAGTATAATGTTTTGTATAATATCTTGTATAAAATATTATCTGGAATTTCCAAACAGTAATGTATTAAATTCTTTTCATTCATAACACTTTAATTAAAATAGGTTATCAATGACTTCAATCCGCTATCGGTTATGCCAATTGCTAAGTTTCATGTACTGTAAAATTGTTGGAGGGATGACAAGGTGTTCTAAAATGCTTGTAGAGTATAAAAAGTTAGTGTCTGTAATGTGTTAAAACCGTAAGGTTCTCTGATTATAAATATGTGACCAGTTGGTGTTCTTTTAGTACCATAAACCCTTCTGAGTTGTTGCAAGTATTACATTATGTTCTCACGGTATCTCACTATATCCGGACTCGTAATATGAGCTAGTTATGAGAGTTTCATTTGAATCTGTTCAGTTCTTTTCACGTGATGCGCGAAAAAATCGACAGATAAACGTAAATTCTAAAATTTGCCTTTTTGCATGCTGGTTCGAATTAGCACATTTTTATTTCTTTTTTAAACTAATTGCAATAACTCAACCTTCTACAGATGCATTAGATTATAGATTAATATTAAGTTATATGAAACAGATTTACTCAGTGCATCATGTGTACTATGATTCTATACTTAATCAAAGCTGACGTGAGATATTAATTAATTAGTTTACAAACCGTAATAATCTAAAAGCGATATAGCACAGTGAACTTAATTAAATCTGGTTGAATCAGCTACAATGCTTGTTAAAGGGCAAAGGTAGAAGTTAATCAAAGTCATTGTATTTCGTTTAAAACTTGGAAGTTTATCAAAAGTTCTGCTATTATGTACCTACACGTACTGCTTTTGATAGGCATAAACAATTATTCGTAGTTTGTTAAAGGACTTATTAATTCCTAACAACTTTTATTATTTATTACACATAGAAAACTTATTTAATGAATTAACAACTCATGTTTAAAGCAGTTAGAACATTTTTACTGCGGAAATTAAGCAAAGACGACCTGGCGGAATCCTTATTTCCCATCTAATTTGCCGGGTTCCGTAAAACATGGCTTCATTATCGATTAGCTAGCGATTGTCTTACAATTTATCTGCTATCTACCTCTAATATTATAAAAGTATAAACATGCCATATCTGTACATTGAAGCTATGAAAAAAACCAACTAGAATAGACTATATAAACGATGGAAAACACGATGCTTTTTTTTAGATTTCTTGTCTGTTTGTTCGGGATTCACATAAAAACTTCTGCGCCGATTTCAATGTGGTTTTCGCTGATCGAAATCAAATTCTTAGACTTAAAATCTGGGCTGCTTGTTATCCCGGAAATCCCGCGGAATTATTTCTGGGAACGATTTAAAATAGCTAGATTTAAAAAAATCGAATTCCAATGTGATTTTTTCACTAATCGACAGCAAATTTTATGCAATAAACTGTGTGACATCGTTTTCTCCGGAATCCCGTGGGAATTTTTCCGGGAGCGGTTTCTAGTGGTTCGGGTGCATAAAATTTAATTTATTCCGACTAAGTTTTCACCAAAAACGATAGCTTACATTTTTTTAAATGCTGTGTTACTTTGTGTCCCGGGAATCCTGTGGGAATTTCAAGTCAAGCGTGTAAAAAGTCACAAGCATATTCTAGTCTTAAATATAATTGACGAGACAAACCGGTTGGTAACTGGATAGTGTTTGAGAAAGTAATTCTGGCAAGTACCGGACCACGTTCATTTCCGTTCAGAGATTGTGTATGAATTATAATCACATTTAATAACAAATTAGACTGGACAATGACGAAGACATTAATGACGATCAATCAAAATCCCAATTGACAAGGATTCAATTTAACATCGACATTGATTAAATACGCATCCATCACTAATGTATGAGTTTCTAACTTGACCGTGTAGTGGCGGTAGGTAGAAGTCATATGTGACCGGTTACAATGTCAAGATTAAATTAAAACAAATCTTACTTAATTGTAATTTTATCAATAAACGATGGTCAGATATGAATATATTATGACGTATTAAATTAATTTGATTACATTTTCAAAGCGTAGATGTTGTAGTAATGAAAATCATAATTAGTTGTGTCATCATAACATTTAATAGCTGAGTGCTTTTCGTAATATATGTATATTATGGACTTACAAATCAGAAAGTATTCATTGTTTATCTATATATCAATACGCGAGGCAAAAACTTTGTACCCTTTTTTACGAAAATTGCGCGGACGGAGGAGTATGAAATTTCATATTCACACTTATAGTTTATATAGAGAAGAAGCGACGAATGCTAATATTTTTTTAAAATTATGCATAAAAATACATTAAATCAATAAAAAAGACATTACACACACTAACATGTATATACTCTTTTGTTCATTGTTCAAGTCAAATTAAAAGTGCCTTGGTGAAATCTGTGATTATATAGAAGTATATAGTCTTTGACATTAATTATTATGGTCGAATTTCGACCACGGGCGACCACTAGTCAATATAATAAATAATTAGTCATAGTACAAATAATTTCATTACTATGACTACTTATTTCCCGCAATCTTACTTACTTACAGTCCCACAGAGGGAGGCGCTACGGTCGTGCACCGGAATGTTAGAAAGATAAAATAATTTTAGAAAGATTCCGATTTTAATGCTTTTTTATGTATGGTAGATATGAGAATAGATCGTAAAGTATTTTTTTATGGCAGAACAACGTTTACCGGGTCACCTAGTAGAATAATAAAATAATATATTATTTACATTAAAACACTTATAAAACTGCGTTTTAACGGTTTTAATCGAGGAAATTTATCAAATTTTTATTATTCCGACGTTTCGGCCACTTATCAATAGCCATGATCACGGAAGACATTTGTCAAATCTTGAAAAGTGTTAAAATGTTGAAATCAAAAAATACCCAAATTTCAATAAAGATGGTTGGCAAGTACCACCTGCTCGGTATCCGATTATTTATACTATTTCCATTTATTTATTTTCTCGATGACAGTGCTAATTTGATAGTTGTAGTGTTGTGACCAAATAAGTAATGATATCGATCGCATATATTTATTATGTTTTGAACAAAGACAAATACAACAAAAACATTCAAATATGTTTTTTCAAGCTGGGAACACTCAATGGCCCCCCGCCATTTTGTGTTTGTTTTAATCTGTCACTCGCAACAAGACGGTCGTGCCATATAGTCACTACATTTCTGTTCGCTGAGTTTTTTCACATTATCCATACGTTCCGTTGTGTATTTTGTGTTCCTCTGTGTTGATTGCTGCCCAGCTGTCAAATATCAAAATGCCTAAAGGATCTGTTCTGGAAAGGCAGGTGAGAGAACTGGACCCGGGAAGAACTGGGGGCGGCGGTGTTGAGGCTGAAGGCCAAAAACACCGCCCCCGGTCTCGACGGCATACCGGGGCGCGCCTGGGTTCTGTCCCACGGCTCCCTGGAGTCCCGATTGGCGTGGCTCTTCACGGCGTGCCTGCAGCAGGGCCGGTTTCCCACCCGGTGGAAGACCGGCAAACTGGTCCTACTCAGGAAGGAGGGGCGCCCGGCGGACTCTCCGTCCGCCTACCGGCCCATAGTGTTGCTGGACGAGGTGGCCAAGCTGCTGGAGGGAGTGCTCGCGAACCGCCTCCTCCGGCACCTCGGAGAAGAAGGGCCGGATCTGGCGGAGAACCAGTTCGGTTTCCGCCAGGGGCGCTCCACCGTGGACGCCATACGCCGTGTGAAGAGCCAGGCGGAGGAAGCGATCTCCCAGGGCGGGGTGCTGTTGGCGGTGTCTCTCGACATCGCCAACGCCTTCAACTCCCTGCCCTGGAGCTGCATCAAGGAGGTACTCCGCTACCACGGGGTGCCGACCTACCTCCGCAGAGTCATCGGTGACTACCTCTTGGTGAGGGCCGTCGTATACCCGGGTCAGCTAGCCAGCTGGGGTCGGTGAGAAATGACGTGCGGTGTTCCGCAGGGGTCGGTGCTGGGCCCGCTCCTGTGGAACATCGCATACGATTGGACCATACGCGGTGCGGTCCTCCACGGTGTCAGCATCACGTGTTACGCCGATGACACGTTGGTTGCGGCCCGTGGACGGACCCACCGGCAAGCGGGCCTACTGGCCACTGCTGGAGTTGCGCACGTAATCGATAGGATCCGGCGACTCGGTATGGAGGTGGCCTTGCACAAGTCCGAGGCCGTGGTGTTCCACGGGCCTCGGAACAAGCCACCTCCGGGCTTGAGTATCATAGTGGGAGGCACCACCATCGGTGTCGGGACGACGATGAAATATCTCGGGCTCGTCCTCGACAGCCGATGGGAGTTTTCAGCACACTTCAAGCGGCTGGCCCCCAGGCTCATGGGGGCAGCCGGCGCCCTATCACGGCTTGTCCCCAATGTGGGGGGGCCCGGCGCGCCGTGCCGAAAACTCTACGAGGGGGTCGTACGATCCATGGCCCTATACGGGGCCCCGATATAGGCGGAGTCCCTGATGGCCAAGAACGCCGCGTTGCTGTGACGTCCGCAGCGCGCGCTGGCCGTCAGGGCTATAAGGGGGTATCGTACGATCTCCTTCGAGGCGGCCTCCCTCCTAGCCGGATCCCCACCATGGGACCTAGAGGCACGCGTCCTTGCGGCCGTGTACGATTGGCGCAAGGACGCCCTCAGTCGTGACTTCCGTCCTGAGCCTTGGGAAATCGAGGCTAAAAGGGCGGAGTTCCGGCAGGATCTCATGGTGGAATGGCAGAACCGACTTGCGCACCCCAGCGCCGGTCATAGGACCGTAGAGGCAGTAAGGCCCGTCCTGCCACAGTGGATTGACCGGAGGCACGGCACCCTGACGTTCCGCCAGACGCAGGTACTGACCGGGCACGGCTGCTTCGGCCGGTACCTGTGTCAGATAGGGCGTCAGTCGTCGTCAGGGTGCCAGCACTGCAGTGCCAGCGTCGAGGACACGGCGTTGCACACTCTGCAGGAGTGTCCAGCCTGGGATGGGGAGCGCCGTGTCCTCGGCGCAAACATCGGACCAGACCTGTCGCTCCCGGCCGTGGTCCAGGCCATGGTCGGGGGCCAACCTGAATGGGACGCCGTCGCCTCCTTTTGCGAGGCCGTCATGTCCGCAAAGGAGGCGGCGGAGCGGGAGAGAGAGCGAGCAGCCACGCTCCTCTCCCGCCGCAGTAACCGGTCTCGGCGCCGGAGGAATACGGACCTCCGGCCGCCATGAACGCGCGGCGCGGGTGACGGTCAGGGGAGGCTATAAGGCCGTCACCCGCATCTAAAGCCGCCGAGTAGGGGGCGCGTCAGTGCCCGCGCGCGCCCCTCTCAATTATGAGTACGGAGAGGCCTGCCCTAGTGCTGGAGTGGGCCCACGCCAGCCGGGGTCGCGGAAGAAAAGCTCACGCATATCCCGTGACCCCGGCTCATGGCATCAGGTGGCACCAAGGGGTTTTAGTGGGTATTCCGGCTCCTCTAGCCGGCGAGTCCCACACTCCCCCGCCGAAGCCTCCCCGGCGGGGGGTCCGCAAATGGATTTCCCCTTGTAAAAAAAAAGGCGAGAGAATTGGTGATCAAGGTTCGTAATTACTTTGAAGCAGAGTATCAAAATGGTGGCCCGCTATTACCACTGTCGCAAGTGCGAGAGCGTGTTGCGGCCGCATTAGGAATTAGTGGACCTGCTGTTTCAAAAATTACTACCGAAGCTTACAGCGGCATGCAGGAAAATAAGCTTCGTAAGCCGAAAAAAAAACGCCAACCACGTCGTGTGACATCGGTTGAGAACTTCGACGCTGACGCTATTCGCCGTCATATATATGACTATTACTTGCGCAAAGAAATTCCAACACTTAAAAAACTTGTTGTTTCTTTACGTGCATGTGGTTTGTTCCATGGCCAAAAATCGTCATTAAGCTTGGTTTTGAAAGAAATTGGATTTTCTATTAAAAAATCGGACAAACGTAAAATATTGATGGAGCGTCACGACGTTGCTATGGCTCGCTGCGAATTTTTGATCGAAGCCAAAAAGATATCAAATTGGTCAAATGTTATTTTCACTGACGAGACTTGATTAAATGCAAACCACACAGTATCTAAGAACTGGACTGACGACACCGCTGCTTCCAGTAGTTCAGTGTCAATGGGAAAAGTTGAACGCCTTATAATATGCCATGCAGGTTCTACGAAAGGATTCGTGTCAGATGCTTTACTGGCCTTTAAATCCAAGAAAACAGTGGACTACCACGAAGAAATGAACGCGGAGATTTACGAAGGATGGTTTAAAGAAATGGTGTAATCTCTGGAAGAACCGTCGATAATTATTATGGATAACGCTACATATCACTCCAGACAAATCGATAAAATGCCGACGTAGGCCAATAAAAAAACAAGAGATAATTGACTGGCTCTAACGTCATGGCGAAAATGTGGATAATACTTTATTAAAAGTACAATTAGTGAATATTTTAAAATCGAAAAAAAGCCTCCCTAAAAGATATATTACCGACGAAATAGCTGCCGAATGTGGTCATTGGGTTCTTCGAAAATCATATGTTCTATTTAATTATTGATTTTAAATAGTTTTTCTAGTTTAAATTTATATAATTACGTGTTAATAACTACAATTCTTGTATATACTGTCTAAAATAAGTAATTAGTTCATGTATTGTCGGTTATTTGGGTCTTATATTCTACCGGCCAACGTCATCGCTACAACAATAGTCAAGGCGAGTAATTTTGCTATAGCATAACGTTTCAAATTAAACAACAAACATACATTTTACACATAGCAATACACTATTCACTGTTCACATTGTGAATAACGTCCCTCCAAATACATATTTGGTGCCGTTGTCATCTTTCTTTGCTTGATTATTTGGAAGCAAGGTTTAAGATAAAACAACACAGCCACACACATTATACGCTTACACTACTCAATTACACATTGATTAATTTGATATTTATTATATGCCGAATTAGTGTTATCCCTCAAGTTTTAATATATTAAATTTCCCAATTAAAAACATTGCACTTTTTTCCTACCCACGTTTGAACTATACTGATTGTGATATATATAAGTTAAGAGTAGCTGTGAGCCTGTTTGCCCTGGTACTTTTGATTCTGCCTTTGTTTTTTGCTTACTTTCTAGTTTCTACTTGTTGCCTAATATGATGCAAACTCGCAAGACTCAAGCAAAGGACATGGAAATTCAATTGCAGCATGCCCTTCAAGAGCTTAAGACCTCCAAGGAAATTTGTACTCAACTCCTCAAGGAAAGAGACGAGAGTGAAGAGGAAATAAAAAAAAATATTGCCAAAAATACAAGTTTAAAAAGTGAATTATCCAATCTTTATAGCCAATTCATGGACTTAGTCGACCAGCGTGACAATCTTCAAAATATAGTCACCAGTTTTAATGAATGCAGTAATACACATGAGAGGGCATTGAGTCGCATTTCAGAACTCGAGATGAGTCTCTGTGAGGCTCACAAATCCATTAATAGCCTTGAAGAGAGTAAAGTTTCTCGGGAGATGAATGCGACCCAAAGTCTTTACTCTGAATTGTTAACGGAAAGTCCTGATGAGGTTACAAGTATCTGTTCAGTGGTGGACCTTGAACCTATAGGCAACTGCAAGAAAATTAATAGTCATAAACAGATTAAAAAGTATCTAAAATTAAATAATATAATTACAAAATGTAGAAAACTTTTAAAAGTACAAATATTAAGGAACAAATTATATTCTTCAAAAAAAGATAAGTACCTAACTGTAATTAATGGATTAAATTCACAATTATCTGACAATCTCTGCACATATGAAAAAGAAACAAAAAAATTAGAAACTGAAATATCGAATCTTCAGTCTCAATTAAATTCAATTAATCTAAAATATGATGAAATGTGTAAACAGATAAATATAACTAAAAATACCTTAACTTCACCACCTATTGATAACAGTATATGCAAACTAGTCAAACCTGTCATGTCAGACAATTTGACTTACAGTAAACTATGTCAATCTTCTTCCTTAAATAAAGTTATATATTTAAAACTGGAAACAAAAACGACCCCTCCAACTTTAGGCCCATTTCTATTTTACCAACCTTAAGCAAGGTCTTCGAAAAGATAATTTTAAATCAACTGCTCTCACATTTTAATATTAATAAATTATTTCATGCTAAACAGTTCGGGTTCACCAAAGGTCGATCCACTACCGATGCAGGTGTTGAGCTCCTAAAACACATTTATGCTGCTTGGTAAGGGTCACAGAATGCCATTGGCGTATTCTGTGACCTGTCCAAGGCATTCGATTGCGTTGAACACGTTACCCTATTTAAAAAAGCTCAATTATTACGGTATTCATGGCGATTCTCTCAACCTTTTATCGTCATACTTAAATAACAGATCCCAAAGCGTTGAAATTAACAATGTCAAATCTCGTGAGACTGGCATATCTATGGGTGTGCCCCAGGGCTCTATTCTAGGTCCCTTCTTGTTTTTGATATATATTAATTATTTGCCATATTTTATTAATGATATGTGTGATGATGTGTTATATTTAAAGTTGACAGAAATAAACAGAACTTTGACGACGTAAACAACGCCTTATCCCAAATATCTAAATGGTTTACTGTAAATTACTTATTACTCAATCCTAATAAAACTAAATGTGTTAAGTTTGTTATGCCCAATGTAAAAGAATACGATATTAATATCTCTCTTAACGATACTAGATTTAACCTAGTAGATTCAACTGTATTCTTAGGCATTAACCTAGATCAGAAGCTTCAGTGGGGCGCTCATGTATCTAGTCTCTCAGGGAAACTTAGTTCTGCTGCATATGCGGTAAGAAGAGTCAGGCAGTTCACTGACGAAGAGACTGCTAGACTAGTTTATTTTAGTTATTTTCATAGTGTCATGTCCTATGGTATTTTACTTTGGGGCAACACTATTGACTTAGAGACCATATTTCTTTTACAAAATAGAGCCGTAAGGTCAATCTACAACCTCGGCCCTCGGGAGTCTCTTAGAGAACGCTTTAAGGAAATCGGTATTATGACGGTCGCCTGCCAATATATTTTTAATAATATAATTTATATTCGTAATAATTTGAGTGCCTACAAGCAGTATAAGGATGTACACAATTTCAACACCAGGCATTGTAATAGACTGATATTGCCATCTTTTAGATTACAAAAAGTACTGTCCTCTTTCTTGGGGGTTGGTATACGCTTCTTTAATAAAATTCCGAGTGAAATGTTAGATCTACCTTTCACTAAATTTAAAACTAAATTAAAAAGCATCTTGCTAAAAAGGGGATACTACACTATTGAAGAATACTTAAATGACAAAAATTCATTTACATAGAAGCTCGCTCCAACCTCTTATACTAAATTTTTTATAACGTATTTATTTATTTTTTTATCTTGCCATGCTTGTAAGGAATTTGTGGAGACATATTGCAGCATAACATTTTAGCACGTCATGTCATTGTTATAACTATAATATTATTTTTCTTTCCATTTATTGTCTTGGTCAAATTGAGTATGCATTGTTTGCTACAACTCCAATAATTCTTCAAAAAGTAATTCGGAGTTTCTGCCGCTTCTTCTCCTTTACAGCATCAACACGTTGCGAAGCGGTGTACATAGAATAGGAAGTAAGAATTAAATTTTAACTTACATGTATGACCTTCAAAAAGTGTTTTCCAGTGGAACTTATTTTGAATAAAAACTTTTGAATTTGAATTCGACTTCCGCCGTATCATTGCCAGTACAATGCTATAGAACTAATATGGACACAAATCAAAGAACACGCCGCTCGAAACAATACCCATCCCCGTTTTACGGCAAACATTAGGTTAGATTTATTAAAAAATGCATGTGCGGAAGTAACTGCCGAACACTGGGAAAATATTGTGAGAAGAACCCAAAACATTATAGCGTCGGATTGGGAAATTCATGTGGCATTCGATAATATAGAAGTACAGGAACTTATAATAAATGTTGCGGAGAGCTCATCGAGTGACAGTGACGATTCATCAGATTTTGATTAAAATAAATTAATAAAGAATCAACATAATATAATTACATCTTGTAATGAAATGTAATATTAATTAATAAATTTGTACAAAATTATCCGGCAATATTTTAGTTTCTTACACTTTGTAAAAAAATATCGGGTCTGTTATCGTGTTAGCTCCATCCCTATCAGTTTCTCCGACTCTGCTATTACCTTGTACGTGCGTAAGCGTCATATTTTTATTAAATAATGTATACATAATGTAAAAAAGACGCTCGTTCAAGCTTCCACAGGGGCTGTCATCAAGAAAATAAAGAAATGGAAATAGTATAGTTACATTTTTTGCCGCGGGACTTTCTTCGTGACACGCAATCTAGGTAGGTATCTATATTTTCTTAAGGACCTTGAAGTTGAAATAGTTTTTAATACATTTTGCATATCAGATGACCTTATCGAATTTTTACCATATATTTACAAAAATTATTCAACATTATCATATTAAATAATTTAATTTGCCTTTGCTATTATACAGCACATCGTATAGGGGCACAGATAATAAATATTGTATCCTACCAAATTTTACAGTTAAAGAAACAATTATTTTGACAAAATATGGCTGTGACTTACATATAAATACATAAAAAGAAAATGACAGAATATAAAAAAAAACATATCACTATTCTGTTTTTACCAAAATTGCTAGCAACTCTAAAATTCATATAAAACAGACAGTTTACGCTAATTACTACGTTTTGATTCTAAAGAATCTTATATTGCGTGAATGCTATGTAAAGCATAATGGTATTCGTTTTCAAAGATAACCATAGGCATTCGACGAAAGATGGTTTCAAAGGATCTCTCAAAGATTGCAATTAGCTTTAAATTTCAATTATTATATCACTTTAGAGTAATAATCATGAACTTTAAAATTATTAATGTAAAGAGTAGCCATTTATTTAATTAAATGTTCAGAAAGATGTTATTACGGTACAAGAATTTCATTAATGAAATGCTTAAAAGCTAACCGACCTTATTCAATTTTACTAAGACGTTATTCAAGTTGTAGAGGGTGGCGAACACAATAAATAAATAAAGACTAAACAAAAAATCGTAATAAATTTAAAACAAATATTAGTAATTGCTAACCCAAAATTACAGAAATAAACAAACTTATTTTATTATTGTAACCTTATTACCATGTTACAATAGATTAACACAACGTTGATAAGAAAACATATAAATAACGCTTCATTATTCACCAATAAACAATTATAAAAACGAATATTTACAATCGTTTTTTGAGAACATAATAAGAAGATGGTTGGGTTTAGATGTGGGGAAGAAGGCAAAAATGGGCTCTGGGTAAGCGCCCATTTAGTTAGTTAGAAAAATTTCAACAGTCCAGTTGTTGTAATGTTTTGCATAAAGGGTCTAAGAGTAAAGAGACATTCAACTTCCTCATACCAAAATGGAGATGCAGAGTTGAACAGGAAGAAGATAAAGAAGACTAGAGAAGAACGCCCAGGTCATCGCTCTAAGCTCTCTTACCCACTTTACGTAACATTTTTAGTTTCCGTCGATCAATTGAACAAAACAATTTTGAACCACTTTGACCTTTAATAAAAGTGTAAACAAAGCGACCTTCTAAGGACAATAAAATGTTGATAGCACAACGATAGTGAATTCTGTAGTAGTTAGCGGAAGTTAAACGGAACGCGATAACACGAAAAGGCTATTCATCTTCCGTAACGTTATGCAGAGGGGTCTCGATTCCACACCATCGTAAATAGCTTCCTTTAAAGGAGTAACCCAGTGAATTCCTGTTTGATTTATAAACCGGAAAAATACCCTTTAATTTATCGCAAACCTTTCCCCTTCAACTTTGACGCCTCTTAGTAAGTCTTCACTTAAAATAATACAGCCGAAATTATTGAGAAATTCACTGAAGCTCTTAAATTTAAAGTTGTTCTATTCATTTACGTACCTAAATATATTTTCTGTACTCGTAACTATATTACAGCTGTTTGCACATCGGCCGACTAGAAGTTATTTGTCTATCTCTCGGAAACAGTACTTTTTTCTGGATGAAATGCCAAACCTATAAACCCTATGCCCTTTTATGTACTTCTGACAACGTACATGGAAAACTCCATGGCGGTCGGTGGAATAAATAGTTGGTGTGAAAGCGTAACTAACAAACAAATTCACAACTACATTTATGTATAATATTATAAAATTCTAAACATGCCCTGTCTGTACATTAAAACTATTAAAAAAAAAACAACTGAAATAGACTATACAAACAATGGAGAATACGATGCAAGTTTTTTTAGATTCCTTGTCTGTTTGTTCGGGATTCACGTAACAACTACTGAGCCGATTTCGCTGAACTTCTCGCTGATCGACATCAAATTCTTAGACTTAAACTCTTCGCTACTTTTTATCCTGGGAATCTCGCGGGAATTTTTCTGGGAATGATTTAAAATGTCAGATTTAAAAAAGAAACGAAACTCAATGTGATTTTTTAGTGATCCATAGAACATTTAACGTAACAAAATGTATGATACTTTTTATGTCGGGAAAGCAGCGGGAATTTTCTCGAGAACGGTTTGAAGTTGTTCGGGTACATAGAAATTAGTTTATTCCGACATACTTTCCACTAAAACCATAGCTTAAATTCTTTTTTTAAATGCTGCAATACGACCTATTTGTATAACCATGTTTTTATGCAATAAATTATTTAATTTGATTTATGTCTCGGGACTCCGACGGGAATTTCAAGTCAAGCGTGCACGAAGTCACGGACATATACTAGTTTATAATATTATTATGGATTTACAGGTTAGTGAGATTGGACATCCTTAATGGAGAAGACAAATCCAGTCTTATGTTATCTGTAATTATTATTTATTATGGAGGAAGCATAATGTTACCTGTATTTATAATGAAGCACGTCCGTGGACTGATTGCAGTTCTAATCACGCAAAATTATACAGGGATAGATGGTCCACGAAACGATGGCTTCACCTGGCTTTGAAAGAACACTACTAGGAGTGACAATCACCCAATAAATATTGTAAACTCTCTTAAACTTCCAAGTTCTAAATAATTAAGTGACGTCCCAATTTTCTTCTCCCATTTTTGTAAGTTTTTGCAAGAACAGAATAATTGCAAGAATGAGAAGAAAATAGCAAGAACTATACTTATACAAGAAACCATCGCGAACTAATCTGACTAGATATACCCTAAAGAACTAACTTCGCAATATAGAATTAATCAGATGAAAAGTTTAATGCATGTCTAATTTCCGCTGCCTGATTTCAGGGATAACGACGAACGGTCGCCATTTTGGTGCCCATTTGCATCATTAAACAGTTGCATTAATTATGATAAATCGTGTTACCAGTTTTGCAGAACTTTGCAAACTTCCCAGTCAGTATGTACAAATGAAATTAGTCTACGTGATGCTGCCGAAATAATTGTAGCCTATGTCAAAATGTTATATATGTTTTATGCTAGCCGATACCCGCGACCTCGCTCGCACTTCTTTTTATTAGTAGTCTAGTAACGTAGCTGTAACGATGAAACACGTAAATCTCACCAAAGCTGTATAATTATGAATTGCACACCTCTAGCGAGCCTTAGTAGTCCTGAAATACTAAGCACGCTCTCCAAGGACACACAGACAGATCAGGTTGAAGTCATAAAAATTATTTTTAACACTAAATATTGAAACCTTAAAAACAAACTTAAACATATTATCCAAATATTATGTTAAAATTTGCTTTAACGTAATGTTTGAGTGTTATGTTTATATACATGTCAATATTTTAAGTTTACATATTATCCATGTTAGTATGTAAACAGTGTAAATTTTGATTGAAGATTGATTAATTAATACAAACAAATGGGACAATAGGTAATGACATTACAAACAAAAGGATTTTTAAAATATTATGTTTTCACAAAAATAAATGTTTAGGACGCCGCACAAAATAGTAAAAGATACATACATATGTGTTCTATATTCTCTATACAAAGAAGCGTCGACCTACCGACCTCGCATTTATCTCCGCGATATTACTAAAACAATAAAGGATAAAGGGTTCCATAACATAAAAAGGAATACATATAAAATTGTTATCTTTTTGATTTGTTGCCAACAAAACACGCTGTTCAAAGGCAATAAGCTACGCTTGCAGTATAACAATGCAATATATTTATTCCTGTCATATATCTGTCTTATATTTGAGAAGAACAGACAGGTATACGATTGTCCTCGAGTTACCAACGCCACACCGTCATCCTTATTTCAACACTTATGCTTCCCTTCTATATTCACGTTCCATCATTTCTGCACTAAGTGTGTACTAGATTTCAAGCGGCAGCCGATACAACTATCTTTGCAAACTGGCCAATTCAAAGTACAAACAGGATTTTTTATATATTCCAAGGAGATTCCTTAAATCAAGTTATTTTTGTGTTATTTCATTTTTAAAACTAAGATTTGTCAAAAAAGGTTTATTTTTACTTACTTTTTTTGTTTTTTATTTCCAGATTCCATTTCATTTCCAGATTTCCATCCGTGCAGGAACGGAGAAAGAATACAATTTCCTGCGGCCGGGCGGCCTGTCGTAAGAGGCGACAAAACAACCCACAGCCAGGTGGTAGGGTGTTTGCCCGACTGGATGGCTACCACCCCTGGTCTAGAGTATGCCACCATAACAACCTTGAGTTGTGTTCCGCCATTAGTGACCAGGTTCCAGTCTCTCTTAAGAGAGCAGCAGCGCATTTGTAGCACTTCTGGTGTTGCAAATGTCCATAGGCGATGGTAACCGCTTACCATCAAGTGGGCCGTCTGCTTGTCTGCTGAACTCACGCAATAAAAAAAAATAAAAAAAGATACAAGCAATTGCCGACGTAATGCAAATAAATCATCACCAATTACCATTTTCAATATAAAACCAATGTTGCTAGTCTCGAAAAAAAATATAACGAGTTTCTTTAATTGCCCCTATGTCGTAGAATGAAGGGATGCTGGATAATATTCTAGAAAAAACGCTGTGCATTTGTGATATATAAGAAAATGTTATGAATTTTTTTTAACACAAATGTTGAGTTTTAAAAATAGTTAACACTATTGAATACTTAACCAAAGCACGTGTTTTAGAATCCAGGCTCATATAAAATTCTGGAAGATTGTATGAAAATATTACAGTTATGGATAAATAGTCTTTTTTGTAAACACTCAATCGAAGACATTTTAATCAAATCCTTTATTAAATGGAATCCAAAGATCATCCTAACTTTAACTCAAGGAAGGAAAACGAAAAGGAAAAATATATACATTTTGTTATCTATTAGTGTAAGCTGTAAATTTAGTAATGCTGTACGAGAAAAATCAATAGAATGAATATAAAATAGTTTAGCCCTCGAAGCCTAATCTATGCCTGCGAGTCATACACGTTACTGAAAAGTTACATTACTTACTTACTAAAAGTTACATCTTTGTAAGGGTGCATTGAGCACCTTAAGGGCCAACGGGAGCTTGTCAAAGGTACGTCAGTTACTATGCTATGTCGCACCATTTTTTATTTATTGAGGTAACAGCACGCTTGCGAGACGTATGTTAAGGCTTCTTGTAACTTTTAACTATTCATATAAATTGTTCGTGAATTATAACTAATTATTGAAAATCGAACAAATTTTAATCATGTTTTAACATTAGTCCTATGAATAAGTAATTAATGGTAAAATATATTAGATTATTTAAAAAAATATAGTATAATATGTTTTAGCTGATTACTTAGAATTCGATTTTTCCCTTTGAATGTAAGTATATTTTTAGTTTGTTGTAATAAATAACTGTGATTATACTATTTTAATATTAAAACTGCATATTATTATTCGTTGATATTCAAACTTCAGTTTTCTTCGATAAACAAGACAGAAGTAGGTATATTCTTCCCAAATAGATTAGGCTTTTAGCGTAAGTAATGTAAGGAGAAACAAAAAAGCACAACACCCTGACATTATGATATAGTCAGGAAGATGATTTTAAAAAAAGTATGTAAGTAAGAATATAATTATGTAAGTATGAAAAACATTCTGACCACACATCCAACAGTGAGAAGTGGTTTCGGCGTAACAAATATTTTTGTTTATTTAATCTTTTACACAAGGGTCTACGTCACTCAGTAGTATATTTCCACATTCTGCCAGCGTACTCTTGTCATATGAATGACCCAGCCTGAGGTATTACATTTAGGGTTGTTATTTTATGAACACATCTAAATTCAGTTGCTTTTACATTTTAGTATATATTTTAAACTATACAAATCCGTACTAATATATAATACCTTTTTGGAAATTTATTGGTTTCTCCTGTACGGGCTTGGGTATAAGAAATTTGGTACGTATCCATGTACTTGTGATGTATGTATGTACGATCAAGTATATATCTACTTGTTATCCTGGAAAACGGAATAATTTCCATGGTATATATTATCCAGTAGGATAATATGCTCTTGAGCAATTATAAATACAAAATCTTGCATTTCCAAACAAAGTCAGTTTTTTTTTAATATATAAAATAAAATATGCAACAATTTATCTAAAATTGTAAACAATTTCAACTTGAGCCAATTCATCAACTTTTGCTTACTTATTACTTTAAAAAGAATAAGAATCTCTTTTTACAATATTTTATAATGTACGTAACAAAGTAAAAATATACGATAAAACGTGTAAAATATTTGTAAACATTTTTACAAATATTTTACACGTCTTATCGTATATTTTTACTTTGTTTTAATAAAAGAATAGCACAGCATTATTTAATAAATACACAAGTGCTTTGGTACACCCCTATCAGTAAAATAACAGCTGCTACTACGTAAACCCTCGACACACATTGGTTAGCTTCTAGTAGCGGGGTGTATCTATGTAGATACATCCACCTACTAAAAGCTAACAAATGTGTGTTAAAGATATGATGTGGCCGGGTACCTGACCACATATCTTTAAAGACTAGCCTTGAAATATATGTATATTAACATTCAAGTATCCACTATAACAAATAAATCCGTTTAGTGCATTTATGTGAAACTATCGCTCACTATCAAATCTCAAATCAAAACTACTAGAAATAAGAATAATGAGTGCTGATTTAGCAACTACTGATTTTTGTAATCCTTCTTATACTCCATACAAAGGAGCGATAAGACTGCAAAAATCATTATAGGCACTTGAATATTTACCCTATTGATTTTATGTAGCATTTTTATATAATAAAGTATATTCTAGCCTCTATTCTAAACCTAGGTCTAATACGTATTATAATCACGTGATCTTTCACATATGTACGTCTTGTCAACGATGCTGATGACTTGTCATGATGGACAAATAAGCACTTTGGTCTGTTTTCAAATAAGTAAATTGCTATCGAAACACGTTATACATTGGAAATTGCGGCAATTTGTTACCGTTACGTCTCCCCAGAGCGCTCTACATTTGCTACCATTTTTGAAATTTATGGCCAAGATTTTTTTATTATTACCCACTTCGTACTACCTACGACTGGATTTTCCTGTAATGAGCGCCAAGATACTCTGTCATCAAAAATAAATTGTGTTTTCGAGGTGAATGTTATTATAGTGTTTATTACATGAGGTTTTGTAATAAAGTAATATATTCATAATTAGACCTGTCCTTTTATATAGCAGTAAAGCGTAGCCCGTACATGATCAACATGTGTAAGTATTGCGTGTCATGGACATGAATATGTTACCATGGATGTGTGGAGTCACGCGGAACTCCCGCGGCAGTCTTTATGTCCGTGACATAGCAGACTAACTGTAAGAGTGTCGCTTACGCTGGTACGGCCGCGTTTTACGGAGACTGGCTAATTATGTGGGAAACAAATGTCTAACCATGCTGTCTCCGCCAGGTGCCGGTCCTAGGGTACGGCCCAAGAAATGCTGACTTGACGTTGCGTAGGATGACATGCTTAAAAATGGTCTCAAAACGGGGGATGCTGAAGACCGCGCGAAGTGGAGTAGAAAAAGTAAGAAAGTGGACGCTGAACGCTCCGAACGCAATCGGAATTTAACGCTCCGATGATGATGATGATGATGATGATGATAATTAGATGAACTTTTGTAGTCAAGTAAAATACATAACGGTCGCATAACAAAAATTACTTTATATCATTTTGGTTATGCGTCCGTCATGTAATAGTACCACAGGAACTGATTTAGTCAATGCGATATTTTATTTACAACAATGTAGTTTTATGCAGATGTAATATACCAACCGTTCAAATAAAAAAATTGAAACGATGTTCTTTAACGCGGCTTATACGTACAGTAGAGTGAACTAGCAGAAATCGGCACGTAAGAAAAAAATCGTTATGCCCCTTCCAGGTGACCTTTATTATAATGAAAAGAAATTTCGCTCCTGACGGGGGTCTCCTGAGCGAACAATTTTTCGAAGTGTAACTTCTTTGGAATCGTTGTAATTTGAAACTCGATGAAACCAAAAAGCGAGACTAAAAAGATATAAACACATAAATCTATAAGACTAAGCCTGTGAGAGAATGAGATACAAGTTTTACATTGTGCAGAACATATCAGAGAGTCAATAAGACCGCTGATTAAACATAAGTCCAATTTGAAGCGAAATAAAACTGATAATAATATTTTTTAGACTAAAACAGTGAAAATTTTAAAGTGATACTTAAGAAGTTTATTTTGAATTATAATATGTTAACGTATTTAGGCTAAATGAATGATATTTTAATTAATAAAAGTTATAGGAGCATTATCTGTGAGCATGATCTCTGAAGTTTCACTTCTACTACGTGTGCTGTGAACTGTAACATTTTTATTTTATTCATACTATGCTCCACTAGAGAACATTTTTTAAAGGTAATCAATCATACATGTTAAAAATTAAGTCTACTTTCTACTGGCTGTTTCTGGCTTTCTACTATCTACGTTCGCAACGTGTTAACGTTGCTACTATTCTCTATTCGACAATTAATGAAAACTTGACGAATAATGTTTAATAGCGTATGATAACGGCTAATCGGGTATCACTAGGCAATGTATTTAACCTTCTAACTGTAATCAAATTTAATTGCAGCGACAGAATAAGATTCACACAAAACGAAATAGGCACAATAAAACAAACATAAAATATGGTCAGACCTTGAAGTTATCTAAGTTATTGCCAACATAAAGCCCTTGTGAAGAACAAATTATTACTAACATGTCGTTATACTCATCGAGTATCTCAGACGATTTGTCTTAGTTTTTAAAACGTTATTTTTGAAAGAGTACTTTTTATCTAAAGTTTCCTATACCAACCATGTGTCCTAAGATATACTATTTTTATTAAATTTCATCCATATAAAGCCACTAAGAATATCTTTAATCAATTCAGTTATCTATGACTTTCTATTTTTAATTGTATTATTATCGACAGGTCATTACTAAAAGCAATTTGATAGGTGTTAGATGGGGCTTATTAAAACCAATGAAACAGTCCGTCTATAGGCTTACGAGTTTTTTTGTCAACTCCAGTTTTATCTATACTTACTTGTATCAACTGTAAGATTCCAAATATTACGAGAAACTTTCATTTAACGTACAACATAAGCTGGAGCACTTGAGAAAATTAAACCATAACTTAAAGCATAGTTGTTATCGCTGAATTATTTATATGTCATATATAATCAGCGCTTATTCCAGTCTACAATTATAGGGAGTTTGTATCGATCATGTACATTATTTGTAATTTTTTTTTTTTTTAAACAAGTGTTGGTGTGAACCGAATACAGTAGAATCCGCATCGATAAGCTAACACGCTCGGACGCTCTTATGAATCGCGTTCAGCACACTAATCATATTATACTATTATTTTTAACACTCCATTTAACTTTTTATATCACTTTTGTGAATATCATTATCATTATCATTGGTTTTTCATAAGTCTAGCATTTATCATTTTACACTAAATTCTCTCATATATCATAGCATCATCACAATTTGTACGGGTGTCGCACCGTAATTAACAGAGTCAGATCTGCAAATCAGCAACTTTACAGGAGAGCGCTCTGAACTTTGAATTGCTTATATTTTTTTTACTACAAGAATTAAATTTTCAAAAAAAATATTATATGTTAATATATGTTCGAGAGCTTATTTGCAATGCAATTAAATAACATTTTTACTTATCTAAATGTTTGAAAAGCTAGTAATGGCTTTGTTATCCGTACATGGGTCATCATGATTTGTCGGATCTGTCACATCCAACAAAGTTACATGGACAAACATATTTATTCTTTGTAAGAAGTGCCACATACAACATTGTCATTAGTAAATCCTGTTTAAGTTTATGTCGTATTTAAATTGATATTATAAATTAAATCCAATTTTTAATAAATTTGTTTCACAAATAACAAATAATCAAACATAATTGACAATTTAGGGACAAAATGAAAACAATCTTTGCCATAAAATTTGTTAAAATCATTAATTATAAAGTCTACCTGTATGAATGGCACTTAATAATCACATTTCAGGTTTCATTAGCTTAGATAATCAGTCTTAGTAATTTCTTTCTTACAAAAATATACCCCGCATACCCCCCTCGCGCCCCGCTAATAACGTCGGGAGTTAACATTCGTCATTGTTAATGGGAGACGGTGGCATATATGACATTGTTAATGTGGCTATTTTGAAAACGTTTTAGTTGCTGCTATTGAAAAACAATGCTTTTTTAGGGTCATTAGTGAAATAAAACCAAAATGTCGAAAATTGCATATCCTACATTCTGACGGCCCACAGTAATGGAAAGTGGTTACTATCGCCTATAAATATGTGCAACACTAGGTATTTACCAATGTGCTTCCGTACTCGTAGATGGGACTGGAACCTGGGCACTAATGCTGGAACACAAATCAAGGTTGTTATGGCGGCACACTCCAGACCAGGAGTGGTAGCCTTCCAGATGGGCAATTACCCTACCACCTGACTGTGTGTTGTTTTGTAGCCTCTTACGACAGACCACCTGGCCTGTTAGTATTCTTCAAAAATTAGTATTCTTTCTCCGTTCCTGCACGGATAAAAGTGTTTTAAGAAATTAATGGGGTGCCAAATTGATCTATCTAATGATGACTGATAATAAAAATAATAGTTTAAAAAAAAACTATAAAAATACGCTTATTTTACAATAAAATCATTTTTTCTTGCACTATTTTTAATTCAAATTTTATTTTCTATTTTTTTAGTTGGATTTTCTATAAAAGCGTATTTTTTTAGTTTTTTTTAAACTATTATTTATTTTTAATTTTTTAGTGACTTAATTCCCTTCTCTGTGGAAACTTTGAAAAAAGAATTAAATACACTCTTATGATAAAATGGAACGTTATGTAAAAATAAGCTTTTTTTAAAAAGGTTTTTAAATACAAGCTTTTGAGATCCTGCATATCATGTAGCAGCAGAGTGCTAGCCAAGACAAGTAAAACGAGCCCAAACACGACGGGTCTATCTTGTTTAGTACAGGAGTTCCTATGGCCACTTTCCGATTTCCATCATCAGATCAGCTCCATGGTACCATATTATTGCATTGTCACGCGATATACACATACGTGCAAAATTTCAGCTCAATCGGAAATCGGGAAATCGATCAAATTTAACTTGAGAGATTCCGTTACTAACATACGTATGAAGCTAATAAAAGCGTATTTTAAAAAACTTGGCGGTATGGCGGTACGGACTTCTATATGACTTATATAATTTCTTTCAAGTTGTCACAAGAACTCCGTTGATTGGCCTCAGTTGACGACTTAACATTTGGCTGAACTATACTGAAAACTTAACACATTAGATTGGACTGTAAGGATCAAGTTTATTTGCTTGTCATTATGGTGAACAGTACTACTATTATCACAATTCATAAACAAGAAGGTATTGCCCGTATCATGTTTCTAGTTATTAATTTGCTTAAATAAATAAGAGGCAGACAAATACACATATTGTATATCCCTAAATTAAGCAAGTTACGCTTGTTGTTATGGGTAAGATACAATGAACTTCTCTAGGGCCGATCCTAGACACCCAGACCATACATAGTAAATAACGGAGAAAATCCGTTTCCTAAATTTACCATACCGGGAATCGAACCCCGATCCTCTGCGGCGTAGTGAGTGTAAGCCGGCAAAGGCTTGTCTCGCTCAACCACAGAGGTGGCCGATCAATAGATGTTTTGTTTTTATAAAACAATTTTTTGTAAAACAAATTTCACAAAGTTTTAGTGTATGTGTCAGGTGTGTTAGCTAGCCGCGTTTCATTTGCACGAAGCTGTAATTTCAGTACATTCCTTAGCAATCAGAATTCCCGACACGTAACAAGGCCGTGGTGCAGCGTTCAACATACAGTTTTATTTCCTGTCCCGTTCGTACGACAAAACAAACTTATTCCGTCTCTACAGTGTACAAACACACGTGTACATTTGCGCGTTTTATTTCTATTCTCGACTATTTCATGTCTAACTTACGCTAAGGTAAAATGGGCGGAATAGTTGCGCCACCACTGTTCAAAATAATAATATTGTAGGGAAACTATTTATAAGTCATTACAAAATTATTCATTGTCATATGAGTCATTATCATATGAGTGTTATCATTATCCGAGCGGTAAATCTTAGTCGCATTCGGAGCATTCGTTTGGAAATCTTGGGTCCGCTTTCCTACTTTTTCTTCTTCACTTAACACAATTTTCAGCATCCCTTACTTTGAGACCATTGGCATACGTGTCATTTCTATGAGGTCAAAGTAGCTTTTTTTTGGGCCCACCCTTACTACCAGGACCTGGCGGAGGCGGCATGGCTAGGCATCTGTATCCCATATAACTAGAGCAACTATTTGAGCGTGTAAATTATAATATTTGACTATATATTTGTGCATCTTTCTTTTTGAAAAATAGCTTTCAATTATTGTACATACAACTTTGCAAGTGTAAATAAAATTATAGTTTTTTTAATGTCACAAAAATCGCAAAAACACATGGGATTTATTTACATAGTAAAACATGATAATGATAAAGCTACGTTTTAACAGTTTTAAGCGCGGTATCTTATTACGGTATATACAAAGAATTGCCCACGGTAAATAATTAATTAGGACATGTAGTGAGTCGAACCATTACGGTATTTATCTATTGGTGGGTTTCATATACTACGTATGGCCAAGACTATTGTCAGAATTCCTTAGGATGAGTACATCTAGAAAAGCTACCTTATGGTTTTCCTCTAGTTCCCTTGTAAATTTAATGTTAATATTAATGGAATTGGGATGATGTAGAAATGCAGAGACATTATCGTTTGGGAGAACGGAAAATGTATCGTCTACGTACCTTTTATACATCTTCGGCACAGCTAGAGCGGTACTCGGTGCCTACCGTTGACCACTTTGTCTTCCATGATCACAGTTACTGAAAAGTGATCGAAACGTCCGTATAAAAATCAACAATATACCGCACTTAAAACCGTTAAAACATAGTTCTATTATTTGTACTAGTCGAGAAAACTTAAGAAAATACTACACAATAGTGAATTAAAAGCTGATATCAATTTCAAAGAAGACAAATTCAATTTTCAAATCCGCTAATACTAAGCTTAGAAACTTAGTCGAACTTCTTTAACTCCATCGTCCAACTTATATTTCGGACACTGTAGAACCAAGATTGTGTTTTAGTTAAATTGACTTAAGTCATAGTCACAAGTCTTGCTAAATTAGTTAATCTTAAGTTTTAAGCTTAACAAATCGAAACTTTACGTAAAAGTGTTTCGTTTTTGGAGTTGACTAATATTTCTGTACAAATAAGGCATCCGAACGGCTTTGACAAAAACAAATGTGTGTGTGTGCACACATACATCATTTTTATTTCGGTCCAAATTGGTGATGTATACACATCATATACATTTTATGTTCAGTTTTATTCATGTATTTATTAATCGTTTGTAAATTAATAAGGAATTTTACTCCAATGTTCAGTCAAACAACCATCTATTGCCTGGTGATTATCGTCACATTTTTTACATGTAACTTTGATTATCATTAAACCTACATATGAAAAAAATAATATAAATATTTGCATACTATTTTTAATTTTACTCTTATAAAAATATTTCTTCATATCAGGTAACACTACGATTAAAAGTTCAACAACCGCCAACATATAAATATAAATAGCGTAAAAATGACGTGAGGCCGGAAAGTGGAGGCTTGACTATGTATGCACCGCAAGAATAGCGGTTACGAAGCGCATGGAGCGGAAACGGACTTGGTACTGACGTTGTCTGACTACACAATACAGCCTGCAAGTGAAATAACGATAAAATTCGCGCGTATCTTACTAGTATATTGCCTGTTAATTTTTACTTTATTACATCTGCTCGTAAAGTGCTTTAGATTTGTTTAAACCTTGTGCAGAAAAACTGATTGATTACAGAACCCTTCGCTTTGAAAGGACTACCAAGCACTTACAATACATATTAGGATATGCCCGCGACTTTGTCTACGCTTGTCTTAAAATTCCCGCGGGATTCAAAGGACATACAGAACCACAGCATTTAAAAAATAATGTAAGCTATAGTTTTAGTGAAAACTGTGTCGAAATAAGCTAATTTTTATGCAACTGAACAACTACGAATCGCCTCCAGAAAAATCCCTCACGATTGCCAGGATAAAAATTAGAGCAGATTTTAAGTCTAAAAATTAGCTGTCGATGAACGAAAACCGCACTGAAATCGGGCCAGTACTTTTTACGTGAATCCTGAACAAACAGGGAAATCGACATACAGACTAGGAATCTAAAAAAAATGCAACATTCTCCATCGTTTATATAGTTTATTCCAGTTGTTTTTTAATAGCTTCTATGCAGACACACGGCATGTTTAATTTTTAAAATTTTATAATATCATAAATAGATTTGGGAGATTTTTCATACGAAGTTAATTTCTAAGCAAATTGATTTGGTAATATATTTTATTGAAAAAACTTTTTCTCTAATTATATATTTGATGATAACGTAACGTGTGTTTTATATAGGTATATAATGTACTCTGTGCTGACGTGGATACTTTATAACAAATAATATTATGTTATGATGTAACGAGGTTTCACGGAAATGAAAATCTTGCACAAATCGTAAGCACAAACTTTAGGTGGGGCTTCATCTGTATAGTGATGCTGATGGATTTAATGCATTACTTGAGATGGGTCATTGTTAAAGTCATTAAATATTGACAGGTAACTTATTGTTAGGTGGGAACGAGGGTATGCACTTGGGATTGGAAACAAACACCAGTTGTCTTAACTAAATACTTTTATTAACTTACCAGGCAACCCTGCGGTGACGAATCACGTACGGCTGCTGTACGTGATTTGTCTCCGCAGGGTTGCCTCTACACGCACTGTCCCAACGTGAAGATGTCTCACTCACACAATACCGTCGCCATAATGCGTAGACCACCTCGTACTGCTGCGGTTTTGTACTCCGAATTTACCGCGCGTAGTTCGCTTCTGGATCTCCTCTTAAACTACGCTAAACTTCTCCTTTACTGTACTGCCCACCAAACTGTTCACTAAATTCACCACTAAACTTCCCACTAAAATATCAACTAAACTCGTCACTGTCTTCTACTTAACTCGTCTTCCAACTCTCTCGTATCGCACTTGTCGCTTTGCTGTCTTCCACTGAACTACCTTTAGGCAAGCCTGACGCTGCTTATATACCCGGCAGAATCTTCTAGAACCCATAACTTCGACCTTCTTTTTGTTATTCTTTTATTTACCGTCTATCCCTTTCTAATCCTCTATCTATCTCTGTCTTTTCCTTCCAGAATCTTCTACCTTTTTCTAAAAGTGTTAATACCGGCTTATACTGCCAGGAAGTTCTACTACCCTCAGCCGCCATAGTATGTATATAATACACAAATGTGGGTATGCGTTAATGACGTTATTTTTAACTCTTTAAATTAGACGCATTCGGCTATTATAGCCTAATTCTTTAACATTAACACAAATGAAGCTTCAGCATGATCCAAAGTAAGAGATGTTATAAAGTTTTATGTGCACTTTTGACAGCAATGTATACATAAATATAATGTTTGATTAAGTAAAAGTTGTAAAAATTGCATTCGATCATAAATGATTTACGATTGATTCATTGGATTGACGAATATCATTGACGAATTTGACTTTTTGTTATTCATTTCATATCTTTGAAATAAATTTGTCATTGGGATTATATTTGTTTAAATCAAATTGAATAATATTTGGGTTTTCAATCAACATCAGCTGGTACGGCATTTGCAGCGAACTCTCACAGGAATTCATTTGCATCGTGTAATAATTACAATTCAAATCGGGTTTTTCATTGCTCAGTTATACCACTCACGTGTCAATAGGTATTGCCTTATGAAATATAATTAATTGAACTCCGGTTTTGATATTTTAGATTTTCATACACCGACACAATTTAGGTACGTTTTACTACATTGTATTTTGGCAACATAAAAGGTAAGTATTTGCCCGGGTTTCATTTACTCATGCATCACCCTGCGTCGTGACTGCACATTATTTAAAAAGTTTACGTTTTTCATATTTGTAGATAATATATCACCTGTTTTATAGACGACAAAAAAATAAAATTTTGAAACATATAAGATATTATTTTATGAATATAAATATAGTTACGTGAGAGCGGGGGGCGGGATGGAGGGGGTGTGTTACTCACTTAGGTTTGGAAGTGAACATCACTTTTTTTCTAACTAAACGTTTTTATTGACTTACACAGCCGTACGTGATTCTTTCCTGTAGGGTTGCCCCTTCACGCACTATTAACAAAGCACTGCCCCGTCAATGAAATGTTTACTCACAATATCGTCGCCGATATTGCGTAGACCGTCTTCTACTACTGCGGTGTTTACCTTCGAATTTACCACGCGTAGCTCGCTTCTGGATCTTCTCTTAAATTACTCTTAACTCCCCCTCCTTCACTTAACTCTCCACTAAGCTCGTCACTGTCTTCTACTGAGCTTCTCTTAGAACTCTCTAAACTCATCACTGTCATTTATTAAACTTCTCCTCCGACGCTCTTGTATTGCACTTGTTGCTTCGATGTCTCCAAATGAACTACTCTGTAAGCGTGCCTTACGCTGATTATATACCCGAAAGAATCTTCTGGAACCCATAATTTCGATCTACTTTCCGTTATTCTTTTATTTACTGTCTATCTCTTTATATACAATTATCTATCTGTCTTTTACCTCCTGAACCGTCTATTCTAAAATTTCGATCTTCATTTCTTTAATCTGTCCTTGTCTTTTTCTTCTGGAAAAATTGTATTTTTTTCTAAAATACTCCTTAAACCAACTAGGACGTTCCGCCATCGCTCACCACAATATAATGAAAACGTATTTTCAATAATAACACTATTTTTAAACTCTGTTTAAGTACGACTAACAGCGGATATTTTTTTGACTTTGACCATGATAATATAATTTACTGTATGTACCTATTCATCTTATTTTTTAACAACAACTAGTTTGTACATATACACTTTCCTATTCTTAGGGTATAGTGTAACCACATAAGGATAAAGTATAGAGTAGAGACAAAGTAAAGTATAGTGTTACCGTTTTTTAGTATGTTAATGCAATGAAGCTTCTGTCTAAGAAATATCGTAACTTACAACTCATTCAAATTCAAGAAATCTCTACCAAAGGCTCGAATTTCTTACAGACTTTGAATTAGTTCAAGTACTTTGAAAGATCCATAGAATTAGTATTTTCGTAAAATTACTTGTTTCAGATTCAGTCGAAAGATTTCATTATAACATTATAAATCAAATTTCGTTATGGTTATACTTAACTAGTATCTATAAATTAGCGGTTTTCTGGTAGTGCAAAGTTCATTGTTCTTTTTCCTTTAAAAATGGGAATAAGTTATAATTTACAACACTGTAAATTTATTGCTGTGAGATTTACTCCCAAAATATGAAAAAGAAAAACACAATAATACAAATTATGTTATTTGTATATTACCTACATAGTTTGACAACTATCATGATTTAGTGCTGTACTGTTCTTGTATTGAATTATCGAAGTTAGTTTATTTACGAGACAACTTCTGTCATAATACCTTATCTTGCGTTTAATTATGTATTTGATAGCAAATTTCAGTGTTCTCATACATTCTTCGCTTTTCATCAGTCCTTTACTTACGTTAGCAAAAATAGAAAACGAATAAATAATTAGCCCATATGTCTTAGGTTCAGGCTTCCTCATTTGTCCGGGGCAGATTAACGAGTTTCAGGCATCATTAACCTCAATATGCAGGCGTTCTCGTGATATTTTCTTTCACACGTAATATAATAGAATAGTATTTTTATTGTATACTAGCTGACCCGGCAAACTTTGTACCGCCTCAGAATCAATAAATAAAAACGCTGAATGATAATAATTGCAGAATGTTTCAACTTTAGTAAAAAATGTGATCAAAACTTTTAAATGTAATTTGATTTGTGAACCACTTTTAATCTAAACGACGGGACGAACATCAAATGTTTGACAGGTAGGAATAGTTTCTAAGGGAAAGCAAAATTGTTGTGTTTACTATATTCCAAGTATTTTTTTCATATTTGCTCACCTTTTAAATGTTCCCTGGACTTCCACAAATAATTCAAAACCAAAATTAGCCAAATCAGTCTAGCCATTCTTGAGTTTTAGCGAGACTAACGAACAGCAAATGATTTATAATACTAGCTGTCCCGGCAGACGTTGTTCTGCCCTGAAGAAATAAAATTTAGAACCCGATTGCAGCGCCACCCACCGGGTCCAATTGTTAATGTAAACCATCCTCGAATCCACTTGAACACACACAAAAAATTCATTCAAATCGGTCCAGCCGTTTAGGAGGAGTTCACTGTCAACACACGTGCAGAAGAATTATATATATAAAGAGATATATATATATATATATATATTATTTCACTACATAATCTAATTAATTATAAGTTTGTAATAAAGGTGCTATTATTGTTTTCAAAAATCTGCGTTTAGTAATTAAAACAATATGCACACTCAGGCGATCAAAAGAGGTTCCCGAGCTTTCAGAGTGAAGCAGGCTAAAGGAAGCCGATTTTGGAATTGGCCTTAAGAGAACTTAGTATAAAATAAACGGATTAATACGGCTAAAGGTGGTTTAGTTTCCAATGGATACATTACTATTAACTACGCTGACGGAAACCACATGTATACCATATATAAGTTTACACATACAAGTAAAAAAAATGCTTTACTTCATTCGACGCTTTTCATCGCGTGGGCTCCATCTATACGTTTATTCTCTATATTTATTCATTCATTTCAGTAGATATGCTCATTAGACTAGAAGTATTGATAATGAATGTAATCCTTCTACCTACTACAATTTAGTCCCTCATGAATAAAGTAATGTAACACTGATGCTTTAGCGATAAGGCTCTCACGACGTGTCATAACTAAAAGCAAATAGATTTATTGACAGAAAACTATTGTCAAACACAAAAGCATATGCACACAATACAACAGCTGTTGTTCAGATCGTTATCGACACCCAACTTTCATTTCCGTGTGTCTGACACGTGGAAATTGCGAGTCCATTCAATGTCGAAAATATACACAAACCTTGTTTGAGTGGCAACGTAATTGTTTTACGTAACAGTTAGTAAAACACGTGTTTGTTTTGTGACATCCATATTTTGCTAATTAAATACACTTTTTCTGTACCTTTTGTTCTATATCTTTTTATCTTAAGCTTAAAGAAAACAGATTATTTTTATAGTTTAATAGCTTAATTAAATTTTTTAATTTAATTAAAAATTTTAATTTAATTTAATTAAAAAAGTTTAAAGCGGTTATGGTCTAACCGAATACTTATAATTCGCACCATGTTTGTCTGTCTGTATAATTGTGTAACAGCATTTTACTTAGACACTTGAGCAACGAGTACGTAGATAAACTTAAGTGTAATATCACCTTGGTCAAATGTTACAATACTACACAATCTTACTCATAGAACTGATAAATAACAAGCATTTAAACTTGACTTTATGTAGCTTTTTTTGCTTGATTTTTGTTCTCTTGTACGAGAAAATTTTCTGTGATTAAAAAGAATATAGGATATTCATCTCTGATGTCTAAAGTATGTATCAGAACGTACACATAAAAATCGATAAATTGTATTGTCTTTAGCATGAATGTAATCATTGTATGGATGTCTTTTAAATTTTAGTTTTAACTATTCCATAATAAAACCATCAAACAGTCGTCAAAAACATAATATCTTAAACTTTTATGTATTTTTTCTTAAACTTCCTTCGAATTGATATTGTATTTTAAAATAAGTTTTCACTTTAAGACACCGGCACAAAAACTACCAAGAGTAACTTAGAGGTTCGTTCTCGAAGTTACGTCGTAATGTAACTTGGTATACAAGACTTGTTTTCTGAAGTGTTAATACTCCATTATTTACATAGTTATGCTCCCTTAATATGTTTATAATTAAGAATTTTATCGATTCAAATATGGCTCGTCGCCCATTGTTTGTGGGCTGTTTATGATTGTAAACAGCCCACAATCATACATATGATATAATTAATACTGATATAATTATATCAGCTACAACATCTTTAACTACTGTAACTATACATATTTTGTAATTTTTACAGACATCAGTACTAATAAAAATATATATAAAGGTGTCAATAATAAAATAGAAAAGTTTTTTCATTATTAGGATTCCGTGGCCATTTGAAACACGTGAGTGCTCATAATTTCGCCAAGCTCAGTCGTTCGTTAGTGTATGTTTGTCAGAGTCACTTTACTCAAAGACTACTAATGACTCTCTATATTTTTGAATTCGAAGGAAAAATCTAAATATGTGCCGCTATATAATGGTAAATATGTATGATACTACGTCATAATATTTCAGAAAAATGTGAAAAATTAATTCATTTTTTTAAATTTATTATCCAATATGCTTACATTCATATACATTACAAACATTTGAACTGTGGCACAGAAACCTCAAGGGTTTATTCGTGCCGTAGGGAGTCGTGTACACAATATTGTTATATCAAAAAATAAGAGCAGAGGTGAGTAATAGTTATCATCATTCTAGTGCTTAGTTCTGATTTGATAATAAAGCGGGGTTATCATCATTCTAGTATATGATTCTCATTTTAATCCCAGGTCTGCACATGTGAGTATGATGGTCCGCTTTGGGAATCAGTATAGAATCTTTTCAGATTATACTTGATTGATTTGTGCTTATTTTTGTACTTAGATTGTAGGTCATCTGGGAGATCATTTATAATGTTTGGTATCATATATTCCTCGCACCTTGTCCCATACACATTATTATATTTAGGAATAATATATTTACATGAGTCAGATCTCGGTCGCATGTAATTAGGTCTACTCTTGTTAACTAAGAGTTCTGGTTTGTTACATTCAGTTAGTATTGAAAATTTAACCTTGTCAAATATACTCATAACTTTACAATATTTAAATAATTCTTTATAATTAAATATAAATGTAATTAATAAAAAATTAATCTTTGTTTCAATTTAATATTCTTGGGTACTATTGTTTTAGTAAACGTAACTGAAGTTTGTATATATCCATTAGTTATGTTTTATATGTTCTACCGTAACTACTTAGGCCGTAATTAACAACCGAATCTGTTAGGGCTAAGTAAAGTAAATAATGAAGTCTTACTATTTATTATATAACATTAGAGTGAGACGTGGATACCTTAATTATTAAAACACTTTACCTTACAGAAGTACAAACCAGATTTAATAAAAATTCTCAGCGGGAACATAACATAATGCTGGCATGTACTCGGGGTGGAAGTTTTGTGTCGCGAAACTTTTTGTTTATTAGGAACATGAGAGAGCAAATGCATTTGTCTAATGTCCTCTAATGTGTTGAAGCACTCACAAATAAACTTTTGCTGCAAAAAAGCAAACAAACACGTGTGAAATAACAGATGCATTATTTCTGTGACACTTGTCCGTATCCTTAATAACATG
Organism: Dendrolimus kikuchii; assembly: GCA_019925095.2. Classification (NCBI taxonomy): domain Eukaryota; kingdom Metazoa; phylum Arthropoda; class Insecta; order Lepidoptera; family Lasiocampidae; genus Dendrolimus; species Dendrolimus kikuchii. Next base: position 16,151,192 of record CM034395.1, on the reverse strand, counting down.
GGTATATACCGCTACAGTGATTGGTATGATAAACAATGTTGTTAGACGTATATTTTTATAATAATATAAATAAAAATCATATTCTTGTATAATTATACCCAGAAGATTTGAAATATTTGAATAAGAGCTTCAATTCATATTAATGACAAAATGCAAGTGAAGCGTGGAATTTCCATTTCTCGATAGGAGTGCATTTTCACAATGTCTGTGCCCCAGCAGATATTCAACGTTTAATATTCATGTCTATGCTTCGGCAGCTTTGCTTTCTCAGCCGCAGTACTGCTACGTCAGCTTGAAAGATTAAAAAGTGTGCGTTTAATGTTATTAAAGTTGTTACTAGGATTTTTAAGGGTTCTTTTTTATGTGTGCTTGTAGGCAATTTGGCAAACGGACCACCTGGTGGTAGGTGGCTACCGTCGATCGTCGGTTCATAGTCATTTTAGCAAAAATAACATACTTTTAACTGAATGCATATCTCATGTCCATACATCTTTGTAGGCACCAATTAATTTTACTGAATTTAATTAATATTACTGAATTTATCTGGATAAAATTGATTACAAAGTACAAGCAATAAGAAATCGAAAGAATTGAAAATACTAATTTTCGATTGATTATAAACGTCTTATAAACAAAAACTATTTGGCTGATGTTTATTACGAAGCCCTTCATTATGCATAGTTTCACATGTACTTGAACAATTTAATAAAATATACATAATCTATACAAATATTATAAAGAGGAAAGATTTGTATTTTTGTATATTTGTAACGTAATAAACTCAAAGACTAAGGTTTAAAAAGTTAGAGTGGAATAGTTAAAAAAAAGTAAGTTTAAAAAAATCGATTTTAAAACATTCTTCATAGACTGAGACTAGCGCGTTCAAGCAAACAAAAAAACAAACTCTTCAGCTTTATATATTAGTATAAGATATAAAAATTAGGGATCCTTATTAAACCTTCAATAATGTAACCCATCACCATCCATCATCTAAACAAAATAATTAGCGCTGGAACTGGTTCTAGGTTTTTGATTAAATTTTATGTGTGTTTGAGTGGGTCCGGGGTGGTTTAGATTCACAATTAGACCCGGTAGGTAGCGCTGGGACAGCTTATTTTTTCAGGGCAGGACAACGTTTGCCAATTTGCATTTGCAACACCAAAGGTACTACAAATGCGCTGCTTCTCTCTTAAGGAAGACTGGAACCTGGTCACTAATACCCGGAACACAACTCAATACTGTTATGGTGACATACTTTAGACGAGGGAAGGTAGCCATCCAGTCGGGCAAATGTTCTACCACCTGGGTGTGGGTTGTTTTGTCGCCTCTTACGACAGGTCGCCCGGTCGCAGGAAATTGTATTCTTTCTCTGATCCTGCAGGGATAAATCCGGATCATAACTTTGGAACACTATTAGTAGTTTTCAACTTATACAGAAGGTGATTATTTAACCTTGTTTTGCGAGTTATTGTCATTGTGATACCATTATTACAGTTAGCTGAACTTTTAGTACCTTAATTAAGAAACAAAAGTAAGTAGCCTTGTGGTCTATATTCCGGACTAGCCAATTTAAAATGACAAACGCCACACTGAAAGTACTTGTATTTGTTTCAGTGGTCACAGTCGGCTGTAAACACACATCGAGCATTATTTACAAAATACACATTATGTAAAACGTGTTAATGATAATTTTCCTTCACAAAAATTATGGCTTCAGAAGCACGTACTTCATTCACTAATTGTTGATTTAAATAAATAATGAGACGCAACTTGTCTTGATACTTTAGCGGCTTACCATCTTCCAGACGCAGCCGTGACAACCGGGGCTGGTGAAAACGCCGCAAATATGTGTCCATTGGTAATGGATACATATTTGTGGTTTTCGGGATTGAAATCCTGGGGCTGTGGGGACCTGGAGCTCATCACATCTATCGAGACCTCTCAACGTGTCTAATCGAGAACTTGCGTGACCAAAAGGCTGGCTTGCACCTAGAACAACACATCGCCGTTGCCATCCAACGTGGAAATGCGGCCAGCATTTTAAGCACGCTCCCCCGACAGCGATTTGCAGTCGATTTTTTACGTATGGATTTAAGTTATTTTGTAAGTATGGTTTATATTGTATTTAGATTTATTTTGAGTAAGTTATAGATTTACTATCGATATTTTTATAAATAGATATATCTATAATATTATGTATAAATTTTTAAACATACTGTGTCTATACATTGAAGCTATTTGAAAAAAACCACCACTATATAAATAATGGAGAACATGATACATTTTTTTTTAGATTTCCTGTCTGTTTGTTCGGGATTTATATAAAAACTACTGAGCCGATTTCTATGCGGTTTTCGCTGAACGACATCAAATTTTTAGACTTAAAATCTGCGCTTACTTTTTATACTTTTTTTCCGGGAACGATTTAAAATTGCCAGATTGACAAAAATCGAATTCCAATGTGATTTTTTTGATTGATCGATAGCAAATTTTATTTAATAAAATGTGTGATAGTTTTCATCCCGGGAATCCTATGAGGATTTTCCTGGGAATGGTATAAATTAGTTAGATCGCATAAATATTAACTGATTTCCATACAATTTCACTAGAACGATAGCCAAGTGATTCAATACTTTATATTACGGGTTTTTTTTTAATCAGCAGACAAACACACACACTGTATATCCCCAAATTAAGCAAGTTACGCTTGTGTTATGGGTAATATACAACGGACCACTCTGGGGGCCGACCCCAGACACCGAGACCATAGTAAATAACGGAGAAAATTCGTTTCCGAAATTTACCATACCAGGAATCGAACCCGGAGCCTCTGCGTTGCAGTGAGGTAAGCCGGCAAGGGCTTAACCCGCTCAACCACAGACGCCGTTAAATTCCGCGGGAAATTTCCCTGGTGTGTTTTAAAGTGGGTAGTACGCATTAAAATTAGCTGATTCGGATCCCACTGATACTAAAATAATATAATCTGGGGCTTTTTATATTTTTCGAGATATCCTAACTTCGAAACCACGTGATATTAGTACTTGCTTAATATAAGTTTCTATATTTATTAGACAACTTTAGTAAAATAAATGTAGTTATATATTATATATATGCCTTTAGTAACATTACTTATCCCGGATTTTTACGAGAATCTTCGGTATTTATTATTCATTGAGTATTGTCATACTAAAAATCCGTTGCCTCTCTGAAAATACCCTTTGAATTTAAATATTTGCAAAATAACTGTAATCTACGTTACCTGTCAAGCGTGGATGAAGTCGCCGGCAAATGCTAGTTTTTAATGAAAAAAAGTTGTTTTGAAACAATTAGATTTATTTTAAGAGCTTTGTAATCATTTTGGCAAAAACGAAAACCTTATGAAATCGTCATGTACACATCCGCCCATATTTTTTGTACGGCACAGTAATTGTTCTCGCGGAGTAATAGCTCTAATTAGATGTAAATTGACAAGAATGTGCCGTTTGTGTAGTCTGGATGGCACTACAAAGTTATGTAAAGAAGAAAAAGAAAGAAAGAAAGAAAATATTTATTTTCAATTGTGTTACACATAATACAAACAGATTAGAACATATTTTACATACATATATATATGTAGACAAATCGCGAAAATAAGAAAGTTTGAAAGTGGTCGCTATACGTCTTAAGGGTAAAATATAATAATATTTTTAACGTAAGTTGTACATAGTCGTGTAGAAGTATACTGTATATAGTAGTACTGTACTATATGTAGTATAGTACCGTTACTTAGATATTTTTTATAGCCTGAAACAGGCGGACGGCCCACTTGATGGAAGGTGGTTACCATTGCCTATGGACGTTTGCAACACCAGGGGCCCTGCTAGCGCGTTGCCGGACTCTAAGAATTTTTATAACGCCCCGTCTTAAACAACCCCATGTTGGAGCGCTGAGGGAAAACCTCGGCGGGAAGTTCCTTCCACCTCATTTTTGTACGCGGAACAAACGTTCTACACAACTGTTGCGTAGTTGAGCGTGGGGGCTCCAGGAAATGGGGATGAATATCCCGTCGATGGCGAGCTGTGCGGTTGCAAAAATAAGATCATAAACATATTTCTTAATGACTTTTTAAACTACAATGTCAGTAGTTTGTGAGATGATTTTTCATCCTAAGTTACATAAAATGTATGGCACCCGTAATTTTTTTTCTAAATTTCTCCATAGTTTTATAACCACGCCACACCAAATGACTTTCATGTAAAAAAATGTCTCTATCAAACAAACTAACACGCAGACGAACAGACGCATATTTAGACAAAAAGAAATGATTAAGATTCCGTTCCGTTACGGTAACATAATATCATTATTACTTAGACAAATATTAAATATTCGTCTCTCAGTTAACTACTTTGATATTGCTTCCGAATACTAAAGTTTGTTTTATATGTATGTATGTTCATTGTTCCCATAATTGTTTGCGTTCCCTTATGTTCGTTCAAGTATAATACTGTTCTCGTCTATGGAATTACTTTTATGGGTGCTTTAATATGATTTAGCGTTGTCTATGCTGTTTGTCTCAACTGCTTTTCACGTCATTGTCTATAGTACTTTATATGTAATCGAAATAGTATGTTGCAGTGATTGCGATTATTAAAAAGACTAAAGGTTTGCACTCGGCTTTACTCGTGTATATTTTGTATTTTTATCCCACATCATCGATATTATTGAATTTAATTTTCTTATTCGTGTCTTAATTAATTTAGTACCTTTAAAACTGTTCAATTTTACGAAATAATAAAAAATACTATTTATGTATACCATTTTCATCTCCGTAATGGAAATTAGTTAAATTAGAGTACGGTTACTACACCTGGGGATAGATTAAATGATAGATAATAGATTTAAAGATAAGATATTTAATGATTAACTTAATACTAAATAGATATTATGATAGATTTATCATATGAGTACACGAACGCGAGCCACTGTGTCGTTGCGCGAACTGATTTAGTATACATACATACATACATAACTTCACGCCAGTTCCCTTGCGGGATAGGCATGAACGACAGAGCGCCATTTAGGCTTATTCTTACACACCTCACTTGCTTCTTTGACATTCAAAACTCTTGTCATGCACGCTCGTCTGTTCTTAAGGCTCCTGACATCACCTTCTGCTAGTACAAGATCAATTTGATCATGGAAGGTGTGTCGTGGCCTTCCACGACTTCTGCATCTATCCACTTTTGCATTGTATACCTGTTTAGTCATTCTTTCATCATGCATTCTTTCCACATGCCCGAACCACCGGAGCATTCCTTTCTTTACCTTCACCCCGACACTCTCTTTCAGACCAACTCTCTTTCTTACTTCGGTATTACGAACGCGGTCCGCGAGCGTCACTCCGCAGATTTTGCGCAGTGCTCGCATCTCGACCGCGTTTACTCTACTTTCATGCTCTCTCTTCCATACCCAACTCTCGCTTCCATACGTGAGCGTAGGTACCAGCACCGCGTTGTGTACGGCGAGCTGGGCCTTCTGGCTGAGGTTCTTAGCACCTAGAAGTTTACCTAACGCTCCATTCAAACTATTCCCCAAATTCACTCTTCTTTCTATATCAGCGGTGTACCTTCCATCCCTGCTAAAAGCACATGATTTAGTATAATTGCCAAAATAATGTCCTCAGCTAAGTGCTGACTGTGAGGCTATAACCATACATGTTTCCGCACAGCAAAATGAGAGATGAAAGATGATAAAGATATGAGCTAATCTATTGGCAAGATGATAAAACAAAATCCTTAAAACTAAGTAATCCAACAATAATTATTGTTCGATTTTAAACGATGCTTTTTCTTAGTCGGCGAAGTGTTCTTAGATTCAATAGAACGCTTATTACACTAATTTCCTGATTCACTACAACGGTATATATATGTGTGTGTGCATATTTATTTTGCATGAGGTCAGCAGAAAGGCAGACGGGACCTGATGGAAAGCGGTTAGCATGGCCTATGAATATTTGTTACACCAAAAGTGCTACAAATGTGCTGCCACTTTTTAAAGAGATACTTGAACCTGGCCACTAATGCTGGAACACAACTCAAGGTTGTTACGGCGGTATACTCTAGACTGGGTGATAGTCATCCAGACGGGCATATGCCCTACCACTTAGCTGTGGGTTGTTTTGTCACCTCTTATGATAGGCCGCCCGGCCACAAGAAATTGTATTCTTTTTCCGTTCCTGCAGGGATAAAATATCTCCTTGTTTGTAAAAAAATTAATACTAATTATGTATAGTTCTTACTTAGAATTAATGTTGATTAATTTTTATTTATTGCCAAAATTATGCAAACTGATATATAGGCTAGCTGAAGGAAAGTGGTCGCAACCGCCTGTGGGAGTGTATAACAAAAAGATCGGTGCCGAGTTAGAAAAAAAAATTAGACGTTGTTCTCAAATTTCCTTTTCAAGACTTGAATTTTAAATTTATATAGTTGATTGATCTAATAAATTTTTTATATAACTTCAAAAATTCGAGTAGAGTAATGATGTGAGAGTTGTAGTTATGTTTTTACTGAGCCCGTGTTATTATAGTTATTCTTACTCTTCTTCTTTTTTACGAATTACTGTACGAATTGGTCACAGTAAAATAAGAGGTTAACCTTTAATACGTCACATCTGGCATGAAGCTACTTTCTCAGTCTTTAATTTTACTGCACTGCAGAAACGTCTAATTTTCAAATTTAGAACCTTTCAAGTGGAATATTTTCTTGAAAAGTTCATTTGAATATTTCAACAACATATATTGCGCATAAAGGTCATACAGAGGTTGAATGTATACACGTCCGTCGGGCAGAGAAATGTTTAAAATGCATCCACGTTTGAAATTTGAAAAATCCAATCCACTCTCTTAACATATCTTACTCTTGAACTGAAAATGTAATAGCGAGTCAAACGAAGCCAAGAAATACAAATTGCATAGGGCTTCATACAAAAAATATTTTTATCATTTGACTACGAAACCATAAAAATCATTTAATCGACAATACTCCACATATATTGTTTTTCATTTCTCATATTCTGAAAGTAAGCTCGGAGTTGCCTGGTCACAGGGATGAAAATAGTTCTTTTCGTTCCTGGGAAACGATTTTCCCTGTTGTCAAAAAATGTAAAAACTATGCGAACCATAGATGTGTCATGTCCCAACTTTTTTTACAGCGACTCGCGGCATAAATTGTAATAAAAAATTATTAACAATTTTATAACATCGTTTTATACTCACAAAATTATTATTTAATTTATATAAATTTGAGTTAAATATTTACTATCATCAGTGACAAAAAATACTGGCTGGCAGAAGAATGCCACAGAAAAAGAAATTTACTTGAGGTTTCATATGTGACGTATTAAAGGAGTTCATCAGATTTAGATATAGATTTAATGCCCAATTTTATTAGAGATGTATAGTTGTTTGTTTAAAAAATCAGTTTTTATTTACTTTCCTCATATTTGAAATTAAAAGCAGAGTATTAACCTCGGGTGAAAGGCCGATTTAGGCAATCGCACTATTAGCGCCCTCGCTACGCTCGTGCGCCAAACCATCGTCTCATACCTAGATAGGTCACATTCGCCTCTCGTGTAACAATCTACTATTGAGAATATGATTCAGACAAATTTTCTTTGAAAGTATTTTTTTAAGTTCTACAACGGCAATTGTTTTTACAATTTTCCACTTCATAGTTCGAAAGTTGGAGAAAGGTATAGAATTTTTAATACTAAAAGCTTGTACCTTTCTTCCCGTCTTTTGACTGAAACGAAAAAATAATCAATAACATTGTCAGGATTTTTCAGGACTCAAATGACTGTTACATTGGTTTTACTACACCATTGTAAAGCATTGTATATATACTACACTTCCTTGTCAAATTCTAATCTTATAGACCCAATGGCTTCTGAGAAAAATGACTGTGCCTTAAAAATACAGACGGACGGATGAATATCATGTAAACAAAAGAATTCCAATTTTGCCAAAACGGCTAGGAAACTCTAATAAAAAGGAAGTTATAAAAATTCTAATCGCCTTTCACCCCGTAAATGCAAAAGGGCTTTATTTGAAATATTAAATCAGAACGTACTGAAACCTTAATAAGGATGTTGCGATAATTAAAAGTCACTTAATTTATTCATCGTCACACTTCTGTTTCAAAGAATAGCTTGATTATAACAGTTTGTCCGTAATACGTGTGTTAATTGTCTAACAAGAAATGGTGAGTGAATTATCAGGTAAAATTATAAAGTTCTTTAATTTGGAAGCATTTTAGTGACATATTTTAAAAATACTCAGCTTTCATGTACGAGTATATCTATGATTCTTAAAAGTCTTAACTTGGGAAATGTTCGTGAAAATCCAAACAGTTGCATTATTATAAGACACTCAAAATTTTTGTTTCAGACGCTTTTTTTACTTCTTCTTCATTCAGTCCCCGTCCCCTGCTCAACGTGCAGTTTGCGCCACATATCCCGGTCTACCGTCTTCCTCATCCTGCCCCTGCCGGCGGCCTTGCGCTTATCGTCAGTCCACCGGGATGGAAGCCGTCCTACGCTACGCTTACTGAGACGTGGTCTCCACTCCAGGACACGTTTGCTCCATCGGCCGTCGATCCTGCGACATGACCGGCCCCTTACTAATTTTACCAGCTATGTCGGTTACCATCGTTCTGCACAACGATCGTCTTTAAATCAAATTTAGTTAATCATATTAAACTGCCTAAACACGTTTTACACAAAACGTATTTAAGATGTCTTGCATAAGGCGGTCTCCCATGTTATTTAGCTAAATGTATTTATGCCGTCGGTAAAACAGCCAGATGTGTTCCGTTTCACGCGGCGATCCATATTTTCGGACAAACACACGAAATTTAGCTTTAATGTTAGTTATTTCTTGCGTAAAAAGGGATTTTAGTTGGCCAATGTCAACTTGACATTTGAAATTTCGTTCGTTTGGTTAGGTTTACTTCGGAATTTTTGGCGGCAACCTGAAGAATGATTTTTTGCTGTGTTGTTTTATTTTCGATTTTATGGGTATTTAGCATTGAGATAAATAATTAAAGCAAATAATATACGAGTGACAATATGTAATTGACTTTTTAATAACTTACAATTTCATAAAGAATAATAAATATTAATTTATGAAAACAGTTGTTGAAATGTTCTTTAATGCAGATATATGCTTTCCCATCTCTTGTTCAGGGTCCTTTTTATAATCAAAGAATTTTAGATAAAGATCACAGGTTTGTCTTCGCTGCTTCCATTATATAGGCGTTCTAGCTCATCACATACTTCTTTAGCGCTTTTATATCGTATAACTTGTTCTAGAATCTCATCCGTCATGTTTGTCGTCATCAGAGTTAAAACGACACAGTCAATTTTTAGAAATTGTTGTAAATTTATTTCATATTTTGCTTTAGCATCTGCATCATCAGATGCTACAGGCTCGTCGAGCTTTTGAAGTTTTCCTTGCAAAATTTCTTCAGCGCCGGGTATTGCCCTACACACTGTCTCAATACGATACCACCAATGCTTATAGTTTTTACCATCTAGGTGCATTAAGCCTCTGCGATCGCCTTATCCATGGTGAACGTCAGGCCGAGTACAATGCTAGAATATTGTATTTATTCTTTCCAAGTTAAAATATCTTTACCGCATCCAAATCCTTAACTTTATTACTCTGCTACCATGTTAAAGTTTGTACGAATAATGGGTATTTAGAATTGAGAAAAATAATTAAAGCAAATAATATACGAGTGACAATCTGTAATTGACTTTTTAATAAGTGACAATTTCATAAAGAATAGTAAATATTAATTTATGAAAAGAGGTTACTCAACATTTTTTTGTCCTTAAACGCGTTTAAGGCAGTTAAATACCCATTTTTGGATGATTAACTTTGACAGTTCTTTAAACGTATTTACCGGTAAATTTTGCGTTGTGCAAGACGCTAATCGTATTTAAGGGTGTTGAATGCGTTTAGTGTTTCTTAAATCAATTTAAGGAAGACTGGATGGCTACCACCCCTGGTCTAAAGTATGTCGCCATAATAACCTTGAGTTGTGTTCCGGCATTAGTGACCAGGTTCCAGTTTCCCTTAAGAGAGCAGCAGCGCATTTGTAGCAACTTTGGTGTTGCAAAGAAGTGAGAGAACATCTATAGATATAAATATGATATGTATCAATAATAAATATAATTAACAATTAAATATTATAATATGAAAAAAATATCGTTTCCATTCAATAAAGTCATGCCTATAATTTATAGCTATTACTTCTATTATCAATTGCTATAATATCCTGATTAAACTTTCTAGGAGTCCCTTTTTATAGGCTAAATTGACTGTAATAAATTTAATTACGTGTACCTACGTTATGGATCCTTTATAAATAACAAAAAAACTCGTAAATATTTACTATATACCCAATTTTTCTGTTTATTATTAAAAAAGATAATCTTCAATTCACTTTATATATCTGTATTATAGGATTTCGTCAAAAATTATTTTTCTAGTTTAATAAAAATACTAGAAAATTACTACTTTATTCAAGCTTTGCAAACCATTGAAAGCGAAGTTGCTTACAGGGTTCTTACTAATATGTACTACACAGATACACACTACAGATACACACTGACCACAAACGTATTACTTGTAGATCTTACAAATGCTAGGTATAGAAGCACTATACGTACAAATACAAGCCACTATCCTGACCGATGCACAAATACATGCTTCAATAGTAAAAACAGATGATACAAAAAGTACTTCAATTATTTCTATTAACAAGTCTTGCAATTTATTTTAACAAAGATCAAAAGAATTCAGTTGGAAAGTAGACTGAAGTAAAAAAATGGCAATATAACTTTTCGCCCGTACATAATTTCGTTCAAACCAAACCGAGATTAAAAGAAAAAATGACGTTTCGCATTTTTATGAATTTCATAACAAGAGAACTGAAAGAAGAGAGAGAGTTTCGTGAATTAAAACTTGTACAATTTAACTTTCTGTAGCTTCTCAATAACTTCTATACAGATCATGGTCAATCTTTAATAAATTTATTTTCAAGGATATCCATTTGATGCCTTCATAACGCGTTTTCATGAAAATTGCTTGTAACCAAGTTAATTTATAATACACGCTGAGCTTAAACCAGATTTTAAGTAAACACCTTTTAATATTAACCAAATTTATTACAACGTTGACCCAATTCCTCGACAGAGCTGCTAAAATACTCATTGTCTTCTTAATCATTGTTTTCTCGCCGATTAAAAGGGATTCAATTTGAAATAAGAAAAAGATCAGGCTCCCACATAATGAACGGTTCCGCAGATGTGAAAAACGTCAATTATTTCTATCATTTGACTATAAAACCATAAAAAAGCGTAAATCAAAATACTTTATCATGGCGATAAAAACCTCTTTCGCTGACCACTGACCAGTGGACCAAATATTATGTATATTGTGAAATTGATAACTATCACACAATGGTTCCATTCCTGGAATGGTAAATTTCGGAAAAGAAGTTTCAGTTATTTACTTACAGTCTGGGTGTTTGGGATCGGCCCCAGAGTGATCCATAGTATATTACTCATAACACAAGCGTAACATCCTTAGTTTGGAGATACACATTTGGTGTTCAGTTTGCTGATTTTAAAAAAAATACCGAGAGAAAAATTCGTCATGGAAAAAAAAATATTTTAGACCTATAATTACCTGATTATACCTAAATTATTAATAGTTTCAGACATGTAAACATTACAGAGAAAATTATATATTTAACTAATGTACAAGTTATTTATTTCCCTTTTTTTTTATTGCAGGAGTTCAGCAGACAGGCAGACGGCCCACTTGATGGAAAGCGGTTACCATCGCCTATGGACATTTGCAACGCCAAAAGTGCTACAAATGCGCTGCTGCTCTCTTAAGGGAAACTGGAACTTGGTCACTAATGCCGGAACACAACACAAGGTTGTTATGGCGACATACTCTAGACCAGGGGTGGTAGCCATCCAGTCGGGCAAATGCCCTACCACCTAGCTGTGGGTTGTTTTGTCGCCTCTTATGACAGGCCGCCCGGCCGCAGGAAATTGTATTCTTTCTCCGTTCCTGCACGGATGAAATTCCTTAATGACCTTTCAGCATATTTCGAAAACTACCCGACGAATGTTGTTTAAACCATTTGAAGTTGAATATAATTTTTACTTCTATAAATATTAGAAAGTAAGAATTTCCTGTTTATCATTGAAAACCGCATCGAAATCGGCCCAGTAGTTTTTACGTGAATCCCGAACAAACAAATAAGAAATCTAAAAAAAATGCATCGTGTTCTCCATCGTTTATATAGTCTATTCCAGTTGTTTTAATAGCTTTAATGTACAGACACGGCATGTTTAGAATTTTATAATATTATAGATTTCATCCAAACAGCTCCAGTGGTTTTAAAGAGAACATTTTCGGTGTGTGTGCAGTTCACACGCGGTAGAAGTGAAACAAAATGTTACAAGGGGTGGGAGGGATTCTAAATTTTATTACGCCTCATTTCATACATTATATCGTTATAATATATTTAAAGCTTTAAAACACGAAATTTGAAGTATTAACGGAAACCTTCAAAATATTTCCAACTAAATCTATCCCTATTCGCATAGTGTTTATATTATTAAACATAGTATATTCTATCCTATACTTTAGCAAGCTTAGTCCTATAGATTAGTGTTTATCTCTTTTTGCTTTTTCGTTACATCGAGTTTCAAACAAATCAAAACGATTCTCAAAAATTTTCACTTCAAAAATAGTGTGACATACAAAGACAGACAGACATACGGACTGTCTTTCAGAGTTACAATTGCCTTTTTATATTATTCACAGAGTAGAAGTATTAATCCAGATAAAGTTACAAGTAAAAGTTATTAGAATATGAATTTAAAAAATCTTAAATTCAGGCTGTTGAATTGTTTTAATAAAACTGAATTATTTTGATAAACGCTTTTGTTAAATAAACAGAACTTCGCGCTGTTAAAGCTAAGACAATTATGAACTAAGTTACAGCGGAAATGTCTAGTTAATAATGGATTCACTAGAACTACTTGAACTGCAAGTTTTGAGGTATAGCAACTGCGAAATGCTGAACGTTACAGATATTACACCGAAATTCCAAAACTATTCAACTACGCTAGAAACAGATCATTTTAGATTTTGGTCTTGTATTTTGACCTATGTTTTTAATCTTAATTAACTTAAATGTGAGAAATATTATGTATATTAATTACAACTTTCTGGGCGGCTTCGCTTGTACAAATTGCGGATGCAGGTGGCGCGGAATCTGTGGCGCTTTCTTAAAAAATTTCGCTGCATATACTGTCATTCGAATGATTAATAATGTATTAATTCATTCTCAGTACTATGAAAACAGAAAAATTAAACATACCTACAAATAAAGTTTTTTACACCATTATGAATAATTAAGTGTCAAATCGTAGTAGATATTTGCTTGCCCTCATATCTCTTATGCACTTGCGTTTTTAACTCTTCAAGATGTTCAAATACATATCAAAACTACTTTTAAACTAATTAAAATTGCTTCAACGCAATTACATATGTCCAAAACTGTTGTGTAAAGTACAGCAAGTCCATGTCATATAACTAATAAGACTTTTAAATGTTTTGATGAAAAAGTCAAAGCATTTAATTCCACTAATTAAAAAGTCTAACATCATTACTTTGTAGAAATGAAAATGTCGTGCTTAAGCTTTCAGTTTTTAATTTAAACTTGGCAGGTCAGTTATGGAGTTAGTCAAAACGCGAATCAGGACTAGCTGATATCCATTCCATTAGGTCGGACAAGGGAACAAATGGGGGTTTTCATTAGAGCCACCCGATAGCCGTAAGGCGATTTCACGAGGCTTTTGAAAAGACCCAACGGCGACTGTGCGATGTTAAAAAGCACTTTATCAATACCCAAACGTTTATGCAACGGAGATTTTATAGCTCATCCTTCTTTAAAGTATTATCTGATTTAGTATTTTTAGAGTTTCTTATGTATTTTTTAGGCATTTTTTATTTTACTATATTGTACTACTATTGTAATATTTTCAGTTGTCACTAAGTAACAACTGAAGATATTACAATGCGTAAACTTGACGTCATGTTTTAGCACCACAACACTACACTATACTAATACCACTTTCGTACGCTTTCATATTTACTGTTAAAATAGAAATAAAGAGAATTATATTGTAATAAGCATGAGATATAAAACTAATAAATTAAAAATTGAAAAAAATTTGAACAGGACACGATTTATCGCACCAAATATAGAAATAAAAAGTATTAAAACTATTTATTTTATGTGATTGCATTTTATTTGATTCTTATTCTGACGTTTCAGACATTTTTAAGTAATCGTGATCACGGTAGACAAAGATGTCAAATGTCTATAAATAAAGTTAAAGTTATTGTTTAGTCTACCCCCAACTTATTCATTGAAAATATTTATTTTTAATTTTTGTTTATTATTTGTTACGTGTACTAGTCGCAAAAAGTTAAGAAAATACTAAGAGAAAAGAAATTAAATGAAAAAAATTCAAACCATCTTGATCATAGGAGAGTGGGAAAAACCTGTTAAACGCATGTATTAGAATTTTCTATACAGAAAATTAAAACTGAAGTGCCTGTTGGTAATGTCAAAATAAAAATGTGAAAACATCAGGGGGGATAATTCGGAACAGGAGATTCAGAAAATGCAATTTTTAGAATTTTTGTCTGTCTGTCGGTTTGTCTGTCTATCGGGCTGTCTGGATGTTCGGGCTAGTATTTGAAACGGCTAGATCGATTTTGACGGGACTTTCACTGGCAGATAGCTGATGTTATAAGAAGTTACTTACGATACATATTTTAGGGTTCCGCGAAAAAAAAGCGGACGAAGTCGCGAGCACAGATAGTTAATAACAAAAACATCAGGAATTAAATAACCTAACATCAGGCATTAAATAGCCTTTCAAAATATACATTTGACGTGATTCCCGAGTGTATCACGTCCGTCAGGGCCAGGCCTGTAGCAAACATTCGTGAGTTATACGAGTTCACGTCGACTCGTATAATGAATGTGCACTTCAACCCCATTGTGATGCCCCTGACACATTCGCCCAAATTACCACATTTCCCTGTTAAAACAGAAATGAAAAAGGGAAAAAATACACGCAAATTAGAAACAACGTTACAACACTGTAAAATTCAAAGCTCTTCTGCTTTTTGTTTACTGGCATTTTTTAGGGTTCCAGTACCTAAAAACAAAATGAAACTTTTATGGTCTCACTCCTGTCTATATGTTACTATTGCTACTACTATCTTAGGAACTAGTAAAGACTTATCCATTTTAACATATATTTCTATTTGTGCTGTCTACAAACAAAATATCGAATTTGAGACAATGACCGAATCTTCCGAGTTAGTTCCTTTAATAACCCATATCCTGAACCATTCGTTATCCTCGAGCTCCTTTCCCTCATCCTGGAAAAAAGCTTATGTGCTGCCTCTTCCTAAAATCAGTAATCCTACAAATCCTTCACATTTTCGTCCGATTTCCATTTTACCAGTTTTATCTAAAATTTTAGAAAATATTGTTCATAAACAACTTTCTTACTTTCTCACTCATTACCAACTGCTGAGTCCGCATCAATCAGGGTTTCGTTCTGGACACAGTACAGTTAGTGCACTAATAAAAGTATCTGATGATATCCGTTGTGCCATAGACGATAAGTGCCTCACTATATTGGTACTTTTAGATTTCAGCAGTCCGTTCAATTCTGTCAATGTCGATATTCTTCTTTCTATTCTATCCTCTCTCAACATCTCCCCCCCTGTCATTTCTTGGTTCAATTCGTATTTGTCTGGTCGCGTGCAGTGTGTCCGGTTGGATGAGACCTCTGAATGGTGCGACATTACTGCAGGCGTGCCGCAAGGTGGAGTTCTTTCTCCACTTCTATTCTCTGTCTTCATTGACTCTATTACTCAATTAATTTCTTCTCATTGTCATCTATACGCTGATGATCTGCAACTTTATCAACATTTCAAAGCAAATGACATACACAATGCTATAACTAAAATTAATGAAGATCTATACAATATCAGTATATGGGCAAACAATTTTGGTCTTCTTGTAAATCCATCTAAATCTCAGGCATTGATTATTGGTAGTCACTACATGTTAAATTTTGTGCATCAGTCGGTCATTCCCTCTATTATTTTAAATGGCGAGTTGATACCTTATTCCAGTAGTGCGAAAAACCTAGGCGTCATTTTTGATTGTAAGTTGTCATGGGTCAGTCATGTAAATGAAATTAGCAAAAGAATTCACCTTTCTTTCCAATCTCTAAAACGCCTGCAAAAGTTTCTTCCCTTTGTCACCAAAATTATTCTTGCTCAGTCCTTAATGCTACCTCTTTTAGATTACGCCGATGTATGTTTTTTGGACGTCTCTGAAGAACTTCTAAATAAACTCGAACGTCTTCAAAATTTGTGTATTCACTTCATTTTTGGTCTGCGAAAGTTTGATCATGTTCCTGCATTTAGATCGCAACTTAAGTGGCTGCCAATTCGTCGTCGTCGCGACCTTCACGTAGTTACATTTTTGTATAAAATCTTACATAACCCCATATCTCCTTCCTATCTTCGTCAACGTTTTGAATTTCTTGTTCCTTCTGACAAACATTGTAGAACTTCTAAATCTCTTCTTCTCAAGGCAACACACTCCTCGGCATGTTATAGTGGTTCTTTCTCCGTCCACGCAGTTAGATTATGGAACGCCCTGCCACATACGATCCGAGATAGCTAATCGGAGAGCAGTTTCAAAAAAAAAGTCAAAGAACACTATCTATGCTAAATTATCCTTATATGTATGTATTTTACACTATATATGTATGTATATATGTATATATCTTATGAGTATCTTGTATATAATTTATTTTTGTTAATTTATTTATATTATACGTTATAACGTAAAATATCTTTTGCGTACACAACCCTGCCTTTTGCTTCACCCCTTCTCGCTAGACTCATAGGTTTGCTGGAAGAAAACTCTTTTAGGGCTAAGCTCGCCTTTGTACATCACCACTGTTTTATAATTGTGTAAGTAACTTTTTGTGTACAATAAAGAATAAAGAATGACGATCAATTCTCCTTTTTTATCTCTAATGCCATTATGAACATAAAATGAGTTTTTACCCAAATATAATTTTAGAGAAAAACACATAAATGTAGTTAACGATTATATATAGATACATACATATATATATATATATATATATATATATATATATATATATATATATATATATATAGATACATACATATATATATATATATATATATATATATATATATATATGCAACTGAAAATTAGTAAGCGGTCTATCAGCTAGGTGTCGTAAAAATATATAACAGCGGCCAACGAATGCGACAATCTGGTAATCATCGATACTTAAAATTGTATAGAAAAGCTTTATTAAATCTTAAATTTGAGTTCAATAAACTTTCTATATTTTATTTATAGAGGCGATCTAAATATGTAAATCCGACTAGCACACAGCCACTTGTTATACAGAAGATTTAAAAATAAATGCTATAAGAATTTACCTATTAAGAATAATCAAAGTTCCTTTAATAAAAACATTATAGCCTGTCTTACTATTTTCAAAATTCAAATAACAGTAACAAATAATAATTATCATCCTTAAGCGTCGGGAATTCTATTTTACTGCTTTTCCTCGCACTCTCATTACAGCGAATTGGCACCAAACATATTTCACTCGAGGATAAGATGATTGCTTACTATGCAAATAAGGAACTACAAGGCCTTTATAAATATTTTACATGATATAGAGAGAAAAATGGAAGGATAAAAGAATTATTCATAAAGCTTTCCGACAAATAGGCGTTGGAAGACTGCTCTCCATTTTTTCTGAAAATGCTCTTATTTATGAACCTTTACATTCTGCATACGAACGAGTTCCATCTCCAAACACTAAATGTTTTTTTTATTATTCAAAGTTACTTTACGAGTTTGAAGTTCTAATTTTATGGGCCAAAATTATGAGAAATTCATCTTAAAATATTTAAGTGAAATATAACTAAAAACTAATAAGATTTTTTAAATAGGTTGTTATATATAAGCTTTTGAGATCCTGGATATCATGTAGCAGCAGAGTGCTAGCCGAGACAAGTAAAACGAGCCCAAACGCGACGGATCTATCTTGTTTAGTACAGGAGTTCCTATGGCCTCTTTCCGACTCCATCATCAGATCAGCTCCTTGGTACCATATTATTGCATTGTCACGCGATATACATATGCATGAAAAATTTCAGCACAATCGGAAACCGAGAAGTTGGACAAATTTAACTTTCAAGATTCTACCCGAACTTACATACATACATATAGGTACATCCATTGCAAGTTAAATAAAAGCTTGTAAAAAAGAAAACATATACTTTAGTTAATATAGTTAACGCAAATGGATGATTAATCCGCTATAAAACACTTTAAGCTTTACAGATAGATAAATACCACAGTCAACTTGTAAAGGTTACACAAAGATAACTGGATAAAATTGCTATAAACTATGACAGAATTCGCTCGCCAGCATCAGGATGTTCACCGTCATTCCCTTGAGCTCCCACGCTCGACTACGCAATGGTTCTCTAGATCATTTGTTCTGCGTGTAACAGTGATCAAGAGGGAACTTCTCGCCGCGGTTTCTCCGTTTGCGCTATGACATGGGGCTTTTAAATAAGGGCGTTTCAAAATTTCTTAAAGCTCGGTAACGTGTTAATGACCCCTGGAGTTGTAAACGTCCATAGGCGCCTGTAACCGTATTTTTCCATCAGGTGGGCCGTCTGTCTGTTTGCCTGCTTCAGGCAATAAAAAAAATACTTATCTACACGATATTATTATTCAAGTGAAATTCTTTAGAATCGTTGTGATTTAAAAGACGATAAAACGAAAAGCGACACTAAAAAGAGATAAACACATAAATGTTAGGACTAAGCCTGGGAGAGAATGAGATAAATTTAATAATTTAAACACCCTTCTCATACAGATAGAGTTGTTGGAAATGTTTCAAATTTTTTCTTTAATACTTCAAATTTCGTGTTTTAAAATTTAAATATATTATAACGATATATCAAATGTAACGTCACGAAGTCTAAAATCCGCCTTGTCACACTTTATTGCAATTCTACTGCGTGTGAACTGCACACCCACACTATATTTTTTTTCAATTAAATAATCTTAAATCACTTGACAGTGAATTTCTACTTCCGTTTGAACCTTCTTAAGGTTCTTGAAGGTAAATCGATATTATTAACATTTGGAGTATAACAGTACAATTATATTGTTGGTATCGAAAATGTGCACAGTATACTTTTCGTACCGTATATGCGATGTCTTCAAAACTTACGTGAGCAAATACAAAACAAGTAATATTATAATTAAGATTTTTGATATATGTACATATTTAGTGTTTAGTTATATGTGGAGGCTTATTAATAGCTTCTATTAATCTAACTTATTTCTAGTTATTATTAATGATAGCTGTTAGCCCCACAAATAAATAAAAATATATTTTTGATTAAGGAAATGAATATAGGAAATTCTTATATCAGGCAATAGTATATGCGGAACACGATGTATAAATAGCCTAGCGTTTTAATAAAATACAAGTTTTCAATATTAATGACACAGAAGGGATGAAGCAAGATTGTAACGCCATCAATTGTTTCGCATAATCTCGCCTATGGAAGTTGTGACAGCGAACATTATTCAATTCATTGTTAAAATGTATTTTTAATATAAAAAAATCTCTCGGAAGCATTGTTCGACACGGTGATTTTAAAAATTGCTTCTCATCTCGGGTTCTTTTGAAAGTAACATAATATAAAATACGTTCAAAACATCGGCGCTTATAGTAATTACATGGTTAGAAATAATACAGCACATATTTGAGTAAAAGTAGTACTGTGTTTCTGTTTGGCTACTTTATAAATTATTTTTACATGCCAATAACAAGGCAAGTGCTCTGTATTTGGGATCTATGTACGAATGTATTTGCGTAGTTTTGTTGATGTCTAAACGCTTTAAACGGTATAAATGACAATTTTTCTATTTATTACAAAAACTTAAAGATTACCTTTAGAATTTGAATTGAATTGAACCTTAAAAGAAAACTTTTAGAAAGTGATATATTTTAATAATACCTACCCCGATAGTACCCTAGCTAGGTACCTAGTTTCTGAAATTCAGTATGTTCTAACTAGAAAGTCTTATTTCATTTTATTCTTTGTGTAAATATTATACACCCAGACATAATATATTTCAATTATTATATTAATTCAATTATCAAATGAATACGAAATTGTTATATAATTATTTTATAAATTTTAATAC
Source organism: Dendrolimus kikuchii (assembly GCA_019925095.2). Lineage (NCBI taxonomy): Eukaryota > Metazoa > Arthropoda > Insecta > Lepidoptera > Lasiocampidae > Dendrolimus > Dendrolimus kikuchii. Next base: position 16,130,733 of record CM034395.1, on the reverse strand, counting down.
ATTAGCTACTTTCGCAGACTGAATAAAATATATTGAAAATTAAGTTGCGAGACCAATCCATAAAAGGAAAGTAATAGATTCACCTCACGTATAAATACAAATTCAGAGCTTAGCCACGAATAAAATGAGTTTGTAATCTCAAACATTGAACTAATACAAATTGATCCTAGTTGAGAACAAAGTAACAGTCTCCAGGGCCCTTACGATTAGCATTCAAATGTACATATTAGCCAGCTGATTTATATAAATTAATTTCTGTCGACTACAGCTTCAATTATTGAAGACTTTAAACTCGACGTTTCTGTAAGTTAAAAGTAAATTGGAAGTACTAAAATTGTTTTGAAAATTGTGGTGGAGGGATGCAGAACATTCATTTGTTGATTGATATATGATATTTACAACATTGAGAGCAATAATAACTAGAAAGCAATGAAGAAAGAAAGATAATATGAAACTGAATACTTAAAAGTAAACTAAATTATAAATTGATTGATTGAACTTAATCTGTTTTCATTTTGACATTTATGATAATATTTATTATGATAAATTTTACTTTAAGAATAAGTTGGCACACAAGTATGGCTATAACAATACAGCGATAATCATTTCCCATGTTGAAAATACATTTTCATTTTGTATGAATCAGATGTGCTTATTCAATGCATTATGATATGAAAATAAAGAATACAGAAAATTGGTGGAATAAAGCATGAAAGCTAAATCAGATCAAACGAGAATAACCACGCCTGAGAGCGTACGGTAACATAATTAACATATCAACTGCCTACCGTAGTAAGATCGTCTAGACGAAGGCACTGGCACCCTCTTATTTAAAACTTGACTATTAGACTTAGCACGTAATAAATCTTTAGTGATGTACAGAACATCCATCCGGTGCGTAATTAATGTGCGCGCGTTTCAATGAACTATGAAGGTACATAATTTACAGATTTGGAAAAGAATCGCACGTAGATATTCATATTATCTTATCATAATATATCATTTATATATCCCAACTAGAGTTTGCTTCGCGGCTACACCACATGTCAAGCCCTAGGCAATAGCTTTATTTTACTTTCATAAAAACTAAATTCAGTTTTTACATATAATATTAAAACATATAATAATAACAAAGAAACTAAGCCCATGTAATCTAGATAACTATCCAGTAAAACAGAGGTGAGTCGAAGCCAACCTGATTTGAAGTAATGAATAACACTGCTGGGAATATTCCCGCAGGCTTCCTGAATTATGAAGTATCGCATCAGATAAAAAAAGTCTTAAACTATAATTTAAGTGAAAGCGTATCGAAATCAGCAAATATTTATGTAATCTAAAAAATTTATACCATTCCCAGAAAAATTCCCGCGGGCTACCCTGGATAAAAAGTAACGCAGATTTGAATTCTAGGAATTTGCATTAAATCAACGAAAACCGCATTGAAATCGGCTCACTAGTTTTTACGTGAATCTCGAAAGTTTTCCGTTAATTCCCATTTGATTGTCTAAATCTTCGTGTATCTCGGATTTTGGAGGGAGTGAAATGAGTAAATAGATGAAAATATGGCATAAACTTTATACAAAATAGCCTATTATTGTTGACCATAAATATTTATTTTTTATGGAAAATATACATAAATTGTAAACTAATACAATAAATAAAACTTAACTTATATTGTATTCCCCGTTTTATTATTGTATCCCTTTAGACTATAAACTAAGTAGGGCACTGAACCCACCTGGGTTCACTGGATGACCTCATCGAAGTCGATAGGTAAGGTTTTCAGAAAGCTGCCTAAGTTACCTTGCTGGATAGCCCTATTAACCCATTGTCAAAGACAGAATTTTTTTATTTTTTTATTGATGAAAACCAACAGCGCATATCAATAATACAAACAACAACAAAAATCACTTATAATGTAGGGGTAATAACAGGTTTTTCTGAATTAATTTGTGAGCTAACGAGCGAACTAAAGTTTATAATGTTTAAAAATGCATTAAATATATACATAAGTGAAAATAAATATGTACTTACACACACACACACACACACACACACACACACACACACACACACACACACACACACACACACACATATATACATATATATATATATATATATATATATATATATATATATATATATATATATATATATATATATGTGCGTGTGCGTGTGTGTGTGTGTATATATATTATACATTAACATTGAAATATAATAAAAACATATTGATATTAAGTAAACATATTACTTAGATGTATTGTTATTTTTCATATGATGTGGTGGTATCTGTTTCAACAATTGTTTTAAAGATTAACCTCTTGAATACAGGTTTAGAGTAACGAAACTGGTCAATATCACTAAATTTAGTGTTGTAAGTCTTAGCAATTCGAGTAAATATGCTAATGCTGGCATAATTCGTTCCATGAGAAAGTATATGCAGTAGAGGAGTATGACGTGTACGCCTAGTCGGCGTATTAAATTTAATTCTAGATAATATATTTGGACAATCTAACTTCCCGTTTACAATATCATACAGTAGACACATATCCAACATACTTCGTCTGTTTTCAAGCGTTAATAATCCATGATTACAACAGCTGGTCTCGTATGATGTATTATTTTTATGTAATCTATAATTAAGATGTTTTACAAACTTTTTCTGCATAAGTTCCACACGGTTTTTGTGTATAATATATTGTGGTGACCAAATCTGGTAAGCATATTCAAGAATACTACGTATGTACATATGCGTAGTAAACATATTTCATTGTAACAGCATTTTTAAATACTTTACATGATCTAAAAATAAAACCTAAGTTTAGATATGCTCTTGAAATAACTGTATCTCTATGCTCTGTAAAGGACATTTTGTGATCAAATATAACTCCCAAGTCACGTACTACTTCAGCTCTATTTATTATTATACCGTTAAAATTATAACTTAAATAATGCAATGTCGATTTACGACTAAAACTAACTATCTGACATTTTTGAACATTGCTAGTGATTTTATTTTTACTATAATATTGTTGTAAATTATTTAAATCCTGCTGCAGTGCAACACAGTCCGATTCATTTCTTATTTTAAGAAATATTTTTTTTGTCGTCTGCATACATAGAATGCATCGCAAACACATTAGAAATATCAAAAATATAAGCATTGTAGAACAATGGGCCCAGATGTGAACCTTGAGGAATGTCTGTTGGAATTTTTATATAATTAGATCTATGACCACCAACGACAACAGCTTGAGATCTATTCGTTAAATAAGACTGCACCCATCGTAGTAAATCTCCACGTATTCCTAGCGTCCAAAGTTTTTCAAGCAGGATCACGTGATCTACACGATTAAAAGCTTTCTCAAAATCAGTGTAGATCACGTCAACCTGTCCTACTCCGTCAATATTACACATTATATATTCAGATATATGTGCCAGATTGGTAACAGTAGAGCGTTTCCGCAAAAATCCATGTTGATTATTAGATATACCAGCTGATATGAATGGATAGATGAAATTATAAACCATTTTCTTCAAATCAGCCCTTTGATCACATATACCTATAAAATTAATACTACTAATAATATATTTTTTCTAAAATAAAATATAAAAAGCCTGCAGCAAACATATTTTAGCAATAATAGCCCTCTGTTGATGGCAAAACTTTTCCGTGACCAAAATATTGAAGCTAACGGTATTCAAAATGATTTATGAGGATATGTGCTTACTTTAGCTTAAAGAAATTTTATGGTAAACAATGTATACCTGGTTTCCTTATGTTAAGGAAGACTTAAAGTTGTGCTCGAAAGTTTCTATCACATAGTATGTAAACACAATTAGTCAAACATTCTGTCATATATAGAGTATTAAAGTAATATTTAAGTATTTTTAAATGTAATTTGTCACATTTTAATACTTGTGGTAGCTTAGTCATTTTTGGAGGTCTTTAGATAGAAATGAAATAATGTTGTGTGTTTTAATTGCAGTTCAGGAATGCATATTTATTTCATAAAAATGACGATTAATATTTTGTAATATAGCACACATTTAGTATTATCCGTGCAGGAACGGAGAAAGAATACAATTTCCTGCGGCCGGGCGGCCTGTCGTAAGAGGCGACTTAACAACCCATAGCCAGGTGGTAGGGCATTTGCCCGGCTGGATGGCTACCACCCCTGATCTAAAGTATGTCGCCATAACAACCTTGAGTTGTGTTCCGGCATTAGTGACCAGGTTCCAGTTCCCCTTAAGAGAGCAGCAGCGCATTTGTAATAACTTTGGTGTTGCAAATGTCCATAGGCGATGGTAACCGCTTTCCATCAAGTGGGCCGTCTGCCTGTTTGCTTATCTCCTGCAAAAAAAAAGCGAAACGAAATATCAGATATAATAATAATAAATGCACTCGCGCGATTACACGTGCTGAGATGAGGTGAGGCGACGTGTGCGCGGAGAGACACACGAGGGCCGACGAGGCGTTGCGCGCTTGCCGATCATTTGATTTACGAAAGGCCGCCGTGGTGATGGGACGTCTGTGGCAACACATTCATTCCAAGTACCCGTATCTCATATTAAAGACGTTGGATCAATCCCGGCCGGTAACATGTACCGTTTAGACAGTTTTTGTAACCTATTGTTAAACACAATCACCGCAGTTGAAAGAATCTCAAGAAATTAATGTTTGCCGTACACTATTAGTTACATCTATATAATAATAATAATAAATAAATCCACAAACATGGACACTGACAGCGGGACTGGTCCACAAATTCAAAGTCGCTCAACTGGCTATGCAGCGAGCTATGTTAGGTGTTTCTTTTATGGATAAAATCAGAAACGAGGACATCCGTAAGAGAACGAAGGTAACTGACATAGCTCGCAAAATTAGCAAATTGAAGTGGCAGTGGGCCGGTCACGTCTTTCGCAGGATCGACGGCCGATAGAGCAAACGAGTCCTGGAGTGGAGACCACGTCTCCACCACCACCACGACCTGCGCAAGATTGCCGGCAGAGGCTGGATGAGGAAGACAGGAGACCGGGAATGTGGCGCGTACTTGGGGAGGCCTACGTCCAACAGTGGACTGAGATTGGCTGAAGAAGGAAGTCCACAAATGCCGCTCTAGTTGACACATCCCTTCCTATTTTCAGATGAACAGATAACCCGCACGTTTGTGCAGGTCCTTCTAGTATTTTTTTTCGTCTCCAGCATACGAAAATTCAACACTATATATATACAATTCAGAAAAGCTGCTTATATTGTAAGTAATCCCAGAACAGGATTCAAATCCACGTCATTGAAATGAAACGTAAGAATATAATCACTAAACTACTAACATAATAGTTTAATAATATAAGACTCTAGTAGAGTGACTAGATTATAATTAAACTACATACATACATACATAGCTTCACGCTACTTCCCTTGCGAGGTAGGAACGAACAACAGAGCGCCATTTAGGCTTATTCTTACACACCTCACTCGCTTCTTTGACATTCATAGCTCTTGTCATGCACGCTGTCTGTTCTTAAGGCTCCTGACATCACCTTCTGCTAGTATTAAACTAGCTGGTAAACAATTCAATTACTATACCATTTATACGGTTACTAAAATTGTCTGTTGCCAGACTGAATATCTCATGCTCTTATATCTTAATTAAATAAACAAGACTGTCTTTGATCAGCACAATAATGTTTAACAAAGTATATCCACAAAGTGAGATACAACAACGTTGAACTTATTTCAAGAAATGTCATTACACAAATTGTCCACCCCTGTTGTTATAAAATTCTCTTTGTTAGTGGATTAATTATGTTTCCCATTTAATGGTTTGTTGAAAGATTTAAAAATCTAATGTATAAAATTCTCGTGTCGCGGTGTTGTTATCAAACTCCTCCGAAAGGGCTGAACCGATTTGTCTGAAATTTTGTGTGCATATCGGGTAGGTCTGACAATCGGCCAACCTCTATTTTTCATATCCCTAAATGATAAGGGTGACACACCCATATTTTTTTTGTCATAATGTATTTTTTTTATGATTCGTGGCATTAAAAAATACATACAACTCTAAATTTTCGCCTTTCTACCACCAACCCCTATTTTTCAGTAGCGATATTAGTACTTTAATAATTTTTCTATTCGCGGCAGTCGATAATTGATCAGTTACCACTCGATCAGTTATTCCCGCCAGGCGTCTACCGGTGTCACTTCTCACCCCGTAAACAGCACAGAGCAGGGATGAGAACGAAAACTGTGCTGCAATCGGGTTCTAGGTTTTATTTTTTAAGGGCAGGACAGCGTCTGCCGGGTACAGCTAGTATATGTATATAAATATTTATCAAATAGAGTACAGCAAAAGGCAGATGGCCCCTTTTATGGAAATTGGTTATAGTCGCATATGGATATTTGCAACGCCGGAGCTTTTACTGATATGTTGCTGGACTTAAAGGAATCTTATGATACCTCTTTTTTAAACCCCATATCTAATGCTACATACGATTATGTTTATTACTATTCAGATAAAAAAGATACAGTGAACGGTGTAGCAGCTAGGCAGCTAGCATATCGTATTATGTGAGTTTTAGCATATGAATGTTAATGACGCTTAGGGTGTGTGGAATTAATAATATTTATAATTAAATGACATTTAAAATATCTTTTTAATTTAGTTATATGCTTCTTTTATAAAATATTAAAGCATAAGTTAATATTTTAATTCCGACAAATGTTTAGTAAATCCATCATTCGGCTTGGCTTGCTGTAGCTCTTTATGGCGAAGAGAAATACGGCTAACGCTCTTGATGTTTGGAGTAAAGAGAATAAATCGCGTAAAAATCTTCTACATAGTGACACAGCAGACAACTATGAAGGAAGTAAGAGGACAGTGATGAGTGGCGCCGACTTGGGGAGGCCTACGTCCAGCAGTGGGCGCTGATTGACTAACGGCAGACAGCTATGCCTACGCTGATATAATTACATATTAAACATATCAATTAAAAAGCAACATTAAGAGTAAAAGGTTAAGCATGCCAACTTATTTGAATTCCGGTGTAAGATATAAACGCTGATAACAAATCATAATTTAGCTTCCCTTAACTATTTGATATGTCTAGTATTTTGTCAGATATATTTATACCACACAATAGTACCATAATATTCTCAAACAAAACGACGAAGAAAGCTTGAATTTAATTTTGTGTCATTGTATGATTAGGGTAAGATGGGGCTGACATAGTGACATAATCATTATAAGCTCTTAAATAAATTAGATAATAAAAAAGCTTGAATTATGAAAGTGTTATATTAGATTTCAAGTTTTCAAGTGATAGATCAGTGTGGAATCATTATTTAATTCAAGGATGTGTGAATGATTATGATTAAATAAATAAATTAAGTTATGTTGCATCCTAAAATATATAACAGCTAATGCGCTACTACTCCCTTAAGGGAGACTGGAACCTGGTTACTAATGCCGGAACACAACTCAAGGTTGTTATGGCGACATACTTTCGACCAGGGGTGGCAGCCATCCAGTCGGGCAAATGCCTTACCACCTGACTGTGGGTTGTTTTGTCGCCTCTTACGACAGGCCGCCCGGCCGCAGGAAATTGTATTCTTTCTCCGTTCCTGCACGGATAAAATGTAGAACAAATTTGGAGATAACCTATATTATAAAAAACTTTTTCCGCGATCTGTTTGCAAAATTCGGTGGGCGGTGGTGGTTTTGGCACAAAAATATTAAAACGGCTAGTGTTTGTTGGAAACGAGTTATACGACCGTGATTTGTGTACCTATAAAGATTAAATTTGATGATTGTGTTTAGAGGTTGAAAGTGTAATAAAAGTGTTTATACCGTGCAATATATATATATATATATATATATATATATATATATATATATATATATATATATATATATATATTAACAACATCGAGTTCTTGTATCACAATTATTGTCATAGTATATAAAAAAAGAATGAATTAAAACACCTGCCCGTAAATTGTTAGAAGACGAGCAGAAATTTGGCACAGGTACTGGGACGTGAACACGGTGGAAGTGTACGACGGCGACATCAATCAGACCGTCTTAAATGGGTAAATAAATAAACATTAACAGCCATTTGTTATTGCAGGCAAAGATTTATTCTGCAAACCCAATACTGTAGCGCGCCTACGGTATTGGTCTGTTCATTCTCATTGACTTACAAAATAAGTGTTGATCGCCCCGAATCCCATTTTCATCTCACGTACAAACTTTACTTTTTTCTATCTTCTTTGTGAAATTCAATTACGTGTTACAGACATTGGTCGGATAAATGTTTCGTAGGAAATCAATGACTTACTTTCCCTACTTACTTCGAGTTCATAAACGGAAGTTTAGCTAGCTCATTGACATATGGCACACGCCGGTCTATCAAAACCACTTAGTAAAACAGATTTTTGCAACCGTAGGGGCTTTCATTCAAAATTTGATCTTTTGTAATAAGATAAATATTTCTATTTTCTTTTACTTTTACTATTTTCTTTCGGAAAAAAAAATGAGCGTGCATGACAAGAGTTATGAATGTCAAAGAAGCAAGTGAGGTGTGTAAGAATGGGCCTAAATGGCGCTCTGTTGTTCGTGCCTACCGCGCAAGGGAACTGGCGTGAAGTTATGTATGTATGTATGTATTTTCTTTCTGTATAATTTGTATATCATATCATATATTCAAGTGCGAAGGTTCAAGTAAATAAGGCATTGATGTAGCAATAAGCTATAATATTGCTACATCAATGCCTTATTTACTTATAAAGTAAATCTGTCTGTCTGTCTGTTCCGTTTTCACGGAAAAACTACTGGACCGATTTGTCTAAAACTCAGTACATACATATATATATAAGTATATACATACATACATATATATACATATATATATATATATATATACATATATATATACACATATATATATATATACATATACACACACATATATATATATATATATATATGCATATATATGTATGTATGTATATACTTATATATATATGTATGTACTGAGTTTCAGACAAATCGGTCCAGTAGTTTTTCCGTGAAAACGGAACAGACAAACAGACAGACAGACAGAGTTACTTTCGCATTTATAATATTAATAGGGATAGGAATTTATGGATTATTATGTTTCACGATTAGTAAAATAAAATTTTACATTTTATTATTAATTTATATGTATAGTATACATTATTTGCTCTTTAGTATTTATTAATTATACCACAAAACGAACAGAGATTTTATACGGGTCAAACACAAAAAAATGTTATTATATGTGATTGCTATATGAAAAGTTGTTTAATTTTCACATGTTTCTATAATCAAAAAGATTATTTTTTGTTATAGGATTATTTTTCAACGTCTACCAAACTGAGGTATTCAGTATCCGAACAGTCTACAGTAGGAGATATTTAGGTTTAAACGAAAGCAATAAAAATAATTTATTTGTTAAAGTACAAAAGACTTCATCCGTGCAGGAACGGAGAAAGAATACAATTTCCTGCAGCCAGGCGGCCTGTCGTAAGAGGCGACAAAACAACCCACAGCAAGGTGGTAGGTCATTTGCACGACTGCATGGCTACCACCCCTGGTCTAAAGTATGTCACCATAACAACCTTGAGTTGTGTTCCAGAATTAGTGACCAGGTTTCAGTCTCCCTTAAGAGAGCAGCAGCGCATTTGTAGTACCTTTGGTGTTGCAAATGTCCATAGGCGATGGTAACAGCTTTCCATCAAGTGGGCCGTCTGCCCGCCTGCTGAACTTCAGCAATAAAAATAAAAAAAGACTGTCAAATCTAACATACCCACATCATAATTTTATATGATAAAAAAATACATGAACAAATAATGTGCATATGGAATTTATGTAACTTGAACACTTCATCTTCCATTTTTGTGTTTGACCCATACTCATTAAACATTTTCCATATGTATTTAGGTGATAATATATACAAACACATTATAGTTCTCGTGTATTTCAGTTAGGAAGTAGTAGGGAAACGAGCGGTATACATCTCCACGCCTATCCAAGGCAAATTAGCGGGTTTCGCACTCAGTAACTTCGATTGCAAGGTTTTTTACAATCTCTTCATGGACGCTCTGTAATTACATTATAGTTCAAATTATAATTAATATCTGTTGATCTATTTAAAGAAGTTTAAAGACTATTTTAATTAGAAACTTTATTCTACATAACATGTGATATAAATAATACAAAAACACCTATGAAAGCAATGTTATTGGTCACCTCCATGTCGCAAATGGAGTTTTGTCATCAAACTGTGCGCAACTGTGGCTCACCGATTTGAGAAATAGCCCACTTAATATACTATCTAAAAAGCTTTCTGCTATTTCTCATTTGGCCAGTGAAAAATTCCAGACGAGTGTCAATCCATGTACGTTGAAGTGTTCCGTAGAACCCTAACATGGTTTTTATTAAAATTACACACACACAAACACTTGCCTCTTTGACATTCATAACTCTTGTCATGCAAGCTCGTCTGTTCTTAAGGCTCCTGACATCACCTTCTGCTAGTACACGATCAATTTGATCATGGAAGGTGTCTCGTGGCCTTCCACGACTTCTACATCTATCCACTTTTGCATTGTATATCTGTTTAGTCATTGTTTCATCATGCATTCTTTCCACATGCCCGAACCACCGGAGCATTCCTTTCCTTACCTTCACCCCGACACTCTCTTTCAGACCAACTCTCTTTCTTACTTCGGTATTACGAACGCGGTCCGCGAGCGGCACTCCGCAGATTTTGCGCAGTGCTCGCATCTCGACCGCGTTTACTCTACTTTCATGCTCTCTCTTCCATACCCAACTTTCGCTTCCACATATATATATATATATATATATATATATATATATATATATATATATTTAAAAAATTGTTCTGCGGTACAAACCAATTTTCTTTGAAACCACCGACCATTTTTTGTAATTTGTTTTTTCGTATTTTTTATTTTATGATTCAATGTCACAAGAAAACCCATTTTTTATGAATTTGTAAGCTAATATTATCTGCCTAAATCATAATATATTGCCTTACATAAAAAATATATCTATTAAAAAATATCGTTATGATTTTCGAACACCTAAGTAAGAATAGCCCACAGGCTAATGGACGCTGAAGAAACTCCAGCCCTTAGTTACATTATGATAACCAGCCCTAATGATAGTTTGTTGTCACAATTTCACGATAACACTATGGAGCGGCTTATAATATAATATACTTTTCATGACAAATTTTATTTATAACAGTAAGTAGCAATTTCTGAGAAAAGTGAAATTTTCACAAGTGTATAATGACTGCAGGACCACATGACTACATTTGCTGCACAGAAATTTGTGTGACAAAGGAAATTAATTTACAGAATTAATTTCGGAAGCGTCAGATTTGGTTTTTGCAGTTGCCATGTCACGGATGTGAATTCTGCCGCAGATGTAGATCCGCAATCATTCAACAAGACTTTCCGATCGTATTCATCTCCGTGATACGCAGCTTATGCTTGCCTCACTGCCATTAAAAGGAAAATAAGTTTAACATCATTAAATCAAATATCATTCACGTACTATAAATGTATTTTAAACAATTTAACTATTTTCATGCCGTCTATTATTAATCGTAAGATGGGTAAAAATATTAAAAATTACTGGTAAGTACTATATATAAGTATTATGTGAATATTTCTAATTAAATGTAGTGAAAGCTGGGTATGGTAGAAAAAACATGAAAGTAGGATAAATGCAGTTGAAATGAGAGCTTTGAGAAGTATATGTGCGATTAGCTTGAATGCTATGATAAGGAACAGTGTGATAAGGGAACGTTGTAGGTTGAAAGAAGATGCAATAACAAGAGTTGAAAATGGAATGTAAAGGTGGTTTGGACACGTAGAGATAATGGATAAAAGTAAAATCACAAAACAGGTGTATGGCAGTATTGTGAATGGTAGAGTTGTTGCTGGTAGATCGAAACGAACACACCATGATCAAATATCAAAAGTGTTAAAAAGAGGTCAGGTAAAAAGCATCTCAAATAAACGTGCAGGTATGAAGAGGTGAATGAAAGTAGATGAAGCGAAAGTCGTTTGTCAGGATCGTCGCGAGTGGAGATCCTTAGTCTCTGCCTACCCTCACGGGAAACAGGCGTGATGTTACGCTATGCTTTCTAATTAACTATATCTACTAATTTTAGTCATAAAATCTTAAACCTTACATCTCATCGCAGTATTTTACTTCGTCTGTTTACACACAGTATTTCTTTTGTAAGATAAGTTTATATACAAAGACGTCTGTTGTCGTCACATGCCCATCACTCATTCAAGTTGACAAGACATATTGTATTCCAAATCCGGAGCGGGGCTTGAATGAATTGAGATAGCAGTAACCTCATTCTGTTTCTTATTAAAATACATATTACCTAAACCTAACATAATAATTAAGAAAATGTTATTTCTCTACATAAAAAAATACCTATATCTAAGCAAGGTAGAGTTTACAATGAATCGGTTTGGGTTGAATTTAAAATACTGTTATAAGACTGAAATGTATTTATTATATACATATATATTACAACAACAAAAACCATACTCTTTATTGTACATCAACATAAAAATAGTAACACATTCTTGTCTTATGATTATAAGGTAATATAATGGACGGCCTCATTGCTTAAATCAATCTCTTCCAAGCAACCTTTAGACGGATAAGAATCTTATTGAAAATAATTTATTGTTGTATTATTAAGGTTTAGTTTCTAAATACCTTTTTAAAATTCCCATACTGGAACCTGTAGGACGGTCTCAAATACTGGGGAACCAGAATTCTTTCGTTAGACATTTTATTGCAAAGAAATGTCACATTTTATTTTATAGTAAAAACATGTCTTAGTAAGAAATTCCTTATCAAATGTTAGATAAAATTAAAATACATTTTAATATAGCATACTTTTAAAACGCACTCATTTGGGAACCGTTTTGATATTAAAAACGGTCATTAATTAAATTACGCGGAAGAATCTCCTCTAGAACGAAATTAAAAAGGTCAATTTCAACAAATTCATAATGCGTCACATTAAGAGCTGAAACTGTTGGGAACAAATAGCCGGCAGCCTAATGACTGCGATCATTTGAATAAATTATTATGCTTCATACAGATTTGGCTTCATAACTCCTCTTCATTATCAGTTTAATTAATTTTTTTTTAAACCTGACGACTTCTTTAATGATGTAGGATCTTAAAATCTATGCTATTTACGATTTAGCCGCAAGGAATCCTGAATAATCCGATGCTCTGCATATAATGGATTCGTACATAATATATAAAAAATTAAACAGGTAGAATCGAATGAAAGAATGAAAACACTTTATTGTTCATTGAAACTACGTTCTTAAAACTAGCTACGATAAATATTGAACAAAGGGCGGCCTTATCGCTTAAAGCAATCTCTTCCAGGCAACCCCCTAAACTAAGGAAAATAGTAAGACAACATTGGCGATGAAGAAAATGAATAATATGAAACATTCCAAGAATAAGTTAATTTTTTTTATATAATATACAAACATAAAATATATCATACTATATATAGAATCGTCAGCATGTTTTAGACCTGAGAGTACCAAAAATATTTAGTAACCATCAGTTTAAAAGACAATATGGATTTAGCTTGTCTGATGTTGAGTGGCAGTGAGTTCTATAGACGGACAGCCTGTACCGTGAAGGAGTTATCAACGAAGGAAGAAATGTGTACAGTAGAATTAATTTAAGTATAATTTTATAGAAATATTAGCAAGCTCGGCAGACATTGTCTCGGTCCCAGATTAATACTGAATTAAGTTGTCTTTATTAATGTTTCTATATTGTTGATTTCAACGAGTTACAAATTATGGTTTTAAGATGTACATTATAATTTTATTTTTCAAATATTTATAACGTATTTGAAGAGTAAAATTATGTTTCAAATAATAAAATAAAGAAGTATGCATGTATGTATGTATTGGAAACTGATGAAGGCGTGTGAGTAAGTATGGGAAGATTGTGCAATACAAAGAAGGGAGTGGTGTAGTTATATTGATAAAGCTGTTGCTGTCTTCGAAACGCAGCGTGTAGAATACTCAGATGAACAACGCCTTATCAAAAAAAAAACCGCCCCAAAATCTCCTAAAATTTATACATACGACTCATCAGGACTGCTTTATTGCACTCCCTGCAAAAGAACTTTTAAAACCAAATTTGGTTTCGCTGACCACTAGCCCTCGCAAAGCTGGACTTGACAAGGTTCGCCTTTGACAGATACGCCAAGGAGGATTATGTGTACTTATTATAGCTCGACGACTTTTTTCGCATCTCAAAATTTGCGTACTTACGATTGCCACCCAATGTCCAAGCTGAACACCGAACGCTTATGAAGAGCCAACTAAGCCGCAGATGAAGCCTGCGCAAAGTTTAAGAAGGCTATCAGATGCCGCAGACTGGCCAACGAGTTTCGTCGAGAGACCACCGTTATGCGGGAAGGTTCCAATAGCTCCACAGTTGCGCGTCGAGTTGCAGACGGAGCAAAGAGGTTTTTTTCAAGGCACCAAACTCTTCGTCGCCTCAAATGATTTAACACGAAGAAGACCCACTAAAAGTAGGTACTTATTGTGACATACATACATACATACATAACTTCACGCCAGTTCCCTTGCGGGGTAGGCAGGAACAACAGTGCGCCATTTAGGCTTATTCTTACACACCTCACTTGCTTCTTTGACATTCATAACTCTTGTCATGCACGCTCGTCTGTTCTTAAGGCTCCTGACATCACCGTCTGCTAGTACACGATCAATTTGATCATGGAAGGTGTGTCGTGGCCTTCCACGACTTCTGCATCCATCCGCTTTTGCATTGTATATCTGTTTAGTCATTCTTTCCACATGTCCGAACCTTATTGTGACAGACATGAGAAAAAGGTCAACGAGCCGGTAAGTATGTTTAACTCGCACGTCTATAACTCCCATTAGAACCAGAATAAACAGAAGTTTAATGAGTGTAACTCGGAATTAATCTTTCGTCAGATATTTAACTTTCATGATTATATTAGCTCTTATTATTACGGAATATCACCTGTTCATTTCACGCGAGCAATAAATATATATTGCTCGCGTTGCTATGTTTATGTAATGGAAATAGAGTGCAGCGAGACGAAATCGATGTTTCCAGTAAGTTGAGAACGTATTGAACTGACGTCCTATTTGATTTACGAACGAAGCAACCAATGTATATTGAGCGCATCTCACAAACTTTTGAAATCTATATTATAATAAATCTGTAAATAGTTCGTTCAGGCATGTGGAAAGAATGCATGATGAAAGAATGACTAAACAGATATACAATGTAAAAGCGGATGGATGCAGAAGTCGTGGAAGGCCACGACACACCTTTCATGATCAAATTGATCGTGTACTAGCAGAAGGTGATCTCAGGAGCCTTAAGAACAGACGAGCGTGCATGACAAGAGTTATGAATGTCAAAGAAGCAAGTGAGGTGTGTAAGAATAAGCCTAAATGGCGCTCTGCTGCTTGTGCCTACCCCGCAAGGGAACTGGCGTGAAGTTATGTATGTATGTATGTATGTAAATGGTTCGAGTTTGAACAATGCGTTTAAAAATGTGAAAAAAATCATGGGGGTTAATTTGGACCAGCAGACTGTATGTCCGTTTCTCTGTCTGTCTGGTAAAGCATCATCTGAAAACTACTGAACGGTTTTTAATGAAACTCGACATAAAGCTAGCTTATATCCCGGGACGTAGCCCCCAAGGCAAACTCTAATAGGAAGTAAATTTTGTTCAAAGTTTTTACAATAAATAAATATAATCTCGCTGCACGATATTCAAGTGTAATAAAGACAAAAAAGCAAAAACATGATATTTTTCAATCAAATTAAAAGTTCCGACTAATAACGACTAGTAAAGACTGATAGTTCTGAATGTATCAAACGGAGTATAGAATATATGGCAGCCACCTCTAATATTTAGTTTTTTGTGATCTTACTGTACTATTGTGTAGCAGCATATCGAACATTTTACCGAATTTCTTCCATAGGAGAGGCCTGTTTCAACTCACTTTTTAAAAATGTCTCAGGAGAAAACTTTCAAAGTTTGAAATGACCCGAAATGCATACTTAATGTATTCACGATGCACCACGTTTGAAAAGTTCAATTGAAAATCCTTATATTTCCTCAGTTGAGACGTTAGATCATCATAGTATTTTCTTAAATTTTCGCCACTCTTACACATAATAAAGTTTGTCAGTCTCAGTTAAGTCTCTCACAAAATTTAGCTTTAAACAAATATCATATCGCTCCTGGATATAGATTAAGCATTTTATTTTTTTGGAAAATAGCTGTAACATACGACCAAATACCATAATGTGTATAGAACTCTGAAAAGAAGTTGATGTGTCACCAATCAGTGTCAATTCAACAAATCTTAAAGATTGGCGATCACTTCAAAATATTAATAGAGTCAAAAATTACGTATTACTGACTTCAAATACTTTTAACTGGAATGCTTGATGAATTTTACATTCATTCAGAAGCAAAAAAATAAGTCGAAGTAAGGAACGTGACTTGATGGCACTTAAACTTTTCCTTTACAAGTAACTTTTCATTAGCCAGACATTCACTGTGGTGGCTGAAATAATTACTACGTGACTTAAATCCAAAATGGTGATAAACAAGAGCCACTGATGAGGGCTTGAAGAAATTAGTAGCTCCATGATTGAAAAATAAGTAGGTACATACCATTACATAGGTGTACTATATGAAAAGCAATTGTTTTTCTTACAAAACACGTTAAAATCAGAAGAACGATGAAAGTCGTCTAATCAAAGTATGTTCTATCGCTAGTTGTACCTTTTTCCTATCTCTCGGGCAATCTGTGAATATTATGCCAGAATTTTTTGTCTCTTTTCGCTGCACAAATAGTACAAATAAAAGCGATGCTCAGCAAATGCTGTGACCAAAGATACAAACAAGTAGTAATCTGATGAAATCAAGCTTGTTGACCAAGCCGCATGGGGTAGAATTTTCTAGCTGAGTTATTCCAACTTCCAACGACTTCATGTTGGCTCTTTGCAAGCTACCGGTCTTCTGAATCTTCCCATCTCTCATAGCCGATTGAAAACAGCTTGTTGACTAATGCTATTTAAACTATCAGTAACATAGATGTTCAGTCAAACAAAATACTTTCATTCGTCTCAGCCTATATCTATGTATAATATGAATAAGGTAAGGACGCTAGACAAAAGTATTGGTTGATGATCACAAATATTGTGGCGAGTTATGGTGGAACAAACTAAAAATTCTGGAGAAAAGACAAGGACAGATACATATTAGAAAGGGATAGACGATAAACGAAAGTTCTTGATTAGAAGGTTCGGGAAGGAAAAGACAGAGATAGATAGATGTATAGAAAGGGATGGATAGCAAATAAAAGAATAACGAAAAGAAGATCGAAATTATGGGTTCTAGAAGATTCTTCCGGGTATATAAGCAGCGTAAGGCGTGCCGTGCCTACCGGGCAGTTTTAGACTTGAGATCAGTTCAAGACAGCGAAGCGACAAGTGCAATACGGAAGAGTTGGAAGAGAAGTTTAATAGAAGACAGTGACGAGTTAAGTGGTGAATTTAGTGACAAGTTTAGTGGACAGTTAAGTGAAGGAGGAGTGTAGCGTAGTTCGAGAGACGAACCAGAAGCGAGCTACACGCGTTAAAATCGGAGGTGAGCACTGCAGTAGCAGGAGGTAGTCTACGCAATATCAGCGACGGTGTTGTAGGCGTTACTTAAAAGAACTGGTGTTTCCTTCCAATCCCAAGTGCGTACCTCCGCTCGCACGTAACAATATTATGAATAACTATTTTAGGAACTTTGCCGGCGTAAGAAATGATACGTCATGTCTTATACCGGCACAGTACGTAAAATAGATAGGTCATAATACGTTATGACATACTATGGAAGAGCCCCTATATATGCACGGTTGTTTTTTGCGTGCAACTTTAGTCAGAACGATCAAGCAATAAGTAGTAAGTATTTACAAGTCCCCATCACCAAGACAATATGGATTGGCATAAACTTACCAAGAATAGCACCCCTCTTGCCGGAAGATATTATTTTCTCTTTAATTAATATCTCGATCACCAGTATTCAAACTTCTCAGTATTATAGACCACATTTGAGCATATAGAACATAGAACAGTACACACCATTATGCAAATTTTATTTAAGATATACCCAGTGATTTTCGAGAAAAATGACTGTGAAATATTCAGTGAATCCTTATTATAACGTTAAACAACCTCAACATAACGGTTTCCTCGATTTAACAAATTCTTAGAAATCCCCTAGAACGGGCCGTAAGATTTATTACAAAATTTACCTTTACATTTCGAAATACTTTTGTAAATACTTCCTTACAACGAATTTTAAATAATTGTAAAACATAAATAAAAATATTAGAAACTATAATTAACCTCTGTATAAAGACCTACATCCAATCCATCTAACAAGAATTTATATCTCGATAGGTGCAAACATATTTTTTTACCGTAAGACAATCCAGGAATCTAAACTCTCATAACAAATTAATATTGCGTGTTGTAAGGTAAATGAATATTAAAATGCGTTCCTCACAATGTATTTTGCTTTTTACTTTAAGTTTCGCTTAACCTTACTATAAG
The DNA here is from genome assembly GCA_019925095.2 of Dendrolimus kikuchii. NCBI lineage: Eukaryota > Metazoa > Arthropoda > Insecta > Lepidoptera > Lasiocampidae > Dendrolimus > Dendrolimus kikuchii. Next base: position 16,111,978 of record CM034395.1, on the reverse strand, counting down.
GAATCCTAGCCCAAATTAACCTTTATATAACAAACCATAGTGTAACAAATTTCTTGATAAAACGAATATTATCTAAACTTCTTCAGATTTGTTATATCAAAGATACACTGTATGACGACTGAATAAGCAAACCAAACTTGTATAAATATCTATGAAAGCCAAACGAGGAAGGTTTAAAAATATACTGTAAGCTTTTGAATACAACAAACAGATAAATCAATTCATTTAAAATAACAAAAGTTCGGCACTCTCTATTCATGCTCATTTTATTTTGGACCGCAACAAAAGGAAATTGCTCGAAATCCAGTCCCTGTTATATTTATTCGGAGGTTTTCACGGACCAGTTGTAACGTCGGCCCCCAACATTTTCTCTTTTGCTATTCCATTAACGCTCTCAATTATACAGCGTACATTCGAATGAATGTCGTTTGTGATTACCAAATTGGCTTTTTCCAAGAAATTGCCTTTGTATTTTATGCGTTATCAAATTAAACTGTTTCATTAAGAATTAATTTTAAAGGTCTATAATAACAAGTAGTCTTTTTAGGCTATATATATTATACTAGACCTTTTCACATGGATTCAATTACAAAAAATTGGTCAAGTGCGTATCGGTCTACATACATTGAAGAGTATCGTAAAGGCGATGAACGTCGACTGCTTTTGTCGTTTTGCTACGAAATCTGTACTGTATTTATATAATAATATCAGCCCATAAATGTCCCACTGCTGGGCTCAGGGCTCCCATTATAGGGGGGGGGGGGGTGAATGGACAGTATACCCGCCACGTTTATCTAAGGCGGCTTCGCAGGTTTGACACATCGGTTATCTCGATGTGCAGGTTGCATCACGACGTTTTCCAACACCGTTGTTAGCACGTGGTAATTGTAACAAGTATTTATATGGCTCCTTTTATTTGTAACTCTTTACCAACTGAAATTATAAATGTACCCGCAAAAAATCACTCTGTTAAAAAAGTGGCTGATCAAAGAGTGTTTCTATAATGCAGATGAATGTCTCAAAAAAGTGCTTGTAGTTATTATTTGTATGGGAAAGCCTAGTGATTTATTTGTAAATATTTCTTTTGACATAAATATATATATATATTTTGTTTTTACTAAAGGTTATTTGACATATTTCTGAATTAGAATACTTTTGTAAATTTAATTTTAGTATTTAAGTTATTTTGTATACCACTATGTGCTACAATTTACTGTGCATCTCCAATTCTATAACATCTGTATAAACTATATTCTTGAAAATAAACATATTAATTGATGCAAAAAAAAGCATTTTAGTTTAGGAAATGTGGTATACCATCTATTATTACCAAGTGCTATTTATGATTTGTTATTTTTGTTTCGACGATAATATTTACACTAACTTTATTTAAAATGAAATTTAATTACGACTTGCGAAAAACTAAGAAATTGCTCAAAGTTAAAAAGTTGTGAAACGAGATGTATACTTATTTATAAGTAGAATGTTAATGAAGTTAGTTTGTAGCAGTCCATTTAGAGCTAATCAAAATTGACGTTTATTTAAATTCACTATTTTTGTTTTATTATTCTGCATGCGTTGCTTAGATAGAGCTACCAAGCTTGGCTAATGGAAACTAGGTCGTAACTTGAAATTACGATGTTGAGTTATGGCCGACCCTTCTCAATGTCTAGACAAGTGCAATCCCTTGAAATAATTAGAAGATTCTTAACGATACAGACGTCTTAAAGGACAATAATTTTATGGAAATTCTTAGTTATAATGTAGCTGGTCCACATCCTATTAAATAACACGTTTTTACTATTGCTATGAAAGAGCAATACAAAGAAGTAGAATCATAGCGTTGTAAAAATGTAACTGTAAAATTACGGATATTATGTAACTAATATACATAAAGAATGTTTTCGGCTGCTAAATTTTGGAGATAGAAACAATAATTAAATTTACATTTACTATTAAATATGTCAAATTGAATGTTTGCATACGTACTAGTTCTAAAGATATCAGCTGCTTGTTATTCATGGACAGATAGTCATACCCGAGTGGGACTATAAGAGTTCCTTTTTGTTGGACCCATATGCATTACATAAATTGAGAATACCTGACTGCTTTAAGAAAGTATTTATGTGCATTAAAATGCGTATGTTCTATTGTTTGAAATGGAGATACAGCTACTGTTATCTATAGTATAAACTGTCTTGTCTCTGCTAAGCTTTAAAATGTTTTCATAAAACGTTTTTACCTATAACTATCGGAACCCTAAATATAATTCCATTCTAAGGTGCTGTTATGCAATTTTTTTTATATAGTGTAAAAGAAAAAACGACTTATTTCTATAATCGCTATTATCTATGCCAATAAATAAAATTGAAGAGTCTGACTTTCATTTCAAAGTAGTTGCCGAAATTTAAATGAAAATTGCTATTAGTATAGCAAGTAATAATTTATGAGCGTTTTTAGAATTTTCGTCTATCTGAAAATTTGTCTAGTATATTTAATACTCCGAAACAGGTTTAATTTATTTCAGTGAAAATATTTAACGGTGGAAATATGTCAACTATCGGCAGATGCTAGTATTGAAGGGACTTGTCGCTTGAATCGAAGCAATATCGTGCAGCAAACTCATGCATGTATAATTTCCTATGTAGTAAAATGCGACTGTCGATGTCGTACGTAAATAACTCATACTGAGGCCCCATATTGAAATTATGCGATTGCATTGTTTTATGAAACCACTGATAATTTATAATTCAATTATTTTTATTTATGCAATTATCTGGTAACAACACAATCTACTCAAATTAAATTAATATATAATTGTAACACATTTTTTGAAATAGTTATTTTTCATGAAATTTATTATACGTTATTTTTTACTCAGATTATTCAAGTTTCAAACCGTCAAGTAATCATTGACTCATGCGGATATGACAATTATTCACATAAGTGATTATAACTACCTATGATTTAAACAAAAATGACTTTAATTATTATTCTCGCATAGAGCTGTTTAAATCGATTTGCCCTGAATAAAATAAGTTTTTATCAAAAAAATATAATTGTATAAAGCGTTAAAATATCTAAAATACATCTGTGAGTTGTAATGCAATATGACAATTACTTGTAGTGATTTGTCCAAAATAAACGATGAGCGTCTTTATTAGATAGAAAGCAAGTGTTTTATGCAGTGCTTTGTAAATCACAACACAATGATTCCAACCACTTGTAAGGAAGATGGGTGTTGAATGGAACTAAAAACAGTTACTGTCGCGTCCAGAGTGGGAAATTGTCTTCATTTCCCACAGCTCTTGTCGGTACGTTTCCGCCACAAAAAAACCCCTCAGGACGCCGTGCTTTATGCAACCGAGTTCAAAGAACTTACTTCTATTGAAGAGGGAACCTACACTTTGAGGCCGTATGAAACGACAAATGGTAATGTAGACATCTGTGTTTTTATACTCAAATTATGTAGAATTAATGTACGTGTGCTTTAATAAATATTACATTAGAATGAATATAAAAAGTTCTCATAAATTTAGTTACAAAATTTGCTAGTAATTTTACAAAAACTATTGAGAATCCTAAATGGTTTAATAAAATCAATCTACTCAATCTTGAGCTCCCAGCCGAGATTTTCCCACAGACCTATGATATGGGTTTTTGTATTGAGTTGCAAATTATTTGTGACCACATTGTGGGAGATAAAACAGTGCGTTAGCTTGTGGCTCAATAAACCCACCCCAAGTCCATTTTAGTCACTACAGTCGAGCAGTAGATACTTGAACCAAAGACACGACTTCGGCAGTAATGAGACTGATGTATGTGATTGATTGATAAAACAAATAATTCATTTACGCCTCTTTATATAGTTGATCTTCAGCGAGAATTTACATTTATTAGATTTACCTTACCTTTTAACCTTTACCTTATACATTTTCAAGGCCTCAGCGAGTTTCGTGTATTCTGAATTTCATTCTAATTTTACGAGTGCTCACTTAAGGCTTAATGTCTTGGATGTATTGAAAATGCGATTGAAGTATATTTGTGTTCAAATATCTGTAAAAAGGGGTGTCTCCGCTACTCATGAGATACAGACTTTTTGAATTGCGACATAAATATTTGAATACGGTGAAGACACATAAATATTTCAATGTGGAGCCTGAAGCGAGGTGTAAAGCATTCACCGCTCGAGTGTCATTCAAATGTGATTCACGAAAATGTACAAGAAAGTCGAAGAGTGGGTAATTTGAGTGTTTTGCTTGATATTCCAGACTGCTTAGATACATTTTATATTAATTCTAAAGTCTTAAACATATCTAACGTTTGTTTTTTTTTATCATTGTTACATATATAAAGAACCAATATTTTAGACAAAAAAAGTTATACATGACAGATAGATGATAGAATATTTTTTAGGCTATAGGTTTTTCTGTGTTTTCTGTAATGGTGTACAATAAAGTGTTATCTATCTATCAAGCTCGGAATATAAGGTATAAAATAGGACAAAACTTCCTTATACACATTGCGAAAATGGAACAGACAAATAATTTGGTAACAAAGCCCTAAAGATACGATTTAACAATAATAAAAAAATCTAAACTAAAAAGGAATCAACGGGGATACAAACATGGATATTTCATATGAGACCAATGTTCTTCAAAATTCTATTTACTTCTTTGTCTACATATCATTATATGTTATATATATTAAGAAAACTAAAAATTAATTTTAAAAATAAAATAGCTAAACTATATCATAAATAAAGCCATACTTACAAAATAACATAAATCTATAAATAAAAAAATTACTCCAAATCGCTGTCAGCGGGGATACTAATTGTCTTCATTATCTAGATTTTATTTTACATTTTAATTTATACCTACTTTATTCTTTTTAGGTCTAGTGCCTAGTTTGGGTATTAGGGATTTCAAATTTACTTTCTGTATCTGATTTTACTGTCACAAATATTTATTATTGTTATTATGTAAATACCTACTTTTATACATACAAAAAAAATCGTACAATTTATTTATGGCCATCTCAAAATTCAACCAATGATAAAGCAAGCATAGTCAGATATAGCAACACTTCATTGATCGGCCATTAATGAAGTGTTTATGACACAAATTATGACTTGACTATGTACATTTAAAGCGATTGAGGGCAAATACGCGTATTTCATAACTCGATGATCTTGTATGTGGGCAATTCATTTCTTTGGCGGGCGATTGGAAAACGCGTATCATTGGTCCTAACCAGGTTTCTTTAAAGCTAGTGCTAGACCATTCATGTTTGACTACAATTAGCAGATTAGACCTCATAATTGTTATTAACGAAGCAGATGAAATGGAAAGATTCTAAAAAAGCTATAATATTTTTAAACAAAGCCTGGTTGCCGGGAATGACGTTGGACGTTGGTTGGACGTAAAGAATCACAGATGTGTTATATGTGTGACACACGAAAGAAATAGGTCGTCTAGACATAAGTTTATGTACTGGCTCGCACGACTACCACCTGCTTTAGTTATTTTTTATTTAGACTTAATTTTATTAGTACATACATGTATGTTAACCAACCAATAAATACCGTCTATTTATTTATTGAATGTGTCAGGCTATCTATCATACAGCTGATTCAACAACCATAAATGAAGCAAAAATATTGCTATAGATATACAAGATAATGATTTTTCTAAACCAAATAGATATTGAATTACATTTCAGTGTTACAATTATTAACTTGTTAACCTAAATTAACATGTTCAGTGGCACTACCATTCTGAATCATTTCCACTGGGCTAAACTGTGACACGGCTCTCCATTTGCATAAACTGCAACTCCAACAGCTTTATTCGTATGTGTGGTTAGTGGATGATGGGTTTGTGGACAGTTGCCCATTTTGTGACACGCTATTTGGATGGAATTGGTTTATTTGTATAACGGTGCAGTATGTATAGAGTGCTGTTTTTAAATAAACGTTTATTTTCCTTATGCCTATTAATGGTGATTTAAAAAGTCGAGCCTAACCCTGAGGGTTGTCTTTCACAAAATATACCATTTAGCAGAGGAGACACAAAACGCACTATTGTACTCGTATTCAATAACCGTATTGGTACTTACAAAATAAAATTGTATTATTACAATACGCATTTTTTAATTTAAAAAAACATGTTTTTATGAAACCATAAAAAATCTTCTTTCATAAAATATTTGTTACTAATAAATATATTATATATTACATTTAATAATCGTCAGAGAAACACACATACAACGGACCACACCGAGGCCGATGCCAGACACCCAGACCCTAGTAAACAGTGCAAAGTTCGTTCACGAAATTTAGCATGCCAGGAATCGCACCGAGAGCGTCTGTGTTGTGAGGTGGGAAAGAAAATACTTAGCCCACTTAACAACTGAGCAGGTATATATATATATATATATATATATATATATATATATATACCTGCTCATATATATATATATATATATATATATATATATATATATATATATATATATATACCTGCTCATATATATATATATATAATTATGTGTCTTATACAAAATGTTACTTTACTTAATACTTAACAGCAACACGGATTTCAATAAAAATGATCGATATAAACTGAAAGTGTTTAGATCGATCACTTTGATTAATTCATCCAAATTAAAAGATAGAAACGAATAGTTTAATATCGGCTTAAAGTCCAAATTTAAGCCGATATTAAACTATACAAGACTGCACAGCTTATTTGGAAACAGGTGTGGAAATCGACACAAACACAGATATCAATCTATACATATAAATTGGGCAGGACCAATATGATCTGCCCGGGCCAACGTGGACTAGGCGATTTACATCTCCCGCGGCTTTGGCTTTAGGCGAGTTAAAGAAACACGGGGAGTTTTAGTAGGTATTCTGGCAGTGGTAGCCTTGCTCTTCTAGGGTAGGACCAAGCCGGCGAGTCTCTACACGCCCTCACCGTGATCACCACCAGCTGAGAAATCCGTAAGCGGTTTTCTCCTCGCCAAAGAAAGGAGAGCAATACGACAAGTCAAATCTTATCTAATAAACAAATGATGAAGCAAATATGTAGATGAAGTTAATATTTTATTATCCTAAAAATGTTGGTTACTTTACTGCACATAGTACACCTGTAATAACAGCATACGGTTAGTAAGCCTGTAAAATGCATGCAGAAGTTTTGCCGATAAAATGGAAATCGAATCGATTTTGGACTGAGTTCGTCGTGTGAGCGACAGTAACATTTTGTTACCACACCCGCATCCATTTACCAAAGTCCACCAAATCGGAACACCCAATTCAAACCCGGTCGACTTGAATAAATTCAATCTGATTGTTTAGTTGTTCACCCTTACTGTCAGTGAACTCTAAAGAAATCTTCTTTTACTTAATACTCGACCTATAAAGCTGTGTTTATCTTGCAACTTTTCTGCTAAGAGATAAATGGGTATTACTTTGATGTTACTCTACTCTAAAACCACAATTGGTCTGATAGACTCAAATCTCTAATCACTATTAATTTAATATTATAAATGCGAAAGTAACTCTGTCTGCCTGTTCCGTTTTCACGGAAAAACTACGGTGCCTATTTAGTTGAAACTCAATGTATGTATATTTTCGATGCCGATGATTTTTTTTTTATTGCTGGAATTCAGCAAACAGGCAGACGGCCCACTTGATGGAAAGCAGTTACCATCGCCTATGGACATTTGCAACACCGAAGGTGCTACAAATGCGCTGCCGCTCTCTTAAAGGAAACTGGAACCTGGTCACCAATGCCGGAACACAACTCAAGGTTGTTATGGCGACATACTTTAGACCAGGGGTGGTAGCCAGTCAGTCGGGCGCATGCCCTACCACCTGCCTGAGGGTTGTTTTGTCGCCTCTTACGACAGGCCGCCTGGCCGCAGTAAATTGTATTCTTTCTCCGTTCCTGCGCGGATAAAATAGGATAGTTTTTATCCTGAAAAATGGGGAATCGATATAGCTGAAATTCGGTATATTTGTGATTTTAATATCGACGGTGGATAAGGAATACTTTTCACCCCCAATAATGGGATAGATTTATGTAAAAGTTATTTTGGTAATTATGGACATTTTGGAAGTTTGATAATTTTAGTAATTTTGGTAATTCCAAACATTTTGGGTATTTTGGATGTTTTGGTCGTTTTGGTCATTTTCATCATTTTTTAGTCATTTTGTTTATTTTCAGCACTTTCGTCACATTCGTCACTTACGTCACTTTTGTCACTTTCATCACTTTCGGCACTTTCGTCCCTAAGGTTTAGTCTGACATAAATTATTATCAATATTAATCCATCGACTACTTTCCGAGGTTCGCGAATACAAACACACGGAAACTGAATTGTTATACATAAAATTTATACTTTCATAATTTAAATAACAAAATTGATGAATAAACCGTTTCGATGTGGTGTATTTATAGCGTAGGCGAGATTTCTCAAGGGTTAATTATTATCGTTCGGCCAGAGTTATGATGAAGATGCCGTAATACAAGTTAATGGTCCGTCGCGTCTGCAGCATCTAGCCTTTATAATTCAGCTGAATTTATGCTTACCGTGCAACGTCAGGGGGATGGGCGTAAATCGAGCTTATTAAGCTCGGAAAATAAATAGCGCCTACTGGTTTTGTATCAACAATGACGTATACATGTAACTATGTAGATGTGTGTAAACTTAATGGGTGTGACTTTGTATAGGTGTATGTGTGTTTATGTGGTCCTTTTTCACGGTATTGGGATTTGAAGTGATTATCACGATAATTTTCTTATATACAGTTACGATAAATGGAATGAAAATAGAATACATTAATTCTGAAATTACAAAAGAATTCGCAAGATACTAATATAAATTGTTACATTCGGTAAATAAACGTGTAATAATACTTGTATTTCACAAAACATGGGAAATTTTCTTTGAGAGATATACCAGATAACTGTTATTTTATGTTTACGCAATATCTCGAAAAATCGTAAACAAGTGCGCAATGTGTGAAATTCAATTTGGGTCCAAAGGGATTTCCTTTCTTTCACAAACTCGTAGAATGAGAAAATGGCTATTTATAATAGTATAATATTACTTTATTATTGTAGGAATAAAACAACAAATGGCACAGGTTTTAAAAATAATTCATTTCATACGGTTTTATAAAAATAAACCTCGGTGCCTACCTCTCTATACTAATTTTCATATTAAATTTAACTATTCAATATGCAAGTTGTTTAGATATTTATATATGTATATTCTTTTTCAACAACTCAGAAGGGTTTCTTGGTAATAAAAGAACAGAAACTGGTCACTATAATTATAATCAGAAAACCTTAAGGCTTAAATTTTATACCTATATACTTGACTCTTCACACTGGACAGACATTTTTAGAATACAGTATAAAAAACTTATCAAATTGGCATAACCGATAACGGATTAAAGTCATTGATATACTATTCTAATTAAAAAGGTTATGGATTACATGAATTTGTTACATTATCGTTTGGAAATTTTAGATAATATTTTGTATAAGATATTATGTAAAATATAGGCCTCGAGGTCCCACAGTGGGTAGCTGATTTAAATGCTATGTTAAGGTTCTGTAACCGACAAAAGCGGTGAACAGTTATTGATATACAGAATCCTTCATTATTCATGAAACAACACATACTAAACTTAACTAACATTTCTGTTTAAATTTTTTTCTTTCTGATGAAGATTTTTACACCGGTGTTCGCGTATTAAATTTAATACCCTAATACTTTCCTCCACAGGATTTTGGATTTAGAGATCAACATCGTTTCCTCATTTTTACTCTACAAGCCATGGAGAGATAAGCCAAAACACGCGAGATTGGAATTTATTACTGGGTTCATTCATTTCCTTTTCATGACTTGATTCATAAGGAAATACTGATTTGCACACGTATTTTTATCAAAGAGTGTTATGTCAAAATAGTAATATGTCTCTACTGGTTTATATTGAATTTTAGATACTAGAAGTGCCAAGAAAACTTTTTTCCCGTTGCTATAGCGACATGTTTGTGAGTGAACAGCAACAAGGCCACCAAAAAAATAATTAAGATTGATCTTCTTGGTTATTATATCCGTCTATCACACGGCAATAAAGTCATTTATCGGAATAAAAAGTACCTCAAGTTTTGACCCGGCCAGGATATAAGCTAGTTCTGTATTGAATTTCATTTAAATCGCTGGTCGGAATTTAGACCCCTGATTATCTTTTTAAAATACGAGTATATTGCTTATAGATGTGAATTCTATTGGTGTTAACTTTATGGTTAGTTATATCGCAAAAATAGAACCCTTATGATTTCATGATATCAGTCTATCTTTGATCGTTACAACCGTTTTACTGGAACACCGTTGACATTATACTGTGAAATACCGGTGAAAATTTTGCTATTAAAATTCTGCTTCCAACTGTACATACTCATGAAATTGTGTTTACAACGTGTTTGAAAGAACTTCTACTCGATATAAAGTACTTAAAACTTAACATATAAAGCAAACAAATAAAATTCCATTACCATAACATTTCAGGACATCATGCATAACATTACCATCTGCTTAAGATTATCAGTTCCCTTTCCTATTTGCTAACATAACAATTTAAGCCGCAATATCCTGTTAGCGCCCCACTACCGAGTGTTTGTGTTAATTTATAAGGATTTAGTTATTATCACAATGGCTGTATTAGGTTTATAAAGTTGCTTCAAATGTTTATACGTAAAATCACGACTTATTATTTGATGAAGTACAATCTACTAATACTGAAATATGATAGCGCAAAAAATGTCTTTATTACATACTGTTACGAGTGTGGGACTCGAATTAAAATTCCGTTGGAATTACCATAGAATTTATTAGAACTATACAAACACGTATAACATAGGTACAAAACATAGCTAGACACTACTAGTACAACTGCACGATTCAATAACACGCGCAAAGTCCGTCACTATATCGCTTGTCGAATGTACGTCTTACTCGTATCGTAATCCTCGCTCGACTGCCTCACTCCTCCGTTCGGGCATTGTTTTACAGTAAACTGTACAATACACAATGGAAGCTCGTGGGCTGGGTTCTTCCAAGAAAATGTAATTTGTACACCTGCGAACGGCCAACAAAGTTGAAAACAATAACAATAAGGATTAGTTCGACACTAATGACGGCCATAAAACAAGTAGAAAAACAATAGCATGTTTTTCTTAATTACAAATTCTAAACACAAAGTAAACAAAACAATTCCTAAATCCGGGAAGGCAATAAACCGCGCTTTTACGACCGGCAGATGTGCACATATGTTTGTCGGTATGTAACAATACAAAGGTATAACAAAATCACTTTTTCTATTTTTAACAATCAATTTAATAACGAACTCTAAAGAAAAGCTGTATATACATACAAATAATACTAAACTACCTTTAAAAACAAATAATAATAACTATAATTAAACTAATCTTGCTCTCGAGGTTACCGTCGTGTGGCGACTGGAGTCAATGATATTTGTGCCGATAGTTGTCACCGTCAACGGCCTTATAGTGAAGAGCCTCGACTGACGCCTAGAAAGGCTCTCGCTAAGAAGTCGGGTGAAGGGCCAGGTACAAAAAGCAGCAACACCCTTAGAAACGACACGAATTGTGAGGAGGTTCCTGTCTCTGTAGCCCTAATCACCAGTAATTTGGATCTCAGGCCCCGCTGTCGATGGTTTACAAGATTTTATATATATTTTTTTTATAAAAATGATGAGATGTTTTTTTATAAAAGAATTACTATGTGTATTTTTACATAAAAAAATGTTATTGTATTTTTTTAAAGAAATGATTTTTTTTTATAAATCATTGTATACTTGTGTAATTAAACTAATAATTGACAAATTAATCTCGAACCACTATCACTTGTTGGGAACGTTCCCTAAAATCTGGCAGCTTTGCCGCGTTGAGTAGCTACGCTAATTCTTTGGCCAAAACAAAAGCAAGCCTTTTGGTGAATTTATTTCGAAATTTAAGTTTATTTATTCCTTCTTAACTCCATTGAATACTTGACTTTCCACCTGCGTTCTCAATACTTCGTTTTCATTGTCTATGCTTTTGAAATACCTCTAGTCATGCCACCTCTTTCAGGTCCCGGTAGAAGGTGTAGACCCTAGAAATGCCTACTTGAGGCAATAAGATACGCAGATAACCGTGCGAAGTGGAGAAGAAACAGTAGGAAAGCTGACCTTAAGCTCCAAAACCGAAGCTCTTCACGCAAGCGGGAGTTCACGTGTGTGTAAACAAATTGCCAATATTTTTTTCGTTTCAATTCATTCGAATGGCGCTCATAAAGCCAGATCAGCTTCCAATAAACAGACAGGATGTTTGCTTCCCGATATAAATTAAGTGCTCTTTGCAATTTTAATAAAACTTTTTGTTTATTATTTTCAGGAGTTAAAGGTAAAAAGAAATCATTATAATCTTATCACGCTGTATGTCACAGCTGGCTATCTGAAGAAGTATATACATTTGTTAGAAATAGAAAATTTAGGACGCTTTCGATTGTTGTGTGTGTTCCATGTATATTGTCTTTACGAAAATATAATATTTTTTTAACAAAGGATTACTACTAATTTAAATTTCAAGCATGTGAAACATTCTATGGAGAAAGATTTAATTTAAAAATATAAATTGGTAATTTACAAAATAAACTTTAATTAATTTTTTGATTTGGCAAACCTCTGGATGTTACGTTCTAATGAGGTATGTGCTAACAATGTTACTAATTTATTAATAGCATATTGATTACCTAATCAATTTAATTTGGCTTAATGACTTTGAATTTAGTCAACCATCAATAAATACGCTGGTCAACATTAAATGTTCATGTGAGTAACTGTTAGTTACTGTTAAAATAGATACAGTATCAATTTCTATTATAAATAAAAACTATATCAAAGAATAAGCAAATAAAATGAATCACTTTGCTCCCACCCACACACAATCGTGTTTTAAGACTGTACAACCTACATTTCCTACACCTAGTTACCCACTAAAATTTCACATTGTTACAAGTCACGAGACTCGAATTAAAATGCCGTTAGAATTACTATAGAGTTTATTAGAACTATACAAACACGTATAACACAGGTACAAATAAAACCGAACATAACAAGTCCAAACGTAATGCAGAAGGTCGTAACTCAATAAAACGGGCAAAGTCCGTCATTAATAGATTACCGATTGTAGTACACATGTCTTGCTTAGCTCGTGGTTCTCGCTCGACTGCCTCCTCCCTCAATCGGGCCATTGCTTTATACTGAACAAATGCAATATGTCCGCTCGGCAGCGTGGACCGAATTTCCTAGAATCCGCTTGTACTTTAAAATCCGTAACACCTGGCTAATGATTAAAATACAACAATAGGCCGTATGCCAATAAGTAAACAAAAGAAGACCACCATAAAAGAATTACAATAGTTTCAATGTTATATAATAGTTATTAGTTCGAATGCCGACGGGTAATAAATATGCTTTGTTTCAGATATGCAGGTGGATTTTATTTTTGTCGGGGCCTGAGTTGTAACAATATGGTTGTTGAAAACTAAATTACACAGTTAGACTCTCGCACTCTTCAAGTTCCAGCCAAAATTGTTTAGTCATTTGTGTTTTGTTTATTAATAAAGTAAAAATTAATGCAAATTACTTGATTTACCTAAAGTTAAGGAGATCATGCGACATAGGCTGGTCAAAGTATGCCGAAGGTACCATTTAACTGATATATTGTTTGCAATATTCAAGAATATATAAGTATATGATTTACCTTTTTGGTAATTATTGTACAATCCTATGTCATCATCTTGCTAACTTATCTAACTATTATCTCGCCTATTTCACTGTCAGGCAGAGATTTCATATTCAATTTCGAGCAGATTAAAATTTGTATATGAACTTTCCATTATTTTCTCTGGTCTATAATTCTGTATCTTTGGATTTGGCCCCAGTGTTTTCCATTGTTAAATCATAACACAAGCTTAACTTGGAAGTAGGTAATAAATGCGTGCCTGTCGATTTAATTTTTTTTAAAGCTCTGGTATGTGCCTTTTATAATAAGACCCGTGCGACCCTGCCAAGGTCTTAGCGCTAAATTATTATTATACTACCCTGTCTTACGATTATAGAAGGAACACTAGAGTGTACTGGTAGATATTCGCCGAACGCCTCGAATCCCACACCACCTCATCGTAATGTACATCATGCAATTATTATAACTGTAATAATATTATTCTTTTCTTTTATTGTGTCTTCGTCTTACTGAGTATGCACTGTTTGTTACAACTCCATTAATTCTTCGAAAAGTAATTGTGTAACATATTTCTGTATAAAATTTATTTAAAAAAAAATGTTTGAGTTAATCAATTTTTAGCTAGACGTGTTGCTGGGGAATTTCTTACCGCTTCTTCTCCTTAACAGCAACAACACGTTGTGAAGCGGTGCACATAGACTAGGAAGTAAAATTAAATTTTAGCTTATATGTATGACCTTCAAAAAGTTTTCTCCATTGGAACTTGTTTTGAATTAAACTTTTAAATTTGAATTTATCCCCGAAAGTAGGATATGCATAAAAAGCATTTCGAACTTGCAAGAAAAAAGGCAAATTTGCCTTCCTATTCCAATCATTGGCCGTAACTTAGTAAAACAAGTTAAACTAAATTTCTCTTACAACTCTGTGTAAGTGTTGTTACGTACACGACATTTCAGTCAACTTGCTCCTAAAGAAACGTGCCAATACTTTCATGAGAAAATGAAAATAATTCCCTATACAAGTTTGTTTTTAGCTCATGCCGCTTGACATGAAAGGCGGTTTTATATTGTGAGCAGCAAACAATAAAGAGCAGTCACGGTTCTCCCTTTGTTCCTTTCACAACCTCCGAGACTTCACTTGCACTCCTACTGCGTTTATTTATGTTTAAGATTCCTTTGCTTTTTATCAAAGTTGCTTGGTGCTTGCAAATGTATAGTATCTTTTAATTAAATAAACAAGTTGTAGTTACTTAGTGACTAACACACTTGCATCTCATTACAATGATGTGGACTCGAATTCTAATTCGGGGGCATGCAGCGCTTAAGCAGTGTATCTGGTCAAAAGTGCATACGGATACAATTTGCACGTTCTAACAATGAAGCAAAGCATAGTGAATGAACTTTACCGTTGTTTGAAGTCTGGCAATCCGCGTCGGATAAACTTTGCGGGGTATTATCGGTTCCTTTAAAATAGGGAGACCCGATAAAAGAACTAGAGCGTTAAACGACTAATCCATACATTTACACAGATTATTGGTTTTTTCATATTGTATATTGAAAACAAAATTTAATATTAAAACAAAATTGGGAAAATTAAGTGTTTTTCGTGGAAAACATTTTCGTACTTCTATTTTACTGTAACTCGCCAATAGGTGGTGCTGCAACTCCACGATTTATATAGCTGATGGTTACAAAATTTGTAGGTGTCTTAATGGTGGTGAATTAAAGTATGAAAATTCGTATGGGTAACCTATAATTCCTGAAGTTAGGGATCTGAATTTTTTTTAAAGACAAGACATAAAGGTACATGGTTTAGCATTACATTGGCGTATTTACTTAATTCAGATATAATAAAAATAAACTAGAAGAAATCGCAGTTAACAACTAGAAGATATTAATATATTATTTATAGTTAATTTAAACTTGCTTTCTATAGCATATAAAGTTATCTTTAACATACCTTTAATGCCAATAAGGAACAATTTCATCCCTAGCTTCATTCTCAATGTTGACAGCCATTCAATGCAAAATTTCGGTCTTCTCAATAAAAGGATAACTAAGTTAAATATCGGTGTCGTCTATGTGAAAGCAAACCAAATATTAGGTTAGATAGCGAAAGTGTCTCTAATGGACATCACTATTGAGCACTTCGAGGCGACGAAGATCAAAAGGAATCAAGATTGTCTAGCAAAACTGAAAGGTAAATTAGGCCTGTGGCATACGTAAAAACTAATATCAAAAGAAAGAAAAAAGATTGATATTTTCTGGGACATGATAGCACGCCAAAATGAAGGTTTGTTGGCAACACCATTAATTTCATATAACTTTGTCACATAAATTTTCTTATAATAATTATATTAACATGTAACAGTAATAATTAAAATAAATTACTATCTCTCGTGGTATGATTCTACATCTACCCTTTCTTTACACAAGTTGGAGTCTATGTCTCGATCATATGTTCCTTCGAGCCGGATCTGAACTGGCGATCTAGACTTGCTCTGAAAATCAGCGTTAGGTCGGATATAAGTCCGGCACAGCGAGCAAAGAAAAATGCGGCGTACCAATTCTCAAAATATACTTTATTTTTAAAAACACATGTAAGCAATATAAGTACGTCGCTATTTCTTCAAATAAACGCTTTCTTTTCTTTCTATATTACTTTTGCTTATTTTTATTGGTAAGTATGACTGTGAATAAAGAACACTAAGAATAACAATTTAGTTCACTAAAAATGTATCCTGGCAGAAAAAGAAATCATACACAAAAATTTTAGTAAAATTTTTGCTGTTGTCCCTAAATTGAATTGAACTTCATTCAACCGATTCTGAGCCTATACGAGCCTATCTTTCAGATCAAAACACAGGCAGCAAACTCAAAAACGGTAATTTATGTAATCGCATAAAAGCAGTTTTCACTTGGATTCCAAGCATATTATTTTGAAAAAATAAACACCGGTTTTATTTATTGATAAATACAGAGTCTATTAATAAGTTAAAATCAATATACAAACACGTAAAACACGTCAGTAGATTGCAAATGAAATGAACATTCGTCACAACATGAATACATGAAGCGTGAATTATTTGCGGCAAACATCACAATATGGTGCTCTACATACGGACGTATAAACCCATTATTTCTCTTTATTAAATTCAAATAAGTAAAAATTGCGTTTTTTGAAATTTTGTCTCTTACATATTATTATGTAATAACTTAGTTACGTATTGCAATAGATGCTAGTTACGTATTAGTTTTCATGCATGTCTTTATAGACCACGGGCCATAAAAATGGCCCGGACATTTGGAAGGCTTGCTATGGGCAGGCCAACACGTAGAGGCCATTTGAAAAATTTAATGTAAATGTGGCGTGACACTGACCGGCGATTATCCCTGTGTTATATGGTGTACCATATAATAATGCACCCAAGGACAAGCCCCGGACAGTGTAGGACTATTGTGGGAAATGAGGACAAAAAGTACCTGGCTATTAGGGTGAACTGCTAGTGGTACTAGGGATCTGAGAATATGGGGACTATGGCGTCTGCCCGTCGCAATGTTCGAGGAACATGGGAAATTGGGTAGAAGGTGACTCGCCACTCCCTGCATGGGCCCCAAAAAATGCCATAGAAGTCAGGGGCAACATGGGTATTATTTTTATTATTATTTATGTAATTAAATAAACTTACAATTATCTACAAATATATAGGTGTTTTATAAATGTGTATTGATTTGTCTATGTGTCAAATGTATAAATTAGTATATGGATGTATAGTTCAGTGGTTTTTTTGTACCTTATTCTCTGCTCCACCTACCTATAGATAAATTAGTTTCGTGAAGTTTTTTGCGCTTGAAGTAGTATTTGTATATTGACAGGAATTCTAAACTTGAAATTTAAATTTCCTTGTAGAATCAGCAAATTTGAGGTTCGTTACATTGTCAAAAAAAAATTACAATCAAAAGTGAATAGTGAAAATCGAATAAATAATAATTATTTACATTGCTAATTGTTGTGAGGGTTGACTATTTTAGTTTGATAATTAATAGTTAATTAATTCTAAAAATAAGGCGAGATTTGTAGACTATAAGATAGACAAAATATTATTAAGACAGCATCGTCACACTGTGCTCCGTTTACCTCCATATCACCCTCAATTTAACCCAATTGAGAATATATGGAAGATAGTGAAAACTACATCGGAAAAAATGACACAATGAACATGAATGCTATAAAGACATTACCTAAGGAAAAATTTAATAGCATAACTGTAGAGGAATGGAAAAAAATGTGTACATGCTATTTAAGAGGAAAATAAATTTCAGGGCAGGGATGAAGGCTTTAGATATAATACCAGACTGAATTAGAATTAACACAAAAGGTTCATCGCATAAAAGTGAGGATTACGATGATTATAATAATTACTATTATATTACTAATTTACCTGTACATCTTTAGATTATTTAAGAGTTTCCTTTAAATTAGGTTACCTGGATAAGATCGCTTTCATCGATAAGAACTTTTATTGTTTTACAAGGAAGTGTTATAAATATGAATTTTTATGTACATGATAATTTTGGTTATTTAATATTTGCGCAAATATTTATATAGCTTTAGAAATAATATATTAAGCGCCTGTAGAAATTGTACTACTAGGACGCGTATACAAGACTCCTCCTGACTTGATAACTACGGGCCTATTTAGGGAATATAATCTTTCGAATAAAAAATATATTTGAAAATTGGTCCACAATTGACGGAGAAATCGCGTAACATGCATATAAAAAATTAAGTGTCTGAGAACATTTAATACTGGCATGCGTATACAAACTTTTTCGAAGAATTTAGGAGCTCGGAATTCTTTAATAAGAGTTACTCTCGATTTCCCTGAGATCCACTCATTAGATCATGATTTGTTGACTATGGGGCCATCTTGGGGTATAAATCGGTGTAATCGCGTAACACACACAAAAAAAAAACAAAGACAAATTGATAACTTCTTCCTTTTGGAAGTCGGTTAATAAAGTAGTATCGTTTGAAACACAACGCAGATTGTTTTTTTTTAATAAATTGTAATTGAACTTATTCGTTTTGGTACAGTTATTTTACGAAGATTAAAAAAGACTTTTCTAAAATTTCAATTTTCGATATAACACATTATTGAGGCAAAGAGGCGATATGTTCTTTTGCAAGAAATCGAACCCAATGTCACTAAAATTATATGCGCTGCGAGTGTACGACACACTACGGCCTTGTTTATGCGTATTATTAAGTAAAGCATTAATAAACTTGATATTAGGTCACTGAAAACAAGATATTGCTCGTATATTAATGATAAATAAAAGCCACACCAACAATAAGCCGACAAGGGTCGAATATTTATTAAGTGTGTGGTTTAATTGCGATAAACGTGGTCTTGTATAATATTCCCGAATTCGGTTGCTCCCAAAAAGTTTCGCCCGAAATTACATTCCAAAACAATAACCAAGGGGTTGACTTCACCCGTTATTAAATTCAGTGAAAGTATTTGTTCCTTCGTATAATATTTTTATAATTTAGATTAGTTTTCTTGAGTTCTCAAACCATTTTTTTAAAATTTATAGATCAAAAATTAAAGGAAGACAGAACTATTATGACTTTAGGAGCGAATAATTCGCTAGTTGAATTAAATAAAACGTCACAAAGACCATCGTTATGATTTTTCAAAATTAGACTAAGGAACTCTAACACGAGTATGTACACACAAAAATCCTACCCTAAGCTATATAGAGAAGATAAACATATCCTACTTAATTTCGTTCATATAGATTTAGTAATTTAATAAAAATATCATGTTATACATGACCGATGGCGGATGAACATGATTATTTTATAAAGATTCCGTTTTTCCTTTCTATTCTTTTGTTTTTTGAAACCTTAAAAAGTTTTTGATGTTAATATTTGGAAATGAACTAGTTGTTACAGTGGAAGCTTGCATGGAAAAGGGACGATATGTTTTTATTATATTTATATTTGACATTATATACTTTTCTAAAGGTGCGGCTTCGTCTGCGACAGTGATACAGATGTAGGGCGTTCCACGCAGATATGGCGATGGACTTAATGCGTTATTTGAGATGCAATATTGTTAGTGACGTTAAATATTGATAGATAACGTACGTATATACACTAATGAGGCCATGCCTTAACGGCGTTTTTTTTAACACTTTAAATATGACGTATTTGGCCACAGTTTAAATCCTGAATACTATCGCAGGTGCGGCCGCAGACATATTTACATAGCCTGTATTTTAAGACCACAGTAGTAATTTTTAACAGTTATATCTCAACCAACTATTTTTGTAGCCACTTTCAACGAGATAAAGTAGCAATTTTCTGATTAATGTACACTGGGGAGACATTTTTCTTCGCTAATTGGAGCGAGTTGACTGCGCTTGCACGAAATATATGACTGTTATACATGCATGCATGTTTAATAATTTTATAATTTGTTTTTCATAAAGTCTATCGGACAGACGGATGGGTATAACAATTTTATAAGAATTTTGTTTTTACCAAAAGAGCTACCTACGGCACTATAGAATACTAGTGTAGATCAATAGAATACTTCGAAAATATCTTATAGTAAACAAAGGTAGATTGGCCTAAAATACCTCAAGATTTGCCTGTGATGAATTGACAGACAGACAACCAAGTGATCCCTCTAGGATTCTCTCTGAGTTTTATTAAACCTCTAAAAAGAAACAAAGCGGTCCGCAGAGTGTCTTAACATTTTTCAAAGACAAGCGTAATTTTTCTAAAACGCCTTTTGAATTAAACAAGAGATTGTCCACTTATCTTGTAAATTTTAATACTGTTCTTTTTTACAAGCAGCTAGTATGCTATTAAATCTTTGCTAAGAAAGTTTTGTAAATCAGACACTTGGTGGCCTAATGAAACTTTTAATCTAAAGCTTTATAGGGTTTCATAGACACTCTGACACCTTTGTGAAATCGTAATGTACCTACATCTGTTCGCCTATTTATTTACTTACAGCTATTTATCTCAAACTCTGTGCAGTCTACATATTATATACGTAAATAAATTGTAAAAAGTGTATTATCTATATCGCTATATAAAGATATAGTGTAATTAGACAAAATTAATGGAACGAAAATAATTCATTCAATTCTATCTGTGCAGGAACAGTTAAGAATACAATTTCCTGCGGCCAGGCGCCCTGTTGTAAGAGGCGACAAAACAACCCCCAGCCATGTGGCACCCTACCACCTGGCTGTGGGTTGTTCTGTCGCCTATCCGGATTTGCCTATCTGGATGGCTGCCAGCCCTGGTCTAGCTTATGCCGCCATAACGTCCTTGAGTTGTGTTCCGGCATTAGTGGCCAGGTTCAAGTCTCCCTTTAGAGAGCGGCAGTACATTTGTAGCACCTTTGGTGTTACAAATGTCCATAGGCGACCATGACCGCTTTCCATCAGGTGGATCGTCTACCTGTCTGCTGAACTCATGCAATAAAATTAAAAAAATACTCGAAAGGGGTTCGGGTTTCCCAATTATTTGAGGAAAAATGATGGCTGCAAGATACCTGCCACGCTTGTTCCAGGCGGCTTGGAGGGTTTTACGCAATGGTTATCTCGATGTGCATGCAGGATTTATCACGGTGTTTTCCTTCACCATCAACACATGGTAATTGTAAACATTATGTATATTATATAAGATTACTGCCGCAATGGCGGCTGCTTCCCGGCCAGGATTCGAATTCACTTGATATTGCAACGCGAGAGCGTTAGCCATTAGCTTACCACAGCTTAAATGTAATTTTAAAATAAAAGTAATCTAGCATTGGCATTTACTTGTAGTATATTTTCTAATTACTCATTTTGAGTTATATAAATGATGCAATATAAACAAGGCCAGAATTTATAATTAACGTTATCGTTGGCACAATGATTACACCAGGTTCTTATTCTCTATTCTCTTATTGCCCTGCCAAGTTTAATAAAAAGTCTTTCCTTGACATTTGGCCATTAACAAGTTTTCGTTCTACTTTCCCTATTATAATTTGTGTGTATTATAAATTCCGTCATCGAAAATGGAAATTTGTTTCACTTCTTATTGCTCAGATAATAATTATATTTTTTAGACGGTGAACATTTTATGACTCAAAATTCGTTTTAAAAGTTACTTCATATTTTAATGATAATTATAAAACTGATACTGGTATATTATGGGAAGGTTACCTACTCCTTAATTTACTCGCTATCATAGCTTGAGTTTTACTCATTAGCAGTCGGTTGTGGCGTTCCTCGTTTAGCATGTACTTTTTCTGCTATATCTTTCGCAAAATTAATAGTGAACATCTAACATTTCTGATACTACTTTAGCATTTCGAACCAATTCGGGAGTATAACCTTTCGATTAAAAAAAACATTTAAGAAACAGTCCAGAATTGAAGGAGAAATCGAGTAACGGACATACAAAATAAATACAAATAACATACAGACGAATTGGAACCTCCTCCTTTTTGAAGTCGGTTAAAAATACTCTATTTTTCATCCACGTTAAAGAAATTTTATTCTCGATTAAAGTTAACTGCCATAATATTTTTTATAAATCTATATATAATAAAAACAATTGCTGTTCGTTAGTCTCGCTAAAACTCGAGAACGGCTGGACTGATTTGGCTAATTGTGACTAGTTTTGAATTATATATGGAAGTCCAGGGAAGGTTTGAAAGGTGAGTAAATATGAAAAAAATGCTTGGAATATAGTAAAAACAACAATTTCGCTTTCCCTTAGAAACTATTCCTACCTGTCAAACATTTGATGTTCGTTCCGTTGTTTAGATATCAATTAAATTTAAAAGTCGTTTAGAAATCAAATGAAATTTAAAAGTGAAGTTTTTATTCTTTTTTTTGTTTTGAATGTCAAACGTTTGATGTTCGTTCCAGTTAAGTTTTGACCACATTTTTACTAAATTTGAAACATTCTGCAATTATCATTCAGCTTTTTTATTTATTGATTTTGAGGCGGTACGAAATTTACCGAGTCAGGTAGTCTTAATATAAAAATGCATTAGATATACTAAAACATCAGACGTTATCTTATTTCTAAATTATTTTTCTTAATATTTCATTGTATTGTTAAGATGTATTATTGTACAATTCTTGTGTTTTTTTTGTCATAGTTTAAGGTTACCTCTTATACATACTTGGGGTCATATGACACATGTGATTTTGGGGGCGGGCACTGAAAACCAGTGCTGTGTGGGATTATGTTTCAGCACAGGCAAAACACTGAGTGCCAACGTCATTTCTTAAATTGCGGCATTTAATTTTTTTGTATGTAATATTATATTTTCTAATCTGTTTGTATTGTGTGTGTCGCAATTGGAAATAAATATTTCCTTCTTTCTTTAGATTATAAAATTCGTAATCTAAAATAATCCTGTAAAATGTAGGGTTGAAAAGTTGTGACACTTCCGCCATTTGTTGGATGTCTTGGGGGCAAATCCTTGTCTGTAAGCGGATTATAGTGATGCAGCTCTAAAATATGAAGAGTACTCTCAACGGACCGCCTTTTAATGTTTTTGCTCTTTTATATATTAACTTCACAGAATTTATTTACTAAAGCATCTCATGCAGTTTCACTCGCTTAAATATCAGATATATATCCCGCCATAATAATTCCGTTGTCTAAAATAAATATTATCATAATTTCATCTTTCTTATCAAAAGCACATATACACGCACGTCTTAACAAATTCCTATTTGGCCACCAAATTCGCCAGAGAGACCTTAAATACGATACAAGTATTTTATAGTATTATAATAATATGTCGATTAGTACGCTATAACAAACATTACGAATTTATTATTTCTATGTCTTGTTTGTCACTTCTTCCCGGTGTTTTTTTTTCGTTTCATTTTATTTGTAGTGCCTGCCTCTTATTTAAAGAGGGTACAACACAGGTTACATAGTATTAAAATTTTATGTTACTGCTATTTGCCCCGGAAGATTCACGTCATTTTATATCACAAACTATCCCATCTACCGGATGAAAAGTATCTATGCCAATTTTCGGTATTAAAACTACATATTGTATGACCAAATCGACCACATCGACCACATTGACCAAATAGGCCAAATCGACTAAAATTACCAAATTAACCAAAATGACGAAAATGGGAAATCACAAAATAAAAACCTATCCTACTTTCTGGAATAATCTTTAAATAAATCTATCCCTAAACTTATCCCATTCTCCGGGATAAAAAGTATCCCTTGTCCACCCTCGGTATTTAAATTTCACATACCGAATTTTAGCCAATTCGGTCCAGTAGTTTTTCCGTGAAAACGAAACAGACAGACAGATTTACTTTCACATTTACAATATTAATAGGGATTATAACAATGTTCATATATACTAGTAATTGCATAATTCATAACTATTATATTTATTGTTTTTAATTTGCTTTGTGGAGCTAAGCCGTGGCATCACTTAGAGGTATTTGTGGAAGATCACCTCTGGTTGTGAAACTAGCATTATGCTGAGCAAGAGCCTTTTTAGGACACCACAACTAATTGTTAGATCTATTATCATGTATGATTTTTTTATCTTATCCTAAATAAATATTTTCTTTCTCTCTTTCTTTCAAATTCTAAATATTCTTATTTATTTATTCTCACGCACATTATGAAATAATCAAGAGACGTAGAATCATTTATAAATTAGTAAATATTACATATAAGTCCAGTAACGTTTTTAAATCGACTATAATTAACATATTTCTTTTATAATTATATCTTAAGCCAGAGTCATTTATATGATACAATATAATAACAGCCCATAAATATCCCACTGCTGGGCTCGGACCACCCATTATAGGGAAACGAACAGTATACCCTCTACGCTTGTCCAAGGCGGATGGACAAGTTATATAGGCATAGTCATTTAAAAGTCTTAATTTAGTTACATCCATTATGTAGACAATACAAACTGGTTGTAAGAGAGTTTTAACCAAAAATATATATATTAATACCCTTATTGCTTAGTGCATTAAAATTAGATCGCTAACAGCAATTTCTTCGAGAGAAGCTTGAAATGGATCGGAAAGATTCTTGAGATATAGAGTGCCTAGTAGCACTAGTAGTAAACTAATAACATTATAAATTGTAGAGTTTATAATTACTTAATTTTTTTTTAATGTACATAATAAATAACAATATCGTCGCTTAGGTAACAAGTTAAAAATTAGACATATTATGTTTGTACCATCACTGGATGCACGCCGAAAGTGGTTACCTAATTACATAATATAAAACATAATATGTCCGATTTTTCACTTGTGCGATATTGTTACCTAAGCGACGATATATATTTTATATTTTTTTTAATTTATTGCAGGAGTACAGCAGACAGCCAGATGGCCCACTTGATGAAAAGTGGTTACCATCGCCTATGGACATTTGCAACACCAAAGGTGCTACAAATACGCTGCTGCTCTCTTAAGGGAGACTGGAACCTGGTCACTGATGCCGGAACAGAACTCAAGGTTGTTATGGCGACATGCTTTAGACCAGGGGTGGTAGCCATCCAGTCGGGTAAATGTCCTACCACCTGACAAAATATTATATCATTGTAAATTATAGAATAATCGATAGACACACACACACTGTAATTCCCAAATTAAACAAGTTACGTTAGTGTTATGTGTAAAATACAACAACCAGCTCTGGAGTCGATCTAGTAATAAAGTGAATAACGTAAATTTGAATAACTCATAATTTATCTTATTAAGAATCGCACCCGGGGCCTCTGCGTTCCAGTGCATTAGCAGGCTTAGCTCACTAGACCACAGTAATTATATGATTCTTGTGAATGAGGAATATTATTATACCCATGAATTTCATTTTCTTAGGACCGCTTGCATAACGATCGCCTTTAAATAAAATTAGTTAAGCATATTAAACTAAATACGTTTTACACAAAACGTATTGACAGTTCTTTAAACATATTTAGCGGCAAATTTTGCGTTGTGCAAGACGCTAATTGTATTTAAGGGTGTTAAATACGTTTTGTGTTTCTTAAATAAGTTTAAACTACCTTATGCAAGCGGCCTTTAAAGTTTGTTTTTCATGTAGAATATAATAGAGTATTTTGATATAATTAGTTTTATGGCACAAACAATAGATATAATAATAAGATTCAATAAATAACCAATTGAGATGAATCTATCAATGACAGCACGATGGATTTTGGACAAAAATAACTTTATGAACGAACGAAGCGTTATGAAGCATTTCCTACTCAAGCCCCAAATTTGTATCTGAAACGTTGATTATAAATATCGGCTATCGGCATAAATACTTGTTTACAGTTGATAGAATGGGGAGTCGTCAATACTTATTGAATGGATTTACGACATTTATAGCCTTCATTTATACAAGTCAAAAAAAATGTTTTGTTTTGTATCCTGATTACTGCTTCATTTTACTGTTCTTACGTCTTATTTTCGAAAACCTGCCAGTTAGAGTGCAATAATAAATAATGTAAGAAATTGACAAAGAACAAATATTTTGATGTGCAGTTTTATTGTTAAACAACATGCATTTAAATCCAGCCATAACTAACAATAACTATAGGATAATGATCATTTCTGCGAAAAAATATGTATGTGTACAGTTCACACGCAGTTGAAGTGAAACTTTAAAGAATATACTCCCAGATAAGTCTTGTCTAACTTTTATTAAAATAAATATTATTCCTTTAACCAAAATCAACATATTTATAATTCAAAATAAACTTCTTAAATATCACTTGCAACTTTTCACTGTCTTAGTCTAAAAAATATTATTATCAGTTTTATTTCGATCCAAATTGGACCTATGTTCAATCACCGGTCTTATCGACTCAAATTATCTGTGCTGCGCAATGTTGAACTCGTATCTCATTCTCTCGCATGCTTAGTCTTATAGATTTACGTATTTGTCTCTTTTTAGTGTCGCTTTTACGTTTCATCGAGTTTCAAATTGCAACTATTCTAAAGAATTTTCACATAAAAAACCTGTTTTGATGTAAATTTTGGGATCGATATCCTGTAAAAACTATTCAATTATTTTTTTCAAATAAAAAATATCCTAAGCTCACTCTCTCTACCGGAAGTGCCTATTCGATTCATTTAAAGTAAATTTCAAAATCCGGCTAAATTCCGGCAGCGAATGGCGCTTTCAGGATTAAATGTTTTAGCTACTACTTCTACCGCCGTTTTAACTAGCATGCTGTTTTAAATTTACTGTCACGACGCCGATGTAAAGACAGATAAAATCGACGTAAACGACAAGCAATAAAAGGTTACGTTTGCTCGTATGCAAAATGGCGTTGTAAAGGGAAGTGACCAAAATTTATGGATGTTGGTAGTAACGTTGGTGGAATTCTTGCCTCCATTGGCCAAACTTGTGGACTCGGCACTAACTGGATTAGTCTGCGGACTTTGACGGACGACCAGCGTTACCGGGACCACAGTGAGTTATTACCGAGGCATTGCTCTTAGGAAACTGTTGCATGAAAGGTTTACATTTAACGGTATAAATGCTGCTTCTGTTGTGTATTAAATTTTTGAATATTTAAGACGTTTATTTTATTATATAGTAGTTAATATAATTAAGATAATAATAAGATATTTAGATGTTCAAGCTTTAATAATATATAAATATACACATACATTTATGTATAATGAACATATTTTTGTCGGTAATTGGAATTTTCTGTAGCGTACAGAACTTACTCTTTAACTACTACTTTCTATAACGTCATATACAATATTTGCTACATATACCATAAGGGTATGTATATATATGTAACTAACATAGCAACATGATATTTAAAATAAATAAAACAAAACAAAAAAGCATTTATTTCTACCATCATAGTTGTTACAAAAATAATAAACGCATATTTTATATATCAAATAATAAAAATTGCCTCTGCGGCGTAGGCCTTGTTGTGTATTATTTTATAATGCAAATCCTTAATAGCGAAATCGCAATAAATAAAATTCGCTTCTGTGTATTACATATATGTTGAAGAATTTTCCTTTCAAGTGACATAAAGAAACAAAAAAATGACATTACACATAAATTTAAATTTTGAAAAACAACACATGCATTCTAAAAAGTTTCAATAAGCTTCTCTCG
Organism: Dendrolimus kikuchii; assembly: GCA_019925095.2. Taxonomy (NCBI): domain Eukaryota; kingdom Metazoa; phylum Arthropoda; class Insecta; order Lepidoptera; family Lasiocampidae; genus Dendrolimus; species Dendrolimus kikuchii. The sequence continues at coordinate 16,083,956 of CM034395.1, read as the reverse complement.
ATAGTTTCAAATTTTCTCTTCCTATCCTTGGGTATCCATCCAATCACAGATTTTCTTTGTCCACGTGTTTTCTTCTTACCTACTTTTATGTTCTCGTCCATTTCCACTTCAAAAACTTTTAAGGACGTCTGTTATTTTAGTAATTTTCCTTTTAGTTTTAGACCTAGCATAATCCTCTCCATTTTACTTTATGTCCTTAAAACTTTTCTTCGCCCTTTCTTCTTAAAGCCCAGGACTAACTTCCATATGTAAGTAATGTAATGTAATCTTTATTTTTCATTATTTCTTGCATACGCTAATGTAAGTATTATGAAAATGTTAATAAAATTCACTATTTTGAATTATGCTTATAACTATACCTACACTAATATAAAATAATAATAAATAAAATACACTTTCTTAGCTTGGAAAGTGCGTTCTAGAATATAATTCCTAAAACGAATTTCATGTATTATTCTGAAATATTTTCAAAATTTTATATTTAATTGCAAGGTTTATATTTTTTGTGGTTAGGTTGAGTTTCAGTTGAGCGTACTTTCACCACCAGGCTCTAAATGAAGAACAGCGCTGATTGTTCCAACTAGCTTATCGTTGAATCAGAGATATAACTAGTTTGAAGTTACGTTGACCTACCAAAACAAATATGAATATTATATTGTTAATTAACTTTTGCCCATGTCCTCGCTCTCATTAATGTTATCCTACAGACAAGGTAAATTCTTCTGGGGTAAAAAGTAGCGTATGTCAAATTTCAGACTATAATCTATCTATGTGCTAAATTTCATTCACATCTGTTTAGCCGTTTTGGCATGATTAAGCAACAAACATCCATCCAAACTTTCGCATTTATAATATTAAGTATATGTAAGTATTAAGTATAGATTTTGTGTGATTTTTTAAATGGATTCTTTAGTAATATAACTATGTTTTAACGGTTTTCAGCGTGGTAATGTAATTTAATTCATATGCTACATGGAACACTATAAGAAAATAAATTTTCATTAATACTTTTGTCTTATTATTTGATCACATAACCAGTGTTAGTTCGAATCGAATTAAAGGAAATAGTTGAATTTCTGTGTATTGTTGATATTTCTAAGGATAAATAACTGTTTGACCCTCAAATCATACGGTCCCTTTACTTCGGGTTTTCACAACCCTTACGATTTACTATCGTGCTTTCTACACAGTCAATAATGTTCCATTTCTTGGACCGTTAAAGTTCAATTAACGTAACCTACCAACCGTGGAATGATATATAAAAATGTGGCCATCGGTGGTGGCCGTAAAATCCACACAATACGTATTTTATGATAAAGCTACCATGCCATTAAGATTGCTCACGACTAAGTGCATATCAAAATTTCCCACAAATCGCATATAAAACGTTCTGATCTAAGCAATAAATTAGAATTTTTATGACATATTTAAATCATCGGTTTCGTATAAGAATAGCAAATAGCCCGACCAGAATAAATGACCTGACCCGACCTTTAACAAACAAGGACAGTGTAGCTGAATGTTTGGGCTGAGATAGACAAGGTGACTGCAGATATGGTGGCGCCTCACAAAGACGCGGAGGGACCCTGGTGGGTAGGTAGGTTCACTTTGTATTTTATTTGCTTCTGTGTCTGTGTATGTCATTTTAATGGACCTAGCGGATGATCAGCGCTGGTTAACCTATCCAGCAACATGCTGAGCTAGGAGCAATTTAGAGCTGTTTATTCCTTTGTTTTTTTATTTACTGCATTTTACATTTTACATTATTTTTATGCTAGTGTAATGTATTCTCATTTGTGTTGTAGCTCTAAATGAATCTCTTTTCATTATTTCTAGAGTAATTTTTCTGTTTCTCTTAAGGCGTTTTACATAAATCGATCGGAAATTTATTTTATGTCTGCAAGTAAGCAAACTAGCAAGTGGTCCTATTATTGATGGTGATTGTTTATTATGTGGAATACTGACAGAGCCGGTATGTTAGCAACCTCGTTACAAGTTTTAAAACCTATTTACACCCTTTTTGAAGAATCCTATATTAATGTCAGTATATATGTACATATACTAGCAATGCATAAATTTCCCAATAATGGACTCGGGTCTCTCTGATATTTAGAGGAACAGATTGTACCTATAACACTTGTTTTAGGTAGATTGCTACGTTTCACACATTGATTGTTCGATGTCTAAGGTTCATCACGATCTTTTACATTCATAATGAACTGCCAAAGCAGTGTCTATTTCTCGAATACAATTTGAGTCATATTAACTAATCGGAATGAAGCTCAGGAGTCTTAGCCATTAATCTATGAGGACTGATATGATGGCAGAAAAATTACAAAATATTCATTCAAGACCCATGTAACAAAATCTCTTCCTAAAATGAGAAATCCTTTTCAGCGATCCCCTACTAAAAGACTTCATTAGCATTTTAGTACTAAAGTAGATAAAAAAAACCTTAAAGCTAACTAAGAACCACCGGGAACCCGCTTAACAACACTTCTCCGTGTTTACATATGAAAATTTGGAAACACTCCAACGAAAACCTTAAGTAATACATAATGCAAATTTATCTACAGGGTTCGAAACCGGGAAGTTTTCACAAAATTTGAATTGTAAATCGTTACAAATAAGTTCATAAAATAGCCACTTTAATGGTGCCTTATTAATGGACTTGAGTGTAGCACCTATAAAGGTGCTCCACCCAAGTCCTTCTATGCGAAAAGAAATAATTATTTTCACATAGAATATATAGTCCAGGATCCATCGTCCATTTTTACTATTACTATCAAGCTAATTTGAACCGAGAACACACTAACCTAGTCTGTAATATTTTTGTCCTACGGTTAGTAATGAGAAGAATGGTCTTTGGTATTAACAACTTTTGAGCGTAGGACCAGAATAACGTACCACGCAATTTGTACGACAATGTGTCGGTTTCATCATATAAATATGAATTAAACAACAGAAAAATAATCAGCTGGTTAGTTATCATTTTTGATGACCTCATTATCGACATATCTTCGAAGGAGAGGACTATTTGATAAAACCAAATACTTTTTCGATCAATTACGATAATTATCTTTAGATTAAACAAGAAAAAACCCAGTTAGTAATACATTTTTGAGAATCATCAAATTGACATATTTTATCCCTGCTACACCTGTTAGCTACCACAATCGAAAATGTTTGTAAGAGAAACAGTTGGGCGTCTCATTAAAATGAAGCTATTCACGGAAAATTAGCTTGATAGTAATCAATAGCAAAAATGGACGGTGGATACTGGACTAAAAATCATTTAAATGTAATATGATAATCTTACACGCGACTTAGAACATCTCACGACTAATGGCCGGTGGAACAGACGAGTCCTGGAGTGGAGACCGCGTCTCGGCAAACGTAGTGTAAGGCTTGGAGAAGCCTACGTCCAGCAGTAGACAACAATTGGCTGACGACGACGACACGCGTCTTTGTTGCCATAAATAACGAATCTATGTAATATATCCCACTAAAACTAATCTTTTGACAAATTACTAGATATACTTAAATTACCAAGCTAAGCAAGTTATGTTTTTACCATGGGTAATATTATATAATGAATAATGTCGTAATACTCAGACCGGAGTAAATAACGGTGAATTTTTTAATGAAATTTCCTCTACCAGGAATCGAATCCGGGACCGCTGCATTTTAGTGAACTAGTAGAGCCAATGTACAGATCTTTACACTACAGAGGCCCTCAAACTAAACTGACTTTTTTTTTTATATATTACTTAATTTTTTATATTTGCTTATCATGGAATTATAATCCCATATAATTGAATCAAAAACGTAAGCTACAATCTTAGAACATTAGATACTAAATGTTCTATATCAAAAATATTTCTAATATCTAATGATTTATATCTAATGATTATATAAGTGCAAATACATACAGAATATATTGCAATCATTTTCTATATGTAAATTAAAACAAGTTATATTTATTCTTAAGGAATATTAAGTAATTTTTATTTATAGCTTTAAGACATTTATTATGAAAATTGAATGTGACTCGCTTAAAACAAAGTTGAAAAACACATTTTCATTTCTCAGAATCTACGAAAAGTCTAGCTTGGTAATTAAGGCATCCCGCGTTCTCACCGCCTGCAGAAACCTTTAAACTTTGAATAAGAAAGTTTGCGAGATATTTTTTGCTTCTTTTTATCATCTCCTGCCTTCCATTAAAGAAAAATAAGCCCAAAGGTGAAAATTATAATATTAAATATTCATAATATAGGGGAAAATATACCACTGTTGGCACTTCGCATCCAGTGATTGGAGCCTATCAATTTATGACCGGTTTCTATATCTTACATTTGCCTTACCATCGGTTAAAATTTGACTTAAGTTCCATACAACTAATGTCGAAATTCAACCGATGGTAAGCCAAATGAACGAATAGTAAGATATAGGAACCGACCCTTATTCAAGATACTAAAAAAAATATTTTATTATTATTATAAATTACGATATGCCCGCGACTTTGTCCACGCTTAACTTGAAATTCCCACGGGATTCTCGAGTTAGAAGTAGCGCGGATTTTATGTCTAAAATTTGCTGTTGATCAGCGAAAACCGCATCGAATAATTTTTACGTGAATCCCGAACAAACAGATTCTATTCCAGATTTTTTTGAATAGCTTAAATGTACACACACAGCATGTTAAGAGTTTTATAATATTCTAGATAGAATATTTATAGATAAAAAGTAAAAAGAATTAATATTCTTTAAGGTTTCTTAATATTTTAAATAAATTAATAGGGTGTCAATAGATTATATAATTATTGAAGGAAGGTGCAACCAATAGTATAAATATAATAGTAGGTAAGAAAGAAAGAGAGAAATTAATTTTATTTAGGACAAATTATATAAATACAGTAACTATAATTGCTAACAAATTTAAAACTAGCGTGATACAATCTTGTCCGAAAAGGGGCATCAGACTCAGCATAATGCCGGTCGGTTAAAACCAGCGCTGATCTTCCGCTGTGCCCATGAGGTATCGTCATGGTAGACATTACATCATTGTAAAGCATAAAATTAGAACCTTAAACTATATACATATACATACATACATACATACATACTTATATATATATATACACACACATATATATGTATGTATATATATATGTATATATATATACATACATATATATATATATATATATATATATATATATATAACAGACGAGCGTGCATGACAAGAGTTATGAATGTCAAAGAAGCAAGTGAGGTGTGTAAGAATGGGCCTAAATGGCGCTCTGTTGTTCGTGCCTACCCCGCAAGGGAACTGGCGTGAAGTTATGTATGTATGTATATATAATATATGTGTGTGTGTATGTGTATGTATATATATATATATATATATATATATATATATATAGTACATACACAATAGATAGAAATAGGAATAGGTGTTATAGATACGTTCTTAAAAAAATAAAAATAAATTGAAACGATATTACAATTAAATTAAATACCCCTTGTATCGTGTTTTAAGTCGCGTTGTGAATGTTGGTACTCTTTTAAGCATATCTTTAATTTCGTTTTGAACCCATTACGACATTACAAATTTCGAATAGGTGGTGGAATATTATTCCAGCACCTTGATGCTGCGTAACGAAAACTCCCGCGGAAGCCGGCTGTATAATGGCGCTCAGAAATCAGTTGTATCGCACACGTTCTGGAATTGACATTCTACGGCTTGATACCCAGGAGAGCTTCTCATATAAGTAACGTGGGGTTTTGTACTTAATGACCCCGAAGAGAAGACACGCCAGGTGTAGCTTGCGACGGTGGAGCATTTTCATGATTGAAAACCCGATACAACTTATTAGACCGCAATAATGTGGCCAGTTAAAAGCTACAGTTACTGTTTTCCGCGTCTGCCTGTTTGTCTATATGTCTGTATGTCCACTAACTCCTCCTAAACCAAGTAATGGATTTTTAAGCGGTTTACACCATCAGTTAGATTGTTTTTGAAGGAATGTTTATATAACTATATACATATGTACGGGCTTTTGCTCGCGGCTCGCTCGCAATATATAGAAACGGACGGTCGGCCTCTATGGTTGAGCGGGCTAAGCCTATTCCGACCTACCTCACTGCAACACAGAGGCTCCGGGTTCTACTCCTGGCTTCGGAAACGAATTTTCTCCGTTATTTTCTATGGTCTAGGTGTCTGGGATCGACCTTAGAGTAGACCGTTGTAGATCACCCATAACACAAGCGAACTTGCTCAATTTGGGGATATGCAATATGTGTGTTTGTCTGCCAAAATAAATAAATAAAATAAAAATGTAGTTAAGTTTTTAGACATGTAAAATAGAGCTACTTACCGCCGCCGAGGAGAAATCTCGTAAGTTCTTTATTACCACTACCTTATTTTACAAAGTGAATTAATTGTATATTACTTAAAATATACACAACAAGAGCCTCGCCATACAGCGAGGGAGTCCAGGAGATAACATTATAATAAAAAAATATCTTTATAAAACAATACAAAACAGTACAGTGAAAATACTACAAATATAACTCTAATTATATTTCTAGTCTTTTCACTATTATATACAGGGACATTTGTAATAAAACCAGAGTAACCTGATTCAATTACATAATGTACCGAGTATAGCCCCCAAAATTATCTGAAATGACAGTGGACTGGTTGGTTACAACTGTCGGAGAACTGGGCGATGGAACAAATGAGTTTTGAAGTAACGACCTATCTTCGCAAACGTAATGTACACCGACCTCAGTCTGATTGACCGAGACCTGCAGGTCACCAACGATGGGTGGATGAGGAAATCTGAGGACTAAGTCTATAATTTTCTTCAAGTCATGAGTCGGGTCAGTCGGTAGTGTTCTTTTCTATTTCAATTAAAATATACCTGTTATTATAGTCCAAAGTCTATCAGTCATTTGAATATAATGTTACGACCTAGACGCCGACAAAAACAAATTCACACCTGCATACCTGTAGAAACACATTTTATTACCTTTCGGCAATTGGACTTCTTATTTTTACTTTGTGTTTAAAATTTGTGATTAGAAAACAGCCCATTGTGTATTGTAATCTTTTATGGCAATCATTAGCCAGATGTGTCGGATTTAAAGTACAAAATGATTCTAGGAAACTCGGTCCACGCGGCCGGGCAAACATATTGCATCTGTGCAGTATAAGGCAATGCCTCGATTGAGGGACAAGGCAGTCGAGCGATAACGACGAGCGAAGCAAGACTTGTGTAGATTCGGTAATCTATTTAGTGACAGACTTTGCGCGTGTTATTGAATTACGATCTTCTGCATTACGTTTGTTGCGTTCGGTCATATTTATACCTGTGTTACACGTATTTGTATAGTTCTAATAAACTCTATAGTAATTCTAATGGCATTTTAATTCGAGTCTCGCGACTCGTAACAATAACATAACATTTAAGAAATATACCCAAATAGATACCTACAAAAATTCATACAATGTAATTGAAATTCTATAAATAAATACTCTATTCATAAGCAAATTGCTGCATTTTATCTAAATGTATTCCAACAAAAGAATACAATGAATACAATAAAGATAAAGTTCCTCAAAAAGCACTCTTCTAAAATAGAATTTAAAAAAACATTGCCGTTTAATTTCGTACAGGCGTTCTTCCAGTTGAAAAGCAATTCTTGGGGACTTAAAAAATTCCGCCTTGTTTCAATTTCAAGGGGCGAGATACGAACAACAAAAGTGCACTTAATTTTCACAAACTCCGGCGGATTTACGATGCTGTCGGTTAAGTGAAAAATTGCTTTCTTTTATGATATTTCCAGTAAATCAACATTAATATGGCGTTGGAGCCATTGTATACAACATTTTATTTATTCATTTCTTGATTATGAACAGTTTTTACATTTCACTGGGTTGTGTGAATACAATTTGATAGATTATACATCTGATGAGTTATTTAATCTGGTGAATATATCGCCAGAATACCACTACACCAGGCTCCAGGGTATGCGAGTTCATCCACACAACTTCAACACTTTAAAGTCGTGATGAACTTCTTCTCGAGATTTCGACAGAGAGCTACAATATGAGGCTCTTCAAAATATACATAGACAGATATTTAAAGTCTCAACGTGGTAGGCAACGACGCGTCTGCTCCCTAGGTGACGGTCCATGAGTGACGGTAACTAATTACTATCAGATAAGTAAACATAAGATCAAAAAAAAGTCGTGTGTCATAAGGCAGCTTTTAATATGCCATCTTTAAAAGAATTTGTTCCAGTCAATAGTTGGGAAGATATTTGACCTCAAAGTTGTAAAAGTTGTGACCTTATATTATTCATTCTAGGCCAAGAAAAGACGAAAAATTGGAAAATAAAATAAATTTTCAACTTAACTGATGATCATGAGATCATTCTTAGTCATATAATATGTGAAGGTATAATATTTAAAATATAAGTAGATATCTATAAATAACAAAAAATTTAAGTATGCTAATATAAATGCTTATATTCCTTTTATCGTATATTATCTACTTTGTTTATTAGATAAGTGAATAAAAATATGTCAATTCGATATGAAATTTAATAAATTACTTTCGAAAGTCATGTTACGTGATTTACACAATATTGTTTATTGTATAGTATCAGCAGCAAATAGAAGAAACCTTAAACCGAAGCTATCACAATCAACATTTCACATAGGGAGCGCAAATGAATTGGTGCCGTGAACTACAGCCACATCATAGAGTATGTAACCGGATTGTAGGCAAATTGCGTATTAATTGTGGTTTAAAAAGTTAAAAAAAAATATTTTTATCATTATAGTTATATTATCATCATCGCCTCATCAGCATCGTTCATTGCAGATGCAGAAACATAATCTTCACGAATTATCACTAATCTTTTAATTATTATTAAATGTATAGACTCGATATCTGTACTTTTTTAAAACCACTTTTAATATAATATTTAATATCTACAATATTATAAAATTCAAAATATGCTGTGTCTGTACATTGAAGCTATTTAAAACATAAAAAACAAAAAAAAACTGAGATAGAGAAAACGATGCATTTTTTAGATTTCTTGCTTTGTTTGTCGGTTTGTTTGTTTGTATGTTCGTTCGAGATTCACGTAAAAAGTACTGAACCGATTTCGATGCGGTTTTCGTTGATAGACAGCAAATTCTTAGACTTAAAATCTACACTACTTTTTGTCCGGGGAATCTCGCGGGAATTTTTCTTAGCTTAAAAAAACTCGAATTCCACTTTGATTATTTCACTGATTGATAGAAATTCTGTAATGAAATGTGTGATATTTTTTATCCCGGGAATCCCGCAGGAATTTTCCCAGGAGCGGTTTGTAGTTGTTCGGGTGCAATAAAATTAACTTATCCGGGCACAGTTTTCACAAAAACTATAGTTTGATTTTTTTTAAATACTGTGGTACTTTGTGTCCCTGGAGTCCAGCTGAAATTTAAAGTAAAACGTGGACGAAGTCGCGGGCATATCCTAGCTATCATATATTATTCCCTACACGCAAATTTATTTTTGTTGTTTAGTTGGTTTTGCTCCATTATTATATTGGTTTATTTTTACATGTTACGGTGTTAGTTATATTCTCACTTTTTTATTGCTGGTGTACAGCAGACAGGCTAACGGCCCCACTGTGATGGAAAGAGGTTACAGTCGCGTATGAACATTTGCAACACCAAAGGTGCTACCAATGTGCTGCCGGACTCGGAGATGGGATTGGAACCTGGCCACTAATGTTGGAACATAACTCAAAGTTGCTATGACGGAATACTCTAGACCAGGAGTGAAAGTCATCTAGACGGGCAAATAAATTAGGTGAGTAGGTTATGTTGTTATTTTAGGTTAGTAGTAGTAGTAGGTCGATTGTGTTAGGAATATCATGGGCTCAACAATAAGAGGTCCGAACCAACTCCGAAATGGAAGACCTCATGACGGAGTCCAAAATGATTGGGGAGATATAATCTCACCGTCTCCGCTGGCTCGGTCATGTAGAACGGATGGAATAGGATAAGGGGTTGAATAAATCATACTTGGGGCGACCAGTCGTTTGGTAACCGGTTGGTCGTCCCAAGTATCGCTGGAAGGATAGAGTGGAAGGTGATCTGACCGCACCACAAGCCGACAACTGGCAAGACACTGCTCTGGACTGAGCAAAGTCTTGTGCTCTCGTTTCGGACGCCCAGACTCACTTTGGGTCGCTGAGCCGAAAGAATTAGGTTACGTTGTTATATATTTTAAGGCTTAACCTACGTATATTGTTTTTATTGCGATAGTTTGTATTATATATACGTGCGTGTGTGTTGTGTTTATATGTGTGTGTACACTTACTCTAGTACATTTTGTTTTTTTTATTTTCTTTCTTTAGGAAAACTTATTATTGTTTGGACAGCATCTATTTATTCAACAACTTATTACTTAACCAAAAATTTGTATCGAAACGATGACAAGGATTAACTCGCCAGTTTTGCAAGTTAAGTAATTACTTAACTAAAGTAAATCAGGCTTAACGGGTACCAAATTTGTATGCTCATAGTCAGTAGTCGATATAAATTTAGAACAAATTTCCTCACTATTCTTTATATGATTTTTTCAACGTGCTTAAGATATTTTTCTAAACAACGAAGTATCCTTTCTGGTTGTAAACGAATTCTATGGAAGGCACAGAACAAATTCAATAAGGTGAACTCGTGTAAATCTCAATTGTGCTTCGACTTCATCAAGATAACGTCGAACGGGGATTCGGCAAATTGCTCGAAACATAGTGAGAATTCGTACTAATACAAGACAGCTTTCGTTTTATTCGACATATTCTACGTATACGTTTAGGTCGAAATGCTTGATTATTTCGGAGATTTTAAATGTTATTCTTTATTAGAATTTTTGGCTTTTATACTAATTTCGCGAGTAATATGTTGCATTACAAAATTTTAGTAACTAAATGTCACCTGCAACTTCTTCAACATTTTTTAATATTTAAAGCAGTAGATGTAAAGAAGACCTCATAATTTTAATTACCTACTTTACTATAACCCTTCAAGAAAGATTTCGCAAAAAAAATATGCTCAAATACGTATTTTTTTATTTCATACCGAAAGCCTAAATGTTTCCATATGTCAACTTAATGATTTATCAATTGTGAATAAAAGTTGGAAAAACCCTTGTCCTTGTTTTTATTTAAATAAAAAGTAGAACATAGTTTCCAAGGACATACTTTTCCAGGATACAATCTAACTTCTTACCTTTAATTAACTGTTTTGCCATTTAACTGTGTAAAGATAACAAAGATTTTTAGTATATACCATTATATTAATTAATATTAGATGAAGCATAAAGTTAGATATTTGTTTAGCTTGTAGTAGAAAGTTCTTGAAAGTTTGATAATTGCTAGGATTTCCGTTGCGTGTATTCGTAATACAAGGTCGTGGTTCGCGAAAAAGTTCATTTTGTCAGGATAAATAAATCAGGTATGTTTATTTGTTCGGGAATCTTTTTTGATGACAAATAATCTTGGGTTTAAATACGGTCACGGTTAATGTTAGCAAGTCCAGAAGGTTTGTATATATCACTAATTTCACGATAATATCAACTCATCGCCAAAGCTGTGAAGAAGGAACTAACAAATTTACAAAGAACAAAACATTCATAAAGTATGCGTTACAAAAAATTAAATACATATTAATTATACTTGTATATATATATATAAACATATTGAATTTTTCAAGTGGGAATCGAAGCAGCTGATTTTGAAAAAATAAACATACCTTTATAATTACACCAAATAGTGTAGTTTGTAAAGATCAATTTTTGTGCAGGAATCATAGCAAACCAAGGGAAAGGGTAATTTTGAATAAAATGTTCTATTTTCCATACATCCTGTATACTCTTATATACATAGTACTTTTGCCTAAATATGAACATAAAAGTCAGGTTTCAGGTGTTTAGTTCTTAGGTTTGTTTGGTCTATTTTTGTTTCTTTGTTTCCAAAGGCATCAATGATATTAGTACTATTTAGAGTATCTACATTGTAATCTCTACGCAATTTCCATTCAGGCAATCTGGAAAACAAAACTCTACCTCAGACTCATTTGGCAGCTTCAGGTAAAGAACAAAAATTTAAATTACATTATTCAAATTAGGTTATTTGGGCTCGTACAAAAACCACAAAATATTTAGAAGATGGGAAACCGATAAAATCGACAAAGGAAGAAAATTGCATTTAGTACTCGAAAAACGTTTCGTCGGTTCCTTACGGCTTATCGGTCGCTGATGCTGGGAGTCGGGTTATCCCTCTTTATGTTTGTACATCTAATGAAATTGGATTTTTTCCCCAATCAGCCAGAGACGATTTTCGCTCGTGTCAGTAATAAAATCAGGGTCTGTAATGGCTACTCTTATCTTTTTTAAAGCTGCAGTTCGTATTCTTGCCGTAATAAACCATATATACAATATTTACTAATATAATCACGTTTAAAATTTTGAATTGTAATTATATAGATGAACAGTTTCAATTAAAATAGTTTAAGCGAAAAGTAGGTACGAACCAATATCAGAAACAGGCGTGATAACCTGTACGTATGTATGTAGAATTTGTAAAAGTGTAATTCTCTAGATATTTTTATTATTTACATATTTCTATATGTAAAACATTAATGAATTTTCAGTAACTCTATTATTTTATATAAACAGCTAAAAGTACCAAGGAGTACATTGTATATATAAAGAGTACAAATGTACGGCCTCGCTATAAAGCATCTATCGAACTGATTTTAATAGTTACGTGAACTATAAATAATTATACGATTGATAAGGGGTTTATGGCAATAAACGCCAACTTCGTGCATGGTAAAGAGATATTCGGATTTTAATAACTTCTTCGTGAATTTATAAAAAAACTATTGAACACCGGTCGCTGAAAAAGAATAGCTGTGGACATACAATTTTAGGGAGAGTACATTCAATAGTACGCCAACGAGAAATTTTACACGGCATAACATGAAAAAAATCAACCAAATTTGTGTATCTTTCTTATAATCAGTTACGATTAACCGTTGTCAACTACCCTTACAAAATAATGATTTTTGGAGTTTGTCCGAATTTATTGAGTTTCCTCTACTTTTTCGTAAATACTTTCCAGGAAAATAACAAACATACAAAATAGATAAGTCGCCAAGTAATTAACGAACCACGATCACCGAAACGTTCCGTAGAGGCATCGAACCTTAATTTATTTGTATCATTTGATAACTCTCGAAAACGTTTAATAAAATTAAGCAGTAACCTAATATCTCAACTACTCAACAGATCTTGTACTATCTAATTTTCGTTGAAAGTTGTAAGCTCTACCTTGATTTTCACTTCATAATTCGAAAATTAGTAGATGTTTCCCGTCACCTAAATAATTTTAAAGACATTGGTAGCTAGTTATAGATATATCTTGCTACCGATATTGACTTCAACATAAATGTCATAAATTACCATCGAAATCATTTAACACTTGACCCATTATTCCCCATATACCATGATCTACAATTTTCAACTCTCAGATAATACATGTATGAGTGGGTGCCGCCCCCAATCTTTCTTTTTTCGATTCCACTACAGGATTGTGAGGCGGTATAAAAACTATTGATTACATATTCCTACTAATTTAATTGTAATAATCCCATTACTACTTTTCATGAAAGTAGAGTAAACGCGGTTGAGATGCGAGCACTGCGCAAAATCTGCGGAGTGACACTCGCGGACCGCGTTCGTAATACCGAAGTAAGAAAGAGAGTTGGTCTGAAAGAGAGTGTCGGGGTGAAGGTAAGGAAAGGAATGCTCCGGTGGTTCGGGCATGTGGAAAGAATGCATGATGAAAGAATGACTAAACAGATATACAATGCAAAAGTGGATGGATGCAGAAGTCGTGGAAGGCCACGACACACCTTCCATGATCAAATTGATCGTGTACTAGCGGAGGGTGATGTCAGGAGCCTTAAGAACAGACGAGTGTGCATGACAAGAGTTATGAATGTCAAAGAAGCAAGTGAGGTGTGTAAGAATGGGCCTAAATGGCGCTCTGTTGTTCGTGCCTACCCCGCAAGGGAACTGGCGTGAAGTTATGTATGTATGTATGTACTACTTTTCGGAGAAAAGTGATTGTAACAGAAAGACCAACAAACAGATAGAAAAATGAACGCGGGAACATGACGATTTCATCTAAAATATTGATTATATTAAATTAAATATAGGTTTTTAATTAATGTAACATTATTCTCTTAACATGATATATACTATATATATTGTTGATAATGTTTAACAATAAACATCAAATGTTAGTTAATTACATCAAAAGCAATTTACCCCCTTCCGATTGCGTAAGCTTAGAACTGACACACAAATTAACATCCATTTGACACACCTGTTTGAGGCAATCAGGGTTTCAATAATAAACACGAATCACGATCATTGTAGTATGAATTTCCATTACAAATACAAGCTTGAGAACATTTTAATTCTGTAATAATAAATATTACTGGATAAAGAGTTTCGGTTTTAACAATCGCTACATATTGTAAGCATTAGAATTCTGGTTTCTTTGCTTTTATTCGCATATGCCTTAGATAAATAGTCTGTTTTGTGCAGGATATGCAAGCATACTTAGGACAACTTGAAAATTATTAAAATAGACCAAAAAAGATAACGATTAATAATAATTCTACTATATTTAACTAAATACACTGGTCGGCAAAAAAAATCACTCCTAACTATTGAGATATTTTTTTTTATAATTTAGTCACTTCTGAATACAAATATATAGTTTTTGCTTTACATACAAGACGTATACTTAATTATCGTGACAATAGCTTAATTATTGTGATAATAGCTAATTTAATTCCTCCGAAAACATTTAAAATCGTCAAAATTATACGTCAAATTATTGATAGTCATTTCAGTTTGTAGTGTTATCAGTTTTCATGTCTTTATTGTAATTTCGTAGCATATCAAGTAACAAAAATCTGTTATATCGTTCTCTACGTGTAATACTTGGATATGTCCGCGACTTCGTCCACGCTTGACTTGCAATTCCCGTGGGATTCCCGGGACACAAAGTACAATATTATTTAAAAAAAGAATGTAAACTATGTGAAAACTGTGCCAGCATAAGCAAATTTTTATCCACCCGAACAACTACAGACCTCTCCCGAAAAAATTCCCGTGGGATTTCCGAGATGAAAAATATCACACATTTTATTACATAACATTTTCTATCGATCAGTGAAAACATCGCATTGGAATTCGTTTTTTTTTCAATCTGCCCATTTTAAATCAATTCCAGAAATATTACCGTGGGATTCCCGGGATAAAAAGTAGCGCAGATTTGAAGTCTAAGAATTTGCTATTGATCAGCGAAAAGAACATCGAAATCGGCCCAGTAGTTTTTACGTGAATGCCGAACAAACAGACAACAAATCTAAAATCATGAAAAAAATCGTGTTCTTCATCACTTATGTAGTCTATTCCAATTGTTTTTGTTTTAAAACCCCTTTAATGTACAGACACGGCATGTTTTGAATTTCATAACGTTACAGATATTTTGCTAGATCCTTTCATCACATTCATGAGATATTGCTTAAAGATTTGCGGAAAAGAAATCTATTGATATGATGGTATTTTGGAGCTTGATAAGAAGAAAAGTTTTACACATAAAAATATTGCGTTAGGAACAAAAATTAAAAAACACTGTAAAACTTGTATCTCATTCTTTCGTAGGCTAAGTCCTATAGATTTATGTGTCTCTCTTTTTAGTGTCGCTTTTTCGTTTCATTGAGTTTCAAATTACAACGATTCTAAAGAAGTTTTACTCCAAAATATACGTGATAGCAAGAAACTAAAAGCAGGTATAAATTGTCAGATTTTATATATTTATCGGATTTTTATTTAAAGGAGATTGCCGACCAGTGTTATAAAAAAATTGTGTTGGTTGCCGTGGCACAGACGGAAAACAGAATCTAATGCAGCAACCGCCGACAAAAACTGTAGCCTTAGTTTTAAGTTTTATAATTAAAAATTGTTATTTTTGATAAGTTTTAGATGTGTAATAAGTTTAGATGTAAGTTGGTCGAAATAAATGAATGCTGTATTCAATTCAAGACATGTGCGTCGTTAAATAACGTGTTTTTAAAAATAATTCGGATTTTGACTGAGGTGACCTTACTATGACCGCGAATCTTCACCTTCACATTACTGACTACAATTCGGTAGTTGACACTTTTTGAGAAACAGGTTTATATTGTGCCTTATGGTCTATTTTAGCCAAAATATTAATATTTCAGTAAAAAAACAACATGAACATATTTTATTTAGGAATTTTATAAATATTTTGACATTTCGTAACGAAAACGCGTCAAGCTGTCATGGCGTCTCGGATGACGTCACGGTGTGCAAAACAAACATCTGGTTGGTTGAAGTGTTATCAAAAGTTTAAAAAAATACATAATAAAAAATGAATACTAATTATTACAAGCACTGTTATTACCGCAATGTATCAGTACAACGATAAAAACACCACAGAAACTGTTTTTTTACGTGTCTAAGGGGTAAACAAATAAGGAGAAAGTGGCCACATTTTTGTGAAGATCATTTTGATGTAAGTGTTTATCAGCCCTATTTATAATTCTACGTTACCAAATGATATGGAAAATTACGTATAATATCAAATAATGGGATCTGTATCACACTTAGGTTTGAAACCAAGCTGTTTACCTAGTAAATTTGATTGTAAGCCAGATAGAAGAAAGCGAACTTGTATCAGTCTAAATCGACCATATATAACAATAAAGAACAAAAGATGATGCTATTAAGAAAGTGTGTAAATAAATCAGTTGAAAGTAGTACTTACTGTATTAGCCAGTACCACAGTGGTGCTAGTTTAATTCTTGAAAATACTTCCTAACACAACCACAGGTTCTTACATTAATAGTGAGTAGCTCCAATATTAATTTTCTTGAAACAATCTAATAATAATATTGTCAATTTATTTTCAGTTTTACCCCAGGAAGAAGGTTTACAAGGTCTTAGAACAACAAATAAATCTGTTTAAGTACTGATGACACATAAATATAGAAGTAAAGCTTCTCAATCCAGTATTAAGCTAAGCCAGACTGTGGACCAGGCAGGATCACTAGTAGTCTTCACAAAAATCAGTTTCTTTATTTCCGTTTTAAGTGAAATATTCTGTGAAATCATTAAGGCCATCTGGATCAAGTATAAGCAAAGTTTCAAAGAAATTAATAATGGAAGAAGTCCCTGTGACACTCTGTCTTTATATACTTCATCATCCGTTACTCACACAGAGTCCTCACTATCACCATTCCACTCGACACACCCAGATCAAATCTTTCATACAAATAAAAAATATGTAAATAAATATCCTTTCCATGAACAATTTTACTTTATAGATGATAAGTACACTAATGGCTGGTTCCTATATCTTAAAGAGTACATTTACCTTACCATCGCTTAAGATTTGACATAAGCTTCATACAAATAATGTCAAAATTCAACTGATGGGTGAGTGAATAATAAGATATAGGAACCGGCCTTAAGTAGTCATGAACTAACCTAGTTACCCTAGCCCTAGAGCATGGTAGTTTAGTTAACTTATAAGATTGCCTCATTAAATGAAACTCCAAAATCATTTTGTGTTTTATTTTATTATAAAATGATGAGAACAGAATCACCTAGTGGTTAATTCATATGCTTTGATAAAGTAATGGATGCACATGGCATTTTCAAAATGGCAACAAACTGTCAGTAATAAGATCATTAACATATTCATAACTGATTGCTACACAGAAAGTTTAAATTTTTTATTATCTAGAACGGTTTTAAGCGCGGTCTGGATCCACTATATTACAAAATATACATGTTTCCACAGCAGTCAAATATATTTATATTTGTAATTGAGCATATTTGTTTGTAGGCTTCCCATCTTTAATATAATTTGAATATGGTTTGTACTGTAGAGACACTTAATTTCTACTATGCAATTTTCACATGTACCATCCGGTGAACCAGCAGTCATTGGATATTGTTGACTTAATATGAGACCACATTTCTTAATTTTTTTTATGAAGTTTCAGCTCCAAATTTTCTCTGACTGGGTCTTGCATCTACTTACTTCAAAAGCCTGTGATGCTGTTATCCATCCCATCCATCCATAATTTTTTTAATGACAGCATCTGATATTACTGCATTTCTTAAAAATGACTCACATTTTACATTATATTTTAAAACAAGTTGATACATTAAAGTGCTGGCTGTATCACTGAGAACAGCATTATGTTGATATTTAAACAATGCACAATCCTCAAGTTTCATTTTTTGTCCTTCTTCTAAAAACTTATAAGTACATTTGAAGTTGATGGTAAACTAGGGTTACTTACTACTACATATTTTAAACTGGTTCACAGTTGTGACAGCTGCGATTTTTTCCAATAACAATCCGCAGAAGTGCATACTGGTTTTTCACTCCTGCCATGACGATAATTTCGATACATTGAGATATATCTAAGTTTCGATAGCACTTTATGATCTGGATATATTTTACACTTTACAATACAGGAGTTTGCAATCACGTTTCAAATGCACATAACTTATGGCGTCATCTCCATAACATACTCGCGATGATCTACAAAAGAAATTTCACCATTAGCATCAACATTTACAAATATTAAAATTATCATAACCTCAAAATTAATTATTAAAAAAATAATACTTTGCCATATCTTAATCACAATTTTAACACTAGGTGCTATTGTTTAATGTTATAATACGTAGTATCCATAGTAGTTTGTGATGTTATATACTTACACAGAAGTTTTAATGTTATGCAATTCTGCAGAGCACAAATTGGTGTTAGTTGCGAAAAAGGCACCCAGCATAACAACGCCGATTTTTGGCAAGTTACTGGTATTTGTACAATAACTGGTTGTTGTAGTCATATGAACACAGTGCATAACAATGGAAATACTATTATTTTACAGCAAAATTACTGGAAAACGATGTATTTTCACTGAGAATTCATCAACAACTTGTTGTGTTTTGCACACTATGACGTCACGCGCTCTGATTGGCGTTCATTGTCATGTGACTAATGGCTGCAATGTAACTATTTTATTTCTCAAAAATATAAATTAATATTTATTATTTTAATTAAAACAATTTATTTTTGACATGATTAGATCGTAATCTACGATATATATAAAAATCTGCCTATATTTTTCATACTGTCAACTACCGGATTATCAACTAAAGCGAGGTTATTATGAATTAAGGATGAGCTAACTAAAACCAGTGGCTAATTATTTCGATACATTTCATCGTATCTAAATAATTAACCTATTCCAAATTAACACACGTTATAGATTAACTGTTCAATTAATTCTTGTTATTAATTCCTGTTTAAATCCTTTGATGTCATTTATATTTGAATTCGTGTTTGTAATATTTATAGTCTTTAGTCGTATTATTTAATACCTATTGTTTTACTTATGTAAGTTTCTGTGGCCTGTCTTGTAGAAATTAACTTTATATGCGGGATATAAAACATTATATATGTTTATGAACATTATAGGTGGTATTATGTATACATATAAAATTATTAATTGACAACTTGAAGAACTGCCACTACTATGGAGTTGTAAACCTTGTTGGCCCAGTGAGCATCCAAAAATAAGTACTAAGGAAATATATTAACAACAGTTTATTATGTATATTAAAATTCATGGTAATCTGTTCTTAACCAAGACCATTAAGAGCACAAAAAATACTCGAACAACTCACGCTTATATTTATTAGGGTTCAATAGTCATTTAGGCAAATACGGAACTCTGCTAAAATCTTCATGTCCCTTTTCATTCATCTATGTCTGTCTATACTTATACGTTTAATATTTCTTCGTCTTCTTTTTACCACCGCACGCCATCGGCTGGGCGTTCATCCCCACTTCCTTCAGCCGCTTCGCTTTTGTACGCAACGGTCCTCTATAACGTTTCTCTTGCGGATCGTGAGGATTTGGAATGAGCTCCCAGCTGTGGTTTTCCCACAGCGCTACAATATGGGTTTTTTTAAGGGTTTCTTAAAATTCTTCGAGGCTAGCAGCGCATTAGTAAAATCTCTGGTGTTGCAAACGTCCATAGACGAAGGTAACCGGTTTCCATCAGGTGGGCCGTTTGCCTGTCTGCTATACTCCAACGATTAAATAAAAAATTATACCACAGTAGTTCACTCGCTCAAAACGTACTAACTGTATATGGTTGAAATTGAGAGAAAAATATAGATAGATAACACTATATTGCTCACCAAATATACAATTTCAAAAATACACAATTATAATATTGTCATGGTAGAAACAATAGGCGGCCTTATCGCTCAAAGCAATCACTTCCAGGCAAGTATGTTTTTTTTGGATCCTGTAGCCCGACGTCCGCCACATATACGAGAGCCTTCAGTTACTTAGACTGCCATGTGTTTGGCTGATTTATATTATAATAGTAGCTTCTGCTCGCGATTTCGTCCGCGTGGAATAGTTAAAAAAAAGGAAGTTAAAAAAACCCTCCCGATTTTAAAATATTCTTCATTGATGCTCCGCTCCTATTGGTCTTACCGTGATGATATATAGCCTGTTTGTTTTTTAATGTATAAATTGTTTTATTGTATGATGATACCTGCAATATCAATACTTAATTAGATGCATAATTTGTATAATAACTAGCTATAATAGCTGTTTAAGTAATTAAAGTTTTTTCAACTATCCCCCGGGAACTCTCAAATTTTTCGGGATCAAAAGTATCCTATATGTTGACCAGGGATATAAGCTACCACCATACAAAATTTCATTGAAATCGGTTCAGTCGTTTCGGAGATTAACTTGTACAAACAGACAGATAAACAGATTTTTTTTTTTTTTTAAATCTAAGTTTGTTCTATTTCACTTCTTACATCCCTCTGACTCGGTTTTTAGCATATTTTTTTCATTGTAAAGAAATTCGACCTCTACAGTTTTATTATATGTATAGACAAAGCGTGTATTTGATCGCTTGTACTGTACGGTTCAACGTACAGTGTTTTGCTGACGCTGGCGCAATACTTTAGGTTACTTTTAATATTATGATATTACTATAAATAAAATGCTTTAAATATTTTATTTATAGTCGCTACGAATTAATCGTAATATACGACTTCAACTACCGCTAAGTTGAACCTAGGGATCCGTCGACAACAAAGTAACTAGTTTGATATACATTTCCATAGTCACAAGAAGTGTCCTCTCCGTCTAACTTTAGAGCTGTGAAGGATAAACAAGTTCATATTTTTTTTGTTCCATAAGTTCAGCAGACAGGCAGACGGTTTCACATAATGGAAAGCGCTTACCTTCGCCTATGGACATTAGTAACACAAAAGGTACTACTACAAATGCGCTATCGACAGGGAGACAGGAACCTGGCCACTAATGCCGGAACACAACTCAAGGTTGTTATGGCGGTATTCTCTAGTCTCTAGACCAGGGGTGGTAGCCATCCAGACGAGCAAATACCCTACCACCTAGCTGTGGGTTGTCTTGTCGCCTCTTACGACAAGCCGCCTGGCCACAGGAAATTCTATTCTTACTCCGTTCCTGGACGGATAGATAGATTCATGTTAGTATACAATAATTCATAAGAAATTGGTTTGAGCACGAACCATTGACTATTTTCAAGATGTAGGTTTAAAGTAAAGCTAACGCTTTTCAAAGCTTATTGTATCTTTCTACACGTGCAGTCTGTGGGAAAATTATTTACAGAGAAGTTACACGTCCCTTCTTGTCCAATAAAATAATGCGATCAGGGCGGTGTTTGGGGCTGCCCGCTACTGCAGCGCCTCGGGCATGTTTGCCCTAATGCGCGCCGATTGCTTTCAGACCACCATTAGGAAGCGGTGTGCGTCCCTGGTGTGCCGGGTGCGAGCCAGCACCAACGCCGTCCTGGCGATGATTGCTGATAGGGTAGACTATACCTACGTTAGGCACTGCTGCGAGGTAGGTCGGCCTTCCAACGATCCGTCCGCCTACAGGCCCATAGTATTGCTGAACGAGGTCGCCAAGGACTTCTAAAAGATCTTGGCGTAGCGGCTCGTGAAGCATCTTGACGCTATGGAGCCGGGGCTCACAGAAACGCAGTTCGGGTTTCGACGGAGGCGTTCCACGATGGACGCTTTCGAGACGCCGCGAACGCTCACGGACGAAGCTGTTCAAGCGAAGGATGTCGTTCTTGCGGTGTCGCTAGACATAGCGAACGCCTTTAACAGTCTCCCTCATGAGACGATCAGAGAGGGGCTCTGCGCGCATGGAGTTCCCCCGTACCTCACGAGGCTGTTGGGCGCGTACCTGCAGGACCGGCACATCCTTTGGGATGGCGGCGAGTCCGAAAATCTCGCGTTAGGTCGGCAGCGCGTCGCGTGCGACGTTCCACAGGGGTCGGTCCTCGGGCCGATTCTTTGGAACGTAGGTTATGACTGGATCCTTCGGGTTCCGGTCCTGCCCGGGGTGGGGTTAATCTGCTTTGCACGCGCAGCGTCATTTGCAGATTCCGTGGACATCGCCAACGACGGGTTGGCGATCGTCGTAGATCGTATAGCTAGGCTGGGCTTGAAGGTCTCCCCCGCGAAGACGGAGGCCATCATGTTCCATAGGCGTTTCCGTAATCCCTCCGCGGACTTGTCCGTTACGGTCCAAGGGGTGACGATTAGAGTAGGGCCCTAGATGAAATATCTGGGGCTAGTTCTCGATGGGAAATGGCTGTTCAAAGCGCACTTTGAGCAGTTAGTTCCCAAATTCGTGAGGTTCGCAGGCGCCCTCTCTCGGCTGCTTCCCCACGTGGGGGGGCCCAGGGGGTGCGACTCGGAAACTCTACTCAGGCATCCTTTGGATTATGGCCCTGTACGGTGCACCCGTTTGGTCCGTTGCACTTCACCGCCACAATAGGACTCTGCTGCACCGGGCGCAGCGGGTTCTGGCCGTGAGGACCATTCGAAGGTACCGTACAGTGTCGTGGACGGTGTCGACACTTTCGGCAGGCGATCCGCCCTGGCCTCTTCAGGCGGACGTACTGGCGAAAGTGCGGCGCTCCCGACAGGATGCTCTCGCTCGCGGCCTGGTCTTCTGCCAGGTCGAAATCGAGGCGATCAGGAAGCGGAAAACCGCCTCCATGCTCGCCATCTGGCCTCAAGAGCTGGAAAACCCTGCGGCTGGCGGCTACACGGTGGAGGCATTCAGGCCACAGCTGATGGAATGGGGCGATCGACTCGCTCTGCAGTCTGGTGAAAGCCATGCTGCATAGCAGCGATACCTGGCGGGCTGCGGTTACTTTTTGTGAGACGGTAATGTCTCTCAAAGAGGCCGCCGAACGAGATAAGGAGGGGAGTATTATTGCGCGTGCTAATGCGACTCCACGCGGTCGCCGGCGGTTGGCTGGGATCCGGAGGCGCAGGTATGCGCATGACTTCCCACCCTGAATAATACCGCTTCGGGGGGCCTTAACTATCAAGGGAGCAAAGGATTAATCACCCCCGCTGACGAAGTGGATGTGTTCTGATTCCCGGGGCACATTCAGGCACTTTTTGCGCCAGATCGGACTGGGCGTAACTACGTTCTAAGTCTCAGCCTTTCCTACATAAAAAGCGCGGGGCACATGGGAGGAGGGTGGTTTTAGTGGGTAGTGGTTGTTGCCCGTGCATCTTCTCGGAGTCTCCACACAAGCTGATTGATTACTGTTTGGATTGCCCCTTATTAAAGGGTAAAGCCTCCATGATCACCTATGGTCTAATCCCTTGCAAAGGACCCGGTATTGTGCGTAAATAGCATTTCCCCCGCCTTAAAAAAAAGGCACTGCTGCGCTATGCATAATAGTATAGTGAAAGTATAACTTGTAGTATATATGTGAATAAGTGTGAATGTGAATAATGTGTAATATGTATGTGTAACTTAGTAAATAGTATCTAACAATGTACTTCTGTATAATGTATAATTTGAATAATGTAATATGTATTTGGACTATGGAACATGTTTTCCTGAAATAAAATTATAAATGTAATGTAATGTCAGGAGCCTTAAGAACAGACGAGTGTGCATGACAAGAGTTATGAATGTCAAAGAGGCAAGTGGGGTGTGTAAGAATAAGCCTAAATGGCACTCTGTTGTTCGTGCCTACCCCGCAAGGGAACTGGCGTGAACTTATGTATGTATGTATGTATGTAAAATTATAAATAAATAAATATTGACTTTTTTGACAAAAAAAAATCAATAACAAAATAACAATAATAGTAGACGTTCATCAACTCTAAGGAACCATACAATGTCCGTTGACTTAGCACTTGGTCGGCCTTTGCCCTCACTGCCGAGTACATAAAAATATATCCTTTTTATCCGATAAAATGACTGTGATATAATTATTACCAGTAAACAAGAACTAGCGTGGCCGCACTCAGTCACGGTCAGCTCTTGAAGTGTGTTGAACGTACGCATTGTATTGTACAGTTTTGTATACTTATTGTGACAGTGTTAAGGTATGATTTAAATGAATTTTGTACTCATTAAAACATAATTTTAAATTATTTATTATAACTATAACATTAAAATCTTTCAGTGATGTCTTATAAACTCTAAGTAATTCTTTAATTGACCTCATTATGTTGTTATGTATAAATATACTTGTTAAGGCCGTAATTATTTTATACCAGTATATTTTGCGTACATATTATTAAATACCGCATAATTATATCCAATTTATTAAATATACTATTGCTTCTATGTGGCTTCTCCACATTTTGTTTACCATTCTCACAGGAATGCGGCACATTCCAGAACAAAAGTCTAAAGTACTCCAACCGAACGTTTCTTATAAATCAAATTTTGGGGTTTAGTGGAGTTTTTAGTGTCTTTTAACCGGTCGTCACTTTATTCAAAACTAGCTATTCAGCCTAACCAGCTCTTCATTAGGCACTCCTGGTAGTTGTAATGTACACAACGACCACACCCTTGTATTTTTTGACGGACAAATCCGATTGAGGGGTATAAGCCGCTCGAGGGAAAAAAATCAGGGCGGGTGTTTGGGATTCGCCAGGTCGGAGTGGCACTAGCACCTCACTTATAAGTTATTGCCATATCACGGTCAGGAATACCCACTAAAACCTTTCGGTATTCCATCCGTCGCCATTATGCTAGGGCCGCGGGCACATGGCCTAACCCCTCCGCGGGCCCTGGCAGGCGATGGCCCAATAGTCTCATCCACAGAACAGCCAAATCCAGTGCAGCCACGAACATCAGTGGGCTAAACCTAGTGGAGTGGACTATGAATAAGTATAATAAATGAATGAACAGTTTATTGTTCACAGTAAACTTAAAGTAGACAGTTAATATGGTTACATTTACATTAAAACAATGAGAAGCCTTATCGCCCATAGCAATCTCTTCTAGGCAATTCTGTGTCTAAGAAGGTTTTAAAAAGAAAATATATATAATTTATGGTGGTGTATTAAACTAAAATAAAAGTATTATAATCATAATCATCAACTAGCAATAAAAATATGATTAATTATGGAATATTCCTCAATGTACACAGTCTTCATTGTGCTGATAGTCGTGCAACTATTTCCCATCTATCGCGGCAGTGTAGCAAGCTAATGTAAAACACCTTAAGAGCGTTTTCCAAGATCTGTATAGTGGTTTACAGTGTTTGGCTGCATCAATTATCTTGCTGGTCGTACCACTTTACTGATCCCTTGGATACTAGTAGTTCCAGGGCAAATATCTACACATATATAAATGATTACAAAACTCACTGTTTATCTAATTGTGTACAAAGGGTAATCTTTCCGCTAAAAGCGATCTCTTAGAGATAACCTATGGCAGGAATAAATGGTGGTATACCTACATAGTGTACGATTAGTAACAAGAGAGGAAAGACATAAACAAAAAAAATCGATTATATGTATGACATTGTAATTACTATATAACCTTAGATTTCATTGAATATCAGAGGCAAAAATTCGTAACGTATACCTTCAAATCAAATTGTTTATTGCAAAAAACCTGGTAGTTATAGAAATAGATGTTGTTATTTTATGATGATCACGTTTTTTGCCGGTTCGGTGTACAATTTATTGAAACTTATATATAGGTACATACTTATTTAGTATTTATTTAGTTTTAATTATTATTACTAATGTTTCTTTTAATTACACGTAACCTTAAATGTAACAAAATACTAAACAATACACAATTTAAATTTACATATGCTTCTAATGACAGTAATATGGTACAATATATATATATATATATATATATATATATATATATATATATGTATATATAAACACTTTTTTTTTTATTATTAACATATCTACGGACTCGAGTTCCGTACCTTTTTTTACTACTTAATTTCTATGAAAAATATATACTATACTATATATAGTCCTATCTAGTGCCATGTGTGTTGGTTTTTTCTTTTCTGTGTCTGGGTTATTAATTTTTAGGCTCTTTGTGTGTCTTGGTTTGTTTGTGAAATGTGCGTGTAATGCAATGCGATGGTAGTGCGCGTTGGTTTGAGTATGTGTATGTATATAAACACGTAATATTCTATCTTATCACCTATATTTAAAACTTATCATCGAGGAACTCCGTCACACTGTAGTGCTTTTTATGCTTTTTTTTAATTTGTAGTGATTTAAATAATTTAATTTGCAGAGCTTTCAGCTCTTTTGGATACAAATATGTAATTATGATAATGATCTAATAACAATAATTCATTAAAAATAATACTATACTATAAATAAATCCATAACAAACAATTCAACTGTTTTATTTATGCAACAGTCATTTTTAATTCTCTCATGTTGTATTTTATTCTTATGGATAACTTTTACCTGGTGATTGAAAAATCAACCTTAAAAAGAAAAGAGTACATTACACACTAAACCTTAGATCATGCAAACGTACCTTTATGAATATAATTAACATCTGTCAGTCCTAGCGTCGGATTATCAAGAAGAGATCGTTTTAAGTGACAAAACCGCCCACTTTACTAAATATTACGCATCTTTTGTTTATGCATATTTTGATGTACGTGTAATAAAGATTTAATCTAACTCTCGATTTTCTATTAAGGCCGTATGTGCACCACGACTGTGTCGGTGCGACTTTTTCCGGAAATTTACCTTGTGTAACTATAGAAACGCATGCACCACGGAATTAATTCCGCATCTGATTTGGGTTAGGCTTAAGACAAAAAATCTGCATTATTAATAAATCATTATGTTCAACGAACTTGTTCGGCGTAACTTCCACATTCAAGTTTGTTTGGATCACTAAGTTGTATAATTAATTCTCATGACGTTTTAAATTAGTTGATGAACAACAGCTTTTTTTTATTAGGGTTGCGTAGAGATCATGTAAATAACTGAATCCTTATAAAACTATAAGGGCAGCCCATTTATCTATTTATAAGCCTTCACACAATGGTAAATACGAGAAAATAATAAAAATCAGGGGTGGTCATCACAACTTATGTAAGTATTAGGTATTATTTAAAAACATAGGTGTAGTTCTGAGGTTACACTAGTCGGTAATAAGCACCACACTACTACACTGCAGCTCCCCGGACAGTATATAGGGTGCGTAATCAAAAACGAGAGGTATTCGATTCTAAAGTCGTAAAATATTGTTTCCTCTTTAAATTTGGAAGCATGAAGTAATAGTAGATTGTTACACGAGACTGACTTACTTAGACATAAGATAGTTTGGCGCAGGAGCGTACCGAGGGCGCCAATAATTCGAGTGCCTAAATAGGCTTTTCACCAGTCACTGATGATAGTAAATATTTAGATCAAATTAATGTAAAATAAAAAATATTTTAGTGAAAAATACATTATAAGTATAAAATGATGTTAAAAAAACCGTTGATATTTTTTTATTATAATCTATGCCGCAATTTAACAGTGGTTGTAAAAAAACCTTGGAACATGAGTCGCGTGTATTATCTATGGATCGCATAGTTTTTAAATTTTTTGATAGTAGGGAAAATTTCCATCCCTGTGATCAGGCAACTCCAAGCGTACTTTCAGAATATGAGAAATGAAAAAACTATATGTGATTCAGTGTAAACAATATGTTCTACGAAAGTTCCTTGATACAAATACATTGTGCTATTGCGAAGCTGGGTAACAGGCAGACGCCCTAGCTCATATAAAATGGTTACAGTCGCCTATAAACGTTTGCAATACCAAAACCTTGCCAGCCTTTAAGATGGGATAAAGAGGATAGGATATGGGGATCAGATATAGGGAGAAATAATATATGTGGTTGGATAGGAGGAGGGGGAAGTGGTTCATCTGAACTCTCACTCGTCGCATGAAATACGAATAGCTTAAGGCTAATCGTTGCACGCCGATATTCTATGAGAGCGTTGTATCACACCTATCAAGCAGGCCTTAAGATCATGATAGTGATTTCAGCATGTCCTATACGTCAGTCGCTTCATTTAGTAGCTTTTGACATATTTATTATACCCGTACGATTACAATCATTATTAGGGTTCAGTAGCCTAACGACCAAAACAGTGGACATTCATAATTTTTACGGAACACTTAAGTGTGCATGAGCACGCACGGATCTCATTTACAACAACAAGTTACAATAACTGGTTTTCTCCACGGTTTCTTGTTTCATTAAGCTGTCGGGGATATTGCCATTCTTTTTAGGATTTAGTTTTAATATTAAAATATATAAAAATCAATTGCTGTTCGTTAGTCTCGCTAAAACTCAAGAACGGCGGGACTGATTTGGTTAATTTTGATTTTGAATTATTTGTGGAAGTCCAGGGAAGGTTTAAAAGGTAAGTAAATATGAAAAAAATGCTTGGAATATAGTAAAAACAAAAATTTCACTTTTTCTTAGAAATTATTCCTACCTGTCAAACATTTGATGTTCGTCCCGTCGTTTAGAAATCAATTAAATTTAAAAGTCTTTCCGAAATCAAATTAAATTTAAAAGTAAAGTTTTTTTAATTTTTTGGTTTTCAATGTCAAACGTTTGATGTTCGTTCCGATTAACTTTTGTTCAGAAATCAATTTCATTCAGCTTTTTTATTTACTGATTCTGAGGCGGTACGAAGTTTGCCGGGTCAGCTAGTATTCAAATATATCAACAGTATAAGAAGTGTATGTACCTATATTATAACATGAAATGGTCAAATATATAAATCTATCATACGACCGGTCATTTTCACTAAAGTAATAGACCACAAATGCCTGCACACAGCTGAGATTGATGAATAATGGATAAGGTGAGAAATGGGTACATAAGGGGATCCTTGAAAGTTGCACCCGTAATTACTGAAACATAGAGAGGAAGAAGACTAAGATGGTATGGGCATGTATAGGGATGAAAGTCACTTGACAAAAATAAAGTTAGACAGCAAGGTTGATGGGTACAACTGTAAAGGTAAACCACAAAAATGGTAGTTGGATTATGTGAAGGATGATTTGTGGTGAGACAGAGCACGTATGTCAGAATAGAGGAGTATGGAATGAAAAGACATGGTACTGATCCTAAATAATTAAGACAAGGTGAAAGAAAAGAGAGAGATTATAAGGACTTCAAAAAGGAAATAATTAAATATAAAAATATGCCCTGATCAGAGAGGGGAGTTTATTTAAAAAAATCGACCAAGAGCTCTCTTCAAAAGAACTGTCTCTTGAAGAAATCAGTATTGGTCAATCATGTTCCTAAACATCGTTGCATTAAAAATTCTGTATCCCATACTATATAGGTATTTGCCATTCGTCTAGGTGTAACCAAATCTTTTCTGTACCTAAAAAGTATTCAAAGTATTTATGCATACCTACTTTCTTCGTAAGCGTATTAGGAAAAGTCTTATCTACCCGACTGTCTATGTAATTATACATTATATGCGGTGAGTTTTCGATTTCACTATTTCAGAACTGTGTAGATAGAAATTATTAAAATTTTATTATTAGACTAGCTTCTGCCCGCGGCTTCATCCGCGTGGAATAGTAAAAAAAAGATTTTGAAACATTATTCATTGGTGTTCCGCTCCTTTTGGTCTGAGCGTGATGATATATAGCCTTCCTCGATAAATGGGCTATTTAACACTGAAACAATTTTTCAAATCAGACTAGTAGTTCCTGAAATTAGCGCGTTCAAGCAAACAAACAAACAAACTCTTCAGCTTTATATCTTATATATAAAATTCTCGTGTCACAATGTTCGTTCCCATACTCCTCCAAGACGGCTTGACCGATTGTTATGAAATTTTTTATGCATATTCAGTAAGTCTGAGAATGGGCTACTATCTATTTTTCAAACCCCTAAGTGATAAGGGCTGTCCACCCCAAGTTCTTTTTTTATTAATTTTTATTTTTTTAGGATACAGCATTAAAAAATACATACAACCCTAAATTTTCACCCCTCTACTATCAACCCCTATTTTTTATTTGTTAATTATAAACTTTAATTTTTTGGCAAGATTTTAATCTTATATTGTCATGACTTAGAATAAAAAAAATATATTACTCTTTTAGATTCACAATTAGAACCGGTAGGTGGCGCTGAGATCGGGTTCTGGAATTCTCCTAATCACCTGGAGCGATTTTGGTGATTTTGTTTTTGTGTGTTTGAGTGGGTACCCGGATGGTTTAGATTCGCAATTAGAACCGGTACGTGGCTCTGGGATCGGGTTCTAGAATTTTATTTTTTAAAGGCAGGACAACGTCTGCCGGGGCCGCCAGTATTAGTATAAGATTTCATCTTGATAAAATGATTCTGATTGATCCAGTAGTTTTAAGAAAAGTGACAGTGTCATTCATTGAAATAGTATGATCTATCAGCAAACAGACATGGAGATTTTAAAGGTTTTGTTTTCCGATTGACTACAAAATCCTAAAAATCATATTAAAAACTGCTCCTATAGTGATAAGTGCATTAAAATAAATATGCAGTCTTTAAGTTTTTGATATAAACAATAATGAATGGGTTATTTTTCTACACAATAGCCATTAAATTAATTTTTTTGCTTCATTAATAATGGAGACTTTGTTTGGCGTTTTTTATTAACAAAATGGAGACTTAGTCTAATAATGATCTATTCTAATCTTAAATAGTCACGACTGAATTTATCGTTTTACACTTTCATTGTATATTTT
This sequence comes from Dendrolimus kikuchii, assembly GCA_019925095.2. Taxonomy (NCBI): domain Eukaryota; kingdom Metazoa; phylum Arthropoda; class Insecta; order Lepidoptera; family Lasiocampidae; genus Dendrolimus; species Dendrolimus kikuchii. Next base: position 16,052,649 of record CM034395.1, on the reverse strand, counting down.
ATATATTTCACATAAATTGTACGTAACATACAATTCATGTCAAATACATACAATATCTACGAACGGCCACTGAAAAGTGGCCGAAACGTCGGAAAAACCAAAATCAAATAAAATTACCGCGCTTAAAACCGTTAAAACGTAGTTTTATTATCTACGAAAGTAGTTATAAATTAAGTTGTAAATGTTACAGTATTTTGAAAAACAACGTCAAGTACAAATATTATTAATAAATGTTATCGCTTAAGTTTTTTCTGTATTAATTTTATTTTAGACCTTGCGCAAATGTGACTACATTTTCGAAATACGCTCATCGCCTTCGTTGGAATGCCCATTCTCTACAACATTGTTTAATACAACGACTCCCACAATTAAAAACACTTTGAGTTTCTTAAAACTTGTAAATAAATATTCTTAAGATCACCAAAACGTATGTGATATTACATTTATTAATTAATTGGTCTAACACCTTGTTTATAATATTATTGATAGCCACGTACACGATTTTTTTTTGCTTTTTTTATTTTTCGTTTCACCGTTAATATAGTTTGATTTTTAAGTGTTAAGTGCAAAGTATCTATAAATTTTAAACAAATGGTTAACCGTCTTTTAAGTTCTGTGGGTGTGGCAGTATTTTATGTTACTATATAAAATTATTGTAACAATTTAATAAAAATATAATTTTAGTAAGATATTTTTCAAACATCCATACATACATACATAACTTCACGCCAGTTCCCTTGCGGGGTAGGCACGAATAACAGAGCGCCATTCAGGTTTATTCTTACACACCTCACTTGCTTTTCATATTTTTCATGATAACAATATTTTGTTTCTTTATCTGATATAGCCTCTTATACAGTCTTAGTCAATATTTATGATATTGATTAAGGGCCGCTTGCATAACGTTGCTTAAATTTATTTAAAAAACACAAAACATATTTAACACCCTTAAATACAAATAGCGTCTTGCACAATGCAAAATTTGCCGCTAAATATAATAACATAATGTCCTTGGGTGCATTACTATATGGTGTGGACAGGGATAATCGCCGGTCAGTGTCACGCCACATTTACATTAAATTTGTCAAGGGGCCTCTATGTGTTGACCTTCCCATGGCCCCACGCAAGCCCCCCAAAAGTCCGGGCCATTTTTATGGCCCGTGGTCTTGAAAGACATACAGTATCATAATAATAATAATAATAATAAAATGATTTATTTGCCTCAAAAATAAGTAACAAGCTTAAATACAAAATGAAGACACATTACAATTTGCAGTCTTATAAACTAAATAATTGTTCATGCTTCTACTAGCTCCAAAACTAGTATTAACTGTATCTTTGGAGCTACTAGTGTACTCTGCTGCATTATCTACTCATACAATAACAAAGTTAGACCCAAAATGTGCAAGTGTGTATGTTTGTTCGTGTATGTATGTGTGTGCGCATGTATGTGGTGTAGTGAATGATGTGTTTACTCTCCAATCCGTAAGAATTCTTCTGTATCTTTATAATCGAAAGTTAGAAGCCAATGTTTTAATTTGTATTTTATTTCGAATTTACTTAGCGAGACTATCTTGATGAGGTGATCGATTTTGTTGTATAAATGTGAGCTCATTGTCGCATATTGTTTACTTGCAAAAGTGGTTCTAAATGATAAGATTGGACATGGTTTTTCTCTTCTTCTCTGGATTGAATTGGAATCAGGTAAGGGATAGATTACTTCACAGTGTTTTTTAAGGATAGTGCATAAAATATATATTTGTCTTACATTGAGAACCTGACATTCACGGTATAATTGAATTGTACAAGAAAGGTTTGAACGTCATAACTTTCAGAACGGCTCTTTGGGCTCTTTCAAGTTTAAGCATATGTGTTTTATGTGACCCTCCCCAAACAGGTATACAATATCTTATTATGGAGTTACACAAGGCATCATACGTCAAATTTAAAATTTTGTTACCTGCTGAGTTATGTAACTTTTTCATAAGAAATATAAGCTTGCGTACGCGAGCGCAGACACTATTAATTTGTTTGTGCCAATTCAGATTTTCATCTATAATAACACCCAAATATTTAACGTTGTCCACTCTACATATGCTTAAGCAGGAACAGCCCTCGGTTGAGGACAGGCAAGTATGTGCTTTAATTAAAAAGTTTTCAGGAGGTTTACTAGAATCCGATAAAAAGAACGATACAAACTTAGTTTTATCGATGTTTAAGGTGAGTAAATTATTATTTAACCAGCCCATGACTGTTTTGAGTGCATTCTGGGCCTGAACCTTCACATCATCCCAACTGGATCCAGTTATAAAAAGTGCTGAATCATCTGCATAGCACACTATTTCACAATGTGGTATTTGTAGTTTGCAGAGCTCATTAATGTATATTTTAAACAAGGTAGGTCCAAGGACACTGCCTTGTGGTACACCGTAATCTAATGTCATTTCACTACTTAAATGGTTTTCTATTTTTACTTTTTGTAATGTATGTGATAAATAATTATGAAATAGGTTTAAAAAAGTTCCTCTGATTCCCATATTTTCTAATTTACCTAAAAGTAAAGATTTTGATACGGTATCAAAAGCCTTGGAAAGATCTAAGAATATTGCAATACATTTGTCTTTTCTGTCTAGACTATGTACGATTTTATTAGTTAAGCTAAGCACAGCATCTTCAGTGGATACCCCAGGTTGAAAACCAAACTGATTTTGGGCTATTATTTTATACGTTTCCAAATAATTGTGTAGACGTTTATTTATAACTCTCTCTAAAATTTTCGAAAGCGTAGTTAGTACAGAACTAGGTCTGAAATTATTAAAAGAGTCAGATGGACCACTTTTTGGGAGGGGATGTACAAGAGCTACTTTGAACGAAGCAGGGAAGATACCAGAAGAAAGAGCTAAATTACATATGTGGACAATAGAAGGAATTAGAATGTTACGGAACATTATAATAAGTTTAGCAGGAATACCATCAGCACCTGTTGCACAGTCATTACGTAAATTTAAAATTATAGATACGATTTCAGCTTCATCTACATCAAGTAAAACTAAGGAATTACACTGACAGTTAATTTTATCGGAGGAAGGTTTATAAAAATCATTGATGAATGAAATTTTTTGTGCTAATTGAATATTTACAAAGAATTCGTTAAGAGCATTAATCGTTAACATTGGGCTAGACCTGAAGGGCGTTAAACTTATTGCAGTTGAAGATTTACTATGCAAATCGGCAATTGTTTTAATAACTGCCCACGTTTGTTTAGGATTATTTTTGGCTTTTAAAAATTCATTGTCTTCATAATCTTTCTAAATTTTTCTCAATAAATTGTTACAAAAGTTTCTATAACGTTTATAACTTAGAGATAAAATTTCGTTTTCAGGATTCATTTTACTTTTTTATGCAATTTGTCTCTATGCCGGATACACCTAAGCAAACCTGGGGTTACCCAAGGTTTTAATATAACTTTTTTCTTAGAGATAGTACTTTCCTTCGAGTTTTTAATTATTAAAACACTAGAAAGGTCAATATTATTAATATCGTTAGCTACAGTGCCATAATCCATAACAACACGCTTGGTTTTATTAGAAACTTTTTGATTAGTAAAATTTAAAGATGCAACTACTGCTATATGATCAGTAATTGTAGATTCAAGCTTAAGAACAGTAGGTTTGTCTTTTATTCTAAGAAACACATGATCCAAACAACTGTCATTCCTTGTAGCTGTATCATAAGCTGGGAGCAGACCATGAGAAGCCAATAAGTTAAGATATGTGTCTCGATTACTATCAAAATTATTAGAAGCAATATTAATATTTATATCTCCTACCAATATAATCGTTTGAAGTTTTTTTAGCGATTCTAGAAGTATATTTAAATCATTAAAGAACACATCTAAATTTTTGAAAGAAGGAGAACGATACATTGTTATAATTGCAATGTTATTGTCTTGACAAAGTAGGCAGTTGGCTTCCGAAAATACCGGCTTGGACACTAAAAAATTGAGATGATTTTTTATGTACACTACTACACCATCATTTTGATTTCTGTTATTTTCGGTACAATAGTATGTGTAGTCAAATAGTGAATGAACTATGTGTACCTTATTTAACCAACATTCGGATAATGTAATAGTGTCATAGCTAAGATTTGTAGTTTCTAATATAGCCAATAAACTATCAAGATTTTTAGTAATACTTCGTATATTTTGGCGTACGATATTTAACTTAGTATTATTCGGCTGTATATATTTAAGGCATTTTTCTGGTAAACATGTAAAGGTATTAGCAATAGTTAAAGCATCAATATCGGCCGTGAGGATATCATGTGTAGCCATTTATATTCAGGTTATAATCTTCTGTTAATAATACTTCATTATTTTTAAACTTCATATGTTTAAAGAACTGTCAATACTTTTTGTGTAAAACGTATTTAGGCAGTTTAATATGATTAACTAATTTTATTTAAAGGCGATCGTTATGCAAGCGGCCCTAAAAGTATGGCATGTGGCAATTTATACATGTTTACCAAAAAAAATTCAAATTCCGTATTTTTTTTGCAGAAACTACTGCACACGTTCCAAATAAAAATTTCTTCAATATCAAATTATAATAAATATTTCGTTTCTCGATATATTTTCTGCATAAATATTAAAAAATTACGTATATCTACCTCTTAATTATTATGCCTCAGAACGATAGGTACACACATTCTGTTAATATTGAATAAATCTATTCTAACATTCATTTATATTATGCCCAATTAATTCATTTAATGTTAGTATCATTTACATGTTTATAAAATTTCAATTACATTTATATATTTTCACTACTTTAATCAATGAACTTTAGTGCCAATTGATTTGGTGCACCGAATACTAACATGTGTACATATTTATTAAAAAAACCCCTACACACGGGTGAATCTGCGAGTAAGTAAGTAAATAATGCTGTGTGTATTGTAATCACTATAAACATATCTATGACTTTTGGTTATTTTAAGTCAACAATGAAACAATGTTTTACTGGAGGTTAAGATTGTAAAACTCTTGATGTACGTAGGGACATTTGGGGTGTATTGGCCGAGGATCGCTCCGGGAGAGGTATAAACATAATGACACCATTCTGAAGCACTTCAGATTTGACTTAACCATATCAACTAGCCTTCCACACGATAGCTAAAATTTACAATCTCTACTTTCCTTAACGTTTTGTTATTTTTATATATCTTAAAGATACATAATCATTATAGTACCTAGTAATAAGATACAGCATATCTGATAATGTTACTACGACACTGAAATACAGCATTTATGCCTAGTTTATATGATTTACGTTATTTTACCTTACCATTGGTACAAAATTGACATACATCTACAATTATTGTATTATTCGTAATAGACATGCTCATTAATGTAAAATACGCACGCATAAGTCGATTGATTTGACCCTGTCTACAATAATTATTATTCTAAGGAATAAAATTTCACAGTATTTCTACTCGAACGTGGTGAACACCAACCAGCATTATTATAATTATGTAGGTATTTCTTTATTGTTATTAAACATTTCGACCAGATAAAACAATCCAGCTTCATATGATGCTTAAAAAATATTTTCAACTAATATTGATTTCAACAATACTAATAATATTCGTGGAGTAGATTTTGCTATATGAGATATTTTCGATTGACTTGTTTTTTTTAATGATTTCGTAGCCAAGTAACGAAAGTAGATGTTAGCGACATCGAGACGTTGCATAATATATTAATAAATATATATATGAAAACAACAGAAGTAATAAAATAAATATCTAGCAACTGTACTCAATAATTTTATATCAACATATTTGCGTATATTATACAAATATATGGCATAACGATGGGCCCAACTTGGCCCGGTCCAACCTCCCCATTATAGCCACCTCATGCCTCGCAGCTATCAAATTACTATATAAAAGGTCTTTATATCATCTCAAATATACACAGTAAAAACAACAACACACAAATAATAAATACATTAAGAGTGACATAAATTCATTACTTACACAGTTTACTGAAGAACCTTGCACCTGGCGGTTGGTAGAACAATCGTGCCCGCCTCAATTCACCGGCAGGTTTTATACTAAAAGTAGGTACCATCAATTATACTAGCATATGTGCGAAGTTTAAAATTTCCAGTAACTTGCTAATAGATAATGTTATACATATCAATAAGAGTATTTAGTAAAAAAGTAAAACGTAGATTAAAAGATATCTTGGACAGTAACAAGCAAGGAATACTTGCTTGCTATTCCTGTAATAAAGAACAAGACAAAGTTATAGGTCTTTATTCTTCTTAATACGGGATAGCTAATATAAATCTCTGTTATTCACTACAACAGACCTAAATATCTGCCTTAAAATAGTTATCGTTTTGTAATACCTAACACAGGGTACGTCTGTAACATCGACGGAACTCCTTAATTTGCTGAGACTACCAGCATTTAACCAATTTTTATCGAATAATATTACATTCAGGTAAATTAATTATGAAACCAGACTAACCTTGTTTTTTATAGACGGAATGTAATAATAATTTTATTCAAGGTATTCTGAGGCTGTAAAACCATTTTTAAACACAAACAATTTCTGCTACCCACTACAAATGAAGGTACATTCGTCCTTCATCCTTTGAATTTTGAAATAAATTAATTCATTTTCATTTTTCATTGAATAGAAAACATAGTACGTAACTGTCTATGTAACAGTAACTTTGTTTAGATGTCCCTATCCCACTTATTTCATCCCTTTATCCTTTTTAAATTCTTTTCTTAAGTTTTCGCGACTAGTATATAGGTATATAATTATATATATAATAAAACTACGTTTTAACGCTTTTAAGCGCGGTAATTTATTTGATTTTTATTATTCTAACTAAATAATTAAAATGAACAAGTTGGCGGTAGGCTAAATAAAACTTTAACAATACTCATTGACAATTAACATATTTGACTTCCGTGATCACTGCTACTGAAAAGTTAGCCAAATCGGTCCAATAGTCTTTCCATAAAAGGATAACAAACAGAGAGACAAATATACTTTAAAAAAGTATCCTATGTTCATCCTTGGCATCGAAAATATATATGGGTATATACTGACTTTCAGCAAAATCGGTCCAGTAGTTTCCCGTGAAAACGGAACAGACAGACAGAGTTACTTTCGCATGTATAATAATAATAGGGATTAATAAGGATGGTGATTGGAAATTCAAACTAAAAATATATTTTTAACATTTTGTTCTATTTGCTTTATAGATAGATGAAATATGGTTCCTGACCCAGAGAAACGTCAAGTGAGCTTTCCTCAGTTAAAGTATCCAATTCTTCGAGACTTAGAGCCCAAATTTGCACATAATTGGATCCTTGGAAAGCAACAACAAGATGGTGCTGAAGGACTTTGGAGAATACACAATGATTTATACGACTTCACAAGCTTCATTATAGCACATCCAGGCGGGTCGCAATGGCTGGAAATTACGAAGGCATGTTTAATTCCAAAAGAATTATGTAGTACATTCTACTTCTTTTTCCTAATGTTAAGTTTCTATGAGTATGCAATTTTTATAACAATATTTATACTTCATACAATTTTCACGAGGCAAAACCTGGAGACACACACTATCACAGCCAAATGTAGATGGATTTTTTGAGTGACATCAATCAACTCTCTTATGACAACTCGAAAAATCACATACCATAAATCAATTGTGACTTACCATACAAATAAACGATTCTCTACAGCTACTATTATTTTAAAATGCAAATTTGTACATACTTTGAAAACAATTCCGTCCAGGAAACTTACTAATTAAGTTTTTTTATTGCATGACTTCAGCAGACAGGCAGACCACCTGATGGAAAGCGGTTATTATCGCCTATGGACATTTGCAACATCAAAGGTGCTACAAATGCGCTGCTGCTCTCATAAGAGAGACTGGAACCAGGCCGCTAATGCCGGATAACAAGTCAAAGTTGTTATGGCGGCATACTCTAGACCAGGCGTGGTAGCTATCCAAACGGGCAAATACCCTACCACCTCGCTGTGGGTTGTTTTGTCGCCTCTTATGACAATCTGCCGGTCCGCAGGTAATTGTAATATTTCTCCGTTCCTGCACGGATAAGTAAGATAAGTTTCCGAAAAACTTTTGAGACAGTAAATGTCTTAAATCGTTCTGCATAAATATTCAAAAGATATCAAGGAATTAAATAAATTATTTCGTCACAACAGAAATAAAAGATCACTTGTGTATTATATAGCTACAATTAAAATATACAGCGCTTTGTTAAAACGGACACAATGTATTATTTAAAGAGTATCAAAACTTCGTTTTTATCTCATAAAACTAAAAGAAGGTTAATTAAAATCAGGCTGTGCAAATAAAAACTAAGTAACCTGCGATTGTTTAATTTTTTAATGCCCGTATAAGGTAACATCAATACAAATCGTTAAACTTTTGAATTAAAATATTTATTGAGTCCTTTAAAAATTGTACCCGTTTATAACATAACTACTGAATGGATATTCTTTGAAATCAATTTTCCGGGAAATTATTTTTAAAACTCTATAAGCATGTTTATAAGCTTTCTTTTCAGTATTTTTCGTCTTATAATATAAGAGTTAGAGTGACACTAGTAACGCTATTTTTAGGACTTTGGGAGCCTAATATCTTGCCATCTATAAACATTATGTAAAAAGGCTCTACTTGGAGTTTACGGTATTTTTTAGTTGAGAGAATTTAAATAAAAAAAATCTATAAACTTTATAGAAAAGGCATTAAGAAATTTCATTATCTTATATTAATATATAAAGCTGAAGAGTTTGTTTGTTTGAACACGCTAATCTCAGAAATTACTGGTCTGATTTGAAAAATTCTTTCATATTTAAATAGCCCATTTATTGAGGAAGGCTATAGGCTATATATCACCACGCTAAGACCAATAGAAGCGGAGCACCAATGTAGAATGTTTCAAAATCGGGGGGTCTTGAAAACAAATTCCACGCGAACGACGTCGCGGACACAGCTAGTGTTTTTATAAAATCAGATTAACAATATCCCTTCCATACAACTATGTACAATAAAAAGTTTTAAGGAAATCTATATCTAATATTAGACATCGATTAACTAATAAAAGATTTTAAATTCACTAATGTCTGCAATTTAATTTAAAATTTCAGGGCACGGACGTAACAGAGCAGTTTGAAACGCATCACCTGAAAGGCGTAGCTGAATCAATTCTGCCCAACTATTTCGTCAAGAAAGCTTCCTCACCTAGAAATCATCCGTTCACATTCAAAGAAGATGGATTTTACAAAACATTAAAAGTTAAGGTTATGGCAAAATTGCCAGAAGTACCGACTGATTTGAGAAGAAAGACTGATATGATTACGGACTCATTGCTGGCAGCTTTCTTAGTACTAAGCCCGATATGCTGCTGGGCTTTCAGAGTAAATTATATCGTTGGATTTGGCTTATCGATTGTCAATGGATATGTACTAAGTCATTTAGTCACCTCTGCGCATAATTATTTCCATCGAACGGACAGCTGGCGAATGTATTTATTTAATTTGAGTGGACTGTCGTATGCGTAAGTATCTGTATTTAGGAAAACAATACTTCTGGGATTCTTACGCTTGTGCTGATATACATATACTTTATCACATAATAAAATATTATATGTACTTGTATATCAGCACATGCATAAAAATTACAATGTTGGTTTTAGGTTACGCTTTTTCTGTAGGAGTAGTATATGCGTGGGTACTTCCCAATATTGATTGATATAAATGACAGATGAAATTAGGCACGTTATCAGTTCATATAGCACCATCAAGGGCAAAAGTAAATAATGGATCACTGACAAGGCAACCTAAGGATAGAACAGCACATAGTAATGATGATATTGTAAGGATAAACGGCGTATCCAACATTAGGATTGGATATTTTACTTACTGATATTATAAAGAACTAACAGCAAGCTTATATTAATCTGATGGTTTGCGGTGTGACAGAGGATTTGTCAGAATAGAGGAGTATGGAAGGAAAGTCATATTAAGCTGACAAGGAGAGAGAGCAATTTTAAACTGATATAATTCAAATACGATTTGGAAGAAGTTATTGTGTCTATAGCGGTTATACTTTGACTTTTGAAACCCTATCATAAATCGATAGAGTGTGTACAATATGGGTGTTTTAAGTTATATACAAAAATTTATAAGGATAATCCAAGTACCTTGAGATCGTAGTTACTCGATTACGATCTCAAAATAGGTTTACACGTACTTCTTTCTCTAGGGCCCTACTCTAAAACGTTAAATAAATAAAATTAAATGATTACTTAGCCATTTTAGCAAAATAGGAACGGAGGAAGTATACAGTGTCCTGCGGCCGGGCAACCGATCGTAAGAGGTGACAAAACAACCCCCGGCCCGATAGTAGGATATTTCCCTGTCTGAATGGTTACCACCCTTTATCTAGAGTGTGCCACCAGAACAACCTTGAGTTGTATTCCGACATTGATGCCAGATTCCAGTCTCCCTTTAGAGACACACATCCACAGGCGATTGTAACCACTTTCCATCAGGTGGGCCGTCTGCTTGTCTGCTGAACTCATCCAAAAAAAAACGGCACCGTTATAAAATTCTCATGTCCATCCATCTTTATTTTTGCCTTTATATCTTAGTAATTTATCTCGAAAATAGAAATATATCTGAAGATCGGAGAGATGGTCAAAGAACGTTCCTGCTATCAATCCAAATTCAACAGAAAGCCACCGTGTTTCTATTTTGACTCGGGTATTGGAAGAATACTGTTATACGATGGTTCATTCGGTATATATGCGTAAGCATTTATTTCCACTTCGATAAAAAAGACCCTAATTTTTTATATTATATGCACAGGATAACAAGAATAGAACATACTTCCTTAATTATCCCAAGCCCAATGAAGTTAAAGTTTTATCACTGCCTTATGTAAAAATACTTTTACACGTGGAGCTAACCTGGAAGAGGGAGCTATGAGCGATAAGGCCACCTATTGACCAACTGCAAATCTATCTATCTATATATAATCTAACTTTAATATAAACAATAAAGAGATTTTCATCACTTATATTAATATGGAAAAACAGTTTCCATTATTGTGGCTTGATTGGTTCATTTTCATATTTCAGTGACTGGCGAATAAGTCATGCGATGTCACATCACTTGCACACAAATACAGCACAAGACATAGAACTCAGTATGATAGAACCCTTTCTTTATTACATCCCATATAAGAATAAAACTTTATGGGCACAATTAGCGGCTTTTTATTGGCCTATTATTTTCATGTTTAGCAACCTGGTATTAATGGCAATTAAGTAAGTATACGTTTATTTATTTATTTTCCTTAAAGTTACAAAAAACTATATATAAACATATCTACACTAAAAACTAATAATAAAATAAATATTTATTCACACATTGAAAGTAAATAAAAACTAGGCACAATTAGCATGCAACGCAATTGGTTTTATTTATTAAAGTACTAGAGTTTACCCCGCGGCTGCGCCGCGGGTCAACCTCTAGTGCGTGTCTCTTGTTTAAAAAGCAAGTGGTACAGGTTACATTGTATTAAATTTGTATGTATTTGCCCCCGAAAGATTCACTTCATTTTATATCGCAAACTATACCACCCCTGGCTATATGTAAACTACATAAATGACAAAACTTGACAAAATAGATAACATGGTCCAAGTGGACCAAGTGGACCAAGTGGACCCAGTGGACCCAGTGGACCCAGTGGACCCAGTGGACCCAGTGGACCAACTGGACCCAGTGGATCCAGTGGACAAAGTAGACCCAACTGGCCTAGTGGACCCAGTGGACCCAGTGGACCCAGTTGACAAAGTAGACCCAGTGGTCTAAGTGGACCCGGTGGACCCGGTGGACCCGGTGGACCCGGTGGACCCGGTGGACCCGGTGGACCCGGTGGACCCGGTGGACCCGGTGGACCCGGTGGACCCGGTGGACCCGGTGGACCCGGTGGACCCGGTGGACCCGGTGGACCCGGTGGACCCGGTGGACCCGGTGGACCCGGTGGACCCGGTGGACCCGGTGGACCCGGTGGACCCGGTGGACCCGGTGGACCCGGTGGACCCGGTGGACCCGGTGGACCCGGTGGACCCGGTGGACCCGGTGGACCCGGTGGACCCGGTGGACCCGGTGGACCCGGTGGACCCGGTGGACCCGGTGGACCCGGTGGACCCGGTGGACCCGGTGGACCCGGTGGACCCGGTGGACCCGGTGGACCCGGTGGACCCGGTGGACCCGGTGGACCCGGTGGACCCGGTGGACCCGGTGGACCCGGTGGACCCGGTGGACCCGGTGGACCCGGTGGACCCGGTGGACCCGGTGGACCCGGTGGACCCGGTGGACCCGGTGGACCCGGTGGACCCGGTGGACCCGGTGGACCCGGTGGACCCGGTGGACCCGGTGGACCCGGTGGACCCGGTGGACCCGGTGGACCCGGTGGACCCGGTGGACCCGGTGGACCCGGTGGACCCGGTGGACCCGGTGGACCCGGTGGACCCGGTGGACCCGGTGGACCCGGTGGACCCGGTGGACCCGGTGGACCCGGTGGACCCGGTGGACCCGGTGGACCCGGTGGACCCGGTGGACCCGGTGGACCCGGTGGACCCGGTGGACCCGGTGGACCCGATGGACCCGGTGGACCCGGTGGACCCGGTGGACCCGGTGGACCCGGTGGACCCGGTGGACCCGATGGACCCGGTGGACCCGGTGGACCCGGTGGACCCGGTGGACCCGGTGGACCCGGTGGACCCGGTGGACCCGGTGGACCCGGTGGACCCGGTGGACCCGGTGGACCCGGTGGACCCGGTGGACCCGGTGGACCCGGTGGACCCGGTGGACCCGGTGGACCCGGTGGACCCGGTGGACCGAGTGGACGAAATGGACAAAATCACAAAACCTGTCCTACTTTCCGGGATAAACTTTACATAAATCTATCCCAAAATGTATCCCATTATCCGGGATAAAAAGTATTCCTTTGGCACTCTCGGTATTCAAATTATATATGTACCGAGTTTCAGCCAAATCGGTCCAATAGTCTTTCCATAAAAGGATAACAAACAAAAAGACAAATATATTTTTATCCCGGAAACTATCCCATTTTTCGGGATAAAAAATATCCTATGTTCATTCTCGGCATCGAAAATATATATATATTGAGTTTCAGCCAAATCGGTCCAGTAGTTTTTCCGTGAAAACGGAACAGACAGACAGACAGACAGACAGACAGAGTTACTTTCACATTTATAATATTAATAGGGATATAACAATGTTTTTTTAATATTTTGAAGTGTTAAAAATATAAGGAATTGAACAAATTTTTTTTTTATAATTTTTCAGATTGACATCAATCTTTTGTAGTGGAACGAGTTTTCAATGGCATTGTTTAATTCCCTACTCTGTGCCTGTATGGCTGTGGGCTTTAGGAGGACTGTCTATACCCTGGACGCTTGCCTTGTGGTTGGTCACAATACTGTCATGCGGTTTCTTTTTCGTTGTATACGGATTGACTGCTGGTCATCATGCTCATACCAATTTCTTCGAAGGAGATATCCCTAGGTAACAAATCATATAAACATTTCACGTTAAGCGGTTGTGTTATAATCGAATCACAAATTTAAAGAAATAGTCATCAATTTATTTATCGTTTTAGATCTAATAATTCCTAACGAATCTCAAGCGTTAGTTAACTTTCAAGAGACTAATGAATAAAATTGTATAATAAAAAACATGTTCAGAATTTTTTACTAAATATAAACATGGGAAATAATATGAGAATAGATAAATGCCCATTACTAAATAACAATGTGGAAAGAATGCATGATGAAAGAATGACTAAACAGATATAGAATGCAAAAGTGGATGGATGCAGAAGTCGTGGAAGGCCACGACACACCTTCTATGATCAAATTGATCGTGTACTAGCAGAAGGTGATGTCAGGAACCTTAAGAACAGACGAGCGTGCATGACAAGAGTTATGAATGTCAAAGAAGCAAGTGAGGTGTGTAAGAATAAGCCTAAATGGCGCTCTGTTGTTCGTGCCTACCCCGCAAGGGAACTAGCGTGAAGTTATGTATGTATGTACTAAATAATTGGCGTCACAGTTCGTTCTTATTTTGTTTTTAAAATGAAATTTCTTTAGAATCGTTGTGATTTGAAAATCGATGAAACGAAAAAGTGACACTAAAAAGAGATAAACACGTAAAATTCAACCTTATTTGATTCAAAATAAAACATATTTCTCTTAACCCCTTAGTATTAATTTTCACTTTAAATAAAACTTAAAAGATTTCAAATGAATTTTACATACATACATACATACATAACTTCACGCCAGTTCCCTCGCGGGGTAGGCACGAACAACAGAGTGCCATTTAGGCTTATTCTTACACACCTCACTTGCCTCTTTGACATTCATAACTCTTGTCATAATGAATTTTATCAGTATATATTTAAAGTAGATATTCTTTTATACGTAGATCAACAGATACGTAGCTAATACATATACGTGCGTAACAGTGCATTGAATTTTAAAGTGTAATTTAGATTGATTTTTTTTAAATTATAATATATTGACAAATCATAAAGCTAATAAGATATTAATATTTTTGTTTATTTATAACAATGGTTAAAAACTACAAACAAAATAAGAGATGAATTAATTATACAATTTGATAACACGTTTCTTTTGTCTGCATATTTTACTGGTGAAAAACTTACTTCTAAAATAAACTTTATAATATTCGACTTGAAAATGTTAGTACATTAACTTCTCAATCTCCATTAAAGCTGACTGCCATATTTTTTTAATTTACGAAAAGCCACGTAATCTCTATAGAATAACGTTACTTTTGGTTTAAACAACAAAAGTTTTACAATATTATTTACATAAAAATTATGTTAAATAAACTTTCAAGAAATATTTTCATGGCAATATCAAAATTATGCTGCTCACTGGATATTCAAAGCTTTTGCAGTAACAATTTTTCTATTCATTACGGTAGCGATAATATTTCTCTTTTCATTCCTCAAATATTATAATATAGTACGTAGGTACACAATACAAAAACTATTTTAATAAATAAGGTTTTACAATATACAAATATTTATAGTTAAACTAATTTTTAATTTAACACATTTATTGACATAATTAGACGACCTTCCTGATTAAGTAATCTAAGCCTTTGCTGACTTAGCTCACTGGACGATGGTGGTCCCAAGTTAAATAGATGCCTGAAATGGTTGAAAAAGAACTGTCCTTTATTTGCTATGGATGTCTACGAGAAGCCCAAAAGTTGTTTATTGTGTATTACCTATTTTCAAAGCCGAAATTGCTTAGCTTAGAGTTGTACAATGTGTATGTTATTTTGTACGAGTTCATCAGACAAAAAGACGACCCAGTTGATGGGTAGCGGTTACCATCGGCTATGGACATTTGCAACACCCAAAGGTGCTACAAATGCGCTACTACTCTCTTAAGGGAGACTGGAACCTGGCCACTAATGTCGGAACATAAATCAAGGTTGTTATGGCGGCATACTGTAGACCAGGGGTAGTAGTCATCCAGGCGGGCAAGTATTGGAACTTGGGACTTATTATTCCTGCCTGTGTATAAATAAGATTTAATAAATTGAGATAGAAACGTGATCTTAATTTTTTAATTCAATTTCGATATATTGCAAAGTTCAGAATTTTTTTACTTAGTACGAAACAAGGTCGCTTTGCGCCTCTGTCTATATCTGCTAGCTCCCCCTAAACAACGTAACGAGTTTTTAAATGCTTTTCGCCATCAGTTACATAATTTTTCACTGAAAGTTTATGTATGTAAAAACTTAAATTTTTATATACCTAAATAAAACAGAAAGAAGAAGAAAGAAATCATTTTATTTAGGACCGTTAAACTATTATATAACTAAGCGTTAACAGAAATAGACTTAATAACAAAAGTTTTCCTAAAAGGAGCGACAGTCTCAGCATAATGCTAGTCTGTCGACCAGCCTTGATCTTGCGGTGAGCCCATAAGGTACCGTCACGGCTGACATTTCACCATTATATACCATAATTATAATGGCTATAAAATCTTATACACATATACCTTATACACTATGGTTTAGTTGTTAATAGTACATATATAACATATATTATTTTAATAGCAGTAACTAACAGTAATGTTAATAAATACATAAATGTTTCAATTACGAAAATGTAATAATGAAGAAATATTGCAATAAAATATCATGTGTGTCAAGCTTTAAGGTCGAGCTGTAAATATTGGTGCTCTTTTAAAAATATCTTTTACTTACATCTGAATTCAGTAAGGGATTACAGATTTATAATGGGTAGTGGAATATTATTCCAACACCTTGATATTGCGTAACGAAAAGTCCCTGAAAGCCAGCTGTGTTATGGTGTTCCGAAGCGAGTTTTATTGAATAGAGCTTTTTAAGGTTTGAAGATTGCTACGCCGCGGGGAAAACTATAGTATTAATATAAATATGAGCCCACGCACGAAGTAGCGAAGAACAGCTATATAATAATAATAAAAAATCTAAAATAAAATATCTTTTTTTTTCAGAGATGAAACTATTGACTGGGGTCTACACCAAATGTCGACAGTAGAGGAAAGAATAGACTTTGCAGGCAATCATTTCAAATCTCTCACTAGATTTGGTGATCATGCTCTCCATCACCTTTTCCCAACACTGGACCACGCCGAACTGAAGTATTTCTACCCCGTATTACTAGAACATTGTGAAAAATTCGACGTAGTATTACGTACCAATACATTTTATCGTGCTCTGGTAAGCCAAAGTATGCAATTAGCGAGGAAACAACCTAACGATTTCAGAGTGAAGAAAATTATTACTTCCAACACTAATGGTAACGGTTTCTCTATTAGGAATTAAGTGTCCTTTTGTGATTTTAAAGTAAATGCCAAAATTTAACAATAGGGGTTGTATGGTGCCAAAATCGTGAATTAACGTTAAGAATTTTCGTCTAGCAGTTTGTCTACAAATATGTTTCGAATATATTCTATAACAGCGCAACGGATTTCAATGAAAATTTTAGAATTCATGAAAAAGTTTACTTTTAAGAAGGAAGAAAAAAATTACCAAACTGATTTTCACAATATCATATCAGTAGGTAGGTAGGTACGAGTGTACATTGAAGTATAAATTAATAGTATTGCAGTACAGTATAAAAAATCAGTATCAGCCAAATCGTCATCTGAAGACTTAATATTACCCGTTTTGGTAGCTCTTTGCAAAGGCTCACATTCTTAGGATTCAGGGCTCCAGCCGTCTCAAAAACAAACGGCACATACAAGTAACTCTAAATGAGTATTGCTTGCTTATTTGCGCCGCTTGAGTGTTTGAGTTGTTTCAATTATGACAGTACCCAACATTAAAACTATTTTTACTTTTTAGAATGTTGAGCACTCTCGTCTAAAAGGATGAAATTCCTATTCCCTCCCTATTAATATTATAAATGCGAAAGTAACTCGGTCTGTCTGTTACGCTTTCATGGAAAACTACTGCACCGATTTGGCTGAAACTTACTTTTTGATCCGGGAAAGGGTAGATTGTTGTTCGTGCATACCCCGCAAGGGAACTGGCGTGAAGATATGTAGATTTATAGGATAAGATAGGTAGATTTTGAGATCGACTTGTGTAAAGGTTATCCCAAAAATTAGGATAGGTTTTGTATTTTTGTGAAGTCATTTTCGTCACTTTTGTTAGTTTCGATTTACTTAATACCGAAAATGGACACTATATACTTTTCATTCCGGGAGATGGGATATTTTGCGATATAAAGTGAAGTCAATCTGTGAATCCTGAGACAAATAGCACTAACATAAAAATTTAATACAGTGTACCTTGTATTAATGCTTGCTCTTTAAATAAGAGACGCACTAGGGTTTGACCCGGCGTTGCCGCGGGGAAAATCTAGTTCACTCTAGTAATGCATACTTCATATTTTGTATCATGAAGTCATAATGGATGCATTACAACTAAATAAGAAACTAAAGGAATATTCGAAAAAATATGGTAAATTAAGACAGATTTTATTATTATGTATACATAATTTGTGTCCTTGATATTGTGAAGGTGATTAAATTTATAATAAGAAATACTGATTTAAGAATATCTGGCTGTGGTTACTTAAATAAACAAAAATATATTATTATTATGAGTAGAACTAGATATTATTTTACCTAATTTCCTTCGGGGCATCATCTATAATCAAAACATCCATAAATTACATCACAAATAGGGGGGGGCAACGAAGTGTGATATTGCGTGATAAGAGGCGGGAGATGTCCTAAAATTCATAACATGACATTTCAGAAACTAATATCTATAATATATACGTGAAGCAAAAACTTTGTATCCCTTTTTAAGAAAATCGCGGACGGAGGAATATGACATTTCGCACATTTCGCACACTTATATATAGAGAAGAAGCGATGAATGCTAATATTTTTTTTAACATTATGCATAAAAAGACATTAAATCAATAAAAAAAAACATTACACACACGCATATATACTCTTATGTTTACTCTATGTTTATGTTTACAAGGATGGGGAAGCGGGCAAAAATCATGAAATTCGTGTGACGTAATTTGTGGATGGCCCCTTCCTTTTAGTATATGTCGAGCATGATTTTCGAAAATCACATACCATAGAACTTTAGGAAACCATCGGCATGGGGGAAAACAAGTAAGCATGCTTACTTGCTCGGATATCTATTACCCGCTTAAGATGCGCTAGTAAAACTTTCTTGAGTAAATGAGGATGAAATTCCAGCCAACGGCGAACGGGCCAATACCTTTAACATATAGCCTAGCACGATTGAAATCTTTAACAAGGTATAGAATTGAAATCCCATACGAAATTAATTTCCTAGTGCACACATTTCTGTAGAGAGAGTTTTATACGTTACAAGAGATTTTGCGGAAAACAGATCTCACTTAAATATTTGTAGTGCTCTCACGGCCTAATAGTAATCTAAATTTATTTGGTTCTATTTTACTCATTTGTAGTGGTAAATGCTTAATGCTTAAATTTTCTCTTACCTAATCACAGACAGCAATCTTTGCTGGGCAACAATTAATAGTTATCCTCAAAGCGGTTCATTACGTTAATAATTGTTCTCAACCCAAGTCAGTCTGAATAAGACTACTCCATTTGAAGTCACTCTCAGCTAATTTAGATACTGAATTTTGAATATTTACGTAATAGATTATGCTTACTATTAATTAAAGGGATTCTCTAACATAAATCGAAATTCAAAAGCGTTAAATAATTTAATTGTAAATCGTAGCTTTTCGAATTCTAAATTTTACATAGACTTATTTAATAATTATAGGTTTTCGCAACTGTTAGTACTAATTCAAATTATATTTTAATTTTTATATTAAGTGTAAATTTTTATTTTAATCTGACGTTTCAACTATTTTTTCTTTTACTTTTGTTGCTGGAGTACAGCAGACAGGTTGATGGCCCAACTGTGATGGAAAGTGGTTACCGTCGCCTATGAACATTTGCAACACTAAAGGTGCTACCAATGTACTGCCGGACTTGTAGGTGGGACTGAAACCTGGCCACTAATGCCGGAAAACAAGTCAATGTTGTTATGGCGGCATGCTTTAGATCAGAGCTGGTAGCCATCCAGACGGGCAAATACCCTATCACATGGCTGTGGATTGTTTTGTCGTCTCTTGCGACAGGCCGCCCGGCCTCAAGAATTAGTATTCTTTCTCCGTTCTTGCACGGATAATAACTATTTTTTCAAATACAAATAGATTATGTTAAAGTGTAAGTGTCTTCGTGTAAATGATGTTTTCTTCGCTTTCAGCATGCGGGTTATTATCATAATATGCAGGTTAAACCATGCAAATTATCTAGGTGATGTGTACTCTCTACCAAGTTTTGGACAGAAATCACTTAACATAATATTTCTGCTCTAAAAAGTGTATTAATTGTCTCGAACAATTTTGTTATACAATTATTACTGTCTAACATGTAAAGAGCTTACGTTTTAGGACCAATTTCTTATTATCTCGCACGTAGCGGATAAAACAGAACCCAATGAACCGACAAACTTGTTGTGGAACATCCATCTAATTTGTTACTGTTAGGGAAATAAATAGGGTACAATGCTTTCCTTTTAGAGTTTGTGATGCGAAGACCCAGGAATGGAACTTCTAAAAGTCTGTCTACAACACAAATTATTATTAAAAGTTAAATTAAATACACTTGGGTTTTTAACGCTTATTTATCGGCTTACGTAAACTTCAGAACTGTGTGTGCAATTTCCGTAATAAAACAATATCCTGTGACGATTATGATAACCGTTATCTACAGTAATATCTGTAATCCCGAAAATTCTACAGGAATTTTCCTGGGAGAGGTTTAAAGTGCCACACACACATACACACAGGTAAAAACAAATGATTGCGTTGCGAAATTTTCACTGATCGATACAATTTTTAGTAAAATAATTTTAGTTGTGTATGCCTTTGGCCCGAGCCCAGCACTGGGACAGTTATGGGCTATTATTATTTATTATTATTATGCCTTTAGTAACGTTATTTATCCCGAGTTTTTACTGGAATTTCTTGATATTTTCATACTAAAAAATCTATTACTCTATTGAAAATATCCTTTGATTTTATATTTCGAAAAATAACTGTAATCTTTGTTACCTGTCCAACGTGGACAAAGTCACCGGCAAATGCTAGTGAATAATAAAAAGCTAAATTTATGATAAGCAATTAATTTCTAAGGCCTTGATGAACCACTAGCCAAACATCTAAACAAGCTCAATTTATTATTTATATAAATAGATATAAAATAATACATAAAGTTACATATATACATGCCTATCCAATCCTGTTAGTGAGAAGAAATTTCTGATTATTTTGTTGGGATAAAAGATGGTTAATTACATCGAGTACTAATTAGTAAAATAGAGTGTTTCGTATCTACTATCTACTACTATCTATTGAACGATCTTCTGATTCATGACCAGTGAAATAAAATTTTACTTCTAAAATATAAATAACTAATTGTTTCAGTATAGTAAGTAAAGATATTCAGGGAAAGATTAGGTAGGAATTTACACCCGTAAAAATAGCAGGCCGCAAATTCGGCAGTGAAGGGTCAAGGCTTACGCCGTTAATTGAATATTCATGTTGAATGTTGGTAAAAAGAAAAACTTAGAACAATAATTCTGAGAAAAGCCAAATGTAAGAAAGAGAGCAACAAAACTGTATGAAGTAGAAGTAATATTCTAGAGGTAGCTTTTCTAAATTAATTCGTACTCACGTTCGCCACTCATATATTTCCTTATTTTAGCCAGCAAATTCTAATATCAACAACTTCATCTTAGTAAAATAACTGAAGGAGCAAAGCAACCAAACAAAATAACGAAATCTTCGAGCGTCTTTAAATTAAGTCCCCGGAGGCACGCCGCTCGCCGCTCCGTTGCAGCGTAATTTCAGTCACCTAATTTAAGTCGTACTCACTTATTTCGTTGAAATTATTGCAGTTCGCCAACTAGGTTTATTTGTTGAAAGTTTATTGTATTTAATCAAGATTGCAACTAATTTAAGTCTTCTTTCGAGATGTCTGCTAAGTAAAAAATATTTTGTTCTTGATGATTTTTTAGATTTATTCCATTCTTTAATACTTTATCTTCACATGAATACCTACTTATTTTAGCTCCTATTCTGATTATAGCCTAGCTTTACTAATACTATGAGCCACGTATAATCACTAAAAGTATGTAATTCTGTAGAAGTTACCCAAGAACAGGATTTTCAGATTGAAATTTGCCAATTGCCTTAATTTCATGAACTGATTGTGCCCGAAGTAACATAATTTTATCCGTGCAGGAACGGAGAAAGAATACAATTTCCTGCGACCTGGCGGCCTGTCGTAAGAGGCGACTAAACAACCCACAGCCAGGTGGTAGGGTATTTGCTCGACTGGATGGCGACCACCCCTGGTCTAGCGTATGCCGCCATAACAACCTTGTGTTGTGTTCTGGCTTTAGTGACCAGGTTCCAGTCTCCCTTAAGAGAGCAGCAACGCATTTGTAGCACCTTTGGTGTTGCAAATGTCCATAGGTGATGGTAACCGCTTTCCATCAAGTGGGCCATCTGCCTGTCTGCTGAACTCCTGCAATAAAAATAAAAAAAAAACATAACATTCAGACCATCGTCATAATTAAATGCACTGTAGTACTTACTTCAATTTTTAAATCCGAGAGACAACATTATAATATACTTAACCCATTTTTTTTTACTCCAAACAAACCTTTTTGGGGCCTAATCACCAAAATGTAGACCCTGCTTAAGAGGGTGCCCACCACCATGTGAATTCATATTCAGTTCTAAACTATACACAGAAGCATTTGCCTAAGCGGTGTCTACTAGAAATTCAGCAGCCCATTGAGAGACAAATACCATAACCGCTGAACCATCAAGCTTTTAACTAATTAAATATTACGTATTTAAAATAAACGTCAGCTCTCCATTTTTATGGGAATGGATAGTATACCCGACATGCTTATCCAAGCCGGACTGTCGTGTTTCACTCGTTGATTATCTCTTAAACTTGGTAATTGTAACAATATGCACTTTGGATGAGAAAACTGGTCAGAGAACTAGCCAGGATTCGAACCCACATCATTTGAGACACGAGTGCGTTAGTTTTTAAGCTACCATATTTAATAATAACTATACGTACCTACTACCATGTATATATGTACAAAGCATATCCTAAAAAAATAATATAAATTAAATTTCTACCAAATACAACCTTGGATCACCCAAAAAATGTACAAAGAAATTATTATATGACCAACAAAATAAGTAATTTACATTTAATAAAAATATTATTAGGGATGTGTTAGATTATATCTAGTTAGAATATTTTCTGCCTATTCAGAATTTGAAATAAATGTGCAAAATTAACTTGGGCGTCTCCGAAATAGTGAAATATATTTCTAAATTACTTTTTAGATTAATTTAAATGAAATTGCTTTGATCAAAAACTTACGACAATATCTTAAATATAATGAAAATGTCTTGTGTTATTTCTTTTCAGAAATATTATAATTATTTACAAATAAATGTCCTACTAAGTCCCAAACTCTCAGAGGGAAGTTAGACAAAGGAAGCCGAGTGTTTTTCGAGAACTTAGTACTAAATCATGGGGGTGTAGTGGTCTTGATCTTACGTTGCAGTTACTAATTGACTCGCAGCTCAGCTAACCACAATCTCTACATTAGTGGCTCCTCGTAGCTGTTGTGTGCGCAGCGACCACACCCCGATAACACGTCATTGCGTGGGATAAACCTAATGGAGGCGGCTGTGATCACCTCTCTGGTCACAACTAATTTATGGGAGGTCCCCCTGAAGTACATGAAGTCTGTTACGGCGCGGAAAGCGGACACAGTCGATAGACAAACGCTATCGGTGACCGCGGCGATGCAGCGTGATGTGATGTGCTTATAAGGGCATCAGCTAAGATCCTGTTAGTAGCTGGTCGCCATATTATTGCATCTTTCTACCTACCGGTCGTATCGGGCAATCGGGCTCTCGGACTCTGATAAATGGACGAGAGAGTGGGTTTGTACCAGCGCAACTGTTTACTCACTTAAATCTATTCACGCGCAGATGAACCTTGACATAACGACTTGACAAGGTTCACCGTTGACGCATACTTCAAGGAGGACTATATAGTAAATACTGAAATTAGCACGGATAAAGGTAACATAGTTTCCAGTACTATTAACCACATACCTACTACGTGAATACTATTTACGCTTAAGCATACAGGTTTAAAATAATTCTTCACTTCAACGCTTTTGTTCACGCGGCTCCGTCTATATTTTTAATCATCTGATATATAATTTATAAAAAAAAAACTTCAGTTCTAATATATACAACTATCGAAGTAAATAAAGCTAGTAGATAACGCTATTTTAGTCAGCGCCTCTAGTCAAAACCCACGCAATAAACAGCTGCGTTTACTTTGCTAGAACTTAATGTTCAGTTAACACTTTTGGACACATTTCAACTTTTGCCCGAACACTAAAACCCTTTTACATAAACAGTATAAAGGAATCTTTGTCACATGTAAAGTTAAAGCATTATCAAGAGATATACGAGGCTGTGTGACCTATTACTATGTCACGTAACGTAATTTTCATTAAAAGGTGAGTACGTACTTCATAAACCTGACTAATGACTTGAGTAAGGTGTGCAAAAGTAGGTATGTACATATTTTCGACAATGTAAAATATTTTTGAAGTGAAACTTCTTTAGAAACAAATTCAATAGACATTAGTGAATGCATCCAGCATTCACTTTTGTCCACTGCATTCGTTTTATACTTTCATACGTTTGTAAATTAATAAATAGTAATAAAAAAAATATTAAGATAAACAATAAAATAAATTGAATTAGTTTACTAGTTAATAAATGTAATAATCCCTATTAATATTATAAATGCGAAAATAACTCTGTCTGTCTGTCTGTCTGTTCCGTTTTCACGGAAAAACTACTGGAGCGATTTAGCTGAAACTCAGTATATACATATTTTCGATGCCGAGGATGAACATAGGATACTTTTTATCCCGAAAAAGGGGATAATTTCCGGGATAAAAATATATTTGTCTGATTGTTTGTTATGCTTTTACGGAAAAACTACTGGACCGAATTGGCTGAAAATCAGTATATATGTAATTTTCATACCGAGGGTGGACAAGGGATATTTTCCATCCCGGATAATGGGATAGGTTTTGGCTGGTTTTGTGAATTTCCATTTTCGTCGTTTTGGTTGTTTGTCAGTTTTGCTCTTTTTCTCCTTTTTGATCTTTTTATCCTTTTTGCTCTTTTTGTTCTTTTTTTGCTTTTTTGACCTTTTTGCTCTTTCTGTCCTTTTTGATCTTTTTGTCCTTTTTGTCCATTTGGCTCTCTTGGTCTTTTTGTTCTTTTTGTCCTTTTTGATCTTTTTGTCCATTTTGCTCTTTTGCTCTTTTTGCTCTGTTTGCTCTTTTTGCTCTGTTTTCTCTTTTTGCTCTTTTTGCTCTTTTTGAACTTTTTGTCCTTTTTGTCCATTTTGCTCTTTTTCTGTTTTTGTTCTTTTGCACTTTTTGTCCTTTTTGTTCATTTTGCTCTTTTTGTCCATTTTGCTCTTTTTGCTCTTTTTCTATTTTGCTCTTTTTTGTCCATTTTGCTCTTTTGCTGTTTTTGCTCCTTTTGCTCTTTTTGTCCCTTTTGTCCTTTTTGTCCATTTGGCTCTTTTGCTCTTCTTTTGTCCATTTTTCTCTTTTTTGTCCATTTTGCTCTTTTGCTTTTCTTTTGTCTATTTTGCTCTTTTATCTTTTTTGTCCATTTTGCTCTCTTTTTGTCCATTTTGATCTTTTTGTCCTTTTTGACAATTTCGCTCTTTTTGCTCTTTTTGCCCTTTTTGTCCATTTTGATATTTGTTCTCCTTTGCTCCTTTTGCTCTTTTTGTCCTTTTAGCTCTTTTTGTTCTTTTTGATTTTTTGCTGTTTTTGTCCTTGTTTCGATTTTTGTAGTTTTCATTGACGGGGATAGATAAATAAAACTAGGACGGTTTGAAATAGAGAATGAAAGTTTGGATTCGCCAATCATTTCTCAAGTTCATAGATATAAACATTCATCGTCTATAAAATGCGATAATAACTCGATATATCTTTCTGTTAAGTTTTTGGAAAACGCTGGGAATACTGGATCGTTTTTATTGTAATTTTGTTTAAATGTAGTTTTAATGCCGAAAATGGATATATATATTCATGCCAGGAGATCGGGTAGTTTGTGATATAAAATTAAGTGAATTTTTCGGGTGCAAATGACACTAACATAAAAATGTTGTATAATGTAACCTGTATTAACGCCTGCTCTTTAAACAAGAAGCAGGAACTAGAGGTTAACCCGCGGCATAGCCGCGGGGTAAACTCCAGTTATTTATAAAATTTGAAATATTTGTAACGTTCCGTTACAAAGCATCAACGCGAACGCCAGCTGATACCTTATTTACGATTTCTTTTACTATATACTCTTGTATATAACAAAGAATTAACGCTTTAGACCTAGCAGTAGAGTAACATACAAGATAAAATTATACCTGCACGCATCTGTATCGGTAACCTCGGTACAGATACCTACTGATGTGTCCCTGGTTCTCGTCTTTTGTAACTAAGGTATATACGCATCTGGAGGTCATTAGATACCCTTCGTCTCCATCCAATCCATCTAAACGGATTTCTGTTACCACGACCGTTATGTACAGTGAGTATTAGCCCCTTTTTCATAATACAAGCTCAAAAAAAATAGTAAAAAGTGTTGTGTATGTAATGTACTGTACTGTGTCTAATGAATAACAATTCATTATCGCATTATGAATAAAACTTTTGATAACTATTTGTAACGAGCCTATAAACTTCGTATAGACATTATGAATAAGGGGTTTAGGCTCTAATTTTCATGTCAGTTGTGTGCTCGCATGTGACTTTAATTGTCTATTCTACCCTCCTTATCAAACGCAGTACTTGCAAATGGTCGTTTGGAGAAAAATGTTGTAAACATATTTTTAGATATCTAAACAACATGTATATGTTTTGGAACTTTTTAGTGTATCTAAAAAATAATTTTAGAAAAATCAAACTTCATGTAAATAATAGCGCCTTGGGATATCATTTCTGCACAAAATTAAAATCCAAAAATGTCGATTATTGCAAGTGCAATTAGTAGGGCAGTATTTCAGACAGAAATTAATGTTTACCCTACCGATAGGTCCAACAACCACCACCATAATTGTAAGTTATGACATGAACGTCGGTCCTTTTCTCATCGCGTCTCCATTCAAGCATTATTCGAGTCCCTTCAAAGCTCTGAATATTTTATTTTTTTAGATGCGTTCGCTCCAATTTATTGATGGCTGATAATTCGTATTGCTGTAGATTAACTCGGTCACTTTTCATGTGCCTTTCCAGATTTTTAAATCGTAAGCGCTTCTCACCGTGTTTCCATATCCATTGCAATTCTACCGATTAAACGACGTGTTCACATATTCTGAGGGCCTAAAGAGGTCGTTTTCTCAGATACGTATGATGAATATGACAGGTATCAAAATAAAGTGGAGCTTTATGCTATGCCTTAAAACTACCAGTATATCTAGACACGTGGCAAATTCACCAAGCGATTCTCCAAAGGCGATCGCTTTAGGCCCTCTAGGGTCCGCTATTTCAAAAACATCCTGTCAACATTATCTAGACCAGAGTTTCCCAAAGTGGTCGATATTGACCCTCTGGGGTCGAAATCGGTTTCCCAGGGGTTGCAATAAACGAATAATAATTTTGGGGATCAACGTGGTCTAAAAATCGACCATGTCAATTAGCATAAGTTCTCATTTGAAACTTTCGAGATACTTTTACTTTGCAATTTAAATGTTTTTTCAAAACCTAATTACCTAGTTAAATATTTTTTACGTAATTTGTATTAATAATTATTAATTACTTGATATTTCCTGAATTTTATGTTTATTAAATTTTGAGGAGAAAATGATATCAAGTTTACTCACTAAATTAGTACCTAAATATTTTGTATCAATACTAAAAAAACTAGAGATAGGATTTTTAAAGTAATTTTGCTATGGGGTTTGAGGTATCAGTTCATTTTGAAAAAGGGGATCTCTTGCCCAAAATAGTTTGTGAATCTCTGATCCAGACTGAGAGTTCACACTCATTACCGCTTTGCCGCCTTCTTTTATTCCTTGAGTTCAGCAGACAGGGAGACAGCCCACCTGATGGAAAGCGGTTACCATAGCCTATAGATATTTGTAACACTAAAGGTGCTACCAATGTGCTGCCGCTCTCTAAAGGGACTGGATCCTGGCCACTAATTCCGGAACACAACACAAGGTTGTTATGGCGGTATAGTATAAACCAAGGGTAGTAGCCATCCAGTCGGGTAAATGCCCTACCACTTGGCTGTGGATTGTTTTGTTGCCTGACCGCAGGAAATTGTATTCTTTCTCCGTTCTTGCACGGATAAAACTATTCTTAAGAATAATACAGATTTTAATTTACTTGATGACAAATTACATATTCGTAATAATTATATCTCTCTAAAATAACTAACTATTTCTGGGCTTAAAAAAACTATTCCTTTTACTACATTTTAATAACACCTTCTGGGGAAGACCACGATTAAGTTTAAAATCATATTTGCAGACCGTATCAGCCAACCCATATAAATATTAATAAATTCCTTGAACTAGTGACATCTGGCCCCATTATCCATTCAACATTATTAAAATTTTGAAATACATAGATTTTTTAGGTGGTTGCTGGAGGGCAAATTTTTATATCTATAATATTGGTTGGGGAAAAAGTTTCTTCGCATTTTATATAAAAATTGAAAAGGTTTTTTTATAAAGTTTATTTACATTTGACTAAAGTATGTAGGCACTATTTTGTTGGATAACTTTTTGCCATCTTGTAGGTAGGGACGTGATCCCATTGCTATAAAAATTTTGGGGCTTCTGATCAAAAAACCGCGACAAGTGGTTTTGGCAATCGTCTCGTGGTGTTAACCTGACACTGCCTAAGGAATTCTGCACAGACCGAAACAGGTGAAAATCTGAAGGTGCAAGGTCAGGACTATACGGCGGATGCATTAACATCTCCCAGCCAAACTCTCGTAATTTTTGCTGAGTGGCTAAAGATGTGTGAGGTCTAGCGTTATGATGGTGAAAAACCACACCCCTTCTGTTCATTAATTCCGGCCGCTTTCTCTCAACTTTTTGCTTTAATCTCATTAGTTCTTCGCAGTACAGTTCAGAATCGATGGTCCTGCCTGGCGGTAACAGCTTATAATGAATAATGCCCTTCCAATCCCACCATACATACAGCATCACCTTGTTGCGAGTTAACCCGGGTTTCGCCACAGTCTGAAGCCTGACCGGCCTTTGACCACGATCTTTTTCACACTTTCTTGTCGTACGTGATCCACTTTTCATCACTAGTTATCAGCTTCTTCAAAAATGGTTCGGTTTCATTACGTAGTAATAAAGAATCATAAATGAGTACACGGTTCATTAGGTTTCTTTTAGTGAGCTCATGAGGCACCCAAATATCGAGCTTTTTTGTGTAGCCAGCTTTTTTCAAATGCTCCAAAACCGTTTTGTGGTCAATACCCAGTTCTCCAGCTACATTTTAACTACTAATATGCCGATCTTGTTCCACTTTTTCAATAATGGCATCAATTTTGTCCGTAACAGGGCGACCAGAGCGACGTGCATCTTTGATATCAAAATTTCCGGATTGAAAACGCTTAAACCAAATTTACGCTACTCTCACAGATACTGCATTAGGCCCATAAACTTCACAATTTTTTTTCGCGGCTTGTGTTGCATTTTTACCTTTTTTGTAGTCAAATTTTAAAATGTATCGTGTTTCTTCATTAGATTTTTTTTTTTATTGCAGGAGATCAGCAGACAGACAGACGGCCCACTAGACGGAAAGCGGTTACCATCGCCTATGGGCATTTGCAACACCGAACGTGCTACAAATGCGCTGCTGCTCTCTTAAGGGAGACTGGAACCTGGTCACTAATGCCGGAACATAACTCAAAGTTGTTATGGCGGCATGCTCTAGACCAGGGGTGGTAGCCATCCAGTCGGGCAAATGCCCTACCACCTGGCTGTGAGTTGTTTAGTCGCCTCTTACGACAAAAAAAGATTCACTCATTTTAACAATAAGAAAAACAAATGAGAATCACACATTTTCCTAATATGAATTTGGAATTGTCTTCTTTAAAATTAAAACTTTTTAATGATATCAAAACCAGCCAGATACAAATGGTATAGCCAAAGAGATCTTATTACAAGTTCATAAATACTATATGCGTAAAAACTTTGTCCCCAACCTATTATTATAAAATTCTAAACATGCCGTGTCTCTATATCAAAGCTATTAAAAAAAGATCTGTATCTCGTTTTGTCTGTTTGTTCAGGATTCACGTAAAAACTACTATACCGATTTCGTTGCGGTTTTCGTTGATCGACAGTTTATTCTTAGACTTAAACTCTGCGCTACTTTCTATACCGAGAACCCCGTGGGAATTTTTCTGGGTCTGAGTTAAAATGGCCAGATTAAAAAAAAAAGGATTCCAATGTCATTATTTACTGATTGATAGCAAATTTAATAAGTAATAAAATGAAATTTTTTTTATCCCGGGAATTCCGTGGGAAATTTTTCGAAAAATTAGCTTATTCCGGCACAGTTTTCACTAAAATGATAGCTTACATTATTTTTTAAATGCTGTGGTCGAAGTTCAAGCGTGATCGAAGTCGCGGGCATATTAAGAGACATGAAAAGTAGTTAGAATATATTGTGATAGATGGTCAAGCCTAATATTATATGTAACATTACACTATGAGGTTTGTTTCCATTGGTCGGTAAGACTCGCAAGCGGGATACTGGATATTTCTGTTTACTCCTACCATAAAGCCAATATGTGACATAATTTTACTGCATCACACGTATCGCAGTTTCTATAAAAATTGTCAAATAGTGTGTTTATTGTAAATCATTAAACAGTAATAGTACTTACATGGGTCACTGCACTCCACATTACTTAACACCGACCGATGACTTTCATTAGTCGTCCCCGTATCCTGGGAAAATTACCATATCATCGACTTACAACTTTAGTTAAATGTTATTTCACCTCCCGGGAATTCTCATGTGCTGTATATCGGTCGGATTATCGACCAATGAAATTGAATCCTGGTGGAGTGGTACATTTCACATAATTATGTGCAACCTAATAATATTTTACCATGTTATGTTTGTTTGTTCCGTTTTCACAACTTTGATGAGAATCGATTTTAATTCAATCTGAACTACCTTTTATACCTATGTAAGTATGTACTTCGTAAATGGGTTCTCCGCGTGAGTAAAATTTAAGTAAGCAAAGACACGTGAAAAGCCCCATTTTTCTGCAATTCATTAACCATTTATTACCCAGCTGGTTTTTGTTTTAAATTTTATTCAATTGAGCAACAGGGCAACCTGTTCATAGGAACATTTAGCTTGCGAAATGTTAATGATGCTATTCTATAGATTGCATTGCGTTACGTAAGTAACCTGTAACGGTTCATTACTTTGGCGTCTAATTTGAAATTATGATCGTGGTTTTATTCCCGTGTCGAAATATTAACCTGTTCTTTGTAGTGCGTTTTGTAACTTTTTAGATTATGATGTTATGAAAAGAAAAGTCAAGTTAGTCGCATTTATGTATTTAATATAGTAAGCACTCACATACGATCACACATACTGAAAATTATTAAATAATAAATCTAGTATGTGCTAGTATTACTTGTTCCTTTCTCGCGACTTTGAAAATAAGGTGGTAGTGTGTGCATACTCTTTTGGTAACAGAGATTAATATACAACTTTTTATTCTCAGAGAATGGGATAGTTTCTACAGGATCTCAAGGAATGTGCGAGCTACAGATTGTTATGGAATTTGATACGTCATATTATTATATTACTTTCGATAATAACGATGAAAATAGGATATTGTATAAATAACAAAATTACGCTTAAATGTTTCCTTCGAATAAATGTTTATAGTAAAGAGTACGTGCTTGTATTGAGAAATTAACTAAGAAACCTAACTAGCTCTCTAATTAACGTTCTATAGAGTGTAATACTAACCTAATTAAATGAATAAAGGGAGTAAACTAACAAGACCGATCAAGCTCGTAATCATTTAATTTAGCTTCTAGTAAAACAATGTTAGTACAAATGAAAGATGCTTCTGAATTTATTGGGGTGGATTACTTACTATGAAGACTAAGAAATAAACTAAAATAGATGAAGTGTCGATTATTTCGTTATGGCATTTCATCCAAGAGGCATGCGCTGATTGGTCCGTTTAATATTCACACAATTTCAAGATTTTAGTTTAAAATAAGCTTTCAAAATTATCTTTAGATTTGCAGGTTATTAAGTTCCCATATAAATATTCAGAGAAATAAAACATAGCGCAGTTTCCAACGTTATCGGGGACACGCAGAGAGTGTAAACTATGTTGTTATCATTGGCTATAAAGTCACTTTTTCACATTTATGACTAACATAAAACTAGAACTATGGTCCCAGTTTAGTTATTATTACGATGACATAAAGTCATACACAATATCACAATATGCCAGCAGGTTACTTACTATCGTCAGCCATAAATTTCATTTCTTCTTCTGATGCAATATACTATTTCGATTACTATAGTTTCAGACCACAGTAGAGGCGGCGCCAACGTGTTACCAACTTTTATAATAAGGTAGATGGGATGGAATAATAGAGATGGGATAGAAGGGATGGGATATAGGAATGAAACAAAAGGATTAAAGAGCAGGATGGGGATAGATGGGATGGAACAGGAAAATGAAACAGGGTGAAGGGATAGGGAAGATGAAATAAGGATAGGGGAAGTGGGCAATCGGCACTGACATTATAATTACGTACATGCTATTCCATAATTATTAACAACATTTACGCAGAAGGTGATGTTCAAAGCAAAGATTATGCAAGACTACTGTTATTATGGTGATGCAAATATAGATAAATACAAAACGTAATTTAAAAATGTATTATGAACAGAACCACCTATAAAATATATCCAAAAAAATACACCATGTTTCAAAAAATACTATACGGATCATTTTCAAATTCAAACCAATTTTCATTGAAATTATTTTTAACTCCTACCAACTTATTTTCCCCCAAACAATTCAAAAATAAGCCAGTTAATTTATATATTATTTATAGCTTTATAAGAAAATATATAATCTTCAATATGTTTTTATTAACTCCGATGGGGCTAACTTCATAAAAACATATTGAAGATTATTATTATGGTTTTCATAACATCTCTAATGATGTGGGGTACATGCCTATATGTACGTGGAGATTTTTTTACCCCTAATTTTTGGTTTTCCGTGATTTTATTGCATTATTGTCTAGCAGCAGCATATGAATACACCTTCGTATCAAATGCTCCCTTTATAAATCCAATAGGTTTTGTACTACTGCCTGTGACATATCTAGGTAAGCGCATATGACGATTTTGTACTTTGTTGTATTTGGTCATTCGCCTTTTTGTTTCTTTTTCCTTCTCTGCATCTGTGATTATTCTATTATGTAACGTAGTCCATGTTCGAACGCTGAGGAATGCTGTACCGATCGCCGCTCTTCAGCGCACTCTCAATGTATTTCCTTGTACTGTAAAGCTTGTGCTATACTAGTCCTGGAAAAATGCCCGTTGTGCATGTCCATTAGCGAATGAGCTTCGAAAAGGAAAGGATCAAGAGGAAGTTGTACCTTGACCTACGAAGTCCATATCAATCTTAGTGTCTTGGTGTGATTTCTTTCCTTTTTAGTCTTATCATTATATTTCCACACGCGTTGCCAACATGCAACAACCGCATGAATTGAGACAGAAAATATTGCGTCTACATATTGTTACTGAACTAATATATTGTTTTAAGCCATTCCAGCTTGTTGCTCACCTTCTAAATTAAAATATCTAAAATGTATGCAATTTTAATTCAGGGATTAATTGGTTACCCCAAGTGCCGCAATGGCCAGTTTGATAAGGGACTGTCTGCGAAAAATAGACATTAATTATTAAATTAAGAGTTCAGCTTGTCTACACGAGTAGAAAATGCTTGAATGAAAAGAAAATATTAAAAATATTTTTTATTCGTATACCCTGCATATGTTTGTTTACCCTGTATTTGGTATACCCTAACATGGGAAGACCCGAGCATAACAGCAGAACGCTTATAGGTTAATAATATTATAACCATAGAAAGAAATAGACACAATGATTTATTATTATTACGCATTTATAACCTAAAAATACGTATGAAATCTTTACGGACTTGATAAAAATGAGTTTTCAGAACGCAATTTAGCACGATAGATATCTCGCAAGGTGAAATGAGAAAAAATAATGGGAAGAATATGCAATTATCCCTCTTCATTGCTCTGAACGTGCTGAGGCGTATTCTATGGAATGGGTAAGGCAGATAGCACACATCACACTTTTGTGATTGTTACAACTACCAATTATTAGAATACTTTAGTCGCTGTTAGTCAATAGTTTGCTAACAGACCTTTATGTACATTAATTGAGTGATGTGCACAATAACTTATACAGAAACAAGTGGCTGTTTTTTACCGTGACATTTTTCTATTAAGCTAGCAAACAAATAGACGACCCACCAGCTGGAAAGTGGTTACCGTCATTTATGGATGTTTGCTAAACTAGAAACCGTGCCAATGCGTTGCCAACCTCTAGTATAGTATAGAGTAAATGGAATAGGGGGATGAAATAGGGGTATAGGATAGGGGGAAGAAGCAGGTGGAATGATAGCAGACCACGTGCGAAACACTTCTAGCTCAACGATGATTAGCTTTGATAATGTCGATATTAAGTGGGAAGGTGTTATCACAGCGATCTAGCCGGCACAGCGAGCTGTAATTAAAATAATGAAACAAAGATAAATTTACCCACAATTAAGTTTCTTTACTGGTTTTTTTTTACTGCTGTATTCCGCAGAAGACGGGGTAACGGCCCCCAAAAAAAAAGTCGTTACCATCGCCTATGGATATTTGTAACACCAGAGGTAATGCCAATATACTGTAGGACTCAAAAGAAGACTGGAATATGGCCACTAATCCGGTATCACGACTCATGATTGTTATGGAGGCCTATTCTAGCCCAGGTGTAGTAACTTTCTAGATGGGCAAATGCTCTACCACTTGATGTAATCTTTTATTTTTAACGAATTATATATAAAAAAGGGTGTGCAGTTCATACAGAAGTGAACCTTCAGAGAATATACAGGCGAACATTATTATATCTACAACGTTTAGTAGACAAGTGTGAACTGCACGTACACATTTTCGCATATCTATTCTATTATAGAAGTATTTATTCTTAGATATTTTAACCCTTATTCGTAATAATTCAATCTAAACTACACGTTAAATCATTAGCATAGAGTTTAAAATTCAATGCACTGTTACGCACATGGGTATCTACGTATCTGTTGATTCTACGTATAAAAGAAAATATGCCTTAAATATACACAGATAGAGCTAAAATTTATTTAAAATCTTTTAAGTTTTATTGAAAGTGAAAATTAAAACTAACGGGTAAATAGAAATGTGTCTTATTTCGTATTAAAGAAGGTTGAACTTTGTCTTTATCTCTTTTTAGTGTCGCTTTTTAATTTCATCGAGTTTCAACTCATTAATAACGATGCTAAAGAAGTTTCATGATTTTGGCGTGTGCGACTTACCTTAGTATATAACAATATAATGGGCGGGGCCCGGTCCGAAGATAAATTCTTAATCAGATCTCATTATGCCCATGAAGCCCCGGTATGATTATGGGGTGACTTAGCAACGTTAGCACGCTTTTTATGGGTGAATAATTGATAAAATTGCCTTTTCATACCTAAATTGTTTTATGAATAAAATATTTTATGCTTACGACTTGGTGAGATGAAGGTTTGATGTCTTGCTGTGTATTTGTGTATACATCTACAGTGTGGTAAGATCTGGTACCATCATCTGGTAAGTAAGGTACAAGGTAACCTTTGTACAGATCTTACTTAATGTACACATTAACATGTGTATGTACATTAAGTAAGATAAGATCCCGATCAAACAGACAAAAACATAAGCAGACAAGTAATTTAAAAAAAATGAATCGTGTTCTCCGTCGTTTATATAGCCTATCCCAGTTGTTTCTTTTTAATAGCTTTAATGTATAGACATGGCATGTTTAGAATTTTATAATATTATAGATTATGAATCATATAATGCCTATATTGGTTAGTACAGTTATATAAAATACTAAAAACCTAGTGCTAGTATAATCGATCCTAGTTATTACAATTGTTGTGCTAGCTTTACATTTGCTAGTATAACAATTGAGCACTGGCTTGTCAAACCTATCAGCCAGGACTTTCAGTACGATGTTAGAGCTAGCCTGAATCCGGTAGAGCGACGAGGCAGGTCTTTCCTAACGATTGCAAAATAATCTTATACTCGTGCTTCTGCAAATCCATTCCGTCCTACCTCAAACCCCAATTCAATCGGGATCGGGATCCCATACCTCCTACGTCATCCTCCTATATCAATCTCCTCTATTGAAAATCGTTATCCTGTAAAGTAAATAAGTATCCTGCGAAGAAAATCATATCCTGTAAAATAAATAAACATCCTGTGAAGAAGAAAATCTTTATCCTGTAAAGTAAATAAGTATCCTGCGAAGAAAATCATATCCTGTAAAGAAGGAAATCTGTATCCTGTAAAATAAATAAATATCCTGTGAAGAAGAAGATCGTTATCCTGTAAAGTAAATAAGTATCCTGTGAAGAAAATCATATCCTGTGAAGAAGATCATATCCTATACTTACCATCCTACGGAAGTGTTCCCGACGTATTCGACGTGTTACCTACCGCGTGCATCGGAATGTTCCTGCACCGTCAGCGTGTCTCGCTATTAACGGCCGTCTGCGTCTGCGTGATAACATTGTAAGTCTTTAGTCATTGCTATTCAATTCAGGTTGTTCATAGGGTTGTGCCAAAATAATTAATTCATATTTAATAAGATTTGTTTATTGTGTCGTGTTATTATGGTAAAGGGACATAAATCCGAAGCGGAAAGTAAATTAAGCTTATTTATTCCCGAACCTGATCAAGCCGCCAGTGACACGGACCTAAAATCCCCAACACTTTCTCCACGTGTGACTAGGAAAACAGCCGCATATATCGCAATGTCCGAGTTAGATCTTAACATCCTTTTTAAATTCATTAAACCCTATGATGGCAGACGCGACACTTTAAATTCGTTTATTGTAAATTGCGACAATGCGATAGAACTCGCATCTGAGGCCCAGAAGTCGATCCTATTCAAGTATATATTAAGCCAGCTTAATGGTAAAGCAGAAACCGCATGCTCAATTAAAGAATTCACATCCTGGGAGCAACTCAAGGAATTTTTGAAGACTCAATTTAGTGAGCGTAAACATTATTCTCACCTTTTGACTGAACTCCAAGAAATTAAACAACTTTCTCAAGAGAATGTTAGTCAATACTCTCTTCGTGTAGAAACGCTTTTATCTCAACTGTTAACCGAAATATCCTTGTCAACTTCAAAAGTTAAAGAGCTCCCTGGCCGCACCGCGGCCATGGAAGATTTAACCTTACACCACTTTCTAATGGGACTTCATCCTAGAGTCTCCAACATCGTTAGATGCAGAGCACCCAAAACGCTCAATGAAGCTATAAACCTGGCAGTGTCAGAGGAAAGAATCCAACTGACACTCTATAGACGTCTCCCCTCCGAACAAAAACCTAATCCGAACAGAGCAAGACCGACAAATTTTACTCCCACTTCTCAAAGGCCATTCAATAACCCTTCTTCTTCTTTCAACTATAATACTTCACAGAGATCTCCTAACTACCAGCCACAAGGCTCGTCCAGTTCCTTTTGCAGATACTGCAAAATTCCCGGGCACGATATTTCTTCCTGCAAAAAGCGGGAGTTTAACAACAACAGATATAAATTCTATCAAGATCCTAATAACCAAAGCTCATTCCGGCCCCCTCATCGGACAAACTACCTGGAGCAGAATGAAGAGTCCGGACAAGATGAGGTAGACCAACAACCTTTAAACGAATAGATGTCTTGCCTCGGTGTCGGGCGAGACGGCTCTCCAATTTCGACACCGTCATTAAAAGGGACCACACGGGTAACCAGCCCCAAATAAGCGCCCTTCACCTCCCGAGGGACCACACGGGTAACCAGCCCCAAATAAGCGCCCTCTCATCCCAAAGGGACCACACGGGTAACCAGCCCCAAATAAGCGCCCTTCCACTTTCGAGGGACCACACGGGTAACCAGCCCCAAATAAGCGCCCTCTCAATCCAAAGGGACCACACGGGTAACCAGCCCCAAATAAGCGCCCTTCCACTTCCCACACGGGTAACCAGCCCCAAATAAGGGACCACACGGGTAACCAGCCCCAAATAAGCGCCCTCTCACTCCAAAGGGACCACACGGGTAACCAGCCCCAAATAAGCGCCCTTCCACTTCCGAGGGACCACACGGGTAACCAGCCCCAAATAAGCGCCCTCTCACTCCAAAGGGACCACACGGGTAACCAGCCCCAAATAAGTGCCCATCCAAAACCTGAAATTTATGAAATTATTACTAGTAGGAGGTTCTTACCTTATATAAAAGTCCAGACTCCCGTAAATCCTGAACCCCTAATCTTACTAATCGACTCCGGAGCATCGATCTGTGTACTGAAAAAGAAATGTATTACCAATCCTATCCAGCTCCTTCCCACATGCCTAAAAGTTAAAGGCATCGATTCTAAAAACCTGCTTAACAGTTCAGGCAGTTTCGAACTGCAATTGCAGTTCAACCCAAAGTTAAAATTAGTACATACCTTCTATGTTTTCGATAACATCGATTTCCCCTATGACGGAATCATAGGCACAGACTTATTTATGCGCCATGGTTGCCGCATAAATTATAGTTCCGATAATTTAGAAATAGAAGACGAAACCATTCAACTATCGTTCGACGAACCATCCTATACAATTAATCCAAGAACCGAAACAGTAATAGAATGTTCCGTCAAAAATCCTGAACTTAAAGAAGGTGTAATAGTTGATCAACATATCTCCGACTCTTTACTCATCTCAAATTGCCTTGTTAAAGTGAAAGGAAATAACCGAATAAATCTAACCATACTCAATATATCCGAAAACCCTGTAACTATTAAATCCAATTTATCGCTCACCTTGCATCCTATTGATTACACGGAATCCTATCCTTCTAACTCTTATAATAAGTCAACAAATAATTGCATCGGCAGAATCCGAACATTATTTGAGCTCTTGAAAACATCCCACCTAAACCCTGAAGAAACTGAACACCTTTATGGAATTTGTAGTGAGTATAATGATATTTTCCATCTACCAGATGATATATTAAGTAGTACTGATGCAATTCAACATGAAATTAAAACTTCATCATCTGAACCTATTAATGTAAAATCCTATAGATTCCCGGAAATCCATAAAGAAGAAGTAAAGAAACAAATCGATAAAATGTTAACTGAAAACATAATTAAACCCTCTAGATCTCCCTGGTCGTCTCCTATTTGGATTGTTCCCAAAAAGGCGGACTCGCTAGGACAAAAGAAGTGGAGAATAGTTATTGATTACCGCAAACTCAATGACATTACCATCGGGGAAAATTATCCTATTCCCCAAATTACTGAAATCCTTGACCAACTTGGTCAAAGTAAATATTTTACCACACTAGACCTAGCGTCTGGTTTTCATCAAGTTAAAATCCACCCAGATGACGCGCCCAAGACAGCGTTCAGTGTCCCACAAGGACATTTCGAATTCAATAGGATGCCATTCGGTTTGAAGAATGCGCCTGCCACGTTCCAGAGACTTATGAACACAGTCCTATCCGGCCTGCAAGGCATCCATTGTTTTGTCTATTTAGACGATATTGTTATCTACTCACATAATCTTACCTCTCATATGGAGAAAATATCCTTCGTTTTCGAAAGATTACGAAATTTCCGCCTCAGACTACAACCCGAGAAGTGTGAATTTCTACGCAAAGAAGTAGCTTATCTCGGACACATAATCACTGATGACGGCGTTAAGCCAAATCCTGAAAAGATAAAAACAGTAGTTGAATTCCCTGTCCCCAAATGTCCGAAAGACATCAAGTCCTTTTTAGGTTTAGCCTCATATTATCGTCGCTTTATTCCAGAATTCTCTCGATTCGCGAAATCTCTAACTACACTCCTCAAAAAGGATGTCCCGTTTGTGTGGACCAACGCCCAACAACTAGCTTTTGAACAATTAAAACAAAAGCTGGTGACAGCCCCAGTCCTGATATATCCTGATTTCACAAAGCCTTTTATCATGACGTGTGATGCATCCAGCTATGCAATCTCCGCAATCTTATCCCAGGGCGAAATCGGTAAAGATAGGCCAATCGCCTACGCTTCCAGAACACTCAACAAAGCCGAGTGCAATTATGATGTAACAGAGAAAGAGTGCCTAGCCATTGTCTTCGGTACAAAAGTATTTCGCCCATACATCTTTGGTCGCCGATTTAAAATACTCACCGATCATAAACCTCTTAATTGGTTATTTAATTGTAAAGATCCAGGTTCCAGACTGATCCGCTGGCGCCTGAAATTAGAAGAATTTGATTACGAAATACAATATAAGAAAGGGAAACTTAATACTAATGCTGACGCCCTTTCACGATACCCTTTACATCCTATTCAAGGAGAGATACCTCCTGCAAATAATACCTCTCCTCCCGAAAACCCACTTCCTCAGAATAATCCTTCTGATTCGAATGCTCCTAATGAATTGCTCCCCAACGAAACTGCGCTAGAGAATCCTAGTGTCCAAATTAATCCTGAACCATTCGACTTCCCTGGATTATCTGACTTACCAGAGTTATTTGACTTACCTGACTTATCAGACTTACCTGATCTACCCGACTTCGTAGTCCCAGAAGAAACACCTGCAAATAATCCTAATGTAGTAACAAACCCCGAAATACCTGACTTACCTGAAATACCTTACTTACCTGATGATTTTGTCATCCCTGAAGTCGAAGACACTCCTGCCAATCTTGATACCCCAGCACCATCATCTCCCGAAGAAGTTCCTAGTAACGACGAAACATATAGTAAATTCCTGAAACAAATAAACAATAAGTCACTAGTTTTGAATACAAAAATCGAAGAACATAATGAAAACCTTTTAAAAACAAAAATTAAACACATAGTCGTACCTACCTCTATTGATTTAGATGAATCAAATCAGTATGTAGAGGAAATTATCAGTAATCTTCCAGACTCTGAAGAACTTATCGCGAAGGAAAGAACCTTATATTCATTTATTAAATCGGGAAAAGATAATGTAACTTATTATTTACTCTTCGTAAAAGTTTATTATTATGATAATAACAGCTATGAAGACATATTTAAAAGTATCAATAATTTAAAGTTTGAATTACTAAAATGTAACATTATTGAATTTAGTATCACAGATTTCCGAAATCCTTTTGATAAACATTCCTTCACTAAAATATATAACATGTTTATGTATCTATTTCACAATACTAATATAAAAATCCATATTTATAAAAACACTGTGATTTATCCTACCATGACAGAAATTGCAAAAATCCTTAAAGAAAATCATGATATTCCCATTTCCGGTCACTT
Source organism: Dendrolimus kikuchii (assembly GCA_019925095.2). Lineage (NCBI taxonomy): Eukaryota > Metazoa > Arthropoda > Insecta > Lepidoptera > Lasiocampidae > Dendrolimus > Dendrolimus kikuchii. The sequence goes on along the minus strand of CM034395.1, from coordinate 16,011,124 downwards.
AGGAGCCAACCGAATGCTCAGCAGAATACAAGAAAGATACTACTGGCGAAGCATGCGTAGTGACGTTGAAGACTATGTTCGTAAATGCCAGTTATGTCAAGAAAACAAAGCCCTTCGTAGAATTAACCGGGCTCCTATGCAGATCACGTCAACATCCACACAACCTTTTGAAAGAGTCTCATTAGACATCGTAGGGCCACTCCCAGAATCCGGACCTGCAAAATTAAGGTTCATATTAACCATTCAAGATGACCTTACAAAGTTTTCTTCTGCATACCCAATACGATGTACTACTGCCGAAGAAACAAGCGACTGCCTGCTCCACTACATATCTACCTTTGGTATTCCTAAGTTTATCCTCACGGATCAGGGAACAAATTTCACTTCGGATTTGTTCAAAAAAACCTGTGAATTTCTTAAAATAAAGAATCTATGGAGTACCCCATACCATCCTCAAACTCAAGGTGCCTTAGAGCGAAGCCACTCGACTCTTAAGGAATACCTGAAATCGTATGTCAACGAAGAGCAAACCGATTGGCCACGTTATGTTTATACGGCTATGCTAGCCTACAATACTGCTGTTCATTCTACAACTCATTTTACACCATATGAGTTGGTATTTGGTTGCAAACCATCCATCCCCAATTCCATTTACAATGAATCCTCAGGAGCAACATACCCTGATTATGTCCGAATGCTACAAAATAGATTAAGATATTCTCGAGAGAAAGCCTTGGAGTTCATTAGAAGAACTAAAGAGATTTCCAAAAACTACTACGACAATCACACTCGCCCAGTTAAATATAAAGCCGGCGACTACGTATATTTAAAAAACCATCTTAGGCTGCGTAAGGCACTTTCACCTATCTGGAAAGGACCTTACAAAATAATCAGAATAAATGGAAATAATACACTTACTTTACTCATCAATCGGCGCCATGTCACACACCACTTTGATCAGGTGAAACCCGCTGATGTCCGAGGGATCCTGTAACAGAACCACTAATACATTAGAATTAAGAATAAATTAAGTGCCTAAAATAGAAAATAAGATTAATTACTTCCGTATATTTATAGTTAATATTTGTAACTACGTTTAGTTTAATTAAGATATATATAAGATACTTACCTAGTTATAATTATTAATTCACAGTTCAGCTCAAGCTCAAACCGCCGATTTCGTCAAACCACTAACTTCAGCATCTGGAATTTATTATGACTATCTAGGAAAACTTAGAATTAACAATGTTCAATTAAAAATCGTAATACCAGTAGACATCTCACACTTTGAACCTCACACAGAAAATATCGAAATTGCCCTAAAAACTACTAGAGAGTTATGTAGTCAGACCCGAATTTTCGAAGTTGATTTGGAATGTCGTAATATGCTAGAACCTTTGACAGCACGATATTCAGATCTGAAAAGAGACCTCTCATCTATCTCCCATTTAACTGATAACCGAGTCAAACGTAGTGCTTGGATAGGTGGTGTTGGAAGTATAATGAAACACATATTTGGTACCTTGGACGAAGATGACGCTCTTAAATACGATGAGGCAATAGCATCATTACAAAATAATGAAAAACAAATAATTACATTAATGAAAGAAAACATTTTAGTTACTACATCTATAATAACACAATACAACGATACTCTAAACAAGATAAAGAGTAACGAAGAGCATTTGAGCGAAACTATCGACAAACTCTCTTTAAATATTAAGACTATTACTGAAACAACAAATGGATTACAAATACTTACCAACATTAACGAGCTCCTAAACACACTCGAAGCATCAATACTTACTTTGTCATTCCAAATGGAAGACATAATTAACGCCATATTATTTAGTAGCCGAAACATCTTACATCCTGCTATTATCACACCCAATCAACTCTACCGAGAGCTTGCCGATAGTTACCGTCATCTACATAATGACCTCGAACTGCCTGTAGACTTAAATATAAATAACATGCATGTTATTTTAAGCATTTCAAAATTAATATCCTACTGTTATAATAATAAGATCATATTTGTATTACAAATACCACTAGTTAATATAAGAGAATATATTTTATTCCATAATATTGGATTACCCATACCGCACAACCCTAGGCAACCGAACTCATTCAGTCTTATCATTCCCGGTACTAAATACATAGCGACGACTATAGACAACACACATTACTGCAGTTTCGACAACCTTGAAAGCTGTATTACGGTGAGGCCCGACTACTACATTTGCGATATACAAAATGTGTACTCTACAGATGCGAGACCTACTTGCGAAAGTGAACTTTTGGCAAAAGTAGTAAATGAAAAACCGGTACAATGTGAAACGAAATTTATAGTAGGGGAATTAGATATCTGGAAGTCTATAAACAATAATAAGTGGATTTATGTACAATCACAACTTAACAAAATTTCTATTGATTGTTTAAATTCAAAATTATATGAAACAACTATTATCGGAACAGGTATCATCAACATACCCGAAGACTGTATCGGTTATTGTAAAAGTACCACACTCATACCTAAGTATAAAATACTAAATATAACTTCCCCCATAAATCATTTCCCTAATTTTAACCTTATCAACGATACCTGTTGCAATAAAAATAAATTAAGCAGTATAATGAATAATGTACAGCCGATAAAACTACAGAATATAGAGTTAGATGACTTTAACATGAAAGGTAAAGAGACTTTAAAATCAATATTAAAAGATGTAAATTCAATAGAAAGCCCCCATATAATCAGGTACGGAGTACATTATTCCAGCATAACTGTTATTATGTTCATTTTAATGTTACTTTTGTGTAGTATCACTATATATAAATACTACTGTAAATCTGGCGGCAACCGACCCGCGTTAAATATTACATTCGGCAGATCTAAGACCTCCCCTCAACTTGGCGAAACTGAAGACCCGCCTATTAATGGAAACAACTTAGAAATGAGCTGTCTTGATGCTCCCATAAGAACTAGGATTTAATCATATTAGAGACTTTGTTTTAAACACTACCCCAAAGTCTCATCTAAAGGGGGAGGTGTTACATCCCTTACCTGTTTATTATAATGCTGAGACTGCCGAGCTAGCTCAGCAGTCCAAGTACACCTTTTAGGTTTAGATTCAATCTTAGTCAGTCTTCGTTCTCCTTTCTTTCAATGCGGTTGCCAAGAGATATTTTATTTAAAGTGTATTTCTTTTAGCTATTAAATAATTTCTTTTTAAAAACGTGTTTCTGAATCTCGTTATAACAGCTTTATTTTTTTTATTGCAGGAGATCAGCAGACAGGCAGACGGCCCACTTGATGGAAAGCGGTTACCGTCGCCTATGGACATTTGCAACAGCAAAGTTGCTACAAATGCGCTGCTGCTCTCTTAAGGGAAACTGGAACCTGGTCACTAATGCCGGAACACAACTCAAGGTTGTTATGGCAACATACTTTAAACCAGGGGTGGTAGCCATCCAGTCCGGCAAATGCCCTACCACCTGGCTGTGGGTTGTTAAGTCGCCTCTTAGAACAGGCCGCCCGGCCGCAGGAAATTGTATTCTTTCTCCGTTCCTGCACGGATAAATTGAAGTATTCACGAAAAACTTCAAAACATTTCCAACTCTATCTGTATGAGTATAGTGTTTAAATTATTAAATATAATGTATAGATGTATGTGTTTATTTCTTTTTAGTGTCGCTTTTTCGTTTCATCGAGTTTCAAATCACAACAATTCTAAAGAAGTTTCACTTCAATAAAATATGGGAAAGCGAGAGCAGAACAGCCAGTGGAGTCATCTAGTCGTTTAGAATTTAGGAGATATCCAGAATTCTTCTATAATAGGTATTTAAATCTATACTAATATTATAAAGCTGAAGAGTTTGTTTGTTTGTTTAAACGCGCTAATCTCAGGGACCGCTGGTCCGATTTGAAAAAATATTTCAGTGTTGAATAGTACATTCATCGAAAAAGGCTATATTATATTTTCAACAAAATTAGGGATCCTTACTAAAAGTCCAATAATGTAACCCAAGGTGTAAAAAAATGACCCGAAGAAATCCTTACACGGCGTGCGCTGCGAAAACTATTGATTATAGAACAAAACAATGTACTACCACTTTGCAGAACATATAATTGCCTACAAAAAATATTGCGTAACCATATGTCTAACTATTGTAGTTATCTCACAGCAAGTGTTTTTTTTTTAAATAATTATAATGCCGTCGCTCCAAAAACTCTTTATTTTGTACCTTGATATTAATCCTTATCAAAATAAATTACTCCATATTCAAGATGAATTCAATACATTTCTATAACTTTTTGAATTATTCAATTCGGACGTTTCATTCAAAAGATATCGCGATATTTAAAATGTAAGTATTAGTGTTGTAGCCAAATATACTAATATTGTTTGATTGAACGCGCTAATCTCAGGAACTACTACTCTGATTTGAAAAATTCTTTCAGTGCTGGATAGCCCATTCATCGAGGAAGGCTATAGGTTATATATCATCACGCTAAGACCAATAGGAGCGGAGCACCAATGAAGAATGTTTCAAAATCGGAGGGTTTTGAAAGCAAATTCCACGCGGACGACGTCGCGGGCACAGCTAGTAGATTTATAAAATTAATTTTCTCATGGGGTGCATATAATATACATAGTTAAACTTTATGAAATAGTCTGAGGTAAGTTAGTAGTATTTGAAGATTTATTTCAAAGAACACTGTCTGAATACCTCAGTGACAAATTGTTGAAAAGTGTGGAAACGACGTAAAAGCCATTGTGTCCTTCGCTTTGATGAAAATGAAACAATGTGTTGTTTGCTATTCACTTGGGAGTTACAAACATATTTACGAATCTCGCTCAAAGGCTTTTAATATTATAGAGGCTATTCGAAAAATGTTTGAATGTTACGCCCACAAACGCTACAATGCGTTATTGGATTGAAAAGAATATTTGACAGAGTGGTAAATAAATCATAATGTAATTTTTCATCACTTTTTCTCCAAAAAGCTATTTTTGTAACCATTCAATTGTTGTAATATACAAATCTGCACCATTTGGTATAACGCTAGTGTTAGTTCTTGTGGCCAGATGCTGTTTATAGCGTTAAAATGAAACCGTTAATGATTAGCAATGTTAGTGTATATATATACATACATACATACATACATACATACATACATACATACATACATACATACATACATACATACATACATACATACATAACTTCACGCCAGTTCCCTTGCGGGGTAGGCACGAACAACAGAGCGCCATTTAGGCTTATTCTTACACACCTCACTTGCTTCTTTGACATATATATATGTGTGTGTGTGTTACATGTCAATGTTGAACGTAATTAACAATTAATAACAATGTCGCATCACAAATTACGCATTAAGGTCTCTAAGTACTAAACCGTATCATACCATGATCGTGCTATGAACGTATCAGGCACGGTAAAAATACGATACAGTCTACTATGCCCATTAGAACGTATTATACCTGTGCATAACGGGTTTAGTGTCCGTAGTATCCTGGCAGCCTCCGCGTATTAACCGCGTGTCATGTCGTTATATATGTATGAAAATATTATGCAAATTAAACACACTGAAAAAAATAGTATTTTCAATGCGTTTCCCTATTTTAAACATTGTTAAATATACGAAAATAAATAATAAAAAGCTCACCAGATTATTTTAGTTGCTCCTCAATTTCCTTCCACGCAATTCTTTCTTGACACTGTTCGTATATTTTGGATGTTTTAAATTATATACAAATTCGTATTTGCGGACAATTTCAATTAGTTTTTCGTCCTTCATTTTAACATCGCGTTCAACAAGTGCGCCTTATTGAACTGACGAAAACAAAATGACAAGTGGCATAAACGAGCTTAAATCGGTCATCATACGCTGTTAAAAACCCATATGATGACCGTTTTGACAATGTCGCGTGCTATGCACGGAGCGTAGCGACGCCGGTAAAATATTCGACGACAAATGTTGCCGATTGACACTCAGTAGTCTTGGCCGGTTATGGAATGGTCTATTGGGCATAGTCTAATACTTTTCTATACAAAGAATATTTCTTTGCCGAAAATTTTACTAAAATGGAAATGATATGATACGGTGTAGTGGGTACAGAACTTTAGACCCATTGTAACATCTTCGTGAAACATTCACTAACCCTAACATTATCCCAGATATAGCAGGTCTATTAGAATTTATTAATATTTAGAATTATTTAGAATACTTTTAAGAAAAGCTTAATGCTTGACATTACGAAATAAATAACCACATTTCATATTGACAGAAAATAGTTTTTGTGATCACACCAATGACACCAAAATCAATTTCAATTATCAGATTAAATAGACGTTGCTTTAAAGGAATTGGGTATAGACCAAGACAACTTTTGTAAGTTTATTGAAAGTATCATGTTAAGAACAGCCTTTGTACATTATGCCCTTCTAAACAATAAGCCCAGGTTTCTGTTATGAAAACCGCCTGTAAGAACAAAGAAACAAGAAGACAATAAATAACATTTTCATTAATTATTGGAAAGCATTCAATCGAGACAGTTACGTCCTCTGGAATTTAGTAGTATTAACTCGCTTTGTTCACTGGAATGCATAGGTTCCGGATTCAAGTCATTGTAGAGTAAAAACTTATAACATGTGGTAGAAAATTTGCCCGTCTGGATGGCTACTATCTCCAGTCCAGAGTATGCTGTCATAACAATTTGGGATTGTGCTCGGGCATCAGACGCCAGGTTTCAGTCCACCCACCCGACAATACATTACCAACACCTCTGGTGTTACAAATGTCATTAGGCGACGGTAACAATTCCCATTACATGGGCCGTCAGGTTGTCTTCTGTATCTATTTCAACAATTTAAAAAAAAACATATACGAACTAACCCGCGTTTACTGTGGTCTGGGTGCCTGGGAACGGATTCAGAATTATCCCTTTTTGTTATCCATAATACAAATATAACTTTTCTCGCTTTGAAATACACGATGTGTGGGTTTTCTGTCGATATAGCTGTTGTTTATTTATTTCAGAAATATTCTTGCCACGGAAGAGATCGCTTTTTAGCGATAAGACCGCTCTTTGCACATAATCAGAACACTACTACATAGTTTGTTAGTTTTCTTTAATAGTATACAATAAATAGTTATCTATTTCGAAAAATATGAACATAACACATCAGTGTCGACGGGTTCTTAATGCCAATTTGATTCTCTACTTTATACAATGTAATTATTTGAATACTTCAACCAATAATCACAAAACCCTCTCTGTTATTCCCTTTTCGCAAATTCCATTCAACACGTTTACTCGCAAACATGTTATTATACAGTATGCTCGTAGTTTTCCTTGAAAGGGGAAAAGGGGCACAATACGGCCACCACTCATACGAGTACATAATTGGGTCATAGTGAAAAGTCCTCCCATGGGCTAACATAGAATCCCGTTTGTGAGCAAAACAGACTCGGAATGTTCATAATTTTAACAATAACCATTTTTTATCCGCACAGCAGCCCTTTTGCATGCATTTGGGATGAGAGATTACTGGGGTGTTCTGGGTTACTCATAAATTACTGATCTCACTTCAACAATGTCTAAACGGGTTGGCTTAGGTAAAATGAGCCCTTTTATGCACTGTTTTTCCTCAGTCATTATATAATGCTTTCAATTTTCCCGTAAAGGGAAACTAGCAGAAGAATTTCACAATTAAAAGTTATCGTGGTCCCGGCGTGGTAGCTTAGGACATAATATGTTGTTTGAAACCTTGACTTTTTCGGCTTGTCTCTCTCTTTTCTTTCACCATATCCCAATTAATTGAGGTCGGCACAATATGTCTTCCTTCCACACTCCTCTAATCCGACATATATCCTCTGTCACACTACAAATCATCATATCATCCTTCACACAGTCAATCCATCTCTTTTTTGATCTACCTTTACATTTGTACTTTGTACTTTTTTGACTTGTCTATAGAAAGCGAAATGTAATAATTACGTTTTTATTTCCACACAACCGGTGTTTAACATATTTTCATATTAAATTAGTTCTAAATTTAAAATAGAAGGTGATGTCAGGAGCCTTAAGAACAGACGAGCTTGCATGACAAGAGTTATGAATTTGAGGTTGTAAGGCCTAAATGGCACTCTGTTGTTCGTGCCTACCCCGCAAGGGAACTGGCGTGAAGTTATGTATGTATGTATGTATGTAAATTTAAAATAAACTTACTAAGACTTTTAATTTTTTGGTGATTTGGGCTAAACAAAAATTTTAATTAAAAAATTTAAAGGTACAAGAGAGAACGACGCTGTCTGTCGAATTTTTCAAGCAACCATAGCCTTTCTATCTATTCTTTTTCCAAAGTGCGACTGTAAGTTTCAACGTACCGCGTTATGCTGACGTTGCAGCCTACTTAGGCTATTTTTGTACATAAAATTAACGCTCATAATTATTTTTTGGGTGACTTGAAATACTATTGAGTAGAACCGTCAGCTCCAGAGATCAGCAGAAAAGTATTACTAAAAGCCTAAAACCGTAAAACTTCAAAATACCAAGATGAACTTGTAGTCAGCCAACCGTTGTCCACTGCTGGACGTAGGCCTCCCCAAGTTTGCGCCAGCTATCGCGATCCTCCGCTGTTCTCAGCCAACCCCCACCTGTGTCCTCGCGCAGATTATCGGTCCATCGGGCTGAAGGGCGTCCTACATTACATTTTCCAAGACTCGGTCTCCACTCCAGGAATTGTCTGCTCCATCGGCCATCAGTTCTACCAGGTGGTCCATTTGCCAGTTTACCTACAAGCAAACATAAAAACTTTTAAAAATCTGCACCAAACCTGGCCAGCCTACTGTCACTTCAGCTTGCTAATTTGCGAGCTATGTCGATACTTAGCTAAGACAAACTTATTAAGCCATATTAAGGTAAATATAATAGAAACATGAAACAAAGTTCAAGATGCGGTATATATGTACACTAAACAAGAGAATCTATAGATTTTATTTTCATTTTTGATTTACTGTAAATGATAACTTAACTTGAAGACAAGAGAATGAATTTAAAATCTTGTGCTTCCCAACCTAACATAATTCGACGCTAGATGTCGTTAGCAGTTTAAATGGAGGCGGCAAGTGAGTGAATTTAGTCTAGACAGATCGATTGTCGGTACGTGCGGGGTACGCGGAGTGAGAGGGCCGGTGCGAGCCCAAGCTGCCATACACTCGCATGGGAGCCGAAGGGTACGCCGCGCCGCATGAAATTTCTTCTTTAAAATCAGTCCACATAACTTGATTATTGTATTCTGTTTGAGTTATAAAATGGTTCACACTACGTGTGCTGTGAGGGACTGCAAGTCGTCGTCTCGGTTAAATAAAAACTTGAGATTCCATCAATTTCCGCATACAGAAGATAGGTAAGTCAAACTATTTTATTTCGTTCAAGAGATAAGTTGCTAGAGATTGTTTTATTCTGGGCCAATGAGGTTGACGAACGTTCGCCAAAAATGTGATAATATCAAAAGAATCCATACATACAAAGGACAGTTATTCTTCAGCGATGCGTCCACACTGAGCGAATGAATCCCTTCGTGGCCCAATGTAGACGCGGCATAATAACCATACAAAACGACCGATATCTGTGAAGCGAGTTATAAAATTAAAAAACGATAAGTGTACATACATTTATTGAAATACATGTGCTTTTAATTTTAGCTATTATGTCATGTATTTCAGATATCTAAACCCTCGTTTACATTATGCCCCCTTCCACGGCAGCTGGCAGGAAGCAGTAAATTAGCGAGGAAAGTGGGCAGCACGAGTATATATACAAAACATAATTTTTCGAAGTTGACATACTCGCGCTACCCACTTTTCCTACTCTCTGCCGTGGGAGTGGTTATGGTATAATATAAAAGGGAAAAAATAGATGTGGGACGTAACTTTTGATATTAAGCATATTGTTTTCAAGATTTTCAGGGAATGATATATTTAAGGTCATGTACGCACTACGAATACGTTGGTGCGATATTCAAGCTCATCAGGGAATGTTATATTTAATTAATTTTTCCCCAAAGTAAAATATAGAAGATATCTATAAATATAAAGAAGCATGTTGTTAATTCCACATGATGATTAAGCAGTGTTAATTGAGCACCGAATTTAAATTCAGACGTGAGATTTTTTCCGCAAAATCTGTTCTAACCTAATTCTGTAGCTTGCTGTAGATTTGAAGTGCAGTAGGCCTAAGGCCGGTGGTAACTTTGCTCACGTAAGACTCGTAAACTCTGCTCGCTTAGCACTACGATTTACCAATAGTATAGAAGCAGCTGTGAATGGATGAGTCTTGGCTATTGTAGTTGTGAGCGGTTAGCCTTAGAGGCTTACGCTACAATTAAACAATAGTATCTTTGCAAGACTTAATCAGAAGGTAAAACGAAATAATCTTTGGATATTAAAATTAGATTTATATATTTCAGATGCAAGCGGTGGATTGAAGCATGTCGAAGACGTGATTTAGTTGGAAAAACTTGTGATAATCTGAAGTATACATACCTTTGCAATTTGCATTTCGAAAAGCATATGTACGGGAAAAAAACATTGAAAAAAATGGCTGTACCAACATTACTTTTGCCTAGTAAAAATACACGTTCAATCCATACACAAACAGACCTAAATATGAATGTATTAAATAAAATTATCCCGGATTTGACTACAATCTCAAAGGCCATCGAATCAAGAAACCATATTGATAAAAGTTCTCAGACAAATCCAAAATTTACTGGTTGTACTCCCCGGAAAAGGAAACTCAATATTAAATTTATAGCAAACAAGAAATTGAAATTACGGGACGAGAATTAATAATTATGAAGATTATACGGAAAAATAGTTGTCGAAGGGCTGTTATTACTACATATGAGAATGCTACAAAATCATATTAAAATGGATTGGTATGTGTGTGATTGATTATCATTTGCAGCAATTTTTTAATCTGCTTAAAATGCACGATAGCTGTATTGTTGAAATTTTATTGTTTTGTATAATATAATTTTACCTAAGGGTAATATTTTACAGGGATATAAAAAAATATACAAAAAAGCTACCTCGAGTCCACTGTTTAGGATCTATATAGAAATGTTTTGTAAAGACAATAAATATATAAATTTAACAAGCACTATAGATGATCTATGTTATTTTGTAAGTATAGCTTTATTTATAGTATAGTTTAGTTTATTTGTTTTTAAAATTAATTTTTAGTTTTATGATAAATAGAGAATATATTTAATTTGTCCTAAGAAGCAGAAAATTAGTATAAATATAGATATTGTGTTTGTTTAGTTTTATTTTCCAACTACCTCATCTATGTTATTTGACATTGAATTTTTAATTGCAATAATGAATGCTGATGGTACTAGTGCCCTATAGTTAAAGCTGAAGTCCGGTCGTTATATAAATCAATACTTACGAATTCTGTTGCTAAAGGGAGAAATTGTTATCCTTTAATTATTAAGTTTCGTAATTAATAAGGAAATCTTATGCTAATATATAAAGCTGAAGAGTTTGTTTGATTGAACGCGCTAATCTCAGGAACTACTGCTATGATTTGAAAAAAGAATTCAGTGTGAGATAGCCCATTTTTCGACGAAGGCTATATATCATCACGCTAAGACCAATAGGAGAGGAGCATAAATGAAGAATGTTTCAAAATCGGAGGGTTTTGAAAACAAATTCCACGCGGACGACGTCTCGGGCACGGCTAGTTATTAATAAATTGAAAGCACTAATTAGTACTTTCAATGTATGATTTATTTAAGTTTAAAAAATATGTTTTAGATAATAAGACGTTGATCGAAAGTTTTGAGATTATCTTGCAAAACGAGAAGGACCGGTGGCGCCAACTGTGATTGAAGTGCGTGTTGCGATAATTTACTGGGCGATAGTCATAGTAAGATCTGCTATTAGCCCCTCTAGCATCTAGGGAGCAGAGGAGTCTTCAACCCTGTTGACGAAGTGAGTTTGCCTTTCCCGGGGCATTCTCAAGCACTGATGCGCTACGATCAGCGTGGGCGTAACTACGCTCTAAGTCTCACGCTCTTCCTGTCATAAGCGCGGGGCACATGGGAGGAGGGTGGTTTTAGTGGAGTATTGAGTAGTCGAGTCTCCGCACAAGCCGGCGATTTGACTCTGGTGCCCATTCGTGGTCTCACCTCTCTTCGCTTTGGTCTAATCCCTAGTAAAGGTAGTGTGCGAAAGGAATTTCCCCCGCCTCAAAAAAAAAAGGTCTGCTATTAGCTCCCAAGCAATCAGAATAACACACAGGCTATATATAATTTATAAAGATATAGTGTGAATTATCCAAAATATAACGATTTTCCATCACCACGCGGGTGAAGTGCAGCTAGTACTATATAAACGATGGACAACACGATGCATTTTTTTTACTTCTTGTCTGTTGATCTATTTGCCGGTTTGTCTGTTTGTTCGGAATTCACGTAAAACTACTGGGACGATTTCGATCTATCTACTGGGTTTTGCTGATCGACAGCAAATTTGTAGACTTAAAATCTGCGCTACTTTTTATCCCGGAAATCCCGCGGGAATTTTCTGGGAATTATTTACAATGGCAAGATTTAAAAAAAAACGAATTTAATGTGTTTTTTTACTGATCAATAACAAATTTAATGTAATAATAATAATAAAATATGTGAAATTTTATCCCGGGAATCCCGAGGGAATTTTGCCGAGAGCGGTTTGTAGTTGTCAAAATTAGCATATTCCGACACAGTTTTCACTTTTTAGGGAAAACTGTGTCGGAATATGCTATTTTTTTATAGCGATAGCTGCGGTACTTTGTGTTCCAGGCATCACACGTGAATTTGAAGTCGAGCGTGGACGAAGACGCGGGTGTATCTTAGTGGTGTATGTAACACAAAATGAATGGAACATACAATGGAAAATGCACTTAAGTATAAAACATGCAAAAAAAAAATGAAAACTAACGACAAAAGACGTTTGAGAGTAAGCCTTCTGGTCATAGATAATACACTATATATAAAAAAGCTCTGGTCGTACTTATATAGTAACATTACTCATGAGCACACGAGACAGTTTATAAGAATACTAAGGAATGACTCTAGTGTATATCACTAGTCATTCCTTAGTATTTATTCTTTTTCCAAGCTTGTTTATTATGATGTAATTAACAGTATACACTTTTTTCTAAAGTTGGAACGATACAGCGTGTATCTTCCAGCATGCGGGTTGATACAAGCGGGTGTAAAATTCGGTACAACACAGAAAACGCGGCGAGGTTTGCGCGGAAGCAGTGGCGCGTATAGCGGTCGGACGTAGACTATGTCACATTACATAGTGACAGATGCGGCGAAAGAAAAAAAGGTAACAAAGACCAAATAGGTTAGCGTTAACAATAAATAATGCAAAAAATATATATAAATTCAATAAGAAAAAAATAATCGTCATTATTTTTTTGAAGTGAAACTTCTACATAGACGGGGTCTTAGGATTTTCTGTCATGAAAAAGGGTCACTGCTGCGTGTTCTAATACTTACATTTTTAAACTCGTGATATATTTCGAATGGAATGTCCGAATTGAATAATTCTAAAAGTTATATAAAGGTATTGCAGCAATCTTGAATATGAAGTAATTTATTTTGATAAGGATGAATACCAACAGATACAAATAAAGAGCATTTTCTAGCGGCGGCATTTTAATTAAATTTTTAAAATAAAAGAACACTTATTGGGACATAACTATAATAGTTAAACATATGCTGTTGTGACACTTTTTGCAAATAATGATGTGTTCTGCAAAGTCGTTGTACATTATTTTATTCTATCATCAATACTTTCCGCAGCGCACACGATTTTAGGTATTTTTTTACACCTTTGGTTACATTATTGGAGTTTTAGTAAGGATCCCTAATTTTTTGGTAAATATAATATAGCCTATATCACCCGGAGATAGTGTAGCTTGCCAACAGTGAAAGATTTTTTTAAATCAGTTCAGTAGTTTCAGAGCCTCTTCAATGCAAACAAATAATCTAATTTTTCCTCTTTATAATATTAGTATAGATATTCATATAATATTTATTATAAAATTAATTAGATATTTGCATATTATAAAAAGCGCAAGATTTTGCGCTGGAAGTTGTTTAATAAAATTGGGAGCTGGGTTGCCCTAAAAAGCGCTATATCTAGCTCCGAAAGCGCTAAATTGGCAGCCCTGGTGAGCCGAGCGCCGGGGAAGTTCCGTAAACGAGAAAGCGAGCGAGAGAGCGAGCGAGGATATACCTCGTCCTCCGACGACCTCGTCCCTCTAAGACCTAAAATCGCGTTCTGCGCATCGGAAACTGCGATGTTCCGAGCCGCCATTAATGGAGGCAAACTTAAGTTTGCATCGAACTATACCTCTGCTCTCCACGTGGCTGGGCATCACTGCCTCTATTTGTGGTCTGTGTAAAAAAATATTAATAAATAATTTTAGAGTAGACTATGGATGATTTTTTGGTTCTGGATCGAATTCAGGTTTTTGTTTGATAAAATAAAATATATTTAAATAAAAAATGCATTCATTAAAATATACCTGACCTAATCAAATCATAATTTGCAGTAAACCTGCGAAAAATCGACATGTGTGCTGGGACACATATTAGAAGCGAAACTTCGTGTGAAGTGTGACGGCGATCAAGCAAGCAAGAAGTGAAACGGACAAGTGGAAAAACGAATCACAACGGACAAGTGGAAAAACTTCAACTGAGAAGTGACAAAATGAATCGCAACAAAATTTTAACTTGAAGTTTTACGGGCAGGTTTTCAAATTGGACAAGTACATTAACAATCTGCCCGTAAAACTTCAAGTTACAATTTTGTTGCGATTTATTTTGTCACTTGTCAGTTTTTCCACTTGTCCGTTTTTTACTACTTTTACTACATTTGTAATATTTCATACCCACGCCAAGCGGCTCTTCAAATGGATACAAAAAATACTTGTCGTTTATGTATATGCAATAGCCAGGCCGGTGGTAATCGTAGAAATCAGTAAAATTATTAGATTTCATAGAGAATCCCTTCAAGCATGAAACTCACACACGGCCACGGGATACTAAAATTGCTTACCATGTCTATTATATAAAATCCTAGTACCAGCAAGAATATAATAGAATATATAAAATTATTGTCATCTGTATATTTTACACCAATATAAATGGTTATTAAATAACGAATTTAAACATCACAATAAAACCAGTCATTAAACACGTACAACCTTCTTTATAAAAATGTGAGATTCAAACTGACAAGGAAGTAAATGAATCTATAGTGCTGTAATAATGCAGGAACTCGACGTAACATTTCCTACAAAATAATTCTTCCCACGAAATGTAATGTCAATTGTTGTAGGTTTTGTAAATTACCTTTTGTAGTGGTGTTAAAAAAGTTAGCCTTATACTACCCAAAGTGCTTGTGGGATAAATTTTAACGTAACTAATATATTCGCAAACAATATAAGATTTATTTTTTACTTATTTACAATTAACATTTAGACTCACGTTAAACAACATATACCTACATTAATAATGTGTATAGTTTAATTTACAATAAAAAAAATAGATCCAAATCAGCGTCATTTGGGAACGTTCCCTAAACGCTACTAGCCACATTATACCACGTGTAAAAAGTTATGATATAATGCGATCTTAAAACTTAAGACTACACGCTTGTGTTGTAGTTTGGAAGGTGTAAGTAATGGAACATAGGGGTTCTAATTTCGAAGGTAAACATAATAAACAAAGTTGTCCCTATTTACTCGTGTCTGGGTCAATAGGATCGGCCTCATAGTTATCCCTTTTTATTGTCATAGAAGAACAGGTACTAGGAGTGGTAACCGTTAATCGAGAATCAATAAAATTTTAAGAAGCAAGATAAAAAATGACCCGTGACATTAAATCACTTACTGTCTAATCATATTTAATTAAAATAAGTTTAAAGTCTTGATTATGGTTGATAAAGAGGCCAAGCTTACTGTAACTCAATATGAGCCTTTAAACTTATTCTAACTCAATATAATTAAGTATTATTATTTAGGAGTTCATCAGTTAGATTTTTATGCAATCGTCATTCTTAGTATTCTCCTTCCATGTTAAAATCATTAACCTGTATATGTATACATTGTTTATTTATTATTATATTTTTTTGTATAAATTATTAATTAAATTATGTGTTTAAATGGTTAATTTATAACATTTTCTACATTGATATGTAACATTAGATGGTCCTTAATTTGGCTAAGACTTTTAAACTTCATTAGATATTTTATTGACTGCAAAAATCGTGTGTGTATTGTACCAACATGATCTTCTGAGAAAGTGTATATATAGACATATGTTAGCCCAATTATCTACGGTTTACCGATTTTTAAACGGGATATTTGTATAACTTTGTTGTCTGGTTGTCAGCTTCTTTGAACAGAAAGAATCGAATGTTGAATGTCAGTAGGTAATGTTCAAACGTCAGAGCTACGTAATATTAAATTATTACATAAGTAGACTAATAACACAAGTAATCAAAATAGCAATAATTCATAACAATAATCAAGATTTAAACCAATTAAAACTCGATTACAAATAAACACGTAATTACAAATTTTCAACATTCTTTCATTAACTAAACAGTGGTACGTTGGTGATTAAAATTATTTATTTATCAAAACGAGTCGAACTTTTTAATTACCCGAAAGCATTCCTAGCAACAAACATAATTAACAAAGTTACATCGCTACCGAATTACACAATCGGTTTTGGTACCCGCAAAATTCTTAATTTGTTTCAGCTAACAAACTTTTATATTGCCACCATGTCTAAATAAGTTGTAATGTACTAATTATATTATTAAACAAAAGTATTTCGTGTTTTGCTGATGAAAATAGAAACTCGAATTAACGAATTTGATAGTATCTATGGTTGAGCGGGCTAAGCTTTGCCTCAGCCTCACTGCAACGCCTCGCCGGGTTTGATTCCTGGTATGGTTAATTTCAGAAACAAATTTTCTCCGATATTCGCTATGATCTGGGTTCCTGGGATCGGACCCAGGGTAGACCATTGCATATTACCCATAACACAAGCGTAACTCGCTCAATTTGGGGATATACAATATGTGTGGTAGTCTGCCGATTATTAAAAAAAAAAAAATTGTCCTTTTTATATACCAACTTGTAAGATTAATAATTCAAATATTTGTATTCATTATAAATATTATAAATCTCTTGCAATAAAAAAAAAATAAGTAAAAAGACAAAGTTACGTGGGATTTATACAAATAGCACTTTTATATACCAACTTGTAAGATTAATAATTCAAATATTTGTATTCATTATAAATATTATAAATCTCCTGCAATAAAAAAAATAATAATAAATATAAGTAAAAAGACTAAATGGAATATACACCAAAACTAAAAATAAACTTCCTGTTTCTCCTTAAAACAAATCCTTAAAACTTGTCTATACTTTTATCCAGTAGGTATTATAAATGTTTTTAACAAACCTGATCAGCAAAATTTTACACCGTTACTGTTCAAGTTCCTGCGAAAAATAAATCTTCGCCAGCCATCCGTGGTTCACCGCTGGACTTAGACCTTCCTAAATTTGTGCCACCTATTCCGGTCCTCCATTGTTCTAATCCAGCCCAAACCGGCGACGTTGCGCAGATTGTTGGTATATCGGGCTGGAGGGGGTCCTATGTTTGCCTAAACGCGGTCTCCACTCCAGGACTCGTCTGATTCAACGGCCATCAGTCCAGCAACAAATATGACCGTCCCGCTTCCACTTGCTAATTTTGCGAGCTATGTTGCTAACCTTGGTCTGCCTTGCTCTTTAATAGTAAAGATACCCTCATTTCTGATTTTATCCATAACAGATTATTCCCAATATAATGTTAGCGCGGGATTTATATAAAGAAACCCGTAAAACTTTGAGAACTGTATTATTTGAATTCAGAATGAAGACTACCCGATATACAGCGGGTTAGCAGTATTTATACAGTGTTGTAATACAACAGTATCTTAATTATTTTAAAATATATTTACCTCTACAATATATTATGATTAGTTACTACACAAATTATCAGATGTTTATACAGCAAATACTAGTCTAAATCTGAGATGGCATAAATGAATGACTCCTTTAATTTATTTATATGAAATGTAAGTGAATAAATTTGCATAAAGGCGGAACCCGAAAATTATGCGTTTTTTTTATATACAAGATTATAATTATGGTTTGCTATGGTACAATAACGAAATTAAAATTGTCGGAAAGCCTTCATTTAGGCACATAATTAATAAACAATACAATTACCTTAGAATATACACAGACTGCCTACTATGCTAATATTATTATTGTAAAGTAATAGGGCACGTTGCTAAACACTTATGATTTTGAGCACAAACACATAAGTTAACTTAAAAACAATCAATATCTTACTTTATTAAATTTTAAAGCACATTTTATTAGGTTAAAAACTACAAAACACTTCCCAGATAAAACCGCCATGCTACATAAAGTAAACTACACTGCTAAAGACAAATCTTTTTGTTGTAATTTAGTTCATCAGAGTGGCAGGCAAAGGAAATAAATCCATACAGCGTTGTCTGATGTATTCTTAATAAAAAATAGGCTGTTTGGATTTATTTCCTTTGCTTGCCACTCTTTAGGTTGGGTTAGCTTCACACTAGAGCTCAAATATGCAATGCCAATGTTAGCAACACAAAAAATAGGTTGTGAGGAGCGGTTGAAGGTTGCGACCAATGAGAAGGTCAGTGGGTTAGGTTAGGTTAGCTTCAGACCAAAGCCGCAGGCAGAATCGACTTTAACCATAATTAATGGTAAGCAGTCGGTTCTGCCACTTTGCTACTTGTTAGGCAAAAACACTAAATCCATACAGCATGAATATCAATATTTTTCAATCAATCTGAAGATCATTGAATGACATGAAAGTATGGAATTTTAGATTTTTCACATTATTGTAACTAAGATAATTAATATATTTTTCTAGTTTGTATATATAAATACTGACTACATGCAATACCAATGTAAGCAGAACAAAGTATAGGTGTAAGGGGTGGTCGAAGGTGTAACCAGTGACAAGGACAGTGGGTTAGGTTAGGTTATCTTTAGACCAAAGCCCACGAGCCGAGCGAGCGTGCCGCGGCAGCGGCCGGCGAGTGGCAGAACAGACTGGTTTCCATTTATTCGTTGATAATTTTAATAAAAGTTAAAGTCGGGTCTGCCACTCGCCGGCCCCTGCCGGGGCACGCTCGCTTCGCTCGCTCGGCTCGTGGGCTTTGGTCTAAAGATAACCTAACCTAACCCACTGTCCTTGCCATAACCTTCGAACACCCCTCACACCTATATATTGTTTGTCTAACATTAGTATTGCATGTTGTCGGTAATTATATATACAAACTACAAAAATATAATAATGATCTTAATCACAATAATGTGAAAAATCTAAAATTCCGTATTTTTATGTCATTCAAAGATGTTCAGTTTGATTGAATAATATTGATATTCATGCTGTACGGATTTAGTTCCTTTGCCTGACATTTAGCAAAGTGAGGTAAAAACTTTGTCTCTCAATATTATTAATCTGAGGTTTTACTTACAAATTACAAAATGTCGTGATTTTTTAGCAATGCCGTAATATTTGATTTTATAATTATTAATTATTTTGATCATGTCATATATGTTACATTTGCAGACTAATCCCAAAATTAAAATAATTGTGTTTTTATTATAATTAGTAGGTAAGTCGTCACGCTAAAATTGAACATTATTTCTAGCGATATAATGCACGTATTTCGTACCTAATTAATTGTATTGTTTATTAATTTTTTGCCTAAATGATGGCTTACCGATGATTTTAGTGTCGTTATTGTACCATAGAAAACCATATGTAAAGTCTTTGAATACAAAAAATGCGTAATTTTCAGGTTCCGCCTTACAATCGTAAAACGAAGTGGAACGGCGATTCGACCAACCTCTTGACATGGGTCGTTGTGAGCGTTGTGTGATCGAAAATGATGACGTCATTAGTGACGTTTTCGCCACGACCACAACGATCGCGGTCGCTTTGTGGAACGGCTAATTGAGCATTTTGGGCGTTGTGAGTTACTAATGGAACGCCCTGACAATGTACTCTTTGACTGAGACTCAGTTGAATGTTTGTCTTGTATTGCGCATTCTTTATTTAAAAGTTTATTCTTTTCTTGATGACGAGGATGGGGAGAAAGAATTTATAAGGAGGTATTCTACGGCGCAACCATATTGTAATTTACGTAACATTTTCCTTTATATTTATGTATATATGATGTCATTACGATTGTATGTATGAATTTATTTTGTAACACTGTGTGCAATAAAGTATATTCTATTCTAATTAATATTATTGTGAACTAGGGTATCTATTTGTAGAGATTGGTGGGGGCGGCCAAATTTGAATAGCCTATAGGAGGCAAATGTCTAAATCGACCCCTGGGCGAAACCAACGCGTTACAAGTCTTTAGCATGGGATAAAGGGGATAGAAATGGAGAGATGGGATAGAAAGACCAAATAGGAGGAATGGAAAGGAGGGGGAAGAGGAAAGGTTGGATAGGAGATGGGGATTTTGGCCATCGGGACTGTAAGGAGTATACAATTAAAGCTCTTTCATTTCGCAACATCGTCCCCCTTCCACCGTTGGATAACCAGACGCACTGACATGTCGCATCGGTATACGGCGGACATATAACCTATATCAACAAAACGCTTCACGTCCACTTTCATCACACGCACTACAAAACATTGAAAGTAATTACCAGCGTCTATACTTCAAACAATCAATAAATAACTCTGTTGTACACCAATATAAAAAAAGAACTTACAGACTAAAACTATACCTCGTTATGCACAAAGGGCGGTCTTATCGCTAAAAAGCGATGTCTTCCAGACAACCCCAAGAATGAATTGAGAATATAATGATGATGGTGTTATACATAATAAATAGTAAAATTTCTTAAATATATAAATGGAATATATGCCGATGTTTTATATTTTAAATAGATATATACTTAATATACATAACATAACAATACATATCTACAAAAATATAAGTATATAAGTGTTTATAGATACATACATTCTACATGTGTGTATGATGTACGTACATTTAAATATCATCATATTCCAAGGGCAAGTAATATTTTCTGATCATTGTTTTAATATCGGTAGTGATTTTGCTTGCCTGATAGCAACTGTCAGTGCGTTCCAAAGCTGTATAGCCTTGACGGTAAAAGAATTGTTGTAGAAAGTTGTACTAGCCCCAGGGGTGTTTAGTTTCAGTTTAGTGGAAGTGGATTTTTCCTAATACGTATAAGCTGAGTATCTTCAAGTCCCGTATGGAATATCTATCCTCCATGAGCTCCATTCTAAATCATAATAAGTACACTACACAATCACCCACCTACTCATTTAAATAAACCAGAGACATTTATTTCTCAATGACATGTTTTTTCGTAAATTTACATTTTTTTATTGTTCAAATTTCGTCTTTAAATCTATCAGTTTTGAGAAAATATCTTTTTTTTTATTGCAGAAGTTCAGAAGACGGGCAGACGGCCCACTTGATGGAAAGCGGTTACCATCGCCTATGGACACCAAAGGTACATACATACATAACTTCACGCCAGTTCCCTTGCGGGGTAGGCACGAACAACAGAGCGCCATTTAGGCCCATTCTTACACACCTCACTTGCTTCTTTGACATTCATAACTCTTTTCATGCACACTCGTCTGTTCTTAAGGCTCCTGACATCACCCTCCGCTAGTACACGATCAATTTGATCATGGAAGGTGTGTCGTGGCCTTCCACGACTTCTGCATTCATCCACTTTTGCATTGTATATCTGTTTAGTCATTCTTTCATCATGCACACCAAAGGTATACGCTACAAATGCGCTGTTGCTCTTTTAAGGGAGACTGGAACCTGGTCACTAATGCCGGAACACAACTCAAGGTTGTTATGGCGATATATTTTAGACCAGGGGTGGTAGCCATCCAGTTGGGCAAATGCCCTACCACCTGGCTGTGGGTTGTTTGGTCGCCTCTTACGACAGGCCGCCCGGCCGCAGGAAATTGTATTCTTTCTCCTTTCCTGCACGGATAAGATCAATCAGATATCTTTGAGATTCATACATAAACTGAGAGACATACAGACAGGACTATTTTATAAAAGTCCCCCGTTCGCCTAAAAGACTACGAAACCCTAAAATAACACAGAAATTTTGAAATGCTCATGATTCAAATATCCTTGTACAATGTCTGAAATGAGGATACAACAATTTGTAACAGCAGTCTTATGACGTCACAATACAGCCCACACGTCATCGAGAAGGTATGTGCGTAGGGGAAAGCATGACATTCCTCAACTCGTATTCATGTATTATGCTATCAAAATTTCATTTATAAAGATACATAATTTTTATTGCACGTCCAAACTATAATTATGGTTGTAATAACGGTATAATTATTCAGATATAATAAAAGTGATAAGTCAGCGAAAGTGAAATTTGTTTTCCAAATGAAACTTCTAAAATTACTTGTAATTTAAGGTACGTGAGATGTTATCAAAATAATTAAATAGTCTCTAGTTATAATAGCTTAGTGGTTAAGCTACCTAAGCCTCATTAAGGGCCGGTTCCTATATTTTACCGACCGTTCATTTACCTTACTATCGGTTAAAATTTGATATAATCTCCGTACAAGAATAGTAAGATATAGGCACCAGCCATTAAATGACGTAAGTTCGAATACTGATGGGAAGGGCACCACTACTTGAAAAATGATATCGTTATTTTAAAATTACTTTTTAAAGTTTCTTGGCCGTTTTCATAAAGCAGAAACCATTTTTTTTTTATATTTGCGTTAGTGTTTTATATTTTACTGACATTTTTCACAGATTCTACTAGGTCTATAGATGAATTTAACTGGAAGGAGTATTTGTTGTTATACAATTATGTAGCGGTACTAAAAAAAAAATTGGTAGTGGGCGATAATATTTGTATTTGAACGAAATACTTAAAAAATCGTATTTTCCGTCCATCCATTCCATCTTTGTGTGTCCTTCTTCTCAGACACTACTGTCCTTCGTCTTCATGGATGAAATTTGACAGGAATAAAGTAGGTACTACGACGTTACATAATGAAATGATGGAAAAATTTAACTTAGATGTGACCGCCGCCGTACATGTAACTGAAGTTGAATTTTTTTGTCAATGTTCCTTAACAATTATTTTTATTGAAATCAATAGATAGACTATATATTAGCCTATTATGTTTCCCTTTTCTAGTTTTAAACTAAAAATGGAAAATTCCAAAAAAATAATTCTAAAATACTAAAAAAATTGTCTTGAACAATATCCAATTGAGATATGGGGTACATTCAATTAATTGCTTTTTTTATGATTCCGAAGCCAAATAAAGAAAACAGGAAAGGTATGTCACCTGTACCCTTTCTTGGAGCACAAACTGCCGACGACTTGCTCAATTTACTTTATTTGAATTAATAAATTGCAAGTTATACACTTGTAAATGAAATATAATGTGTGTGCACTTTTAAATTAAGGGTCAAAAATGTCGAGGTGGTGGATTGTAAGAATTTTGTGTGATGCGATACGTTGTTACCGGTTATCTATTTATTTCACTGTGCAAGTTTTCACTTAGATTCTGCTTACAGTAACATATTGTAGATTTTATAAACGACCACAAACATTGGTATCTCATACAGTTCCAATAGGATTGTTAAGACGAAAAACTGAATAAATTGGTTAAATATCTTTTACATAAATTTCGAACAGATTGATGACACCTAACTACAAGAACAATGCAGTTTATACAGGCTTACAAAACTATAATTACGACTTCACACTTTCGAAGTTACTGATACCTGTATTTTAAACAAGATTTTTTTTGTGTACATTTTCAAAATTAATTATTTAATTATATCTCAAATCACGTCGTCGCCGTCCTTAGTAATGGTGCACACAGTCGCAGGCTGTGTTACCATAGAGCGCGTCACTGTGTTGGTGAGCTCGCGGTCTGAATTGTTGCGCACGCGTTTGTCGCGGCGTCTCGAAGAAAGCCTTCGTACTTCGTGATCAGTGCTGACTTGGCGGCCGTCGCGACCGCACCGGCCTGCCGACAATGTGGCAGACTTTGTGACTCAAGTGTTGTGAATTGTGTGCAAGCACAGTGCCCGTGCGTTAACCCAACCCCTGATAGTGCCAAACCGGATTTTTTTAAAAGTTGGAACGCCCCGCGGCGTGCAAAAGGTGGGTTCTGTATTCTTATGTATGTTTGTATTATCTAGTTATCAGTGCGGCGTTCAGTCAAGTGTTAATTTAAGGTAATGTGAAAGTTGTGACGATCAATCGCCGAGTTCGAGGAGTCAGCAGCGTTGACACACTTTTGGTTCAGGTGTGGTGCCTGCCAGGTGGGCGCGCCCGCTCTGTGTCAGTAATACGTGTCCGACCAAAATTCCGATCTCGAGAGACCGCTTTCGGTTGGGCAACTTTCTTCTGGGCACCGATATTTCAATTACAATGCTATATGCATCTTAAAGATTACCCTTCTTACATAGTGTCAATGATTTCCTCAAAGTTACGGCAGAATTGACGATAAACGGTTCGAATTATGGCATCAAACGGAAGACATCAACGCGCAGAGGCAACGATACGCACACTTTACTGTTGTTAAGATAACTGTATATACTAATTCATTATTTATGAACCATTTTTCATTTGATAAAACGTACGAAAAAATACAGATTTAAAAAAAAATCTTCGCGTTAAATTTAATCACAATATTAATTATACAAACGTAATATTCGCGCCTGTAGAGATTTTTTTTTCAAGGAGCTTTGAACCATTACGGTTATGTCAACCCCATCGTATTTTCTATATCTTTCATTACTTACATTAGAACTAATGTGGCTGTGACAAAATTTCTGATGAGTTCCCCGTGGACAACAAGCTCGTCACAAACTATCTATCAACTAAATATCGCTTATTCAGAATATTTTAAAATGCATTAGACGCCAAAATTCTACAACATGTCTTACGACATCAGCGCCGCTTAAAAGATGTATCCAACCATTTATATGCAATGAATTAGCATTAATGATATACAACCTTAACCTTTTAACCTTCACTTTTTGTAGACACCGTTTGCTAAAACATTCGAATGTTAAATTTAATCAAATTTTATTTACCGCAAAGGAATCAGGAATTGTGATATTACACTGTAAACAAGGCAAGGCAAACGGGGACAACGAGTATACCAACTGACGTTGAACCGGTCTGCCTCCCCCCTCCCTCAATTACCCCCCCTCCCGCATGTCCCCCTACAACATGCGTTTAGTCGAGCTACCGATGTGGCTGAGTGCATTCCTAGCCAGTTACATCGGATCTGCATTTTAATGGACTAATTCCCCTACAGTTCGCCATGGTTTGATTTTGCAGATAAATTCACTACCCAACTATAATTATCATTCTAGTAATTTACTCATTGAAATTAAAGATTTTAGTTCAATTCTATCATTTACAATGTACTAAAATGTATGTATTTAAGTTTCATACAAGTTTCTTTAAACAAATACACAGAAAAAATAATTTTGCATAGAGTAGAATATTCTTTATTACACACAAGAAAGTAGCTTATATTTTATACAGTGCAATCGGGGGTTATGTTTAATAATTATAAAATAATAATAATAATATAATTTGTAAATAATATCCTATTAAAAATGTTATATTCTCTAGATGATTTTTAGTTAATGATGCCAAAAATATAATAAGCTGATGAAAATGACAACTCAGTCTCAATAGTCTACCTTATTTATAAAGAGAATTCTTTGTGTTAAATCCATATAAAAATCGTCTAAATAATCACAACAATAATATTATTCAGTGATTAGAGGTAAATTTTCCGAAAAAATCATCTTATAGTCAAAATATATCAGATGTTTATAACAGTGCCAATTAAATGCTCAAACTACTTAGAAAACTTCAATTCAAATGCCATATTAAAAATTCATTCTGTATTAAAATTTCTATCTGTATTCACAATACACACAGAGGACTTTTTTTGACGAAACGAGTTTCGTTTTTATTTGTATAATTTTATCTTCGTTTCTTAGTCTGATTCTATTTATAGGCATTGTACTATGGACAATAAATTAAGGAAAAGATGTTAAAGCCGTAGAAACAAAATATTTTGTTAATTTCGGTTTTAATTGTAAATAATATTTTTATCATTCTACGTAATCTAGAATGCGTATAAATTTCACTTGGGCATAGAATAGAATAGATAACATTTTATTGTACACCAATACAAAAATTAACTTACAGACTAAAACTTTATCTAATTATGCACAAAGGCGGTCTTATCGCTAAAAAGCGATCTCTTCCTCTTCGGGTATTTTCATTAAAAATGAATTTTATAAATATATTATAGAAAAGGATCTAGGTTATGTTGGTACCTTGACTAAAAGACGTCTCATGTATAATCTATACTATAATAAATGTGTAAATGGTTCGAGTTTCTACAATGGGTTTAAAAGTGTGAAAAAAATTAAGGGGCTAATTCGGACCAGCAGATGAAACTCAACATAGAGCTATCTTATATCTAGAGGCCTAACTTAGGATACTTTTTATCCCAATAAATAACGTTCTTTCCGTGGGATAAATAGCGAAAAAGATGGCGCTACGATCGCATCCTTTTTGGAAACTACTAAACGTATATGATTGAAACTCGACATAGTGCTAGCTCATAACCCGAATTAAAGCTTAGGATACATTTTATCCCGACAAATGACGTCGTTTCTTTAAAACAGATGGATTAGTAAAATAGATGGCGCTCGTCATCGTCGTAATTCATTAATAATTCGTTGTCAGGTTGCCCATATGTCATTCATTACGTATTAGGCACTTCAAATCAGGTTGGCTGCGACTTTTCTTTATGTCTTGCTGCGCAGTTATTTACACTATGTTGACTTAGCTTCGTTAGCAGTCTGTGGTTTCTTTATAATTGTATGAATATAAATTGAACTGATATGATATGAATTGAACAATAATCTAAAGTATTGAAGGTTTATGTATATAAAACACCTAATTAATTCTTAATGTACGTAGCTACTACCTAGGCTTTTTCATAGGAAAACTCTAGTCTTAAAATATATTATCATAAAAAAAGGCACATTCATGACTGTGACAGACTGAAAAATTGAGACGAAGAAGATTAAGTTGGTATGGGCATATAATGAGGAGGGATGAAAGTCACGTGACAAAAATAATGTTAAACTGCAAGATAGATGGGTACAAATTTAAAGGTAGCCCAAAAAAAAGATAGATGAATTGTGTGAAGGATGATATACTGATATGTGGTGTGACGGAAGATGTATGTAAGAATACAGGAGTGTGAAAGGAAAAGACATATTGTGCCGACCCCAATTAATTGGGATATGGTGAAAGAAAAGAGAGAAATAAGTCACAGTCATCTGTTGGAATTAATTAGAAAATCCTAGTTCAAAAGGCATATTAATATTCCATTCCGTTTCGCCGTAGACCTAAATTAGGTCGGTGCTGGCAATCGGATGTTCAGCGCACACTGTTGAATAAATCATTTTGTGAGTGAGAGAAATTCGTATGATCCGACCTTTGAATATATATCCTGTTTTGTGATAACATGGAAATTGTTATTCGAACGATGAATCGAAAATACTTGAGTTATAGGTACTTATTTTTTTAGATAAACAAAAGGCATTACCTAAAACGTTGCTTTGTCATAATGATAATTTGTCTAGTATAATGCTTTACAATGATATTTCTAACACAAACAAAATTCAAGTTTTTCTTAGCGTAAGAGGGTAACCCCAGAAAGCCAAAGTTTCAGAAGTATTTAATAAATAATTATAAAAAATATTTTGAGAATATTTTTTTACTTATAATAACACTGTTTACAATAGTTGCTCTTTTTATGTTTAATAAAAGAAAGGAAATGGTGACCACGGTGAAATGCGCCTAAAAAATTATATTAAGCAAATGTAAAAATAAATATGTCCATATTCGACATACTTCATGTATAATCTGTTCATAATTAATTATATCTTATTGAAGAACATTTATTTTAAGAGTTATATAAGTTGAAATAATTAATTATAACGTTACGTGTGTCTTCAAATCGAAAGAACCATTAACAAAAACAACACCGACTCTAAATTAAAAAGCAAAAAAATAATATTTAACCGCCTTCTTTTTACAACATCTTGAAGTCAGTACCAAATAAAACATAAAAATAACCACAAATGTGTGAAATATAGTAATTTTACGAATAAAGAAGAAAAATTGAAAATCGGTCCACAATACTGTAGAAAATGTAATACCTACAGGCGCAAACAAGCTTTCTTTCCAAGAATTTAGGCGTATGGCGTTCTTTAATAAGTAATTGTTACTCTCGATTTCCTTAGAATCCACTCACAAGATCCTGATTTGGTGACCACTATAGATGCACGTGTAAAGAAAATAAAAATAAAATCGGTTTAGAATTGGCGGAGATATCGTGTTACGAAGAACTCTGTTATCAATTTTAATGAGCTTCTCTAACTCTTTGGAATTTACTAACAGATCCTAACATGGTGACTATGGGACTAATTCGGAAGTATAACCTATCGATTAAAAAATACTGAAAATCGGTTTACAATTGATGGAGAAATCGAGAAACAAACACAAAAAACAACATACAGAGCAATTGCGAATCTCTTCCTTTTTGAAGTCAGTTAAAAATTTCAATAAACAAAGGCTATAAATACAAATATAAAATTTAAACAAAAAAGACATTATCTTAGTTTAGCAATCTTCTTCCGAATAGGAAGTCTGCTGTAATGTCTATGAACACAAATATTTTAACCTTCACAATGTATTAAAATAAATATGCCATCTTTGAAATAAATTTATAGAACACTAGAATATGCCCGCGACTTCGTCCACGCTTAACTTGAAATCCCCGCGGGATTCCCGGTTCACAAAGTACCACAGTATTTAAAAAAAGATGTAAGCAGTCGTTTCAGTGAAAACTGTGTATGTGTACTGTGAATAAGCTAATTTTATGCACCCGAACAACCACAAACCGCTCTCGTGAGAATTCCCGCGGGATTTTCGGGATAAAAAAAATCACACATTTTATTAAATAAAATTTACTATCCACCAGAGACAAAATCACATTAGAATAACATTTTTTTTGTAATCTGCCTACTTTACATCATTTCCAGAAAAATTCCAGCGGGATTACCGGGATAAAAGTAGCGCAAATTTTAAGTCTATGAATTTGTTGTCGATCGGCGAAAACCGCATCGAAATCAACCCAGTAGTTTCTACATGAATCCCGAACAACCAGACAAGAAATCTAAAAAACAACGCATCGTGTTCTCTATCGTTTGTATAGTGTATTCCAGTTTTTTTTTAATAACTGCAATGTACAGACACGGCATTTTTATTATTCTATAATATTATAGATTTCCCAGACGTCGACCATAATTAAATAAATTAAGGACGTTTTATACATAAAACAAATTACTTAAAATGACAACCGGCCAAAAGGTCAAAATGATATTATTAACCTACTAGCTTCTGTTAATTAAGGATCCACATAAAATATCCTGCTCAAAATGAGAGTATTGTGTAAACAGATTAATGTATATATCCATTTGCAAGTTAACAACTTTTTGATTGTTGAGGCTCGCAAAATAAATTACAATAACTTTACGGTAATTTGCAAAAATTATTCAGTGATTTTTTCCAGTACTTAACTCGTGATCGTTATTTTGTCGACTACCATTCATTCTTATTTTTTGACATCGGGTAGTTACTGTTAAGTCATTTGCTCATATTATTTTGGCTTAATTTACATCGACAAAGACTTACTTTAGAGAAATGTGCAAAAACTTCTAAAAAAAAAGAACTAATTCATACTTCCCGAAATTTATTAATACTTCCTAGTATTCTAGTGTTTTGACCATACAGATATATAATACTAATACATAATAATAATACATTTAAACTTATATTTTACAAATAATATACTATTTCTGCTTGCAATACCAAAATTAAAAAGCTTCTTTCTAATAAAATCACAAGCATGATGTATTAAAAACCTTTGTATAAGAAATTGAAGTGATAATAGTATGACTCTAGATTAAGATAAAATGTAATCAAATCTACATATAGCATAAACTAGTAGGTTACATTCCACTCATACCTACATAATTGCATTACCCGTTTGCCAACAGGTGAAAGCGTTCCCAAATATTTCACTGAATTTTCACTACCTCTATGACTGTCGACCCACCCGCATGTAAAGCGAAATCCATTTTATAACTGTTGTAGTAATTATTGTGCTTTTATTCAAAAAGCACGAAATCTGTTTAAACATTACATAAATCACTTAAAAAATTACACACTATTTGATTTCTGATATCTTTTTGATCTTATAATGTTAAATGTAGTCCCCACTTCAATTTTTGAGCTCGTATGGAAAAGTGGCAAGTGTAGTTATTAGTTTAAAACACTACAATAATTATCTTTTTTATCTTAATTATTTTGATTGCAATGAAATATAATGGAATATTTTTTTTATTGATTAAAGTTACAAGTGATGTCTTTTAGGTCAATATTTATTGCTTATTTTACTGCCTAGTTAAGACGAAACCGGGATATATATTTCGTTACGATGATAATAATAATTGCTAAGGTTTCAAGTAACAAATTATATTGTAATAGCTGTCGTAATTGTGTCACAGTGTGTTCTGAGATTAACAATTCAATTACCGAATAATTTCTATTTAACTGAATCTTCACACATTGCAAGTTTAAAAGGTCCTATTAGTCTCAAGATTTCTATAACCACAATCAAGATAACTTTTTAATTTACTATTCAAGTTATATTATATAACAAACGTAACAAATGCTTTCGTTCATCATCATTAGCCAATCGCAATCCATCGATGGACGTAGCGTAAGCTGCCTAAAGTTAGCGCCACTATCTAGATGTATTAAATCACATTGTAGTTTTCTTAATGTCCTCATTAGAACGTATCAACATAAATTTAAAATTGCTGAAGGTAAATATTTACCCATTTATGTCACATACTTGAACCAAATTGGATTCAAAATTAAACAGATATAAACCAATAATGTAAAAAAAAACAATATTTTTAGGTTATCTTACGTCTTTGCTTTTTTAAAGACTATATATAGACTTTTTTATTTTTTAAGTCAAACACGCAGAAATATAATCAAAAAGTAAGTGTCTCATCGTACAAAGTGACCAAAAAACTAATCGCATACCTAATAATTACCAGCATTGCGCACTAGATGAAGTTCACTGCTCTGAAATAGGAAATAAATATTTTTAAAATAGTTGACCAATTTATAGATAATATGTAAAGAACTATAAAAACTACCCAAAAGTTTTCTAGTTATATGTTTTATAGAGTCATTGCTATTTTAGATCTTTATCTGGTATTAGAGGGTTATCTAAATAAGCCCCTTGTCAAACATTTATGCGATACGGAATAGAGTCGCTTAAAACGCATTGAAACTTTGTCTGGAATGAAACATGTTACTTTTATTATTGATACTTCAAGCTCTTATGTGCTATATACAGTAACGACTTTCCATTTTTTACGTCCTCAAACTTTGAATTTGTCTCTGACTATATTTACTTTCAAAAGTTTTCATTCTAAATAAATTCTGCAAGAAAAAATTTGGAAGTCATACATAATTTAAAATTTTGATCTACTTCCTACTTTATTTAAACCGCTTACCAACGTATTATCATGAATTTAAAGTGAACATGCATCAAAGTACTCTGCAGCAATATGTTATAGAAATTATTGTTCAACAATTCGTGGAGCTGCTGCTAAAAGGACACAATAAAAATAAGTATAACAAAGTCAGACCGAAGGTGTAACCTAAAGTCTATTACAATTAAGACGGTATGGCTGACACCTCCATAAAACGTAATTTGTAGCCTTATCGTAAGCTAATAAATATAATTTTTATTATATAAAACTACATTTAACCCTGTTGTTTGTTTTATCGTTATACTTAAAATTATGATGTTTATATTGCTATTTACGCAATTTCTCCCATGCCTACCTATTTGGATCAGTCTTTAAGGCTCCTGTTGTCGCAAAAGGTCAAAAGTAGGGTGCAAACGAAACAACTTTTCGTTGTTATTTACTGTTCAATAATTTACCAAAAATAAATTATATGATACATCTTCAAGATATGAGACGTAACAAGGTTTATTAGAAAATTTTCTATAGTTATTTTAAGTAAAAAAAAATATTCATCAACCAATTCAATCAATTCAATTAAAAACCTCTTTCAATTTTTATGAAAACAAAATAGAAAATATCTACATATTTATAAAAGAGAGTTAAATAATTTGGTTTTTATTTAATACTAGTACTTTATTTTAATCACAATAAAATAATAATGCATCTGAAAAACGACCGCGTCTATGAAATCCCCTCTATCACCCAAAAAATCTCTATCCAAAGATTCTCAATGACGTTTGCGTCACTAAAAGCCTTGAAACTTAAAGACTCGAGAGTTAATGCAGATCATGATACGTAGGTATACATAAACTAGGTTTATAAGAATTTTTTAAACAAGCGTACAATGCTCTTTTGTAGGCTGTTCAAAATATAACACAATACCGCAACGCGATGAGTATGCTGAACATAGTCGTGTACCGTGTTGTATCGGAGAGGTGCGCATGGGCAACGGTTACTAGTCCGTTAGTAGTAAGGGGGTCACGCGCGCGGCGTCGCGTGCACTAACTTTCAACACAACTAGCATTACTAGTATTTGACCTGAAATACACAAATTCTTGAAGAGAACGTTTGAGATATTCTGGCCAATTATACATACACACGTACATATAAAATAGTTTTATATAATTATCAGAACAGTAAATAATAAATTAAAATTTTTAATTGTACGGGCATTACTACTAGTGAATAATTTATTCGTGGCCTCTTCATTGCAAAATTAAGAAAATCTTTCCAATCTCCATAACGTTTACGTAAAGGTGTCGAACGTTCATTATTTTTCCTAAAAACGTGTACTCGAAAATACAATTAAAAATACGTTAGAACGTTACTATTTCTTGTTGAAAGCATGTTTTCAATTCTACCTGTATTTTTTACAGAATATTTCACCCCTTACTTTAAAAATTAGAGAAAGCTGACACTTTAAATTTAGATACTAAGCGGTTTAAAGAATTTTATATGTTATTTTTTTCTTAAAAATATTGTTACGAGTGGCAATACTCGAATTAAAATGCCGTTGGAATTATTATAGAGTTTATTAGAACTATACAAACATGTCTAACACAGGTACAAATATAACCGAACATAACAAATCCAAACGTAATGCAGAAGGTCGTAATTTAATAAAACGCGCATAGTCCGTCACTATTAGATTCCCAATTGTACACACGTCACGTCTTGATCGTAGTTGTCGCTGAACTGCCCCCTCTCTCCATCAGGCCGTCGTTTTATACCTCACAAATACAAATGTGCCCATATCGTAGTTGACGTAATCCGCAACACCTGGCTAATGATTCAACCGCAAGCGGCCATAAACGAGTACAATAGAACAATAGACTGTTCTCTAGAAACGTATGCCAATAAATAAGTAAACAAAAGAAGACAATCATAAAAGAATTGCAACTAGTTCAAACGCCGACAGGTAATAAAATGTGTTTTTACAGATTAGGAGTGGAATTTGTTTTTGTCTGAACCTAAGTTGTAACAATATGTATATTTAGCAGACACAAAAAGTAATTAATATAGCTTATAATAAGACTACAATAATCTGAATTAACTGATATTTAACAATCCAGACAATTGTAGTAGATAGAATTCAGTAGTATGATAAAATTTTAATAAACCACAAATTGAATACTTATTTTATGAACCGGCGATGTTCGTCTTTGGTCTAAAAGAGTGTGAAAGATAACTAAACACGCGTGATTTTATTTAAATAACATTGAAAGACAGACAATCATGATATAGCAATTGCAATATATAAATGGAATGGAATCGAACAGTCGAAGCGATTTTTATTATAAGAGAATTGTAATTGGGAAGGATTATAAAGTAAAGAAATATTTTGCACCTTCAGTCACAGGGTCCTGTGGCGCAATGGATAACGCGTCTGACTACGGATCAGAAGATTCCAGGTTCGAATCCTGGCAGGATCGAATTTGTTTTAATCTTTTTTTAATATTTCATATATTTTTATATTTATTCAAAAGTCATTAGATATTTTTAACATAATAAAGATTTTTTTAACAATATCATTACTTGTGCGTTTCGAAGACCACGTATCATAAGAATGAACTGGATTTTTGGAAACTCTTCATAAGAAGAAGACTAATATTTAAAGGCTCTTTCTACGATTCAATCTAAATGTGGCGTGACACTGACCACCCTCTATGCACCACACAGAAATTCCTTTAAGAATAAGCTCCGGTAAGTATAGAACTGTTGTGGGAAATGGGTCCTAAAAATACTAGGCTATTGAAATTAACTGTTAATGGATTTAAGAATCTGGGACTACGAAAGAGTTATGGCGCCTACCCGTCGCAATATTTTAAGAACGCCATAAGGGACATAGAAGCCAGACCGTCCGCACTATTTGCAGCACAAAGACTGCTAATGAATTCGATTATCCAGAGAGAATGCGCTCTTCCGTACTCGCTTCCGACGATTCAACGTAACATGTTCCCACTGGAATTTTACAAGCTTTTCAACTGAAATGGAACTCTAATACATAGGTCATAGATATAAAATTAATTGTATAGACATCGGTTAGCTGAAATTTGGAGCTACTACTAAAGAAAATGAAGTATCTAAAGCCGTTTACCGAAGAATTTAACGTCGTTTCACCTATGAATTTACGATGTAGAAACTAGATTTCGAATGTAACTATATATGCAAGAGCCTAGTTTTCGTAAAGGAAAATAAATGGAAAATAAATTTCCAAAAACCAGTACGATAATTTTCTTAGATTACAGGGTCAAAGCCTGAATGAATTTATTATATATATATATATATATATATATATATATATATATATATATATATATATATATATATATATATATATATATATATATATATATATGTGCGTGTGTGTGTGTGTGTGTATATATAATATTATAAAATTCTAAACATTCCATGTCTGTGCATTAAAGATAATTAAAAAAACAACTGGAATAGACTACATAAACGATGTACAACACGATTGTTCGGGAATCACGTAAAAACTACTGGGCCAATTTCGATACGGTTTTCGCTAATCGACAGCTAATTCTTACACATTAAAACTCTGTGCTACTTTTTATCCTGGTAATCCCGCGGGAATTTTCCCAGGAGTTGTTTGAGAGTAGATAAGGCGAGAAACGAATACACAAGGTGTCTTTGACAATTGTACCCATGACTGAAAAACAGAATATTTGTTGTCTCGAGAAATGAGTAGTTTCAGACAAAGCTTTTAAAGTCATACAGTACTAGAGTATTCCCTGCGGGGAAAACCCCATTAGATAGCTCTATTTTACATAAAAACTTAATTGGGTTTTTATAATCAATATATTGGTAGCGGAGACGCGGGCAAAAGCTTGTACATATATATAAACGTTCCTTGAAAAATTCCGTCACTGATGGTGGAAACCCCTTATAAATCCATTTCGTGGTTTAGGAGAAGTTAGCGGATATACAGACAGACAGCCGCGAAAAGCGAGTCTCTTTTATACTATGTAAAAATAACTAACGTCAAACAAATATATCTATTATTTAATTTATCCCAAACATGTTAATTACCAAATCGATATCGATACTCCTAAGAGTCTTAATTCCAAAAAATGCCTTACTGCTTAACTATATAACTATTGATTCTATAACTTCGTTATTGAACTAGTAACAATCTTCCTAAAAGTTAGATACTAACTACAATAACTGATTGTTAAGGCGCAAAGTTACCTTACCTCCTGCCCTGTTTAATTAGTTTCATGCTATTAAGAATACCAAACCAGTGTACTACTATTTGACCTAGCGAGATTAACAGGGTTAACACTATTATATACAACAACTATCAGGCCTCACAAGCTAGTTAATTTGCATTCGGGTCATCTCACAACATACATTATTTAGGAATCTTCGAGGAATCTGTCTGTAACGGTCTACCGGCCAGGCGCGTGAATGGTCACGAATTTACTATATGAGTACCAACAGTGTTTACTAACAGGGGTCCAACAGTTTGACTCTTGTTAAACGTTGGATAGACGTCGTGAACTGACTTTGCTGACTGTCGTGATAAAAGTTACTTACTAAATAAACACCGCAAGTTTTTTTTCTGTTGCGTTCCCATTTCAGCAAGAACGAAAACTTTACAAAATTGACATGTTCCTATATATAGGTCATACATAGTGTGTATACACTTTATTGCTCATACTATTTTCTTACATAATAAAACTACGTTTTAACGGTTTCAAGCGCGGTAATTTATTTTATTTTTATTATTCCTACGTTTCAGCCACTTTTCAGTGGCCGTGATCACAGTAGACGAAGATGTCAAGTGTCAATGAGTATTGTTAAAGTTTTATTTAGCCTAACATTAACTTGTACATTTTGATTTTGTTTGTGTTTATTATTTACTCTATGGGAGCCTAATCTAATTTACCACCGCTTCGCAACTTATTGTGGCTTGAAGAGAAGAAGCGGCGCAAGAAACTCTTCTGTAGCTAGCTAGCTCTAGTAATTTTATATAATATTAAAGTGGGTGAAAGGAAACATAAAAGAAATTATCAATCAATTTGGTTGGTGTTCCGATGCACGCAGAAAGAGCTCACAGTGTCTTAAGGTTTGGCAGTTAGTATTTGCTCGGTTTGGGTCTGAGTGAAACTGTGAAATTTTCTGTGAACATTTACTAAATAAAATACGCCCGATTTAATTAATTGGCTTCTTTCTATTATAAGTTCGATTTAAAGGTATAACATTTAAAAAAATCAAATTGGTTAATTCCCAAATCAGAGAAGAAAAAAAAGAAAAATGCGAATTTACATAAATTTAAATATTTATGTAATAGGTGTAGTTATATAGCGGATTCTACGGCTTCTTAAAGAATATTGCAATAATTTATCTGGAAGAAGAAGCAGACCATCAAATACCCCAGCGACAGATCTTTCATTATATTTTATTACATTATACGTGTTTAGTATTTTTCTCTGCCGCTTGTTCTCTTAAACACTTCATGTTGAACATTTTAATAAATATTGCATTAACTTTAAGATACCTATATATAGATTAGACTATATTATAGATATCACATTTTAATAATGATTTGGGAAAGTTTGTCAAGTCATTGTAAATTGATTTTGGTTGACGTTTAAACTCATTAACTATGCAAATACTATTGATTGATAATGTATGCGTCTCCCAATGATTTATGGTAAAGATTATTTAATTGATTAAAGAGAAAGTTTGTGACGCTGATTTATACATCAAAATTGCTGATCAATATTACGAAATCAGCTCCATAGTCTTTAAAAAAAAATAATTACATAATAGATTTATGGAATTTTCGTTAAATTGAATTATACAACATAACCTTGTCCTTTAAATATCTATAAAAATCAATTAATAATTAAAAATGATAAATATAACATTGTTATAAGATTTTTGCAGCTGCTTGTTTATTCAGACAGTTATTTGCGCGATACTAATTGAAATAAATTCTTAAGAATTTAAAACTAATCACGTTCAAGCATTAACACCTTACATTCCATTGGAACTACATTTTTGTCCGTTAACGTCGAGCGCTGAATACAGATGATAATAATATACACATACTTTGATGGTGGCGTCATTAATCTTAAACTTTAATCACGTGGGTAATATTGGTTTTATATTTAAAAGAAACTGTGCCCACGATTTGTTGCACATATTTAGTTAATATATTAATAGTTTTGGATTTTTAGTTTTTTTCATATGTCTTGTTATCAAAGCCTAAAGCCTAAGCCTAGTGCTAAATTTCTTTCACATGACGGACAGACGGTGATTTTGTAAAAATTCTATTTTGCCAAAAACTTTACAAAACCCATTTTTTATTTAATGGTGTTCCAGAATATTAAAACCATCTGCCCAATGCTATTACTCTTTTATCGAACCTTTAATAAGAAAGAAAATAACTGTATGAATTAAACAGCGACTATTCCGTAGGTAGATATAATCAGGTTTTTTTTTGTCACTTCTTTTTTGGGGGCACGCTTATTCTCGATAATTATAAGTCCATATTTTTTTGGTGTTGTTTAATTTTTTCAGTTTTTATGGCCATTTTTCAATATTTTGGAAATTTCCTTTAAGGGCACTACGTGCCCCCACGTGCCCCACAATAAAAGACCCTGGATATAATTAACTTATCCAAATGACTACTAATCAGCCTTTTATCTTAATTGTTAGGTTAGGAATAAAATCCTCATCAACCTATTCTAGTATTCATACACGAGCTACAGACGTTCCTTATATTCAATTTCAAAAACTATGAAGAATGAACATGAACGATGACGAATCACTTTTGATTATTATTTCAATTCATCTTGTTATTTATCTCTGCAGAATTTTATACACTCGAATCAAGTTTTAGCGTTTAAGAAGTCCGACCAGACTGGTACCTCCCACTTTTTGTGTCTCAAAACTTGTTTCGCTTCACATCTGCATACAAATGTTAGGAAGTACGTAGAGTATATAGCCGATATGAATATTTATCTGTAAATATTGGTAAGTAGACACGTAAGTCTCCCTTCACAAGTAGCCTTGCTTGTTTGCAAGGCTTGTCCGAGGAATGTTTTCTATAGTGTGCTTTGTTGACGAATGCTCGAATAAAATTCTTGACGGAAATCAAGCTCCCTACCGGATACGTATGGATGTTTTTAAGGATCTTTATACTCTAGTTATGGCGAAAGCTAATTGTATGTAAAGAAACTATTAATGCTATTATTATATATTCTTATTTCGTACTAAGAGTATATTATCATCTAGTGTGAAATTTGTCTTTAATGAATGATTTCTTTTTTTAATTTATTTTTAGACATTATTTAGCCAGCACGTTTCATTCAAAAAACCTAACCTAACCCAACCGGAGAACATGCTTATGAGCTTATGAGCTTAAGCAATATTGTTACAATTACCAGTTGTGCATGGTAAAAGAATACATCTTGAAGAAATCCGTCGAGATTACTATTGTGTAAAACTTACCAGTCGGTTCCTAAGCGGACTGGAAAGTTTTACACAGCTTTTTAGAAGAATGCCATGACGCCATGCTTGCTACAAGTATGGCGTCATAGCGTTCTCCTAAGAAGCTCGAGCCCAGCAGATAGAAATCTTTAGTCTGCTTCTCTTAGTATTCATGAATGCAGAAGTTAAACTGGCGAACTCAATAATCATAACGAAACATACCAATGAACGTAGTATAAAATATGTCAATAACGGATTTAATTAACAGAGGTTGGTATGTTATTCAAATATATTGATAATGTTAGCCAGTTTTTAAACATAAAACTAGTATTTAAAATTATTTATGAAAATTGTGACAGGTTTTCGGTATTAGTCCCTATACAAATATAATATCAATAAATTCATTGAATGCGGTCGACCTCTGTAGGGAATGCCACTGTATTGCCAAATGAACCGGTCGAGTGGGAGTCGGTATAAGCCTGCGCCTAATTGTCGGCAATAAATGGCAAACGTAGCATTTATCAGTCATACAAGCCAGTATTCCTACATACAACACATTCTGATAGCATACGTGAACGTAATACGTACAGTTTTTCATCTTAATTAGTCATGTAAAAAAGAAATGTTGATTTGAATAATCAGATTTTGTAGTTTTGCGGAATGTAGACTGTTATCTTAATCGTAATTTTTGAGAGGTTTATCCATATTAATATACAAATGTGAAAGTATCTGTTTCCTTATTGCATATTTTGGTGAATTCCTCGTGACTTTGAAAATAAAACGAATTTCATGAAATTTCATTTTAGACAAATTCACTTTCAATAAAGGAATGAATATAACATAATTAAAAGGTACATAGAAAACAAAAAAGGGATATAGAACCATTGTTATGAGTTTTCAAAATATACATACATAACTTCACGCCAGTTCCCTTGCGGGGTAGGCACGAACAACAGAGCGCCATTCAGGCTTATTCTTACACACCTCACTTGCTTCTTTGACATTGTGTCAAGTTTTCAAAATATGACTAAAGAAACCTCGTGTAACTATGAATAGGTAGTAAAAAAATAACTCTCAGGTATATGTGTAGCAGCTAAATCTTATAGCGACAGATAGATTAGATAGTTCTACTAATACCGAGAAATTTACTGAGAAAACTTTGATAGGTATACAAAGACTAACATAAGGGTTTTGTTTTTGCCAAAATGGTTACGAAAGATTTATTTTAAATTCCGAAAAAGATTCATTTTTATGAAATCATTATCTATAATTTATGTAAATGAAGCAGTGTGGAATGCGTTAGTTCTTTTATAAAAATTCTATAGGTATATCCTTACTTAAAATAAGTTTCTGATTTTAGTTAACGTGCCAGTGGTAAATTTGCGTGTTATGACTTAAAGAAATGTTACATACACCTTAGAATATTGCTTATGTGCCAATATGGTGCAATAGTATCGGATCGAATCAAGCGTCTCACATAACTTATTGCCCAATATCTTACGTGAAAAGGGCACATTAAGTTACAGTTCATTCCAAACTTATTGCCGCTTTTTGTTAGTAACAGAAGACTGCGTAATACTTACTTTCTTATACAAAAATATATACTACGAAGCTAACCGCTAAAACGTACTGGATATTAGAGGAATTTAACAACAAAAAAAAACGCTAAGAGACTTGGGTAGTACTACATTATCTATTACCTTGGAACAAAAACCTTCTTAACCGCTTCACTAAAATAAGTAAAGTTAAGAAAAAAATATTGTTAATACTGTATCCGAGAAGAAGGCTAGTAACTCCGCCATCCAAATTTTCTAGTAGCTATACTAATCTAGGGGGCTTATAATGTTTGATGCACACTTTTTACTTTATAATTCACGATTTATAATTAGAGTATCAATATTTTTGTAGTCAATAACAGTAACTCATACTGATT
The DNA here is from genome assembly GCA_019925095.2 of Dendrolimus kikuchii. NCBI lineage: Eukaryota > Metazoa > Arthropoda > Insecta > Lepidoptera > Lasiocampidae > Dendrolimus > Dendrolimus kikuchii. Next base: position 15,969,761 of record CM034395.1, on the reverse strand, counting down.
TTAAGTCGCTTGTGTTGATACGGCCACAGTCTATGGAGTAAGTCGCAAGGTACGTAAGAAACAAATGTATAGTCTGTCCTAATTAAGGCCCGGTATAAAAGGTATATTAAAAACTCGCTAGGTTTAATCTTTTCACAATTTCGAAAGTCAAAAGACTCACAAAATGGAAAAGAAAAGTAGGAAGAACGGCCCTGTGCCTAAAAACGGATATTGCGGATAAAGGTATGATTAGCACTAGAATGATAATGAATATTATACATATCATAGATAACTACAGCATTTTTAAATACAGACATTATAAATTTATAAGAAAACAACTAAAATTATTTTCGAGATATTCCTAAAGCCGTGTAGCTTCGCGAACGTAACAAGAATTATAGTTTAAAACTTTTCTCAGCACAAAGTGTTTCCTAATTTAAAACTTGACCCTCGTCTCATAAAAGCTGTTTCAAAAGACAAGTTTCTATTCATAACGTTTTTATTTAATTAACAACGTTATAGTAACAACAGCTACTTTGTCTAAAATACTATTCTCATGAATAAAATTATGTTCTTGAGTCTTTCGACGCTGTTGAGCCTAATACAAAGGCTTTACACAATATGTTAAACGACATCTTATTATACGGACAAAACAAGTTGTCATTGTCTTATACCCAGTTATAGGTACGACGGGTACCCCTACAAGTATCAGAGCATACCGACCTCAAGGCAATATTGCGTAAAGTTATTCCAACGCATGTCCGTGCTTCCATCAAGCTAGATCTACACCGTCTAAGCCTCAACATTAACAATACATATTACACAGCCGCCGTTTAGAAACTTCGATATACTTGCCAATATTCCTCTTCTTGAAGCAAACTCCACTTTAGTTATAATATTTATTGCTGTCACATTTACATTGTGCTTTACCACCGTACTTACCTATTTATTAACAATACCTATATAGGTTTCTATTTGCAATAGATTCAAATATCCCTTATAAATTTAATAAAAATTGAACACACTAATTAGAACGCTGTTTTTACATTTTTAAATGAGAACCAAGTAAAGATTTTTCTAATATTCTAAAAATATAATCAACATATGAACAATATTAATAATAATGATTAAGACTTCTTTTATTAGATCTATAGAATCTCGATCGCGATTCGTGATTGTGTTAGAGTTTCACATCACGGTCGGGTGTACTGATCTGTAAACCCAATTATTAAAATCTTCATTGAAAGGTGTGGTATTCAGTGCGTTCATCCGACTAGAGTAGACCCATAACCAGCATTTGGACAATTTTGAGCTGATAATATTACTTTTTAATTGTTTAGTTACACGGGATTTGATGTATCTTTATTATTTTGCTGTAACAAATCTTCCCTATACCATTCTCCTATCCCAATATTATATTTTATCCAGTCTATCCTGTTCCTCTAGTCTAACCCCTCAAATTCTAATTCTAATAAATAAAACACAAAACACCCGTTGAAGGTCATACATATAAGTTAAAATTTAAAACTTCCTACTATGTACATCGCTTCGCAACGTGTTATTGATGTTAAGGAGAAGAAGCCGCAAGAAACTCCCTAGCGTCTAGCTAAAAATTGTTTTTCTTTATGTTTCTTATTCTATTTATAACTCAAGTTTTTTTATAAGTTTTATACAGAAGTATGTTACAGTATTACATTTCGAAGAATTGATGGAGTAGCAAACAGTGCATATTCACTAAGACAAATAAAATAAAATAAAAGAAGAATATTATTATCGTTATAATAATGACGAGGCGTACTAAAAGTTTATACTGCAACATGTCTCTATAAATTCTTTACATGTTTGGCAAGATAGAAACGTTATACAGGAAATAGTATAAAAGGCTGGAACGAGCTGCTATGTAAATGAAGATTTATCATTTAAATATTCTTCAATAGTGTAAAATCCCTTTATAAGCAAAATACTTTTTAATTCGGTTTTAAATTTAGTAAAAGGCTGATCTAACATTTCATTCTGAATCTTATTGAAGAAGCGTATACAAAACCCCAAGAAAGGACAATACTTTCGTTCCACAGTCTAAGAAGACTTACAGCCAGATTAGACCAGAATACTTCTATTTAACCTCCCTATCCCATTCTTATTAAACCATGCTAAAGGCTGGTAATGCGTTGTCTTCGCCTCTAGTGTTGCAGAAGTCTATAGGCGACGTTAGCCACTTCCATTAGCTTGGACGTCTGCCTGTTTGCCAACTTCGGAATAAATAAAAAACTAATCAAATAATTTAGTTGTGAAATATCTTAAATTTTAAAATAAACGTAAGAGACTAAAATAGAGACTTATAAAACGATTCCCTAAAAGATTTGTAATACTTATTATTGACTGGAAGAGGCTGTTTAGTGTTATTTTAATCTCTTAAGGCCTTTAATTCTCAGAAAAAATCCTTAATCCATTTTTGCTTCTCTTTAATAAAATTGTATAAAAAATAGTCCAGGAAAATCTTTTATCCAAAGCTTCACAGTTTGATACTACACAACATTTTTCGTGTGTAACATTTCAACTTTATAAAAATAAAAAAGTGTTATTTTTTTGGCGTGCTCACTGACCCTGAGAGATTATATTGAAACGGAAAATACGTTTAGAAAAACCGAGCTCCACAAACACGTTTCAGCTGTTGTGGACTGAACGGTTGTTACGAAATGTGTATCGTGAAATCGAACAAGTTGGCTATCCGCCTACTTTGCGGGCTAATTGCTCGTTGTCTTGTCTTTTGGATTAGAGTATAGTCAACTTTTACGTACCTATTTATAAACCTGAAGGGTACACCGTTTAACTTTAGGATGTCATCATTACAATGTACCGTTCTATTTTTTTGTCTCCGTGCCAGCCAACCAATACTCATTCCTGCCCCTGATGGTGCTGTGTCGACTGTCAACGTGCCTACTTTCATCCGTCCTTTATATGAAGGAATATTCGAAAGTACCTACGCATATACTAGAAAACCAATAAATAAAATTAAAGCCTGTAATTTCTAAATAGATACATATTGTCACGCCTACGTCCGTATCCGTAAGCATGTATGTATGAAGTGATTAATTAACGTTGATGATAAGAAAAGTGTTTGACGTAGCAAGTGGATATCCATCGTCTCTGCCTACCCCAATGGGCAATATCTCTAAATAAATACCAAATTTTAAGTGAAAACTGATATTTATAAGATACCTAATATAAATAAGCAAAATTATTGGAAATATAATAATTTATAAGCGCCGAAAACGTATGAATACATCGTTACGATCCAATAGATAATGAGAACATTTCAAAGAGGCCATCCAATCAAAGTTGTCTTAGGGCTTACACAATCGATCTACAAACATTTAAAAATTGAAAATTACAATCATACCAAATCGTAAACGTTTTCGCGTATTATTCAACTATTACATGAAACTATTTTATATATTTATTCATTTAAAGTAGTGGGATCAGTCAGTCAATTAAACGACGTAATTATGGGAATTTCTAAAGATATTATTAATGAATAGTTTCTGAAGTCGTAATAGCTCATTAACTAGGGCAACTGTCTCTTATTCTATTGACATAATTATTATTAGAAATTTTCAGACAGGATGTTTTCTTATATTATTTCGATCTAATGTACAATTATTCGTATCATTATCATCACTATGTGTCTCAAAAAAACATTACGAAGAATTCTGTACATCGAGATGTTTAAAATCTACTAATCGCCTTCGATATGAGTAGTGGACATTATAAACCTGCGCGTTAAGAATTTAATAAAGCAAATAGACAATTAAAAAAACGCTTGCTTTATAGGTGATTTAAAAGCTAAAAAAACTAAATAAAGGATATGTAACTAAATAATATAATGAAGAAATATTATTTATTTCAATGATATTTCGAACTTAAATAACACATTATCCGTAGGATGTGTTGACAGGTGTTAAAGAATATACGTTGTCAATCTAACATCAATTTACCAATTCATTTCCTCCGACTGTCGACTTCTCAGTAATACTGACGAACAGAAATATCTGCTGTCCACGTTAGGCCTAATACGTGCCGCCAATATTTCATAAATAAATCAGAAAACCTATTACGTTGTATCACGTAATATTTCACGCCGTACTGATTTCACATTAAGGAAGGCAGTAAATGACACAGTACACGCACCTAACCTCTCTATTTTATAAACAAGCAAATGTCTATCAAAATGCATCTCAAGCGGGTTTAAACAAATATTCTCACGTAATAGCAGATAACCACTTTGCCTGCAGATACGTGACTATCATTCCGCGTACGTGTTTGTGTGTATGAAATGCTCAGAACTTCCTATTTGGTTTTATTGATACTAAATAAATCTCAGTTTAGTATCATATATCTGTACCATCACCATCATATCATATCATCATACCACACAGGCCTCAGCCTGTGTTCTTGAACATTACTCATGCAAATACTAACGTTTAAGAAATATAATATTTTCTTAAGTTTTCGCGACTTGTATACATAATAAAACTACGTTTTATCGGTTTTAAGCGCGGTAATTTTATTTGATTTTGGTTTTTCCGACGTTTCAGCCACTTTTCAGAGAAAAGTGGCCGAAACGTCGGAAAAATCAAATAAAATTACCGCGCTTAAAACCGTTAAAACGTAGTTTAAGAAATATGTCAAAATTGTAGAATATTGATCAGCAGTGGTCTGGTGTTTGTGTGTATTTAGAAGAGCTGATTAAGAATATAAAAACATTTAATAAACTTAATATTATGCGATTAAAAGACAGATAAGAGAGAACAAAAGCAGAGAAGTAGATTTTTTTATTGTATGACTTCTGCAAACAGGCAAACAACCCACCTGATGGAAAGCGGTTACCATCGCCTATGGACATTTGTGATACCAGTGGTGCTACCGATGTGCTGCCACTCTCTAATGGGGGACGGAAATCTGGATTAATGATATAGAAAAACAATTCAAATATTTACAAATATCTTGGCATCTGGCTACCAGTGCCAAGACACAACCTCTTTAATAAAAAAAAATAATAAATTCGGCCAAGTGGGTGTCGTGGTATAAATTTTGAACGGTTCTATAGATACGACCGTCCATTATTTTTGTAATTTTATTACGAAACCCTATCAAACTATTTAATCAAAAATAATCCATATAAAAAAGTATACAACGGATCTTAAGCAAATCAAATTTCGATGATAGTAATTTTTAAACTCTATAATCTAACTTTTCCACATGATAAAATTAGATTCCAAATTTAGAGATGGTGAAGGCAATTTTTACTATTTTGGAACGGAATAGTCCCCACTAACTGTTAACGTCAAACAACAGAATTCTTGCTGAAATTCGAAAAATTATATCATACTAATCAATTGTGATATCCTACACAAAGAAAAAACTCTTGCATGAAAACAATTCATATTGTGTACATTTTTTCAGTTATATTAAACATAAATAATTGCACAGAAAATATTCTTCAAGAACCCGATAAAAACTACAAATATGTAAACATATCAATATTTATTTATACATACTATTACATACATAACATGGTAGATAAAACACACAACAACTCTGTCGATAAGTATACATCCAGAAATCAGCTCCATAAAATAATCCACTTAAGTAAACAGGTTGTCTAGTTTCAGACATGGCTTATCTCAACTTAATCTTACAACCTGTTCGACTTTAGTTTTAAGCAAGTTTAGATTGGTTTACGTTATACATAGATTTTGTACCTAGTGTACATTGAGTTAGAACTTTACGTTTACAATGTACAAGGTTATATGAACTATCAAAACCTGTATAATTATTTTAGCACTTTGGTGTGTTTTGATCTATATATAACCTTTAACTTTTTCTGAATAATCTCTGTAAGATGAATTAAAGATAGTAAAATCAGGTGGGTGAAGTATCATTGACTGTTTCTGTAAGAAATACCTATTTACTGTGCCTTTACTAAAGGTTTCCTTTCGCCGTATGTGAAAATGTAAGTATTATGTATTTTAATCCTATCTAAACAGTTCGCGAACAAATTTAGGCCCATTATAAAAAAACGAAATGTGTGCTGGAAGACATAGTAGAAGTGAAACTTCAACAGACAAGTGGAAAAACGAATCTCAACGGACAAGTGGATAAACGAATGGCAACGGACAAGTGGCAAAACGAATCGCGACAAAATTTTAACTTGAAGTTTTACGGGCAAGTTTTCTAATTGGAGAAGTACATTAACAATCTGCCCGTAAAACTTCAAGATAAACTTTTGTTGTGCTCCGTTTTGCCACTTATCAGTGGCCATTCGTTTTTCCACTTGTCCGTTGAGATTCGTTTTTCCACTTGTCCGATGAAGTTTCACTTCTACTATGTCTTCCAGCACACATTTCGATATTTCGCAGGTTTACTGCAAATTATGATTTGGTTAGGTTAGGTACATTTTAATGAATGCATTTTTTATTCAAACATATTTTATTTTATCAAACAAAAAAACTGAATTCGATCCGGAACCAAAAAACGCATCCATAGTATACTCTAAAATTATGCCGCCTCTCACCACATCTAGTCTAAATTTATGCCGCTGACAGAAAAATCCTAAGACCCCCGTTTATACAGAAGTTTCACTTCAAAAACCTGTGCGTCTCGGGATGCCCGACAGAACTTAAACTAATCTAAGTAGAACTATTTAATATTGAAATTGCTTAACTTGAAAAAGTCTTAGGTTATTACTTAAATTTTATGTATATTATAATATGATAATGTAAGGAAAGGTTATTTATTAATAAAATCTTTTATTGATTATAAAATATATTTTATTCATATGTACAATTCTTGAATATGTACATTAGAATTTTGTGTATGTACATTATTAGTATCATTATTTAATCTAATTACCTAAATCCGGCTAGCGCTGTGGGTTAGAGTGAGAGAGGACGCGCCTGCCTACCGCTGCTATATGCGTGAGAGGAAGGGAAGCTATACAGACTGATGCCGTAACGCGTTACGTAACGAAGTGGTTTACCCTCCCACAAGAAGTTATGGCTCGCTCCAACTTATGTTAACTTAGTAAGGTGATAGATACTTTATACCTTGATTTTTATTTCTTTATATACTTTCGATAACGGAGATTTAACCAGATTGTGACATATTTTTAAAACGATTTTGATAAATCTTGCAGACTATATACTACTATATTTTAGCCCGAAACATTTAAAATTTCGAGAGGCTCAGTTCTGTAACTTACGCAGGTGAAGCCGTATTAAAAAGCCTTTAGTTTTGGTGTTATTTTCGAATCTGCTAAGCCGCAAATTTAAGATTGTTGTCCTTACTATTCCACTACGGTGTGCGAACACCTGGTGGAATAATAAGTGATAACACGTCATAGCTATTCCCTAAAGAAACTATAAGCATTATCAAAAAACTCTCTTACGTTTTTTGAATACCTAATGACTTTATTATTTAAACATTGAAGTAGGAATTTAGCCTAAAGCCCCTTTTTAAATTTTATATTAAAATAACACTTTACACAATCTTACATAAATCTTTCTCGGAAATTCAAAAGCAATCAACTTACAAAATATTTTAAATAAGCATAACCTTTATGATGTTTTATTAAAAGCAAGGAAATATCTCTTAATTTAAATTCTCTTAAACAACTAGTTAAATTCTATTATTCAATTTACAGTAAACATAAAAAGCTTAATAACCATCAATTCGCCGATGTATACGAACATGTAATTAAAAAATACATAATTTGATTTATTACGGACAAAACACTTTAATCAATGCTATAGCTACACCGTGTTGGTTATTTTTGTTATTAAATATTTATTTATCATTCTATCTGTAATTGATATAATAACAAAAACGTTTATCCCACAATTTTTATTATTGAAACGACTACTTTTATTATTGTACTTGTTGTTTAAAATTAATTTATTTAAGAGTATTATTTGATAAAGCTATAATATCACATCAAAATTCATCTGCTATTAAATTCGTTGCATTCGAATACCAAAAAATTCAAAATGTAAATATTTCTGGTTCAGTAAAAGCGTGTGAAATTTTGATTCAGTTGATTTTGATGTGATATATGACAATGAAATGGAACATGACAGTTTCATGTCAAAGTGCAAGAAAATAATTAGCTGTACTGTAACGCCATATGCAGTCGGTTTCTATACTACCTTATACAATCATATACTTACTACTGGTTTGTCGTAAACTTTACTCATACAAGTTGTTCGATGCATAACGAACATTTTGCTGATATGACGTTTACTTAGTGTTTTGATATGAGTTTACTACGTCGTCATGGTGGTTATAACATATTTTATATTTTACGGTTAAATAAATACTGTGGATCCCTTACGCACCGTGTTTCCAATATCGTCAAGTAGCATCCCATACACAAGTAATGTCAATTTTCTACTAATGATAAGTAAAAATATGCTTAGTAAGAAATAAAAACCCTGCTCTAGTCATGTAGGATTTAGAACTTTGCCATATATGTTTTCTATTAGGATATTCTTCTTTTATGATTTAAATACAAATTTTATAGTAGCATCATATAAATGCACGCAGCTTTTATAGTCTCTACACAGTATCTAAAATTTTTATATTTTTCCAGACGCGTATTGGACACATTCTGCACTATATGCAATTCGATACGAAACTAGTACTAAACTTACTTTTTACTACACTTCTGTTCCATGTTTTCTCTGAATCGTCTCCTTTCCCGTGTACAATGTCGCTATAAATATCTATTGTGCTTTAAAATTCGCATTTGAATTCTGTTTATCTTTTGACTTTTATTACCAGCGAATAAAATAAACTAAAACAATGAAAGTAAGTTAATCCATTGTTTAAACTTGAGGTTTCGGTATTTTGACGTTAATACATTTTAATCGCGAATGGTTTTATCTTGGAATGTAGAACCTTTTATTTGAAACTGCTTTTAAGGGCTTTATACGGCTGTTTGGTTTCAAACAAGTAATTGGTAGCCGCTAAAACACTTTAAGGATTACTCAACAATGACAGTTTGTACAACATGACGGTTGTTTGCTTGGAGGTAAGCCACAGATAAAAACGGATAGATGGTTCGCTTGATGGTAAGCATTTATCGTTGCCTTTAAACATATCAAAGAAAAAGGTGCCGCTGCGTTACATACTTGATCGAGACTTATAATATCTATTTACGCTCTTTCTGATTACAAATAAATATAAGTAATTTAAAAAAAGATTCCGACGAATTGAGAACCTCATCCTTTTTTTTTAAGTCGGTTAAAAATGGCGTAATTCGCATGAAGGCGCTGCAAAGATGTCTTAATTAAATTATAACAAGTCTATTAAAGTTTAACATAATTGATGTTTTAATGAAACTGTTCTTTGAATATCTGCCTAATTGTAATATAGGTTTCTGTACTTATTTTAATAGATTTTAGATAATCCTTTTTTTATTGCATGAGTTTAGCAGACAGGCTGACGGCCCACCTGATAGAAAGCGTTAGTACCGCCTATGAACATTTGTAACACCATACATGCAACCAATATGCTGCCGCTCTCTAAGAGGGGGTGGAACCTGGCTACTAATATTGGAACATAACTCAAGGTTGTTATGGCGGCATACTCTAGACCAGGGGTGATAGCCATCCAGACGGATAAAGACCCTGGTTGTGGGTTGTTTTGTCGCCTCATACGACAGGCCATCCGGCTGCAGGAAATCGAATTCTTTTCCGTTTCTGCAGGAATAATAATATATAATGCGACCATACCATAAATTTATAGTATGCTAAGAAAAATATCCCAGATTATATAATATGTATTTATAAATATATACATATTATATAATCTGGGATGTTATATTATATTATATATATAATCCCTTTGTTCCTGCCTTGACACGAAATACCTGTAAATGATTTACTTTATGTGTATGTGGTGAACAATAAAGTATTTGCTATCTATCTATATACTTGATGTATATTGTAAAAATACTAGAAACAAAAACAATTTTGAAATTCTCATGTGTAGGCTCCATAAAGTTTATACAACAGCTTCGTGGGACAAACTATAATTTAAAAAAAACAGAAAACGTTCAAAAGCTTTCAGTAAACAAGTTTAAGAAATTTGTAAACAACTTTTTTTCAAAAGACTGGCTTATTATACGATGAAAGATTTTCTTGACGACCACGCTAAATGGTAAGAAGAGACCGCTATCAAGAACTGTCAATAATTATTCATACAAATTACTTTAATAAACCTTGTATAAACTCACAATACATTAAAAAACACCACGAATGTATATATGTACATAATATTACTCTATGTTGCTGGACAGTTTATGCGCCACTTTTTCTCTTGTAACAATAACTAAAATTGCTTTGGAAGCAGTGGCAGACTCATGATTTTCAATATCGATCTTTATGATTCCATTTTGAAATGAAAACATTCATTTTCATAAAAAAAAACATTTTATTAAAACGCAAACTACGTTAAACTTGACCAAAAACAATCTACAACATCTTAAAATTACAAAGCTACATCTATTAAAATTTAGCTTGTTTGATTCGTGATATACACGACCCTGTTCAAGAAACGTGTCAAATCATATTTGTGTGAAACAAAGCGATTATTGTCTTTATTGTTTATCAATCGATGTATTGAAAATTGCCGTCCTCAGCGGAAGGTTTGCAAATGCAAGGTCATGTGACATACTGTGTCAGCGTATTAAGTTTTCTTGAATATTAAAATCTAAGAATTATTTGTTACGTGTACTCAAGCCTTGATCTTAACGATAATTGTAAATTGGAAAGAAAAATGTTTATTTAAAGCTGATTTATAAATAACAAAGCTAGTAAAAATGAAGCAATCACAATAACAAAAAGTAATTTCTTTTGACAAATACGTAAAGGACATTGCTCTATTTGTTAGGAAATTTGGGCTTCATATATATAAAATTGCTCTAGACAAAATGGACATTGTCCGTTAGTAAGTTTTTATATATGGTATATATATATAATAAATAGTTATCTTCTATAAATTTAATCTAAAAATCTGGTTTAAACAACCAGCTCTAGTATTACAATAGAACCTAAGAGTAATTAGGTCACGTTGTCCGTATGCTACATTATAAGTGCCTTGTATACATTATAAGTGGCGAGGAAAGTGGGCGGCGCGAATAAACAAGCCCAACATATTAAGTACTTATATATAAATAAAACTTGTATTTATATTTTTACATACCCGATACTTATATATTAAGTAATTAATAAAATATAATTAGAGCAATTGTATAATATGTATACCACTTTCGACACTGTTATCAGACGGAGATCACTTTTTAATGATAAGCACGCCCATTGTATATACATTTGAAATATTTTAGGCTTTAAATTTTTTGTAATGTTGTACAAAATCATTCTATCATGTTATATTGAACATGGCGTACTTCCCTTGCCAGCCTCCTGCTCCCTGTCGTGGAGGGTAATATGTAACTGAGGGATAAGAAATAGTACAAAATTTTTACGCAAACCGATGCTATGCTCCATTTCATAATTCCTCCAAGTTAAAAGTATTTTCGAATTCTCTTCGCATTTGACGTTACAAGACTCAGTTTGGCATGTATTTAAGTGTCATTATATTTCTAGAATACATGGAGTCATAACTTTTAGAAATAGCCTATAATTTGAGTGAAATACTATAAGAACGTGTGGACGATTATATAAATACACACTCAAGTAATGTATTTGCCCTATTGAGTATGCCATGTTAGCTACAACTCCATTAATTCTTCGAAATGTAATCGTGTAACACACTTCTGTACATATTTTATTTAAAAAACAAGAATTTGAGCAATAAAATAAGAAGTAAAACAATTTTTATTTACACGTATTGCTGGGGAGTTAATTGGTGCTTCTTCTGCTTAACAGTAATAACACGTTGCAATGCGGTGTATATAGAATAAGAAGAAAATTAAATTTTAACTTATACGTATGACCTTCAAAAAGAACTAGTAGAACTTATTTTGAATAAAAACGTTTGAATGTGAATATGAATGTGTAAGAAGTAATTAAATGACATGGTCGACAAGGAGGTCACATTTGGGACCTTCTTGTCGCCTTTTCCCAAAAAAAAAAGATTATAATTACATAACAATGCAATTTGTAACAGTTATAGTGCTAATATCTGTATAATTGATATATGATACGAAACTGTTATTAAGTACATTAGTCTCGGTCAGACGAAGGTTACAAAAAAGTAGAAAAATTGTTAAGTAATGAATTTATATTCCATTTCAAAGTTATAATGCTAACTCTAAGTTGGAATTATGTTTATTACGTGATAAAAAGTGTTCTGTTACCCAAGTAAAATGGATTCAACGCGAGTTCTTTTGCGTAATTAACATTCAAATGTATATTTTGCTCAATAAAGAATCGACATTTGAGATTATAAAATACACTACTATCTTAAGAAACATAATAACAGTAACTGAGTCGTGTCAAAAAGTTTTGTTTTAAACTAGACATATCATGTGGCTTAGCCTTTCTTAACTTTCATATCGTGTCCCGCAATATTTAATAAGTTTTCCACACAAACTATCCTAGTTTATTTATATCTGCTCTATAAATACGAGTATCTAATGCATTTAATGATCATTTTTCCATATCCTTTATGATTCCATGTATGTTAAGAGGAGGAGGAGGAAAAAAACATCAAGACATTTTTTTAAATGCTATGGAATGGAAAATGGCTGCTGTCGCTTATAAACACTAAAGGCGCTACCAATGTCCTGCTGGCCCCGAGGGAGAACACTGGAACCTACCCGCCAATAATGCTGGAAAAAAAGTCGAGGTTTGGAGGTATATTTTAGATTAGGTGTGATTGCCATCCAGATGGGAAAGTGCCTGCCACCTGGCTTTATATGTACCTAAAGTACGACCGCCCCTAATAACAATGTTTGTTGCAATGCAACTTCATATCGGTGTTTAAATATTTTTTCAATGTGCATTGTACATAGTATAGTATGTAAGTAGTAGTATCATAGTTAAATTTGAAAAATCACAACATAGTTCCTTAATTAATGGCTTTAAATCGGTGGCGATGTATTAGCTTCTAAGGCTTATAGAATAAAATAGATAAAATATTTTTTTTGGATGTGACAATAACATTGTACGTTATTTACCTCTACAGAAAGAGCACTTCAATGTGTGTATTCCGTTAGACAAATTCGCCGATTTTTTATAGTTGCGTAACCAAATAAAACTACTGAGGACTTTTGCCTTATCAAAGTAACCCTTCTAATAATATATTAAACATAAACTTTTCCACACGAATACAATTTAGGAATTTTCAAGGCACGAGTGAATAGGTATCTTCTAGGTAAGCATGCTCCATCCTTGACCGCGTCATCACTCAACGTCAGGTGAGATAGAAACGAGACCTACACAATCGTAAAAAAAAATTAGTCTAACATGCCCTTGGCAGAATTTTGCTGATTGCGATTCATCTTTAGTAATTTACCGTTAAATAAAAATGTTAAAAACTTTACAAAGGATAGTCGATCGGTCTGCATAACATGCGGCAAAATCGCCTTGAACTATCCAACCCCACTCAAAACTCTAAATACCAGTCAATGATTCGCTTATTTCAAAACCACTTAGTAAATTTTATAGAAACCCAATCTTTGAATAACTTGAATACTTAAACTGGAATTTTAAGTTCGACCGCAAAAATTACAAATGAGCTTATAAAGTTGTTCGTTGTTCACAAAAACAAAATTATTTTCTCTTGTCTCGAATTTCCCAAAAGGCAGAATAGAACATATACATTTTATTTTACAATAAAATTAATGAAACAATATATAAAATAGGTTAGAATTAAACGAGGGCTATGTCGCTGACAGCGATCTCTCCCAGATAAACTTGGGATAGAGCGAAAAATATGGCACAAAAGCTAGGAAGGCGGGACTTTCTTGCACAAAGTTTTTAGAAAACTAGATAATTTACATTCCAATATTCATCATATATATAGTTCAAATAAATACAATCATAAACTTATACAAACCTAATTTTATAAGCCTAGGATGTTCACTGGAAGAGATCCCTTAGAGCGATAAAGCCGCATCACACGATACTTTATCCTGAAAAATCAGATACAATCCAAGGACTAAGAGTAAACTTAGTTTACACGAAAATTTATGTACATTTGTAGCTTTATTTCTATTAACTGTTTCCAGGGCAATAAAGCACGACACCTAGACACTTAGTGAACCAGTGGCCTAGTGCTTCTTTATACTTTAATAAATAAGACAATAAAGTACTTTTAAGTTTTTTTGGCACTTCCCGCACGGTACTTACACAGCTGTCAGTTAAAAACAGTTTTAAGAACATGACAGTATTTTAGAAATTTTAGCAGAAAAATTTTCTATGTAAAAAGACGACGGCTTTAAAATTACTTAGACATACTTACTTACTGAGAGACTGAGAGTCAATCATTAACAGCGAAGGTGACGTGCTCAAGGATTTCAATGTATGAGTCATATTTTATTATTTAACGTATAAAAAATAAATTCATATCTGTATATTTTCATTACATAGTAGTAGACATTATGAATGAGATAAAGAGAAATTATACCAAGTTTTGCGAAAACTCGTACTAACTAATAAATTAATATTGCATTGATCAAACTTTGAAATAACTTTCTAATTTGCGTAACTCTTAGTTACCATATTTTGTAAAAAAAAAAAGAATAACTTATGATTATTTTTTTACGTAAAACAGAGTCTGTAGTAAGATGTTACTGGTGAAAGTTAGATATATCAGATAGACATGCAAAAAAGTTGTGAAATTAATTTTGCTTCTTTACTAATGTAATTATTACTATTGTTTCTGAAATATTTATCTGCCTAATTAACAATTTTGATGCAAATTTTTATGTTTTCATCTCCAAAATTGTATATTTCTGCAACAAGTAATAAATAATTATATAAATTATACACCTATAACCGTGGGAAATATAATACATCATTTATTCTCGTTAAACGCATAGCTAAGTCAAATTCAGCTAAAATAGTAAAAGTATAAAAATGGAACAAAAATTCACACAAAACTCCCTTGAATGTAACATGAATGTAACAGCAAGGATACTTCCTGTCGGTTCGCCGTACCATCCGGCAAAAAACCAGGCATCATGGGACCCCCATTAGTTCTATTCACACCCACCACGGTTCCCATTTCTATGGATTTGAAAGTCGAACTTTTTGTCCTATTTATTTCATCTTAAATTTAGTGTCAAACAAGTTTAATTAACATATCATATTTTGGATGACAACATGAGTAATTTGCTTCTAATGTATGTAAATCATGCCAATCATTATTAAAAAATTGAACACGTTTCTGTTAATCGACGCATAGTGAAGGGTTACGTAAACGTGACAAATATTCCCTGTTTTTTTTTCATTTGGATACTGAACTATAAAAAGTATTCATTTGAAAGTAGCTCACTTAAAACTACTGAACGAATGTGACCAGTCTTGTTATAATCAATTCTTGACCGCTCTATCATCATCTATAATATTATAACATTTTAAACATGCCGTGTCTGTACATTGAAGCTATTTAAAAAAACATATCGAATAGACTATATAAACGACAATTTCTTGTCTGTTTGTTCGGCATTCATGTAAAAACTACTGGGCCAATTTCGATGCGGTTTTCGCTGACCGACAGCAAATGCTTAAGCTTCTGCGCTACTTTTTATTCTGGGAATCCCACGGAAATATTTCTGGAAATTATTTGAAATGGCCATATAAAAAAAATCTAATTTCAATGCGATTTTTTCACTGATCAACAGCAAATTTTATGTCATAAAATCTGTAATAATTTTATCCCGAGAATCCCGCGAGAATTTCAAGTAAAGCGTGGACGAAGCCGCAGGCATATCCTAGTATTTTCATAACTTTCCACGTCATAGTTCAAAAGTTAAAGGATGAATGGAAGGGTGAATGTTGAAAATTGAAAACACCTACAAATATCCCTGACTTTATGATCTGTAACATTCAACCACAGCATCTTTAATTAATAATCTTACGTCAACATCATGACTCATTAGAAAATATAGGATATCATTTTCAACTTATTAACGCTGTTATTATACCAGCAAGGAATTATAAAGATATTCGCCACAAAGGTGACGCAGATAAAATACATGTATAATTACAATACAGAACATACCTGCTGTTTGCGGGTATTATTGGCAATTATATAGGGTTTTTATACAAATTATTTAGGAAGGGGAACGTTGAAGTATAAAGAAACTGGTTGACCTTGTATAAACTGCGAGCCGCATCCTCCTCAATTCGAAATGCCAAATGAATTCCATTGATTCTTTATTACATTCGGTACAAGCTACTTCGTAATTCTACTAGCGATGTAGTTTTCTTATACTGTTATTGCCGCATATTGATTGGAAGAAACTGGTTCATGCAGAAATGTTTATTGAATTGATCTATTTATAGCACAAAATGATGTTAGGATCCTTAAATTATAGTTCACTTTGATTTCTACTAAAGTGAAGAAATTAATCTAGATACTAATGATGGCATGCAATCGACTCCATATAATTCATTGGATTTACTTCATATTTCTGTATAAAAGATATTAGCTGTCATTATAAATACTTATACGATAAACTTAACGACAATCAATTAATTTTCAATGTCATGAAGAAGAAACAAATAAATATATAAATATTCCGTCCGGCTATCCGTGCAGGAACGGAGAAAGATTACAATTTCCTGCGGCCGGGTGGCCTGTCGTAAGAGGCGACAAAACAACCCACAGTCTGGTGGTAGGGTATTTGTCCAACTGGATGGGTACCACCCCTGGTTTAGAATATGCCGTCTTAACAACCTTGAGTTGTGTTTCGGCATTAGTGACCAGGTTCCAGTTTCCCTTAAGAGAGCAGCACCGCATTTTTAGCACCTTTGGTATTTCAAATGTCCATAAGCGATGTTAACCGTTTTCCATCAAGTGGGCCATCTGCCTGTCTGCTGAACACCTGCAATAAAAAAAAACCAAAAAGATCCTTTTCACATTCTAGATATGTATTTAAACGCAACTGTAACTTTGTATTAAAATAAAAATCGCTTCACGTCTACAATTAAATAAAATATCAGCGGCTTATTGAGCCCACCAAAAACCACGATACGATATATAATTTCATGGCTATAATTAATTACCCACTTCTTTTTCTTAAGGAAGTTAGGAGCATCGTACAAAAACAGTCAAAACAGATGAATGATGGGTTGTTTCCTTCACAAACTTTTTAACAATACTTAATAGAGGTAGATAACCACGGCTATAAAAATAATACGGTAGGGGTCAAGGAATTCCCAAAATCCCATAGAACCCTATCAGGTAAAGCAGCTTTCACGGATTTCGTGGGACACAAAAGCTTTCTTTGGTGACTCAACTGGCACTCAGGTATTTCTATTTTTTGTTCAAAAGAATCGCATGTCCGTAAAGAATTGAATACACGATAATTAGTTTAGGATTGTTCGATATTATCGTTGTTTTCCAATAAAATCCAGGCAAACAGGGTTACTCACTTCATATCTTTATTTAACTGAACCTGTTTTATATTCTAAAACGACATACCTCAGGTGATAAAAGCCACAAAACTTTCCTGACTCATTCTAAGAATTCCTCAGATAGGTATAAAAAAGTTTGACGTGACCGTAAAAGTTAAAGGACAACTTTTACATTTGCGTCAACTTTAAAGATTTATTTCACAATGTTTCTAGAAGTGTACTTAATAATAAGGTAAATCAGCAAAATCATGTCAATTTATGCTCAGTAGAAGTAACAAACCTTCACCGTTTCTAGATACGCAACCTTAAAAAATCTCATATTTACAATAAGAAAAATGTAAATATCACTTCTATGCTAAGATGTGATCAATTAAAATGTGTAATTAAAACATTACACGGTGTTGAAAGCGTAGATAAGTAGAATTACTTACATGGCGTGCAGTATAAAATCTTATATTATTTGAGTTTCAAAGACAGATTATTAATATCTAATTTAACAAGTGATGTAAGAATATATGTAAAATGTGAATCGTATAGTGTGCATAATTGACTGCATATAACTAACTGTTTTAAAATACAACCAATGCGGAAACGAATGGTGTTCCATTATGTGGAATACCTTAAACACCCAGCAAATATGACTTGACTATGTCAGGAGCCTTAAGAACAGACGAGCGTGCATGACAAGAGTTATGAATGTCAAAGAAACAAGTGAGGTGTGTAAGAATAAGCCTGAATGGCGTTCTGTTGCTCGTGCCTACCCCGCAAGGGAACTGGCTTGCAGTTATGTATGTATGTAAATATGACTTAATCCATGATCACATGTCTATGCAAATTGGTAAAGGGATTTTCGTCTTTATTTTGACATGTTTATTAAGTCGATTGGATAAAGATTTAAACGACATTAATTCTAAATTTAGATAAGGAAACACAATATTAACATACGGCTTAAATATTATATTTATTTTAAAAATATGTATATATATATATGTATGACTTAAGAATATACTAAAAGTAACTTGTATGAGTACTTGACAAACGTGTCTGTTCTTGAAATGGGGTCATGAGCATGATATAAGAAACCCTGTTTTGATCAAACATTTCCTTGCATTTTCAATGTTTACATATCACGTCTGGGTCACCATTAATGACGGGTCGTTATAGGAATATAATATCTCGTGCATTATAAATGTGCATATTTTTCTTTTTATCTAGGTACATTTATAAATGAAGAAATATCTATCTATCTATGCGCTCTCAGATAATTGTGGATATAAATAACATATTGTTACGACCTGAATGCCGACAAAAGACAAATTCACACCTGCATCTGTAGAAACACATTTTATTACCTTTTTGGCATTTGAACTTCTTTTGTTTACTTTGTGTTTAAAATTTGTAATTAGAAAAACAGCCCATTGTGTATTGTAATATTTTATGGCAGTCATTAGCCAGGTGTGATTCTAAAAAATTCAGTCCACGCGGGCGAGAGACATATTGTATTTTTGCAGTATAAAGCAATGCCCCAATGGAGAGGACGGCAGTCTAGCGATAGCCACAAGCGAAGAAAGACGTTAGTGACGGACTTTGCGCGTGTGATTGAATCGTGCATTACGTTTGGACTGGTTGTGTATAGTTATATTTATACCTGTGTTATACGTGTTCGTAAAGTTCTAATAAATTCTATAATAATTCCAACGGCGTTTTAATTCGAGTCTTGCAACTCGTAACAATATCCTTTATGATGACTTTTTTCTCTCTATAAGTGTTGTCATGATAGTTGTCATATACATGAAATCTGGCCTGCCGGCCATTAGGCGATTGTAAGACGGCTTTTTTCATCAGACCTAGTATGTTATTATTAGACCACACTATGTAGTAATATTAAAATATAGTTCGAGTATATATAATATCCCTTTATTTTACATATTATTACTGTCTTTACTATGAATCTAGTAGTACAAATACTTCTCACATAACATAAATATTCAAAAATAAAATAAAACTTTACTGTTTCTGTTTAATAATACTTAAGCAAAATAATACCGTACTAAGAACTCCTCACTTAAACAAATAAAAGAGAAATCTCTCAGATTAAGATAAAAGACATTTAATATAATCTCTTAACCGCAATTATGAAGAAGCCGGATTAAAACACTTGTTTAAGTGTCATTCAATCTTCTTATTTGTCAAACCTCGTCACGATGTTTTCACTTTTGCCATAAAATTGCGAATTCCACAATGCCTCCTGAGGCTCGCAAAATGGCGGCTCTAAAACCGCGGTACGACACGGATATTCATGATTGTCGCGTTTGAATAACAATGTGGTATACTATTCTTAGTTTACACGTTGTTTCTCTTTTACGCATGGGAGGTTTTAAAATCTCCTCCTCTCTATTAAAAGCATTACAGTCTAAAGAAACACGTAACTAATGTTTGATCTTAAAAAATATACTAGAAATATTTTTTACCGTAAGAACATTAGATATCCCTACTAATATAAAAGTAAAGGATAATTTGTTTGGGTGTTTGTACGTTTGCTTATTTTTTTACTACATGAGCGCTTGTTGTATCTTTCGATATATCGCAGTGTTCAGAGATTAGAATAAAAATATCCGCAATCCCGCGTAAATGTAGTCACGGGCTCATCTTTACTTAGTATAAAACAGACGTTTTCCGCGTATGTCTGTATATCCACTAACTCCTCAAAACCTAGCAACGGATTTTTAAACTATTTTCATCATCAGTTAGATATTTTTTCACTGAAGGTTTATAGTAGATATATTTAAAAAAACCCTAATAAAGTTTTATTTAAGTAAAATAAAGCTACTTCATAGCGATTGATTGACTCGCAACGTAGCTGGAAAACAAACACACAATATATGTATGTGTGTCCGTGTGTGTTTGTTTTTTAGAGTTACAAATTAAAGACTAACCGTGGATATGTTATCTAAAGTTATCTTATATCCGTTAGAAAATTGACCAATTGGCCAATTATTATTTGTGTCATGTAGCATGCGTGGCGAGAAATATATTCGTAAAGCAAACTAACGGTGTCGGTTCAACGAACGGAAAGTGGTGTCGGTAATAATAATCATCACCTGCTCGATAAGGGAAGCTCGTCTGCACCCATATAAAGCGTATCCTTGTTTTGGGAGGAAGTATACTGGAAGGAGAAACGCCCCGCAGTCAAATAAGTTCCTGCCACTGTTTGAGTTTGTTATGAATTAATAGTGAGTAATAAGTTTACAGAGTAATGTGGCGGGTTGTCTATGCATTTAAATTTGTACATACATTTGAATCTGAATTTGAAGTTCGAACAGCCAAGATGTTGTACCATGTCTCATATAGTTTGAAGTTACCAGAATAACAAGCAAAATTTCTGAAAAATTCTAAACAACTTGTTAAAATGTTTTTCATTGCACTTGCATAAATATCGTTCAGTCACTAGTATAAGTCAGCTACAACATACCGGTACTAAGTCAGCGCTATGATAATATACTTAATATTAGCCACATTACAATAAAATATTCAAAGTTCTGTCAACATGTCTTGTATGTCATTGAAAAAATGGTTATTCAGAAGGTTATTTTATCCGTGCAGGGACGGAGAAAGAATACAATTTCCTGCGGCCGGGCGGCCTGTCGTAGGCGGCGACAAAACAACCCAGCGCCAAGTGGTACTGCATTTGCTCTTCTGGATGGCTACCACCCCTGGTCTAGAGTATGCCGCCATAACAACCTTGAGTTGTGTTCTGGTATTAGTTTCCAGGTTCCAGTCTCCCTTAAGAGACCCGCAGCGCATTTGTAGCACCTTGGGTATTGCAAGTGGTCATAAGCGATATTAACCGCTTTACATTACGTGGGCCGTCTGCCTGTCTACTTAACTCATGCAATAAAAAAAAAGAATAAAATTTGAATAAAAACTTTTTTGAATGTGGTAATAGGTATGGGATATAAATCTGAAAATGACTTTGTTGGAATATCTGTTATTTCTTTTATAGATACCAGCTTTAGTAATGAACTAATTATTTACTAATGGCGATAACAATAACCCTTTTTTCGGATAAGCTCAAGCATACGCGAGCGAATCCGTGCGATTATTAACAATTATTACAAGTTGTAAAACAGTATAGTGCTTCTATAAAAGGTAAGTATCGTTTAACTAGTTTCAACTTCAATCGTTAATTTCCTATTTTCTAACGAGATTTTTGTACCTATTACATATTAGCTTCTTCCGTATTCCAAATATCTAAGGAATGGAATAAGCCGTATTCACGTAAGAAGTGTTGCATACGTTATAACCCGAGCAGCCTAATCCTGGAGCTTTATACAACGAAAAAGGGTATATAGATCAACAACATACCTACTTACATACTGATGATAATCGTTTAGTTAAAATCCTATTTACGAATAAGATTAAGTTACTTAGTACGTTATTAAAGTCCTCAATATCACAACAGGTGATGTAAAAAAAAATTAAAACTATTTTTTTGCAAATTCTATTAATTGACAGGAAAATGTCAATAGATTAATTAATGTAACATGGTTCTAGTTACAATAAATAATAATTAAAACTCGACTGTCAATTAATTTTCTTCTTTTTTTTTAAATAACGATTCAAAAATTCGCTAATGCAAGCAATTAAAAACTAACATCTATATTAGCAGTTATGATTAACATTGATTTGACCCTCTGTTCCACTTATGTGAATGTTTGAAAAACTGTGGAAATATCTTTAAAGAATTAATTTGTTAAGATGAAGTAGAACTCTCGAGCAAACAATAACAATCGACTTTAATAACAAAACATCCGACTTGCTCTCAACAATTGCGTGTTTTTGAGATCAATAACTTTCCCGCGACACTAATTGCTCTATGCAAGTGAAGACGTTATTTTCACGAAGACACAAATGAAGGGGACTGGTGAAATGACTAATGAATTAGAGGACTAAGTTGTAAAAGTGGACGACACACTGACCTACAACATCTTTAAAGCCTTAGGTATTGTCCACACGTGTATGGCTATCGTTACCCACTGTTCATGGCGCATATCCCGGCCATCTGCTTTTGTTATATAGTCTCAACTAGCGACCTTCCACAAGCTATCAGTCTACTGAGTTGAAAGGTGTCCTAATAACGTGCTCTGTACTCCAGAACATTCCTACTCCATCAAACACCGGCGTCAGACGCAGCCTTTAGTATGCACTAAAGGAGACAGATACGCTTTCATAGATTCTTAGGACCTAATTGTAAAAGATGACGGAGATTTTAATTATTTTTGTATTATATTGATTTTTTATATATTTGTAGTGGTTTTGATTACTCTGAATGATTGAATGTTAAATTATGTTTTTATATTTTACTAGAATATGCCTAATAATAATAATGTAAACTATCGTTTTAGTGAAAACTGTGTCAGAAGAAGCTAATTTTTATGCAGCCGAACAACTTCAAACCGCTCTCGGGAAAATTCCCCCGGGATTCCCGAGGTAAAAAATATCACACATTTGATTACATAAAAATTGCTCTCGATCAGTGAAAAAATCACATTGGAATTCGATTTTCATTTTCAATCTGGCCATTTTATATAATTCCCAGAAAAATTCCCGCGGGATTCCTAGTGGTTCAAGATCCCAGTCACCCCAGATTTACGTTATTTTCGGAAAGATGAAATTTTTAGGATCGGTAGTTTAACATAAACTTAGAAAGGAATGGATTCTCGCTAAGCTGAAAACGGGGCCGTTTTACAGGTAGCCAGTATCAAAGGTGGAAAAAACCATGCTAACTTACGTCAAAGTAGCAAGGCTAGTTTTTACATATGTCATATATGATATTGTTATAAACAAAGATATACAGTTGCCAGATACTTCCTGTGGGCCATAACTTTAGACAGACACTTTAAAAAAAATATGACAACTTACGTCATTTTAGGAAGACTCAATTTTATATATATATATATTATCAAGTATAATAGTTTAAAATATTTTCCAATTAGCCAGACAAATCTGACGGACCAAACATCATCCCAGACTCGTTAAGAGTTCATAATATTTGCCAAGCCACCTTGGACAAACGTGGCGGGTATATTGTCCAGTCATCTATAGCAGAAGGCCCAAGCCCACCAGTGGGACACTAATAGGCTGTCATTATACATATCTTTTTGTGCCCCTTGCATTTATAATACTTGTCACGCTTCTTGGCCACTGTTTGATAGATTAGTTGTCGTTTATCTTTACAGATTAAATTCTTCGGATTGTAGTCTGATGCTAAGTTTTTCATTAAACGTTTATTACTCAACATCAATTTGGCTTGGACAAAAAATATGTTTTTCTTATCCAATTGGAATTGTTTTTGAGATAAATTTGCACAAAAGAGCAGAAAAAATATATAGAATTTGCATTGCATTTACTATGTTGCATACAATTTAGTTGTTTAAGAAATTTAATTGCAAAGACACAGAAATTAAGATTTCATTTTATTACAAGTTCGTTTATTCTCTTTTTTAGATTTAGTTTTTTTTTCAATGAGAGTAATGTGGAAAAGCCCTACGTTTCAAGTGATCTCTGTTTGCGGAAACACCTACTTAGTGTCTTAACAAGCTTTCACGAGGTTAATTACTCGTTAGGGAAGTCAAACAAACTTGAAATGTCACATCAGTTTTATCATTAAAAACTCATTCACTCACAAAGCTTAAAAGACAATTAATTAAAATAGCAATTAAAATTTATAGCGAAATTTAAATATTATATAGTAGAGAAAATGACATTTTTATTATTGATAAAAATTGCACCCACACCAATTACATGAGTTCAGCAGACACGACAGACAGACAGACCACCTGATTAAAAGCTGTTACCATCGCCTATGGACATTTATAACACCAAAGGTGCTACCGTTTTCTAAAGAGAGACTGGAATCTGGCATCTAATGCCGGAATACAATTCAATTGTTATAGCGAGAGCCATTCAGTTTCAAAATACAAAAGGACCGACATTTTCCTTTTTACTTACACACACCCCATCACCTCCAGAATTAAATTATGTATATATTATCTCTTCAGACCAATATTTCTTAAATATCTGTAAAGAGAATACTTACATATGGTCTTAACTAAAAGTCAAAGAAAAGTGCATTATATAAACCGTCTTCGTAAATGGTGATTGGAGCGATATCGAAATCTTTTCAAGAGATACGATCCAAAAAATAACCTGTTTACTGATGAGAAGATCATCACGGTGGAAGAAAATTTAACTGGCAAAACAATACACCTTGCGCCAGAAGTTAGAAGGACGTCCAAAATCACATATTGGAAACAATGATTTAAGCATCAAGTGATACTTTATTCGCTGGATAGCAGTGGATTTTCCAACAGGGCTCTGTACCCTCCCATGAAGCTAATTCAATCCAACATTGGTTGCAAGCCAATTTGTCAGACTTTGTTCAGAGCATAGGTTGGCCTTCGTCGAGTTCTGACTTGAATTCTTTGGAGTATTCTTTATGAACTGCATTGGAGCTAGTGGCATACAAAAAGTTCACCAGAACCTGAATTTATCTCAAGCGAGCCCAAATCAATAAATGGAAACTGATTGAAAAGATTAGTACCACCATAGAAGAATGGCCTATATCTTTAAAGCCTAATTAATTGAAAACAAGGATGGCTATTTGAAATAACTATTTTTATATATACATAAATCTAGATGTTATTAGTTATAATTCAAACAATATATGAATATTTAACATTCCTCCAAAAATATTTTAGCTTTACTTTGACTGATGTCTTAAGAGTTCACATTACGAGTTATAAGAATAAGATGGTTTCTATACTGAAAGCAAACTATTGTGAGTTATAAATTTGTATGTGCCCTATATTTATATGAATTGATTAATAAAATATATCTTTTGACTTATTATTTTGCAAGATGAAATAATAAATAACTTTTAGTAGTTAAACTTGTTTATTTACTTAAACACTTATTAATAATAATTTAGGACATATTATATAATCTTTTCAGAAATGTTCAGTTTTATCTTTTTCTTTTTTCTGCAGGCTAGCATTTGGTTTTTTCTATACATAAAGTTTTCATGTAAACTGCAGTGGATAAGTCATAAAATTCTATGATCAAGCATAACCCTTGCTTATGCAGAAAAGTTGTTGCTAATTTTTTCTGAACCTGAAAAAAAAAGATATAAAGTGTCTATTTAATTACTCGCATAGTCCTTATTTAACTCATAATTTTTCATATTAGTAACTATGTTACACATCAAAATCATATTATTAAGAGATTTACAATCATTAAGGTATTTGTCACAAATCTTCATATTCCATGAAATCCTTCAAGCCATAGATGTGCTTAATTAATCACTTTTAAGCCGGCAAGTGAATATATTTAAAACTACTGGAGAGTTTCATATTTTCCGGTAATTTGTTGTATAAGAGCAATCAAACACACTATCTAACCGCCAGGGCAGTGGTGCAATGTCTGTTCCTTTATTTGTATGTATTTATATGAGATACTTTACTTGTATTATAGATTATTAAGAAAGTAATATAGGTTGCTGATTTATTGATTGTACCAAATTATCAAATAAGTAATTAATATTATTTTAATCAGTTTCTAATGAATGAGTGAGACATGTAGCTATTTTTCTATAAATAGGTGCACATTTTAGATGAATTTTGACTTCAACACAAATTATGCTTTGATTTCTTATATGGATGAAATTTACAGACAGGAATAGTAATATACTACACAGGTTATAAAAGGAAAGAAGGAAGGAAGATCTATGGACGAACATGTTGAATTTAGAAACCTTCACAAAACTACTTACATCAGGATTTTAGCTCCTCTTATTTCTCCAATATGTACTACGAGTATAGCTATGTACTCTAACAACATTACATGTTAGGTAGGTTTAGCGTATCAGCCTTTGCAAAATTAACACTCCTATTTGAAGATCCGGCCATGTTTAGAAAGAGAAAATATTTAATACATTTTCATTAATAAAACAGTTCACTTTTTTGTCGGATGACTAGAAGATTTTTCTAAGGACGAAACTAATTGTAATGAATAATATTAGAATTTAGAAATGCTGCATTAACCGCCGATCTAAAGCCTAAATACCCAATGTTGCCAGGTTGATAATAGTGAAATTACTAAAATTTGTAATTCTTGTAGGTACACACGTGTGTGTAGGAAAGTAACTCCCAACATATTGCCTTAAAAAAGACCTTATCGAACATCGCCATGATTTTTAAATTGAAAACTTCGGTAGATACTTCTAGGATGGGGAAAATGCACTGAATTCGCACGACCGTCACGCTCAGATACCAAGTTTTTATCTCTGAAGTGCAGTCCTAACGACTGATATTTTTTTTAAAGGTCTGACTAATAATACTCCCCCCCCCCCCCCCTCCCCCTCAATTGAAACTGACAATACAACCTTTTTATTTTAACTGGATTGACAACATCATTGGATAATGAGACTATGTCTAGGTATCAGACATCATAAAATGATAACCCAAATGTGATACCAAATCAAAGTATTTTAGTGGTCAAATGAGCTTTATCTGTTGCAATCGCCGAAAGAATACATTACAAATTAAGAAAAGTAATGACATCGCAATGGTGTCTAATAGGTAATTTATGCCTGATTATCAATTAATGGTATTCAGTCAAACTGTACATTAAGTTTAAGTTATATTATATTGATTTTTCACTAAAGGTCACTTTAAATAACTTAACGGTAACTTTAGAAAATAATCAATGTTGAACACCAAAATATATAAAATAAATCTACCGATAAAATTGCTAGGCTGGCCACACTAAAATGATTACGATGTGTCATAATGAATAATGACAGTAACATTTAAATAGTAGCACAGATTAATATGATATAACATTTTCTTTTTATAGGCAAAGGAATTAATGTAAAGTTGTCCCCAATGACGTCATCGGATAATTTGTTTAAAAATCGAATTAAAAAAAAACTACCTCTTAAAACACAAAAATATTCAAATTAGGGGATTCTTACATTATTCGACATGAAAAATAGATGAACCATGTGGAACGTTTATGTATCTGTCCTCTAAAGTATATATCAATATTCATAAAAATTAGAGAAAGAAAGAAATCAACAAACTCACTTTCATATTTTTGTTTCACAAACTCCACATATTTTTCTAGGCAATGTAGAACAGCTCACAACATACTCGTACAACGTTGCTGTAATTATAAACTTATTTCCGCCATCTCGTAGGCAACAACCCTGTCTGCTCGCATGTATTCCGTTATTCGGAGCGTGCTTACCCTCCCAGCTACATACAGTTGCCAGCTTGATTAACGAAGCGACACCTAATGGATGCGATAAGGTGAGTTTCATAATCACTACAATTTGGGCATTTTGCTCAAAGTTGACCTCAAATGGATTTTATTAAAAAACTTGATAACATTCTAAAATGGATGTCAATGAGTTATTTTAACCATAAAAAAATCACAGCTATGTTACCTACAGTTATGAGACAAGATGCGATGTAGAGCCGTTTAAAAGGAATTATTACTTTTAATTGATATCTCGGATTTAGGAATATTTAAATATCAACAAAATGTAAATGACATTTTAATGATGTTTAACCGAGTTAAAGAAAAAGAGGGGTACCCAATTTTGTCATATAAATATTTTTAAAGAACTTATGTTTCACAAATTACCATAGCGCTACTTTTTTGACGGCATTAAATCTTTCTCTTAATGTCGTTTGGTATACTCTCACAGTTATTGCTAATGTAATATTCGAATAAGAATATTTATTTTCTTATATTATATCTACATACATAATATAAGGTACCAATTCTGATTAATACAATAATTCCATCTCATTATATTCTACAACAGATAAACAATCTAATAAAAGGTTTTAGTTTTCGCAAAGGAAAACATACGTGTACGTTAGTTATATAGTTATAGTAATAATAGAAGAAGATTTAATACCTTTACTATTCATACAAATTTTATAAAATGTTAACATTATAACCAAGACTCATACATTAAAATAGTAATTAAAATGCCTTGATAAAAACACAAAGTTAAGGTCAATGATACATTCTTTTACAGTTTCTGCCCTCAAGCTATTTGAAAAACATCGCTGCGAAAAAAATAACTGTAATCAACGCGTTCATATTTCCCCGCGTGTGTATTCCGTGCTTGCAACTCTAATTACCCTCGTGTGTCCCTTTCGAAATCTTTAAAATAAAGAGAGATAAACGCAAAACAAAATCGCTATAGCATGACTGCAATGAATTAAGTCTCATTTACGGTGATTTACGCCAATGCTTTTAACAAAGCCATTTCAACTCGAATCGGATTTTGGCTTTGTTATAAAGAATTTTATAAAAAGTATGTTTCATACAAGTTTTTCTTTATTTGTATACTTATATTAAATTAGTTTTTAATGGTGAACGGCTGTCTGTGTTATATTTTGTGTTTATTTAAGAATTTTATTTCTATCAATCTCACAATAACTAAGTAGACAAGATTTTACTGATAAATTTTAGGCGCTCTTTAAAAATGGTTGCTCTCGATTTGCCTAGGATCCACTCATCAAATCCTGACTTGGTGACAATCGGACCACCTCGGAAATATAAAGTCTTTCGAATAAAGAAATCGTTGTGAAAATCGGTCTACAATTGACGGAGAAATTGCGTAACACACATACAAAAAAACATACAGACGAATTGAGAACCTCCTTTCCTTTTGGAAGTCTGATAAAAATAATTTATTTCATCGTTCCAAATATATTTATAACTAGCTGTTCATCTGTACCACGCGAAATTGGACTACATATTATTTTACACTGTAGAAAGATAAAATCAGTCATCCCCCGAACACGCTGCATGTTGCATTGCTATCATTCTCCTATTATTTTGCAATCTAAGCCTTCATTGTGTTCGTACGTGACTGCAGAAATATTTTCACAAAACATTACATCGGGAATACAATCCGCCCGCACCGACTTTATTGGAAATTTTACTGAGCAAAATATTCATTCAACTATAAATTTTAACATAACTATACTATATGTAGTGTTAAAATAAGACAACTACTCAGTAGTAGTAGTTACTACTACTAGTCATGGTACTACTGTTAGTCATGGTTTTTTAGTACAAAAATCATCCACCATAATAGCTCACCCAAATTGTAAGTCTCACTGCCGCCAAGCAAGTTTTTGTGATAATTCGACAGGCCACATTTCTACCAAAACCTCAACTCTACTGCTGTTGTTGTACAAAAACCCAATTCTTCGCTAAAAACAATCAATGTCCTATAAATACTTACTATTTATCTTTAACTAATTCAGTAGTATATAATTAAAGGTCCATAGCCATTTTGACATAAAAGAGTCATGTTAGATAGATAGATATTACGTAATGTCTGTCTGTCCGTCTGTCGTGAAAACCTAAGAATATAATTATTATACACTTCTTAAAGCAATTTTTTGAAAGTTTACTATAAATAAAAAACCAATTTTACATTGTCTTTAATTTATCTGTCATATTATAATACAGATAACGCCATCACTGACAAGTATTTTCATTTAAAATTACTTTACTATATCACTAAAAGCATTTTTATTAAATACAATAACGTCTTTTATTAATTTTTTTGATTTATTTTCAGGTAAAATTCAAAGCAGGAGACAAGCAACTAAAAACGTAAGAAACAAATTAGTAGCAAAAATAATCAATTTCACTGCAGAGATTAGACAATATAGCCATTTAGATTCATTTACTGCATCCGACTGATCTGCCCTGAACGTAACAAATGACTCCATCGATGGTGCCAAGACTTGACTGAATTATGTCGATTTCTAATCAAGATTGGTTGTTTGTTGCTGTTTGCTCGATATGAGGCTGGTTGGAAAGTTTCCTACTTTAAGGGAACGAACGCGACGTTTGTCCAAGGCGAATTGATGAGTTTTACTTATTGATAATCTCGATGTATAGATGCTTCACAGAAGTGCATGCAGTAAGTACAGAAGCTCTTACTTATTGATATCAAAAAAACTTCAACTTATTTTGACGTTGAAACGTTGGGTCCATAGAGGATAAGAGCCCAAGGCCTTTTTAAAAGTATTAAAAAGCGACTGGTCTACGCCACAGGCGACCGGAAGACTAGGGCTTACCTTGCCCGGAGAATTATAGTGTCTGTATTCAACGAAGTAATGCCGCCAGCCTTCTGGTACATTTCCCTACGATAGCTATCTGGTACGGCTGGACCGTATTTAGTTACAGTATATATATTTATTAGATTTCTTTTTTGTTTTAATTCTATTTTAGATATGTTCTATATTTATATTATGGTTTCCAACTTATTTTGCAACAGATCATTGCTAAAAGGTCACACAAAATATTTAGGTACTCCTATTTTTTTATGTAAGTACAGAAAAGTAGTACAACGCTTATGAAGGGCTAGTAATCGTTTTAAAATAAGTGCCTAGCTTATATTCTATAACAACATAGTTATGATGACAACCTATCCCAATTAAGAATTATTTTCAAAAGTAACTATTAAAAGCTCGTATGATCGGAATACTTTTCGATTTAGAAAATAGGTATTGTAGGCACTTGTAAGTATTTTTCAACAAAATAGACCTTATAGTTTGCGTAGCAC
This sequence comes from Dendrolimus kikuchii, assembly GCA_019925095.2. Lineage (NCBI taxonomy): Eukaryota > Metazoa > Arthropoda > Insecta > Lepidoptera > Lasiocampidae > Dendrolimus > Dendrolimus kikuchii. The sequence continues at coordinate 15,938,507 of CM034395.1, read as the reverse complement.
TTGACTTTCTAGGCATAAATTATCACATAAAAACTGACGAGGCCACGAACAAAAATTTCTACATTAAAATTTCTTCAAAGACGCGGCAAGAACACATGTAATAGCAAAAGAAAAGATTTTATAATACTTGTTTACACTTTCATTTGAACCTTGCTGATAGTATTACCCGTACGAGCCATATAACTTACAAGCCTGTCCACATTTCAAGTGTACCAACATTTTGAGCAAAGAAAAAGCGCATATACCTCTCACTTTCTTTAAATCATATCTTAAATTCAGGCCCACGTTAGCTAGTTGTGAAAGTGAATGAATATATCCGAATGAGACGTTCTTTTCTCACTTATCGTTTATTGCCTACTAGTTATCGCTATTTATTGTCCGGAACATTGTCAATCAACTTTCCTATTAACCTCTGGTCTTATATATTTTACATAGTAACGCAATTAAACCAGTTTTAATGGTTGTTGGTCAACACACAAGTTTTAATAACCATTGCTCCGACAATTAGTACCAAATCGTTATTCTTATTATGAAACTCGGACACTTATAATGGCGATAGATTAATTGTTGCAACATACCTGTAAATTTGGTTTTAAGAGCAACTTCGTATCATATACGTTGTGTATTTTGCATTTAGGTAGATAATAATAACGTCAAAGCTTGTATTAGTCAGATTTCTTCAATTGGTTCATATACACAATAATTGATTGTGATTTTTATTGACAGCAGTAAGTTTCATATTTATAACAGAAAATGCCATAAAAAAATTTGAAACCGAAAACATAATTATTACATCCTTATTATATATCTTATCAATGAAAGTAAAGTTATGGATATTTTCAAAATTATGTTTGTATTTTAATCATTTGCAAAATTATACACTCTTTATTCGTATGAAGAATTTTTAGCATTTTATATCTTCTATAATATTATAAAATGCTAAACATGCCGTGTTTGTACATTGAAGCTATTTAAAAGAAAACAAACGGGAATAAACTATATAAACGATGGAGAACCCGATGCACTTTTTTTATATTTCTTGTATGTTTGTTCGGGATTCACGTAAAAACTACTGGGCCAATTTCAGTGGGAAATTCGCTGACTGACAGCAAATTTTTAGACTTAAAATCTGAGCTACTGTTATCCTGTAATTCCCGCGGGAATTATCTGGCAATGACTTAAACTGACCAGATTGAAATAAAAAATGTAATTCCGATGCAATTTTTTCACCGTCCGATAGCCAACTTTTCGTAATAAAATGTGTGATACTTTTTATTCCGGGAATCCGGAATTTTCCCGGGAGCGGTTTGAAGTTGTTCGGGTGCATATAAATTGACTTATTCCGACACAGTTTTCACTAAAAAGATAGCTTACATTCTTTTTTAAATGCTGTGATACTTTATGTCCCGGGAATTTCAAGTCAAGTGTGGACGAAGTCGCGGGCATATCTTAGTTGTAGATAAAATAACAAATAATTGTTATTCACGTGTCACAAACGTGTATAAACATAAACACGTTTTGAGAAAAATAAAATATATTAACGTGGAACTGATTTAATTTGCGATGGCTTCACTATCCGAATTCTAGAGCCTTTTAGTTTTTACTTGTTCATTCATATTATCATTAAACTCTCTTGCAAATATTGTAATTAAAATTTACTCCGCGTTCACAAATCAATTTATTTAATTCAATTAATTTAAACATCAGAAAACTATATAATTATTTCTAGAGAGTGGTTAATTATCTTCAGTTGAATAATATTTTAAATAATTGAAATTGAAGTTTTGGAGAAGCTTTTACTCTCTATATAAAATATATAGTGCCTCAATCCCGATGGCCTGTCCTCAAGTGATAAAACGACTGGTGCGCACCTCGCATGTATCAATATGGTGAGGTATGGCCGGTTTCTATGTATTATTCACTCGTCTAACTAATGGTTAAAATTTGATATAAACTCTTTAAGCTATACAAATAATGTCAATTTTCTATGGTATTGTAAAATGATGTACAGTGAGAGAGAAACGCGGTTGTTAACATTTAAGGCATTAAATCCATAAGAGACTGTAATATGGCTTAGCATTCTACTGTCACTATTATCAATAGGTTAAATACGGAACTAATGTTAATTTTTGAGGGTATATATATAATGAATAGTTTAAAATAAAATATAGCATCCTTATTGGAATAACAAACAACCACAAATATATACATTTATATTATTATATATTACGCATGTATTATTACACTACAATAATAAAATTAGTACTCCACATTTACGTTAAATTTGTCAAAGGCCCTCTACGTGTTGGCCTTCCCATGTCCGGGCCATTCTTATGGCCCGTGGTCTACAAAGACATACATGAAATTAGTATTAAGACTAAAACAGCTACCTATATCTTTTATATAAGTTTTATTTATCTGTCTACATATTTACTATATATTTTATGAATTTTCCGTCTTTAGCCAAGCATTGAATTTAAATTCATGAATATCACTTAATATCTAAGGATGGTAGACTGATTTTCATATATAAATACTTTAGTAAAAAGACATTCACATAGGAAACTGTTTAACCCGAACAATGCGAGTTTACGCAAAATTCCTAACCATACTTTGCTTTTTTAAAGTTCGCCCAAAAATGAGCTTTTTCCGAATAATTAATCACAGAATCAACATAAAAGTTAACAATCGATTAATTAATGAACTAATCCTATTTCGTTATTCATGATTAGGTATGCGTGTCGAATTGTATATGAAAAATGCTCCTTTATAACGGAACATCGTATACCATAAGTAAGCCAACGGATTTATTTATCAACTAAATTAAATATTCAGGACAACCGCAGCCAGTCCTTCTACGTATAACGGACAGTAATCGAATATTCGGCCTCAATCTTGATGTTTACGAACTAGAGTTCGATTAAGAACGTCGATATATCTACAATATTATAAAATTGTAAAAGTATTGACCACGTTCCAGTTTCCCTTAAGAGAGCAGCAGCGCATTTGTAGCAACTTTGGTGTTGCAAATGTCCATAGGCAATGGTAACCGCTTTCCATCAAGTGGGCCGTCTGCCTGTCTGCTGATCTCCTGCAATAAAAAAAGTATAGTCTTTTGTTTTTGTGTTTGTTTGCTCGTGATTTACGTAAAAACTACTGGGCCGATTTCGATGCGGTTTTCGCTGATCGATAGCAAATTCCCGGACTTAAAATCTGCAGTACTTTATATCTCGGCTGTACCGCGGAAATTTCCTTGGAAACGGTTTAAAGTTGTTAAGACACGTATAAATTACCTTATTTCCACTAACGTGAACGAAGTCGCGGAGGAATTCTAGTATATTTATAAATATATACCAATTTGTAAGAAGACGGAGAAAGGGCACATAATGACCCCCTGGTAGGTTTCAGCGTGTATTTCATTACCGAATTGAGACATTTCATAGATAATTCCGATCATTATTTGGTTCCAACCAGTCGCCCCAGATATTCATGGAAGTGCGTAGTGAATAAGTTAAGACTCATTTGTGCGAGCCTCAAACCAATTGGTAAGAAGTAGCGCTGAACTGTCAAAAATGGAAAACTGTAATTTTAAAAAACTGTTTAGCTATAGAAGTTACCCAAAGTGATCACGTGCTTTTGAGAATATTACACCGTTCTAGCTACAAGGCGTTTTGCAGCAATCTTAGTTTTTAAACACATCCGCATTCAAAACATAAATGTATCACTAACAAGAAACGACGGAACTCTTAGGTCTATATGCAAAATTCACCAAACAGTTGAAATGTTTATAAAAAAGTAATTCTGGCCTAAAATTAATTAATATGCTATATTATCATTATGTAATTAATATATTTTTGAAAAATAAAACTGTTGGAATCTCCAACAAACAGTATTTATTTATTTGGTGTGGCATAGTACTGGCCACCAAATACACTAAATGAATTTAGAACATAGATTTTCTTTTGTTTTTTTTATCTGTATATTTTCCCTCCGATCTTATTAATCGTCATTGTATTACGCACGTGTAGTTTTCTTTAATAATTAAAATATTTACAGTCCCCAACGAATTAATATTTAAAGAAGTGTTCAACAAAAACTACATAGCCAAACAACATCTTTTGGAAGTTGTTATATCGTTTTTGTCTTGTTCATATAAGATATTCTGTATGGACCAAGATTTCGAGTGGTACGAGAACCACGAGTACGAGAAACTCCTACGTTGGATGTCCTCTAAACAAAGTGATACATGAAAGAAAATCTGGACCCTGCTACATCTGGAATAATGTTAGTAAGTGTGACCAAATGTTTATAGTGTTAAAAATATCGCCGTTAATGATTAACTCCACTATGGTATAATATACATACGTTAACTGTTAATACGTGACGTAATTAACAATTAATAGCAAAGTCGCATCACAAATACCCCACTAAGCTCATCGCTACGTCTGCGTAAAATTGTCACTAATGTCATAGCAGATGTAACATTATAGATAGATAGATAACACTTTATTGCTCACCAAATATACAATTCCAAAAATACACATACATACATAACTTCACGCCAGTTCCCTTGCGGGGTAGGCACGAACAATAGAGCGCCATTTAGGCCCATTCTTACACACCTCACTTGCTTCTTTGACATTCATAACTCTTGTCATGCACACTCGTCTGTTCTTAAGGCTCCTGACATCACCCTCCGCTAGTACACGATCAATTTGATCATGGAAGGTGTGTCGTGGCCTTCCACGACTTCTGCATCCATCCACTTTTGCATTGTATATCTGTTTAGTCATTCTTTCATCATGCATTCTTTCCACATGCCCGAACCACCGGAGCATTCCTTTCCTTACCTTCACCCCGACACTCTCTTTCAGACCAACTCTTTTCTTACTTCGGTATTACGAACGCGGTCCGCGAGCGTCACTCCGCAGATTTTGCGCAGTGCTCGCATCTCAACCGCGTTTACTCTATTTTCATGCTCTCTCTTCCATACCCAACTCTCGCTTCCATACGTGAGCGTAGGTACCAGCACCGCGTTGTGTATAGCGAGCTGGGCCTTCTGGCTGAGGTTCTTAGCGCCTAGAAGTTTACCTAACGCTCCATTCAAACTATTCCCCAAATTCACTCTTCTTTCTATATCAGCGGTGTACCTTCCATCCTTGCTAAAAGCACATCCAAGATATACAAACTCATTCACTTGCTCCAGCATAACATCATCGACCATTATCCTTGCATTTGTTCTGGTTTCTTCTCTTTCAAACACCATAATCTTTGTTTTCTTCGCATTCAAATGTAAGCCTCTCGCCTGACAGTCATGTTTCATCATTGTGACTAGTGTTTGCAGTTCTGATGGCGATTCGGCTAAAAGCACGGCATCATTCGCATAAAGCAAGGTGCTTACAACTAGATCACTCATCCGCACCCCAACATCCATCAATCTTATTCTCTGGAGACAATCGTCCAGGTATAGGATGAACAGCAAAGCCGACAGCACGCAGCCCTGGCGAACGCCAATATTGACGTCAAACCAGGGCGACAGGCTGCCTTCCACTCGCACGCATGCCATACAGTCCTCGTAAGTAGACTGCACAGCACGCATCAATTGGCCATTAATCCCATATCCCAGGCAATATGTCCCAGAGCTCCTTCCGCACAACCCAGTCAAATGTTTTCTCTAGATCCACAAAATCGCAGAAAACCTTCCGGCCCATAGCCAGCTGCTTCTCTACGATATTGCGGAGAGAGAAAACTTGATCCATACATCCCCTTCCATTTCTGAAGCCACCTTGTGTATCCCACAGTAATCCATCGGATACCACTCTCATTCTCTTTTCTATAATCTTCGCATACACTTTAGATGCTGTGCTGATCAAACTGATGGCCCTGTAGCTGGAGCACTCCATACGTGACCCCTTGCCTTTATACAAGGGCACGATGACAGCGCGCCTCCAGTCCTTGGGAACCTTTCTCGTCCTCCAGCACAAGTTGCATAAGGACAGGAAAGCGTCCCGGACGCAGGTTCCACCATATTTGATCATTTCAGCAGACACGCTATCGATTCCTCCTGCCTTTCCATTTTTCAGAAAATACACAATTACAATATTGTCATGATGGAAACAATAGGCGGCTTTATCGCTTAAAGCAATCTCTTCCAGGCAACCTAATGTAAGGAATAGTTTAACCTAATCTGGCGATGTAGGTAGTGCAGATTATTAGGTATATCATAAACAAACATAGTTAAAGTACATATTTTATAAATTAAATACACATACTTAAATTACTTTGTAAATTAAATACATACAAATATATTAATTAGTCTATAGTATAAGAATTAGGCATAATTATTTAACAAAAACTAGTTTTCTGAATGCGTTCTTAAATGTAGGCGATGTTTTGGCCTCTGACAGTAAGAGGCAGCGCATTCCAAAGTATGACAGACTGCCTGTAAAAGAGTTATTTTTTTACCAAACTTTGTAAATTGAAGATATTTATTCAATGCTGATTTCCAATGCAATGACAAAGAAATAAAGAGGTAAATGAACTTTATGGTGTTAATCGCTTATATTTTAATTTAAATATTTCCAGTTGTCCGTTATGAATCCAATGCCATAACAATTATTTTTATTATACTGCTATAAAAATAATAAGTGGAACGACGATCTGGAAATCATGTGGGTTGTTACTGAAGTCTTAACGCCATTTACGGTGTAGTGGTCTACATTCAACAGCTTTGTTATTCTGTCCTTGTTTTCACTTGTTGATGATAAATACACCTTATATTTTTAAAAGAAGGTAAAAATAATACTGTTATTTTTTTGAATCTTCAAATTAATTATCGTTAAACAATGTTTAACGAACGTTGAAATAAATTTGCAATTCTAAACTAAATATATTAATATTTAAGAAGTATAATAATATGTTTTGGATGTAGATTCATGTATTGAGTGCAAAATTTACTTATGATATTTTCTATCATTTTGTTTTAATATGAATCTTAAAAATTATTTTACATACATACATACATAACTTTACGCCAGTTCCCTTGCGGGATAGGCACGAACAACAGAGCGCCATTTAGGCTTACACCTCACTTGCTTCTTTGACATTCATATCTCTTGTCATGCACGCTCGTCTGTTCTTAAGGCTCCTGACATCTCCTTCTGCTAGTACACGATCAATTTGATCATGGAAGGATTTTAGTAGGTATTTAACTCAATACTTGTATTTTATGTAGCGCTTAAAAGCACTAAAACATTTTAAAGGCTTTACTAATAGCTATTAATCACAACTTGGCATTTATTTTACTTTCTGAACGAATTAAAAAGCAACTGAATTTCACCTCGTCAAGATTGTTTTCTGACATAAAAGTAACATACGTATTTTTCCAATATACAATAATAATATGAGAATACAGAATAATATATTGACGTGCCGAATTTCATTATGATCCATTCGCCTTTCCGATTATGTAAAGGCATCTTTTACGCATTTATAGGTATACCAGCTGTGTCCGGTCCGCGCCATTTCAACAATATCTTTACAAATTACAACTTATATATTATTCGATGTACTTACAAGAAATATTAATGTAAATTTACATCAAAATTCGTTCTGTAGTTTTTATTTTAGAAAAGCAAAAATTTATCGTCACTAATTTTCTCTTATATAATAATATTAATAGGATAAATATTGTTACGAATTTGTGGTATGTGAATTCAAAAATGCCGTTGGAATTATCACAAAGTTTATTAGAAGTATACACATGTAATTCACAGTTCTTACAAGTATAACCGAATACAACAAAACCAAACCGTAGGGCAGAAAATCGTAATAACATAAATCGCGCAAAGTCCGTTGTTATAAGATACTCGCTCTGAAAGTGCACTAGGCAACGCTTCGTTCACCGTCAGAACACTCCCCCTCCTACCTCGACCTTATCATTTGTAAATTAGATGGCCTCTTAGCAACATGCCCTCATTACCAATGTTGACATTACTTGTACGGAGCTTATGTCAAATTTTAACCGATAGTAAGGCAAATGAACGAGCAGTAAGATATAGGGACCGGCCATTATGTGGAAAATTATCAAGTTACTCTTGCATTCAAACTAGCTATAATGGAACTCGTCGATGTAACGCTCCAGAGATCGGATCACTTTATTTACATGGTGACGCATACTTAAACTAAGTGGTAATTCATTCCAATAAGGTCATGCGTTCTTTGACAATAACCTAACAATTAGCTATTGAGTGTTAAAAGAAAACGGGACATGGTCTCTATCAGAGTAATTGATTTTGAAGGATTTCTTATTTAACAGCATAATATAGTTCAGTCATATGCTAATATCTCTCACCTTATTTGTCATCTTCTCCAGTTTATTTTTAATTAAATTTGATTGACTGATTATCAATTTTTAGGGTCAGTACAAAGTATTATTATATTCATATTTACATATTATCTATAGATTGCAATAAGAAAGCATTGAAATATAATTTTAGGAATGTTATTTACCTAGGAAGAAAACAAAAACAAAACTCACATAAAATTTAAATTTTTGAACTAATTTGTCTAATTTAAATAACATGTCAAATATAAATAAAAAAATAATCCCAATAATTACTAAAACTAGTTATTGTTGTAAACGAACAAACACAAGCATTTTATTTTTTTATTTGTCCTTGGGAATTAACGAATTCTTCTGAAATTTAGAATCAATTAAATGCATTTTCGTTTACGAAAATGATATAACCATCCAATACTTTTGACCAGGAAAATGAAATAATCTTCGCGTGATATGGACTCAAGGTTTACGAGAGTGGAGCCGCGTCGACAGCTCTAGTACATTTCTAATAACTACAATATTAAAAAAAGTTTATGCCTAAAATCATGAGTAAAAATAAAGGAGGTCAAGTGTCTCGATTCTTGAGAACACGAGTGTGGGAAAATTTCAATTAATTCTCAGCCGATAAACTTTAACTTAATTTCAAGGTCATATAGTTCAACGGTGTACCGGTTTTGAAATTTCATAGAACCAACGACAGTGGGTAAGGTCAAATAATTATGATTCTAGTGACTTAGGTTGAAATCCTGTTCTGAATATAGCTTGTTGAAATCCTAAATATGCCTTAAACTTATGAAATTATGAGCTGCCCATACAAATTTGTATCTTATATTTTAGTTATTAAAAAAATATTTTCTGAGATAAAAGGCAGTTCTTCCATATAATACCATGTATCTTCTTGCTAAAAATAAATATCTGTTTAGTCGTAAAATATCTACAAACAAATAAAATATCATTTAATATTAACAAACTGTGCTACTTTCGCACTTATAATACAGTTTCTAAGCAATATTTATTGCTAATAGAGCTGACCTGAAGATTTAGATAACACAAACCAATTAAGATACTAAGTATATTATTTATTTGAAAGACAAGTTTCGAATTTATGTCAAATAAAGTTAAAGATCATCAAAAAACCGTGAAAGCTTTCAAGCTAACACTAAAACCAATAACGATTAAATTTAAACAAATCTCAAAATAAAGTCTTAAATTAACCAACATCTCAGGTAGAACTATTTTATTTAAAACTGAGATATTCGACTTCGTCTCCACTTGAATTGAAATTCCCAAGACACAAAATACCGTAGCATTTGAAAAAGATTGTAAACTAGCGTTTTAGCCAAAACTGTGTCGGTATAAGTTAATTTTCATCACTCAAACAACTACAAACCGCTCCCGGGAAAATTTCCGCGGGATTCCTGGGACAAAAATAACACACATTTTATTACATAAAATTTGGTATCGATCTGTGAAAAAATCGCAATGGAATTCGTTTTTTTAATCTAGCCATTTTAAGTAATTCATAGAAAAAGTCCCGCTAGATTCCCAGGATAAATAGTAGCGCAGATTTTAAGTCTAAAAATTTTCTGTCGCTCAGTGAAAACCGCATCGAAATCGGCCCAGTAGTTTTTACGCGAATCCCCAACAAACAGACAAGAAATCTAAAAAAATAGTCTATTAAAGTTGTTTTTTTAAATAGCTTCAATGTACAGACACGCCATATTTAGAATTTTATAATATCATGGTAGATAGGTAAATATCTAGTAGTAATATTACTAATAGTTAATGCAAATTGGCTGTTAAAGAAGTTATGCTATTAGCAGGTGTACGTACGCGTTTAATTTTTATGCAATAACTAGTTTCGATTTGCAATGTAAATGTCGTTTTGCTGTTCTTCAACAGGAAACAGTTATTAGAAACGAGTTTTGTAATTCAATCGATATGCCATCTTCTGTATTCTCTCCAATACGAGTATAGGTTTAGAATGTTAGTAAAAAATTGGAAGAAAAAATACTAGGAATTACAGTCGTCAGAAAAGACGTATCTCTGAAAAAATTATTAAATTCTACGTTTATACTATTGCCCAGTGACTGAAACTTAAAAATAATTTTGGATTTTAATCCAAATTAGATAACAGCAATAAGTCTTACTATATTTCTATTCAATTTTATATTTAAGCTTATTATCAGAATTAAATTAATAAACTTTACACATGTGTTACGACAAATACTATTTACATCTATCTAACCAACAAAGTGATTTTAACCATCAAAACACAGACAACCTAATTTTAGTCTGTAAGTTTATTTTGTGTTGGTGATCATACAATTAAAAAAAAAATGCCGCAAGATATATACCTCCCGGCAGACTTCCGTCTCAAACTCAAAGGGTCTTCACTTAGGCAGTTTTCTGACCTAATGTGCATATTGTTACAATTACCACGTAGTAGTGGTGAAGGAAGACAACATGATAAAACCTGCATGTCCAGAAAACCGATGTGTCAAGCCCGTTAATCCACCTTGAACAAACATAGCCGATAAACTGCCCATTCCCTTATAAATGGGGCCCTATCCCAGCAGTGGGACGTTTAAGGGCCTTTATTATATACAGACAGATGGACAGACATACGGACAGATATAACGAAATTATATAATTCTCATATCTACTATTTCACTCTGATAACCTAAATTAATAACATTTTGCAAATTTTGTTTTAGCAACACTTTATCATAATAATTATTAATTTCAACAATTCAAATTCGTGTATTTCTTGAGAAGGAATTTTCTCTGAAACAGGCTTTATTTATTTAATGTCGCTAAAATTCACGAAGAGTCGAAGCGTGTGACTGTATTTCTAAAACATCTGTTATTAGAGTAGGCAAGTTATAAGCGGGTCACTTTGAGGCAATTTTCCCACAATAACAATGGTCAATTAGACGAAAAAAAATCTCACCCGCGTTTAACTTCGTAACGAAATGTGAGAGAACATCGAATTTTGTGCTGGAAATAATTAAAAGTCACATAGAAATATAAAAAAATGATCAAGTGCGTGGCAGTCTAAGCACAGTTAAGGGTTTCGTAGACATGACTAACGTAAAATGTTCTAGTTATTTGGCTATACAACTTGACATTACGTGTAATAATCTAATGTATAGATATAACACAACATAAATTAACTTTTCTTTATTGTCGTAGTTTATAATTCACTAGCTTCTGTCCGCGACTTCGTTCGCGTGGAATAGTTACTTTGGGGTAATTTGGTCTTATATAGCCTATAGACTTCCTCGATAAATGGGCTATCAAATTTTTCAAATCAGACCAGTAGTTCCTGAGATTAGCGCGTTGAAGCAAACAAACTCTTCAGCTATATTAATTAATAAAATTAATAGTATAGATGTGTGTTTTGATGTAAATAAATTGACAATACTTTAATATCTCAAAAACTAATGAATTAATCTTTTTATACCAATTTTCATTGAAACTTTTAAGCACTACAAGCTTATTTTTTTACCAAAATGTATGTAATACAATACACCAGAAGCTGAATAATGTCTCCCTCCACCTCACATTTTATTGAAATGAATATTTTCAACCCACAATTACATTTCTAAGGCCCGCTACTAATTTTTAGTATCTTCACAGTTTCACAACATCATTGTGTGGCGGTATATAGCACATTTCCTGAAAAATATTGTCCATCCACAACACAGTAGTTAGCGAAAAAATTACTCTGATATATCCAGACATACAGATGGATGAATTAACATCATGATTATATAAGTGTTGCGTTTTAGGCTACATGGCTACCGGACCCCAAAAAGGAAATAGTGAAGGTGGCGTCTTTGTGTATTATAAAATAAAAATTCACTCTTAATCGTGACCTCGATAAATCTAGTCAGTGTTTAGTCATTGATAGCCTCTGTGGTTAAGTGGGCTAAGCCTTTGTTGGCCGTACTCACTGGAACACAGAAGCTCCGGGTTGAATTCCTAGCATGATAAATTTCGTTAACAAACTTTCCGTTGTTTACTATGGTCTTGATTTTTGGAAATGGCACTAGAAGCGTAACTTGCTTAGATTGGGGATAGATAATGTGTGTGTTTGTCTCTGTCTTTTCTTTCGCCTTCTCTGAAATATTTGGGCGTAATGTTCTTTCCTGCCATACTTCTATTCTGACATACATCCTCTGTCACACCACAAATCATCATATCATCATTACCACAATCCATCCATTTTTTTTGGTCTACTTTAGTCTGTTCACTTTAGTCCACACAAACTATTCAGTATAAAGTACTATTAAAAACATATAACATGTACCTGTTTCAAATATGTAGATACTTATATAATAAATAGAAATAGATAACATAAATAGATATGTTATATATATAATAGATATGTTGACGGCCTCTGTGGTTGAGCGGGCTAAGCATTTGCCGACCTACCTCACTGCAACGCAGAGGTTCCGGGTTCGATAACTGGTATAATAAATTTCGGAAACGTATTTTCTCCGTTATTTACTATGGTCTGGGTGTCTGGGATCGGTCCCAGAGCAGTCCGTTGTATATTACCCATAACACAAGCGTAGCTTGCTTAATTTGGGGATATACAATATGTGTGTTTGTCTGCCGATTATTATTATTATAATGTATGTCTTTGTAGACCACGGGCCATGAAAATGGCCCGAACATTTGGAAGGCTTGCGTGGGGCTATGGGAAGGCTAACACGTAAAGGCCCTATGACAAATTTAATGTAAACGTGGGTTGACACTGACCGGCGATTGTCCCTGTCTACACCATATAATTATGCACCCAAGGACAAGCCCCGGCCAGTGTAGGTCTATTGTGGGAAATGAGAACAAAAAGTACCGGGCTATTGGGGTGAATTGCTGATATGGGGACTATGGCGTCTGCCCGTCGCAATGTTCGGGGAACACGGAAAAATGGGCAAACAGGTGACTCGCCACTTCCGGCATTGGCCCCAAAAAATGCCATAGAAGACAGGGCAACATATGTTTGAATAGCTAAGGCGTGTCGAAAGGTGGGCTGCAGGTTCACCGAAGCTACTTCTGACGTGATGCCATTTATCACTTCCACCTCTGGAGCTTGAGTCTTAGCTCTAGTGATCTCCACTCCGTGCCGGCTGGTTAAGGCAAGCACGGAGGCAAGGGCCTTGTCTTGGCCCCGGAGTCAGGTACGAGGTGTAGATACTCACCTAAGGCTTCGCCACAAAGCCCCCTACGGAATTATTATTATTATTATTATATAGCTTATGTCATCTTCATCATAAGTTGGTTTATACCAATATTTTAAAAACTATCCCGTATAGTATCGATCACGTATGAACTCTTGCTTCTACTTCACGTCCCCTCTGCACGTTAGTTCTCTACGTCACAGTAAGGCGGTACAGCACTCACGATCATACTTGGTCATACTATGGTTAGCAACAGAGGCAGACACAGTAGATGAATTTTCCTACAAAATTAGTTATAGCCCAGCCATCTTCCAGTTATTATGGAGAGGCCTTAACTAACGCGTGAACGTAAGTGACTTGTTTTTATGTAGTATAGTTCACTCTATGGGAATAAACCAAATATTATATGTATATGTGCTTTTAATAACGGGGATGAATATAGAAAAAAAATATCTTGGAACATATAATAAGTTTTGCGAAATAAAATCCGAAGCTTAGGCGAGGAATGCTACTTTAGTATGTACATATTTTTTATTTAATTGTTATCTTAAAAAATATATGGAATTACAGGCAGTAGATGTAGTATTAAAAAACTGTATATTGTGTATTACGTGAACGTATTAAACTGTAATGTAAACGTATATTGTGCAATAAATATTCTGTATAAGCTGATTAACAACTTTATCAAATATAATTTCGTAACTAAATTTGTAATAGGATATGGGTCCTATATGGCCGTCGGTTGAATTGAACTGAATCGTCTTATGTGATCAAAAAGCTGGCCTGTACTTGGGGCAACGTTTCGGTGTTGCCATTTAGCGCGGGAACGCGGCCAGTGTTGTGGGCACATTCCCAAACAACGGATTTCTGACCCGTGTACTATTTGTATTTTTTTTTACAATACTTTGTATTAATAATCACGTTGAATGAATAATGATCTAAATTTGTAATCCTAGATTTTCATTCCCTAAGGATTTGTTTTATGTAAATATGTACCTACATACGTATACGTATACCTACGTAAAACAAATATTTAGGGAATAAAAATCTAGGTTCGCAAATTTTAAATATTATTCATTCAACAAGATTATTAATACACAATATTATTCGAAAAAAATATTTTCTAAATAAGACAACAATAAGATGTAATATAAATAGGAAATTACCAAAAATTAAACAGAAGCAGATACAAATATTATGCATACGCATTTCCAAATAGTTTAAATGCAAATCTATACATTTGCAATGCAGTATTCTGGAATGGATTTCTAATTAAATTTATTGACAGCTTTTAATGAGAACAAGAGTCCCGCAGGGTAAGTGAAATATTTACATGATATACTTGTATTAAATACCACAAAAGGTTAAATAAAATCACACTAAACATTTGACTAGGCACTAATCTCAAAAAGTTCATTTCGTAAAATATTCGAATGAAAACGATATTGCACTCAATACAAAAGCTGTTACGATAGAATTCTACTAATTAGGGAAAACATATTTAACTAAAAATAAAAGGTAGATAAACAGATAAATAATTTAATCAGTTTTCAATGTTTTTCTGATCGTTTTGTCTCAAAATAACTAAAGCTATTTTGTATTCAGCTGACTGTTATTTTAATGACAAAGTTAAAAATAATGTAACACAGTTTGTGTCGGTTAAATAGTTGATTAATATAAGAAATAAACCAGTAATAATAGTACTACAAAAGTTATAGATAGTACTAGTTCCTTCTTTCTTTTCGAACAGTAATAAAATAATTTTTAAGATCGATGATTGTTGTTCGGGCCCCACAACTATGAATATTTTAAAACTTTAAATTCACTCAAGAACTGACACGTTTCTATAGATTATATCGTGAAAAGTTGCATGTCTATTCCTATCGCTAATTATACACCGTATAAGTGAAAATTACATGCTCAAAGTAATGTTCTATAGTCATTCATGTAGTGATTTAGTTAGATAGACAGTTTCTAGAATACTAAACGCGTACTAAATATACATAAAAGAAACTACGCGACAGTTCTGCACGTGCATTAACAAACTAAGAATCTGTTTAATTCTTACAATTTAAACTTAGGCTTCCGCTGTTCATGATATGAAAGATGCATTATATTACTTAACCAACATTAGTTGTTGAAGAAAGTAAGAGAATTCAACTATTCACAGCACGGTGCGAATTAGAATTTTTCTAGTTAAAATATGAAAGGGTGACCGAGTTTCTTGTATTCAATCATAAAATAATTAGAACGGAACAAATTTCTGTTATCTACACAACGATAGTGGCAACTAATCTCACCTGCACAGACAGTAAAGCTGCGCAAACGCAATTCTTTATTATAGACAATGGTGGGGCGGAGTCTTATGGTTCATGAGAACAGGCTACAGGGGCACACCGTATACAACACGTAATGCATTATCCGAAAAATGCTACTTGTTTTGTTTTTGACGTATTTGTACATACACGCGTCGTTTTAGGATAACAAGCCACTTTTAATTTGCCGCCTCTGCGATTTTTTGTCATGTGCAAATACATATATGGGATAACAATTATTAGGCAATACAATAAAATCATTATTTCTCAGTGAACTGTTCTGGATCTACATTAGATATAATATTTGGTGTATTTGCAATAACGAATATAAACGTAGGGCAATTTCAATCCCGATAAGTATCTGCATTGAACGCTCATCCGAAACTTCAAATCAAATATATGCAGTATGTACGTATGGTATCAATTCAGCTACAAGTTGTAAAGGTATGCACAACTTATGTAGGTCAAAGAACTTCGGTCACTCTGATAGAGTGGAGATCCCGTAGTTATATCAGTGTTTCAGAACTGTCCTTTCACAAATGTTTAAAATTTACGTACATAATATTTAAACTATGCAAGGTCCACAGGCTACTATATAACAACAAAATGCCAGATATGAGTCACTCCATGTCGTAAACCAAGACTGAAAATAAACTTGTTCTTGAAAATACATATATGACCAAAGACGCATTTGGAGTAAAGTTCTACTTGTGATCTTTGTTGTAGAAGAATAATGGCCGGTTCGTATAAATATCTTACTAACCGTTCATTTGCCTTACTGCTCATTAAATTTCTACCGATGATAAGGCAAGTAAATGAATAGTAATATATAGGAACTGGCCATTATTATCTTTTTCAGCAAAATAAATTATGCTAATATTATAAAGATAATAGATTTGTATATTTGTAAAGAATAATTAAGGGAATTTCATGGCAAGCGTGGATGAAGTCGGGGACACATACTAGTACTATATACGATTATACATCACAATAGTAACTTTGTAAATCTTGAAAATATAAAATCCACATTTTTTTTTTGCATGAAGGCAGTCAGGCGGCCTACTTGATGGAAAGTGGTTACTATCACTTGTGGATATTTGTAACACCAAAGGTGCTACTAATGTGCTGCCGCTGTCTAAAGGGAGACTGGAACCTGGTCACTAATACCAGAACCAGGGTGGTCGCCAATCAGACTGGCAAATACCACCTGTCTGTAGGTTGTTTTTTCGCCACTTACCACACGCCGCCCGGCCACAGGAAATTGTATTCTTTCTCTGTTCCTGCTCGAAAAAAAATATACACTTTACAAAGAAAATCCGGCCATTCGCTGATGCTAACTTAATCAAAGCTTTTTAAAATGTTCTGGTGATATATACTTCCAAAAGTTGATATTAGTTTTTACTTGCTTATTTAAATAAACTATATTCGAATTGAAATTGTGAGAGTAATATTTGTTTATTATGTCCAAAATTCAATTGTGAAAAACGACTTAAACAAAAAAGACGATTTAAACAAAAAAGACAAAAATAAATTGCCAAACGGGGGCCAATTTTCTAGGGTTAAATTGCTAGAGTTTTTTTGACAGGTTTCACATCTAACAATGTTACACGCGTTTTACTTAGATAACGACGTACCAACACAAGATTTCTTTGAAGTCCTTACCCTTGTCATAGTATTCTTGTTTTTTTGGGGGCTTTAAGCAAAGTTGTTTCGTAACTTGTCGGGTAAAGGTTAACATGTTCATGTCATCCTTCTTGTTTAGAATACATAGTAAATATTTCACAAATTTTAACAAATACTTTGAAAAATAGGCAAGGTTTGGACATCGCATCGTCTCGATCTAGTTATATGTATATACTGGGATATACCCGCGACTTCGTCTACGCTTCACTTGAAATTCCCGAGGGATTCCCGGGACACAAAGTATCGCAACTATCGTTTTAGTGAAAACTGTGTCGGAATAAGCTAATTTTTACGCACCCGAACAACTACAAAGGAAAATTCTCGCGGCATTCCGGGTATAAAAAAATATCACACATTTTATTACATTAAATTTACTATCAATCAGTAGAAAGATCACATTGGAATTCGGTTTTTTTTTTATCTGGCCATTTTAAATCATTCTCAGAAAAACTCCCGAGGTATTCCCTAGATAAAAAGTAGCGCAGAGCTTAAGTCTAAAAATTTGCTATCGATCAGCGAAAACCGCATCGAAATCGGCCCAGTAGTTTTTACGTGATTCCCAAACAAACAGACAAACTGACAAATAGACAGACAAGAAATCTAAAAAAATTGCAACGTGTTCTCCGTCGTTTATATAGTCTATTCCAGTTGTTTTTCCGACGTCGACCATTGAACCAACAACATTGGAAGAGATGCGGATTTATTTAGCCGCAACTTCTATGCTTTTTTACGAACTTATCCAAATTGAATATTTGTGTACAAATCACTAGAAACTTTTATTTGACTATTTTTAAGGATACCAGTGTGGCAATATCCTAAGTGTTGCCTCCTGTATCGATTTCCTTTCTTGCAAACCGACAATTAACAAAATTATTGCTTATCGTAATATTTGTTTACGTTACTTTTCTGTAATCGGTTGGAAATGACACGTTTCCGATATTGACGAGTGTTGCCTGTACTGTTACTATTATTGGCAAAATATTGATTATATAATTGGTCTAGTTAACTAACTACGACGACGAATCTTTTTTTATTTATCTTTAACAAAGTTTATTTTAAATGCATTTATAATCATGGGAGTATATGTCTGTTTCTTATCACTTAGGTATTAACACGAAGGAAATTGTAAATAGACGCTAATTTATATTTTATACAAATACGATTAACCAAACAACGTATTATTTACAGTTAAACTAATAATATCCTTAGAGTCAGCTTATTTAGACGAGATCGCATTTAGAGATAGAGCTTATTTTTGTTATGCTAAGAAAATATTTAAAGTACCTAAGTGTTTTTTAATTATTTATATTCATGAGCAACAAAGTATGTAACAAAGTATTATAATAACGCTATTGCGAATAGCGTTATTATTCTCGTTTTTATAATCCAATATTCAAAGAATCTTTCAATATTCTCGTGTATTTTAAGGTTCTTTAGAAACTGTATCTTATGAATTTTACAGATATAAAACGAGGTTGTTTCTAAGTTTCCTTCTGAAAAGAAAACATTACTCTTAGAACAGGAGAAATTTGCAGTACCCTTTTAATGTTATGTACAACAACATTAAAAGGAAGCAATGATTCTAGGTACACTTTTTTTACGAGGGGAAACCTAATTGAAGGCCATCAGCCGCGCAGTGTACTGGGGAAATCGCGGCCGGTGTGTGGGATTCGCCAAGTCGGGGTGACACTAGCACCTCTAGCCAAAGCTAAAGATGCTATTGCCACACCACAGTTAGGTATACCCACTCAAAACCCCTCGATACTCCGTCCTTCGCCTTTAATGCCAGGGCCACGGGGAAATAGCCTAGCCTCACCGCTGGGCCTAGTAGGCGGTGGCCCTTCAGCCTCTTCCACTGCCGGGAGATTACTTTTGTCCCCCAGAATCTTCTTACTCTCATTGCGTGGAGCGGTTTGTAACTCGTCCCACGGGAGGAGAGGTAGGCGCGCGCGGAATACGTCACACCCCCATCTCGACGACATAAAGCAGGTGGGGAGCCCTTTCTCTAGGGGGCTTACGGCGACCGAAGGTCCTAGCTGGCCCTCAAGCGGAGCAATGAAAGCTGTTCCCGCTCTGTTCCGCCTCCTCCTTTGCAAACATGACACGTTCGTAAAAGGAGGCGACGGATTCTAGGTATACCTAAGGTGATGGCGGATATTATGCATTAGTCCATTCCAATACAATGGTACCCTTTTACCAAATTATGCGTCATAAATTCATAACTCATAAGCTCTCTTGTACCACGATAAATTAACGTGATTATGAAATGTTAATAATTTACAAAGTAATAGAAATTAAAAAAAGCAGCTTAGTAGATGTAACAAACAATAAAGGATTATATTGATTTACAACATTCTTAAGATAATAGGTAATCGTGTCGAGCCAAATAACTAACGAATCGACAAACCGGATTTAAAGCGTGATATCATCGTGCTGTTTCGGTTGAAAGGTTAATACGGACTTTAGTAACTGGTTATAAAGTTGTTCGGGCAATACCCGATTACTCTATCTTGGATACTGACTCACTTTTCAAAATGTTATTTTTTTTTTATAAATAAAAGTGAAGATCTATAGACAACATACATATACGTTATATAGATAAAAACATTTTATTGTTCACTAAAATAAACAATCACATAAGTGCGTTGTTAGAAGACATGTTTTGTAAAATAATAGGCGGCCTTGAGGCTTAAAGTACTCGATATATATGCATTTATTTATTAATGTATAGATTTATAGTATGGGTAATAAAAAATAGGTAATAAGTATTTTCTAACATATTATACTTAATTGTCTTGGTCACTCTCAATTAATCAGAATATAGCTTTGTCTGCGCCTTTGTTTGTGTAAACTTCGAATAAAATTCTTATAAATCAATTCCACAGGTTCATTAACCCAATGAGAACGAAAAGATAAAATTGACGATCCCAAACAGCCAAATTTAGTTTATTATAAAAAAACTTCAAAAAATGACATTCATTCATATAACTTACAAGATACTGATTGTGAAACACATTAATATTTAAAACTTAATCTGTTATAGTAAGCATTAAAAAAACATATAAGTATAACAATCAGGCTTCTTAATACTTACCGTTTCACATAACACGGCGATTAATACAACATTTACACACTGTTAATCATTATTCCAAATATCTCTTTAACACAAATAAAAACAACCAGAAATTCATTATTAATAGCTTATACTGTGTGGTAAAATCACCTTATGATTTTTTTTATTGCAAAGTGTAGTAAAATTTTGCGTAAAATCGGAACTGCTCGGAGAGAAAGTTGTTGAATAAAATAACAGTTTATTGTTCATAGGAACCCCACCTCAGTTTTATTGCACTATTCAGTCATTACGTGTGCTATTTGGCACCGTGTTATCTTTTATTAAATATCTTATGTGTGCACTGATTGCGGCAATTTCAAATTTGGAGTAATCTGTACGTTAGGAATAATAGACATAGAATGATATATTTGTTGATTATATTACATCGTAATCGTTCTTAATTATCTAAAGATACCAACAAATATAACCGTTACAATATTCGAAGTTACAAAGTCGAAACATTAAAGTTTTTTATTGTCATTATAATGACATCATATATGCCTCGTTGAGTACAATGTGAACAGTTGATTTGCATGAACTTTTAGAAGTTATGTGCTGTATTGAATATTTTATAAATTGGTTCTAATATTTACTTGTAAATGTTTTAAAGTTCCTCTATTTAAGTACATTTTAAAAATCGAAGACGAAGTTTAAAAACATTAATCTTGTTGCGAGTCGGGAGACCCGAATTAAAATGCCGTTAGAATTACTAGAGAGTTTATTAGAACTATACAAACACGTATAACACAGGTACAAATATAACCGAACACAACAAGTCCAAACATAATGCAGAAGGTCGAATTCAATAACACGCGCAAAGTCCGTCACTTATTAGATTCTCGATTGTAGTACACACCTCTGGCTTCGCTCGCGGTTCTCATTCGACTCCTCGTCCCTCAATTTGGGCATTGCTTTATACTGCACAGATGCAATATGTCTGCCCGGCCGCGTGGACCAAATTTCCTAGAATCAGTTTGTACTTTAAATCCGAAACACCTGGCTAATGAGTCGACCGCAACGGCTATAAACGAGTACAATAAAACAATGGACTGTTCTCTAGAATAATTAGTAAACGCATGCCAATAAATAAGTAAACAAAAGAAGTCTAAATGGCGAAAGGTAATAAAATGTGTTTTCTACAGGTATGCAGGTGTGAATTCGTTTTTGTCAGCGTCTAGGTCGTAGCAATATTTTAAATAGAAATATGAATAATATAGGTAAGCCAAAGCTAATAAATTAGAACGAAAGTGTACATATAAACTAGAATTAATAAGTGTAGAAAGAATCAAATATACCTTTTTATCCGTGCAGGAACTGAGAAAGAATACAGTTTCCTGCGGTCAGGCGGCCTATCATCAGAGGCGACAAAACAACTCACAGCCTGGTGGTAGGGTATTTGCCCCTGGTATGCCGCCATCGCAACCTTGAGTTGTGTCACGGCATTAGTGGCCAGGTTCCAGTTTCCCTTTAAAGAGCGACAGCACATTGGTAGCACCTTTGGCGTTACAAATGTCCATAGACGACGGTAACCGCTTCCTACCTTAGGGCGGGCGTCTGCCTATCTGCTGAACTCATACAATAAAAAAATATACCTCCTTAAAAAAGAAAGAAAAAAATTAACGTAAAATGGATAAAAAATCAACTAATAACAAGTTACGTGTGAAGAATTTAATGAAGAATAGACATAGTACAATATTGAACAATTTTACAATTAACATAATTAAATTATAGTTTCTCAAACACGTTTTACTACAACTTAATTTAATGTAAAAATAATCTCAAGTACAACTGTTGCAAGCCATGAAATCATATATATTAATGAATATAGTGAACATTTTGCTACAATTGAAAGAATCTTTGTACGGTTTTTAATAATTGAATTCCAATTGTGCTCGCTCCAGTTACCAATTTGGTCATTCGATAGTTTTCTATTCATACCCATAAAAATCGCACGTGACTGTAGACGCTTCTTGCAATGTCATGGGACAGCAAAGTTGCCAGACATTTAGTAGACAATGTAAAGTTAAATCTCTCATATATATATAAAGCGAAAGACATATAGTTACTAAACAGAACCTGCTATCTTTTTTGAGTTACGTAATTAAATATTCTTATTTATACATTCCTTCTGGATTACGTATAGTATCTTCTTAGTTTCGCGACTATTACACATAATAAAATTACATTTTAATAATTTTAAGCGCGTCTTTCTCCACAGTAATCAGTGTGCTGTATAAATATTAATTACTAGCTGTGCCCGCGACGTCGTTCGCGTGGAATTTGTTTTCAAAACCCCCCGATTTTGAAACGTTCTTCGTTGGTGCTCCGCTCCTATTGGTCTTATCGTGATGATATAGCCTTCCTCGATAAATGGGCTATCCAACACTGAAAGAATTTTTCACATCAGACCAGTAGTTCCTGAGATTAGCGCGTTCAATCAAACAAACAAACTCTTCATCTTTCTATATTAGTATAAAATAAATGAAACTGCAACTACTATCGAGCAACTTACTTTAACTGAATGGTGATGTTCTGTAACTTAGATCATACTTCTAAAATCAACAATAACGTTTCTTTGAGCAACTTCTTGATCTTTTTGTCGTACAACCGTCCATCCAGTCACAGTCCATCAAAACTTCCGGACATTTTGACGTGGACACGAGAAAATTAACGGTTGTACAAGTTCTTGAAGAAGATAAACAAACGGCTTTTCCAGTCATTTTTGTTATAACGGCTCTTGTTTGCAAGATAAATTAATGAAACTTTAACATTGTAGAATGTTCCAAACAAGGCACTTATAAAATTAAATCTGACCTTATTTTTTCTTATAAACGTACATTGATTATAAAAGATATACTAGATGTGACTTTTAATCTACGTTAATTTTAAATAATCCTAAATTCATACGTGAATTGTTGTAGTTAACAAAACTATGGTATATATTACATGTAAACATGAAAGTGAGTTTAGTATTTAGTTATTTTGAATATATATTCATACATATTATATATGTTCATTGCTTTCTTCACAGCTTTAAACATGTGCCGATTATCGTGAAATTTGGTATATACATACATACATACATACATAACTTCACGCCAGTTCCCTTGCGGGCTAGGCACGAACAACAGAGCGCCATTTAGGCCCATTCTTACACACCTCACTTGCTTCTTTGACATTCATAACTCTTGTCATGCACACTCGTCTGTTCTTAAGGCTCCTGACATCACCCTCCGCTAGTACACGATCAATTTGATCATGGAAGGTGTGTCGTGGCCTTCCACGACTTCTGCATCCATCCACTTTTGCATTGTATATCTGTTTAGTCATTCTTTCATCATGCATTCTTTCCACATGCCCGAACCACCGGAGCATTCCTTTCCTTACCTTCACCCCGACACTCTCTTTCAGACCAACTCTCTTTCTTATTTTGGTATATATTCTTTTGATATCAAGGACGAATATAAACATAGGATGCTTTCTAGCCCGGAAAATTGATTTATATGATAGACGACTGTCTATCATATAAATCATATAATCAACTGAGAGACTTGTCATACTTCGGGCTAAAAGTTTTAATTTTATTAGATTTAGCAAAATTTATTCGCAAAACGCTGATTTGAAGCCGTAAAAGATTAAAACGAGATTTAACGTTAGTATTGTAATATTTTATTAATACATATAAATGTATAAATGGTTTCGAAGACATTTTTATGGTCTCATAACAAAAGTACAATAAACTAGCGTTTTCCCCGTGCCTACGCCATGGATCAAATCCTGGTAGGTAGCGCTGTTTTCCGTAGTTAAAAAATTAATTAGGTTTTATTTATCGCAATGGAAGCCGCGGGCAAAAGGTAGTATATATACATATACATACATACATACATACATATATATATATATATATATATATATATATATATATATATATATATATATATATATATATATATATATATATATATGAGTGTGTGTGCATGTGTGTATGTATGTATATATAAACCTTCCTTGAAAATTTATCTAACTACTTAATAAAACTACGTTTCAACGGTTTTAAGCGCGGTAATTTATAAAATTTAAATAAATAAATTACCGTGCTTAAAACCGTCAAAACGTAGTTTTATTATGTATACTAGTCGCGAAAACTTAAGAAAATGTTATCTAACTACTGCTGAAAATGGCTTAAAATTCTTTTGCGTAGTTTAGAAGGAGATGGGGAGATACAGACAGACAGACGCGAAAAGCGACTTTGTTTCATACTATATAAAGTCAGTTATATGTCTGTAACTAACCGACAAAAAGAAAGATCATCGTGTAAGCATGTAAGACACATAGTAATAAAATATTTATTTACCAAAAGGTTTAACGGGAAATCAATGTAACTCAATAATATCCCAAATCACTTTACTCAGAATTCCTAAACAGTAAACTTGCCGAATCTGATTTTTTATTCAGGTTAATCAAATACGCTAATAATATCCACTGCCACCAAGAAAGGGAAAACATTACAAATTTACAAACAAAATTACTTTTATATTCATTTCTTACCATAAGGTTTGTCATTTCTAATCAAATTAACTAAATAGAAAGTCAAATCTCACGCGAATATTTACTGGCAGTCCATTTTATAGAAACTGTTTAATTTTAAATTTTACTCTTAAATTAATTAAAATGTGTAATAGAAATAACCTCATATCTTAAACACAGAAACAAATCTTAAAACAGAGCTTAATCAAATCAATTTTCGCTAAAAGTAAGGTAAAATGGGACATGTTGAATTTTTTCAAAATTTAATCAATCAAATCAATTCGAAGTCAATGAGTTGTTTTGATAGATTGATGATTAATTTGCGAAGACAAGACGTGTGTGTGGGTTTGAAATAGGTACATAATAAAAGTTTAAAAAAAATATTTCTAACCACTGAATAATACTAATTATTCACTTTGGCTAAATATTCGAAGCATAAACTTTAGAAATAAAAATTAAAACCCTCGTTTTAGTATCGTTGTAACAAACGGGACAAACATCCCTTGTTTGCGTTATTAGGCTGCGAAAACATATAAAAGTATTTACAACAAAGATATCCCATATTATATAAAAACACTATGTTTGAAAACAATTTTCATTAAAAGTATTTTTAAGCTCTACCACCGTCATTTTTTCAGATTTTTCCACTTTGTACAGTCTAAAAATGAAAGCAATGGAAACAATTTTTATAACTGGGTTCTAATATTAACATCTCAACAGGATTTAATTAATATACTTTACCAATAACGAATGGAGTTTGTAGTGTGTGTTATGTAAATGATGAATTTAATTTTCGATTGGATTTTTTATTAATTTTCGTTCGCCAATATCGTGATTGGTTCCCATAGAGTAATATGGTATTCGTTTACTATAGAGAGGTGCCGTTGCGAATCTACTACATGAGATCACCCGATTTTCGTCTTGCACAATATTAGCAAAATGTAATATTTGTGATTGAATATTAATATCTGATTATAACTTAACTGTTGGAATCAAAATAGGTGTTTATACTGATGCTATACTCGTACGTTCTTATTCATAGAGAGTTAGAGTAAGTTTGACTTAGTCTAACTCTCTACATTAACACACAGTCTAATTATGTGTGTGAATTGCCCACACACAATTGTATTTTTTAATTAATTATTTCTTTCTTCATTCTTCTTTATTCATTTCAGTGTTAAAAAGGCTTCAAAATTAAATTTTTTTGACGCTTGATATCTTCTCAAATCTCAACGTTTTACTGAAGTACGCAATAATGTAATACATATTTTCTCGCGTCGTTACGAACTGTTTCGTATTATTATTTTAAATTTATTCTGATAAATAAAAGAATGACGTTTTTGTTTATTATTTACGAAATATATGTATTTTTACCATCGTCCAACGTATAATTCTCAACATCCTTTCTAAATTCATACAGTCCCTAACACGCGTAACTGATTCACGTTGCCAGTTCAAATGGGCTTACATTTGGACAGAAAAGTAAAGTACACCATCGCTGTCGATTATTATACTGCCCCGCGGTAGAATGCAAATAGCGAATGAAAACGTGAATTTTAATTAATACTTACATTGGTATCATTAACACTATCATCCAATATGAGGTTGTGAAATACAAAGCAAACATTTCAACTGATTATGTTCAGAATATTTGTTTACTACATTAATAGATGTATGTACTATTTAATAGTTAGTTCAATTATTCAGAAATATACTCACATTAAAATATGATTATGATATATACACATGATGTAATTATATAGGTACATCCAAGACTACGACTTTTTTTTTATACAGGGGAAATCCGTTTGAGGACCGTAGGCCACGCGAGGGGGAAAGGTCGCGGCCCGTGAGTGGGATTCGCCAGGTCGGGGTGGCACTAGCACCCCACGTTGAGATGTGAGATGCTATTGCCACGCCGCGGTTAGGGATACCTACTAAAACCCCTGTCCGATCCCAAGCGTCCTTTGTCCGGGCTGTGGGCTCGCTCGCGCATCCACCACCAGCCCGGACGGATCCAAGACTACGACTAACTTAACTTAACTTAACTAATGGACAGGAACGCTACAGACATTCAGATTCTGGTTTATAAATGGGCAACTTTGTGTCCGATATCAGCAGTATCACTCATACTAGATGAAATAGGAAAAAGGTGATAATGTTATTTAGTAGGGCAGCAAAGGCGCCAAGCAACACCACGAAGGCAGTTAATCTATTTTCTTTTTTTTCTAAATATGGCTTCGCACAAATTATAAGTCAGTTTCAAGTGTTAAGAGTATATAAATAATTATATAGCTAATATTACAGCGTTAATAGTAGTATTTCGCACTATATGTTAAAAATACTAGGTTTCTTCGAAAATCATGGAAAGTATACGATGCGGTGTAACAAATACTAAAGTACTATTTTGTTTTGTTCCACAGATAAACGATGTTGATAAGGTGTCCGGCGACACTATGTGTCGTCGTGTTCCTATTGGCTGTAGTGCCCATAAACTCAGAGGTAAGACTTACAGTACTATTTTAGTTAAGATATTATACCTAACCACTTTGAAGAATATACCCAGGCCAGAAAAAACGCAGCTCTGGAAAACCCTTTTTGACCACTAAAATGGTTTTTTCTTCAATTTTCACCACTTTAATATTATATTATGAAAAATATTTTGTGGACTATATTCTAGTCTAAATTCAGATGTTGCCTCCTATTAAAGATGTGTTCGGTATTTAATAGTGCACACGGATATGTAACCCCATTGTCCTCGACGACTTCACTGTTATATCCTTATCATTCCGTGACAGTAATATTACGACCTTTCAACAACCCTGTTCCACTTTCCACATTCTCTTCTCAAACCCTTTGGTTTCCCGCAATGTGGGTTTGTGCCCGGGGTGCTTCGTGGCAGACGCTCTGAACATAACCAGAATTTGACGCTAGGATGATGATGACGATTCTAGTCTAAAATCCAAAGTGAGTGAGTATTAATTAGATAGATAACACTTTATTGCTTACCAAAATAAACAAATACAAAAACAAAATGCATAATTAAAATACTTCTTAGCAAAACAACAGGCGGCCTTATCGCTAAAAGCAATCTCTTCCAGGTAACCTAGCTTTAAAAAAAATCTTAACTAATCTGGCGATGTAGGAGATGTATATAATATGGTGTAGACAGGGATAATCTCCGGTCAGTGTCACGCCACATTTACATTAAATTTGTCAAAGGGCCTCTACGTGTTGGCCTTCCCATGGCCCCACGCAAGCCCTCCAAAAGTCCGGGCTATTTTTATGGCCCGTGGTTTACAAAGACATACATTATAAAAGTTTAATATAATAATAATAATGGCATTTTTTGGGGCCCATGCAGGGAGTGGCGAGTCACCGTCTGCCCATTTTTCCATGTTCCCTGAATATTGCGACGTGCAGACGCTATAGTCCCCATATTCCCAGACCCCTAGTACCACTAGCAGTTCACCCCAAGAGCCCGGTACTTTTTGTCCTCATTGCCCACAATAGTCCTACACTGGCCGGAACTTGTCCTTGGGTACATTACTATATGGTGTAGACAGGGATAATCGCCTGTCAGTGTCACGCCACATTTACATTAAATTTGTCAAAGGGCCTCTATGTGTTGGCCTTCCCATGGCCCCACGCAAGCCATCCAAACGTCCGAGCCATTTTTATGGCCCGTGGTCTACAAAGACATATAATAATAAAAAAATTTTTATTCCTGAAATTGAGTGTTTCCATATTATACAGTTTCATATTATAAATTATTCCAATTTTATCAAATTTTTAAATTCCAAATTAGTTCACGGCACAACAATTAATTAATAAAACAAATACTAGGTACAAATATATTCGACATATTTATTTAACAACAGATAATATTTTCTAAATGTGTTCCTAAGTAGGTAATGTTTTGGCCTCTCTGACAGTAAGAGGCAACGCATTCCAGAGTTTGACAGCCTGCACTGTAAAAGAGAGAGAGAAAGAGAGGTAATTAATAAAATTTCACTTTAATTTTATATTAAAACAGAGTATCAAATTTAAATAAATAATTCTGCACAGAATTATTATGAATCGATACTAGACATCTCGCGAAAAATGTGTAATTAACAATCAAGGCAACATATTAAAGAACCGAACCGCCTTATTGATGTTTCTTTCACATGCCAGTCATAACGTAAGCTTGACCTTTCTTAGTTGCATGATAGTGCAATAATGTTTTATGAATGTATGTTTTTTATAAATTACCAACTATTATGGCCTTTATGGTGTAATAGTCCAAACAATAACTGTCGCCTGCTTTGTTTATTGGAACGTAAGTAGGTCGGAGATTTGACTCCCGGCATTTTACATTATGTAAGTAAATGACGTAAAATTCCATTTCTTATGATCTGGAGGGCTTTTTATTTTATATTTCCCCGTAATACAATCCTAGCCCGCTTAGCTTAGAAGTATAGAATGCGTATTTTTTAAGGCGATTATTTTAAGGTTTAGCTCTAATGTAACGTAAGATATATAATATCAAACGTCAATGAATTGTTAAATTCACTGACCAATTAAAATCTCCGCTCCAGCCCCTAAACAATAGGAACACAGCGATAGACAGACACGCAGAGATTATCTTCGCTCTGTGGCGTAGTTGTTTTTGGTTGTCAAAACGATTACAATTTTATTTTGTTAGTTGATTTGGTTTATTATTTACTCTGTGATAGACTAATCTAGTAGTAATATAACCATAGCTCAAACAGATTCTCCTAATAGCGCTATAAACAAAATTAAATAATTAAAATAAAACAAGTTGACAGTTCTCCAAAATCATTTTAGCGTGATAACTGTAAACTGAAAATTATGTGATAAAATGAGGAGAACATTTTATACCGATGGCGACGGTACGCTACCTATTAACGTACTTGATATATAATAAATTTTTAAATAAAAATTTATTGCCACTCTTCCAGAAAATAACACTTCTACCGGCAACGCTACAGTATTAAATCTCTACAGTGTAATTTATTTTTAGATGAGAAAATGTTAGAAGGTTTCTCTTTGTAAGTATATTATTCCTGTAAGTTGCATTTTATATGTAAAACAATGTATACAATGTATATACCTTGTGATCGTGCAGTGATTTTTAACAAATACATATATATTCCGAGGGTTAAGATACATTTCAAACTTTTTTTTCCGGTCCATGACACTTTGTTTTATTTCGAAAATATATAATAATTCATATTCTTAAATCCAAAACAAGAAATTAATAGATAATATATCGATCAACTTTCCAGTAATTTAATCATTGATATAATAAACAATTTGGCTCAAACAATTTATATGAAAATAAATTAGACAATATTACAGTAAAATTTCATAAACATTTAAATAATGTCAATATTTTAAAAAAATCAAGAAAATACAATAATATGACAAAATATAAAGAAATAACTACAACCATAGATAATATTTATATTTTACTTTAACAATTAATTACAAACAAGAGATATAAACAAGTACAAGTCATTACATTAAGTTTGATTTGAATTTTTTATCCATATGACTTACTTGTGAATTGATACAAGTCCGTTTCAAGCAAGACTAATTAAAATGAAAAAAAATGTTTGGTTTACATTTATTACGAAAATTAAAAAAAAACGAACACTAATATTTTCTTCATTTTTCACGTACTAGTCGTGGTACACATAAACAAACTGTTTTATTCCTTATTTTTATTTGGAATAAAAATAAAATAAAATACCGCGCTTAAAATCGTTAAAATGTATTTTTATTAACTAACAAAAAATCGCGTTCTGAGCCTAATGATCAAAAACAGAATAGTAACCGATTTCATTTAAAACATTAATACAATTCATACGTTGAAAAATCTAAAAACCTCGATAATAGTTTAATGACGGTTCTCATACATTAATGAAAATATCCCAGATTGATTAGTATATTTTTTTATTGTATAATTAATATTTTAATACTAAGTTATGCCCGCGACTTCGTCCACGCTTGAATTGAAATTTCCACGGAATTCCCGAGACACAAAGTATCGCAGCATTTAAAAAAGAATGTAAGCCATCCTTTTAGTGGAAACTGTATTGGAATAAGCTAATTTTTATACAACAGAAGAACTACAAACTGCTTCCGGAAAATATGCCACGAGATTCTCAGGATAAAAAATATCAACACATTTTATTACATGAAATTTTCCATCGATCACTGAAATAATCACATTGGAAATAGTTTTTTTTATCTGGCCATTTTAAATCATTCCCAGAAAAAAAAATCCCGGGATAAAAAGTAGCGCAGATTTCAATTTGGTGTTGATTAGCGAAAACTGTATCGAAATCAGCCCAGTAATTTTTTACGTGAATCCCGAGCAAACCGACAAATAGGCAAGAAATAAAAAAAAATGCATCGTGTTCTCCGTCGTTTATATAGTCGTTTCTAGTTAGTATTTTAAGTAGCTTATTCAAGCTATTATAGTATAGACACGGCATTTTTATAATATTATAGATGTAAAACATACTAACTAACTAAGTAATTTAACGTTTTAATTCACCATTTATAACATATTACATAATACATGGCGTGACCACCTATAATAGGGAGTATATTTAACATGAGCATTGTTTAGATGTAAGACGGATGTATATAATGTATCTTCTGTTGATGGTCCAAATAAAATAATTAATTTAATTAAAAAATCATTGACAGGAAACTGTACAATACTGAATTGTAAACCGGTAGAATGGTACATACTGAACGGATGTAACTGTCCCTCAATCTTATTCAGGTTTTTCAAATGACTTACACAACACATTTTATATCCTATGGTTAATAATGCAATCCTCTAACATTCATACGCTCTTATTATAAAATAATACATACATGTGCGCAAACATCGCTCAGTGTATGAGTATTATTTTAAATAGTAATTTGATATACATTAATATTCCTAAATGGCTTGAGATAGAAATCTGTACTAATATATAGGTATATATCTTTTTTATTGCATGCATTCAGCAGACAGACAGACGGCCTACTTGATGGAAAGCGGGTATCATCGCCTATGTACGTTTGCAACACTAAAGGTGCTATAAATGTGCTGCTGCTCTCTTAAGGAACACTGGAACCTGGCCACTAATGCCTCATGATGGAACACAACTCATGGTTGCTATGTCGACATACTGTAGACCAGGGATGGTAGCCATCCAGTTGGGCAAATACCCTACCACCTGGCTGTGGATTGTTTTGTCACCTCTTACGACTGGCCGCCCGGTCGCAGGAAGTTGTATTCTTTTTCCGTCCTTGCACGGATAGAAATGATATGATGAAATCTTAATATATACTAATTATAAAGGGTAGCGCGAGATTCCAATTTAACCAACTGTCGTCACCTATAATTTTTTCATAACTTGTTCTTTACTTTCCCTCTAGAAGCAGGCTTAAGTTAAAGATAAGTATAATAAATTATTTAGCAACTATTTCCAGTTGATCCACGATTATCCAACTCTGATTATGGTGCTATCTGCAAGTTCACTTGCAAATATTTTTTATAAACCTAGCGACCACATTCGTTACAAGTCAATCAGCATGTATCGTAACATCGCATTGTATGGTAAACAAACGGTTGATTATTACTACAGATAGATTTATTTTTGTGCAGACGTATTTGTTGCAATATGTCTATTTTGCATTGTGTACTTATTTATCTTTTCTTACCAATTACCATCAATCATTCTCGTTGTTTTGAATGAAATTAGAATTAATCATATCTTTTGCAAATTTAGATTTCATTAAAAAAAATATAAGTCATTAAGGTTTTATTTTATTTTTATAAAAAAGAATTTTCAGTAGGTTAGGCAATGAATGAAAGGTGACAAACCAAGTATTATTATAAATCGATACTAGTGCCATCTAGCGAACATAAGGAACCTGTCCATCTAGGCAACATATTAATGTACTGAAATTGTCAACCTGATTATTCCTATTTTATGGCAAGGCCATAAAAGCACTTTAGACCTACTGAAATAATGTATCAAGATGAGATATATATTTGTTATTGTATTTTATGTAAATTATTGGGGAAAAAAAGACAATAATCCCATAATACTTTTTTGGTTGTACCTAACTGTATGGCAACCAAAGATTTCAAATAATCGAATGGAAGAGAAAACCACATGAAACAAGCCAAAGAGTTGCCGAAAATTCTTTGAATTATCACTTAGTCACATGACTTCCTGAATACGTATATTATAATAAAATTTGGTATTTTTAATAATACGGAAGAACATAACTGTAAGATTTTGGGTCCAACGAAGAGAGGATGGGTCAGGAGAAGATCGCAGCGTAAGGAAAGCTTATTTGTGACGGCTGGTTGGTCGGTCGGTCTCCAGTCGGCCGTCCAAAATATACCTTATAAGACAGAATGAAGGCTAACCCTATGTGAGATTCGGGCGGATAATAATTAGCAAGAAAAAGTGCAGGACAAGGAAAAATGGCATCTTCTCGTTTAGGAGGCCAAGACTCACTTTGGATTGTTAAGCCAACGGAGTAAATAAATAAGTGATGATAACATTACTTACTATTTATTTATTTGACAATAGCGTATTTTGAAGGTTTCCCAAAAGAATCAGCATGGAGAGATTTAGCATTTTTATCTGACATTCAGGAGATTTATTTGCTTTGAACTTACTTTGTATGTCTGGAACCTTACATGACGATGTTCGTTATTCAAAATGCAAGACCACCTCTGAAAATTTTAATCTAGTCCAAAATAATACTACACATTTTATATCAGTTTATTTAAAGCAGTAATAGAAATAAATGTTTAAAGATTAATTTTTCATCCATATTAATTTTGACTGTGATTAAATAAAGATTTAAATTCCATTAACGCTATTTATTGCCACAAAGGCAGTTATTATAATTAATAATAATTAATCACCATTTTAAAATATACGGTTATTTCCTTTCCGTTGTTTCTTATTCACATATCAAATTACGTGGTTATGTTTAAGAAGACCGATAAATTCGCAGTCAAACACACATATACTAGCTATAACTATAACTGTAGAAGTCGAATTTCTGTACAATGAAAAAAAATGCTAAAAACCGAGTCAGGGGGATGTAAGAAGTGAAATAGAACTAATTTGGGTTTTATTAATTTTTTTGTTTCTCTGTTTGTCTGTCTGTTTGTACCGGCTAATCTCAGAAACGACTGGATCGATTTAAATGAAATTTTGTATGGTGGTTTATATCCCTGGTTAACAGGATACTTTTGATCGCGAAAAATTAAAGAGTTCCCGTGGGATAGTTAAACAACCACACCACGCGGATGAAGTCGCGGGCATCAGCTAGTATCAGGTAAAAAGCTACGTAAATTGAATTTAGTTTACTCGGAACACGTGGAAGTATCTTGAATGAGTTCCCATATCATAGTTTAAATAGTAAATTGCACTTACGCAACTAACCGAGCAATTTCTACCATAAATAGCGTCATAGATTTTGTACGCAATCGATTACGACAAGGCTATTAGAAGTACTCCCATAAAGTATTAACCGGACAAATTCTTTCAACTTTCATGTCATACAATGTCTATTGGAACCGGTGACTTTGTGATTTGGTAATAAGTTAGATAAACATTGCCTATGTGAGTTTGCACTTTCAACATTGTGTTCTGTTTGATTTGGTAAAAGCAACGACGTATAATGTAAGTACATATTTACGAGCGGCGACCGGTTTTGCTTGCCTTATTTACTCTATGAACAATGTACAAACCACTTTTCCTTTCCCCAAGATAAATATTAGACCCTAAATCAATGGGCCAGAACCAACTGTTATATTATTTTTCAAAGGGCTAGTAATTAATCTGTAATTCTCAATTCATCAATATTTTGTGCAATGTATATCTATCTATAATATTATAAAATTCTAAACATACTGTGTCTGTACATTGAAGCTATAAAAAAAACAACTGGAACAGACTATATAAACGATGGAGAACACGATGCATTTTTTTTAGATTTCTTGTCTTTTTATTCGGGAGTCATGTAAAAACTACTGAGCCGATTTCGATGCGTTTTCTGCAAATCTACAGCAAATTCTTAGACTTAAAATCTACGCTACCTTTTATCCTGGGAATCCCGCGGGAATTTTCCCTGAAGCGGTTTGTACTTTTTCGGGTGCATAAAATTAATTGAAATTGAAAACTGTGTCTGTAGTTATTCCGCGACACAGTTTTCACTAAAACGACAGCTTACATTCTGGTTTTTAAAATTTTGCGATCTTTCATGTTCCGGGAATTCCGCAGGAATTTCAAGTGAAGCGTAGACGAAGTCAATGTCAAAAGTAAATATATATTAACAAGTAGATTTAATAAAATTTAGCAAAAAGATACATTGGGTCCTGGAGAGAAACGTAGACTTTCTTTTATCTCAAAGAACTACCTTACAAAAGATGAAATAGGAGACAAAAATTTGGATTGAAGAGCATAACTCTTCAGACAGGGATATGAACATTTCATATTTTATCTTTTGGTACTTAATAGATAAAAACCTGCTTTAGCGTTAAAGTTGCATTTTTTATATTTCGTTCTAAAAATAAAAAGTCTTTGCGGACAAAGTCGCGGTTAGCAACTTACCTTTTTTTAAGGAGAGGAATTCATTTGAGAACTTTACACTGCGGTTGAGACGCGGTGGGGAGAGTGGGATTCGCCATGTTAGGGTGGCACTAGCACATCAACTATGAAGAGCAATTGCCATACCACAGTCAGGGATACCCACAAAAACCCCTGGGTGTTCAGTCCTTCGCCCTTATGGCATGGCCACAAGTATTTGGTCTAGCCATTTCGCAGGCCCGGCAGGCGGTGGCCTAGAGGTTTCTTCCACTGCGGGAGTCTACCCGTAAACTTCGTTTTTTCCTTGGCTTGGGGCGGTTTGTAACGCGCTCCAGGAGAGGTGAGCGCGCACGGAATACCCGTGCTCCCCCATTGGGAACTCTTCCCCAGGGAAAGAGGAAGTTTTAACCTATAGCATCCACTTATTGGGTACGGGACACGCCATTAAAGTTAGACAGACGGTATAACCACCATTCCTATTCAAGTTGCTATCCTTATATTCTCTACACATTCAGCACGTGGTAATTGTAACAATATACATATTTCTGTAATTATAATATCAAATCTTAAACGTTCCACTACTGGTCTCGGCCTTCACAATTTTGAGAGGAATTTAGTGACAAACACACGTACAGAAGAATTATAGATATATAGATAATAACATTTAATATATATTTTACTTTCTTTTATGAGACATACATTCGCTTAAATATTTATCCTTGTACCAAGTCCCAATATCAAAGAGTCTTTCAATTCCAAAACACACAATTTAGACAATGATAAAATACAATGACACCTAAAATAATATAATAAACGCTTTGTCCAAAAAAGCCTGTGCTATAGAAAATTGATACCCGCGTCGTAAAATAGGTATTGTATTCAATCATCTCAAATATATTATTGAAAAGGAAGGTTTTACGCTTGGGAAAAGATACGTAACAAGATTCGAGAAAGATTAGTTATTGATACTGATATAGTACGTAATGATTAAGTGTAAGAATTCCACATGATAGATCGTTAGTCAGTCATAATCAATAATCTTATTCTATAACAGAATAACTAACGATCTATTTATATATTATATGAAACTAGGATATGCCCGCGACTTCGTCCGCCTTTGACTTGAAATTACCGCGGAATTGCCGGAACAAAAAGTACCGCAGCTATCGTTTTAGTGAAAACTGTGTCGGAATAAGCTAAGTTTTACGTACCCGAAGAACTACAAACCGCTCCTGGGAAAATTACCGCGGGATTCCCGGGATGAAAAATATCAAACATTTTATTATTTTGTTCTATAGACTAGTAAAAAAATTTAAATATGTTTTTTTTTAATCTGGCAAATTTTAAATAATTTCTAGAAAAATTCCTGCGAGATTCCAAGAATAAAAGTAGCGCAGCGTTTAAGTTAAAGAATTAACAGTCGATCAGCGAAAACCTCATCGAAATCGGCCCAGTAGTTTTTACGTGAATCTCGAACAAACAGATAAACAGACAAGAAAAAAAATACATCGTGTTCTCCATCGTTTATATAGTCCATTCCAGTTGGTTTTTAAATAGTTCCAATTTACAGACACGGCATTTTTATAATTTTATAATATTTTAGATTGCTAGGATTTGCCTGCAACTTCGTCCACGAGTGACATAAAATTGCCGCGGGATTCTCGAGACATAATATATCGCAGCATTTAAAAAAAATGTCTATCGTTTTAGTGGAAACTGTGTCGGAATAAGCTAGTTTTTTTCATCCAAACAACTTCAAACCGATCCCAGTAAAATTTCCGCGAGATTTCCGGGATAAAAAATATGACCCATTTTATAACATAAAAATTTGCTATCGATCAGTAAAGAAGCCCCATTGTAATTGGTTTTTGTTTCAAACAGGCCATTTAAATCGTTCCCAGAAAGAATCATATTCAGTTTATATAGTCTATTTCAGTTGATTTTGTTTTAAATAGCTTCAATGAACACACACGGCATATTTAGAATTTTATAATATTATATATTAGAGCTAGACACGTAGCTGAAGTGTTTCTTGCGCCCGCTTACTCTCTTCAAGCCACAACATGTTGCGAAACGGTGGCAAATTAGATTAAGCTCCCATAGAGTAAATAGCCTTAAAGAAAATTAAAACTCAATACTTAAGATACACAAGTTGGCGGTAGGCTAAATAAAACTTTATTAATACTCATTGACGATTGACATCTTTGTCTCCCGTGATCACGGCTACTTAAAACTGGCCGAAACGTCGGAATAATAAAAATCAAGTAAAATACCGCGCTTAAAACCGTTAAAACGTAGACTTATTATTTATGGATTTGGCAAATATGTAATACATATGTAGTTACTTTAAATTTATGTGTGTGTTATGCTTTGTTAAAGTTAGTAATATCATTGTAACATTTTTAAGTTCAATTTTATTCCTGTATGCCTCTGCAGACCACGGGCCATAAAAATGACCCGGATTTTTGGAGGGCTTGCTTGGGGCCATCGGAAGGCCAACTCGTCCAGGCCACTTGACAATTTTAATCTAAATGTGGTATGACACTGACTGGCGATTGTCCCGGTCTAGAGCATATAAAAATGCACCCAAGGACAAGTCGCACTATTGTAGAGAATGAGATTTTTTATCATTATTATTATGTTGCCTTATTATTTACGTTTAATAATCTTGCTTTGAACTTCTGAGCCCAAAACTTCATTAGGAAATTATAACACAAAGTATTTTGCGCATTATTCAGTTAAACATTTAATTACGTAATGAAATAAAGAACGTAACAATTCCATTTAAATTCAGAAGAAATTAAATGCGCAAAACTCTCACTTGATAATGCGAGAATGCGAAACAAAGTTTTTTGCATAGTCATCATTTTACGTAATTTGAAAACTCTACGTGTTTAATTTTGTCTGTTGTTTATATATAAATCCGAAATGCGGTTTGTTTGAACAATAGCGAGTGCTTGAGTAATTCACTTTTCCAGTTTTGGAAAATTTTACTTTTTGCTTTTACTATTTAAGCTTAGATTTGTGATAATAAGATTTTCTAGTATAATTTAAATTCATATTCTTCATAAAACCAGTGTTTACACTGAACTAAGATATTTTTCGTAAATTTACTAATTACTAATACGTCTTCATCTTTATTCTACCTTCCGCACTACTCGCCACTGACTGTCCTCATTTCAATGAGATCGCAAGGTTTGCCAAAATAGTATATCTTGCACACCGTTAAGATTTGGAATGACCTCTCAACAGGGGATTCTAATATGGGGTTTTTTTATTGTATGAGTTCAGCAAACACGCAGACGGCCCACTTGATGGAAAGCAGTTACCATCGCCTATGGACATTTGCAATATCATAGGTGCTACAAATACGCTGCTGCTCTCTTAAGGGAGACTGGAACCTGGTCACTAATGCCGTAACACAACTCAAGGTTGTTATGTCGGCATACTCTAAACCAGGGGTGGTAGCCATCCAATCGGGCAAATGCCCTACCACCTGACTGTGGGTTGTTTTGTCGCCTTTTACGACAGACTGCCCGGCCGCAGGAAATTGTATTCTGTCTCCGTTCCTGCACGGATAAAAACGAACGATTTTTCAAAAAATGTGTCATAAAATTCCTTCGAGGCCGACTGCACGTGTGTATCATATCTGGTCCTGCAAATGTCCAGCTTAAAAATAGTAATGATGACATCTTTTTGTATTATATGAAGATGCTTCTATTATAATTCGACAAAGTTGCGAACTCTGTGAATTTATACTTGGTGATTGATTTACTTTTTTTTTAATTGCAATAATCAATCTGTCTGTGTCAATTCACCTTAGTATATTCGTCGTTCACGATAACTCGACGCGCAGGGTTACCAACAATCAAAATATATAATATAAATCTATTTGCTGATTACTGGTATATTATAT
The DNA here is from genome assembly GCA_019925095.2 of Dendrolimus kikuchii. Classification (NCBI taxonomy): domain Eukaryota; kingdom Metazoa; phylum Arthropoda; class Insecta; order Lepidoptera; family Lasiocampidae; genus Dendrolimus; species Dendrolimus kikuchii. Next base: position 15,898,796 of record CM034395.1, on the reverse strand, counting down.
TAACACTTAAAGCTATAATCAAAAACATCTAAAATCGCGATAATTATAATTTATTGGAAAATTTCAACAAAAATTAAGAATACTGTACGTTTTGTAATAATCTCTATTAGTAACATATTGTATGATATAATATTATGTGATGTTAGTTTTTAAAATTTGATAACCCTGCGTGTCAAGTTATCGTGAACAGGGAATGCCTCATTATATAATATATTGTATATTAGTGGAGACTTTGTGGCGGGAACTGAAGGGTATGTGTCACTCCCGCACTGATACCGAGCGAATCGGGAAACTCTCACAGAAATATAGCAGCTGGGTAAGCATTCGGTACGGCGTATACCGAGCATACCGATTCCGCACCGCCGCTGCACCAACAAATCAGAAAGTGACCTTTAACAAAAAGTTGTAATTTTTCATAAAAATGCATTCCTCAATTAACCAATTTTTTATTATACAAATGGCTCAAAAGGATTTCTTTTTGTCAAAGCGTCTAAGGAAACTATAGATTCTGATCTGCAACGGAAACCTAAAAAAAACAATTTGGGACTACCTTTTTTCTTCTGAATTATTAAATAAAAACATTTTTTATTAATCTTTGATATTCTTGGCATTTTATTAAGTTTTAAGGACATTCTATTAAATTCTAACTTGCAATTTACCTACTTATTTAGTTCGGAATATTAAATACTTCTTGTTTGACTGCATAACAAGAAACTCATGCGGTCCTTACAAATAAGGTGTTTGATTACATAGTTACAAGAAAGTAGAACAAAGCATACTGATAAAGTTTGGAATAGAATACACAATATTAAACATATAGACAGTAACCAAGATTTAAAAATCGTAATAATTGTTTTTGTTGCGATGTTTACTATGAAACGCGAGTGTTGGAGTTGAACTTGGAGGTTTTCTATAAAATAAAATACGTACTTATACAAATTATGTACATTCCTGACATGTGTAGACTTGCTCTTTGATAAATTAGATGCTGTCCGCTTGTCATTTACATAAATATTAAAAGTCTTATGCAGTTCAATTTTAGATTTTTTTTTTTACCACTATGAATTAGCTTCAACTTTCGCTATTCAGCCGTGATCACTACATTCACGTGACACAGATGTTTAATTTCCGAAGCACTTCCCCCGATATAGGATATTTTGTTTCAAATTTTCAATTTTTCACTCACTTTGAAATTTTAGCAAAATTTCAAAGTTTTGCTATATAGGGTGCTATCAAACAGAAAACGGTCACGCAATCGAGCGTTCTGCGTTCGTTGTATTGTACTACGTTACATAGGCATACTACCCACACAGCAGGCATTCTGACCACGTCGGTCAACCAGAATGCACGCGTTTGAGCGTTCACTAATAGTTTCGGTGTTCACATTGATTGGAAGGAAAATGGAGACCAAAAAATTAATAATGTTAGTACGTGAAAGGCATTTTTTATATGATGCTAAGGATAAAGATTATAAAAAAGTATAAAATAACTTATTTCTAAAGCTATTTTTAATTATAATAGCTTACTTTTAATATATATTATCTAAAACATCTTAAAGTCCGTGCTTAGTAATTTTTATGTTTTACTTCGCACCGACTTCAAGATGTTTTAGATAATATATATAAAAATAAGCTATTATAATTAAAAAAAGCTTTAGAAATAAGTTATTTTACACTTTTTAGTTTTTGAAGTCGGTTTTTTTAAACGTTAAAAGTTAAAAAGTTAAAAGTTTTTTTTTTTTGTTACTTTTTAGTGTCTAGCTGTGAGTAGGCCTACAAAAGTTGCCGCACGCCTTAAAAAATATAGGTCCTAAGAAACGGGAACGGAAAAAAAATTCATAAAAAATGTTAATAAAATGAAAACTACGGGGCCAAACTATGTTAAATTTTTAGGAGACCAAATGGTACCTATTCCGCATTAAAATAAAGAAGAATCACGTAAATCGGATAATAAATCTCAGAGTAATCGGTGTACATACATAAAAATAAAAAAAACAATCAAGTTGAGAACCTCCTCTTTTGGAACTCGGTTAGAAACAGTGGAAAAATAGCAGAAACATGATTGGGAATTGCCAAAAAAAATGGCAGTCTATGAAATTCCGTTTCCGTTTTGTTACTGCTAATGACCACAGAATCAATAGTTCGTCTTCCGATTCGAAAAACATGGTAACAGTGGTTTGACCGCATAGACCGTCCAACTGCATTCGTGAATATTTGTACGCTGGAATGCAGAACGCGAAACGCTCGAATGCGTGACCTCTTTCTATCTGACAACACTCTTAGCCAAAATACTCAAAAATTAAAAATTAGGTACTTTGCATTAAGTGAAGATTATTATATGTTAAGTTAATCACAACTACAATTATATTTCATTCATAAATCCTGTGAATTAAAATTAAAATGAAAGGTTTGACCACTAATGATTTATAACAATACTTAAAACATTATGTAAGCAAATCGTATTCTAAGCAAAAAATCAGTGCAAAATACATTTTCGTCAGACGGTTTCGTAACAAAAATTGTAATTAATTATGTCGCACTTTTCAATAATTATATATTCATTAATATTATTTACAATCATAATAATAATAATTCGTAGAGATTATTTTCTATGAGATCGAGAACCAGCGTTTCACATATTGTATAAATACTTATATAATGTATGTCTTGGAAGACCACGGGCCATAAAAATGGCCCGGACATTTGGAGGGCTTGCGTGGGGCCATGGAAAGGCCAACACGTAGAGGCCCCTTGACAAATTTAATCTAATGTGGCGTGACACTGACCGGCGATTATCCCTGTCTACACCATATAATAATGCACCCAAGGACAAGCCCCGGCCAGTGTAGGACTATTGTGGGAAATGAGGACAAAAAGTACCGGGCTCTTGGGGTAAACTGCTAGTGGTCCCCCTAAGGGTCTGGGAATATGGGGACTATGGCGTCTGCCCGTCGCAATGTTCAGGGAACATGGAAAAATGGGCAGACGGTGACTCGCCACTCCCTGCATGGGCCCCAAAAAATGCCATAAAGACAGGGGCAACATGGGTGTGAGTGGCTAAGGGGTGTAGAGAGGTGGGCTGCAGGTTCACCGTAGCTACTTCTGACGTGATCCCATTTATCATTTCCACCCCTGGAGCTTGAGTCTTAGCTCTAGCGATCTCCACTCTGTGCCGGCCAGCTAAGGCAAGCACGGAGGCGGGGGCCTTGCCTTGGCCCCTGGAGTCAGGTACGAGGTGTCGCTACTCACCTAAGGCTTTGCCACAAAGCCCCCCTGCGGGTTATATATATTATTATAAAAATTATATTATCTTAAATTATATTATAAAAAATTTAAACTTCAAAGAATCCTAGTCAATCACCAATATGTGACGAGATATTTGTTTTAGATAATTGTAAAATTGTGTCTCTCTCAAGCTTTTAAACTATGAAATGGAAAAAAATATGTACTAGATATAAGAGGGCCACGCCAGGCCAGGGCCAATATCATATACGTTTCTTATTATCGGAGGTAATACAATATCAACTAATGACTTTTTTGTTCTTTTTCAGGGCAATCTCTTCACTTGTCCAAATGGTAAGTTATTTTTTTACTCCTTTTTTATTGGCTTTTATCAATACACCTATTCAATGAATTGACTATTATGCCTCAGGGTTTTGGTTTTAAAATTTCATTATTAAGTGTAACGGCAACTTTTGATATTTTTATTACATCACCTAACACAACAATATTTATTTTGTAAATCATTATATTTGTATAAGAAAGAATAACTTCCAAAATTTACAGTTAATATCTACTTTTTTTTAAATAACCGTATATTCTATTTTGTATAATTACTTATCTACTTCTATTATTTACAAGATTAATCAAAACTAAACATTCAATTATTAGAAAATTCTCCTTAATTTAGTATAACGGTCTATTCGGCTATGTTTTCATAATTTAAACATCAAGCAATAAAATGTACTTTGTTGGAGGGATGGATTTATAAATATATGCTGCATTTGTGTTTATAGATAAATAGCTTTACAATAAATATGTCCATAATATAAAGACGTGGTAAACACAAAATACATAATGATATGTATGTAGCACAATTTTTTATCCTAAATAATAAAGCCATATAGCGACTTACCAAATAGAGACTAATTTTAGAGAGTCTAACACCAACAAAAATTTTTGAAATTGTGGTATGACTAGTCAAAGCTAAAATAGGTCAAAGGAATAAGTTTACCACGGATAAAGACGTTTGAATACTAATTTTACGCACTCTTCTTAATCAATAATACCTCAGCCAAAATCTTCGTGATAGGGCCATGTTGGAAACTTCCACATCAGTGATAGTCTGTCATTTATCCGTGCAGGAACGGAGAAAGAGTACAATTTCCAGCGGCCGGGCGGCCTGTCGTCAGAGGCGACAAAACAACCCACAGCCAGGTGGTAGGGTATTTGCTCGACTGGATGGCGACTACCCCTAGTCTAGAATATACCGCCATAACAACCTTGTGTTGTGTTCCGGCATTAGTGACCAGGTTCCAGTCTCCCTTAAGGGAGCAGCAGCGCATTTGTAGCACTTTTGGTGTTGCAAATGTCCATAGGCGATGGTAACCGCTTTCCATCTAGTGGCCCGTCTGCCTGTCTGCTGGACTCCTGTAATAAATAAATAAAAGGAGTCTTCGTGTCCATGACATAGCAAATAATTCTCAAGAAAGAGACATCGGTACGGCCATGTTTTATGAAAATCAGCAAGTTATAATTATAAAAAAAAACAATTAATAACATCTCCGCCAGGTCCTAGTTAAAAGATTAGGCTAAAAAAAACGGATTTAATGCTATGAAAGAAAGAGTAAAAAAGAGCACCCCAGGATACAAACTTTATTAACCGCAATTGAACGCTAGGATATTGAATAATAATGCTTTGTTAAAATCTGAAACTGAAATCTATTTAAAAATTGGCAGAAAGGCTATAGTCATACCTATATGTCACCTTTTATCTATAAATAAACATACTACTTGTGATTTGGTATAAAATTCGCAATGTATTCATAACTTTATGATGTAATTTATATTATTGTCTTACATTTACCACTCAAACTTTTATTTACAAAGGAACTAATTAATGTTTTACACACCTAAGCATGAGCTCAAAATGTGAGATGTTCCCAAACAATGCCTGATGAAATTGAAAATTTTGTAATGGAGATTCTCATGTTAAAAGTAATTCATATACCGTGTTGAAAATTAGATAGGATCTAATTGACTCAACGAAACATCAATGTGATATTTTTCATTGTTCCTAACTTGTTGCAAAGCCTTTAATGGGTGCAAAAGACGGCAGCCAACTAACGATTTAACTGTTTATAAATGACTATCGTATGCGCATAAACATCTAATGTCAAATATAAAGTGCGTGAAAACGAGATATCTTGTCTGTGACTAACTGCACTCCGTGGTTAAAATTACATTCGCTTTTATGGTTGGTAACCTTAATATTTATATAATACCAATAATAGGATTATCTAAATCATAAATAATTTTGCATATCTAATAATCAATTCCAAAGTTAGCCCGCTCAAACAAAAACAAATTCTTTAGTTCTAAGATATTATAGTATAGAATAGATAAATGTGCCTATTTTTAGCTATAAAACTTATTTATTTAATTTTAAATTGTTACCTTGACATATATTTGAAATTTATTTATTTGGAATTAGAGAGTTTTCTGTCTCAGATTTATTGTAACTGGTGGATAAAAACAAATTCTTATGTCTGTTGCCACACACTATGTTTACAAATTCTGTTTCTATTACTTTCTGGCAATTGAATTATCCCGTTAATATGCTGATACTACTACATTTACTCTTTTTGCACAATTTTCAATATCCTCAATTGTTAGTCTATTATCTCACATAGCCTACTTTACATCGTCAAACTATCTGTTACTCGGGCGCCCAGAAGGTATCGCTCCAAAAATCTCCATATCAAAACATATTTTAACGGCGTAATAGTTATACCGGCACATATAGTGGCCGAATTTTAGGAAAGATTTTAGAAATTGCAAAAAAATTACAAATTGTATCTCGAAGCTCTACTTAAACGACGATTACGATCAATGTTAGAAAAGGTCTTGAATAATTTCTTAAACTACTTTGTAAAATCTTAAATTCTTCCAATTAACGTTGGTACCGATTTCGATTTGAGAGTTACATAATAAGTGTTCAAGAAACTTACAAAGTTCAGCTATGCAAAGTTAATTAAAAGTTGTACATGCGAACAGAAACTAGTTACAATCTTAGTTATTATTAAATAGGCATTGGCAACTAATTAATACCACGAAGAACATTTTACACAAGTGAAACTAGTAACACGTTAAATTCTATATTCTGCCTACTCAGGATGATTACATATTGACTACCAATTCTAGACCCTTTAAATCTTAAGTTGAATTAACCTGAAAACTTGATTACATTCATTCGCCATACTGATTCAGTTTATCTAAGGCCATTATCAGCCCTCTGCTCAAAGTCTATTAAGCGTTTTTTAAATATTATTATTAAAGGTCTATCTCCACCAATAGAAACTCGATAAACTTTTCGGTTGTAAACACGTTTTATTGAGAAAATTCTATACTTAAATTACTAACGAAAATTGTAAACAATTATAACAACCGTATTTAGTCTGTAGAGGTAAACCACCAAACATCAAAGGATTATATTACAGACATTCAGGTAGCTCTGCCTGTACGTTTCCTCGGTTGATAACAAAAGTTTGAAACAAAATCATCTAATGTCACTATCATTCGAGCCCTTGTCGTTAATTAAATAGTAAGCGACTCTTTCTGGCCTGCCTTGGACAATGGATCAGTACGGCGATGCAAGGGCGCAACGTTACGGTTCACTTTCTGAGCATTTTGTTCATAGTAAATGATGACCTAGAGTCAGTTTTCTACTTAAGGGCGATTTATCAATCACCACATAAAAGTTATTAGATTCGATTTAAATACGAAAAATGAAAAATGTCACTTGGCTGAATGAAACAATTGAGTGGTTTTACTTTTGAATTCACTTAGGTTATAATTTATTCAACCTAATTAATTAATAGTCTTAAGGAATTATATGTAGAATACAATATAACTAAGAACATTAATATGTTAAGCTTATTATAAGTTGTATTTTCTCTTCATTCATCGTATATTTTTATGTGTTATAACTCCTTTGTGCTACTGTGTGTCTTTTGTATTTAGCAGTTACTTGTTAAATACAAAAGAGTAAATCGTCCACTGAAATCTTACTAAAAATGTGGACGACTTGTTTTCACTTTGTTTCACTATGGAACAAATAGTAATTTAGTTTTACAAAATAATTAGACGAAATAGTATTAAGTAAATTAATTTTATCATTTTTGAAGGCTTTCAAACATTTGCAAATTTAGAAATTATCATTAAAATCGTAAAGTTGTTTTAACGATAATTATATTCATTATGTAAAGATGTCATGAGAATCCATAAAGTATTAAAACACACATCAATCAAAGGTCATTAACTCGACAGTTTTCAATTAGAAACTGCACAAATATTTAATCTAGATCTAAGCTTATTTGCATACTTGATATAGATATATGTAAATCAGCTAATAATTTCACTTTTTTATTTCATTCTTTAAATGGACTACTTGAGCTAACGCATCGTTTTATTAGAGATAATGCAATAAATGGGTTATCTAAACATGGTTTGGGAAAAATTGCTTAAATAATAATCAGAATATATTATTCCTACGTATATTTTTTTATTGTTTTTTTATCCCGCCATCCGCTTTGGACGAGCACACCGCATATATCGTCCGTTCTTCTTAAAAATGGGAAGACCCAAGCTCAGCTAAGGGATGTTTTTGAGCTTATATTATCACTTATTTTTTTTAATCAATTAAGTATATAAATATAACGATAGTTCGTAAAATATATATTAAACGAACTCTTTGAATGTTGGTACTGTTTGTTTTGGTCATTATGAAATGTGGTATCCATCATTCACCAAATGTAGAGGCGGAATTTTCAATAAAGGGAACACCTTAGGGATGCCATGTTATAATTTTATCTTGAAAAACGTATAGCATTTACTCAGTATGGATTTTTAAAGACATACGAGTAAAACCGTGACTACTGCTATAGTAATTAAATAATTATAAACAACATTATAGCAGTACTTATATTCATATTGTTATTTAAATCAAATATCTGTATGTGTTTGCATATTTCCTCTTCACAGACTCGGTATATTATCCATACTCGTGAATCTATGTTTGAATAAACAGATTACATATATTTTAACATACAGACATTTTGTCTATAACATAAATTGTTAAATAGAAACAATGGCAACACTCACTTTAATTTCATATACCACAGGATCTGGAAAAGCAGATGATAAGGTCGTATTTAGGTGTTGTGTACAAAAGTTGATATGAGTACAAGTCTTTGTACACAAAGCTGAGTACAGTGCAATGTAGCATGGATTGGTTATTCTGATTGAAAATTACGCGTTCAACTCTTCTTCTGAAAATTGCAATTAATATTTTTATTTTCATTACGTGATAAATTTACATGAAATAACAATCTTACAATCTGATAACTTACCTGTAAAACGAATCATTTCGGGGCATGACCTGTTTATATTTAATTTATATAGTGGGAAAGTAGAATATAATAACAATTTATAATGTTTATGTTATATAGTGGGAAAGTAGAATATAATAACAATTTATAATGTTTATGTTACAGTAAGGTTAAGTATGAAACATTTAGAGGTTATACCAAAGAGAATTGTTGCCTCATGTCAGTGACATGGCAATAGTAAACAATCCCTGTATCCGGTCATATTCGATTAAATGAATCGATACACGTTGTTATGCGCAATATACATAAAAGCATTTTAGAATAGAGACACGCATGAGTTATATATTTTATTTAAATCATAAAGTTAACAAAACATTTATACTGTTTATTTATGTATATATATATATTACTATTTACAAATTAAACAGTTTTTAAATTAGATTCACAAAATAATCGGATCGTTTTAATAACTATAAATAATTAACGCCAAAAGGAAGGTTTGCACTGAAAATCAGCATTATGAGGGATATGAGGCCGGCACAAAAATAAGCTGAGTACAAACCTTGTTAGCTGAGAATGCGGCGTACAGATTGTTTTAACTTTCAAGATACATGTCAGAAATGTAAGTACGTGACTATTTCTTCAAATATTGTTGTACTTTCTTTCTTTCTAAGTTTAATGAACGTAAGTATACGCAAGTGTAGCGTACGTAGGTATAATTTACGCAGGTGTAGTGTATACAGGCATAACCATAAACAGAGCGTTTATATTTAACAAAAAGGCGTGATTAATTTTGCAATCCATAATTAAAGGCAAAATGAAATTGCCCTGAACAAAATAACATGAAATTACATTAAATTAATTGTACTAAAACGCCATCAGGCTCAGCCGGTGCCGCCAATTTGTCACCAGATACTTTATCAGCACGATGTCCACGTGCTATCCCTATAAACATTTTCTCCACTCATTATTCATTTTGAATTTAATTATAGAGTTGTAAAATGTTATAACGTCTTTTAAACATTACAAGGTGTCATATTAAATTACAAATTCTTGAAATACTGTTTTGTATTAATTACTATTTTCTAGTATAAGTATTGAAATACGATAAACTTCTGTATCTTTTCATATTTCATTTTATATGATACAATAAAGAAACAATAGAATATCAACGGTTAGTCTAATTTATAAAATTTACCAATTTCGCTGATAGAATCTTAGCATATCTGCATAACGCCAAAAAATAACATAACATAAACATTACCCCGGTTACATAAAAGGTACTTAATAAAATAAATAGGAACTAACTATTGAAATAATGACAATTAAGATCCTCCTTACTTGCACACCATTGAAACTGGTAAAATGTACTGAACCATGTATTTCTGGGAATAACATCTGTATACGACTACATTTATGCAAGAATAAACATTTCATTTCATTTCCCATTTATATCGAAATATAATATGTCATCTTATATATTATTTCGATATAATTGAAATCTGCAGACTTCGTACAAACATTATTCTTCCCACAAAACTGGTTTATACAGTAAATGCATGTGTGATTAATAAGCCTTTGCATATATCGTGGAAACTATATATTTCAGGCCAAGGGCAAAACGTTTAAGCCATTACTTTTATTAGAATAAAACCCGACCAATTGCATGTCAGTCGACGCATAATGTGTGGTCCCGTGGAAGTGATCACCGTCCCATATTTTTGTCATTTTTTATTTTAACCCTAAAGCAATAAGTCGAACATTACCTGGTATCTCAAAAGTCCACGGATCTTGATAATAAAACTAACAGTTTTAAGTATTTTATTTAATTTTTATTCCGACGTTTCACCCACTTTTCAATAACCGTGATCACGAAAGACTAAGAAATCGAGTATCAATCAGCAATTTTAATGTTTTTATTTAGCCTACCGCCAAGTTGTTCATCATAGTTTTACTTTTTGTTTGCGGTTATTATTTACTCTATGGGATTGCACATTTGGTGCTACCAATGTCCATAGGCGATGTTAACCGCTTTTCATCAGGTGGGCCATCTGCATGTCTGCTGAACTCATGCAATCAAAATAAAAAAGTAGATTTTAACTAAATTATAAGTTCAACTTTTTATATTTTATTACTAATAAATGATCGTTTACGTGAATTAAGTCATTTAAAATTTACTTATATTTAATACCTGTAAACCAGCCTTTAGCGCGAACTATGTACAAAAATAATTTAGGCAATCATAATTAAGTGAAAAATGTCTACGGTTTTGAGACGTTCATTCCACAATCCAATTTTGTACCCACAAGGACAAGTGGTGCGGGTAAATGAATGATGCAGGTCGCCAGTTGATTTCATCTACCGCATAATTAGCACAAGGAAATTGCCTCTCAGCACGTCACCCCACTTGATTAAGCCTACGGGTTTGTGTAATCAGTTAATCACAAACCGGGCTTGTGTGGCTTTGCCAATAACCAGCGGGATGTAGCCCACAAAACTGTTTCTCATTCAAACAAGTTATAACTAGTAAGAATACATTAATAGCTCTAACACGTGATCAAATCTGAATCCATAAGTAAGAGAATAGATTTTCTTTAATGACTTTTAAATTATAAATTTTATAATTTAAAAGTCATTAAAGTTATTATATTTTTATCCGTGCAGGAACGGAGAAAGCAAACAAGTTCCTGCGCCCGGGCAGCCTCTCGTAAGAGGCGACAAAACAACCCACAGCCAGGTGGTAGGGCATTTGCTCGACTGGATGGCAACCACCCCTGGTCTAAAGCATGTCGCCATAACAACCTTGAGTTGTGTTCCGGCATTAGTGACCAGGTTCCAGTGACCCTTAAGAGAGCAGCAGCGCATTTGTAGCACCTATGGTGTTTCAAAATGTCCATAGGCGATGGTAACCGCTTTCCATTAAGTGGGCCGTCTGCCTGTCTGCTGAACTCCAGCAATAAAAAAAAATAAAAAATAAAAAAAAGTCATTGCTCTTTAAGCAAATTGTTACTTTAGCTCTCTGGTCGTGGTAGTAAGAGTTGTATCAATACTATTTTAATTACAATTAAGTAGTTACACATTTTAGAATAGGTTCTAAAACAGTGTGCATATAAAAGAGCATATGTTACAATACCACTTTTAGAATATCACGGTATAAACATAATTTATTATAGTTTATGTTTAACCAAAAATTAATACGCCATTTGATTCATGAAAGAAATGACATCATAACTTTCTTCGCGCGTACCACATTTCAATGCATCCTAGGGCTCAAAATTCTGTAAAATAATAAAAAGTATCACAGATGAGTTAACTGTCAACTACCCTATTCTCATATACTTAGAAGCCTTAAGAAATATGTCTTTGAGTGTTTTTCTTAGTTTTATTAAGTAAATGAATATGTTATTTATTAGTCTAAATAAAATGATCAAATTTTATCAATAAAGTAGAAACCCAAGAGAATTTGTTGTCAACCTATTGAGCAATGATTGATTGATATAATTAAATTTGCAAATATAGTATTTCTAATGGAGATAATTGCGTTTCTACAAGGTGCAATTCAATAGTACTCTATCTCCTGTTGATACATTGCACAAATTTAATCTAAAATCTCATTCAAATAAATATTAGATAAACAGCAAACAAATCTAGGTAATTTCAAATAGGAATTAACGCCACTTGTAACCTCTAATTCCACTTTAAATGAACTACTAACGAATATATTACACAATGCGGCTGTAATTAAGATACTATTATATTTACCTAATAGTTTTATATAGGTTCTATTCTTACAAAATTATAAATATTTTAAGACAGACTAACTGAAATATTTTGTACTTGTATTTTCGAGGCATATAAGTTAGGCTTGATTTATGGCCAATATCATAAGAGAAGAATACTGAATACATTGCCCAGAGCTGGCTATAAATAACGGAAAATTCGTTTAAGAAATTAAGCCTTCTGAAGCTAAGAAATTAAATTCGACACCTATGTATTCCCGTGAACGAGGCAACAACTTACAACTATTTATTACCAATTACTTCACTATTTCTCAACGCATTGTTGATTGTTTGGGACAGGCTCATAAGAGATAGTTGTAAAAGACTCGTTTGAATTTAATAGTGATTTATATAAAAATTGAATATTATAATATTAGTCTGCATTTATATGACTTAATTTATATAATTTTGATAAGCTCTCCAATTCAGACACAAAAATATTTTTGTTAATCAATGTATCAATAAATAATATAGGTATATTTTTAATAACGTAGCTAGCAATAGTTAGTCGAGCGAATTTGTCTCAATTCCTATGTTATGAACTGAGTCTTACATTCCTAATAGAGTAGAATCTTTTATATCCGCGCAGGAACGGAGAAAGAATACAATTTCCTGCGGCCGGGTGGCCTGTCGTATAATACTTAATAACCCACAGCCACGTGATAGGGCATTTGCCCGACTGTATGGCTACCACCCCTGGTCTGCAGTATTTCGCCATAACAACCTTGAGTTGTGTTCCGGCATTAGTGACCAGGTTCCAGTCTCCCTTAAGAGAGCAGCAGCGCATTTGTATCAACTTTGGTGTTGCAAATGTCCATAGGCGATGGTAACCACTTTCCATCAAGTGGGCCGTCTGCCTGTCTGCTGATCTCCTGCAATAAAAAAAAAAAATATAAAAATGAATGTTTGTCTGTATGTCCTGTATAGAATGTGATGATATTTAGCAAAATTGTTGTGTATGAGCCAAAGGTTTCTGAGTTGGTTCACAATTGGACCCGGTAGGTGGCGCTGCTGTTGGCATATTGATTGAAGCTTTTCCAGTCAGGACGACGTCTGCCGGGACAGTTAGTTTGATATAAACATAACTTAAACTAATCAGATACAGTTTATTGCTTTAATTGTACAACTAAACCATATTTCAATAACTGATAATATAATGGGAGTAATGAAATGTAGTGAGAGTGCGGAAATAGATAAATATAATAACAAAGTTAAATTTAGATACCCAAAAGTATGCACAGCGTCTCAAACGCTCAAAACAATCCCTTTAAATAGAAAGTTGTTTAGCAAACGCATACGTTGACCTTTGACTCGTGTATAAAATTATTTTGATACGTGTAGGTATTATTGTACTGGGCTATATTTTCCCTTTTATTTACGTATACGTGTCTATCTTAAGCTGCGAAGGTCGATTAGTCCCACACCATCCAAAAATATTACTTTCATTTATTCCGTGCAGTGCGTAGGCAGCGTTAGGTAATTAAACTGGCGTCGCAATGTGGCCAGCTTATCGTTCAAGTGGCTGTTCAATCACGCAGGTCCGCCTTGAGGTTCAATTTCAACTGTCTCTGCGTCGTATATGCTCATAGGTGACTTCGCAGGCGGAATGCCGCAAGTTTCCATTACACTATAATCTGCTTTTATTAGTGTCTTCTAAATAATATCGATTTTAAACAGATCAAATATGACTATCGATATATTGTTATTTGGTATAGAATTTTACAGACTGTTCTGCTCCAGTATGCAAAATTTTGCAAAATTGCTTTGCTGTGTATTTCGGACCTCTGAAGGTATCCGTTCAAATGTTAATTTAAAGTCATCATAACTGTCGGGTATAAATAAGAATCTTAAATAGAAAAATTAATAACACTACCTACCAGAAGATCTAAGTGTTAGTAAATTGCTAATGCCGCTAACATGCAACTGCTAAACAAGGGTAGCTGCTGACTAAAACATTGCGAACCGTAGGAAAATTATAAGAAAATGAAAAAGGAAATACAGGAAAACTTAAGAAACGAAAGCAATAAGGAATATAAAAAGGTACAAGAATCTTTCCCCAAAACTATCCATTTCATGCTGATATTCTGTAAGAGTATAGTAGCCACCTAACGAGCTAAGTGCTATTTCTTAATAAATAAATTTCAGTTTAGCTCTACCATAACCCAAAAGAAGAATTAAATAATATATTGGGAAGTGGAAATTAAAATAAAAAGTTAAATTAAAATGTCACTCGAGATTTTTAGACATTTAAAAATAATAAGAAATAAATAGTAAAGGGTCTTTAAGTCACATCAGAGTTATTCTATAATCATAGTAATAGTGGTTGAAACATCCTAAAAGTGAAGGCTAATTAATATATAAATATTGCCGAAAACCATAATTATTACTTAAAGTTATAACTATTTTCTTTCTAATTATGTAACGTGAAACAAAGAACACCGTTTTGCTAATTAAGAGATCTAGAACGCAACCTGCCAAACCTGTTGGTACAAAATAGTTCGTACGAAATACTATGTCATAAAACAATGGAGTCAAACATCCTAAACAGTACACGGTCCATAGACTCGAGAGACACATTAATGTTATACTCCTCTGAGACATTGACAACACTCGTAAGCAGCTTACCTAGTCGGGAATGCACTCACTGCAGTTTATAGCCTCTTAGATGCAGTTCGAGTAATTTAATTTAAAATCGTATTATATTATATAACATTTATCAAACAATTATGATTAACCTCCTAGCTCACTAAACCGTTTCTAAATTATGAAACGGACATCTTTAGTACATTTTTGAAATATTCGTTTTTAGTAGATAGATAGGTATTCATCCTAACCAATCTATACTAATATATATAAAGAGATAATATATAATATAATATAACGAGGAAAGATTTGTATTTTTGTATGTTTGTAACGAATAAACTCAAAAATGACTGAACCGATTTCAAAAATTCTTTCACAATTAGAATGCTACAATATCCTTGAGTAACATATGCTATATTTATATGTTTATCCTATTTAAAAAATAAATGTCCACCCGTGCAAAGCCGGGACGGGCCGCTAGTATTATACATGCGAATATGGAGTTGTTTGTTTGTAACACTTTCACGCCTTAAATAAGTAACAGATCATCACGAATTTTTACGTACACGTTGTCAGGGGTATTCACAAGGACACAAGAAAAAAGTACTGTTCCTCACGAAGTCCAAGTCGACATGACAAGATGATGAAGATGCGAATATGACAAGACGAATAATAGCCGAAAACATGGAACTCCATTCGCGTTTTATTGTCGGTTAAGCGCCATTCACCAACAAATACATCGTCTTGCCAACGACAATGACAACGTAATTTTAATTTGTTGCTCATATGCTTAGTTCCACCTTCTCTTGATAGCGTTACAGGTATTTTAAATTAAAAATTTAGTTTGGTATTTGTAAGAATGCCCATTTCACGGCATATACTTATATATTCGTTTTTAGTTGCTGGGATAATTTATTTGCGAACCATCTCTCTGGCAGGAGGTTTCAGAATGCGTGTGGTATTCCCAACGACCGGTCCTGCATTCTGTCTAAAAAACTTACATTAACGCGAGAGAAGCCACGGGGAAAGCTGTTTTTTTTATAAAGGTAATAATATTTACGGAACCCTAAGAAACTTCAATGCGGGTGGTCCCTCACGCATTTGACCGATTAATGCAGATTACAATCCTGCAGCATTTAACTATTTTAACTGTTATATGACATGCCAGTATAAATAGGTATTACCATGTGAACAACATAAATGCTTCGTTATCGATTAAGTATAATTGCAGCTTCCATTTTACCATACGACGTGCTTCCAAACATACCGTTAGATCCTGGTTTACTACAGACTATTTACAACCGCAATTATGTGGCTTATTGACCGAGAATGTGAACTAATCTCGTCGTCAGCCAATTACAGTCCACTGCTGGACGTAGGCCTCCCCGAGTCGGCGCCCCTTGTCCCGGTCCTCCGCCTTCCTCCCATCGCCTACCGGCGACTTTGCGCTGGTTGTTAGACCATCGGGCTGGAAGGCATCCAACACTGCATTTAACAAGATGCAGTCTCTGCTCTAGGACTCGTCTGCTCCATCGACTATCGGTCCTGCGACAAAAGTGACCAGCCCACTGCCACTTCAACTTACTAATTTTGCGAGCTATGTCGGTTATCTTAGTTCTCTTAAGGATATCCTCTTTTCTAATTCTATCCACAAGAGAAACACCAAACAGAGCTCGCTCCATAGCCCGGTGAGCAACTTGGAACTTCTAGGTCAGTCCTGCCGTCAGTGTCCACGTCTTGTCCCTGTAAGTCAGGAGGGGGAAGACGCACTGGTCGAAGACTTTCGTCTTCAGGCATGGCGGGATGATCGATGAAAATACTCAACGAAGCTTACCAATGCTGCCCAGCTCAACTGAATCCTCCGATTGGCTACCCCCTTGAAATTTTGCTTGCCTGTCTGTATTTTTTTGTCCAAGACATATTCCCGAACAGCATCAAAGGGGGAACTATCGACGTTTGCAGGTCTCGACATAACGTGTTCATTGAACGTGACTTTCGTCTTGTCCAAATTCATGCCGAGACCGATTCGTCGGGGTGATTCATTTAAGCTACCCAGCATCTGAGTAAGTTCAATTAATGATGATTTTAAATATATATAATCTATATAACAGACATATATGTATGTACAATTGTATATTGTCTCATAAATTATCGCAAATTATGGCTTGTTTCGTAATTATAAACTAGTCTGAAATAATCTTACTTACCAGTAAGATTTAAGATAAAAGTTTGCTTACCAACAAATTAATCTTCCTGGCTCCTGAATATCAAATTTAATTAAAAGTCAATTTTTAGAGTTTAAATAGGTTTTCAAACACAAAAGTTTAACCCATCTTCATTCATCTATAAAAACTTTTAGTTAGGTAAAGTTTAAAAGCCCCACTAAGTTTTGTTATTCATATTTTAAAAATATCAGAAGGAAAGCATACATACATAAAATTATAATAAATCGATATTAGTAACATTTAGAGGAGAAAAAAGTAAAACATCAAGGCAAAATTTAAGTACTTGAATTGTGATTGTTAGTTATTTCATTCATGGATCATGAGGAATTGCACAAATTACACACTAATGGTAAATACATACATACATACATACATAACTTCACGCCAGTTCCCTTGCGGGGTAGGCACGAACAACAGAGCGCCATTTAGGCTTATTCTTACACACCTCACCTCACTACACCAGCTAAGCAATTTACAGTCTGCTGAACTATAAGTTTTAAACATGGTAAATAATGTTATTTTTTTACTGTTAGCATAACATAAAATGATTTTGTTTTATTACATCAACCGAGGTGAGCTCTAAACTCTTCCGTGAACATTGTTGTTGTTTTAAATTGTTAAGATGAAAACGAAAAACAAATTATACTAATTGTAATATGTATAACTAGCTGATGCCCGCGACTTCGGCCGCGTGGTGCGTTTTTTTAACTATCCCACGGGAACTCTTAAATTTTTCGGAATCAAAAGTATCCTATATGTTGACCAGGGATATAAGCTACCACCATACAAAATTTCAGTTAAATCGGTCCCGTGGTTTTGGAGATTAGCTGGTACAAACAGACAGACAAGAAGAGAAACAAAAAATTTGAAAAAATCTAAATTAGTTCTATTTCACTTCTTATATCCCCCTAACTCAGTTGTTAGCATTTTTTTTCATTGTACAGAAAGAAATTCGACATCTACAGTTTTATTATATTGTTACGAGTTTAGCGGGACTCGAATTAAAATGCCGTTAGAATTACTATAGAGTTTATTAGAACTATACAAACACGTATAACACAGGTACAAATATAACCGAACGCAACAAGTCCAAACGTAATGCAGAAAGTCGTAATTCAATAAAACGCTCAGTCTGTCACTTATTAGATTCTCGATTGTAGTACACACGTCTCGCTTCGCTCGTGGTTCTCGCTCGACTGCCACCCCCCTCCATCAGGTCATTATTTTATACTGCACAAATGCAATATGTCCGGCCGGCACCGTAGACCGAATTTCCTAGAATCAGCTTTTACTTTACAATCCGTAACACCTGGCTAACGATTGCAATACAACAATAGGCCGTATGCCAATAAGTAAACAAAAGAAGACGATCATAAAAGAATTTCAATGTTATTAGTTTAAGTGCCGACGGGTAATAAATGTGCTTTGTTTCAGAGCTGCAGGTGGATTTTGTTTTTTGTCGGGACCTGAGTTGTAACAATATGTATAGATAAATTATATATTGCTACAATTTAAACATAGCCTTTTATTAATAGAAATATGTTTACGTATCTCATATACCTACATATATTTAAAGTTTACAAACAGTATACGTTTTTACTTTATTCAGAAAGTAATTAAATAAATGCGAACAACAGCTAGTTAATTATAAAGAATAGAATAGAATATTATACTTTATTGCATAACATTAAGATACAATTCAAGAAGAAGAAAGAATTTATTGTTGAACCATAATTTAGGAAATATTGCAACAATAAAAAAAAACATTTATTTGTTATATAATTTTTTTGCATACAACTCAATATTATTCACATCATTAAAATCTTTACATACAATATAAACCGACGAAATCATAAACTGCATCAAAGTAATAGACGACTTTGAAATAAATATTTTAACTAAGTATGCAAACTTTCTATACAGATTTAAATTGAAACCTCTAGATTGGTTCGTGAACTTTAAAACAGCGTAGGGTCATATCCTTAAGTTTAAGTTTGTGTACTGAAAAGGACCTTAAGACTTTTTTTGAAGAAAAAACAGAAATTTAAGGAAAATTCGTTTAATTAAAAAATTGGTTTTAACAATAGACACAAACTTTATGCAAGGGTTTATTTATGTTTTAATAAGGTGTATTACCTCCACGTGCCCTTATTACGGATTTTTGAACCATAATATGGATACTTCGTCCGAACAAGCGGCTCAAATTGTAGCATTGGTGTGGGAGGGCTTGGATCAACGAACGATTGGTAGAAATTTAAATTTAAACCAGTCTACGGTTTCTAGAATATACAGAAGGTTTGTGGAGACAGGTTCTTACAGAAGGAGACGTGGTACAGGCAGGACTCGAGCAACCACCGGTCGTGATGACCGATTTATTATTATTATTATTTATTATTCTCATTTATTATTTAATTAACAAAACTGGGTCGTTTTGGTCTTACACCTAAAGGAAGGTTTGCACTGAAAATCAGCGTTGTGTCGGATATTATTCCGACACAGCAATATGCTGAGTGCCAACCTTGTTTGCTGAAAATGCGGCGTACAAATTCTCAAAATATGCTTTGTGTATAAAAATGTATAAGGAATGTAATTGCGTCGCAATTTCTTCAAATAAAGTTTTTCTTTCTTTCTTTCTTTATTTATTGTTACAACTTCCCTGCGAAATCGTTTCCTCACGTCTGTTAACATCAAAACAGAGCTTAATGAAGTGCGTGGAGTAAACGTGAGTGCACGAACAATAAGAAGAAGGTTAAAGGAAGCGGATATCACCCCTTTTTGACCAGCAAATGGTCCAAAGTTGTCTGTAGCTCACAGACAAGCTCGCTTAAGATTTGCGCGTGATCACCTGAATTGGACAGAAGAGCAATGGACCTCCGTATTGTTCACGGACGAGTGTAGGATATGTTTATATGGTGCAGATGGTCGCAGAAGAGTCTATCGTCGACGTGGGGAGCGATATGCTCAAAGTTGCATTGAGGAGCGTGTTCAGAACTTGTGGGCGAACAGAACTTGTGTTCATAGACATGGTCCGTCAAAACGGTAATAGAGGGGGTTTGACTGCACATCGCTACATAACAGAGATCTTAGAAGATCACGTGGTGCCTTACATGGGATTCATGGGCGAAAATTTTACTTTAATGCAGGATAATGCCCGGCCGCACGCTGCTGCACAAGTTCGACAATATTGCGAAGAGGTTGGGATACGTACAATGAATTGGCCAGCACGCAGCCCGGATCTTAATCCCATTGAGCATGTTTGGGACAATTTAAAAAGAGCTGTATATGCGAGAAACCCTTTGCCCACGACAGTGGCAGCACTAAGAACAGCACTTTCAGAAGAATGGGACAGTATTTCGCAAGATCTTTTAATAACCCTAATAAAATCTATGCGGAACCGATTAGAATCCGTAATAAGGGCACGTGGAGGTAATACACCTTATTAAAACATAAATAAACCCTTGCATAAAGTTTGTGTCTATTGTTAAAACCAATTTTCCTTAAATTTCTGTTTTTTCTTCAAAAAAAGTCTTAAGGTCCTTTCCAGTACACAATCTTAAACTTAAGGATATGACCCTACGCTGTTTTAAAGTTCACGAACCAATCTAGAGGTTTCAATTTAAATCTGTATAGAAAGTTTGCATACTTGGTTAAAATATTTATTTCAAAGTCGTCTATTACTTTGATGCGGTTTATGAGTCCGTCAGTGTAGTTAAGAGTACAAAATCTGTTTTACTAAACAAATAATACATGGTGTAGTTAGTATTATAGCTGCCGGGAATGATCCGATTATCTTAAGAATTCATACAATATATACTATAATAACGGGAATGAGGAGACGATATTTTTATATCCCGGAAAATAGAATAGTTTTCACTGGATACGAAGCCCAAAAGTAAGTATACAAAGCCCTGTGAACAGCTTTATTATTGGAGTATTCTTGTATAAAAATATGCCAGTTACATAAAATGTTATCCTTAAGATTAATAAACGTTTAATATTACATCAGCAGAAATCGCGCCTAAAGCGTATCTAAAAAACGCTTCGTATTTTACGATAGTGATCTGGTTACAAAATCAAATTGATTTCGGTGATATTCAAGAACGGTTATCAAGTTTTGATGGCTCACCCTTCGTCACGTGTTGCAAACGACTTCTTTAATGTTGCAATATAAAAGCTAGGCGCTTATTATTGAATGTCGGTTCAGTGCCAAATTGACCTATTTATGGATTATCTGTCAATATTAATGCCTTTTCATACCGTCAGAGTCTAGTTGCATTTTATATGTTCACTTTAGAGTCTACTCCTGGTTTGTCCCACTTCGTATGGTCTTCAGCATTGTTTTTTATGACTCCATATTTATTTGACTTTTAAATTATCGTTTCTTTTTAAGCCTATTCTTTAAATTTTGGAAGAAACCAGCACTACATTTTAGTCCATACGTAGTTACTGTGCAAGATTAACTTATGTGACACTGCAGTTGCACTGTCACATAAGTTAATCTTAGCACAGTTATCGATGCGGTTAAGCCTGCATAATTTATAATTCCATATTTCGTGATAACAGAAATCTGCGTTCGTCTCGAGTCTCATAAATCTATTACTTATATATCATATTTCATTAAAGTCAGTTTATTTCCAGGAGCATAAAGAAGAAATGAGAAAACACAAAAAATATCATAACAAATTTATTTTCACATTTACATATGAGAATGGATGTAAACAATACGTATGTTGCATAAAAAAGTCTCATTGTCGTAGAATTAAAATAAATAAGGACACGACAAGAAAATCTCACAGTAAATGTTATTCGTAAACAAAGCGTTTCAGTTTGTTAAGCCAGATTTACGTTAGCGAAGTCGTTTGCACTTGTCAGTTCCTTAAGTTTATACTAAACTTGGCACGCATCTTCCGCGGCATTTGGAGCAACGCAATCTGGGTCAGTTGCTTAGTAATACAGGCTTCATGTTCTCTCGCATTGGTGCAACACAATGGCTCTTCGGATGCCTCAGTTATTAAACAGTGGTTACCTAACCCAGTACATGCAATTTAGCAAGATTAAGATGTTTTCGAACGAGATTACTTTCAATTGTTTGTAGTCTTTACCAAGTTGCTAGTCGGAATCTTTCAAAATTAGTACTCGTATCTGATTTCACATTATTATTACAAAATTAAACCATAGATTTTAGATTTTATTGCTTAATTTTCTTCTTTAGAATCACCTCTAGAAATATAACAAGATTTATTGTAATAGTGAATTTAATCATATAACTATGTCACTGATTCATTACAATCATGCCTCTAAATGATAAAACTAATATAACTTTAGTTTTAACCAATAAACCCGAGCCTATCAGGTAAACTTTTATTGACTCATATTATATTCGAAAATAATTTGTATAATATAAGAATGTATAGTAATTAGTGGTGTGTCAATGTCTAAGTATACCTTGTAAAGAGCATGCACCGTTAGACAGCTTTTATGGACTAATTTGGATATTATTCCAAATTATCCCGTGTCGATGGTTAAATAATGATTATCGAGATTATCTACGATATTTGTTAAAACCCCACATGGATCTTAAATAAAGTTTATGGGTACTACCGTTCATTTTCCTGGAATAGTAAGGTCTGTACCCAGTAGTAGGATATACATGGGCTGATATTATTATTGTTACGTCACTTCAGGCTCTGGACTTTTGGACCCGTATTTTTGTAAGAGTTGACTGGGGCTATGGCCATGTAGAGGTCCTTTGACTATCCCAATATCATTTATTATGTGTTCATTGGCACTTAATCACTTTTTATTACGGCGCGTAATATTTATCAATTTACATCGTCAACTACGTCAACTTCACTAATTGAAAAAATCTTAAGTCTACTATCATCTCGCTTCATCTTCTACTGTCTTTTCACTAGATCTATAATGTCAACTATTTAGATTACCGCAAAAGTCATTCACGTGACATTAAACTCTCTTTTTTGCGGTTGTTATACTTATTTGTATTACGAATTCCATTATATGTTCTCCCAATAATCAACAATTGAAACAAAATCACCAGCAAATCTACTAACTAACGCAATATTACTTTAGTACCATAATGTTCATTGATTGGCAATTTTTTTGTATCTCAATACAATAGTGCCTTTGTGCCGTTTGAGTCGATTGAGCACCAAACGGTCGTGCAGCCTTGAAGGCTCACATTCGTAATGAGTGAAAGGCACCACCTCGATCATACAGCGCCCGAACGTGACTCACAGATGACTTTTATTCGATCACACATGATCAGCGTTCGTGACGCATTAGAAAACTAATTTAATTTACGATTTCCGGCCTTGATTTCATGAACCCATAATTTGTTTTAAGTAGCCGGCAATTTGGGTTAATTCGATGCATGGTCACTGCCAAAATATCTTGCAACTCATCACCACGTTATAACCTGTATCTACAAATATAATAATTATTCTTACATTATAAATGGGATATATCTTTTTTTTATGAAACACTAGCTTTGTCATTGCTTCGCATAAATATTTTGTTCGTATCCCACGAAAATGAACCATTTTACCGAGATAAGGAGTATCCTCTATGATCTTTCTCGCATCGAAATGTATATTAGGAATATGTAAAAATATATCATAATAATTGGTTCTTTACCAAGGCTATTAAAAAAGGACAAACAAATTCTCATTTACTAATCTCGTACTTAAAAAACCTATACATATTATATTATGAGATTGTACCTAGTGATAGAGATATTACAAAAAACTCCGTAAATATTAAGAGTTATAACATATTTCAAATTCCTTGAAACGCAAATGTATGTGTTTTAATTTAATTTAATTTACAACGAGTAGTATTCCCACAAATGTCTTGATTTGCGCAATTTTTCTAAAATGGAATTATTAATTGGAAGCGAAATATTTTAAATTTATCACATTGTGGAATTTTAAGTTTCCGTAGAGGTTAATTTATGATTATAGTCGAGAAATATGCAATACTATGTAACTATTAAATGCCAAATCACAGGATATCCAGATAGTAAATTATGAAACCAAGTATTTACCTGTATCTAAATGACTTGAAAATGTTATAAATAGGTATTGGTAAATATGATATAATTCCTTGATAATTTCAAGGTATGAAGGAATTAGAATGATTCTACAATACATACATAGGTATAGATGGCGCAGTAATCGATAAATTAATTCATAGAGTTCATAGAGTGACGTATATGTTGCTGAAATTTCAATTTGATCTTTAATTTTTGATCAGTGATCACGGTATTACATGCCGATAAATTACAATACGAAATTTACGACGAAGGCTCTGCCATCTAGTGCTGAAAATTCAAATATAATAAATAAGTCACAATTTACGTAATAAATTACAGAAAGTAAAGGAATGAAAAATAAAATTATTGTTATATTTTGTGACTGCTCCTAA
The DNA here is from genome assembly GCA_019925095.2 of Dendrolimus kikuchii. Taxonomy (NCBI): domain Eukaryota; kingdom Metazoa; phylum Arthropoda; class Insecta; order Lepidoptera; family Lasiocampidae; genus Dendrolimus; species Dendrolimus kikuchii. Next base: position 15,874,158 of record CM034395.1, on the reverse strand, counting down.
ATATTAAAGAAAAATACAAATACATTAATATCAAATAACAACAATTTATTATCCGTACAAGAACTGGGAAAGAATACTAAGGACAATTGTAGACGCTAAGAAAAGTAATCGTAACCTCTAATAGTTTACTTTCAATAGGCTTTCAAACCTTCAAATAAATACCTTTCTTCTAAAAGTACTACACAATATGTAGTAATTGATCACTTTATTCGCTCGCATTAATGAATCGAAAATCGTCAAAAACTTTTTACTTATTACTCGCAACCATAGTTTTTCTTTTAAATTCGTGCTTGATTATTTATTTTTGGTTACAATATCACTGATTAATGCTCATTGCAAAAAAATACAAGGCATTTGAAATGAAGCAATTCTTAAGAAAATATAGGACTTTAAAGAACACGTGGTTTTGAACAATGATACACTCAAGAGATTCACTACGCCGGTATTACTTTATTTTTTGTTCCCACGTTAAGTATTAACTTGGTTTCTTATTCTTTGCAAGTCAATCAATTCGTCGTTAGTTAAACTGGTTCTACAATTTTAGGTATTATGTCCATTTTTCTATATCCAGTACACTCTGACACCAAGGTTCTAGGGTCTGCCTTATCCTAAAACAAACGGCCAGACATCGTGTCGGTAACCGAGCGATATTGCTACTATCCTGTCATGTAGGTAAACGAAGCTTTAGTGCCTATTACATATTTATCTAACCTCTTAAATTTCCATGTATATACGTACGTTACAGGATATAAAACTTAATGTGACCGTACAAAATTACAGCGTAAAGTTATACTATGAAGGTTGTCTATGTAATCAACCTTCACTGTAACCGGCTTCTTGCCTTTATTTTTATGACTTTTCAGTTGGAAGAGTTTATTAGAAAATTAATTAATAAAAACTGTCAAGTGTGAGTTTAGTCAGCGTAGAATGATGGGTTTCGTAGTGGCGAAAAACATCCTCTGTTGTTACTCCCAAATGTTAGGCCATACTTTTTATTAATAGAAAAATATCGCACCAGTCATTGATTTAAAGTCACTGAAAAATTGTCTAACCCTTTCACAGCGGGAAATCGACCATTGTAAGGTTGTTGCTGAATTTATTTTGTAAAGATATTTATCTTTACAAAATAATTTCGAACAAATGCCTATTCGAATGTATCCTTATATGCGTAAGGTTTCCGATTTTAGGCCACTAATCCTGAAGTGTATGGTACATATAGAATATGTTTATTTCTAAGCCACACTCACAAAACAAATGACAGATGGACAGGATGCAGTTATAAAAAAAATATTTTTCTATTTGACTACGGAACTCTGAAAACTATATGTCTTTCAACTAAAAAGAAAAGCACCCAAGTAAGTGGTCGTAAAATGACATCTCCAATTTCTATTTTCATATAGTAGTTTCTTTATATAGCTGTTTTCTTAAGTTTATTTTAGATACTTATGTGTCCTGTGTGATTTCTATGAAATACAATCGTCCATTTTGACTTTGATAAATGGTAATTGGTATCTCAGTCTCTTGCCTTTCGACATCTAAACAAAATATTTGTTTTTTGGATCAAATCAATTTATAATTTCCGGTTATTTGCGAGCCTTCGCCTGGGGGCCCCATGTTGTGTACCACACCGCTGTCAGTGTGGAACTATGGTGGATCCGTGTGAACACCACGGATTATCATGTTTACATAGCGTTGGCCGAAGATCTCGCCATGCCAGCCTCAATAACATCGTCCGCCAAGCTCTTGTCAGCGTTGGCGTACCAGCCATCCTATAGCCAAATGTTTTGGTGCGTGGCGATGGCAAGAGGCCGGATGGAATGTCACTTATTCCTTGGAAGATGGGTTGGCCGCTTGTGTGGGGCGCGACATGCGTTGACACTCTGGCGGCATCACATCTTCCAGTAACTAAGTCAGGGGCTGGCAACGCTGCTTCAACAGCTGACAGTCTCAAACGGCGCAAATATAAAACCCTAGGAAGGGGTTACATATTTGTGCCGGTTGGAGTTGAAACTTTAGTTCCGTGGGATTCATCGCCAAAGGGTTTTTTCAAAGAAATTTGTAAGAAACTGTTTGATACCACCCGTGATCCAAAGGCTGGTTCGTATTCCGCGCAACGAATCAGCATTGCCATACAGCGTGGCAACGCAGCCAGCCTTCTGGGCACGCTTCCCTCTGGCAGCGATTTGTTACATGCTTTTTATTAATTTATTTATAATTTAGTTTATTTTCAAGTATTTAGTTTAATTTATAATTTTGAAATAAATTATAATATGAAAAAAAAGCAATTTGCATAATTTGATACGCTACCGGGTTAATCTATGTTTTACTAATTGTACGTACTCTATCTGCTACTGGTATAATGTTCTAAACTATAGTAAAAATATATAAAAGAAACCTAATTATTATTAAGATTCCGTTATAACAAAGTGAAAAGAAGTTAATAAAAATGGTTGCAATTCAACATTTGCAGCAGCACCGCGCTTCTCATTATGTTATACTCTACGGTTACAAGCCGAGTCATCTATGAACGTCGACATGGGAACTGGATGATATTTCTAACAAAGATTCATTACCTATAAAATGATAGCGTACATAAGGGAAATTCAAGACTATATTCATGACCCAGTATAAAAATCACTATCCATTAAGTTTTGCATCTAATACGTACTGAGTAGAAACTTGCTTTTGCAGATTATGGTTCTGAGGGTTAGTTACTTGGGCGTTGGACAGTCTGATTCACTAGAATGTAAAGGTATTGGTTTTGATTCTGAACAGGGTAAATATTTTAGATAGACTTTACGTTATTTTCTTTGTTCTGAATGTCGGGTCAGCTTTATTTGCTTCTTATGGGATTTGTAATTTGTATTTTTTGGCAATATCGTTTTAAGTGGACTTTTGGAAGGATTGGGGGAAGGCTATCACATACAAGCCTTTTTGACAATTTATCCTAAATGCGATGTAGCACTATAAACTGACTATTATCCCATGCACTATGGGAATGTACACAAAAGTTTATGAATGTGGTATTTTTCTGTACATATGGGTTCAAGTCGTGTAGGACCCTTTGTATCAACGACAGTTTAAGTCTTCAATATCTGAAATCTACCCGATTTTCGTATTATATGACAGTTTTGACAATTTTCGGTTAAGTACTTTTAATAAACCTTGTTGAAGTGTATTAAACAGGATGAAGTATTATATTATTCTCCACCTTCACCAGGTGGTAAGTATATACGAAATGCTTCTCTTTTTAATTGTTTCTCTACGCCATCCTTTTATGATTTGTCTGTGTTTTGGACTATAACAAAAAGTTATGGTATCCATTACGAATCATGTATGCTTTAATTTAATTTTATCAAATTCATAAATTAAGATTAATAAATTAAATCCACACAACACTCTGAACTAAGGCGAGTCAGGGGTATAATTATCACAGTATGCACAGAATTCTCTGGTGAATAGTGCATATGAATAATTCGTAATGAGCGACGTCTCTGCATCTAATCACGTCACATAATTGTTCAGAGAATTATTCAATTTTAGATAAATGAAGAGTTTAATAATCATATTTCTAGTTCTCCGTAGCAATATATAAAATTGGCATGTTTTGTTCCGCCGAACTCTCAAGCATATGATCCATTATCCTTAAATGTAATATTGTGTCCTTTACGTTATTGAAATATTTTTTATATAAATAAAATAGACTGTACTGCGTTTATCTATTTATTTATATTAGTACTAATATCTAAAACAGTACATAAAATCCTAAAAATAAAACTGCAACATACTTATATTTACAAATAAAAACTGGATTCCAAGTTATTGTCGGTGGGGAGCGTTCTCAAAATACTGGCCGCATTTCCACGATGTATGGCAATGCTAATACGTTGCCCAAAATACAAACCAGCCTTTTGGTTAGGCGAGACTTTTTTCAATAGCATTGAGAGAACTCGATAAAGTTGATAAAACTCGCGTCCCCACGGCCACATAGTCTCCACCCCTAAAGCCACAAATATTACCAATGGATGCATACTTGCTGCGTTTCAGAGTTTCTTGGCGTGTAGCAGCACCTCTGGCAGCCAAGACAGCGTTTTGAAGATGGGATACCGCCAAAATATCAACAAACTGTATTGCACATAACTTAAAATCAATTTAAATTAACAAAGTACCTAACATATCGAATATCTATAATTTGGTCTTATCGCTATAGGCAACTCTTACCAGGCAACTTTTCGATGGATAATGAATTTTGAACAGTACATAACCTTATAAACCTATTTTCAATAACTAAATATTAAGGCGGGGGAAACAATATTGTAGTGCAGTAGTACGTAACATCCTTAAGTCATCATTATCAAAAGAGCTTAAATCTTATTTTCGTTCGAAGAGTTCGCTTCGAAGCCTGGGGTCCGCTATATTGTACAAAACGAAACAATATTCTATTGCAATGCTACGTAATATCATCAAGTCTTCATACTTTTATGGAGACATCATACTCCCCTTTTCACTGGCTTTAATGTTTTTCAAAGTAATCTACTTTTCTTATAAACTATCATATAGTCAATATCAATCTGCAAGATTCACAGAATAAATACCTATCATACGGGCACGCATTGGATTTCGCTGCAGTATACTAACATAACTGCATTGAAGTAGGTCAAACACATTGCATCGTGTTGCGGGCGTTGTTGCCAGTGAAGCGTGGATCCATCGCGGTCTTCACGATCAGTCGTCAAACTCACACGCTCTATTTGTAGCCATTTACTTTTTTATAAACACGATAAAAGACGTAGGGAGTATTATATTGAACGTGCATAATTACTTTCGATACGCCTACCGCAAGTAAAAGCACATTTACTTCTAAGTAGTTGCGGCCGCAATTTTTCCGTGTTAACATTTCTGAACTATCGTATAAGACACTTCATTTATAATATACCATACTTGACCTCTCTGATGGATTATCAACGGACAGCCCAAACTACTGGGGCTAAGACCGTGAAAAATAACATGCGGGTTCTTTCGATACTGTAAATGAGTACAAAAAAAGAATTTTTGAAAAATTCATCCCTAGGGGGGTGATAAATGGAATGAAAATCCGCCATTATCAAGTAAGAAAATTTATGAACCTGCTTGTAGTATATATGTATATGTACATATGCCGAGATAACAAGTATTATAAGTTCTGACCCGGCCAGCATATATAGGTATGTATGTATATAAGTTATTTGTATGCGAAAGAATAAACCTACGAGAATTCCACAAGTTATGTTTTTCCTATTTAATACAATGTTTTTCCTTATATAAATCCTTCGACAAATTCATTCACCGACATATTTATTATATTACTAGTAGTGCTAGCGAAAACTCATTCGCGTTGCCATGATAACATGTTTGTTATTGAATTGCAACGCCTTCTTTGTGAATCTAATCGTCTATCCCACGAAAGTATCCTAAATTAAAGTTTAAGTGTTGATCCGAGATAAAGCTCTGTGTCGAATACATTGAAATAGTTCGGTAAATATTTTTCATGTGATGCTTTAATAGACAGGTAGATAGACAAAAATTCTATAAGTTGCATTTTCGAAATCTGCTGATCCGAATAGATAATTTTCTCATTTTTAAAGTCATTGTAAAAACTTGACACCCTCAACAAATTTATTATAATATTAGCTTTTGCCCGCGACTTCGCTCGTTCTAATGTTATCCCACGAGATCTGTACATTTTTCCGGGATAAAAAGTAGCCTATGTGCTATTGTAGACTATCATTTATCTCTGTGCCAATCAACAAACATCCATCCTAACTTCTGCATTTATAATATTAATAGTATACATAGATAAATTAAAACAGGGAAACTGCCTTTTACTGGTCTTGAGTGGTTAACTTCTTTTAAAACCCCTTAAGCTATTACCTCAAAATCGTTAATAATTATTCATGAATAAATACAGCCGGTCCGAATTATTCGCCTGTTTAAATTGTAAGCTTCGACTACACAAAGGCGAGATGTAATTAATTCACTTTGTTCATTTAATCCCAAAACAGTGATTACTGCCTCCGCACTCGGAGCTTGTTTCATTTGCTTTGCAGTAGAGAGGATATATTCAAGTCGATAGTGTTAACCCAAGTTATTTGTTAGACACGAGCCATGACCTTCACAGATTAAGGTGCGGTTATCTTATTAGTGCGCTTACTTTGTAGTTAAAATTAAAACTAATGCAGTAGCATACAATTCTTGAGTAAAAAATACCCATGGCTACCGCACACTTTCTCTCATATAATTAAATAAATACACACGTATTATTTACACAATTTAGTTGCCTTTATTCATCGTAAAATAGCATATAGAGGTCATTTTCAAAGCCAACAACCTTATTTAAACCAGTACAAAACTTTTCCCATTTATAAATTACTAAGTTTTAAGTACTTTCGTGTGCCAAAATTTGACAGAAAATTAACTACATGTATATTTCAACACAATTATGACTAAATTTCCTTTGTTTCAGGTTGGGAATTAAAAGGTTTACATTGTTACAAGTTCTTCAACATTAGGCATTCATGGGAAAAAGCGGCAGAATTATGTCGAAGGTAAATATATTGAACCACACCACTAATTCTTAGTTATCAAAAATAGCATGCATGTATTTTTAATTTTGTTTTTTAGGTACGGAAGCGAACTTATGGTTGTAGAAAGCTATACGGAAAACAATATGACAGCTAGTATGGTGCCTGCTAGTCCCAGTAATAACCATTACTGGCTTGGCCTCGCTACGGTTGACGACCTCAGGACGAACACATTAGAATCAGCTGCCGGAGCCCTAGTTTCACAATATGCGGGCTTCTGGGACTTACGTCAACCAAACCCTAAAGATGGAGAATGCGTTGACGTACATGTAACGTCCGATACGCAGTCATGGGAATTAACCACTTGTGAAACTCTTTTACCATTCATGTGTAAAGCAAGCGCCTGCCCCGCTGGTGAGTAAACAGTAAAAATAATCAATTCGTTTTGGTTGTCTTAACCATTTACCGGACGTACAAACGTCAATGCTAAGGTCTTTTAAAACAATTGATTCAATACCTACTTTCTTCTTTTAGGAACCTTCCATTGTTCGAACGGAAGATGCATAAACGCGGCCTTTAAATGCGACAAACAAGACGATTGTGGAGATGCTTCTGACGAAATGGACTGTGCTTCTGAGTGCCACTTTTACATGGCCAGCAGTGGAGACGTAGTTGAAAGTCCTAATTATCCTCACAAATATCCACCTTTCAGTGAATGCAAGTGGACGCTTGAGGGACCACAAGGTCAAAATATCGTTTTACAGTTCCAAGATTTTGAAACTGAAAAGTCTTTTGACACTGTTCAAATTTTAGTAGGTGGCAGGACCGAAGACAAATCTGTTAACTTAGCGACATTATCCGGTAAACAAGATTTATCGAATAAACTTTATGTATCTGCTTCGAACTTTATGATTATAAAATTTAGCACTGATGGATCAGTAGAAAGGAAAGGTTTTCGTGCTTCTTGGAAGACGGAATCGTCCAACTGTGGTGGAATTCTCAGAGCTACACCTCAAGGACAAGTGTTGACTTCACCTGGATACCCGAATGGGTACCCGGGTGGGTTGGAGTGCATGTATATTATTGAAGCACAAGCAGGGAGAATCGTCTCTTTAGAAATCGAAGATATGGAATTGGGAATGAACAGAGATTATATTGTCATCAAAGATGGCAATACACCTTCAAGCCCTGTATTAGCAAGATTAACAGGACCTGGTGAAGACAATCAAAAAGTAGTGATTTCTACTACAAATCATTTATACATGTACTTCCGAACAAGTCTAGGAGATTCTAAGAAAGGATTCAACATGAGGTATTCTCAGGGATGTAAAGCTTCAATAATTGCACCTAATGGAACTTTTACCTCCCCTGCTTACGGTCTTAGCAATTATCCAAATAATCAGGAATGTTTGTATAAAATAAAGAACCCCAATGGAGGACCTCTTTCATTAAAATTTGATGAATTTAACATTAACCCGTCAGACGTGGTTCAAGTATTTGATGGCACAAGTACAAATGGTCTGAGACTACATTCAGAAAATGGATTCACTGTAAAGCCAAGAATAACATTAACTGCTTCCAGTGGAGAAATGTTGGTACGATTTGTATCTGATGCATTGCATAATGGAGAAGGATGGAAGGCGACATTTTCAGCAGGTAAATAATGTCACATTAAGCATCAAATAAAATGTTATTGTCTTCTATTGATAATTTATAATCATTACTCGTTTCATTCTTAGATTGCCCACCATTAAAATCCGGAATGGGTGCACTAGCATCAAACAGAGATACCGCTTTTGGAACAATGATCACATTCTCATGTCCAATTGGTCAAGAATTCTCGACGGGGAAGGCCAGAATTACAACTAAATGTTTAGATGGCGGAAAATGGTCTACTACCTACATTCCTGCATGTCAAGGTAAATTATATCATTTTTTAATACATCTTATTTTTATGTCTACTTTGAAAACAAAAATACTAATATCTATAATTTTTGCAGAGGTTTATTGTGGTCCGGTTCCACAAATTGACAACGGCTTCTCTATTGGTTCTACAAATGTAACCTACAGAGGTGTCGCTACGTATCAGTGCTATGCTGGTTTTGCATTTCCTACTGGTCAACCTATAGAACGAATTTCTTGTTTATCGGATGGTCGATGGGAAAGGACACCTACTTGTTTGGGTATGGAAATATTACAGTTTTTAATTTTATTTTTATTAGATTATTATCAAATAAATTTAAGACATTTTAAATAATAAAATAATTTAAATTACTGTTAAAGAAAATCAATTAAATATTGTATTATATAATAATGTATGTATTTATCTTTAAATTAACAAAAAATATTTTTTCAGCATCTCAATGTGTAGCCCTTCCTGATGTTCCACACGCTAATGTCACGATATTAAATGGTGGTGGTCGTAGTTACGGCACTATTGTACGTTACGAATGTGAGCCGGGTTACGTTAGATCTGGACAACCAGTTCTTTTATGTATGAGCAATGGCACTTGGTCTGGAGACGTTCCTACGTGCTCTAAAGTCATTTGTCCTGAATTTCCTGAAATAAAGAACGGTTTTATGGTGGATCAGACTAGAATCTACATGTATGGTGACGAAGCTCGTGTTCAATGTTTCAAAGGTTTGTCTACTGCAAGAAATATTTATTATATTAAAATATTTTATTTGTATTTTATCCACAAATAAATAATCATAAATCATTCTTTTCAGGTTATAAACTTAATGGGCCTAGTGTGCTAAGATGTGGTCCAAACCAACAATTTGATCCGGCGCCGACCTGCGAAGATATTAATGAATGCGCAAGCAGCCAATGTGACTCAGTATCCACCGAATGTAAGAATACTCAAGGTGGTTTCTTCTGTCCATGCCGTTCTGGATTTGCTCCAAGTTTAGATTGCAGACCAGTTGGCGATTTAGGACTCATAAATGGAGCCATTCCTGATGAATCTATTACTACATCTACACCTGAACCTGGATATCACAAAGGGGTAAATAAAACATTTAATGGTAACTCATCATCATCATTTCATACCTATGTTAGAGATTTTTACGCGGTTTTGCTCGTTAGTAGGTTCGCGTTTCCGTATACCTTCGAATTACATACACTTCCTGTGATGAAATTAATAATAATAACAATAATAATCTTTATTTTTAAGTGTCATGTTACTTAAATAGAATATTAAATTAAATTTTATAAGAATAAGACGTAGAAATATCAATTTTAATATAAATATTAATTTAAAATTACCAAAAATAATGATTTCAGTAGATTATTTTCTATTATTATTCTAATCATTACTTACAATTGCAATGTCAAATTGTTACCAAATAAAACCTAGGTGAAAATACAGAATTTAAAACTCCACTATTTTAATGCAAATTTAATATCTTATTTTTTTATTTGATCAATAATTTCCTGAGTACTTTAAAATACTTTGCTTACTATACTAGCCAGTCATGTAATTTAAGTTAAACTAGATTTGTATAAACGTTTTTATTTAATTCTGTCACATTTTTTTTTATCAATTCTGAAAAAGGAACAAACAAATATTTAAATATCTTATCAGACTTACTTTACATACTATTAGTGTGAATGGTCTATGGATATGCATTTATCTTTGGATTTCTTCCACAGATGGTGCGTCTTAACAACGGAGGCGGATGGTGTGGTAACAATCTAGAAGCAGGAGCTAATTGGATTCTTGTTGATTTAAGAGCACCTACGATAGTACGGGGGTTTAGAACTATGAGTGTAATGCGAGCTGATGGTAATATTGCATTTACATCTGCAATAAGAATACAGTACACAAATGACCTTACTGACGTTTTTAAAGATTACACAAATCCTGACGGCACTGCTGTTGAATTCCGTATTCTTGAACCTACTTTATCAGTCCTGAACTTACCAGTGCCAATTGAAGCACAATACGTTAAATTTAAAATTCAAGATTATGTTGGTGCACCATGTCTGAAACTTGAAATAATGGGTTGTGCTCGATTGGATTGTTTGGACATCAATGAGTGCAGTGAAAATAATGGAGGTTGCGATCAAAAATGTCTTAACACGTAAGTACATTACACTTTTATTAATTATTATCAATTATATTTTACACGTGTAATAATAATCAACAACTCTCATTAAATGTATACAAAGAAACCTACATATCTAAACTAATAATTTATCAAACTCGAAAATTAGCCTTAGACAATCGTGGCAGGCATACCGTAAGTTATGAAATGAGGAAATCAGAAGTTGGTAGTGCATATAGACTACTATTTTTATTTTATTCCAAAATAAATAATTTTTGAGATGTCTATTCGTACATTACTTAATCGCTGTCTGTTAGCGTTTGATCGTCTCATATCATTATTAAATATATTTTATTCAATTGGTCATTATACACTATCTACACGAACTTTTTTTTAAATTTGTTTTACTTTTTACAGACCCGGAAACTTCTCATGTTCGTGTAATTTAGGATACGAGCTCTTTTCTGCCAACGGTACTGCTGGCTTCTCCATTGAGCTATCAGAAACGGGAGAACGTGATGGAGATACATATCAAAGGAACAAGTCATGCGTACCGCTAATGTGCCCACCACTTGCTTCACCTGAAAATGGTCAACTGCTATCCACAAAAACTTCTTACCACTTTGGAGATATTGTTCAATTCCAATGTGATTTTGGATATGTTATGTCTGGATTCTCTTATTTAATGTGTACTTCAAGTGGTACTTGGAATGGAACAGCACCTGAATGTCAATGTAAGGTTTTAATGTTTTCTTTCTTAAATTATGTATGTGTGTGAAATCAGTATTGGATTGTATTAATATTTATTTATGTTCATTACAGATGCTCGTTGCGTGACATTGTCTGATGATAAAAATGATGGACTAAAGGTGATAAGAGATGACCCTGAGAGTGTTCTAGTACCATATCGAGACAACGTTACCATTACATGTGCATCGCCTGGACGACAACTTCGTAACACAGTAACATCATCATTTAGACAGTGTGTGTATGATCCAAAGCCTGTGAGTAAAATATTGTCTTGTTATTTAATACAGCTTATTTGCAATTTTGGTTACTTCCACTTGCAAATTCCACAGTGTAGCTGTAATTATGTTTATTTATGATCAAAGGAACATTTTTATCATTAATTTATATTCCAGGGTCTACCAGACTACTGGCTCTCAGGTGCTCAGCCCCAATGTCCAAGAAAAGATTGTGGTGTACCAATGCCGACTCCTGGAGCAGAATACGGACAATACCTGGACACGAGATATCAAAGTTCTTTCTTCTTTGGCTGTCAGAACACATTCAAGCTAGCAGGGCAAACAAGCAAACATGATAACGTTGTTAGGTGCCAAGCTAATGGTATTTGGGACTTCGGTGATTTAAGATGTGAAGGTCCAGTTTGTGAAGATCCAGGCAGACCAGCTGATGGTTATCAAATCGCCAGAAGCTATGAGCAAGGATCAGAAGTATTGTTCGGTTGTTCTCGACCAGGATATATATTAATTAACCCAAGACCAATCACTTGTATACGTGAGCCTGAATGCAAAGTAATCAAACCTCTGGGCCTGGCGTCTGGTAGAATACCTGACTCAGCTATTAATGCGACATCAGAAAGACCTAACTATGAAGCTAAAAACATTAGACTGAACTCGGTAACTGGTTGGTGTGGCAAACAAGAAGCATTCACATATGTAAGCGTTGATTTAGGCAAAGTGTATAGAGTAAAAGCTATTCTTGTCAAGGGCGTTGTCACTTCGGATATTGTTGGGCGCCCTACAGAAATTAGATTTTTCTATAAACAAGCTGAAAATGAAAATTATGTCGTGTATTTTCCTAACTTTAATCTAACAATGAGGGATCCTGGTAACTATGGCGAATTAGCAATGATCACACTGCCCAAGTACGTTCAAGCTCGCTTTGTTATCTTAGGTATTGTCAGTTTCATGGACAACGCCTGTCTCAAATTTGAACTCATGGGTTGTGATGAACCAAGCGCTGATCCTCTATTAGGTTACGATTATGGATATTCACCATGTGTTGGTAAGTAGGAAAAATATTTTAAATTACATGTACTATTACAGAAAAGTAATTGTTTAACATTGTTGATTTTATTTTCAGACAACGAACCACCAGTATTCCAAAACTGCCCCCAGCAACCAATTATCGTACAAACAGATGTCAATGGTGGCTTCCTGCCCGTAAACTTCACTGAACCGACTGCAACAGATAACTCGGGGGCTATTGCACGCTTAGAGGTCACTCCTCAACACTTTAGAACACCTATCCAAGTGTTCCACAATATGGTTGTACGATACGTAGCCTTTGACTTTGATGGCAATGTTGCTATTTGTGAAGTTAACATCACAGTTCCAGATTATACCCCGCCTAGACTTAGTTGTCCCCAAAGTTACGTTATTGAATTAGTCGATAAGCAAGACAGCTATGCTGTTAACTTTAATGAGACCAGAAGACGAATTAACGCAACAGACGCCTCAGGCGAGGTATATCTGAAGTTTATACCAGATAGGGCAGTTATTCCTATAAGAGGATATGAAAATGTTACAGTGATTGCATCAGACAAATATGGCAATAAGGCATCATGTAACTTCCAAGTAAGTTAAAAAACAGAAATTTACTATTTACTCTATCTTGCTTGATAGTCGATACTGGTGTTCCTTCATAATCGTGTTGATGGTGGAAGGTTTGTATAGTATAAAATACAGCAGATTTGAATTTAGTAAAATTTGAAACCCTTCCTCTAAAATTATTTAGATTCGCCCGAGTAGTTATTATATTGTGAATGTACGAGGATGAATGAAAAATTTCTTGGAATCAATATTAAAAAATGCGTGTTTAGCTACTCGTTGCCCAAAACAATTTATTACGTGAGAACGAACTGACAAAAACAAGTGACAGTTGACATAAATATAGTGCGATTGACAGTCTTCAATTTGAATATCGAACTTCTCCCAAAAAGGTCTTATATTCGTCTTATGGAAGGCGCAATAATAAATCTTATCGATGAGAACTTGGAATCATGCCTAAACTTAATAACAACAACATACAAACCTGACATACTCAAACTTTCCAAGCAGATGCAAGCACATTGTTCGCATTAATAAATATTTATTAAGTATGAAATTTAGTGTTATTTGGTGTACTACTTATTTAGTGTAATAAAAGTTTACTAAACAAGCATATTTGGCCCCCAATTTTTTTTTTATTTGATGTAATGTTCATATTTGGCTCTTTGGCTAATAAGTTTGCCGATCACTGACCTAGGTAAAACACTTAAATATAAACAATACTTATGCCCTTTTTTTCTAAAATGATCACGTAGTTTTGGGTGGTTTAGTTTCAATGTACAAACAAAGCACTTGCAATTTCATAATATTATAGAAAAATAACAGTTTCAAATTCTTCAGCGGCCTATTTTTTTAGTCAATTATCAAATATGTTTTTGTATTACGTAGTTACGTTAGTTTATGTCATGGTATGTTATTAATTCATTATTATTAACCTAATCTATTTTTTCAAGTAACTCAATATTTATTTAAAATAACTCTAACTTCTAATAATTATAATTATCAAAAGACTTTTGAAATTTCATAAGTAATGAAAATTTATTTTTATCTTAACTGAAGGCACATTTATAAATATTATAATCATAATAATATATATTTTCTTCATTTATCTGTAGGTATCGGTACAAGCAACTCCCTGCGTCGATTGGGAGCTAATGCCACCTGCTAATGGAGCGTTAAATTGCTTACCTGGAGATCGGGGTATTCAATGTATAGCAACTTGTGGCCCAGGATTCCGATTTACTGATGGCGAACCGGTCAAAACATTCGTTTGCGAAACCAAGCGTCAATGGGTGCCGACTGCTGTTGTTCCCGATTGCGTTTCTGAAAGTAAGCTTTAGTTAGCATAATTATTCTATTTCATAGTGTCAAATGCATTACCCATATTAAATTCATTGATTTTATTTTAAGATTCGTTATTTAAATCTAATTTTGACATCAGATAGCTAAACGCCCATGGTAAGGTCTTACTCACAAAAACTTATTTTGTAACATATCAAAAACATATATTTACATGTATGATACATTGTTTTTCCTTAAAAAATCATTTTTGGATTTATGCAATGAATTACACTATTTAATGATGTTTAAATGTCTTGGACAACTTAAGCCACATCTAAAGTTAGATATTACAGTAGAAAATGTTTTATATTAATTGTCTAACGATACGATTTAACTAAAGTTTTATCTTGTAAGAAAAATAAGGTATGTATACTACGGATCGATCTTAACAACTGCTTACTACGAGCCAACCTCTAGTTACGACGTTGATTAACATAAAATATAATTTATTTAATTATACGTTACTCTTCTCATGCCTTTGTTTTTGTTATTATCAATTTGGTTTGTTTAATTAAAAATAATAAAATTAGTTAAAATTCTATTTAGTTTCACGATCTACATTTTTTTGACATTGTTACCTATAATTGTAAATGTGTATTGTGTTGGCGGGCAACCATTATAATAAATAAATAAATATAAACGATTACAAATGACACTACAAATATAGTAGAGTAATTGTATTATTTTTTATTGATTTCAGATACTCAACAAGCCGCTTACCACGTAGTGGCTAGTGTTCAATATCGAGCACTTGGAGCAGTTTCTAGTGCTTGTCTACCTCAATACAAAGATTTACTTGCGCAATACGATAATATACTAAACGAAAGATTATCACAACGTTGTTCTGCCGTTAATGTTAACATGAACGTAACATTTGTGAAGGCAATGCCTAGTCTTTTAGATGAAAACGTTGTGAAAATGGATTTCGTCTTAGCGGTTACACCGGCTATCAGACAAGCACAACTTTACGACCTTTGTGGATCCACTCTCAATTTAATATTCGATTTGTCCGTGCCATATGCTAGCGCTCTTATTGAGCCTGTCCTTAATGTGTCATCTATCGGAAACCAATGCCCGCCATTAAGAGCAATAAGAAGCTCCATTACAAAAGGATTTACTTGCAGCGTGGGCGAAGTACTTAACAGGGACACGAATGATGTCCCAAGATGTTGTAAGTAGTTTTATACAATTTAACAAAGTAGCATGTAATTATTCGCCGTACATTAAAAACCTGGGTCGAATCGTAACCAGAGAACATCCATACCATGAAAAAATGTCGCATCATAAGTAAAAGCCGTCCATCCGCATTGGACAAACATGATAGGTGTACCGTCCGCTCCTCTAAAACAAACGAAGCCCGAAATTCAGTAGTGTGATGTTTATTGCCTGATATTATTATAGTTTTAGAAACTATTAAAATAAAAGATAATTCGTAATATCATAAATGCTAATGATTTTACCAGTTTAATAATACAAATAGGGCTACCAGCTTATAAAAACTAGGTCTAAAAATACAAAATAAAAATCAGTTTCCTAAAAATGTTATAAAGATTATGTAAGTACAGTAAGTATTAGTACGTAGGTACATTAAGGAACTGAAATATTTTTTATGTTTCAGTACATTGTCCGGCTGGAACTTTCGCTGGTGAAAAACAAAATTCCTGTACAATGTGTCCACGTGGTTATTTCCAAAATCAAGCACGACAAGGCTCATGCCTTAAGTGCCCTTCAGGTACATTCACAAAAGAAGAGGGCTCCAAAGATATAAGCGACTGCATCCCTGTTTGTGGCTACGGAACATATTCGCCTACGGGGTTAGTCCCCTGTCTAGAATGTCCAAGAAACAGCTACACAGGGGAACCACCAGTAGGAGGTTTTAAAGACTGCCAGGCTTGTCCAGTTAATACTTACACATATCAGCCATCTGCCCCAGGAAAGGATAAATGTAGAGCTAAATGTGCTCCTGGTACTTATTCACCAACAGGCCTAGCGCCGTGTTCGCAATGTCCGAGAAATTTCTACCAAAATTTAATGGGGCAAACTGTATGCACCGAATGTCCGACGAATATGAAAACAGTTGGAACAGGATCTACTGGATTGGAAGAATGTCTACCAGTTGAATGTTCAAACAGCGCCTGTCAACATGGAGGACTTTGCGTTCCTAAAGGCCACGGTATTCAATGTTATTGCCCAGCTGGATTCTCAGGTCGCAGATGTGAAATCGACATTGATGAATGTGCCAGCCAACCTTGTTACAATGGTGGTACTTGCACGGACCTTCCGCAAGGATACAGATGTTCTTGTCCCATGGGATACAGTGGCATCAACTGTCAAGAAGAGAGATCCGACTGTCGAAATGATACTTGTCCTGAAAGAGCTATGTGTAAAGATGAACCTGGTTTTGATAATCACACATGCTTATGCAGATCAGGTTACACTGGCGTTGAGTGTGATATTACGGTAAACAAAGTTTCTTTTTTTATATTTAAGACCTATGTGGTCTAATGGTCTAAACATTAGTAATATACTGGACTCTTTAGACCTCAGAGGTTCTAGGTTCGATTCCAGATAGGGTAAATCTAGTAAACGATCAATGTGGATGTTACTAGGGTCAGCCTAAGCGTTATTTGTTATTACCATAGAAACGTAAATTAATTAGTTTACGAATAGTGTATAAATTTAAACACTTTATTGTTCACCGTAAATTAAAACTAAGTTGTTAGAAACTAAATTACAATTATAGACAAATGGAAAATATAGACACTTATTATATACAAGGTTTTTTTTCATCAGCTAAAATGTTTGTAATTTAATGTTCAATTATAATTATAAAAATATATAACGTATTTTTTCTAATCTTCTGATTATTTTAATTTGTTGCAGATTGACCCCTGCTCAGCTAACGGAAACCCGTGTATGAATGGAGCTAGCTGTATGGCTCTACAGCAAGGCCGATTCAAATGTGAATGTTTACCTGGGTGGGAAGGACAACTTTGTGAAACAAATACCGATGATTGTATTGAAAAACCTTGTCTCCTTGGTGCAGCTTGTACCGATTTAGTTAACGATTTCAGCTGTGCTTGTCCACCAGGTTTTACAGGAAAACGGTGTCATGAAAAAATAGACCTTTGTTCAAGTGAACCATGTAAACATGGCATTTGCATAGACAAATTATTTATTCACCAGTGTATTTGTGATCCCGGATGGTCTGGTCCTTCTTGTGATATAAATATCAATGAGTGTGTTATTTCTCCTTGTGAAAACGGTGGTCAATGTAATGATGGTATTGATGATTTCAATTGTAATTGCGAGGCTGGGTATACAGGAAAACGTTGCCAACATACTATTGATGATTGCTTATCAAATCCATGCCAGAACGGTGCTTCATGTATGGATCAAATAGAAGGTTTTATTTGCAAATGTCGTCCAGGATTCGTGGGATTACAATGCGAAACTGCTATCGATGAATGCTTAAACGAGCCGTGCAACCCGATTGGAACAGATAAGTGCATCGATCTAGATAATAAGTTCCATTGTGTTTGTCGCGAAGGATTTACAGGAGAAATGTGCGAAACCAACATTGATGATTGTGCGTCGAATCCTTGTTATAATGGTGGTTCATGTAATGATGAAATAGGAGATTACAAATGTGCATGTCACCCCGGATGGACCGGCAAGCGTTGTGAAAGAGATATAGGAAATTGCTTAAACAGGCCTTGCCAAAATAATGCCCGGTGTATCGATCTCTTCCAAGATTATTTCTGTGTGTAAGTACAAAATATATTATATCTGCTGACTGAATCAAGTTTATGTTTCCGTTATGCGCAATGTTGAAATGAATTTAATAGATTAACATGAATCATATGGATAAATTCAAATATAAAAGCTTTTATTCAAAATAAGTTTTAGTTTTATAAAATAAATTTATCCAAAATTTATCCATAGTTAATGAATGAATTAATGAAAACTCTTCATAGTTTACCATAAACTTTAACCCAGAAAATTAATATGCAGCTTTAAGAAAGTTTTAAATCCAAAAGTAATAGTTATGCTAACATATCCAGTTATATTTTTGTATATTACTATTTTTAACATCTGTGGGAGTTTGATATTCGCTTATCAAATTCAATTGAAATAAAAAAAATGTTCATACTAAGTTCCATTGAAAACAATTGTGAATATCTATTTTAATAACTTAATCAAAGGTTTAATAAAATATCTACTCATCCTTCAGAATTGTTTAAAGATTATTATTTATATTTATTGCAGATGCCCCAGCGGAACAGATGGCAAACAATGTGAAACTGCGCCAGAAAGATGTATAGGTGACCCTTGTATGCATGGAGGAAAATGTCAGGACTACGGTTCCGGCCTCAACTGCACTTGTTCTGACGATTATACGGGAATCGGTTGCCAGTATGAGTTTGACGCGTGTGAGGCAGGGCTTTGCCAGAACGGTGCAACATGTATTGATGAAGGAGAAGGATACAAATGCTTATGTGCACCGGGCTTCAAGGGCAAAAACTGTGATGAAGATATTGTTGACTGCAAAGAGAATTCTTGCCCGCCATCAGCTTCATGTATTGATCTTCCAGGCAGATTTTATTGTCAATGTCCGTTTAATCTAACGGGTGACGACTGCAGAAAGAGTGCGTAGAAACAAACTTATTTTATGCTGTTTTTTATATTTTGCACTTTTACACTTTATCATAACTATGTCATATATAAGTGCGTTTTAAGTAACTAAAGGTTATTTTACCACGTTCCTTTACTCGGGTAAATAATATATATACCTTCGTCTTTTTTCAGCAATAAGCGTAGACTATGATCTCTACTTCAGTGATCCATTACGATCAAGTGCGGCTCAAGTAGTACCATTCGACACTGGATCTGCTGACAGTTTGACTATAGCTATGTGGGTTCAATACACCCAACAGGACGAAGGCGGAGTATTCTTCACAGCTTATAGCGTTAGGTATATGACTTATTATTTAGAAATTCATACTCACTTATGTACTGTTTGACGGCCTTTATGGTCTAGTAGTTTAAGTCCATCTAGTTCAATTGCAATTCCTGGCAGAATGAATCTCGTAAATGACACTACCTTTATAAATATTTATTATATTTATCTGAGTGAGCTTCGAAGTTATTTGTGATACATTGTTACAGATCTAAAAGGCCAAGCCCATAACATAAATATAACTTGAAAATAAACATATTCTGCAGTAAAAAATGAAAATTATTTCTAAAATTATTACTTATTCTTTTCCTTTCAGTAATTCCCACATTGCACTGAACAGACGGCAAGTTATTCAGGCTCATTCAAATGGAGTTCAAATTTCTCTCTTCCCCGAACTTCAAGACGTATATTTAAGTTTCGGTGAATTCGCTACAGTGAATGATGGACAATGGCATCACGTCGCCTTAGTTTGGGATGGAAGCAACGGTGGAGAACTAACACTTATCACTGAAGGTTTAATCGCTAGTAAACTGGAAGGTTACGGAAGCGGAAAGATGCTGCCTCAATAGTAAGATATCATTAATTTCATTCCATTTAATACTGCAATTGGAAACATATTTCTTCTATGGGTATCTTATCGCTAACAAAACTAACTTAATAGTGAAATAACTATATTTAAGTTCGGAAATAAGATATAATTATCACATATCATTGCTTGAGTGACATACAAATAACTCAATTAACAAAAATTCAAAAAATGTTCTATTATAAAGCCATTTCTCACTTTATAGCTATTAACAAACATTAATATAAGTAAAAAGATCGCTTAGATTCACATGAGAGCTTTATTTGAGTCATTATAAAATGCCCTCAAAAGACTAGTTATTTTTAAATATTATAGATTTGCACATCTCGCTGATACTGAGTCTATCATCTACCTTTCGTTAACGGCCTATATATTGTGAATAGTTAGAAGAATTTTAATAGTAAAAATATGCATACAATGTAATACACAATAGTTAACAACAACTAATTTTACTGGAAATTTAATTACTTAGTAGTCCATTTTAAAGTCGTGGTAGCGTAATGGCTAGCGCACTTGTCCCTAACTCAAAGGGCGTGAGTTCGATCCTGGCCAGAACGCATGCACCACTTAGGATGTTTTTTGACCTAATGCGCATATTGTTACAATTACCACGTGCTAACAACGGTGAAGGAAAACATCGTGATGCAACCTGCACATCGAGATAACCGATGTGTCGAACCTGCCGAGCCGCCTTGGAAAAGTGTGGCGGGTATACTGGCCGTTCCCCCTATAACGGGAGGCCCGAGCCCAGCAGTGGGACATTTATGGGTTGTTATTATAGTAGTCCATTTTAAGCTATACATTTTATAATTTAGGGAAAAAATAATGTGTAACTTTTTCTTTTTAGTATTTGGGTTACGCTGGGCAAACCTCAATCAGACAATCCAAAAGCATACACTGAAGCAGGTTTCCAAGGACATCTAACTAAAGTACAGATCTGGAATCATGCTCTAGACGTGACTAACGAAATTCAAAAACAGGTTCGAGACTGCAGAACGGAACCTGTATTGTACAATGGATTAGCTCTTACATGGGCAGGATACGAAGATGTTGTTGGTGGAGTAGAAAGAATAGTTCCGTCGCATTGCGGACAAAGAGTATGCCCCAACGGTTATACTGGTCCTAAATGTCAGCAACTTCAGGTAGACAAGGAACCACCAAGAGTAGATCGCTGTCCTGGTGACCTATGGGTAATTGCGAAGAATGGCTCTTCGATAGTGAACTGGGACGCACCTGTATTTAGTGACAATGTCGGTGTAGCTAAAGTAGTTGAGAAATCTGGTCATAAACCCGGTCAGAATCTTGCTTGGGGCGCGTATGATATTGCTTACATCGCCTATGATGCTGTTGGGAACGCTGCTCTTTGCACATTTAAAGTTACGGTCCTATGTAAGTATTTTTAATTAACATCTATCTTTTTTTTAATTAAATTGTATAATTTAATTCGTAATTTTAATGTTCATCATCAATCTAAACTAGGTAAAACATATGTACATTCCAAGATACCGTTGTCAGGTTTGTATAAATCTTAAAGAAGGTGATTTAGGTTCAGTATTATACTTGTAATCCTAGTAGATTACAATTAAGGCCAATTTTTAAAACATTATTAACGCCATTGTAATTTTTAAATTTTTCGTGTTTTATTTTATCCTATGATAAAATTTTATTTGGCAATTAAAAAACCGACGCTTAATATTAAAGCTTTAAATATAACTAGGTATATATGAATATCAATTTTCTTACTTAAAAACATAAGAAACTTCGTTAAAAATCCGTTGTCGAAAAATATACATATACCAAACTAAGCCGTGAAGGAAAAAAAACAAACAAACGTAATAATATAAACTAATCACTGTGATTTCGACTTTCTTTCTGTAAGCTAATGCTGTTACCCTAAAGGCAGGTAAAGTTACCACGTTTAGCCATTCTGACCCATCTATTCTGGCTACTTACCACCTGATGTTACTTAAAACAATTTTACATTTTTAGCGGAATTCTGTCCCCCACTACCGGATCCGCTTGGCGGTTACCAGTCCTGCCGCGATTGGGGCGCAGGTGGTCAATTCAAAGTTTGTGAGATCGCTTGTCGCGACGGTCTAAGATTTTCACAATTAGTACCACCATTCTACACATGCGGTGCTGAAGGATTCTGGCGACCAACCACAGACCCAAGTTTACCTCTGGTTTATCCAGCTTGCTCTCGTAAGTTTATTGTCCTTAACTAGCGTGTTTTCAAGTTTTATTCTTAATTTATAAATACTATCAATGGTCGAATTATTGTGTTTGATGTAAAGTATGAGATAAAGAGGAACTCAAATTGAAAATGAACTGTTGTTTCTTTAATATCTTTATTTGAGCTACGCACCTACCTGTAAGACAGTCTCATATCTTCCATTTTTAATTATTTTAGAGTTTTAGTTCACATAATGACGAGATGGTATGGTTAAATCCCACGTGAAAAGTCAAATCCTTGGCAAAACTCTATTGTCAACTACTTTTGACACCAAGTCTAGAATAATATTCAGATAATAGTGTCGTGTTTGCCTTTCATTTACTGTTAAATTTAATTACCAATCACTTAGAACAAGTTTAATGCACTGTTACCTAGATTACTGTGAAATTGGCTCGAACTATGTTTCTAGCCTAATGTGCTTTTATTGTTTTATTTCACAGCGGCTTCAGCAGCTCAAAGGGTTTTCAAAATTTCAATGTTATTCCCAAGTTCAGTACTTTGCAACGACGCCGGTCAAGCTGTTTTACGGCAGAAAGTTCGTAGTGCCATCAACCAACTTAACAGAGATTGGAACTTTTGCTCTTATTCTGCTGACGGTAAATATTTATTTAAATATCTTGTATCGTACTGAAATGTTCCAAGTTCTAACATAAAGAATATTCAGGAGATTACAAGTGTTTTTTTACTATACATATATTTCACTGAAATATAAACAGCAGTGATAGAGAAAGAGTGTTATATACCTATTTTTTTTATTGTTATTATGTTTAACCTGAACAAATTGTACGAGAAAGAGTATTGTTTAAGTGTTAGAATTTTATTCTGTGAAATATTGCTTAGGGTGGCCACGTAAACTTTTTTGTCTCAACACTACTATCTGCGTAAAAAATTGCTAAGTTTACAAAAAATCTATTACTTAAAAGCGGCGAAATATTATATTTAAGGATGTAGAACAAGAATAATATGATTTGTATAAAATGATGAAAGTTATGAGCCTGATTGACGTACAGGAACTCGTGAGTGCAAGGAACTTGACATCAATGTCAAATGTGACCACCGAGCAAACGTTCGACAAACACGACAAGTTTCTTCTCCTCCCACCGTGCCTTCAGAAGACACATACGTTATGGACGCTATCATTCCCGTAGACGAGTGAGTTTTATTTAACTTTAATCCCACTATCAAATGACACGTATATGACACTACACTGCAAATTAAATTGTGATATGAGGTTATAATGAATACTTAAGAATCTGCGCAAATCGGCGGGCAGAATGTCTAAGGATTTTAAATGTCAATTCATTTTTTATACGTATCAATTTAACATAAAGTATAATGTTTATTTTCCGTGCTCGGTCTCCGAACATTAAAATAGTTACTTTCGATTTAATAATTATAAAGTATAAAGAACTTGAATAATAAAAAATCCTCTGCCATCCCGTTCACCGATTTGCGCAGAACCTAAATCTGCAATTGTATTTTGCGTGAAACTTTATGGCCTATCCACAGGATTATAATAAGTGATTTTATATCAAAGACTGGCTGGTTAGTACACAGCCATTTATTAATAAAAGCTGCTTTAATGTTTTGCGCGGACTATAATTGAGATAGGTGTTGGTACAGCACATAAGAACGTCACTACAGAAGCATGTGTTCTCACAACACTGAGCTTCACAATTTTAAGCAACAAGTCTTTGATTATCGTACCTTATATGAACAGGCATTTAAGGCAAGCCTCAACTACCTCAAGAGGGAACAGTAGTCTGTAACCCGTTATACCTATAGAAACAACTTACGATGTGATTTTTAGTGATATATGAGAATACTTAAGTTAAAAGTTTAATATTTCTAACGTTTTTAGAAAACTATAACCATTAAATTGTTAAATTGTTTTTCGTCATGCACTTTTGAGTTATTAACAAAAATAAATTTGCTGATATTTTACAACGTTTATATGATATAATTAATTGTCTTGTCTAAGAAATTGAGATTACAGATATACTTTATTTTTTATTGTCGTATATATACTATATAGATTAGTCTATAGAACTTCTTTATATGAGGTACGAATTTAGAGCACTATTAATTTTCGTATGAATAATGTAAAGCATGTCTTTTGAACACAATAGCATGTATTTTATCTTGCACTTAGGACACGAAGCAGTAGGGAGGGGCGTCAAGTGGGCGATACGTACAGCATTGAAATCGCTTTCCCGGCTGTCAAGTAAGTCAGCATGCTTTTGCGTAAGCGCTTTGGCACTTTCTGTAAAAATTGTTACATTTAACTGTGTAGAATATAAATTACTGACTAATAATAGTCGTGATGGTGAGGTATTCGTCTTTTATTCGAATGACGATAGTTTTAAATGGGAGCATACCCAACTTACCAAGGCAAAGGTTATCCACGTGCTGACGGTTAAGAAAAGATTGTGAGTGTACCTGCTTGTGAAACCGAATTGTCCACCATGGATATGGACGTAGACCGTGACGGCTAAACCGTCTGTTATCCTAAAATGAAGATACTCGAATCCAGTACTTGGATGTATATGTAACCTACAATTACTATGTCGTATTAAGTCCGTCTTCTGTTTCCTTGTGTATGTCGTATAATGTCTTATTATTCCTTAGTATCCCACAAGGGATTTCTGTTCAAGTAGGGGCCATCCATGAATTACGTCACACGTCAAGGGGCAGGTCGATAAAGTGTGACAAGGGGTGGGTGGGGTCCTAAATTTCGTGACGTCACATTGCAAGCTCTACTATATTTAAGCTATTTACAGAACTGCTGTTTTAGTTTAATAATTTCTTGATGTAAACTTGCTTAACATGTGATGTCCACTAGGGAGGGAGGAGTCTCACGAATGTGACCAGCTGTGACAAGGACGGGGGTCAAAAAAACCCGAAATTAGTGTGACGTAATTTGTGGATGACCCCCTAGAGAGTATTGAGATAGTAAACCGACTTTTTAATTGATTGTACAACACAAGACGTATATTCTACACATAAAAATCACTTGTTGAAATTCAAAAATATTTTGCATCTATTATTTAATTGTGTAAGTGATTCCGTATTAAGAATATAACAAAAATAGCGTAAAATGGGCGTCACGAATAAACATTATTAAAAATTGGATGACGTTTTACTGGCATCTGAGCTATCTAATCGACGCAAATGTATAGCTTATCTCCCATTAAATAGTTTGTATCAAATAACATTCAAAAAAGTGGCCAACTTGTCACGAAAATGAACCTATAATAATAAGTTTACTGTTCGCAGCGACCCAGTGATCCATGGTGGCAACAACGAGCGTTCTACGGTACAAAGGTTGCTGGAGAAACTTATACTCGAAGACGAACAGTTCGATGTCCGAAACATACTTCCGAATACTGTCCCGGATCCTGCTAGCTTGCAACTCGTCTCTGACTATGCCTGCCCGAGTGGACAGGTCGTGATGGCGCCAGATTGTGGTAAGTACATTAATTACATCTTCTTTTAAAATCAACTCACTTTTACGAACAAAAGCAATGGAATACATGCAAGCATGCCTTCAGGGACGCACAAGATATGCTCGTGGAATATTCATAAATATTTTTTAATAATTAGCTTTGCATCGTCGTTCGAATTGAGTTTAAACTATCTATGTATTTTATATGGTTGTTATGGTCGTTGATCTCAGAGTGAATTGTGAATGCAATTTATGGCTGTGTCCAATATATTACTATTTATTCGCTTGCCTTGCCGTCATCGGTTGAATTTTGACTTATATGGTATGGACTTTGTATGGGGCTTATGTCGAATTTTAACCGCTCATGAGGAAGACGAACGGTAGGTATATAGGAACGGGCTATCAGTAAATTTGATAATAAAATAATTATAGAGAAGCTGTGAATGAACTATTTGATCCGAGGATTGTTCAAATGCTTCTAGATTTAATATTGTAAATCACGATGCATAACTATAGAAAATAGAAAAAGAGGGTATACTCTTAATTTTAAAGTACAAGTGATTAAATCTATAAATCAAATTGAATTAAGATAGTGCTACTATCGCTTGAGGAAAGTACAGCAAGTTCACTTCTTGTTTCTCAAAATATTTTAACAAATTTCTTAATGGATTTTAATGATACCTAAAAAT
The DNA here is from genome assembly GCA_019925095.2 of Dendrolimus kikuchii. Lineage (NCBI taxonomy): Eukaryota > Metazoa > Arthropoda > Insecta > Lepidoptera > Lasiocampidae > Dendrolimus > Dendrolimus kikuchii. Next base: position 15,847,721 of record CM034395.1, on the reverse strand, counting down.
ATAAGTATATGTATTTAGAACCCTCTGTACAAACTGAATCAGTTTAATAACATTTAAAAGTAAAGTGCATTCCTAGAATATTCAAGAGATGTCACTTATCCTCGAAAAATACGTAAGTTTACCTTTGGTATGCCTTTATCAAATTTCTATGCATTTAAAACGCCGTTATTATTGTTTCTTTCAGCAGAAAGATTGCGTTCTGGGAATTAAAATGCGAAGGAGGCGTCTAGTGACATCTATTAACAAGAAATAACTTTTGCGTTTTAGTGGCCTGTGCGGTTGGAACTTACCTAGACTCAACAAGTGATTCCTGCAAGCCTTGTCCGATGGGTTCTTATCAATCTGAAGCCGGCCAACTGCAATGCACGCCGTGTCCGGCCATAGCAGGACAACCTGGAGTCACTCAAGCTACGGGAGCCCGAAGCGCAGCTGATTGCAAAGGTTATATTTCTAAATCATTCAAACCCTGCCGGCCACTTTACACAGGTCGCCAGTTCACCGTGTTAGATGTCATACCTACACATTTACCAGGACTTATTGAACAAATCACTAGTACCTAAAAATTAGTGCGTAAAGCGAATTCTTCTTATATGTTATACATATGTATATCTAGAAGAAGTGTTTTGAAAAATATAACATTTGTTTGAAATTTAAAACTATATTTTCAGAGAGGTGCGCCGCTGGTAAGTATTACGATGCCGAAGCGGACCTCTGCCGGCCTTGCGGTCATGGTTCGTACCAGCCTCGAGAGGGTGCGTTCTCTTGTATCGCTTGTCCTAGAGGCCAGACGACGCGCGCCACAGAGGCAGTTTCTGCGGCCGAGTGCAGAGATGACTGCCCCTCGGGTGAGTTGTAATTCTAACTTTATAGTTTGATGTTCATAAAAATTACTTTTGATAACGTATATGAACATATTACACTTTTCACCCCATAAATTGGCATAGTTCCCACAAAATAACCTGCTTAAATGTTAAAGACATATCATAGGTACTCACTCATTACATTGAAATTTACTTACTATCTGTCATCGTGTTGCCCTCAATGTTTACATTATATTTAAATCATTTTTATCATGATAAAATTATAAAATATGTGTAATGAACGTCAGCATGGCCAGAATATTTTAAAAAGGCCAAAAACTCTTCGTGGCCGGATATGTCTTAGAAGTTGAAGAGACAGTTAGGTATCATCAAAATGCAGTAGGTAATAGCTGGCAAAATTGTAGCCCAAATGAAGATTTCAAACGTTTGTGATGTCAAAATAATTATAAAGTATTTATTGAACTCGATTTTTAACCGACTTCAAAAAAAGGAGGAGGTTCTCAATTCGTCGGGATCTTTTTTTTTATGTATGTTCACCGATTACTCCGAGATTTATGATCCAATTTACGTGATTCTTTTTTTGTTCGACGCGGAATAGCTGCCATTTGGTCCCCTAAAAATTTTACATAGTTTGGCCCAGTAGTTTTCATTTTATGAACATTTTTTATGAAAAATTTTCCATTCCGTTCCATATGTACACCGATTACGCTGAGATTTATGATCCGATTCACGTGATTCTTGTTTAGTTTAATGCGGAATAGTTGCCATTTAGTCCCCTAAAAATTTAACATAGTTTGGCCTAGTGGTTTTCATTTTACGAGCATTTTTTTGTTCCTGTTTCTTGGGACCTATATTTTTTAAGGAGCGCGGCACCTTTCGTATGTCTACCCATACATAGCTAAACACTAAAAAGGACGAAAAAAATAAAAAAACTTCGTTTAAAAAAACCGAGTTCAAAAACTAAAAAGTATAAAATAACTTATTTCTAAAGCTATTATTATTAATATATATTATCTAAAACATCTTGAAGTCGGTGCAAAGTAAAACATAAAAATTACTAAGCACCGACTTTAAGATGTTTTAGATAATATATATTTATAATAATAGCTTTAGAAATAAGTTATTTTATACTTAATATTTTCTCAAGTTTTCGCGACTTGTCTTACCGCGCTTAAAACCGTTAAAACGTAGTTTTATTATATTTTATACTTTTTTAGTTTTCACGTAAATATTTTATAGTTAACAGTCTATATTACTGAAAACTGAAATTGGAAGTTATGTTTACTTAGGCATTTGTTTGTATTCAAAACGTAACTATTTTTATAAATAACATTATTAGTAATTTCTAAATGTTTTTGAATCTCGTACTTACATGTTTTTTTACTGCATTTATCCCCTTTATCGTTTATCAAATAACCATGAAAAGTAAATAAGTACTGTTCGTGAAAAAGTAATAGAATTTTACACCATTTGACTTTTTTATTACTCTTTGACGTGATCGAGCATCCAGAAATACAAAAAAATATTTTCAGTTAGTTAAATTACATTTTTCACTTCTTTTATTTGTTTATTTTGTAACGTGAAGTGTTGATGTACTAGTATTGTTTGTGAAAAAAGATTCTGATTTCCGCAGCCACGTCGTTTGATGATAAAGAGTGTCTCAATTGTTCTGAAGTTGATCTACCCTAATATTTTTGCAGGTGAGCAACTTAGCAGCGACGGCGGATGCGAGCCCTGTCCACGTGGAACATGGCGAGCGAATGGTGCAGGCGCTGCTTGCATACCATGTCCACCGGGTACAACCACTCCGCAAACCGGAGCATCATCAGCTGATCAATGCACTCTACCTGTTTGTAAACCTGGTAAGTAATCTTCAAATTCATAATAAGTTCCACTGGAGATCATTTTTTGAAGGTCATACATATATGTTAAAATTTAAATCTACTCCTCTTCTATATAAACCGCTTCGCAACATATTATCGCTGTTTGAGGAGAAGATACGACAAGAAACTCCCCAGGAAACACGCCTAGCTAAAAAGTTTTTTCTTTATATTTATCCATCTCAGACTTTTTTATATTAAATACTTATTGAATTTTTGCTAATGATATTTACTACCTAAGTTAACTCTAAAGTTAACAATCTATTAATTTGATTTTTAGGCTGGTAAAGTTCGGAGATAATGAGAAGAAAGGTTATTTTTCACATTTTTATTGTAACTCAAAATAGGAAATAGTTTTAAAATAGTCTATCCGTGTAAGAACGGACAAAGAATATAATTTCCCGCGGCCGAACGGTCAGCCATAAGAGGCAACAAAACTTCACAGTCAGGTGGTAGGTAGGGTAATTGCCCTGGATGACTACCACCCCAGGTCTAGATTATGCCGCCATAATGACTGAGTTGTGTTCCAGCATTAATAGCCGGGTTCCCGTCTCTCTTTAGAGAGCGGCAGCACATTGGTAACATTTTTTTGGTGTTTCAAATGTATATAGGTGAGGGTAATCGCTTTCCATCAGGTGCGCTGTCCGCTGAACTAATGCAAAAAAATGCTACGCTAATAGTGTCCTTTCCATAATAATTGTTATCTCATTCGATGTGATTAACATTGGTCAAGTTTTTAAATTTCAACTTTTTATTTCGTTGCAGCAGATAAGCAAATTATTCTAGAAATATATCAATAATACAAGCTTAATGTGTGTATCATAGAAACCTGTATTAATTTCTTCACATTAATGAGAGCTCTTCGACGTGTCGAATCCAGCTCGTTCCCCACGTTACCAGCAAAACTTGTTTTTGAGTATACAACAGAGACTTTCTGTTATAATAATTTCAGGTACATACCTCAACATCACACTGAATACTTGCATACAGTGCAAGAAGGGCACTTATCAGACGGAAGCCCAACAGACAGTTTGTGTGCCATGCCCACTTAACACCAGTACGAGGGAACCAGGCGCTGTAAGTTGTCCAAAATTGCATACTAACGATTGAATGGTAATGTTTACCTAATAAATGAGATTGATGAGCTTAACTAGCTGTGCCCACGATATAATTCGTACGAGACTTAAACAAGTACCTACTACTTTTACGGCGAGTTACTCGCTAGCAGGTAGTAAAATGGAATTACAAATATGTATAACTGTATAACTTTTCGATCCTCGTTATCTATTATTAGGCATCACAGACAGAGCCTTAAATTTTATTTATTGATATAAAATATAGATTATATTATTATAGTCGTGTAATGTTGCAGACATCAGAAGACGATTGCACTAATCCATGCGACATGAGTGGTCCAGAGATGCATTGTGACATCAACGCATATTGTTTACTCGTCTCGGAAACTAATGACTTCAAATGTCAATGCAAACCTGGATTCAACGGTACTGGAAAAATATGCATAGGTCAGTTCAAACATTTTTAACACAGGGCAGAGGCAAGCAGTACCTACAATATTATAAGCGGCTAAAACTAAAGAAGTGTTGTGGTTAACATAAACAAATAGTCCGATTTTTTTCCAGATTAGAGCTAGTCTAGAAATTCGGTCTATACATTTACGAAGTTCACTCCATCTATAATCAATAAGAGGCATAGGAGATGGAGCGAATCGTGTTGAGTTTTAAACTAGTACTACAGTAGCGAGCGCAATGATATAATTTGGTGGACATTTTTTAATATAGAGTTTGTCGTCCTTGCTTCTATACTCCACAGCTATACTGGAGTTATGGTGGTAAATTAAAGGCTACTTACTTATTATCTTGCTATACAGTTACATTATGGAAAATGTATAAAAAAATAAGAAGCAATCTGTAAAAAAAAATATACTCTGATAACGTTCCTAAATCTTACATTTCTGGAGAGTACCACAAGCAATTCTTCCCTTGTGTTTTGATTTAAAAAATACCGCTGGATTTTTGCTAAGATTTTAATGCAAAGCTTTTTTCTTTCTTTCATATACCAAGTTGATTATTTTCAGACGTCTGCCTCAACTACTGCGACAACAACGGCGAGTGCGTGAAGGATACCCGTGGCGAGCCAACATGCCGTTGCACCGGTTCCTTCACAGGCCGCCAATGCAGGGACAAGAGCGAGTTTGCCTACATCGCCAGTGGAGTTGCGGGCGGAGTCATCTTCATCATATTTTTGGTGCTGCTCGTATGGATGATTTGTGCCAGGTACTTTCTTAATCTTTCTAAACTTTTTTATGATGGTATCTGTAGTTATGTGGTCTAAGTCTTTATCCGCCTGATTACCTTAAATGAAAAGGTCCCAGATTCGATCCCTAGCGTAGTAAATTTCGTGAATGAATTTTGCCTTGTTTAATATGGTCTATAAAATTTTGGTGTTCGAGATCGGCCCTAGAGTTGCCTGTTTTTTTTTATTCACAATGCCACATTTGCCCATAAGATAGACTTGTTCGGAAACTTTCAAAATGTTGGCTGTTTTTTTATGTATTTAATATAATATTAGTGAAATATTTTCTTAAGAAGAATGTGCTGACTGATCATTATTACAATCAGGTCAACAAAGAAGAAGGAACCAAAGAAGACATTAACACCAGCCATCGACCAGAACGGCTCCCAAGTGAACTTCTATTACGGCGCACACACGCCTTACGCGGAATCAATAGCACCTTCCCACCATTCGACATATGCGCATTACTATGACGACGAAGAAGACGGCTGGGAAATGCCGAACTTCTACAACGAAACGTACATGAAAGAGAGTTTACATAATGGTATGAATGGAAAAATGAACAGTTTAGCGAGATCGAACGCCAGTATATATGGGACGAAAGAAGATCTCTACGATAGATTAAAAAGACATGCGTACCCTGGTAAGAAAGGTCAGTAGTATTGGTAGCACTAGATATGCTCGTTTTATTCATGCATGGGATATGGTCACGCTTCTAAGTTATTGCTTAAAACCGGTTATTATTGTAAGGAGTGAAAGGATATTGTTTTAAGCAACATTATGTGACCAATTTTTCATGATGACTTTTTTCATCCTAATGTATCAAACTTTAAAAATAAAAAACTGCGGGCAAGTGTCAGGAACGAAGTTCCTAATGTTAAAACGTAAATTATTCATTATTGAAAAATCTGCAATATTATAAAATTCTAAACATGTCGTGTCTGTATATTGAAGCTATTTTAGATTTCTTGTCTGTTTGTCGGGTTATCTGTTTGTTCGAGATTCACGTAAAAACTACTGGAATTTCGATGCGGCTTTCGATGATCGACAGCAAAAGCCCTACTTGGGCACATTAATCAAATGTCGCTTAATACAAATACCCTATCATCTCTCGATATGTTTTCCCACTACTGATAGAAATTAGTGTAGTGTAGTTTAATAACAGGATCCCGAAAATAAATTCACAATTATGATGACCTTATGTAAACTATAGTAGATCGGGTGAAATCCTAGACAACGGTATTTTACTGCACAATTTTATTATAAAATAAGAATTCTAGGAATTACTGTCATCTTGTAAAAAGTAAACTTGATAACGCTCTTAAATCGTGAGTTTCTAGAGGGTGGGAGATTTTTCACTTCTTGCGTTTTGTTATAAAAACATTAACAACAAACATATTGTTTAATTAGATCTCGACTGTATTGTAGGCGGTATACAGTTACGATTTTCTTCAGGAACACACAATTCTTTAAGGCTCTCCATATTCTCGCAAGACACTTTCGAGAATACCGAAAGATCGCGAGGAAAATGCCAGAAGTGAGAATGTAGACGTGTTTTCGTGTTTTTTTTTTACTAATTTTAATGTACAAATATTGTAAATATTAAAAGAAATTATTACTTTTTTTAAAGAAAACTGCACAGCATAACATCCTCTAAAAAGTTTAATGCCTTTAGAGACAATATATAATGTGTAAATAACTTTATCGCTATGAATGACGTACATAATGATGCAAAATATTTATTTGTCATCGTCTAACCTGATGCAATGCCGTACTGTCATTATTTGTTTCAGATAAGAGCGACAGCGACAGTGAAGGTCAGTAAGTTAAAAGGACTTAGAAAAGTATTCTGGTCAAAAATTAAATAGTGCTAGTTTCAAATTTCGGAAACATTCCGAACTGTAACTATAGTACGCGTCAAATTTAATGGCGTCTCCATTAGCAGCAAAGAATATGCAGTAAGAATTTTTGTACAAAAACATCTATTGCCCATTTATTTGTAGCCTTGAACAGTCATAAAATTTGGCGCGAGCTGTATTTAGTAGTCAATATTCGACTCCCTAAGAGAATATTAAAACTATCCAAATAGTAAAATGTTATACTTAAATTAAATTCAACAGCATGTAAAAATTATTTGAATTGTGTCAAAAAGGAAATTATAAACTTGTAAGTTAACAAAAATTATAATAATTTTTAAACGCTGATTAAAAACCAAAAATGTACGAATTGAGGAAAGTTTTCATTTTTCATGGAAACGTTAAAACTATTTCATACACTTGACATTTTAGATTGCAGTATCACAGTTCAGAAATTAATTTGGACTGTCTATCTGTATACTAAATCATAACAGACTTAGGAGTGAGGCACTTTCTACAGTCTAGAAAAATATCATTTACTGACACCAACCAAGTATAATAAAATAATGATTGTATAATTCCGTAATCTAGCTTTATTAAGGTATTTAGGTTTAACTCGAATAGAATGTGTATTAACACACTCACTGTTTAGTTCAGCCCCACCAATTTTTTTTTAATGTCACAAAATTATTTTAATATGACTCTAATAAGACGCGTATTGTACACATATTTTTAATGTTGCCTTAATTTCTTAGACTCGTATCCAAAAAAATTGATAGTTATTGAATGTGAAACCCATTTTAAAATCTTACATTTAAATTAAAGTTGAAACCAAATATTAAGTTTTTAGTTCTTATAAAAATTTTCCTTTTATAAAATACTAGTTTAAGAAATTAAGATGACGATATATTCCGCGTCAAACTCAATGGACTTTTTAGGTTAACTGCGAGTAGTTGTGCAACAGCTCATTTTTTTTTTAATAAAAAAGCGCCCAATATTAACCAAGAAAAGCTATGAAGTTTTGTACGGACGGGGTAATAAATATGTAGTTGGACTTCGCTTACGTAACATTAATTTCGATATGACCCAGAAAATCTGGTATTTGCTTGATAATGGTATGCAGTATGTAGTATAAGGTCAGGTGACAAAGCTATTTAGAAAGCAGATTTTATGAAAATTAGTTTATATATAAGTCCGAAAGTGAAAAAATAGTGTTACACATTTAGAATAATTAAATAGTTCGAAGAAAGCCGTTAAATTGTAAAGTTGGCTTATAGATTCTAATCTTGATCTTGAGCAAACATTTTGGGTGTGTTCCAACGCGGTTCGAACCTGTCAATAAATAACTATCAACGATAAAGGATTCTGTAATCAAATTATTCCATTGCTAATACAGTACTGCCATTTGACTGTTTGCTGGCGATTTCAAATCGCGTTGGCAGAGCAATATTGTGATTAGCAAGGAAACGAAAAACCTACGTCGAAGGCGCTTTCTAATTTGTTGGTATACCGAAAGCGCTTATATTTCGCTCGGTGAGTGCCGCTACCGCAACGTAGGGCGGCCTTATGGTGGATTTTGATTATAACTTACATATATAAAAATATGCCACCTTAATTGCTCTGTTATGGCTCTTGGATTACATAGTTAGGGTATCGTATTAACGAAATTTAAATCACTATACCCATAACATACAAAACAGTGAATGTGTTGATCAAACAAAAATATGGTCAACGAATAAAATGCTCAAGTATTTTAAGGCGTACATTGCCATATCAAAATGCAGGGCGTACGAAGGAATTATTAAACGAATTATTTTAAATATGTACCTACATTCCAATGACATTCCAATTAAAAACGTGTAAATATAATTTTACCATATCATTTTTGTATATTTATGGACAGTTTGTCATGATGTTAGTATTAATTTTGCTTAAAATTATTTTTTGTATTATCTTGTTTATTTAAACTATTGTTAATACTAACATTATGATGATTTATGCCGGTTTCTATATTTTTAATGTATATCTTAATATCCATTGCACCTACCTTACCCTTGGTAGAAAATTAACATTGCTTATATCGAGTTTATGGCGAATTTTAACCAGTTGTGAGGTAGTTGAATGGATACATAATAAGATATAAGAACCGGATGATATTTGATAGGTTTTTTTATGAGCGGTTTATGTTTTGTATTATAAACTGTACGGTATTTTAATATTGTGAATAGAAATGAATGAGAGAGTGAATGTATTATTATGTTTAGTGAATTGATGTATAGATTTTTTATTCTAATGGAAATAAGTAAATAACATGTATTATAACAGTAAACGGTGTATTAAAGTTCTTAACTAATTTATGATACCTACATATCCTTGTTTTAAAATCTGGTACCATAATAAAGTCATTGTGATTATAATGATTTGAGAGTATTAGACTAGACCTACTTTAGTATTTTGTATGCACTTATGTAGACTTAAAAGTTTTATGTAATAATACTCAACGAGTGGTCATTATTCCATCACAATCTATTACCACATTAGTGATTACTTTAACAGTAATGTTTTTTTACAAAATTTATTAAAATTAAATAATTATATCTAAAATAATTGATGTCTTCTTATTATTGCCCCAAAGATAATTTATCATCCTCGGCTTATTGAATTCCGCGTTTGGATTAGGTTCTAGAACAAAATACTTCATAGTCAAACTATCCTGTTAAATCTGGCCAAATCTAAAAGTCTCTTCAAATGCATAAGGCGGCATATGGCGAGTTAACATCTCAATTATATCGTCTACCACCTCGAACATTGTTTTGCGCATGAGTTACTAAAATAAAAAATTATATCCTCCAAAAACACTTACTTAAGCCTTTGAGTTGCCATCTATTCACTAAAAAAGGTTTTTGAAGATCGTCACTCATCTCGACAGTTATAAATCAAACTATACTACAAGGAAACCGAGGAGTGTTGTGTCAATTTTTACTTTAACTAACATATCTCAGTCCAAAAATATTCTACATTTATGAGCTCTATAAGTCAATGTAGCGGAATCCATAGGCTTTAAGAGAGACTAATTTAATAACTGATCACTCATCTAATTATATTAGTCAAACATACAAAACAAAAGAACCAGATGACCCTTCCGGGTCTAATATGCTCAGATATAAACTTATGACGATAAATATTGTGCCAGTAAACAAATAACGTGCTTGAGAAAAAATCGTGTACACATTTCTGCACAAATCAAATGTTTATAGCGTAGGTAATAGAATAAAAAACATCAAAGGTTAATTGGGGCTACCAAATACTTATTATCTTAAAATAATCCCCTACAAAATATTCCCCATATCTTAAGATAACCTTTACTTAAAAATAAAATTCAATGACTAAGTATTATTAACATATATATGAGACGAATTAAATTGCATCTGGCTTAACTTGAAAAAAAAAATGATTGTGAAAAACCTCAATAACAAATAATACGCACATAAAAATTGACGATAAATAAAAGTCGCTAATCCGCCTTAGATAAGTCTGTCGGACCCCCGCGAAGGTACTCACCTTTAAGAGTTAATATTATTTAGTATTTTAAATTACATGTATTATACGAACTAAACATTAAATTAAAATAGGTGAGATTCTTATGCCTTTGAAATTCAAATAACAATTTTTTACGATGTACAAATACTTACTTTACTCAAAATAATGAAATTTCTTAAGATATGATAATCGTGAAATCCTTACGTATAATAGATACACATTGGTATAACTGGTGAATACCAGTCGAAAGATAATAATGAAGACATAATAATTAGTATAGTGACGACACAGTCTTGCAAAGTTTATTATCTGAAGTTATTGGTACCTACCGGCGGCAATGCTGTTTTTCTGATGAACCACGACGGTACCATATCACGGTGGTATATTTGATAAAAACTTAATTAATTTTATCTGTGTTTTAGAATGTACTATTTTATTTTAATTTCTGCATTCTAAGGAAGAATACCTCTACCAACGTTCTTGGAAAATACCACCATAAAATACTTTTGTATTTTTCCTTACTTTAAAATGTACGAGCAGAATAGCAATGTTTTCTAAAACATCTCTGGACTCTTTCAAAAGCCTATTTTACTCCATTAATGAAGTTTTTTATTGCTGGAATACAGCAGACGGGAAATTGTATTCTTTCTCCTTTCCTGCATGTGTAGGAAGTAGTAGAAATAGTTGATAACTTGCGGAACGGGTCAGTTAAGACCTATTCATCTTTTGGAGAGAAATCTTCCAATTAAGTTATAAGTTGTTGTTTAAATAGATGTCCGCCGAAACCTCTTAAGTGAAAAACCAAATAAAAATATGTTACCTTTATCTACAATATATCAATGCAATACTTAATTAAATTGCATTTAAAGATGACTACATCGAAAGCAACTGTTTACTGAGGACAGAGGTCACCGTAACTTTAATTTAATATGAGTCAATGTACGATAAATAAAAAACGATATAGCACAATATTTTTATTACAAATACACGATAAGCACAGCCTTGCAAAACAATATTCTTATTAATAACATTTAATATTCGCATACTTAATATACGACATAATTTAGCTGCCCAAAGCATTTTACACGCGATACATGTCTGATGTACATACCGTTGTCAATGACGAACTTACAAATATTTTATATTCATACAAAAGGAATAAACACGTGGTTAATCTCAGTAAACAATGTAAAATTGATTGGCCCGCATGCTGGTTGCTAGAAATCCTGCATTAACAGTCGCTTGTAGAGAGTGGATCTAAAAAGACGTGTGCGATTTTTTGCATGCTTCAACAACAACTTTAATAGCGTAAATACCACATTATTGACTTATGACTCGCTTGCCAGCTAAGGGGAGACTTTGCATGTTATATATTGACCAAAAAAAAATAACCTTTACTGAAAAGCCAAGGTCTAGGGTGCCAAGAAGCAAATTCTTCACATTACTGCAAAGGCCATTCATCTAAAAATTTAAATACCGCACAGATGCATCGTGAATAAAACGCTACATAACATTTTTACATATACTCAATTAGCATGTTTATTGTAAAAGTCTTTCATATAAGAAGCTAGTGCTTGCACCTCTTGTATTGTGACGGCATTGTACGTTGAAGCTCGAATGCCACCAACATCCCTGGAAATAAGCAGATTTAGCAATAAATATTTTGAAAACGCTTGGACGATGAGGTCCTGAAGACTGTACAAAGAGCTTTCAAAGCGCCTAATCGACTTCAGGTGATCAGAGATCTGGTTCTTACCTCAGATTGTTAATCAGTACGGCGATCGAGTGAGGTAATGTAGCCAGCCTTCTGGGAACCTTACTCATCAACCTCGATCACCTAGAGTCGACTGACTCAATATTTTACTGATAGTCTAAGGAGTTATAAGTAGAATACAATATAACAAGTAAGCATTATTATTTTTTTATTATACTAGTTTATAATTTACGTATATTTTGCTATAAATTATGAAAAATATAATAAAAACTATGTACCTATATTTATTATACTATAATACATCTAATTTGTCCATATACATGCATATGCTGTTACAATTTATTTATCCACTAAGCTCAAACAGTAGCGAAATTGATAACAAGGTGACATTGTTCGACAGTAGACATTAATAGTCATTTTTTTATCGTTTCAGATAACAATATTTCACAGTGAGCAAAAAATGTACAGAAACACCTTTAGGAGTTAATAAACTAGCGATTAAAGAAAAAGAATTAGCATGATGTCGATGTATATTTCAATAATTTGATCGTTGTATATCTATTAATAATCGTTGTTCTAATGCATAAATCTAGTCTAAAAACAATTTTAATTCTCCCAGTCAGACCCCAAAAGAATCAGTCTTACTTTTAGAACAAACTTGGTACGTTCTAAACTGATTGAATACCTGTCTTTATTGTTACATATTAATATAAAGTAATGCATGATAGTGCCAGTTTTCTATTCGTATACCCTGTTCACAATAATTTGACACGCAGGGTTTTCAACACCCAAAAATATTAACCCTTAAAACGAAAGTCAGGAACACCTAATAATCGCCACAATCACATGAAAACTTCCCTAAAAAGAGAACCAGTTACGATTTATATTCTTCATTTAATGTTACTTTCTTTTTTTTATTGCTGAAGCTGAGCAGACACGTTGACGGCCCTACTGTGATGGAAAGTGGTTACGGTCGCTTATGGGCACTAGCAATACTATCGGTGCTGCCAATATGCAGCCGGCCTTGAAGGAGAAACTGAAATCTGGCCACTGATGCCGGAACACAACTCGAAGTTGTTATGGCGGCATACACTAGGCCAGGCGTGGTAGCTATCCAGTCGGGCATTTGCCCGAACCCCAACCACCAAGCTGTGGGTTGTTTTCTCGCTTCTTATGACAGGCCGTCCGGTCGCAAGAAATTGAATTCTTTTTCAGTTCCTGCTCGGAATGTCTCTGTTCCTGCACTGAATTCTTACTAATGTAAGTACAATATATATGAAAAAAATAATATTTACCTATGTCCCTTCAACTGTATTAACCCCAATGCTTCTGCGCCCTTCAAGAACTCTTTCTCCAATGTTTCATTGCCTGGATTACCAATTCTAAATGGAATATTCATTTTACTTCTAACATTCTTTGCCACCGGTGCGTAATAAAAACCATTCGAGGCGTCGATAAGGTCGTAAAGGAGAGAAGCTTTTTTATTAGCAAGATCGGCCATTGCATCAAGACCACCTTTCCTTTCAATCCATTGAAGCACTCTTCCCATTATATAGATGCTGAAAGACAATTTAATAGTAAGTTTCTAAATACATTCATTTCACGACGTTTGTGGTCTATCAGTCTAACTGTTGGCGCGCGTGTAAAATAGAGATTCGATTTTTGGCAAAGCGAATTTCGTAACGAACTTTTATTTATCTACGAATATTATAATTAATTGTAGTAATTTGGGTATAAGCCGCAAATCTGTCTCGTTATATATTAGATATGACACAATCATAGCTTACTTAATTTAGGAATATAATTGTCTGTGGGTTTATCTACCGATTTATTATTATACCTCAAGAAAAACTCTATGATGAAATAATCGAATATAATAAGAGTTTACTAGGGACTTTATTTATGAACATACACAACATGAATGAAAGTTTTCCGACATAAAAAATATTTTTTGACTTAAACTTACGCAAACATGGGTGGTGTGTTGAGAATAGACTCAGCCTTGCAAGTTTGTGTCCAGTCCAATAACGAAGGTGTGATAGGTAAAGCTGAGTTTAAGAGATCTTCTCTCACAATAACTAGAGCTACGCCTGAAGTTCCAATGTTCTTTTGAGCACCACCGTATATTACCCCAAACTGAAATAAAAATTGTCTATATAACAAAACAATCGAATTTATTTTTGTTACGAGTGGTTTAAAGGACTTTATTATTAAATTCTGAACGTAGTAAGGGATACAAATACAAGAAATATATCACTGTTCTCTTGTGCGACTTACAACTTTACGTCACGAAATAAAAGTTTTTTAAACATAGCAGACCGCGTGGAAAGTTATCACAGACATTTATGGATTTTTGCAATACTGTCACATCGTTACCACCATCAAAGTTGGATTATAATGTCCTTCTTAAACCTATACGGAAAGTTCGTTCCGGTTAGTTTTACGTTGTTATGCGTATTAGCTCAAGGAAATGAATAAAATTACAGATACCTACATTTGGCGAGGGGTGAGGTGGTGAAAATGGCGGTGTCACCAAATCAACAGTTTCTAGGATAACTTCCTGTTATGCAGACAGTAGAAAACGCGGGGAAACATAAGATATCTACAAGATCGATCGATTCTTTCATTTTAAATTTATTTTATCAAGCTTAGTGTTTAAAAAAGAGCTCTTAAAGTTCCCAACCGACATTAGATGATACTTTAAAAATATAATCCAGCAAAAAATGCGATAGCTTTTAGCCTTACCTTAGAAACATCAACTTTCTTAGACATAAAATTTGACGACATATCTGCGACAAGAGGCACCCCCTTTGTATCCGGAATAAAATCAAATTCGACGCCTTAAACAGAAATTAATAATATTAAGTATTAATAAAATATATAAACTTCGTGATTTCAGAATGCGTGCATGTGTAATTATTTATTCTGTTAGGTACTTATAGAAATATTACATACATACATACATAACTTCACGCCAGTTCCCTTGCGGGGTAGGCACGAACAACAGAGTGCCATTTAGGCTTATTCTTACACACCTCACTTGCCTCTTTGACAAGAGGCAAGAAATATTGACTGTAAAAATTGCAACAACCAAAACAATTGCGTTTGATATCTGTTCTATTACTATAGTAATCATTACAATTGACCTACTTAATGTTGTAATACGTAAACAAGGTCACAATAGAGGACCTTTCAATAAATATACTCAGTTTATCAGTTATCACACAGCATATGAACACATTCTTAGTGTATTACTGTATACAATGCAAATAAACTACATGTGAATCGACTGCGCTAGTCGCTGCGTCGCTGCTGTGTAGACACCTTATTCATTTAAAATATTTTTCTATAACTCGAATACCATCATATGTCTCAATTCACCACATATTATTTTATTATTGTTCTAGAACTTAAAGTTATAGCTCTATCAAATTTTCAAGACAATGGCGAACGTCTTTAAAAAACTGGATGGATATAAATAGAACACTGATATATTTTATTAAAAAAGTAATATAGGTACAACGATCAATGTGATGGGAGAGCTTGATTTTAGTAACAAATTGAATCGATCCTAAGAGTAATTGTACGTGTAGCATGATAATGCCTGCCTCCTTTTCCTTGACTCAAAAAGACCCTCTCTTTCTTTCTTTCTTTTTTAAACAAAAACTTAGTCTATTATATTTATCTTATACTATTACGTGTCTTTTCTTATTCTAATACATTTTTTATCTTGTCATACTACGTTTTCCAAATTTATTCTAAACTCTCTACTTTCAAAATTTTTTCATCCTATTTATATCTATTTATTGTTTTTATTACTTTCTATTTCTACACATATGTTTTCTTATCTTATATATATACATTCGTTAATGCTAGAGATTAGGGAACGTTTCTACTAAAACTTCTAAAAGCTATTACAGCATATACAAACTATATGCTAGATACCTTTATTGGCTGCTATTTCTTTTAACGGCTCTTTCAACAACTTTTTGCGGGAACTCAACGAGACCTCCCTCTGCTTCCTGCTAAGTAACTCCTGTACGTTGGCCGTTTTAATCTCCGTACGTAGGGCGATTTGGCGTTATATGCAAGGGGGTTTCATCTTCTCCTGTTCCAGAAGGACACAAGGAATCTTCCTTCAACTGGAATCCATGCAAGTATTGAGAGAAGCCCCGTGCCCTGTGAAAATCTAAGTAGTTACACGCGTAGTCTTTATCTTCTTGATTATGTTGTAAGCACATGCCGCGTCCAGAAAGAAAAACTTAGTGACGGACGCTGTTGGCTCGTCCCTAAAGCGCCGGTTCCATTTATCAACGGTGTCCATCGGATCATACATTTGACAAACGAAACCGGACACCGGCCATAATGCGGCTTTACGGCTTGTACGAGGGTACGAGCAGCAGCTTTCGGCAGTGCATCCGCTCTATCGTTTTCCTTAACCTCAGCATGCGCTTTAACCCGGAAAAACGAAACCCCCTTAGCTATTGCCATACTCCGTCTGAAGTTCCACCGAGCTGTTACCTCTAAGTCATGTATGCTATTCCAATTCGTTACTGAATGTAGTGCCGAGTGCGAATCGCTTTAAATGCTAAAGCTTTCTTCCGGCTCTCTAGGATCACCTCGGTTACCTTGCATATGGTCAACAGTTCCGCCTGGTAAACAGTGAAGTAGGACGAGAGCTTCAATTGACGGCTCGTGGTCTCTCCATCATTGTCCCAAAACCGACAATGATGCTCCCATCTTCCCGTTGATATTGCTGCCGTCCGTGAATATGCGTACTGCCTGTGTGCGGTGAGCATTCACCTCATCCTGGTCTACTAGGCATATGAACTGAATGACAATGCTTGTTGTATAGGAATCAGTTAAACAGCCGCTATTACGTACGTTTTATCCAGAATTCCCTAGATCGATAAATATATCCCAGGAGAAGACGTATCCCACTTTTAGTGTTCCCAGACCTTGTTCTATAATACAAGCATAATATAATTATTCCTAATTCTTATATTATAGACTATTTAGTATATACATATGTATATATAAATATGTATGTACTTAATTTATAAAGTAATTTAAGTACGTGTATTTAATTTATAAATTATGTAGTTTAAGTATGTTTATTTATGATATACCTACTTAATGATCTGCACCACCTAAATCTCCAGATTAGGTTAAATTATTCCTTAAGTTAGGTTGCCTGGAAGAGATTGCTTTAAGCGATAAGGCCGCCTATTGTTTCTACCATAACAATATTGTAATTGTCTATTTTTGATATTGTATATTTGGTGAGCAATAAAGTGTTATCTATCTATCTACAAGCACCTGAATTATTTAACTCTATTGTATATAAAACGAACGGAAGAAAATTACCATGTATGGTTTCATTAGTACATAAGTGCACGTAAGACGCATTTGGATCTAAATTCCATGTCGACTGGTCAGGAATATCTATGTACTTATCCGTGGGAGGGAGGACCATGTTTACTTTGCCATATTTTTTAGCTTCCTTAGCAGCTTTAGCTGACCAGGCACCTGTACAAAAAAATGTTACGTAAGCAAAATGTTCCTGTGATTTGATTATCCAAACAATTCGATCTAGATGTCTAAATACTCATTCATACAGCCTACTATTCCATACCACGGAAAAAGGATACTTCTTACGTCTGTATTCTTTCTTTCATCTACTATTCTTCTTCCATGTCCATACTAACTACTTGTACATAGTGAGACTTGTGTTATGAGCTATACACAAGGGACAGCTCTATCATTCGATCCCTATATTCAAAGAAGGATGAATAATAAATGTTTACCCATCCGTGAACCGAACCGAAGATCTCTGTATTCCAGTATACAAAACTGGCGTAAGAGACCGTGGGACCAAAGAGATAAATTTCGAAAAGTATAAAAGTTTACACTGAATGATATTTGTGAAATAATAGTAAAAACCTTAAAAAAATATAAACCTAAAAACTCTCAACTTTCTACGAATACTCCATATCTATGTACAAATATTATTGACAATAAGATCTGTTACAGATAAAGTTCTCTTACCGGTGACTACATAATCAGCAGTTCCAGTTCTTGATATCAAGTTAAGGGGAACTGCGGCAAATTCTCCCACACCACCTCCAGCAAGGAATAATATTTTGTAATTGGGGGGAATATCCCTGTAACAAAAAAATAAATAATTTATTTCTATAATCTAAGATCGTCTGTATACTTCAGTTAATATAGCTGCTATTATATTAACTGAAGTTCAAATTCACTGTTATTCAGAGGAGGGAATGTGTATTTCTATCAGAATAAAAGTGGCACTTTTGAGATAAGAGCCTTCGAAACTATGAACTCATCACCCTAGCAAGTCTTCGGATGCAACGACTAATTAATTCCCTGTTGTATTTAAAGGATCTGTTTCTAGGCCCGGCGTATGATTTCCTGTTTTCTCTTCGCCACTTCGCATAGTCTTCGGCTGCCCTCCTTGTAACACTTTTATCATACATAATATCACCTCTTACAATGGTAATTCATTTCTTGGATCTTTTGCCTTTATTCAGTGATACTTTCAGAACTTTATTAACACAGAATAAGCGTGAAAATTAAAAAGAAAAACTATGATCAAAAATATAGACACAATCCTGTTTTTGAACAACCGAAACTATATTTGTTTCAAAGCTTTTCAAAAATTTAAGTTAGTTTGTAAAATTTCAGTAAATGTACCTACATCATAACTACAAGTACCTACAAATTTAAGAAATAGATTTTTAAGACTATTATTGTTCTTTTTCCTGTTTACAAAAATCTTTTTGATAAACTATTATGATAACGAGACATCCTAACATCGGATAAATATGCGCATAAAGCAATTTATCTAGACCGATCTAGGGCGCAATGATTCGTATCAATTGAGAAATAAATTGATATTTATAGTAGCGGGTAAAACTCTTTTTGTTGCGATTATCACATTTTAATATATATTTATATATAAATTGAAATATTTTTTGAAGTATTTTATCTATATAGATAATAGTTTCATCTCACTTTTAAAGTACTTACAATAATCTCCTCACAACATCTTGAATTTCTAGGTTCAATTTCATATAAGACGAAGAACGGTGGCTGGTTTCTAGTAAACTTATTCCTGAATTATCGAAGTTAGTTAATTCTTCTCTTAAAATATCATACACCTTAAATAAATAATCACACAATTTAATTCATAATTTCTGTTATATTATTAACATTTTGCCATATAACATGCTCTTGAAATAAGTGCATACCGTAACCATTGTTGACAAATGCATAAAAATGTTTAAATTTAGTTTAAAGTAAAATAAAACTTACTTCTTCGGGTAATTTACCGGGCCCAGCACCGAAGTTGTATACTTTGGACATCTTAATGACAAGTATTATATATATATTAGGTATTCGATGATAATTTAATAAAACACAATTATCAAACACGTCCCACTTCTTTACGGTACGCGTCTGTACTGTCTGACTGTATTTACTATATGAATGTAATATTGGTCATTTCAATGTTCGCTGCGGGTTATCGCCCTGCATTTATTGTGTCGACACTCGACACTGACGACCGTGGGCAACCAGTTTTAACACATGCGACTTTTGCTTCGCTTGGTCTTTGTATTCCATACTTCCACACAATTTTTTTAACGGTGGGAATGCATTTGTGCATCTTCTCGAGCCTCGGAGGAGGCCAAAATGAAGGATATGTTGGACTCTTAATGGCCGGATCTGCACATTCCTTCACGGAGAAAGGAGTTCTGAGATGCCTGCCGCCGGCCTACCCACTAAACCAAAAATTAATATTGTGCAACAAAAACCCTGCCTTATGTTTTGTGTCATATTTCTCTCTCCATCCCAAGTTTGTCTGGAAAAGATTACTATCACCGATAAGCCCTAATTCCAAGCTGCTTTTGTGTATGTATTGTTACCTTAATTTGATTGTACAATAAAGTATATTCTATTCTATTCTAAACTTTCCACGGTCGCCGCGTCTTTATAAGGTGCCATCATGCCATGAAATAAATCGTAGACATAACCCCATAACGCCTAAATGCATGCCTTAAAAAAGGTGCCCCTGCGACTAGGGCACCCAGTATCTAACGTGGGGGCCACTGGAGAAGTCCCACGACCTCGCCCCGGCTCCAATACGGGAGAAGGTGAGTATAATGACGCCTCTGACGCATCGGTCACCTTCTGCAACAAGGCTTCGCCAGCTCGTTCTTTTTCCGCTTTCTTTCGGTCGCCTCCTTCTGGGCCTAGAATAGGTTAGGGTTTGGGAGTTCCATATATCTCTTAAGTTGGTGAAGTCGATTTGTAATCTTCCGCGTAGTGATTTCTTAAGCATTGCCGTGTAAAATATACAGAATATATCATTTAAATTGCGTATAAAAAATCGAAACAAACAATTTAATTACTTTGTTTTCCTTCACCAGATTAAAAACATAAAAACAAGTCCCACGAAATTAACATAATAAATAACATTATTTAGAATACATTTTGATACAAAGACGATTAATTAATAATTTAATTTAATGACGCCTCTATTAATGAAAATTATATAGAAATATAAAAAATATAAAAATAATAAAGAATTAAAATCGTGCTAGCGTAATGGCTATCGCGCACGTCCCAGACTTAAAGTGCGCGGCTTCGAATCCTAGCCGGAATGCATGGCCTTATCCCCTTTTGACTCAGGCGAACTAGATATGCCCGAGTCTCATATAGCAGAGGAACGTTTATGAGTTGTTATTATAAAGAATTAATAAGAAAACTACTGCTTTTCTAGTCTGTGCCAAAATTTTGTTAATTTCCAAAATTAGCCGCAGATGATAATAATAATAATAACATTGTTGTTCTGCCTAGCTAGACAGAAAAATTGTGATAGTTGATCAGTCTGCGAGACGTGATAATTGTAGATATCGCAATTCCCCATGATGGTAAACCTCGTGAATGCCGAGAAAGAAAAGCAAATGAAATACATTGACGTTGCTCACGAGGTTGTTCCAATGTGGACTTGGACTCTACAATTATAGCACCGATAGTGGTATCCGTGAATGGACTAATAGCGAAGAGCCTAGACAGCCATCTTGAAAAGCTCTCATTTGGTTTATGGATGAAAGGACGGCTACAGAAGACTGCTCTACAGGACCCTAGGCCCCTCTGCCGAGGAGATTTTTTACACTTTTTAAAATATTTAAATGTTATTTTATAAAAGAAATATATATGTATTAGTTACTATTTTATTAAAGTAATGTATTTTTTATATATTTTATAACACTAAAGAAAATGTTATATTAAATACTTATATATATGTGAATAATAATAATCAGTAGACAAACACACACATTCTGTATCCCCAAACTAAGCAACTTACGCTTGTGTTATGGGTAATATACAAAGGAGAACTCTGGGGCCGATCCCAGACACCCAGACCACAGTAAACAATGGAAGGTTCATTTACGAAATTTAACATTCTAGAAATCGAGCCTGCATTTTAGTGAGGCCGGCCGGCTAAGGCTTAGCCCGCTCAACCACAAAGACCGTCAAATGATGATTGCTAAACATTACCTAAGATTATGTAAAATAGCGTCTATTGCCCAATCATCTTTTGCTAACTAATCACCCCAGACTTACGTGATTTTAGGAAAGATGAAATCTTTAGGATCCGTAGTTTAATATAAACTTAGAAAGGAACGGATACTCGCTGTTGAAAGCGGGGCCGTTTTTCAGCTAGCAGGTATCAAAGGTGGAAAAAAACAATGCTAACTTACGTCAAAGTAGCAAGGCCAGTTTTTACATATGTTCTATATGATATTGTTATAAACAAAGATATACAGTTGCCAGACAATTTTATATATATTATCAAGTACAATATTTTAAAATATTTACCAATGAGCAAGACAAATCTGACAGGCCAATCATCTTCCCAGACTCCTTAAGAGTTCCGCTGTCCAAGTACATGTTCCCATTTATTAAGAAAAAAGATTACCTAATGTACTGTTCCAATATTCAGTAGGTATACTGAAACCTCGCCAAAATGAATTAAAATCCGTTATACATGTTAGGTCGTGAATAGATAACAAACAAACAAAAACTTTCGCATTTATACTATTGCTAGATATAATCCACCTAAGTTGTAATCTATAAATATCAATTTACCTATTCATTGAGTTAAAATTAATGTCGCAGAACTACTATTCCGGTTCTAAATAAACAACAGTACAGTACTAAATGTAAATATGGAGCCAAGGTCATATCTATTACTATATACTCTGGCACTTATCAATAATAATAAAATAAAGTCTGTCTATGATTTTAAGATAAATACCTATTAAAAGTGAAAACTGTTATTTATGTGAAGCATAATCACAAACGAGCTCAATATATAATGTATTATCTGTGGAGCTCATCATCTTATTTTTAGCAAACATCACGATTTTAGGTGTTTCTGAATCTAACTTATGTTCCCTGCTCTAGCTTTAGGTATTAATATTAAGATAAAAATCCCAAGGCCAAATCCCGTACGAGCGAAATAGCGGGCACAGCTTGTTAACAATAAGTATACCTATTATACCTACATTATGGCCTCCATGTTTAGTGACCACTGGCCTAAGCATTACTGAACTGCTAGAACACAAAGGTCCCGAGTTCGATTCGTAAAAAGGTTCCTACCGTAAGAGTAATTTGCTAAAATACCGAAATAATATATTTTTATATAGGTTCTCACAGTTTGTGAGGCAAACTACTGTCAATTTCCAAAAATATTCAAGTTTTAGAATATTTTACGAGCAAATAGTCGAATAAATAAATTCTCGTGACAGTTCGAAGATCAAATTTTACTTACTTATGTTTTTCATATAAATATAAATTGTTTGAGTAAAAACAATCAATATTCTACAACTAGAAAAAGTAGAAAAACAACGTTCGTCAAATTCCCTCCAAAAACGTGTAGCGATGGCGTAATGTAATGGAGTGTAGAGATAAGAAGAGCCATCTTATATGAATGGGAAATTAAAAAAATGACCGCTGAAAATAGAGTTTCAAATTCCTATCACAATAGCGCTGGCGAACAAAAAACTACGATATAAATTTAAATTGTTGAAGTGACATAAAATGAATAAAATGCCAGTATAGAAAACGTCAACTGTTTACGTAGCCTAAAATCATTTAATAAATATAATGATATGAGAAAACGTGAAGCGTGATTTAATTATTGTGATTTTTTAATAATACAAAACAAAGCGGAAATTTATCGGCCCTTAATTGACTGCATTATGTTTATTGTAACAACCAAAATTATTTTAAAAATTAAACTAAACTATAAAATAGAAACCTAAAATTAAATTAAAAAAAAGGAGAACAAAATTATAGATAAAATATTGGTCCCAAACCACTGTCACTTACCGGGAACGTTCCCAAAAGGCTGGCGGCGTTACCACGCTGAATAGCAATGCTTACCCTTTGAGCAAAATAGACGCCAGCCTTTTGGTCGCGTGAGAGGTCTACTAAGCGCTCGGCAACATCTCGATAAAGTTTTAGAGCGTTAGGACCCCACGGACCCAGAGTTTCCACCCCAAACGCCGCAAATGTGTAACTATTGCCGATAGCGGCGTACTTGCGGCGCTTGAGGGCCTCCTGTTCGGCTGCAGCAGAACCGGCGGTAACGGACGTATTTGAAAGACGGGACGCCGCCAGAGTGTCAACGCAAGTAGCATCCCACACTAAGGGGCGGCCCATCTTCCAAGGTACTAACGTCATCCCATCCGGTCTCCTGCCATCGTCGCGGCACAAGCCGTTTGATTCCAGAACGGCAGGTACCCCGGCGGTGACAAGAGCCCGGCGGATAATGTCGTTCAGTGCCGCGTGACGAGAAATTCTACCGGCGCTTCTGCTGCAGAATAATCCATGGTGTCCTAAGCGATCCACCTTATCCCCACATTATTAATTATTTTTCTATCCACTGTAATTACTAATTACTATCGCAGCGCCACCCTTATTAAGATAACCACACGTTACGTGACGCGACTGTCTGATGCGTCCGTCGGACGCGTCCGAACAATGTGCACTCCAGAACCGTAACACTCTCCAGATTGCTGTAAGACGTTCGAACGCTCAAGGTCACGCGTCCGCGACTTACGACTTATAATGTGCATGCACACTTCAATGGACTTTCCTTATCCATATATGTGGTTACCCACGCTCCTCAGCCGCGTCCGTCAGTCGCGACTTGTAATATGCACACACCTTTATCCACGTTCTGACACACTTTTTCAACAAGGAGATGGTAGATAGGTACTCCTTATCTTTATCCTACATGCGCAATTTGTAGCGTTTTAAAATTCACCCCGAAGCTATTGTAGCGCCACCCTAATTTAATGCATTTCGATGGACACTTCTTCATATACAGAGATGGTTTTCTTTATATCTACCCTCCATAACGGTCGTCTGATTACGGCTACGTTCTATAAGAGTCTCACAACAACCACGTTCACGACCGTGATTTTTCTCATCCCACGTGCTTACGGACATTACAATCATAAACTCTAGTGGAACGTATTATGGGGCGTTGATGTCATAAACGAGGAGTTTTTGGCGGGAACTGGAAGGAGATGTTGTGCTGTGCAGTATTATTTTGTAAAAATGCGTAAAATTACTTTAAAATGAACAATAGTTGTAGGATGTTGATAGTTTTTGAGTAGTAATTATGTTTTGTGAGAAATATGAACTGTATAGTCAAATGTGGCCTTTTGAGTTGCCAAAGAACTCCGTTGAATGTCACCAGCTGATAACCTAAAGTTCAGCTGTGCTATACATTTTTTTATTATTTTATTTAAGTTTATGGCTTGGCAGCTAGGCTTTTAAGCCGGATCTTAGTTTACAATATAGTTTCTTCATTTTCTTAAGCCTATGTGTAGCACAGCTGAACTGTAGGTAATCAGCTAGTGCCATTCAACGAAGTTCTTGTGACAACTCTAAAGGCCACATTTGACCATACAGTTCTCATTCCTCACAGAACACATAATTACTACTCAAAAACTATCAATATCCTACAACGATTGTTCATTTTAGAGTAATTTTACATATTTTTAGAAAATAAATTGCACAGCACAACATCTCCTTTCAGTTCCCGCCAAAAACTTCTGTGCTACACATAGGCTTAAGAAAATGAAGAAACTACATTGTAATCTAAGATCTGGCCTAAAGGCCTAGCTGCCAAGCCATAAACCTAAATAAAATAAAATGTCATAAACGACGAAATACACAATCGTCATTGGTTAAATTGAAAATCGCGCCATCACAACGCCCAAAATGCTCCGTCTGCCATTCCACATGGCGACCACAGTCGCTATGGTCGTGGCGAAACATCATTATTTTCGACTAGCTGATGCCCGCGACTTCGTCCGTGTGGTGCGGTGTTTTAACTATCCCACGGGGCTTCTTAATTTTTCGGCATCAAAAGTATCCTCTATATTGACCAGGGATATAAGCTACCACCATACAAAATTTCATTTAAATCGGTCCAGTCGTTTCGGAGAAGTAAAAAAATTGAAAAAATCTATATTAGTTCTATTTCACTTCTTACATTCCCCTGACTCGGTTTTTAGCATCTTTTTTCATTGTACAGAAATTCAACCTCTACAGTTTTATTATATGTATAGATCGCTCAGCGCTCACAACGAACCATGGCAAGAGCTGGGTGAAAATGGGCGTTGACCACAGAGCATTAATTCTCTCTATCGATTAACATTGAAAAAGCCACGATTTTTAAATCAACCAATGACGTTTGTTTATTTCATCGTTAATGACATCAATGCTCCATAATCCGTTCCACTTGAGTTTATTGGAGCTGCATACGTCTTGTCCTCGCAGCAGACAACGCACTACTGGCTAGGGATGTTAAAAAATAATCGATTTTTATTTAAATCTATTATTATTTTCTTATATAATCGATTTTTTATTATTGATTTTTATAGTAATATTAATCGATTTTTAATAGATCGATTATATAAATTACGACTTAGTTTTTGAGACAATAAGTTTGTCAGTTTGTTGGGATGCTCATCATTTCATTTTTATTATAATAAATAAAACGTTTAATAGTAATAAAATTTGTATCAATAATGCTATTTGGTTTCCTAATTCCTTACCTTGAAATTTTAAAGGAGCATTGCCTTTGATTTTTAGTTTTGAATTGGTTATTTTTGTATTCATATAATTTTATTTTATTTTTAATGTCATAAATTGTTAATATGAATCTCTTAGGTTTATTATTGGAACATGAAAAGCATCTACTTTTAAATAATACAAAAAAAATGTTTTTTTTCGCCGAAATTGATTATTTATTTTTATTAAAATCGATTTTTGACAAATGCATTATTTTGAATAAAGAAAAATCGTTTTTTATTTAATCGATTCTTTTCCATTAATCTCACATCCCTACTACTGGCTAGCGCAACACGAGAGCTCACGTATTAATAGTTGCCCTATCTCGCTCGCACATCATCCGTCCCGCTCACACACTGTGCTATACATTGTACTAGCAGTACGACTAGTTAATATTTGTAAATAAGGTTACTGTTTCCAAAATAAATCACTTCACTCCAGTACACATCAGCACTCGACAGTGAATACTACTTGAAGGCATCTGAAGTATCATTTAACCTCTATCTGTCGCTGCTACAAGTTTATGATTGTAACGCCCGCAAGCAAGTGGAACGGGTAAAATCGCGGTCGTAAACGTGCTCGTTGTGAGTCCCCAGTGGAACGTAGCCTAACTAGTCTGTGTTTGTCAGTTGTCATTTGTCTTGTCCAATGACGCTTGGCTTCAATGAAAAAGAGAATTGCGGTTTTTGTCTTGGTACAGGTAGTGGTAGATAGTTAAACTAAGTTGTAATTTTCTTTTTTCTGATTGAGAAAGTAAAAAAATAGAAAATACAACTATCGCCAAATTGCGACAAGGATATGCCGCCTGTAAAGGATGAAAGTCTGACTGAAACTAATTGTTTGGAAATCATAAACATTACAGAGAAGAGTCCCGCAAAAAGTACCCTGGTAGATGTAAGGGCTTGTAACAAGCCCGCCGCGAAGGTAAGTACAGAATAGTTATATGTAAAGATGCTGGATATTATGCGGGCGATGCCAGACGAAAGTATTGATCAGGATCTCGTGACCTATATGGCTTTACACCATATAGATCGAGCGATAAATAATATCTAGTAGCTGTTTCTTAGTGTGCCTGATAAATAGTCCGTTTGCTGATGGCACGTTTTCTGTGATAGTGATGCAGCAATTTTTTATTGCACTTATGTGTTATTTGAATATATCGTTTTATGGCTTAAAAGCTTGTTTAATGTGTATGTACTGTAATAATACACATGTACAATTATTGTATTTTTGTACATAAACCTATAATATAATAAATTACCATACCTAAAACTGTTAAAACTTAGTTTTAATATGTAAGCTAGTCATGAAAACTTAATAAAATATTACATAAACCTGTTGAAAAACAAAATAAATAACATTATCTTACTTTAATCTTCAGAATAATTGTAATAAAAAGCATACTATAAAAATTTCATTTCATTTCATGAGTTCTGCAATCACTTTGGTTGTAGTGTCAAAGGATACAATTTATGTTATCTAAAATAAAAGGAAGAGCCTTTTATTTTTATCCAGCTGTGCCATGTAGTTTTAACTAAATTACCCAACTCCTTTCTCGGACCCCAAAAAATATTTAAAACTGTCACAACACTTTTTATTGCTATTTTGATTCATCTAACTACTAATACTAATATACACATCAGTTTATAGTTTTATGGAATATAGAAATGTAGGAGAAGATATGTTGCACTATGAGTTTTTAGTAATTGTATCTTTTCATTATTACAACACCAAATTTATAGATTTATATATCTATAAAGAATACTACAAACTTACTCTAACTCAATATGATTAAGACTGTTAATTTGTAACTTAAATAAAATAAAATAAAATAAAAATAGCCTTTATTGCTGAAAAACAAATAAGAAAAACCGAATCCACTAATTCGTATCGTGTTTTGCCTCCTTCTCAGCTTGTCCTTCGACAAAGGCCTCCCTCAAGCTGTTTGCTGCCCATTTTACCTTGTCTTTGCAGGTTCTGCACCACAGTGTTCCTGCTGTTTGTTTAAAATATAAATTTGTAACTTATATACCTTCAAAAAATGTTTTCCCAGTGGGACTTACTTTGAATAAAAAATTTGAATTTGTAGATTAGTAGTATTGCTGCTTAGATCCTTTCAATCATAGTGTGATAATATATGCCAGAGGTGTCACAGTCCTTTACTGTACCTTGGCAACGATAAATCAAGAGTCTTCAGAAAATCTTAATTTATCTTGGCATCTTTCAGATCTAGCCATCAAATTGGATGCTACCAAAAAGCCCTAGTGTTAGTTTTATTCATTAATTCTTGTGCTTTTTATAATTTTTAACTTTAATTATATATAGAAAAAATTATAAATTTCTGAAATAAATTAATTATTGTTATTAATGTAACCATTATTTAATATTAGGATGGTGATGACAAACATTACCCTATAAAATATTGATCAATAAAATCTAACCCAGCTATTTTTATTATAAAGATAATCTGTGCAGGGTTTGTAGTAGTAGTTCCTGGAATTTTTAGATTAAGAAACGGGACTTTTCATATGTCTTTTATAAAATTCTTGATGTGTATCAGGTGAAAGTTTGTTACTTTCAGGATAAAAAATGTTCAATAGTTTTCCATGTGATAGAAAGGATTCATAAACCAAGTTTTACAAAGGATTCATTCCCAAGTATATAAAGAAAGAACCATAAACATCCTCTGGATGCTACAACCTAAGTGAAGCCATAAATTTAAATTTCACAGCTTGTGAAATGTAAAAAGGAGAGTTTTTTCTCAGTTCAAGAATATTAAATACTAATTTACATGTACACAAAACTCCTTTTACTTTTATTGTATATAGCATTCTCTTTCCCACAATTTATAATTTCATGTGTTATAATTTATCAACATCATATTCAAAACTAATATAAAATATTCAAAACATACATATTATTTAAATGTAGCATCAATTAAAAAATACAAGCTTTAGTGATGTAGCTAATAAATTATTAATGAATATTAATTGCATAAGACATGTTAAAATCATTTAATGAAAGCTTAATTTATGATTTATCTATAGTAAGCTAAATTTACAGCTTTCCACAGTCTAATTTACATATCTGTTACAACTTTCACTTCTACAGTGTTATAAACTACTTCAGAAAACTTGTTACTATAAATTTTCTATTAAGTAATTAACACATTGCCAGGCAGCAACTGTGAGAAATGAGAACTAGTATTGAAATTAATGAATGAATGTGCCTTAAAGCAGTTGCATTTGACTATAAGTATATAATCATTTATTTTCCATGTTGCTTCATTTGTGTATCCTTCAAGTTGAGTTATTTTCAAGGAAAACTCATTCTCCAGAGTAAAAAATATCCTTTATATTGAGGGCTTCATAACAAAAGGGTGTACAGACAAAAGTGCAGTTTTACTACACAAGGGACAAAATTGTGAATAAAACAAAAGTAGTTGATTGTATAAGCCTGAAATTTGGAATACCCTTCTATTTAGATACACTTGCATATTGGTAAGACTTTCTAAATTGTAACATTCATAGATTTTAGTAAACAACAAAAAATGGCATCTTTGTGTATACACCCATTTGTTATGGAGCCCTCGATATAATCCCATTTTGATGTGATAACATTTTTAAAATCATCCCTGTGTTATCAAAACATCTATATTCAAATTAATATGAGGTTTTTTAAGTCTGAAGAGAGAAAAATAAATATATAAACATACAAATTAAATCACTTTCACATTCATATTATATTGGTATGTATAATCCATGATAAACTTAGCAACTGCTTAGTTAGCAACTGATTGTTGTGCAATACACAGTTTTTCATATATTATATGGTCAGTTACTGCACTATGTAGATAAATCACTATACATTTATATACTGACTAAGAAGTAAATATTTTTATTTTAGATAAATGAAACATGTAGTTGGCATGAACATGTTACTTCATTTTCTATTTAATTTGCTTCTCATCCTATGACTACTTTAGTTTTTTCTCTATATACAAATTAAAAGAGCAAATAGTTATATTTATTTTCAACTTTCATTTATGTCAGCATTTAGGATAAAGAATAAACGTGTCATCATGATAAATATTTCAGAAGTCATGTGCGCACTGTTCATTGTCATCACAATGTTGTAATATTAATTTAAAAACAAGCATATTAATTTGCAAATAATGACAACTTGTGTGCCAGTTTTTCTTATGGTATGTGCAATGTTGTAAGTAGTAGTGTTAAGTATTTTTTACGGTTTGCTGACTGTCATGTAACAGTCTCTGCTAGAGGGAAAGTGTTGCTTTATTGCTTAAGTTTTAATTCCTACTATGATGAGATATATGAACTCTATATTCATTTATTGTTGTGATATTTATAGTATAGTAGTTATGTATGATTATCTAGAACTAAAGCCCCGGTGGCTCAGAAGTTACATGAATTTGAGTCTTCACGCCGCTTTGCATGGAAAAATAATACTGGAAATAATAGCTCATTAAAAATTTAATTCTGAAAAGATTAAAATTACGACATGTCTTCATGGCGCAATTGATTCCCTCCTTTTTCGATGTTTTGTATCAAAAACTTAAAAATCAAAAGCCTTAAAAGAAACGTACAAAATTTACATAGGAATGACCTGGGCCGCAATCAAGTCATGTATAATCAACCAAGAAAGTCTTTACCACCCTAAGATCAAAATATCATTGGCATTTTAATAGGATAACAGTTTATTTTCATTAGTAAAATCTGTATGTCAGGAACAAAAGATTCATATATACATAGTCTTGCCATAAATATTGTAACAAACGTTCGTTTCCAACCAAGACTGCGTGGACCGAGCTTTATGACCCGGCGCCGAGTCTTGGTGGAAGGACCATTCTTGGTTATTGAACATGGTGTTGTTAAGGGGCTTAACTACCTTCTCAAGAATGGTATCTTGATACACTTGTGCCAATGTTTTGATACCTTTTTCACAAAAATATGGCTCAGTCACGCCTTCATAACTAACACCCCACCAAACCATCACTGAAGACGGATAATGCCCACGTTGCACTCTGTCGACTAATTGAGAAGCTTCCTTAGAGCTTTGAGCATAAATACGGTCATTTTGTTTGTTAAAATGGTCCTCATTTGTAAAAATGTTCTCATCGGTAAACATAATTTTTCTGTGACCTCCCTTTGCGTACCGCTTCAGTAGTTGTTTCGATTTTACCACCCTATTCTTTTTTAAATTATGAGTTAAGAAATGACCAGTGCGTCTCTTATAGGCTGCAAGTCCTAAGTCATCTTTTAAAATACGCGACATGGTTCTAGGTGGTATCTTTTCATCTCCCGAGATAAAATCTTTTGCTTTCGGGCAGGATTCCTTCGAATTCTTTCCCTTACTGCTTTGACCACCTTTTTCGTACGAACATTACGTGGACGGCCAGATCTTTTTCTGTCACAAACAGAGGAGGTCTCATTGTACCTATTAATAGCCCGGTACACAAACATTTGACTAATACCAAGCGTATGGAGACTTTTAAACATTGCATTTGGCTCCATACCTACTTTGTGTAATCCAATCACAGCGATTCGGTTCTCTTTACCTCCCCACTCCATTTTAATATCGCAAAATGTTGTACAATGTATTGGCGCCAAAATGAGAAAACACAATGAACAATCATATAAAAATGATAGATTCCAAATTCAAATGTAATATTTTGTTTCTTTTTAATTGTAACAGTATTTATGGCCAGACTAAGTATGAAGACTGAAGAGTTTGGTTGCTTAAACGCACTAATCTCAGGAACTATCATACTATAACAAATACACATTGTATATACTCAAATTAAGCAAGTTACCACTCGAGACCATTCTGGGGCCTTCCCAGACAGACACTCAGATCATAGTAAATAACGGAAAGTTCTTTTAGGAAGTACTAACAACATCTGCGTTCCAGTGACCTAGGGTTTAAGCCCACTCAACTACATACGCCGTCTAAATATTTTTTATGATACTTTTATCATTAAAATACAAAATAATGTAGATTGGAAAATAGAAATAAAGAATGTTTTATTCGGGACAAAGACAATACAAAATAATACCAAACAGTAAAATAATACAAACAGAATAATTCCTAAAACTGGACCCCGACTGGGCATATGCTGGCTTTTACTCACATCTCTAGACATACAGTTTTCTCCTCTTCAAAACTTGTATATATCGAGCAAAGATAGCGGCGTCTTATTTCGCATTCTGAAATTTAAACCGAAGGAAACCTTCCTTAGTTTTAAATTTATTTATTTTTTATTTAATTGCATACACAGGCAAACATGTTATGCGTTATCTTACGTTACACAGGCGTCTCACCTCGCTCAAAAATAGACGATTTATTTGTTTGTCCACTGACATAAAAGTTGATGATAGTCATGACATGATCGAACCTCTCATTTGAAGAAAATAGATGTCACATTCTGCCACGCTTTTCCAACCTGGGTTAAAATTCACACAAATACGTGGTAGCTGTAGCTTATTTGATTAGAAAAATTGACTAAGTTGTTCATGCTTTTAACCAGGACTTAGAAATTATGTTATTGAAAGGAGACTCGTATACCTTAATCGCTTTATCATAAATTATTCTCAACAGATTTTAAAGTGAATCAATTATAATATTGCATAAAGATTGTTGCATCACATATCAAGTTATTCAATTGATACTGTATTAGCGCACGAATACTATTAATAAATTTGAATTTCTCTCAACATCGACGGTGGCAACGACGGCAACAACTCTGTAGTCTGCAACAAGTATCTTTTCACTTTTTTTCGTCTCACGCCCGAGACATGCGTCTTTGCGGCTGCTTTAATCACACAGCATAAATATTGTTAAAAAAAATCTATCACATGTGTGTACCGAGTGTACACTTGCAGTAGTTTTTCTTGTGTTTTTTAATGCTTCCTTTTTATTTTTCTTTGAACCTTTCAGTGTTAGGTTACAGTGCGTCATGTTATGGGCAGCTGATTATTTTGTTATATGTGTACATGGTATTATTTGAAATGCACAGAACTGTTCTGTTTTGAAGTGAGCCTATATGTAGTGCATGCCTTGATATCGCACCAGAATATACTGGAGACAACATGACTAATTCACAGGTACATGGTTTAATTTATTTGCACGCATTTTTTTTCTTAGTGAGGAACTGCTAACTCTACCATAGATGAATATTGAAGTATAAATTATAAACGCTATATATATTTAGGAGATTCTTATGTACATGTTTATTAATTAGTATAGTTTGAATTAATTTACTTAAAGTTGTAATAATATATGATATAGAGTGGTTAAAACAAGTGTTTTCGGAAATCCGGGATTTAAAAAAAAACGAATAAAAGTTTACCTCTATTTCGTATCATTTGACCTGCTTTAGATAAATTAGCCTTACCAATTCCGATGATAATTTATTAAATAGATAAAAAATACAAACTATTGAAATATTAATAGCGTAGTTAGCGGTTTTGATCTAAAGCAATGATATGCTTATTTAGCTAGTTTCGTTCCATCATATTTTCCATGGTGTTTATTGAAAAGTATTGAGAAAAACTTTAAGCTAGTTTACTCACAATAAAATATACCTTAAATAATGTGCCCTACTTTAAACCGGAGCGTCTGTTTAAAGAGTGTTGATATCCATTACGCAATTATGGTAATTGGTCTTAATTCCCTCGGTACACTTCTTGTAAAGCATTATAAACATCCGAAGTCGTTGACTTCGTTTCGTTGGAGAATGTTTCAATTAAAATATTACAATGAATCAAGCGTGTGCTTCTCTTGTGGACCTATAGTAAATTTATAATTAGTCCACTTGTTACATAAATGCCTGTATAAAAACTAAGTGTATTTAATATGAAAATAAATTAAAAGGAAAATATTGCGTGTAATACGTTATAATTGAGATACCATATTGTCAAGAAGAAAAACAAATACTTAACTTAAAGAAAAAACGTAAAAAAGGTTTATGTCCAAATAGATTTGGACATGTCTATGTTAAGATTTACTAAAAACCAAAACACAAAGTGTTACATTTGTTAGAAACCCTAGGTTTCCGTACTTAAGCATTTCCGTATTTTTAAAACATTATTAAGTGATTTCATTTAAGACTAGACTAGACATCTTAATATATATAAATTACGTGTCATGTTGTTTGTCCGCGATGGATTCCTAAACTACTTGACCGATTTTAATCAAATTTGCACACCGTCTGCAGTTTAATCCGACTTGAAAGATAGGATAGCTTACATTTGGACCCGGTAGGTGGCGCTGGAATCGGGTTCTAAATTTTATTTCTTCTGGGCAGAACAACGTCTGCGTTGCTCTGCCCAGCGTTAAACGCTATTTTGTATCTTTTACATTTTAGAATTAGGCCCAGCTGTTTCAATCACTGGTAATATGTAACGACCCTCTATCATAGCCTTCTTAAGAATATACAAGTGACACTTAGTATAGTCAGACCGAAAACAAAGTACTTGCACATTATACTTACAGATTTAATATTTCGAGTGAAAATCGAACTCATAATCACGTTAGTGCAGAGCAACAGTGTTAAAAATTACGTTTACTATGCCGTGAAATAATGCACATAAACCTTATGTGTTCACTTATTGGGTTCAGTTACGATGATTTAATGAAAAGGAAATACGTAATATATCACATGTTTAAATTGGTTTTGTTAAATAAGGATATAAGTCCGAACTAAGTAATGCATATACTCTACATGTCAATTAATGTGTTATTAATAAGCATATGAATTAGGTTACGTAAAATGTATTCTAATTGCTTTATTGGCATTTAGCAGTGTTGTAATCTGTTCAAATATTCCTAACTTCTATGAGGGCAGTGAATCAACTGACTATTTAAATAAAAATGAAACTGTCGAACCATATCGAAATCGATTACCATAATAAATAGGATATAATTATTCATGAGATTACATTAGTTTGTTTCGTATTTTAAACTGACTAACACAAAATATAAGTAATGAAACAAATTGAAAACTAGTTACTATTTCACTGTAACATTCCATTATTTAACCCTTGCATGCTATGGTGTTTTAGAACTGCATCTAGTTTCAAAACAAAACTTCCAAAAGTTAGGCTGAATTGAAAGGAATTATCGAACGCACTAAACCCCAGCCAGAATAATTTATGAATATTACTGATTGATTTGAGTCAAAATTGAGTATAAGAACAATTCCTTGAAAGTCCCATTAAAGGGTATTGGACCACCATGTTTTAGGAGAACGGACGACTATATCTACCTACCACGCTTGTCCAGAGCCGATTAGCGGGTAATCTCGTTGTGCAAGTTTCATAACGATGTTCTATTTACTTGCCCACACGTGGTGCTTTTAACAGTATACACATTAGGTCAGAAACACTGCATAAACTATTCATGTGGTATTGACCGAACAGGTCAATAACACTCGTCAACGATTGGAGGTTTATGCACACTTACTCACTAAATTGCACTGTGTCTTGTCCTTTATCTCATTGTCATACTTGTATAAGTTGTGGACCTATCACGGTTTTCCCAGAGCGGTACAATATGAGGCCGTTACAGAAAGGCGTAAAAGAATATTCAAAGTCTGGACGATGCAGGCAACGCATCAGCTTCCTTAGTATTGCAGAGCGGTGGTGATCATTTACTATCAGAGGGACCTACGAACAAACGTGTTTGTTAGTTAGAATATATTTTGTATGCGCATATTTATTACAGGTATGGTTCCGAGGAGTAAGGAGTTCGAAATTCCGCCATGTGTACGGGGTTTCTTTCAAACGGGAGCGTTGCTACGACAACATAAAGATAACTCGCAACGCACACGACTCCAACTTTTGTGCGGTCAATCCCAAGTTCGTCGCCATTGTAACTGAAGTTGCTGGTGGTGGAGCGTTTCTCGTACTGCCTTTGGATCACGTAAGTTTACTACTATAAAATAAATTACCACAATACAAATCATTCGTGAAGGAGATATGTTGAAGTACTTACAATACACCAATATTTTAAAAAGGTTTTTAAATTGAGCCTATTCGAGATATATTCTTACCAATAAACGCCTTTGATATCTAATTATATGTTTTTTCTAATAGAAATCACGATTATTTTATTGTAGTGGAATTGTTCAATAAATATACAATACGTTTGTCGTATCATTGAATATGTATTGAGATAAATATTTTAGGGAAACTGTTTTTTTAAATACATGGAATTTTATCTTCTACTTCGGGAACCCCGTATAAATAAATATATAAATACTAGGATATGCCCGCGACTTCATTCACGCGTGTCTTTAAATTTCCGCGGGGTTCCCGGGAAACAAAATACCGCAGCATTAGAAAAGAATGTAAGCTATCGTTTTAGTGAAAACTGTCGGAATAAGCTAATTTTTATACACCCGAACAACTACAAACCGCTCCCGGGAAAATTCCCATAAGATTCTCGGGATAAAAAATATCACAGATTTTATTACATGAAATTTGCTATCGATCATTGGAATTAGCTTTTTTTTTATTTGACCATTTTAAATCATGCCCAGAAAAATTTCCGCGGGATACCCGGGTTAAAAAGTAGCGCAGATTTTAAATCTAATAATTTGCTGTCGATCACTGAAAACGCATCGAAATCGGCCCAGTAGTTTTTACGTGAATCCTGAACAAACCGACAGACAA
This sequence comes from Dendrolimus kikuchii, assembly GCA_019925095.2. Taxonomy (NCBI): domain Eukaryota; kingdom Metazoa; phylum Arthropoda; class Insecta; order Lepidoptera; family Lasiocampidae; genus Dendrolimus; species Dendrolimus kikuchii. The sequence goes on along the minus strand of CM034395.1, from coordinate 15,810,722 downwards.
AAAATCTAAAAAAAAATGCATCGTGTTCTCCATCGTTTATATAGTCAATTACAGTTTTTTTTTTCTTTAATACCTTCAATGTACAGACACGGCATATTTAGAATTTTATAATATCATAGATAATATCTCAGTATGGTATATGTTTAGTCGGTATCAAAGTTTATGGCATCTCTTCTCTAAACTAGCATCAGATAGCGGAGCAATAGATGCTTTTTATATAAAATCAAGTTTTTTTTATTTATTACATGAGTTCAGCAGACAGGCAGACGGCCCACCCGATGGAAAGCGGGTACCTTAGTATTGCATAGACTAATTATTGCTACTAAATTTTTCAAAGTTTTTCAAAAGAGATGAAATCAATACCTTTACTTGTACCCTCCCACTAGGCACCCGTTGTTGGTAATAACAACATTTCCTCGATATTACACGCCTACATGCATTAGATAAACGCATTATACTATGAAACCCCATCAATCACCATGAACAATCTTACTTCCGAATTCAATTTAACAATGAACAGTAATGGGCTCTAATTGTGCACTTATCGACCCTCCTATTAATACATTACTGATACTAACTTCAGACAAATTAAGTTCCATACCTATTCCAAAAACGATTAATATTTAATACTAGAGCTTTCCCCGCGACTTCGCCACAGATCAAATCCCACTACGTAACCCTTGTTATAAACAATGGCTGGCTATAGCCAGAGAGCTTCCACACAGGTTACATTGCATTAAATTTTTATATAGGTGCTATTCGCCCTCAGAAGATTTACTTAATTATATATCAATTATATATGCCATTTTCAGGGATAAATAACCTTCTATAGCTGCAAGAGAATTATTTTTTGAAATACATTGTATGCCGTCATATTTAACAAATAATTGTTTAGTTAGAATGTAACATATCGACATTACTAATTAATATTTCTACCAATGTTAGCATAAAATTGCGAGTTGTATAAGTGCGTCCTTGTATAATCTGTTTTAAAATTTATGTCTTTGTTAGAAGATATAATATCCAATGTCATGTAATTGTAGCATTCTAGAAATTATTCACTTGATACACATGTTTATTCAAAGAATAAAATACCTTATTATTATAAATATCATATTTGATTACTATGCGTCTATAATGCATGGATAATTTTCTTATTTAGAATCCAATAAACGATATCAAAATGTTTTGCAATTTATAAGCTTTGCATCTTAATTGATATTAGTTTGATAACTTTTGCAAGCATAATCGAAAGATTTACATTAGTATCCGTACGTTGTTTCCTAAATCAATATTTGTATGATGTCAGTGTTTGTTTTTCATATTGACACAACCACTAATGGCAAGAGCAATTCATACGTTCTCCATACTTGGTTGACCTTGCCCTTGATGCTTCGATACAACAAGGCGGCACTCCAGCGACGCAAGAGAGGCAAAACTACGGAAGACAAATTATAAATATATTTACCTTCAACCTTTCAGTCCGAAGAAAGTTGAATGCATTTATTACAGTCTGTATTAATTTAAAGTCAAGTTTATGACTTTTACGGATGAAATAGAACAATATTACCGAACCTAAGTAAGAGCTACCTGTCTAGTAGCTGAACTTCTCATGTTTATGCCACTTTTGTACATAAGCTGAATGCAGTTTTGAATATAAGCATATTTAATGAGTATGAGAAACACTCATCTCTTCCTCAATATCGTACGTCGTTTTTAATAATCTGTTCATCTTTATGTTGTTCCGACGCATTAGTGTGAATGAAAAATTGATCTGATTTTTAGCAAGAACATAAAATTAAGCTTGTTTTTGTCTGTACTTATACTCAACGCAGTGATGGTCGGATCGATGAAGTAATACAGGCATAGACGCGACGTAACCTTGATAAAATTCACTTATTTTGAGTATTGTATTCAAATTAATTTTAAAAGTAGGTAATGTAATTTTAAGTCCTATCTCATTTTTGCACCATCTATATCGTCAGATTCGCAACGAATAGCCTTTAATTTAGGTTGCCTGGAAGAGATTATTTTATGCGATAAGACTGCCTATTGTATTATTAAGAAAGTATCGTATCTATGCATTTTATAATTGTTTATTTTGATGAGCGATAAAATTTTATTTATCTGTGTCGAGTTTGATATTGTAGAGAAAACATCACTCTGAATTATTTTGATTATTTTCGTTCTGGGATAAACCCCGCACAAAGCAGCATAAAATTAAAAAAAAAAACAGTATTACGCTAAATCAGCTGATAGCGTCTAAGAAAATTACATCTTTTGTGGTCACCTTCGCAAATAACAGTTTTCCATCGCTTAGCTCTTTTGGTGGAGTGTTCGATTAGTAATCAGTTAGTATCCCATTCCAATACGTATTGTCTGCAGTTTGTAAATGCATGAAGTGCATAAGTAATAAATAATTGTTTATACTAAACCACGATAATAATACACACTATTCATTGTGCATAACGTGTAAAAGGAAATCAAAATACATATTGTTGTCCTATAGATTCGTTTGATCAAGTACCATTATTTAGTACACAATCAGAATTATCGTATATGAATATCAAGAAGTTTTCAAATAAATACACCGTCGTAAATTGTAAACTAAAAATAAGTAAAACTTTATAAAACTATAGCTGAGTAAGCTGTAAGTCTATAATATAAAGCTAACTGTGTGTCAATCACCACATAATGAAGACTTTCTAAGAAGTGATGTATTCCCACTATCATTTCCATGTGTTAAAAAAGAAGATGTCTTAAAGAAAAAAGACGGAAGACGATTCTGGGTTAACACCCAGCCTCGTATACTTACGATAATATGGTTAATAATATCTATCTATAGTATAATAAATCCGTAAATGGTTCGAGTTTGTACATTGCATTTAAAAATGTGGAATAAATCGCGGGGGATAATTCGGACTAGGAGATTCCGCAAAATATAATTTTTTTGAATTTTTATCTGTCGGGCTGAGCAACACGTGAAAACTACTGAACGGGTTTAAATAAAACTCGACATAGTGCTGGCTTATAACCTGAGTAAATACTTAGACGGATTAGCAAAATTGGTGGCGATGCAATCGCGTTTTTTCAATTCACTAACCTACGTTATCATAAACAAAATGCCTTTCATTGTATTACTTCATATTAGGTTGGCTTCGACTCGTCTCTATGTTTGCTGGGCAGTTGTGTATGTGGACTTTGTTTCTTTGTAATTATTATATGTAAAAAACTGATTTAAGTTTTCGTGTAAAGCTACCGTCCAGGTTTTGACCCGCGGCGCAGCCGGGGGGCAAACTCTAACAATGTATATGAATAGACTTGGTTTAACAGTCTTTATTACTACACGCGCCAATATATCGAAAATAGCTGAGTATAGGGTATCCATATAAAAACCTCTGATTACTATAACATCACAGAAATAATAACTGCAAACGCTCTAGGCGATACATTATATTTCGTCCAATTTTCAGACCGGCCGCTTGGATTTCAACGCGAGTCGTGTAACAGGTCACAAAGGCCCCGTGCTCGACATCAAATGGAATCCGTTCAACGATAACATCATCGCGTCGTGTTCCGACGACTGCACGGTAATTTTGTTTCTATCAAATTTTTATACGGTTTTTTTTCAGCATTTATTCTCCGTAATCGTGTTGGACGTAATTCGCTTGGACATGTTCCGTTCGAATAATTACGGTGATTGTTTTTTCTTGTCTACTGTATGAAAGTGCCAAGTCATGTGTTCTATCATAAAAATATTAGTAGCTGGTCGTGAGAACTGGTTTCACTGTCATTTTTACCATATTTAAAGTTTTATCTTCATATTAGTTCTTGTTGAGTCAGATTTTATCCGTGCCGGAACGGAGAAAGAATACAATTTCCTGCGACCTGGCGGCCTGTCGTAAGAGGCGACAGAACAACCCACAGCCAGGTGGTAGAGCATTGCCCGACAGGATGGCTACCACCCCTGGTCTAAAGCATGTCGCCATAACAACCTCGAGTTGTGTTTCGGCATTAGTGACCAGGTTCCAGTTTCTCTTAAGAGAGCAGCAGCGCATTTGTAGCACCTTTGGGGTTACAAATGTCCATAGGCGATGGTAACCGCTTTCCATCAAGTGGGCCGTCTGCCTGTCCGCTGAACTACTGCAATAAAAAATAAAAAAAAGATTTAATTCTATCAGTTCACTTACGATGCTTTGCTAAGTTTTTGTAGCTTAGTGGTTAAAATGTTTTCCATTTCATATTTGTTAAATATTATTATCATATCACTGACTCCTTTAGGATAGTAGTTGAACTATAACACAACATAAATGTTATAAAATACAAACAACGGAGATATATTAGAATAGATGGATCACATCTGATATATTAATATTGTGTCTAATATCGATTGTATTATCTTATCGTGTAAAAGCTTATTGTCTACTATGTTGCATTATCATATTTTATTCACAATCAACTGTGTATTTATCTAATGAAAAATATTTATGGCAACTATATGTCAGTTCATGGCATCAATGATATAGGTATTCCTAAATTTTTCCTTTGGTATTTCTATCAACGTCAAGTATAGCCAACGAGGCTTGTTTCACAGCTTTTTACTCAAGACATTGTTGATAATGTTTAAATCACTTGAATTCACTAAATAAATGATCGATCGATTCAATCTACAGAGTTCTATTATATGGAATGCCTAAATCGAATTATTAAATCCCAACTTTAAGATTAACACCAGTACCAGAGGCACCTGTTTGCTTGTTCAGATCTTCAGTGATATCTTAAATGTTCAATTTTAGTGTCTATATCAAATTTAGTTATACAGGCTTATCTCAGTCTTATAGGTATCTAACTGACCCGTGCCTACTTGGCTGGGCATCATTAAAAAATACAAAAGCATGCACTCACATGCACAAATCAAGGTCTAATTAGGTTTTGTAACCCTTAATTAATTCACAATGTGCGAAATTCTTGCGTGGAACTTTATTGCTGTTATATATATTTGACAGGCGTTCCTTCATTACAAAAATTAAAAAAATACTATTAATCACAATCAAATATAGCCGATGTCATTCGGGAATAATGTAGCTTTCCCCTGATGAAATGATTTTCAAAATCGGTTCAGCAGCACCGGAGATTACCCCGAACATCCAAACTCACAAACTTTAACTCTTTATAATATTAATATAGCTGTATTACGGATAGTGTCTGAATCATCTAAATATGATATAGAAAGTATCTCTTCAACCTAAAGAAGTACAGTATTAACAATAGCTAAAACAATCTATCATGTTCCAAACTTTAAGGTTGTGACCATTATGTAGATATAAATAATGTTGAAACTCAATAATATATTAATTTCTCATCAATCAGGTTCTTTTTAACAACGTAATATGTTATCCTCTAAGTATTTTAATGAGCTAGTCTTATTAACCTTTCTCGTCGTAAGTCATTGCTTGTTTGTGTTATTTGAAGTGTTATCACACTATTCACACCCTTCATTTGAACTTTATAATTAAGATCAAGATTATCTCATATGCACCTTACAATGTTCCTCAACAACGCTTAACTTTATTGATATTTATTTTAAAAAGTCAACAAGAAACAGAGAAATTCTCGTTTTTTTATTAATATCATCATTCCACCAATTTATCTTTTATTCCTTCAATGATTAAGTCCTAAGATGTGTATTTCTTTAATAACAATAAATTAATTATGGGAGCTACTATTTAGTTTTAATTCTTGATATGTGAATCTCCTTCAAAGATCTTTCTAAAACTATATATGTACATTTAGAGTTTTTATTTCATACATTTATGTGAAGCCTTTAGTACATTTTTTTCATGGTTCATGACCGTTTTGGTAGTGGTCACCATTTTTCCGAGTTTTATGATTCTACCATAATCAATCAATCTTATTACTTGGGTTGACGCAGTGCAATAAAATTGATCGGCTTCTGCAGTAAACGCACACTCATCAATTGTATATGATAGCTTATAAATTATTTTAATTTTAAATCTACAATGTAACTTGACTTACAAAAACATTTGTTTCAGGTAAAACTATGGCACATACCGGACGGTGGTCTCTCGATGCATCTGACAGATTGGCTGGTAGAGCTCCATGGACACAAACGTAGAGTCGCTTACGTCGAATGGCATCCAACGGCTGAAAACATTCTGCTCAGTGCTGGATTCGATTATTTGGTAAGTTTAATAGGAGTGACCAGAAATAATCTAAATTAAAGACTTAACAGGTAAGTTAGCTACGAGACGTTTTTCGGTTGTAATAGTGTACGGTCAGCACATAAATAAATAAACTAATACTTTTATGTATTTTATAAGCAATCACTTAATATGAAACTAATAATATTAAATGATATTAAAATAATAAATATTCTAAACATAATTTTTAATACTAAATTGTTGGTCCCTGTTCTGAAGAATGACATTTGCTTTCCGATGGAAGTCAATAATATTCCGGTTGATTTAGCAACGAATTGAGCGGAAATCATAACACTTGGATTGTTATTGCACTCATTTTCGAAATATTTGTACAAAACTTCTTTAGTTTGGGAAGTAAAAAGCTTATCTTGACCACGTTTTAATATCGGAACCATTTTTAATTAACAAATTTAATATCAGATCACAACAATTAGCAAAAAATAATAACACTGAACAATAAATAATAAGAATGAACGACAAATAAAATCAATAAATTTAATAATTATCAAACTAAAACCAAATAGACCTTACAACAATTAGTAATATAAACAATTATTATGTATTCGACTGTAACTATATAGATTGTAAATATATTTCCTTCAAAATTTAACTAACCTCTTTTTGTTGATTGTACAAGGAATTTTAAATTTCAAGTTTAGAATTCCTATAAATATACAAATAACAGAATTTTGCCGTAAGACATCATAAGATAGTATTTTTTTTATATATTTTTTTTCATCAAGAACAGTTAAGGGGCCGACATGACGTTCTTAATTTCTTGAATGGTATGTTTGATATCATCAACATTTAATATTTCCAAGATTGTGCAGTATTGTTAACTGTAATTTATTTTATGATTGTCATGTTTACTGTTTCATAAAATACAGCATTTTAGTTGTAGATGCATGTCCATTTTTACTAAACAAAAAGAGAGTAGATGAAGCGAAAGTTGTTTGTCGGGTTCTCGCAAGTGGAGATTCATCGACTCTGCCCATCCCCATGAGAAACAGGCGTGATAATATGTATGGCAAAAGAGAAAATATTTAACAATGACACAAGGCATATCATAGATATCTAGTAAGACACCTGTTCTCAATTATTTATTACTTTTTCCACAACTCTTCAGTAATTTATTGTTAGTTATTTACTATACTGGGGGGTCACGTTATAGCACAAATATTAAAAAGAAATAGCATATATTTTAAGGCATCAATTGCTTTATTACAATGATAATAAAATTGCTGTTTGCTGTTTACAAGGGGAAAAAATAAAAATCAGCCAAGTGTATATCAGTCCACACACTTTAAAGTGTTCTGGAGAGATGATGAACGTCCACTGTTTTTTATCATTTGGCTGAGGAACCCCGAATACGATAATATACAAAATTCCCTAGTATATAATATGTCCCAACAGAAAGTTAATTAAGAAATGACAGTGCAATGGTTAGAAAGCCGCCATTCTTCCGCCGGTCTTGTCGATTACAGGCTGCTCAACTAAAATTTAATTTAAAAAAGAATAAACAACTCCAGAATAACTGTACTGTAACTGGTTATGTATCAAAAACCGTCTGTAGCATACGTCTCTTCTTAACTAAGAGTGAACGTGAAATTTGCCATAATTTATACTAAGTCTAATTACTACTGTTAATATTGTAAGTACACAAATAACACTCGTCGTGAACTATTGGTTTTTATTTATGTTTAGTGTGTTTTAACACGCGATATATAAATTTAATTGCGGTAGGTATATGTGTTTATGAATTATGTATTAAATTGTTATTACTGTCATTAACATTTTAAAAAGGAATGGAATTGAAAAAGAATCTGAAGCTTGACTTGCCTATATATTTTCATAGTGGTGTCCTTTGAAGAACAATTTATGCACTTTAAATTAGGAGAAGAGGTTTATCTGCAAAAAAAATAGTATGCGGTAAAAATTTTAGGGTAAATCATTTTTGTCTCTGCGATATAAAAATTGGAGACATACACTAAAATATATCTAATAGTGACGACTGTCTCGATGTTATTTTACTTGTACCATAATAAATTAATGAAATTGGCGTTGGAGCCATCGCCGAACAAAATAAAATAGAATAATTAAATTGGGTAAATTAAACTCAATCTGGAAACCTTAGTGGAGTTTGTTTTTTTATTTGTATAATCTTACTTCCTGCAACCAGTGGCAACACTTTAAACAGATATATATGTGATGAAAAGATTTGACTGTAGAGATTGATCCTCACATTAAAAGACATCTCCTTTAAGAAATACATTTGTTATGACTGGTCTTGGAGTTCATAAATGTGGTATCGTTTCAGCCGTTTCACAATCTAGTTGATATCAATGAGGGCTACAACTACTTGGTTTGTGTTGGAGTGTGTATGAAACTACATATAAATCGATACGAGTTCTACGCTATTCTAAACCAACCCGGACCATTCTTCGCGATCGTTACGACTGTTATTAGTTTCGCGTGTTTATACGTAATTGGTCATAATGTTATTGGGGCGATACCGTTTGTATACCCGTTTTGTAGTTGATCAAAAACGAAAGGAATATTTTCGTTACACTTGATTACGATTAACTTTTTTAGGATGAGTTTAATTGTTCACGATATTATTGCCTTGAAATTGTTTAGTCTTAGTAAAGCTCTGCCTTTGGTAGAAATAGTCGTCGCTGCGGTACATTCTGCTCTACTTACAATTCGAATATGTCCATAAAAGTATAACGCCATATAACTATACCCACTTTTAAATGAATTAAACTTACATCATTCTTATGTGTAAAGGTAGACAAATTGATTACATTGTCCGGCTAGAAGTAGGGAAGTATTCACAGGGTCCGGTCCAAGTGATAAATTCAAATTATCTCAAATCCTGATTTTTTAAATGGACCACAGACTGTTGTGCATTATTAATATACCGCCGGCCAAAGTAATAAATTTATCAAATTGACCGACGCTCGTGATCATTATTCATAATGATCGGTCCATATTAATACTGCCCGATTAATCAAATTGCCTATGACTTTATACATATAAATGAAATGAAATGATTTTTTAATGCTTTTATTAAGATGCATTCAACCACAGCCTAAATCTTGAACACTAACGCAGATGAAGCCCCAATATCACAATTAGCTTCTATTTTATGTTAAGCAGTTTATTTTGAAAAGCGTAATGAGATACTTTAATATTTATTTTCAATTCTTAGATATTCGTATGGGACGTGGGCAAAGGCGAAGCGGTGAAGGTAATAGACTGTCACAGCGACGTGATCTACTGCATGTCCTTCAACCGGGACGGCTCTCTTCTGGCGACGACGTGCAAAGATAAGAAGCTACGTGTCATTGAACCCAGGCGAGGCATCGTGTTGTCGGTGAGTTTAACACTTGTGTTGCATGTCGTTAAGGTGGTAGAGATATGCTGAAGTCATTATTTTGATACAGCTCGTTCGGTATATGATACCACGATCTCATAGAATATCAACTTCAAACAGTAGAGTTCCTGAGGCCCCAGATGGGATGAGGACTTACCCTCGTATACCAACCGTTCTATCTCATCCCAGAATCTGCTAACACATTGGTCTCGTCTCTGGTGTTGCAAACTCTATAGACGACGGTAACCATTTTCTATCAGGTATGGCGTCTGCATGTTTGCCACTTGTAAAAAGCACTTTAAATAAGCGTATATGTATGAAGAGAGTAATGAAGTTTGTCAGGATCATAGCAGGTGAAGATCTTTGCCTCCCTCTATCGCAGTGGAAAACAGACGTGACAATATATGTGTACTAATAATGTGTTATATAATGAATTGAAGGAGGGTGTGTGCCATCTGGGTACCAAAGCTTCGAAATGCACTTTCGTGGGTGGTCAAGGCGGACAAGGACGGGTGCTGACCACTGGGTTCTCGCGGCACAGCGACCGCCAGTACGCCCTCTGGGATCAACACGACCTCGCGCACCCATTGGTCTGCGAAACCATCGACAGCTCCTCGGGAGTGGTCTTCCCGTACTTCGACTATGATACTAACATGGTGAGTAGTCATCCAGTTTTGACCTTTACTCAAATTGATTAGGCAATTGAAAAGATTTTTTCAACTTGTGACACTCCCTGCTGACATTTTTGTCAGACTCTTTTCTTCTTATAAATTTGTTTCGTTACGGTAATTTTATGACCTTCATTGTCTACTGGACTTAATTGATGACTACTTAACTCAAAACACGGAGGTCTTGGCTTTTTTATGTTATGATAAATTTTAGAAATGACCTGTTTCAATGTTTGTGGTGGTCTGAGTTTCAGTGCTGTACATATTTAATGTGTTTTACTATATAAAATTCACGTAATAAACTCTACATATAATAAGGAAATGAAGCTTTCTCTTGAATTGGAAATGGATAGGTAGGAATATATTTGTTTTTCAGGTTTACCTTGCTGGCAAGGGTGATGGGAACATCAGGTACTACGAAGTTGTCGATGAACCGCCGTACATACATTTCCTCAATCAGTTCCTATCTGGAAACCCCCAAGTAAGTCAAAAATGATATTATTGAAATGTTTAAGTTTTTAGATTTTTATATATAAAATGTATATACAATCCCAAAAAGGTAATCCTATGGGATTACTTACATATTTGTCATTATATCTTTGTATCTACTAAATGGTAGGCTCATCAAATGCTGGATGAATGTTACAAGGATGACATGCACATGACATCCTGTGAGACTATCTGTATAGTCTCACAGGAAGTCATTCCAAAGACCATGAGAAGTTAACAAGAAAAAGTACGAAATGGAGACCAGTCCCCGAAGCGGACGCTTCGAATGTAGGCGGAATTTAACGCTAGGGTGATCATAATCTACTAGAGATGGTCTTCTATGCAAATCCGGATTGCACTTGATATTTTTTTCTAAATCTATCTATAATATTATAAAGTTCTAAACATACAGTGTCTGTACATTGAAGCTATTTAAACGAAACAACTGGACTAAACCGTATAAACAATGGAGGACACGATGCAATTTCTTTAGATTTCTTGACTGTTTATTGGTTGGTCTGTTTGTTCGGGATTCACATAAAAACTACTGGGCCGAGCTCGATGTAGTTTTCACTGATTTACAGCAAATTTTTAGACTTAAGACCTGCGCTACTTTATATCCTGGGAATTATTTAAAATGGCCAGATCAAACAAATTCGGATTCCAACGTGATTTTTTCACTGATAGATAGCAAATGTTATGTAATAAAATGTGTGATATTTTTTAACCCGGGAATTTTCCCGAGAGCGGTTTGTAGTTGTTCGGGTGCTTAAAAATTAGCTTATTCTGACTCAGTTTTCACTAAAACGATAGCTGACATTAGTTTTTAAAAGCTGCAGTACTTGTATCCCGGGAATTAAATGTAAAAATAATAATACAAAGGTCCAAAAAGTACAGGTGTAACTAGAAATTCGTTTCGATCATTATTGAAAATTTTACTATAGAAAAAGAACATAACATGATATAAAAAAAATTATTATTATCATAATTGCAAGATTTTTTAAATTGAAAAGTTTGATAAAAAAAATATTACTGCAAAATTCTCTTTAAATTAAATTGTGCATTTTTTCACATAACTAGTTTAAATGAAATTCAATGTACGATTGACTGTTTTCAGCGTGGCCTCGGTTTTATGCCTAAACGCGGCGTGAACACGGCCATTTGCGAAGTGTTCCGCTTCTACAAATTGCATACTTCGCGAGGGCTGTGCGAACCCATCTCTATGATAGTTCCACGCAAGTCCGATTGCTTTCAGGTAATTTTCAATTTATGTTTTTATACAAACAAGTCAGAGAACATTATTTTAAAATCATGTAGTATGATGTGAGTATGAGTAGATGAGTTTTATCCGTGCAGGAACGGAGAAAGAATACAATTTCCTGCGGCCGGGCGGCCTGTCGTAAGAGGCGACAAAACAACCCACAGCCAGTTCGTAGGGCATTTACTCGACTGGATGGCGACCACCCCTGGTCCAGAGTATGCCGCCAAAACAACCTTATGCTGTGTTCCGGCATTAGTAACCAGATTCCACTCTCTCTTAAGAGAGCAGCAGCGCATTTGTAGCATCTTTGGTGTTGCAAATGTCCATAGACGATGGTAACCGTTTTCCATCAAGTGGGCCATCAGCCTGTCTGCTGAACTCCTAATAAATAAAATAAAAAAAACGTACGAAGTTAAAAATTAAAACTAACACCTAGTTAAAACTAAGTGTATATATATATATATATATATATATATATATATATATATATATATATATATGAGTGTGTGTGTGTGTGTGTAAATATATATGTATATATATATATATGTCTGTATAAATACACACATATATATGTGTGTGTGTGTGTGTGTGTTCGTGTGTTGGTGTGTGTGTTGGTGTGTGTGTGTGTGTGTGTGTGTGTGTGTGTGTGTGTGTGTGTGTGTGTGTGTGTGTGTGTGTATAAATATATGATATACAGATTATGTTATAGTATGGATATGTTTATGCTATGCAATTAAAAAAAATCGAATTGGACATTTTATTGATTACAAAAATAATTATTTATTGTTACAGGAAGACTTGTACCCCGACACGGGGGCACCATTGCCTGCGTTGTCTGCGAAAGATTGGTTGAGTGGGATGAACGCCTCTCCACTGCTCATCAGTATGAAAACTGGTTGGTTTAAGAGTTTTTAGAGTTCGTATGAAATGTTAATGTGCATCTGACCGCCGATCATTGTATATCGCATTCATTTTCCTTCAAAATTATTGAGTGTAATAGGGAGGAAATTAAGTAAAAATATGTATTCCGATACACATTGTTGTAGTAAAATCGCAAATAATGAATGTTTTCCGTGCAGGAACTAAGAAATAATACAATATTCTTCGGCCGGGCGGCCTGTCATAAGAGGCAAGAAAATAACCTACAGCCAGGTGGTAGGGTATGTGCCCGTCTGGATGGCTACCGCCCCTTCCCTAGAATATGGTTGTGTTCCGGATTTAGAGAACAGGTTCCAGTCTCCCTTTATATAGCGGCAGTACATTGTTACCACCTTCGTTGTTACAAGAGTCCATAGGCGATGGTAACCGCTTTCCATCAGGTTGGCCGTCTGCCTGTTGGCTGAACTCGCGCAATAAAAAAGTCACCTGTGACTGTGTTTAATTTACATTACCCCTATTGTTTTATAGGTGTGACAATATCGACGCACAAGCCGCGCATGAGCAACAAGGACGCGCCGGCGCTGCAGCCGCAGGACGCCAACAACAGGAAGAAGTTCGCGTTCCTGTCGCGGGAGACCACGCCCGACTACCGTCCTCTCAACACGTGGCAGCCCATCAACAACAACAATCACAACAATGATAATGATGCACAGGTATACTACCAGCTAAACTTAAATACGCCCTCGAAGTTCGTACAGGTCATTGTGCAAGGGAGCTCCAGCGGAGGTGCTCGCAGAAGTTATGTGGCCAAGAAGGAGCTGGCTCTTCTCCCAACATCACACAGCCTTTGGATGGGGTAAAAGGGATGGAATGAGTGGGGTGGTGATAGAAAAATCAGACAGGAGGAATTGGATAGAGGAAATGGGATTGTAGAATGAAACAAGGGGAGGAGGAAGTAGACCATTGGGACATCCAATAAAAAAATGACCTATTACATATTCGGAATAGAAAAGATATGCTAGTGTTTTTATATTTTCATTAAATTAATGTATAACTATGTTTGAAATATTTGTAACTATAGGGGAGCGGACTGTCCTATCAACTGAGATACTTTTTATAAAATTACAGAATGTCACAGCCTCGTAGATTTTGTATGGGTGTACCTACTTATGATGCCATAAATATGTACAAGAAATATTAGTCAAATAGCACATCGATTATTGTTTGGAAAGTAATTAAAATTATTTATAACGTGATATTTTAAAAGGTTATAAGCTGTTATTTTAACACATCTGTCCGCTCCCCCAACATATCAAGCACCTCATATTTTTCTTTTATATATAATAAAATACAATTTTTCTGTTTACTTCGGTAAAGCGCGTGCAATAAATCACAAATATATATGTATAAGAGCGAACCACGACATTATTTCTTAATACAATCTTACTTTGAAAATATCAGAATAAAAATAATTTTAAATACTTTCTAATTATTAGTTAATACGCTATTCGATTTTTTAAAATGTAACAGCTGGTTTTGTGAGATAATAAAAGGTGTTTCAGTCGATTAGTTGTAGTGTTGTGACCAAATAAGTGATGATATCGATCGCATATATTTATTATATTTTGAACAAAGACAAATACAACAAAAACTTTCAAATATATTTTTTCAAGCTGGGAACACACAATGGCCCACCGCCATTTTGTATTTGTTTTAATCTGTCACTCGCAACAAGACGGTCGTGCTATATAGTCACTACATTTCTGTTCGCTGAGTTTTTTCACATTATCCATACGTTACGTTGTGTATTTTGTGTTCCTCCGTGTTGATTGCTGCCCAGCTGTCAAATATCAAAATGCCTAAAGGATCTGTTCTGAAAAGGCAGGCGAGAGAACTGGTGATCAAGGTTCGTAATTACTTTGAAGCAGAGTATCAAAATGGTGGCCCGCTATTACCACTGTCGCAAGTGCGAGAGCGTGTTGCGGCCGCATTAGGAATTAGTGGACCTACTGTTTCAAAAATTACTACCGAAGCTTACGGTACAAGCGGCATGCAGGAAAATAAGCTTCGTACGCCGAAGAAAAAACGCCAACCACGTCGTGTGACATCGGTTGACAACTTCGACGCTGACGCTATTCGCCGTCATATATATGACTATTACTTGCGCAAAGAAATTCCAACACTTAAAAAACTTGTTGTTTCTTTACGTGAATGTGGTTTGTTCCATGGCCAAAAATCGTCATTAAGCTTGGTTTTGAAAGAAATTGGATTTTCTTATAAAAAATCGGACAAACGTAAAATATTGATGGAGCGTCACGACGTTGCTATGGCTCGCTGCGAATTTTTGATCGAAGCCAAAAAGATATCAGATTGGTCAAATGTTATTTTCACTGACGAGACTTGGTTAAATGCAAACCACACAGTATCTAAGAACTGGACTGACGACACCGCCGCTTCCACTAGTTCAGTGCCAATGGGAAAAGGTGAACGCCTTATCATATGCCATGCAGGGTCTACGAAAGGATTCGTGTCAGATGCTTTACTGGCCTTTAAATCCAAGAAAACAGTGGACTACCACGAAGAAATGAACGCGGAGATTTACGAAGGATGGTTTAAAGAAATGGTGCAATCTCTGGAAGAACCGTCGATAATTATTATGGACAACGCTACATATCACTCCAGACAAATTGATAAAATGCCGACGCAGGCCAATAAAAAACAAGAGATAATTGACTGGCTCCAACGTCATGGCGAAAATGTGGATAATACTTTATTAAAAGTACAATTAGTGAATATTTTAAAATCGAAAAAAAAGCCTCCCTAAAAGATATATTACCGACGAAATAGCTGCCGAATGTGGTCATTGGGTTCTTCGACTTCCGCCGTATCATTGCCAGTACAATGCTATAGAACTAATATGGGCACAAATCAAAGGACACGCCGCTCGAAACAATACCCATCCCCCTTTTACGGCAAACAAGATGTTAGATTTATTAAAAAATGCATGTGCGGAAGTAACCGCCGAACACTGGGAAAAAATTGTGAGAAGAACCCAAAACATTATAGCGTCGGATTGGGAAATTCATGTGGCATTCGATAATATAGAAGTACAGGAACTTATAATAAATGTTGGGGAGAGCTCATCGAGTGACAGTGACGATTCATCAGATTTTGATTAAAATAAATAAATAAAGAATCAACATAATATAATTACATCTTGTAATGAAATGTAATATTAGTTAATAAATTTGTACAAAATTATCCGGCAATAGTTTAGTTTCTTACACTTTGTAAAAAAATATCGGGTCTGTTATCGTGTTACGTTTATCGATAGCTCCATCCCTATCAGTTTCTCCGACTCTGCTATGACCTTGTACGTGCGTAAGCGTCATATTTTTATTAAAAGTAGTGTAATACATACAGTGACTAAACCCTTGCATCTGTAGTAGTGCAATGCACACAGTGAGGATAACCTTGCATCTGTAATAGTGTAATACACACAGTGACTAAACCCTTGCATCTGTAGTAGTGCAATACACACAGTGACGACAACCTTGCATCTGTAGTAGTGTAACCACGTTCTTTGGTCACTTGTAGCAGTTGTTTATAGCGTTATAGTGTATATTCACACATTACCTGTAAATGTTTAACGTCATTAATAATGTCGCATCTCAATAACCCATTAAACCCATGGCTATATCTGCGTGACACAGTCACTAACACTAACATTATCCCAGGGGTAGCAGGGACATAATAATAACAGTAGAAAGCTTTGATTGACTTATACTTATGACATCATAAGTTTGTAGGTTCTTTGAATCTAGTAAGTCATGATGTTTTGTATGGATGATAAAAAAGTATTTGAATTAATTTAACAGTCTGCTCCCCAATTAAATAAACGTCCTTATGTATCCGGTACATTAGTTAAAATAATAGTGTGTATCTTTTTATTGTGTTGGTGTACAATAAAGAGTATTAATAATGTAAAAATCGATCGTTTTCAGTTGCGGCTCGCATTTAACCGTCAAGGCGAGGAGCTGCGGATTGTGAAGCGCCAACTGCAAAACAGCCAGCAGCGGGTGCGGGAATTAGAGCAGCACGTGGCGGCGCTGCAAGCGCGACTGCAGCGGGACGCCTCTTAAGCGACACCGCTTACGGCGTCTGCGAATATATTACACGGTTCACTCGGTTGAAATCCACAATAAGAAAGGTATGGCAAATTTTGTGACCGCTCTAAATTAGATAGAGTTTGTATAATAGCCAAACACAGGTCGGCAAGAGGGTAAAAGAGGATAATCATTTTTAAACCATATTCATTCCGAGCATGCTTCTTCTACTAGAATGCCGATTTAATAATTAATTACATCTAATTAAAGATTATGATTCTCGCACAATAATTAGTCACTACGACGTGTGCGGTGATCGGACCAAATCCGAAGTGAGAATCTGTATCAGACCAAATTCGGAGGCAAACCATCTTGACGTTTTTTCCGCAGGTTTCTATATTCAAGCTATGACGAAACGAGCCGAGTAGTGAGGTATCGATACAAACTACCCTCTAATATTACATACTCTGTAATCAAACATATTAACAATAGTACAAAAATCTATCTTCTGGAATACATCGCGCTGATATGTTGCTGACTGTATCACATTGTGTATGAAATGTAATTATTGATGGAAATAAATAAATATTATTATCAAATTATATAGCCCATAAATATCCTTCCTACTCAAGCTGAGGAGCATGAAATTTCACAGAAATGCATACCTGCCCTGCTACAGTTCCAAAACACAATGTTGAAAATGGATACCGTAAAGTAACGTTATATCAATTCTGACCTCTTTCAATGAAAGACAAAAGTGAACCGTGCAATATGTCGCAATCACACAACATTGGTGTTTCATGGAGAAGAAGAATACTAAAAATGATAATGACCCATTAAAAAACTTTGTTTTTAAACTACATAACTAAGTAGTACTACTTCTCACTCTTCGATCACTTTATGACATTTAATTTTTTGAAACTCAAAAAGTATGTGAAATTGTGAATGCAGAGGAAATTAATCAAAAATTGAAAGGCATCATTGAATTCAAACGCGAGTACCTGCTTCTTATCCTACGTGAAATAATTTTAGAAAAAAATCTTTGGGATTCTTGCTCTATGTTCGTGTGTGTTGATTCATATAAGGTTTTGAAGCTTTTCCGAGTCTACTTTTAATGGGTTATTTTCATTTGTAATATTCTTTTTCCATGACAGCACATAATTGTTTTTAATTTAAACTGTGTTCAAAACACGGCTTGGCGACTTCTGATATAGCCCTTAAATTTGGATCTTTCTATATCTATAGAGTTTTTTCCTTACAAAATATGTACAATTAAGATATTTAAGGTTTACCTTGTTGGAGATTTTTTTGGAAATAATCTCTGTTCTATAGATATAAAAGGTATCTTTGAAAATTTCTCAGTACAATATTTATCCGCCTCTTGAATTACGCGCGTGGCTAATTTGCTAAACATTATTTAGCTAATGGTATGTTGAAGCAAAACTGTAAAAAATAACACCTATTCAATATTGTTTTTAATTTCTATATAAGCTGTAATAATCAAACATATTTGGTATGGAAATCATTTAAATATAACGTTGTTTCTTTACAGATTGAATTTATGAAGTCGAGGCTTTTTTCCAAATTATTTATGTAGAAACAAAATGATGAATTCAAATCCATTGATAATGAATTACTGCCATATATATACCTTTAAAAATTGAGCCAGTTGGCAATACTGATGTTACAAAGAAAGACTTGAAATTTATAACCATACCTTAGCTAAATATAAAGTAATGTTTGCGTGTTTTTGCGTAATTATAAAAAACGCTTGAGCGCCTACTCTTATGAGAGTAAGAATTTTTTGGTATTTTACCTAAGCTATTATTCTATGTGAATTCCATATTGTAATTTTACTGTTTCTAAATGTTCTACCATAAATTACACGTTCTATGTGTTTTTTATTTAAATTTAACCACATATTGTATATCGTTTATGTATTGACAAACTTTAATGTATCTGAATTATTTATTTTATAATTAATTTAAATTACTTTAATCAAGACTAAGCTCAAAACAGCAGTTGCCTAGAATACATGATGCATTTTTAATAAGTTTAAAAATTGGAAAATTGTCATTCCATGTTTTTTGATGTAATAATTAATTTTTAGGATGAGGCCTATTTTATAAGAATAAATGTCATTTGCTTTTATTGCGCAAATTAATTGAGAACTTGTGATAAAAAGTACCATGACATGATTTGAATTGTGGTCACAATTTATACTTTATTTCTAAGACCATATTTGGTGATTTATTTTCAAACAAACCAGAGTCATTGACCAGGGCTAATTTTACACAATATTTGTATTTTACGTTATACCTTATCCATAGGATTTTTTATGTTAACGTAAGCTCATAAGCTGTTTACACTATGCTATTCGTGATTGCACTGATGTAATTTTTTTTTTGTTACTGTATTCCACAATTCGAAACATATTTACATATATGTCAGCAATGTATCAAAAATATGTGATATTTGTTCTGAATCATGTTTATGATTGGTGTGATTTTTACTGTGACGTGAATGACATGGAGTAAACAACTCCCGGCTGGCAATGACTGCGGTTTACAAATCATTATGTGCAATATCAGGGTTGTATTACGTTTGACCGTTTTGTTATAATTTTTTTGCACCTTTTATTATGCACATAATGAATGTTTTTCTTTCCCTGTTTTATATATAAGTTAAGGTATTGTTAGATTGTGTTAAGTCTGAGTTTTGTAATGTTTTTAAACTGTTATTTAATTATTCTTTAATGTGACCATTTGTAATTGTTTTCTATTCGAGCATTTATTTTATGATTGTTCTTTGTTCTACGAAATACATCAGTATGGTTTACATTTTGGTGGTTTTCTTACCACTATAAAGTATCACTTGACCAACTTTGAATAAATCAGTTCTACCTTTCCGATATTTTTAAAACTTGACAAAAATAATTCAAATAATTTGAATTGCCTATAAAATTGTACAAAAAAGTTACCTGAACTTTTTTTCGTACATAAAATCGTCAAGTAACATGCTTTCGAACGAGTAGCTTTGTAGAAGTTATATTGATAGGTGCTAGGTATTAATGTTTTCAAAAGATTATCAATTTGAAAGATGTATTTGCTTAAGGTGTGAATGTTCGTAAGACGACATATGTTTTCATTAGAAAACATTTTAATAAGTAAATATGCATGAATCTAATAAAATCATTTTGTGCCGTTGTAATGTTTTGGATAATATTCGATTTTAAATGCCTTGACAGTGGCAATAATTGAATAAATTTGTAATTTACTAATTTTATAATGACGCATATAATTTGATATATATAGGTATAGATTAAGAAATATGACAATGTGTTTGATTTATTTTCATAATATGTTGAGAATTCTATTAGATTATACCTACATAATATGTGCTGGTCGCCTTATGTTTAGCCATGAAACAAATCAAGTGTATAATTTTAATAACATTGAAATTTCCGTAATTTGAGGCTAGTTTTATTTCAGTGTTACATATCTCAACAAAGCATACTATCTTTATGGTCCTTTTTTAACCGACTTCAAAAAAGGAGGAGGTTCTCAATTAGTCGGTTTTTTTTTTGTTTTTTTAATGTATGTTCACCGATTACTCCGAGATTTATGATCCGATTTACGTGATTCGTTTTTGTTCGACGCGGAATAGCTGCCATTTGGTCCCCTAAAAATTTGACATAGTTTGGCCCAGTAGTTTTCATTTTATGAACATTTTTTATGAAAAAATTTCCATTCCGTTCCATATATACACCGATTACTCTGAGAGTTATCATCCGATTTACGTGATTCTATTTTTGTTCGGCGCGGAATAGCTGCCATTTGGTCCCCTAAGAATTTAACATAGTTTGGCCCAGTAGTTTTCATTTTACGAACATTTTTTTGTTTCCGTTTCTTGGGACCTATATTTTTTAAGGAGCGCGGCACCTTTCGTAGGTCTACGCATACATAGCTAGACACTAAAAAATAACAAAACTAAAAAAACTAGACTTCAAAAACTAAAATGTATAAAATAACTTATTTCTAAAGCTATTATAAAATAAGCTAAATTAATAATAATAATTTATTAATATATATTATCTAAAACATCTCGAAATCGGTGTAAAGTAAAACATAAAAATTACTATTATTTTGAAAATTACTAAGCACCGACTGAAGTTTTAGATAATATATACATTAATAATAATAGCTTTAGAAATAAGTAATTTTATACTTTTTAGTTTTTGAAGTCGGTTTTTTTAAACGAAGATTTTTTATTTTTTTGTTACTTTTTTATGAATAAAAAATTGCCCGCTAGCTCCTAACGCCACGATTAATTAACAGTAAAATGAATAAACTCGGGATAAGAATTGTCCTTATATTATCAAATCGTCACGATTTAAAACCTAAAGAACTCTACAGTTTATAAACCGCGCTAATCTATTTGCGCGCCGTATTTTAGTAACAGATAGCAGCACAATATATAACTATCCATACAAAATAAGATATTGTGCAATTAAGCTTAGCGCGTACTATAACTGTGGTAGAAGTGCTAGGAATGGCAATCCAAGTATATATGCATTAACTTGTTATCTTGATGTATAGTTTCATCTTTTTTGTAAGATTTCGCTAGTATCGCTTATTCATTTAACATACACACATTATATTTGTGGAAACTTGAAAGTCTGGTGTGGTTTTGGTGTTACTATATCAAAACACGAGGGAGGAGTAACTAGTGGCGTCCTGTAAAACGAGTATTTTGGGGTTTTTAGTTATATTTTACTGTGGCGATTATCATTCTTATTAGGATAAATTATACTATTGCTGCAACCTCTCCGGGGATTGGCATCAATTTACTCAAAATATTATATTTGTATCACTACAAAATAGAAAATATTAAGATTCCTTAAAATTTGAATACATTAATATGATGTCAACCATTGATGGGGTGTGCCAACAATGGTATAATTTAAGTTATTTTTCTTCCATGATATATAACTTACCTGTTATTAATGTATTTTTAATTAATACAAATACAATGAATTAAATGAAGATCGAGTTATATTGCAATAATGGCTAGATTAGATTGAAGTACTGCAGACATGAATATTGTTGCTAAATTAATATGCCTGTGATATAGGCATTATCAAATTTAAATATTTTTGCATTCCACAATTGATAAAAATATACTAGTTTAAGTGAATAAATGAAAGTATTATTGTGCATTAGCTGGATTAATGATTTTTTGGCTAAGTCAGTGTTAATATTTATTATGTATTTTTATAATATAATAGCTTGTGTAGCACAAATTTTCAATAAATGTTTCGACATGGTATTACATCGTTTTAATTTTATATAAGCTATATGGTACGACCAAATTTTATCGCCTCTGGTTTTGACGCACAAAGCTATGCAATACCTGGTTTAGTATGAAAAAACGTCTATTACCCAGCCTGTTGCTAAGAACGGCTATAATTTGGTGCTAACTTTACATCATAACTGTTTCTTAATGCCTCTGCTACACATGGGTTAATGACGCAGATGTAGTAAATAAAGGTTTTATTACGTGATTGGAGATGCGACATTGTTAATGACGTTATACATTGAAAGATAACCCGTGTATATCGTTACGCGTTACTTATTTTTATTTATACAGTTGCGTTTGATCACACTCATCTCACACTGACGCTAAGGGCATGACGAAAAAATGTGCCAACTCCGATGCACGGCAGGAGTTTACTCCTAGAGTACGATTGTCTTTTATTTTAGATCTTTCTTTGCATTAAAGTTCGAAATTCTATAATAAAAAACGTAAGGTTTTTGAGTTACCGTTTTTTCACTCATAAAATTTCCATTAAGCAGTAAACTCCAAAAATTAATGGAACATTAAGGAAGAATATTTTTAGGTTCCATACCCAAGTGATAAAACTGTATGTTCATTATATTAAAGAGTTCGAATTTTTCAAACATTTTTGTTTCCCAGTACTGTATGTAACACTTTATAATATATATATATCTTTGGGTCTTATAAACCTTGGGCCTAAAAATTTAGATAATTTATTAAATCCAAAAAAATATTGAAGCTTATCCAGCTATTTCAAAAGAAAAAGGGACTAGGAGATCTAATAAAAAAACTTATGAAAATTCTATAGTTTTTATTACCTAAAAATAATGAGGTAATTATTGATTTACTTTTAATTTGTAAATTCAGTAAAAATTGTGATTCTTTTTATATAAATACACAGGATATACCTAATATAATGGTATCAAAATATTGTATAAAATGAGATTCAAAAAAATTAATTACAACAATCAACATAATTTGGGTTTGAATAAGGGATAAGTAATAAATATATTTAATAATATACAGTGTGCGTCATACCCAATGGCTGGTTTTAATTATTATTATCAAATGGAGCTAGACTGTTTTTCGTACAATGGCAATTACGCAGGCTTCTGCCAAAGCCACTACGCACACAAGGGTATTTATTAAGTTAGATTATTTTTTATATAAATATGTATAAAAATACTTTACAGACTACCCTACGAAAGTATATACTTATTTAACTATCTGTTTTAGATAAAATGGACGGACCATGGAATGTGAGAATAATATATATTTAAAATGGGCAGATCTCTTACGACGTTGAATTTTTTTTTTTTCATGTATCTAGTGCCGGCTACAACTTGGTCTATGGTTCTCCTAAAAATTCGAAATGTGGAGATAACTATTAACGATGTAACTACGAGTCGCACACTGCCAAAGGGTGTGTGTTATCCGTTATCCCACTATACAGTTTCATCAAATTCCATTCAATAGCTTTTGCATGAAAGAATAACAAACAGCCATCCATCCTCACATACTTTCTTGTTTATAACATTAACACGTTCTATTGTTGTATACTTATTACCTAAAAATTTTAATATTCGCAGTAAGCGTAGTCTTTAGTCAATATCTAAATGAAGGATATAATTATATTATAAAAAATATAATTTAATATCTCTAACTAAGGTGGTATCTGGCTCATCATAAGATAAATATAATATAGCCTAATAAGAACTTTCAGTCAATATTTTTGTCTTGATTCTTTTAATATTATAAAATATACCAAACTTAGCTAGTTGGATTACACGATTTCCGTACAGCAAATCTATTCTGTAAAGAAAATTGCCTACTGTATAGTTATTTGTTGCTAAACATGAAAAGCTAGTTTGGCAAAACCCAGTAGGGTAAAATATACTATATACCATTGTTCACACCCCTGTACAATGCTTGACTCTATTACTCAATTCAAAATATTAAGAAATCTTAATTTTTTTATATAGCCATCTAAAAAAATTAAAATTCAAGTTTTTATTCAAAATAAGTTCTGCTGGAGAACACCTTTTGGAAGTAATACATATAAGCACATACAAGTTAAAATTAACTCCACAGCAACACATCTAGTTAAAAATTGTTTTCTTTATGTTTCTTATTCAATTTATATCTCAAGCTCTTTTTTTATTATACTGAAGTATGTTACAGAATCGCTTATTCAAAGAATTAATAGAGTTGTAGCAAATTGAACACTCAGTAAGACAAAGACACATTAAAAGGAACGAAGAATATAAAAGGGCGTAAGTAATAATTTTATACATATGTAGGATGGTAACAAAATAAAAAATATTAAGATTAATATCTCTAATGGATTGACAGGGTGCCAATCTCGGAAGGGGGGTGTCAACAATGGTATAGTTTCCCTTAAATTATTTATTTATTGGTCTTCTCCTAAAACGCTAAAAGTCTTAAAAACAATGACATAGCTAATAATATTCCAGATATTCTTAAGCCGTATGCAGAGTTGCATCCATCTGAGTTACATGTGTAAATACAAGATCTGTATTGTAGTTTATCTCCTGGTTGCTGTACATAGTTACAATATGTACCAAGGTCTAAGGATGAGCAGTATCTCTTAGTTCCAATACCACCTGGAAAATGAAACATTAATACAATAAATCAAGACATAATTTCAAAAGTAATGGTTAGATTGTTAATATCTTTTGAAATCTATTAAAACAATAATTTGAAAACAATAAATTTCAGCAGTTTTAAGTGTTAAATAATATTAATTTTAGTTAAATAAAATGTCCTGTGGGCTCCCTAGGGATATTGATTATGTGCAATGCATACATCTTAAATAGGGGCAACAGGACCAAGTTATTTTGTGTAACAAAAATAAATTTTATCTGTAATAAGTGTATAATAAAAATAATTTTAAATTAATTAAAGTTCAGTACCATACTAAACGGCCACCCTTAATGCTACACTCCGTCTAGTAATAAGTAATACTTGAGAGATGTTTCTCATTATAGTTACCTATACACTTTTATTAATTACAATAAAACACAATTGTTTCTATAATCAGTTACTTTTCGCAGGATGATAGGTATTTTTTTTCTTTTTTATTGCAGGAGATCAGCAGACAGGCAGACGGACCACTTGATGGAAAGCGGTTACCACCGCCTATGGACATTTGCAACACTAAAGGTGCTACAAATGCGCTGCTGCTCTCTTAAGGGAGACTGGAACCTGGTCACTAAAGTATACAAGCTTAATGCTTTAATTGAACCTGTGACTAATGCTTGCTCTTAAAATAGTATGAAATCCATTTGGGATAGCTTCTGCGGGATACAGATCGGAATTTTAAGTGAGAGAGGCCACAGGGAGTACCTTAATACAAAATAACTCACAGTTTATATCAAGAACGGCCATTAAATTTGGCTTGACCTATAAGTGTTCTTGGGTATTTGACACATATTACAATAAACAATAAATTCTAAAACTGTATAAAAATGTTGGGAGTCGAAATATCATCTTACTTTCAACAGTTCATTATAGAAATAATTTTAATTATACTTAGTTTAAACATTAATTAATGAGCTATTTATAATTGTGATGTCGTAAGACAATATTCTCATACAAAATTAAGGAGACTGATATTTTATGTGATTATAAAAAGTGTATTAGTTGATTGACTGTCAAATGCCCAATTGCAGATTTAAATGTATTAGGTATTTAATAAAAAAGCCTTTATTTCTGCTTTTACATTGTAAAATAACTTATATAATTATCTAACTTTAGTCTATACAGTGTTTTGTTAGAAGATTATAGTATTAAGTACTTACCATCCATTAAAGGCCAACAATAATAAATATTATACACCCACACCAAAATTAATCAAGCCCAGTTCAAGTGCAGTGCTGTGAAAAATCTTAAGAAAAAAATATAACTTCACACCGCTCTACTTGTGTACATCCATTTGTATGTTTCATAGGTATATGTGCCAAATGTCATGAATATAATAGAAAATACAAGTTGTAATGGGATATTAAAAACAAAATTAATGTGGACAGAAGAAAAGCCATGAAAACATCTTATACACATGTCAGTATTGTGCAATGATATATGTAAAATATGGTGTAGTCAAGTGCATTAGGAATCTTGTTTCACTCTATAAGTAAAAATACAATTCAGAAAACATTTTGTTTATAAATTATTCCTTTCTTTATTCTATGAGTGATTCTGAAATTTCTTGAACATGATTTAAACATTTTCTTGTTACTTGCCATTCCAATGATACAATATCATGTCATAGTAAGAACAGAAGTAACAAACTAATGGTGTAAAACCTTCAAAAGATATATTCTATCACATAATTATGTAAGTTCTTTGAAAATAATGAGAACAATTAAGTTAAAAGTGCTGTGATATCATTGGGACAAGCAATTTTCCATACACTTTCCAGTGTATATGTCTTTATCATTTCTTAATAAAATTGACTTACTTTTTAAATATTTTTTATTGATAATTTGATAATTTGTGAGGTCACCAAAACCAAATATCAACTTGTATGATTAATGGGATATTATTTGTGCTTTTGCAAAAAAATGGGAACAGGCAAAATTACTATGGTCAAAAATTCTGAGAAATATGTAATGAACACTTAAATTATAGAGTAAAATGAGAAGTTCCATTATAACTATTTATGATTAATGCTCCATTATTGGACTTTGAGTATGACATTTAGTTGAAGAAAATTCTTTAAACTTTGTTGTGTTAAGCATTCTTGAAGCAAAAAAGGAATGTTAATAAAACCTGTATGTTTAATGCAATATCTAGGATTAAAGACATGATCACAAGGCGTTGGTTCCAGTATACCACCATCCAGAGTCATAAGCCCATCACTGCATTCCATTGTGGATGAAGTATTGCATTGGAAACATTCTATTGCTGCAACTATATAAGTTTCATGTTTAATCAATTATGAGCACTTAGCTGTTGGCTCTGCAATAGACTTATTTTCATAAATAATATGACATTGTGCTCTCTTGCACAACTGATCTGAAGAGAACCTTTAGTAGTAGCTATATCATGAACTTATATTTTGACATAATCTACAGAAACTACACTAAGTCATATAAGTACTAGACACAAAAACCAACTTAATAATTTACCTGAATAAGCATTTTATGTAGGTGTGCTTGACAAACTGCCTAGGTAGGTAACATTTTTCGTGTGTAGTTTATGTAAATTGTGTCATTTTAAGGTGAAATTTTAGTAAACCCTTTTAAGTTAGATATGACTTATTAATAATTCACCCTAGTGCATTTCGATAAATGCACCAGCTTACCCAAACTTGAATTTCTGTTTTTCATCTTAATTCTATTAATAGTTATTATTAGAAGTTAAGTGCCTTATTACAGAAGTTATTATCATGCTTTTGCCATTCCATTCATTATTGTTTTAGTTTTTTGTTTCTTTTTTGTGACAGAACCACAAATAAATAAAGTAAATAACAAATAAACCCCATTGAATTTAGGAAAGGCAGCCAACTGTATAATCATTATAAATAATGATTATACAGTTTCACAAATTAATTTTGAATACAGTCTAACAAGCTAATATTATTATCATGTTTATACAAGTTATTGAACTTGAGGTTATCTAAAAGCATATTATGTACTTATCATTTGTTTGTAGGATGTTACTATGAAATTAAAAGCTAACAACAAACAACTAATGAACTTTAAAATCTAAGTGAAATTGTTAGTAATCAAATTATATAGTTAGTATCCAAGTAACACCATATTAGTTCCTTACAAATCCCAGATAGGTATAACCGCTGTGGTTTTTACCTTCAAATCTCCCTACATGTTTTATACAATACTGAGCCTCATGTATTGTAGCACAATCTGTTGGTATTAAACTCACGTCGCTATCTAAAAATTCATTGCATTCGAAAGGATTCTCAGAATCCGTCCCGGAACATTGATAGCAGTTAATACAATGAACTAAAATCATAAATCGAAAGTAAAAATAAACAACCAATAATTTAAATAACAACGAAACAACGCCCTAATAATTTCTTACCTGTTTTCCAAGTTATAAACGATAGTATTAGACATATTAAGACATTATTCCTTGAGATATCCATGATATAGTCAAGTTTTAATATAAAAGATTCCAAGTTTACAGTTTTTTGTAATAATTGTTGTTATTTTTGTACTAAAACATGCCTAAAACTCAAAGAAACTCGAATAGATCGAATTTTCAAATAACGGGGAGAGTTCTATTATATTTAATCACAAACTACCAATTTCATGACAACTTTGACAGTTAACGTTGACATTCACATTATTAATGTTGTTCATTTCACAAAAATAACAAGCAAAGAAACTAACTACATACTGAAGCTTTATTTATAATAATAACAATATTCTGAGATTTATGACTGATTCTATCCTATAAAAAAAATAACAGCGTTCTCATCACCTCGTTGCAATTTGAAATACCACATTCCACTTAAACAGTGTACATTTTCCGCAATTTTTGCGACAAATAATGCCCTATTGTTCATTTTATATCTTTATAAAGTAAAACTGCAGAGCATAGCTAAGAGCTTGCGCAAAAACGAACATTATGCCGTCCTGCGCTATTAAAATGTGTCGGAACTAGTTTAAAAGAGGAAAGGATAAGATGTCATTTCATCGGTAACACTTTTCTCATGATTTCTTGATGAAAACATGAAATTTAGTTTCGATAAATCGAATTGATTGATGTTGTCAGGTGATAAATGGGAGTTAGTTTATAAATTTGGGGAATGATTTTTGAAATGAAAATTCTTTAGAATCGTTGTGACTCGATGAAACGGAAAAGCGACACTAAAAAGAGATAAACATATAAATCTATAAGACTAAGCCTGCGAGAGAATGAGGTAAAATACATTATATTTAATAATTTAGACACTGCTCATACAGATGTTTTAGAAAATATGCTATGTATATGTATAATAATATGTAAACATATAATTATGTCACCATTTTCTTCAAATAAAGTCTTCTTTTTTCTTACTTTTGAAGTTTTGCGTTAATACTTCGAATTTCGTGTTTTCAAGCTTAAATCTATACTAATATTATAAAAAGGTAAAGTTTGTGACGTTGTAGGGGGTAATCTCAGGATCTACAAAACCGATTTTTAAAATTCTTTTACTGTTGGAAAGCTACTTAACAGGGAGTGTCATAGGCTATATAACATGACGCTATATACTACGGGAGCAGGACAGAGCGCAGGTGGAACCGCGCCGCGTCGCTATTGTATTATAACGATATATATATATATATATATATATATATATATATATATATATATATATATATATATATATATATATATATATATATATATATATATAATAGGTTGGGGAAAAAGTCTTTTCGCATATAGTATGTACGAACTTGTAATAAGATCGCTTTGGCTATACCATTCGTATCTGGCTGGTTTTGGTATCATTAAAAAGTTTTAATTTTAAAGAAGACAATTTCAAATTAAAATTATGAAAATGAGTGATTTGCATTTGTTTTTCTTATTGTTAAAATGAGTGAATCTAATGTAGAAATTCGATATATTTTAAAATTTTACTACAAAAAAGGTAAAAATGCAAGACAAGCCGCGAAAAACATTTGTGATGTTTATGGACCCAATGCAGTATCTGTAAGAGTAGTGCAAATTTGGTTTAAGCGTTTCCAATCCGGAAATTTTGATATCGAAAATGCACGTCGCTCTGGTCGCCCTGTTACGGACAAAATTGAGGCCATTTTTGAAAAAGTGGAGCAAGATCGGCATATTAGTTGTTACGAGGTAGCTGGAGAACTGGGAATTGATCACAAAACGGTTATGGCGCATTTGAAAAAAGCTGGGTACACATTTGGTGGATATTTGGGTGCCTCATGAGCTCACTGAAAGAAACCTAATGAACCGTGTACTCATTGGTGATTCTTTATTACGACGTAATGAAACCGAATCATTTTTGAAGAAGCTGATAACTGGTGATGAAAAGTGGAAAACGTACGACAAGAACGTGCGAAAAAGATCGTGGTCAAAGGCCGGTCAGGCTTCACAGACTGTGGCGAAACCCGGGTTAACTCGCAAAAAGGTGATGCTGTGTGTATGGTGGGATTGGAAGGGCATTATTCATTATGAGCTGTTACCGCCAAACAGGACTATCGATTCTGAACTGTACTGCGAATAAATGATGAGATTAAAGCAAAAAGTTGAGAGAAAGCAGCCGGAATTAATCAACAGAAGGGGAGTGGTTTTTCACCATGATAACACTAGACCTCACACATCTTTAGCCTCTCAGCAAAAATTACGAGAGTTTGACTGGGAGGTGTTAATGCATCCACCGTATAGTCCTGATCTTGCACCTTCAGATTTTCACCTGTTTCGGTCTCTGCAGAATTCCTTAGGCAGTGTCAGGTTAACATCACGAGGACTGCCAAAACCACTTGTCGCAGTTTTTTGACCAGAAGCCCCAAAATTTTTATAGCAATGGGATCATGTCTCTACCTACAAGATAGCAAAAAGTTATCCAAAAAAATGGCACCTACATACTTTACTCAAATGTAAATAAACTTTATGAAAAAACCTTTTGAATTTTTATATAAAATGAGAAGAAACTTTTTCCCCACCCTTATGTAACGATATATATGAAATGTGACGTCACGAAATTTAGAATCCCTCCCACCTCTTGTCATACTTTGTTTCACTTCTACTGCTTATGAACTACACACACATTTTTTATTATTAAATTGGTTTGCGTTTAACCACGATGACATCCAATGCCGGACGATAGATTTTGATTACACATAACGCACATTACACAGTATGAACCCATTGAATCGTTCTAAGTCCATTATTACAACTGATTTCACTGACTTTTAGCTTGGGATAGTCTTTGGGTTATAGCTAGTCTAATAACCTTTGTCAACTTGTTGTGTAAATAAAAAAATAATTTTCCATTACGAATACTTGTTTTAGAATTATGACATTACTAGTGGTATACAGACTTATAAATACTAAAATCTGTACATACCTTTTGATATAAATTAAAATGTCTAGTACATATACTGAAACTCATTTGTGCATGTAGTTTATTTTCTATAGCTTGTTCCAAGACACAACATTTGTTGATAATACTTTAAATTATTAAAAAAAACTTTAAAACCTCTGAGTAATATTAAAATTATAACACACAAAGCGATTAAATCATAGTTATCATTTAATCTTTTCACTTACATAAAAAATATTTAATGATAAAAAATAAGGTTTTATTTTTTAGCTGATATCCCCATAACACACATTGACAATACACTGATATATTGAATTATATTGACACATTGATAGTTTATGGAGAGAGAATATAGCAACGCTTCGCGTTTTCGATTTCGATGCCGTTTTTCGCGGTGTTGTTCAATGACGATATGTAAATTTAGCCAATATAAAATATTGTACTTTCTAGTTTTTACGGCATGCAAAAACCTCCGTTCTCTGAAGGTGCACAGCTGCAAAAGCCAGGTCTTACCCGCACCAAGGTCGCCTAGACGTGGGTGGGTCTCAGGATACAGAATATCTGGGTAAATGTTAAGTGCATGCCCATTTCACTCATAAGCGAGAGGAAGCTTACTAGGAGGATTACCCAATGGATCTTCTTTTGATAAACTGGTCAG
The DNA here is from genome assembly GCA_019925095.2 of Dendrolimus kikuchii. Taxonomy (NCBI): domain Eukaryota; kingdom Metazoa; phylum Arthropoda; class Insecta; order Lepidoptera; family Lasiocampidae; genus Dendrolimus; species Dendrolimus kikuchii. Next base: position 15,778,684 of record CM034395.1, on the reverse strand, counting down.
GGCCGACCTACTTGGTTAGATGCGGACAGACTGGCAGTTGCTAAGGTCACAGCATTGGTTAAATAAATTGTTATTAAAGCGTATAATATTTTTTTATTTATTTATTTTATTACCAAGTACCATTGAGATATAACGACGTTTATATGATCTAAGCCAAGTACTGTATATTCTTAAAATAATGACACTAGATCATTGTATTGTATTACACTTGTTTTAAACCCACTTGACACCAAGCTAGCTTCGAAATTCCCCACTTATTGTAGTCGATTTATGACATCATTATTTAATGCACTTGGATTCATTTCACAATCTATAAGTCGCAGACGTAGAAGATTTAAGCTGAGAACAAACTTATTTATTTTTATAAAGATTCAGGTACTACAGTACGTGATAAAATTGGTTTTTCATTGGAAAAAAGACTTAGCGCTGTTTTCCGCACCTGACGTGGAGTGATCATAAAATTAATCTTGTAAAGCCTTGAAATTAAGGACAGGGATTTAAATATCAAAACCAATTTGAAATAAATACAACCTTGGTATATAATCGTAAACATGTATTTCCATAATGCTTTACTTAACAATAATTATTATATAAAAATATTATTAAATACAAACTGTTACTTATGTTAAATATTTATTTTATTATAAGTAAATAGATCTCAAAATCTTTACAAACTATGGACGTATTGATATAGTTTTAAGTATACGTCGTTAAACCTCATTAAACATTAGAAAATGCATTCACTCTCTATAGAAGGTCTATACAAACTTTTAAATCACAAAATGCATTGCCCTTAACTTAAGTGAACTTAATTTGTACATTACGATACTAATTTAAATGCATAATTAACTTAATTTAAAACTAACTTCTTGCAGGCAGTTGAGTGAACAATTTATTGTCATCAAATCTTAAAGCTATCAATTTATATTTCATCACAATTTGGAATGTTATTGTAAATATCAAAATAGAGTATCCATATAAAGTTCATGTAAATATAGTTATTACTTATTCAATAAAACATTAGCTGCTAAAGTTAGTCAATATTAAAATATATTTTGAAGAGTTAAATATAAGTGAGTAGGCTAGGTTATTGGCACTTAATTTATATTGTAGAAAAAGAAATATTTTAAGTAAGTAAGTACTATTTATTCAATATTATATAGTATTTTTAAATACGTTAAAATATATTGAATCTAACAATCCGGCACATTAGAACTTGAACTATCAAGAATGTTTAAGCCCAATGTACACTTTCGCAAATACAACCATATAAAATATTTTCTATGCAAAATTAAACAGAAATTGAGTAGACTTAGGCAGCAGCTATTTCACGGATATGTATGTATGTATGTGTACATTAGGCTTAAAAAGAATCACTCTAAGTTTAAAGCATGTCTGAGTGTAAGAAAAAGCATTCAAAAATAAAATTTCAGAACGATAACTATAAGTTATTGTTTTGAGAATAAAAAATTGTGTTGTAATATTAATTATTAGTAAAATATTGTTGGGATAACTTCAGTTATTGAGTTGCGGTCTCAAGGGTAAAGAACCTTCTACCCAGAAGTTCGGTCTTTGCATCATTGTCTGCCAAAGTGTTACTTCTTTGCCTACACTATCCATCCAATTTACATTTGCTCCCATGTATGTACCTGTAACAGAAACAAAAATCAGATATCTATTTGATTTTAATAAATATTGTGTTTTTTATTTATTTTATAAGTACTTATTGCACTAAAGTTGCCTTATAATGCAAGACATAGTAAAGTATTCTGTAGTGGTAATGAATAATATACTGAATAGACTATCAAAAGAAGTTTTTAGAACTTCCTCCATATTTTATATTCCTCGATTCCTCGATGTGTAGATAGATGACTAGCTCATTCTCCTTTTAGTTTTTGTCATTTTATTACGAAATATTTTTAGACAAATACATACTTAATAAACAAGAACATATTTTTACATTACATTATCCCAAAAAAGTTTTTTAAGTTGAAAATAATTAAATCTTGGAGCGACTTGGTTTAATTATTATTAACAATACGGGATAAATCGAGAGAGGAATGCCTTGTGGCGCCATGTAGTCAATGTGGCATTTAGGAACTGTTTAGTAGGCGATTATCTTTCTTAGTATTGTTATTCTTCGATGTTTAATTAACACGTTCACTGCGAAAAGGGGTCTAAGTGACACCAAACGTGTCTCACTTACGGTGTGGCTAAGAAAAATGTATAGATTTCTCTATGGTGCGAAGGGCGCAACTTCAATTTGTTACAGGGTAAAAGATGATTACATATGTAAGATGATTTACTAGACCAGAGTTCCGTGGTACGTTCGTACGTTCCGCACAACACAAAATGAAAATTCATTTAGCTTTTAAAATGGTACGGGGTTCAAAAGAAATCCTGGTACCACAATGATAGTTTTAGTACAAGGTCTAAACTGCCCCATACCGCAGGAATGGAAAGTACAAATAAATCAGTGCCTCTGTAAACATGTTAAAACTGATCACATATTACATAGTTCAACTACACTTATAAGTAAATCTATCTACAATTACGAATTGAATAAATTGGGTAAAAGTCACAGAACTGATGATGACGACATCGAGATCTCCATTCAGGGGATCTTTTTTTTGCTTGCATAATAAATTCGTGAAGTTCCAAAACTCAATCTGGATATCCTAACATTCATGACATGATGACATTGGAGTGATATCATTTTATGTTTACATATATTACACTTTGTATGCGTATTGTTTCTGTAGTAGGAAAACTAGAAAGCGATTTTTCTAAATGTAACACCTAAGGGGATGAAAATTTGTATGGAAATCTGTCATTTTCGAATTAAGAATCACAAAACACACCTCGTTCTGGTTAGAACTACATACATACATAACTTCACGCCAGTTCCCTTGCGGGCACGGACAACACAGCGCCATTCAGGCTTATTTTTACACACCTCAATTGCTTCTTTGACATTCATAGCTCTTGTCATGCACGCTCGTCCGTTCTTAAGGCTCCTGACCATCACCTTCTGCTAGTACACAATCAATTTGATCATGGAAGGTGTGTCGTGGCCTTCCACGACTTCTGCATCCATCCACTTTTGCATTGTATATCTGTTTAGTCATTCATTCATCATGCATTCTTTCCACATGCCCGAACCACCGGAGCATTCCTTTCCTTACCTTCACCCCGACACTCTCTTTCAGACCAACTCTCTTTCTTACTTCGGTATTACGAACGTGGAGCGCGAGCGTCACTCCACAGATTTCGTGCAGTGCTCGCATCTCGACCGCGTTTACTCTACTTTCATGCTCTCTTTTCCATACCCAACTCTCGCAGTTAGAACCTCAAATACATAATACACCTGATTCTGGTTACAAGTAAATGTGCGTGTAGCACATCGGCGTTTTTTGGAAATTCAACCCCTATGGAGGTAAAAAGAGGATAAAAGTTTGCTGAAACTATGACTATTCTTAGCCACGATTAACAACTAGTATCAACATAAGAGAGAAAGGTTCAGGTTAGTGCTCACCGGTGCCGAGAGAGAGCCGGACGGCGCCCATGAATTCGTTGGAGGCGAGCCGGTCGCGGTCCCAGAGGCTGAGCTCGAGCGCGCGCGCGCCCAGCTCGTGCAGCCGCAGCCCGCGGTACGTGAACGTGTGCTCCCAGCGCGGGCTCAGCGAGCGCCGCACCACACCCGTCTTCTGCTTCGCCAGCCGTCCGCGCTCAGGCAGCAGGTAACTATTTAACACACATTAACAGATACTTACTTACCTAAGAAATCGCTAATAGCGATAAGACCGCCTAATAGATCGTCAAATTCTCTTTCTGTTAACTGTATATTTTAATACACGATAAAGCATATTCGTTCAGTCATATTCTTAAGTTAGGTTGGCTAGAAAAGATCGCTTTAAGGAAGTGCCTAAATGGAGTCCGCTATCTCGCTCGCGCATTACCAGATATTTTGAAGATATACATTGACATAATTAACTTACTATAAATCTGTATTCTACAAATCTCAAGAATAATATTACGAACGTTTCACAAATATAATTTGGATTCAGATAATTCATATATATAAAAAAATTCACCAGAATAAATGATTTTCACAATATATAGAAATGTATGTGAAATCAAGATCAAATTGCTGTGAAATACGCATAATATTATTGTGAAGATTCGTAGCATACAGATTTGTCATAGTACTTCATCTGCGTTAGTGTTAAAGTTTTAGGCTGTGGTCGAATGTGTATTATTTAAAGCGTTAAAAAATAACGTATAGCCACATTAGTGCATATTATACATAAGTACGTTATCTGTTCATATTTAACGTCATTAACAATGCCGCATCTGAAATTGCGCATTACACCAATCGCCACATCTGCGTAAGACGGTTTGTATCTTTAACTTTAACCCAGATGAAACCGCACCATACGTAAATTCTGTCAATTTATATCTTCGAAAATGTGTTAATGCTCTAGCGGGATAGCAAACTCCATTCGGATAGTCTAATGTTTGGCTAACAATGACGTAATTAGTTTAAGCCAGCGTTACATCTATGAGTTTTGCTCGCGTAAAGTGAGCGTAGGCCTCTTTTTAGCGGCAATAAAGGTGATTCTCCGCGTCCAACCAACTTCCAACGTCATTCGCCGCAACCATGTTTTCTTTAAAAATATTATAGCTTTTTAAGAATCTTTCCGTTTCAACTGCTTTGTTGATAACAAATTATTATGAGCGCTAATCAGTTAATTGTGCTCAAACATGAATGATCTAGCACTAGTTTAAAAAAAACCTGGTTGCCACTAATGATGCGCGTTGGACAATTGCCCACCAACAAGGAGAACTGCCCATAAGCGCACACTTCGGTTTATTGATACTGTACTCATCCTTTAATAGTTGAGTCCAATACTGATAAATCGTAGTGCGCGCTTAGCCTTACGTACCTTACGCGAGCAAAACTTACAAGTGTACAGGAAGGGTTAACCGGTGGATTAAAAAATATAAAAGTACCTATAAGAGAAATGTGATGCATTATGTTGTAAATATAGTTTACCTTTTACAAAATACGTCGGCCAGTCCGTTCGGCTTGGTGGCGACGAGGTTCTTGGCCTCCTTGACGAGCACGTGCAACGTGCCCTTGCCGCGCGCGGCGCCTGATTCGTGCACCTCGAATTTCAGCCCCACGATCAGGTCGCCCCGACTGCCCTGCTGCTCATCAAATTGTTCCGTCTGCAAAAAATATTGTATACTTTTAACTAGCCTTTTAACTTTTGCCTATTTTGGCCAAGTCACCGCATTAATCATTAACACTGCTTTTGTGCATAACTGTTATTGTAAAAGTGATCTTAGAAAGTTTCTATTCTATCTTATATATAAACAGAATCATAGAAAAAGCATACTTTATATACTTATATATATTCTTCTTCCATTATCAGAACTATATCGATAAGATTTCACAAGTATCAGTGACTAAAATCATCGTAGATTAATAAAAAGTCGACATTAATACTACAAGCAACCTCTAGTGAACAAGGCGAAACTATATTCCACGGCAACACTTTACAGTACTGAGTCTGAGAGTGTAAGTATGTACTTAGTATTCCTTATTCCATGACATTATTTCATTAGTAAATTTTATTATGAATTTAATATTCGTTATGAATTAGCTACATGTAGGGCCCGACCGCCTTAATGCTTCACTTTATATCCCGATTTCGCAAAATTATTACGTAAGAGCATTTAGAAAACTGCATATAATATATTATTTTTACCAAATTTTACACACATGGACCTAATAGTTTTCAAGAAAAATATTTGTGACACATAAAAAACTAGAAAACCGATCATTATTGCCTTGTTGGGGTTTAAAATATCCACTTTCGAATTACAAATATGACAAGTTTAAAATAATGTTGGTATCTTATGTCATCTCTTGCTTCTACCAATACAATCTAGAGACATGTCCATTTCACAGTACGATTTATGGCCCCTGATTCTACGAGTATATTTTGAATCATTTCTTATTTTATATGCATATGGTCAGGACCGGCCATGTAGGCGCCCCAGGTGAGAAATGCATTTCGTGCCCTTTTATCATATATCCTACTAATATCACGAACGTAAGATTTTGTAAGGATGTATGTATACATGCTTGTCCCCCCACACATAAAATACTGAACGGATTTTGATGACACTTGACAGTATTATAACTTGTATATAAGAAATTATGCTAGCGTGCGCGTCGACCTATAGGCATCGACGCCCCGGGTAGCCGCCCAGGCCTCCCGACCCTAAAGCTGGCACTGCATATGGTAAAGAATATTTTTTTGTCAATTAACAGACAATACATGAACAATTTATAACTTTAAGCCATTTATCGTAGAGAACGTTGAGAGGAATAATACTGACCCTCTCGTGCAACTTGTACCACTTGGGCGCGGGGTCGTCGAAGACGACGTCGGCCAGCGGCAGCGTCACCTCGCCGAGGAAGTCGTTCCGGCCGAACATGTCGGCGTGCCACACGCTCAGCCACAGTGTCCGCGCGGACAGCGAGGCCAGCGGCTGCACGAACGATAGCGTCTCCTCGAATGCCGGATTCAGCGTGTTCTTCTTCACTTTTGTCTTCCTCTTGCCACCCTTCGACTTGTCCGGCAACAAGTACATCTGGAAAACATACCAATTCATTCTTAATTAATTCTCTAATTTACTCACATTCATGCATTCATGTTTGTATTTGTATATTACTTGGTTCGCATTCTAGGAAGCATGTAGCATCTAGACAGTTTTCTGACTTAATACTGTTACAGTTTAACCGCGTGCTGACGGTGAAAGAAAACATCGTGATGAAACTTGAGATAAACAATGTGTGTAACCTACCAATCCGCTTTAAGCACGAGTGGCGGATATATTGTCCGTTCCCCCCCAAACAGCGCCGAGGTCTGAGTTCAGCAGTGAGACGTTTACGGGCTTCTATTTGAAAACCTTGTTGAGTTTTATTAACTCACTAAGATATGCTCGCGACTTCGTCCACACTTGACTTGAAATTCCCGGGATTCTCGGGACACAAAGAATCGCAGTATTTAAAAAAAGAATGCTAGCTATTATTTTAGTAGAAACTATGTCGGAATAAACTAATTTTTATGCATCCGAACAAGTTCAAACCGCTCCCGGGAGAATTTCCGCGGGATTGCCGGGATAAAAGTATCACACATTTTATTACATTATATTTGCTATCGATCAGAAAAAAATCAAATTCGTTTTTTTTTAAACCTGGCCATTTTAAATCATTCCCACAAAAAAATATACCGCGGCATTCCTAAGATAAAAATTAGGGCAGATTTTAAGTCTAAGAATTAGCTGTCGATCAGCAAAACCTCATCGAAATTGGCCAATTAGTTTTTACGTGAGGCCCGAACAAACAGACAAGAAATGTAAAAAATTGCATCGTTTATATAGTCTATTCAAGTTGTTTTTTTTTAAATAGCTTTAATGTACACGACATGTTTAGAATTTTATAATACTATAGATTACAGGATCGTCGTCAGCCAATAATAGTCTACTGCTGGACGTAGGCCTCCCAAAGTCCGCGCTACTCATCCCGGTACTCCGCCCTCCTCATCCAGCGCCTACCAGCGACCTTGTGCAGGTCGTCAGTCCGACACTAGGTTTACCGAGATGTGGTCGCCAGTCCAGGTGTCGTCCTGCTCCGTCCGTGCTCCATCGGCCATCGGTCCCGAGACAGACGTTACCGGCCCATTGCCACTTCAACTTGCTAATTTTGAGAGCTATGTCAGTTAACTTGGTTCTCTTACGAATATCCAATTCACAATTAGGGTGTCTCCAGTAGCAGTTCTAAAGCACTTTATGATTTACAATTTTCTATTTCGTGAATTTATCAGCCTTTGTGATCCAATGGTTTGCGCACTAGCCCGCAAGTCCTGTCATAATAATAATATTCTATACATACCTTAACATAAGGATCTGAGCGGTTGCGTTTCACGTCGACTGCTGCCAGGTCTTTACATTTCTTTACGCCAACTTCGAGGGCTCCGAGACGGTAATTGTACAGCAAGGAGAACTGGACGGCGCCACTCACCGCCACACCACCTCTCATGCCCTCCCCAGCCCCGGAGTAGACTGATACCATGGATTCCGAACGAGTCTGGAAATTAAAAGATATACATCTAAATACAACGTACTTATGGATTGTTATGAAGAACGCTTAAAAGAAGGTAAACAAAAATATGGTCATTATTTACAAAGGAATTTTAACACTACTAATACTGTTTTGGATACATATATCTACTTAGTTACAGTTTCCGTAAAATGTTACCCTTATAGTGTAGTCGACATTTGTAGTTTATTAATTATGACACTGAAATTAAGGCTGCTGAGTATGCGAGAGTTGCTGGTACAATCTTTTTGCGTAATTTCACAAGTCCAGCACAGCATATTTACATCCATGACACGCCAGTTCTATCTTGCATCGTTCAAATAACGGCCAAGCTTCACTGCCATACATAATGATAAGTATTGATAAGCCTGTAAATCTGGCTAACGATTTGGCCGTATGCTAATAAAAAATTAGTTCACAAACGAGACCTACACAGCCAGTAGGAATAACAGGAACTTATGACAACCACACCTCTCAATGCCTAATTAACCACTGACTCAAAATAACATTTGCACTAATTTGTATAATGAATAAAAGCAAATTGCTGTACATTTTGTTTCGGTCACACGATTACATCTGAACAGTATTCTCGTGGAACACAAAACAGTGTTTTTGTTTGCTTGCATTATCTGGTTGATATTCGATACTCCATGAATATACGCAATTAAGCGTCGTATGTTCTATGAATGAAAATCAAGTTACAATTTGTTATTTATAGGATACTCGTACTGTGCTTATAGACATACTTCGTATTACGTGTGAATATATACAAGAAAGCAAATTTCTCGTTATTGTCGAAATACATGCCAGTTATTGTGAAATTTTACATGTAGAAACGTTGGTTGCCTGAAGCCACTCATAAAGAGACAATTTTCCTACTTCCAAATTTTTTCTTTCTTTGTTTTTATGATATTTGTCTAATCAATTGAAACGTTAGAAGTGGTAAGCGCAAAGGAGAAACGAATAACCAGTTTTTTAGATAAATAAATCTATATTTAAATCGAACAACGGTCAATTTACATTATTAACACATTTGATACGCGATAGTAACTTTTAATTAAATTTAACCAAAATCCGCGATAACATTTTATGTCACGCTATAGAACTAAAATCAGATTTAATATTAACGTTATACAATTTTATTCATAAGCATAAAAATAAATTTATAATATGTTGCCTGCTAGAGTCAGTTTAATTATGTGTCTTATAGGTATTGTGTATTAAACGGACCTAAAAATAAGAAAGCTACGATCTATATAAGTACTCTAAATAAGTTTAATTGAGATAAGGATTTAATATTATTTAGATTTATTAAATAATACATATTATGAGATAGGTGTAGGTTCACAGCTTATAGCTACATTTATGTTATGATAACAATATTCACTAGTGGATAAGCAGAGTTAAGTCATAGTAGCTGTATCACTTGTGGATGAAGGAACCGCGTTCCATTCCAACAATGTAGATTTGAATTCTGGCAATAAATATGCGACGACTAGCTACAAGTTAATTTTTTGACCTAATGTGTCCACATTAGGTGTCTCACAATGGCTAGTTACCGGAATAGCCGGTGAGAAATCCGACATCGACAAGCGTGGTAAAAAATAAAAACGCCTTTACGCAATCGTGACTGAGGTTTATAAAGTAATTATTACATAAAATTTATAGACACCTTGAAATCAAATCGGCATTGTATGGGCCAGTCTACCCCTGTAATATGGTGTAAACCTATTTACATAGTAATTGTTTCAGTTTTCTAAAAAAATATTCTACATCCTGTCAGAGAGCTAAATTTTGCCTACCAAATAAACCTATTTGGTACGTAAGTGCTTTTAGACACTAATTGTATTTTAATTGTCCAACTTGAATCGTGTGTACTACGGGAAAATAAGGAAAATAGCAACAACGTAAGAACTTCTGAAAATTGTTCTGCATGGAAATCGAATCTGTTCGAGTGACTTGGTATATATAGTAGGTAATAAAGCGCGTTGGTTTTATTTGTAGTTAGTAGTCGTAGTAGTCTATCTAGCTTCAAAGAAGCCAGCCAACCGCATGTAGCATTGTGTAACTTTTATCGTTTCCACCCACACTGCAGCTTTATAAGGGATTAATGTTACAAAATGTCCACATCTACCAACTTTATAAGATAAAATTAAAGCTGAATGATTATATCTACCTACGCACAATCGATTTTGAAATGTTTACTAATATCTTCTGATTTGTTTTAGATTAGCACTATGATTAGAACAAGATAACGAGGTTTGAATAAGAAGGTAAGGATATGTATTCTTCAAAATGCATGCACAGACTTTAAAACTCTTATCAATGCTGCACATTCTCATAAGAGCCTCGAGATAAACAAGGATGTGGTGCAACCTTGGGATTCCGTAGTTTTCACGAAAATGCGTAGCGCGTTCATATGCGCTAAAGATTTTTAGTTAATTGTTATCATTTAACTAAAAATCTTTATTCTATTTAGACAACTGAAAATACATTAATATCATGAATTGTCATGATATTAATGTATTTTCAGTTGTCGCTAGAAAAGATCTATACCTAATTAAACCGAAAACGTTTCAACTACCGATTTAGTTTCTACTGATAAACAGCATAACAACCAATTTATTGTATCACAATATTATTTATAAACAACAATGTCCGTACGCTCAAGTATTCACGAAGTTGTTTTGCAAAACCCGGTTGCTCGCGAGCCGTGTCGTAAGAGAAACATAATAATACAATGGCTGGTCGATGAGACAATACTCGAGTAGTTAAAGTCAAGCAGAAAAGCTTTATGCCTACCTCAAAAGGTCTGTTTTGGCCTGAATAAATTCTAAGTTGTTGTATAAGTTCTTTAAAATCCCATGCCTTTCCATGGGGGCTAAAATAATTCCTGTTTGACAGCTAATATAATTAAAGTGCTGTATCAGTTGTGGATATTTATACCGAAGGTATTTATCTCTTTGTTATATTACACATCGCTTTGCACTAGTCCGTTCAGAATAAGAATCATCACATGACACAACTCAAATGTTTATTTTAGAGATGTTACATTGTGTAATTATTCATTAATTAAATTAGGAATTTTTAAAGTATCGATTCCTTCCACGCACACAATGAAACTAACCATCAAGGCAACATATTAAAATATAGGGATTGTAATTCCTAGTATTATTCCATGGTAGTATATAAATGTAACATTTTGTGCCTAATTTAACGTATGAGTTACGACTTTTAATAAAACTGGTATAATTTCATTTAAAGATAGGGATTCCAAAGTTATTCATAAATTCCATTTTTACCTGGAGACCACTCCTATTCAAGGAGGTTCGGCTTCTATCCAGGGTATCTCGGTCATTTGGCAATGGCGAACTCGACCGGCGAGGCAATGTGGCATGGCCAGGGGATAAAGAGTCCGACGAGTACACTTCATCTGTAATTAAAAATATAAAAACATTAGTAAAGTGGTTTAATTTTAATTAATAAGTGCATAAGTGGCTTAAGTTGAATTTATTAAATTTGAGTCTTAAATATTCCTCATGCGTAATATTAGGATACCTAGAGTAATTTTAAAACTATACACAGTAAAAGTAAAAAGTCGTCAACTTGTAGTTTTAAGATAGTAAAATCACATCCATCTGGTGTGTGGTGGAATTATCTTAAAATGCACTATTATTTTTAAAATTCAGTTGATAGATAAATGCTAAATTTTTTATAAAGTACTAGCGGCCCGGCGCGGTTTCACCCGCGCTGTGTCCCGCTTCCGTGGTAAATAGCGTCATGTTATGTAGCCTATGACACTCCCTGTTAATGTAGCTTTTCAACAGTAAAAGAATTTTTAAAATAGGTTTAGTAGATCCAGAGATTACCCCCTACAACGTCACAAACTTGACATCTGTATAATATTATTAGTATAGATTAGTATTAACGTGAAGTGCTTATGTGCTTTAGAATTTCGAATGTTTTTGGTACCATCCACTTTTAATTCGAGCCATTCATCAGGTTTCACCCGACGACATCTTTTTCCTCTAGTCAAGGAGTTGTCACACCACTCTAAGGACTTTAAAAATGTGTCCCGACATGTTAGAATATCACGAATGAAAGAGACTTTCTCACCAGATTTCAAGGTACTGCCGCAACTATTGCTATCTGTAGTTTCTTCAGGTGATTCCCTTGCATTAATTTTTCTCACTGTATATTTCGGTGCGCTTAAACTTATCGAACTTGCCACTTTCTCAGTGGATAACAATAATTGAGTAGTAGATTTCGAAATTTCATCTTCTAGGGATCTAGTCACATCTAAGGTAGGTAGCGACAGCTGAGTTTTCTCCACAGGTGTAGGTGCTTCTGTTTGGGTTAATGTATAACTTTTTTTCGCTTTTGTTAACGATGTACTTGGACTAAACACTGTAGAATCACTGTAGTCGACAGATTTTGTGAAACAACAGCAGCAACATAGACGCAAAAAATCACAAAACGTTACACGGTTATCTTTTTTGCGGCGAAAATCTTTACTGTAAACGTTAACCGGATAATAATTAGAATCTGTTTCTGCCGGCATGGCACTTTGGTTTTCGAAAGAAAGATATCGTGTGTCAGGACTATGGCTGATTAATGACGCCATTGTAAAATTACACAGTTAAATCATAACAATAAACACGACCACCACAATTTGCACAATGCTAATTAATGTTAATACTAAACAAAATCCGTTTTTATCGTGTCCTGTGTTACGGTTTCCTGTTTTGTTTGTATGTGGTAGCGATAGCACCCGAGATAGGGCGCAGTTGAAATGAACTCGGCACGTTAGTCACTAAACGAGACTCGCCTATATGTGTACCAATTGAGAGCACCTAATTGAACTTGTTTATTAGCAGGAGATCGTAACCTTTAATTATAATAACAGGTAATAACAATCATTTCTGACGTTTTATTATACAAAGTATTATGGAAGATTAGTACTTTTCCGTGATAGTATCAAGTATCTATGGACATCTTCGACACGTTATAATTAAAAGTGTTAGTGTTAGAAAGTAAAGTATTTATAGAATAACATACCACGCAATACTGGTATTCTCGTCGGTGCGCCAAGCGTATTCCAACGTAAAAATTTATTAGGCTTTTTCTCGATGGGCGAAGGTCTAGAATCTAAAGATAATGATTTTGATAATTTTAGTATTTTTCTTCGGTAGTCCGGTGTTAATACTGGCAAAGATGAGTTGAAAATCGCTTTCCGCTTCTTCTCAGGTATAGGCGTCGAGCAAGATGGCAGTACGTTTAAATCTGCATTGGATTGAATTTCATTTAAATTCTGCTCAATTGATCTAATATTTTTAGATTCAGGTTCATTAGTAGTCAGAGACTCCACCTTATGTTCCAATGATATATTTTGAATACCCTTGATAATATGTTCTATATCTTCTTCTTTTGCAGCTGTTCTACTTGGTATCTTAGGGCTTTCTTCATGCTTGTTTTCGCTTTCAAGATTTGATGTAAAAAAATTGTCGCCTTTAGCCGTTGTAAGTTTAGTTTCGCTAATTTTGACTTCTTCTTGAGATGTAACGTCAAATGAAAGTTCTGGTCTAATTTCACATTTATCAAATGTAGCTTCTAACTCATTAATTGTTCCATATTTATCAGATATTTTTAGATCAGATGAAGAATCTGTATTTGATATGAGCTTAATTACAGGTACTACTTTTTCTAAATTAGACTGAGTTCTATCTTCATTAGAAAGAGTTTCTGTCTCTAAGTTAAGTTTTGAACACGAATATTGTTCTTCTAGTTCTTCATTATAAAAAATATCAAAATTATATTTCGCAAATTCTTCTGTGTTACAAATTACTTTTTTCTCTTTTAATGGTACGTTCTTCACGTCTGAATAGTTCACCATTCTAGCATCAAATTTTTCTGGCATGTCGATATTTTGAAAGTTACTTGTTCTTTCAGATTTAATCTTCATTTCCGGTTCTAAACTTACTCTTTCTCTGTGACTTAAAATTTGTCTGTCATCGTCATTTTTCGCAATCCATATTAGTTCAGGAATAAATTCAACTTCTTGCTCTAATATGATTTCCGGTGTAGTTATTGATAAATAGGAACTTTCATCGAAACTACTATCAAAATCAATCTGTATTTCTGATGTACCTGGTTTATTCGACATTTCTGAGAAGTATGTATAATTAACATTGAGTTCTGTAGGTTCTGCTTTATTTTTTGCAATTTCATTTTTTTGGCTGTCGAAAATTATGGAGTCGTTCTCACGAATGTCGTCGTGCTTTATTTCTGAAGTAACATTTGCCACATTATTATCATTTTTTGTATAATCTTCATCTATTATATTATATATTGTTGATTCTTTTTCAACATCTTTGTCATTTTTCACATTATTATCATTTTTCGTATAATCTTCATCTATTATATTATATATTGTTGATTCCTTTTTAACTTCTTTGTCATTTTTTTCAATGCTCTTTGAAAGTACTGAAACATCTTCACAACTGTCCTTACTTGAAATTTCTGAAGCTACTTTTACCACATTTTTTGATATCTGTTTAGGTTCTTTTGTTATATCATATATTGTTGATTCTAATTCTTTTTTTGTTGTTTCTTCATACAAATTGGAAATTTCAGATACTTCTATATCACTATCATCAATCTGATTATCTGAAATGATAAATGCCTCGGACTTATTGAACATTTTTGGCAGGTTTTGTTTGTGACTTGTCTCTTCTATAATTTTTGAAATTGAGGAAACATTTCCACTTATTTCAGAAGTATCTAAATCATCAGAGGTAGACATAGTGGCTGCTTCTTCATCACTAACTATTTTGTCTACGTTCTCTCGACCCACAGGACAGACTAGATGTTCACTTAATACTGATATCAACTTTTTTTGATTAGAGGTTTTCCATCCAACTAAAGAATCTGATTTTGTAGACGAATTAGAATTGGTTTTGTAAAAATCTTTAAATTTTAATCCAGAGTCTCCTTCATATGTTATGTCTATTTGAGGTTGTCTTACAGTTAAATCTTGTTTTACGAATGTATTATTTGAATCTGATTTTTCAGCTTCACAATTTAAAGATATTTTATTAGTATTAGGAAATTCTGTTGTCAAATTTTCGTACTTTGTATTTGAATTAGATTCAAACTTTATACCATCTTTATTTTGTACATTAATTTCCAAAGACGAAACATTGTGAGTTTCTGGACCCGAATTACCTGATACAGTAGTTTGACTAACACCAACATTAGATTTAAAAGATATTACGTTATCTATCATATCTTGTTGAATTGTAGAACTTTTAGATAGCAACGGTCTTTTTATTTCTAGTGAAGAAGGTTTAAGCTCGATTGTACTCGTGTCTACAATTTTATCAACAATCGGCTCAAGAATATCAGGTACAGTAGATGATATTATACGCGAGTGGCGTAATTCAATTTTCTCGTCATTCACTTGTTGTAGTATATCCGAAGACTTGTCAGCATCTTTAATTATCTTCTGTTCAAGTTTTTTACCGATTGTATAATTTGTGCTCACTTTATGAGATAGTGGAACTGCTTTGGGTTTGGAAATTTCGGATACAACGAAAGGGTAAAGTTTAAATTTTTCACGGTTTTTGTTTCGTATTTTTTTTAACGTCAATGGTTCGGGATCGTCGTCTAGAGATTCAGGAACAAAACAATTCCAACAAGACACTTCTACGTCCTTCTTATTCTTAACTGCATCACTCGTAGTTGGCACTCGAGAATTATTTGAACTCATTTTATTTCACTATTACGATCTTATCCGTTGACCAATATAATAACGACTAAACTAACTAAGGATCTATCGAATGCTTAAATATTGTGATCAGCGTCTATGTATACATAATGTGTTTTAAACGACTTAAATATTCATGTTTTATTTAAGGTTGTGCAACCGGAGAGACGACGTATTGAACAAAAAATTCCGTATATTTTAATTATTATATAATACGGACAAAGGTGACATTTAAATGTAACAGAAATAGACTAAGATTATAATTTTAACTACACATATCTAAAACAACAGCGCACACAGAGTACAGCACATACTTGTACACTATTTTAAGTTTTGTATGTATTATATAATTATATTGCAGGCTTTTTATTTATCTACGTGGGAGAGCCATGCTGGAGTTAATCTTGGTTACAGCTTATGAGGCAGGCTCGCTCGGTGTGATACCACGCTCTCACATAATATCGGCGTGAAACGTTTAACCTTGAGTTAAAACAATGTTTTGTGAGATGGATGAGAATTACGATAACTACTTTTCCCTCCCCTAATCCAATCCTATATCCAACGTTTGGAACCGGTTTAAATTCAACCGGTCATAACCGGATTTAGTCGACTATTTCTTTCAGAGTATAAACCTCAAAGAGAGTGTTATATAAACCTGAATTAAGCAGTCTATTCCGCGAGAAGAGGAAGTATCATTTTAGCTCTCTCAATATGTGTTTATGTACGACTAAAAACTTGCTTTACCACATGGCTGCGCCCTAAATGTGTGCGGCAAAAACCGTTCTTTATTTTGTTCTTAACCGGTATCGATACTAATATTATAAACAGGTAAAGTTTGTGATTTTGTGACGTTGTAGGAGGTAATCTCTGGATCTACTAAAACGATTTTAAAAATTCTTTTACTGTTGGAAAGCTACTTTAACAGGGAGTGTTATAGACTATATAATATGACGCTATATACCACGGGAGTGGGACAGAGCGCAGCCGAAACAGCGCCGGGCCGCTAGTTTTCAATAAAACCTATTCACTTAATAAAATTTTGTTGCAAAAAACCGTTTAATTAATTTTTTTAAATTTTTTTATTGCATGAGTTCGGCAGACAGGCTGACGGTCCAGTTGATGGAAAGCAGTTACCATCGCCTATGGACATTTGCAACACCAAAGATGCTACAAATGCGCTGCTGATCTCTTAAGGGAGACTGGAACCTGGTCACTAATGCCGGAACACAAATCAAGGTTGTTATGGCGGCATACTCTAGACCAGGGGTGGTTGCCATCCAGTCGGGCAAACACTCTACCACCTGGCAAATCTCTGGCAGATCCTATGGCGAGGACAAAACCTGTAATAATAGTAATAAAATCTGTAATACTGAAAGCCCGTGTTTCATATTGGATGTCATTTCTTGTCATCTGGAGGAGGGCACTGAAAATCAGTGCTGTGTCGGACCACCTTTGGGCAAAGCAAAATACGATTGCCAATTGCATTTCTGAAACTGCGGCATACAACTTTTGTATGTTTCCTAACTTGTTTCTCTTATTTGTATCGCATTTCACAGATCACAAGGTAAATAAAAAGAAAAATCTTTGATTACCCTTCTTAACCTTGTTGTCTAATAAATATTATTATAGTTGTCGGCCCCCTAAATAAAATAAAGTATAATAAGTTACCTACCTTCCATTATAATTAATTTTTATATTCTAGAATGTTCTTTATAATATTGAGCCGTATTCAAATATTTTTACGGACAAGTTTTGTGTCTTTCGTGTATCACTGGTAAAAATAAACCATTACTTTTATTTAGTGTATTAAATATATTTAAATACTAGGATTTGCCCGCGACTACGTCCACGCTGGACAGGTAACAAAAATTACAGTTATTTTGTTAGTATTTAAAATCAAAAGCTATTCCCAGCAAGGCAGCGAATTTTCAATATTCAAGTAGATACATGATTGCCGGAAATTGATGTAAAACCCCTGGGATAAGCAACGTTTCTAAAGACATACACAACTATAACTGTTCTACTAAAGATGTCTAATAAATATTGAAATCGTATCGAAATCAGCTAATTTTTACGCAACCTAACTAATTTATATTAATCAAAGTATCGCAGCATCTAAAAAATAATTTATGCTATCGTTTTAGTAAAAACTGTCGGAATAAGCTAATTTTTATGCACCTGAATAACTGCAAACCGCTCCCGGGAATTCCCGCGAGATTCCCGTAATAAGAAGTACTGCATGCAGATTTTAAGTCCAAGAATTTGCTATCGACCAGCGTAAACCGAATCAAAATAGGCCCAGTAGTTTTTACCTACGTGAATCCCGAACAAGTGTTGTCAGTGTCGGGGTGAAGGTAAGGAAAGGAATGCTCCGGTGGTTCGGGCATGTGGAAAGAATGCATGATGAAAGAATGACTAAACAGATATACAATGCAAAAGTGGACGGATGCAGAAGTCGTGGAAGGCCACGACACACCTTCCATGATCAAATTGATCGTGTACTAGCAGAAGGTGATGTCAGGAGCCTTAAGAACAGACGAGTGTGCATGACAAGAGTTATGAATGTCAAAGAGGCAAGTGAGGTGTGTAAGAATAAGCCTAAATGGCACTCTGTTGTTCGTGCCTACCCCGCAAGGGAACTGGCGTGAAGTTATGTATGTATGAATGTATGTAATCCCGAACAAAGTATTAGTGCAGCCACTGGACATGGCAATTTTAACAGACATCTTTTCAATATAGGTATCACTGACATCCCCCTGTGCAGGGCATGCTTGGAGGAAGAAGAAACAGCTGCCCATGTCCTGCTTGAATGCGGAGATGTGGCCCTATACAGGGCGAAGTATCTGGACGCCCCAGGTAGCCTCCGAGAAGTCTTGTACAGGTACAGACACGTCACGTTTAGAATTTTATAATATTACTTGCTGATGCCAACGACTTCGTCCTCGTGGTAAGATTTTTTAATTATCCCATGGGAACTCTTTAATTTTTCGGGATCAAAAGTATTCTATATGTTGACCAGGGATATAACCTACCTCCATACAAAATTTCACTTAAATCGGTCCAGTCGTTTCAGAGATTAACCCATACAAACAGAGAAACAAAAAAATTGAAAAAAGTCTAAATTAGTTCTATTTCACTTCTTACATCCCCCTGACTCGGTTTTTAGCATTTTTTTCATTGTACAGAAATTCGACCTCAACAGTTTTATTATATGTATAAATTATCTCGCACGTTCCATTTAAACTTCACAAAAAACCCACAAACCTTTTTGATTCAAGTTTTAGAAGTCGAGTTTAACAAATTTATCGAATAATAAAATAGAACATAAATAAACTATATTAAACGGGTTTTTTAATATTCACACTAACTGGACAGTAATGGTTTTGTTATTTAAGTTTTAATTTTATGCATATCAAAATCACTTCTTACTGCTGGGTTATTTAGCATAGATTTATAAGTATTGTAATATCATTAATGATTAATTTATTTAAATGTTAATTTTCCATGAATAGAATTTTTACATACATAGTGACATCGTTTCGAATATATCTGTTGAGTTTCGTACTTCAAGTTAATTCAAATTCTAAGTTCTATTTCATTTACTAGACTACATTTGTATGTATATATCGTTAGACTAGCCATTCTTAGATGTTCTAAATTATAATTACCTGCGATTTTGTACAAAAAATTTCTAATGTTATGTCGGTATCCATCGTTACTTGTATCAACAAATCCTCTATTAGGTTATTTATGTGTTTCTAAAATCTTTTTATGTGTGATTATAGACTCTATAACCATAATTGTTAAATTTCAAAATTAACATTCATTCAAAACGCACGTTTGGTCTTGAGTCAAGCAATTGATATCTATAATTCACTATGGCACGTTACGTACTATTGCCAACTTAGCGCTTTCGGGGGTACATGTAACATTTTTTCGTCTCTGACAACGCCCAAAATGATATTTAGCGCATTTTTTAATTGTATTAATTTTTAGCAAAATATCCACGTGTCTCTTTTTCACCTTCTAATTATATAGGGCAGGCACAATATGTCTCGTATATGGCACGTGTATTAGAATATAATAACGTAATTTATCCTTTACTTCTCGATTCATTTTGGCGCTATTTTTTGTAAAATATCCATTTGTAGCGCTTTTTAAGAGTTGACACACGGCGTTTTCTTTAACGAGAGTTGACAAAATGTTGATTATACTGTAACTGTTTTGTCTATATGTAATTTAAACAGGTCACGACTGACATTGTTCAAAAATACGATCCTGAAGGACCTACACCTAAACCTGTCCATAAAGCTCCACTATCATATTACTCG
This sequence comes from Dendrolimus kikuchii, assembly GCA_019925095.2. NCBI lineage: Eukaryota > Metazoa > Arthropoda > Insecta > Lepidoptera > Lasiocampidae > Dendrolimus > Dendrolimus kikuchii. Next base: position 15,758,412 of record CM034395.1, on the reverse strand, counting down.
TCGCCGCGTCGCTCATAGTGTCCGTGACCGTAGATACGTTCCATAGCGTGAGCACATCGCCTACCAAGTACCACATTTCACTTCACGGTTAACCTACATGTATTCAAAAACTAAATACGTGATAATTTCATGAGAATACAACATACTTTTATGTTGACACCATTTAAGTTTCTTTTTAATAAAAATGAATGTATTTATTTCAAAATTGAATCTGACAGATTACTTTTTGAAAGTCATGAGTCTTCCACTGCTTCCAAAGCTATTTTAGTTACTATTAAAGGAGAAGAAGTGGCGTAACAAACTCCTCAGCAACATATCTTTACTTCATAATTATTATTATTATTCACAAGGTTTAACAAAGAATTTATATGAATGATTACCTACTAATTAAAGCTTGGTGGTGGTCGCATTATTAATGCGACCTCAAAATTAATCGTCGGGTTTCGGTAAAACTAAAAATCTTTCAAAAGGTCGGTAGATGTTGTTATAAAAGGAAATCAATTTAGTTCTTATACGTAGGACTATATACAAAAGTACTCTCGTAGGAAAGGTGTTTGTATCACACGAGACAGTCCATATGGCAATGACATCGTTTTAACCATGTCACGTAACATTGCACCTACCGAAAACTATAGTCATTGCGCAGTTTGAGCGTTTACCATCTGGAAGATAATATAAGGAAATAGAGGGTAATCAAAATTAATTCTAATTTTAAATTCACCTTAAACTAGAAAATAAAACATATTAACCCAGTTCTTTCAATTTACTTGCAAATTATCCATTAGTCATAATGGATCTTATCAACTTAATTGAAGATATGTACAAGGTGTACAAAAGTATTGTCTACTAAAACAAAAACTATACTACATATACTAAAATGATAGGGAACTTTTTGAGGGCGACAAAATATCTTTTTATCTTGGCAAAATAGGCGATGAAAGTTACTTTGAAGAAGACTTACATACTGATGTAACATTAGAACTCCAATGCTTATAGCATACGACGGTGACTGAAACCGAAGTCGGTTTATACAATGACTAATAAATAAATCTTAACTTTAAAATGAGTCAATTAAAATTACTGCTGTACAAATATTATAAGTAGTTAACGCTACGTTTATTGGGCCAGCCTTTCAACTATATAGTAAATACATTAAAATTTGCATAAATAAATCAAACATAACCTGATAAAGATTTAAAGTAAATCAGATTTGTCACTGCATGATTGATGTTTTGTAATATCATTGCATAAGATAGGGAATATTTCTGTTTTCAAGTGTTAACGTGTTAGATACATAAGTAAACACGGCCATGGCTCAAAATAACGGTTTAACACAATAAATTTCCACTATTTTTAAGAGAAACATTGGTGAACTCTTTCTCGCTTCTTTTTCACCCGCTTCCAATTATTTGGGGTCGACACAGCATTGAATGCATATAGAATGTAACTTAAACATTTGCGTAAAAAAGTTTTGATCGATGACTTTAGTGTCAAATTGTCATATAAAGGATATTGACGTAGTTTTTCCCGCCTAAAAATTGGGAACATTCCATTCTTTCTTCCATTCAAAACTTTCATATTATAGTGATAAAGAATATACTATAATGTATGATCTTTAAAATATATAAACATATACCAAGTTTCATGAAACTGAAGTCTATCTCAAATATGATGGCTGACCTTAAATGCAACTCATAGCGTTATCGTAAACTTTACAAATAATTATTAATTTTTATTCTATAAAAATATATTTAATCCTGTCACTATTCAATAATAATCTTATACTTAGAATCACGTTGTTATTTTTCTCTATTAACGTAATTTCTCCAATACCGTCCTATTCGAAATAGACTTTAGAAACATTTACAAGGCCGCAAACTTAAGCAAAAACAGATTACTGCAAATGAAGAAAATTTGCATTTCTGTTACATAGGAAATATTAGATTATATTCTGAATCAACACATAAATGAGGCCTGATCTATTTCACTTAGATCAATTATACATAAATAAACTTATAGTTAAGATGAAATGCAAGAAAGACCTACTACTATTTTTTTTTATAAAACATTATGTTTAGAAGAACTCTTATTTATGTGATCGCTAAAAGTCAGCCAAACTATTTGAAAATCGCACAACGCCATCTAGTTTGGAATAGGTAAACAACGTAACGAAATATACACTACTAACACGGAGAGGGAATAAATATAACTGTAATTCATAAAATTAAACATTTATTTTTTAATAAACCATCAGTTGGTGTTAGATTATGGTGAAAAATACTGTTATACATTTTCATAGCGATGCAGGCTATATTTAATTATAGCCATAATGATACACGTAGTGTGTCTAGATTCTACAGCTTATTTATAGCATCAAAAATAATAAGATGCTAGCTTTTTCAAAAATAAAATAAATTTGCAGCTTTTAATATTATATTCTGAAGTTGTAATCTATACTAACTGTATTGACAGATATTCTAATTCTACTATCTTCAAGATTTCTAATCATTGATACAATGGTTTATAGCACTAAAGCACTTTAAATAATACGTAATATTTAGTAAATAGTAATAAAACAACACAGAGCCAGGTTGTAGGATATTTACCACCCCTAGTCTGTATACCTTGTTTTTTAATACAAGATTCTTACTCGTTTAAGAACGAAGAAAGAATACAATTTCCTGCGGCAGGGCGGCCTGTCGTAAGAGGCGAGAAAACAACCCACAGCCAGGTGGTAGGATATTTGCCAGTTTGTATGGCTACCACCCCTGGTCTAGACCATGCCGCCGTAAGAAACGTAACGAAACGAAAGAAACGAGTTGTGTTGCGGGATTAGTGGTTGGTTAGTACCTGGTTCCAGCGGCGGCGTGTACCTGGGCCTTTTATTTTTTTCTAAAATAAAAAGAGCCTAAGTTATTCCAAATAACATCAGATATCTGCCAGTGAAAATCCCGTCAAAATCAGTCCAGCCATCTCAGAGATTAGCCGGAACAAATGACAGACAAACGAAAAATTTAAACATTGTTTATTTGGTATACGTATCGTATATACTTGCATATGCATTTAATAAAAAGCTATTATATTGAAATTACAAACAGACATTTCAATTTTATTTATTTGTATGTATACATATGGTTTCATATGTTTAAAGCGACGGAAGCGACTGGTCGTTACACAGGGCTTACTCTCAAACGTCACATATTTCGTAGTTAGTCGAATTCGGCCGATAAAATTCGACGAAAACTCACGTCGAAAGGCGTTTGAGGGTAAACCCATCAATATCTATTTACTTTGAATACGGTCAGTATTCTGTCTCAAATAAAAAAAGCTGAATTCGATCCGGAATCAAATAACGCATCCATAGTCTACTCTAAAATTATGCCGGCTCTCACCACGTCTAGTCTAAATTTATGCCGCTCCTCCACGCGGCCGTAACGCTTTTCGTGACAGAAAAATCCTAAGACGCCCGTTTATATAGAAGCTTCATTTCAAAAAATATGTGAGCAATTCACAAGCGGTAGAAGTGAGACTTCAGTAAATATACTCACAGATAATTCTTCTCTAACTTTTATTAATATAAATATAATTCCATTAGCCTACATCAGTCAACACGTTATAATTCAAAATAAACTTCTTAAGTATCGCTTAAGAAAATATTATTATCAGCTTTATTTCGGTCCCAATTGGACCTATGTTTAATCATCTGTCGTATGGACATTCTAATCTCTGCTGCGCAATGTTAAACTCGTATCTCATTCTCTGTCATGCTTAGTCCTATAGATTTATGTATTTTATCTCTTTAGTGTCGCTTTTTCGTTTCATCAAATTTCAAATCGTAACGATTCTAAAGAAGTTTCACTTCAAAAGACGTCGAAGTCGAGCATCAGCTTTCGCAATTCCCTCTTTCCTCGTATGGGCTGTAACTATAGGATTGACTAATTACACTGCTAGGATTATTAAAACAGTTTTGTTTTCAGTTCAGGTGTTTAGACATACCTACTTTTAAACAAATCAGCATCGCTAAGTATTACGTTATTGTATTGTGCCTGAGCCCATTGTTTTGCAATTGCATTCACATACTAATTGTACATTACTGTCATCGTAAAAACATAATTATATTCATTACATTCTAAAACTACCCTAAAATCTAAATTTAATCTAGAATATTATGCAAATGTATATATGTAGGTGACTATAGGAGCTTTTAGAGTTATGATAGTCACTTGGCAATTGTTATTGTAAGTAATACTTCAAATCTTTTTTAAATACGTAGAATGCTCACACAATTTTATAATTATGATCCCCACGATCATTATTATAATATTATGCATAATGTTCTAATAAAATTATCTAAATGGCTTACACCAGTAAACGTTAGAAATCAAAACCACCAACGCGTTTATAAAATAAATCTGAATGAGAAATCGGAGCATAATGTGCATTTTTGATGTGCAAGTTTTCTATACGAATTTAAGAAATAATATGTGTCACAGTTTCAAGTTTTGATTTCTTGATAGTTTGCGTATTTGTAGATAAACTCATTCATTACAAGTAACTCGAAATTTATTATAAACATGGTACAATTTTTTTAGAAAGATACCAAATGTATACAGTACTAGCTGACCCGGCAAACTTCGTACCGCCTCAGAATCAATAAATAAAAAACGTTGATTTCTGAACGACGGGACGAACATCAAATGTTTGACAGGTAGGAATAGTTTATAAGGGAAAGCCAAATTGTAGCTTTTACTAGATTCCAAGCATTTTTTTCATATTTACTCACTTTTTAAACTTTCCCTGGACTTCCACAAATAATTCAAAACCAAAATTAACCAAATCAGTCCCGCCGTTCTCGAGTTTTAGCGAGACTAACGAACAGCAATTGATTTTTATATATATAGATTCTTTGAAGATTAAAACACTTTTTAGTTTTTGCACCAAAAAAATCTAAGTGAGCCAATAAATTATGCAATGGATTACAAATTCAGTTCCTGAGATATTCGTCTATAACATAAGTAGACGAACATATGAGACAATAAAATTACTTTTTACTATTAAGTACCAGTACCCTAGAAATAATTTATAAATAATATTCGCTGGCAATAATTTCGTCAAAACTGTGCTTATGACTTTCAAAATACATTCTCAAGATACATACCATGTCGATATTGAAAGTAAAATATGGTAGTAAGATTGAATATGTTTTCCCATAGTCGGTATATGGTAGAAAGTTGTTGCCGTTACTCTTGCTCAGATCTTTGTAATGTTACAAAAATTATGTACATTAAGAGTAAAACATCAATTATGTAGTCTTACTATTTAGAAAGTACGAACAAAAAGATCGTTAAGCTTGTAATAGTAACAACTGTAATACAATGTTAAAATTACCGGTTGAAACTGTTATTTTATTGTCACACTTGGAGAGTTTAAAGGTTGATAATCTTAATCAAGATTTATTATATACAAAATGTTTTTTCTTCATTTAATATGACTTTAAGTAGTTTCGTAGGTACATTTTTCTTTTAACTACTTAAAGCCGTGGTAGCTTAGAGATTATTAATATTAATATAACCGACCGACTGGTCGCCCCAAGTATGCTTTCTTCACTCCCCGATCCTCACTTGATCTGATGATTCCATAAGATGTGGAAGTTTCCGCTCTACATGACCGAGCCAGCCAGATTTGATAGGCAATCAAAGTTGAACACCTTACGCTGTCTTTCAAACTTGTCAACTCCTATTTATCCTTCATTTGTTTTAAGTCAATTTTCTGATCGTGGTGTTAATTCTGTCCATCAGTTCCAATGCTGTGGGTTGCGACAGTATCAGTCGAAATATGATAGTTCCCATATTGGACATTATCATTCCAGTGATCACTCACGTTTTTAATTGTTCTATAACCTCTAGTACATTTCCTGGGAAACAAGCACAAGTGATTCCATTACCAAAAAAGGTAAATCCTGTTCTGTTTTCCGAATATCCCCATTTCCATTCTTCCCTTCCTTTCTAAGGTGTTTGAACGTCTTATATATGAGCAGTTCAGCATCTTCCTTAATACAAACTCCCTAATCAATCCTCTCCAATCCGGTTTTCGTCCTGGTTATAGTACTACTTCTGCATTGGTAAAGATCACTGATGATATTCGTTACGGTATGGGAAACGGTCTACTAACTATACTGTCGCTTCTCGACTTTAGCAGTGCCTTTAATAATGTCGATTTCGACATTTTACTCGGGATTCTATGCTCTCTTAACATATCTCCGACGTCTATTGACTGGTTTCGCAGTTACCTGTTTGGACGCCGGCAACGAATTCGTATTGATGATGTTTACTCATCGTGGTGTGACTTGTCTGCTGGTGTCCCTCAGGGCGGCGTTTTATCCCCTCTTTTATTTGCTATTTTTATTAATTCTATATCCAATAACCTTTCTTCGTCATACCACCTCTATGCAGATGATTTACAAATCTACACCCAGGCTAATTTAGATGGTCTGCATACAGCAGTTGCGACTACCAATCGAGACTTTTCTAAAATAGTCGAATGGAGTAAAGCTTACGGTCTATCTATAAATCCACAAAAGACAAAAGTTATAATAGTTGGTAGTTCCAGGCTAATCTCCAAGATAGACTGGTGTAATCTTCCTCAGATTGAATTTGATGGCGTGGTAGTCGATATTAGTGAAACTAAAAAATCTTGGGATCGTTATTGACAGAGAGCTGTCTTGGAGGCCTCACTTGACCAATCTCAGCCGAAGAGTCTTTGCGTCGGCAGCGTCGCTTAGACGACTTAAAAATTTCCTCCCTACTGCTACTAAAGTAATGCTTGCTCAATCGCTGCTATTACCCATACTTGATTATGCTGATGCCAGTTATATCGACTTAACCCAAGAACAACTGAACAAGCTGGATCGACTTCAAAATGTCTGTATACGGTTTATATTTGGGTTGCGCAAATATGACCATGTTTCCGAATATCGCAAGAAGCTTAAATGGTTACCTATTCGCCTTCGCCGGAATGTTCACTTACTCTCTTTTTTGTACAATATCCTTTTTGATCCTCGTACCCCTCCGTATTTAAAGGAACGTTTTGATTTCCTACATCTTTCTCATTCCCGTTATTTGCGCTCTAGTAATAATCTCTCCTTAATGACACCTGTACACACTTCTTCCTTCGTTGATAACTCTTTCACCGTACAGGCTGTCCGTTTATGGAACTCACTACCACTCAACATCAGACAAGCTAAATCCATAATGTCTTTTAAATTGATGGTTACTAAATATCTTTGGTCCTCGCAAGTCTAACATGCTGCTGATTCTATATATAGCATGATATATCTTATTTTTGTATAGTATATAAAGTATATTACTATTTATTTATTTCCTTTTTACTTATTCTTGGAATGTTTCTTATTATTTATTGTCTTCACCGCCACTGTTGTTTTAATATTTTCCTTAGTTTAGGGGGTTGCCTGGAAGAGATCGCTTTAAGCGATAAGGCCGCCCTTTGTTCAACATTTATTGTACTTAGTTTTAAGAACGTAGTTTTAATTTTTGGTGACACATTAAATCAATAATGTACAATAGTCACGTTAAATAGTAAAGGCAGGAACAGTGAGCGGTCTTATTGCTTTAGAGTGATTTCTTCCAGACAACCCGGGCTATAGATTTTATAAACGGAATCACAAGTGTATGACGGTGGTGTGCATATTAATAACAGCTATAGGGATGTGCCAACAGTGTTCGTCACAAATTTCTTCTTCCCCGATGCTAGTGTCGCGTACAAGACGGTAAGACGGGCAGGTATGTCTCATTATGTCATTCATAAGGCAAAAAGGGTTCCCCGAATATTTGAACCGTTTCAAGTTAAAGGAGGACCCTTCGTGTCCCTGCGATCGGGAAACTCCAGAAAACTCTTTGTACGGGAGAGGTGCCTGACAAGCACCCTACGCACGGAGATCAAGAAAGAAAACATCAGAGAATTTTAAATATAAAACAGTAAACAAAATACCTTGGTTTCAAGATCTAGTGCTGTTACTGAATATCAAAAATCAAGGGAGTAAGAATGAATCGTAATTCGTAAAAATAAAATGTATAGATTTCAAGTAAGTTTATAAAACGGCGATTGTCGACTCTAGTATTTCTAACAAATAAAGGTATTGATTAGTAAGTAAGTAAGAAAACCTTTACTTTGAAATAAGTCAACGAAAAGCTTATACGAAGAAGTAAATGAGTTATAAAATCATAATTATATTCTACTAGCTGTACCCGGTAGACTTTGTCCTGCCCTTATAAATAAAAATCTAGAACCCGATTGCAGCGACATTTACCGGGACCAATAGTTAATTTAAACCATTCTCGAATACACTTTAATAAAAACAAAACAATCATCAAAATAGGTCCCACCGTTTAGGAAGACTTTAGCAGTGCCACCTACCGGTAGATCTATAATCTTTACCATCCCAGGACCCGCTTGAACATACACAAAAATAATTTAACCTAAATATTGGAACCCGATTACAGCTAAATTAATAATCTTACATGTATTTTATCAATAAAAGAACTCCAACCGAAGCATCTATTTTAAACGATATTCAGTTGTTTTACATACTTTGACGATATTTGCAGCACGCATTCTGTCAATTCTATGTCAAACGTCATAAGATTACATTAAAAAAAATTATATTGTCCAAAGCGTTAAGGTTAGATTAGAAATTCTTAAATTTTCTGATTTTCCGCGCAATTTTCTTATTTTTTCTTTCATAGCAACCTTCTCCTGACAATAACAAACACAACAAAAAAAGAATTAGCGAAATCGGTCCAGCCGTTCACGCGTGATGGCGTGACCAAGGGAAATAGGGATTCATTTATATATATATATATATATAAGTATAGATTAATTTTTATGTATTGTAATTAAAATTAGGTAATAAATTTAATTGAATCTATAGATAAACAAAATTATACTATTATAAGTTAACTAAGACAACATAAGTTATTGCGCCCCAAAAATGTTATGCAATTACCTATATCAAGTTGTGAAAAATACAAATATGTTTCTTAATTAACAATACTATTTATCAGATTATTTTAATTAAAAATAAAGTAACCGTTATTATACAAATCTTGTTAACGAGTGGATAGTAGATATAATTAAATTTTACGATAACATACATATTAAATTAATAACTACGTTTTTTCATGTAGTTTCGTTCGCATAGACGTTGGTTTGTTAACATGTTACAAAATAAAATGGAATACAAAAAATTTTCTTTTCCAAAGTCTATATACTATACCATCAATGCAGAGAGTTTATACCAAGGCAACTCATTTTCACATTTTTATTAGTAAGGATTCTTACATAATTTAGTGGAATTCAACATTAATAATATTGTTTCAGCTATTTTGGTCTGCATATGAACCGAAAGTAAACATTATTGTCCAACAAGCAAATGTCCTATACCCAGCTATAACAATATTAAGTTACCATACCGCGTCGTATCGGTGCAATGTGTCGCAATATTTTATAACCTAGTACAAGGCCTACAGTCGTTTGAGCAAGCAATAACGATCTTGTAATAAGCAATAACTATACTCGTATTTTGTATTCTCACTCGATTTCCTATTGTCGAACGTGTTTTGAAACATCACATAATGTATAATATTGCAGTATTTATGAGTGTATTTTAATAATCATTCTCACCTTTATTAAGTAGGTTAATAGGTTTGTAATGGTATTTAATCGCAATTAGCACATTTGTACTTATTAGCTAATCGAGCTTACGCTCCGTATACTTTAACGGCAGTCTCGAGTCGAAAGTAAATTTAATAATTGGTGAAATTAAAATGATACCTTGTTCTATATGCTCTTTATTCATTTGAAACTGATTTTTACTGAAATCCAGTAGTAATTGAACTACGGTTTATATTTCAGAATATCAATCATATAAGTAAGCTTATATAAGCCAATATTAAGTCTTTAAATATTGTAATAAGTCTACTGATTATCATGATTTGCAAATACAAATTTGCCTACAAATTTTCCCGAATTTACGATTGTTTCAAATGTATACGAACGTCGTTACGATATACGGATCAAAAAGTACCTAAATAAGAGACCTATGAAAGTCACAATGTTTGAAAGAGCACCTAAGTATACTTTCGATGAAGAGATTCAATCCATTTATCCATATGTATTAGATATATATACATATACATAGGTATTTACAAAAACACTATGAATATTAAAAAATAACTGTATAATGGAATGAATAAATATGCACCATCATCGTACTACTCAATACAAGCCACTTAATTGCATTGAAAAATATAATCAGTTACGATTCTCAACAGGTAAACTCGAACAAATTGCGATTAAAAACATGGCGAATACGAAATTTGAAGGTAAACTGCGAAGACGAATACTAGGCTTAATCTATACTTATAATATTGTACGGTAGGTATCTTTATTGTGTATCACTCGCGTATCGTAGCTTATATCATAGAAATAGCATTAAAAGATCACGTCTGTCGTCATGTTTACTTATTATATTACTGTCTATTAATAGTTATATATCACTGTCCTGATATCTTTAGTGGCTAACCACCTAATTTCCACAGTTTTTGTTTGAATCTGATCGGGAAACACGTACAGCTTAGATAATATTTCCGACTGAATATGCATATTGTTACGATTAGGTGCGACGTGCTGACGCTGAAGGAAAATATGGTAATAAAATAAAATTCTTCTTTTTGTGGTTGTCACTGAAACTCCTAAACGATTTGACAAATAACCTAAAGACATCATTTCACGTTACCTGACGTATGTATTGTTTTATAGCGAAGGAAATTATGATTAGATGACGTAGTGATACAAAACAGAAAGCGATACACTAGAAGAATGAAGCGAGTACGATGTGGACCATGCTTTATAGTTTCACTGCGCCACATTGCGTCATGTTTTTGGACGCACGGTGGCCTCGCTCAGATCTACACTCTTAGATCTTTTCCTTTAAGAACAAAACAAAACTTCAATTAACATTGTGTTAAGTGGTTACATGACGAATTGCTGCAAAGGTTTATTGCAACTTTTATAAGTTGCTTTCAGGGTCTCGAATGTTTTGAGAATACTCTCGTTATTAGTATTGCTTTATTTCATTGTAATATTTTTTTTTATTATTTCAAAGGGTTGTGTTCAGTATACATTATAGGAAAGCTGGAGGGCAAGTATTGTATTGCCTGAAACAGGTGGCCCACCGGCTCGAAAGTGGTTACCAGTCTACGAACGCAGTGCCGTATGCGAACCTTTTATGCGCCCTATGCGAGCTTCTATAACTGCGCCCTTGTTTTTTTTTAATATTATAGGTACCCTAGCTAGAGAAGTGCTATGTATTTATTTCATTCAGGGTGATAAAATAACGCACAAGGACCTTGATGTTGGTGAACCAACTATTTAATATTTTGGAAAAAATCTGTTTTTTTTTAAAGAACTAGTAGAACACAAATACACTCGTGCGCTGCCAAAAAAATGTTTTTGTATACTGGCATGTAGGTACGCATGTGTTGGAATCGAGCACTGGAGGCGCAGTGGGAACTTATGAGGAGCAAACCGAAAAAATAATAGTCTTGCCTGGTCTGGCCATTCTTGCGCCTCCTAGAGTCTACGTCCTGTGCCTGGGCACCGGTGGCAGCGCCCTATTTACGGCACTGTACGAACGTTTGCTATAACCGAGGCGTCGCTACCGTGTTGTCAGCTTCGAGAAATTTTGTAACTCCCTTCTTATAAATACCCCCAAATCTGAGCGTAGAGGGGAGTTCCCTTCAGATCGTTGTTGCACACGGAACAAATGAATTGAATTGTTTGTAAGTAAGCAAGAAAAATATAGTCTAATAATAGCCTAATTGAATGAACGGGAGCATGGTCTGTGATCATTGATCACACTCGATTTCCTAATAATTTTGTATGAAGAAACGAGTTTCCTATATATGTATACCTATAATTATTGAACTAGTTTGCAACCTACCACAGATAGGGTACAGCAAGCATGAAGGCATTACATTGCACATACTACATATTATACTACAACCTGAACGTATGAAATAATTGTGCAGTTTTGTGTGGTAATCACCGTAGAATGAATTATTCTAGACAATATGATCATTCCTCATGGTGATTTTATTTGACTTATCATGGAATAAGAGTATTAATTTTTTTTGCGGTAAGTAACAAGGTTTCATAAAAAAATTATGCAGTCTTAACAACTATAAAAAATAATAAGTAAAAAGTATTTTTATTCAGTGTCTATGCACAACACAATAATTTGTCCAAAAATGTAAGTTCTAGTACTGGCATAAAGCGTACACTACACCACATGAGCCGTAGAGAGAGGAATATATGGAGAAGCCACATGCGTATATCAAATAAAGACTTAAAATACTATAGCTGAAGATGTTTATTACTTTAACAACGTCCATTCAAACATTAAATTTACTGAAAGTTTTCAAAGCTGTCATGTAATAAATAGACGATTCGATTTCAAGTATTGGAAGACTAATCTTGCCGTGTTTACCAAGAGTCCTACAATCCAAAATTCCTGATGCAGAACACAACATATTAAAATATTTAGTGTCTTGGTCTCCGTCTGGGAGAACAGTATTTTCACAATACGCTTTCTTATCTATGCCACTTTACTTCCAGCCAATCCCGTATTATTTCTAACTTAGTGTTTAAAATTATAAAAGAAAACATTGAGATTACCAATCTGCTATATATACATAATTACACATTGCATTATGCAAGAAATGCGAAGGGCCAAGCGTAACAATGTAACATTTTTAGGCTTACTATTTTTCTATATTATAAGAAAAAAATGTCAAATAAACACGCTATACCTTTCAGTGACCTATTGACCGCAGTTTGCATTTTTTCCTTTGCCTGCGTAATCACGATGTCTCATAGGAATGTCTATCTTACAATCACAATGTCATGCATGATTCGAGCTTTTCCAATAAGAATGTTTTTGCAACTTGTTGACATTTTCGTATCATGTCATCATTGCACTCGTGAATTGTCTTCATACAGACTTGATAGGTTTCTGGCCGAAAAAACTATGTATAATCAAGCAATTTTTTACTTTACACGTGGCATTGTAACGCATGCCCGGAGAAGCTAGTACCAAATAAAAACATATTGGGATATGTTTAGAGGTTAATGGAAATACTTGTATAATTGAAAAAAAAATGTACAACTTAACGAAAGTGCCAATTACAGTAAGTACATCATAAATTGTTGTTTATTATGGCATCAGTTTTCATTTACATCTTTTAATAAATACACCGCATAGAATTAAAAAAAAATCCAATGACACCGCTTAAATTTTCATCAAAATCGGTCCCGCGAATTCTTAGTCTAATAACTGATAGTGAAAAATATTCTAGAAAGAGTATTTTTCGCTATATCTTAAAGAAGCCTGCTTGAAAAATTCACTCTGTGCTGTACTCAGCTATACTTTGAATTCTCCTCCTGGTTAATTTTTTATTCATTTTTAAATCGCAATTCTACTAGGCTGCGTAGAAGAAACAATCAAAATAATTATCACATACAAAACGTAGGATTTTATTGACCTCATGAATAATCGCATTATAATAAACTGCAATTATGTAATATAACGAAAGTAGCAATTTGCCTTTTAATAGCCCATTAATATTAATCGCTGATTATCTCTTTGATTAGTTCACACGATACCAGTCTTTTATTGAAAAAAAAATATTACGAAGTGAAAGCATTTAATAACGTGTCGATGTATGAAACAATTGGTCACATGGAGTCGATAAAAAATCACGGTCGTGAACAATGCCTGCTGAGTTTCATTTCTTTAAACTCTCTTTAAGCAGGGAATTGAGCAGGAACGTTTGCCATGTTCGCATATTGTGTTTACATACTCACACTGCCCATTTCCCTCGTCACATTCTCGCTTCTGTCTTACAAGTGAACATAATGTAAATAAGACATACATCACTACCTCATGGAAAACGTTGGGCTTTATGGAATCTCAGATGTTAGAGGTTTTTGTAATGATCATGATGATGATTCCCTAATTCCTGCAAATCTCAATAAAACTGCTTAGACTGATTTCGGTTACAATGACCGCTATGTGCTGAACACTAAGGTTCTAATTTTTCAGTTAAAGCTTGTATAGTCTAACCTAGACAAGAATGTGAAAACATACTTCGCATAGTAAAATACTAACACAATAATAATAGATTATATATGGATAGTAAGAGGGCGGGCCTTTCTGCCGTCGCGTTTTTCATCAAATCAAAGTGTACAGTAATAAAACAAATATAAATTGTTTATGTTTGACCTAGAAATTAGTCTTTCTCTAAATATCCCATTGATAGAGAAAGGATATATGTATTTAAGAGGATCTATAAAATTACGTTATACGCCAAAGGAGTGGGGCAGTAATATTACAAAAACATAAAATTTCAGTTATTGCCAAAATGACTGCAACGCCCTATAACCTTAGCTATGCTATATTGAGAAATATCGAAAGTCTTTAGTAGAATAATTATGAGTTTTAATATTAGTCATCCCGGGTTTGTATACAGAAATTACCGGCAGTTATGTTTTACTATGATAATGGAATCACATTGATATTACAACTGAACCCTTGCAAATGTACAACGTGGGTGAAGTCTTTAGAAAAAACTAGTCTAAAATAAATTAACTGATTAATATTGGATGTTCACTTCCTACGATTTAACATGCAAAAGCATTGCAAGAGTTATTATCGATTAAGATTTGATATGGTATCGTTAACAAATCAATGGATCAACATCTTACAACTTTCACTTATGCAATTTCTATATTTGTAATTTTAAGTCGTACAATGTTTTTCTTTAAACATAATGTTACAAAAAGATTTCGCTTGCGTAACGTTAAACCAAATTGAATGAATGGAAAGATAAAAATAGGTATCAATAGTAACCTATTTTTTAAAACTTGAACAAATAAATAATATAGCATTTGAAGGGATTGATATAAAAATATCTGATAATTAAATTCTCTATATACCGAAATTTGTAATACTATTTTTTTATAAAAGTAATAGATATGAATGATATTAGTTTTACTTGGCAAAGAATAATTGTAATAAATGGCTAGAAAGTAGAGACAAGATAAAGAGAATTGAAAAAATATATTATTTATCGAGTGCCAGCAGCTGCATTCGGAGTTTAAAGTAGTAGGTACAAAAACGTATTTAAAGTGTTTTTAACATTTATTCGAAGCGATTTTTATTTCCTTGTTCGTTTTAATTTGACAAGTGAAATCTAGTGACAACTGGCCAAAGCCTTTTGATTAAAATAAAAAATTGAATGAAAATTAACTATTGTAATGTTTTTCTACGTAACATGTATACATTACATACATTTATGTAATATATATATACGTGTGTGTATATATATATATAGGTATGATATCTTTGAATGTTTATCGTCATTCACAATGAATAACAATGTCGCATAAAAAATAAATTAAACCCATCTGTTTAAAATGTTCACTAACACTGACATTATCTCAAATGGAGCAGGAACATTACAGAGACTAGAAATAACACGAAAAAGTCAGATTAATAAAATTATTTAATGCATCAAATCTCTTATTACAAATTGCGTTTAATTTGAGCACACTTCTTATACAATCACATTCATTCGTTTCATAAATTTAACGACCGACAAACTAGAGCAATTATCACGTAACATTTGATCGAAATATTATTAAGTAATTTATTTTGTAATATAACATTGATAAAGATTTACTGCTTGAAGGCTAACCTTAACAAGCTCTGAAAAAAATGTTTCTAGTAATACAAAGTGCACCATATTTTATAGACTGATATTAAAGTTAGGATTAATATTAATTTTAACCAACTTTACGATTTCGTAGGCAAACGGAACCCTTATAATAATTTCATCATGTCCGTCCGGCCGTCTGTCTGTTTATGTCACAGTCGTTTTATTTCAGACTATTGGCAATGTTAGCTATATATAGAATTTGGAAGGAAGGTATATTATATGTACAATGATGTAGTGAAGTTAGTGTAAATATTAGGGTGGCTACACTATAACTGAAATTTACTGATGACAAAAAAATTCAAATCACATCTTGTATGAGATGTCATGGAGGTCTTAAATATTATACATTTGATCTTTAAAGTGATACGATCATAAAGGACATGGAATATTTTTGTCTACTACACCTAGCCTAGCTTTATATATGATTAAAACTTCAAAACTATGTCTAACTTTAAAAATTAATAATAATTAAAATTAATATTTGCGGCTTTTGGGGCGAGACCCTGGGTTCATGGGGGCCTGAGGAGCACAAACTTTATCGAGACATAACGAAACGCCTGGTAGACGTCTCATGTGACCAAAAGACTGGCCTATACCTCGGACAACGCATTACCGTTGCCATTCAGCGAGGTAATGTGGCCGGTCTTTTGGGTACGTTTCCAATTGACAGCGGCCTGGTACTAGATTTTATATTTTAATTTGTATATATAGTTTTATTTAGTTAAATTTATTGAAATTGCGTATTAGAACTTTAAATAATTTTATTATTATGTCAATGAATATATACTAAAAACAAGAATGAACACTTTCTGCAAGAAAGTCACTGCTTGAATTAATCGCAGTATTTATTTTTTAAATAAAGAGTGAATGAACATTTTTTGTTATTTAACACAAAAGCAGTGCAACCGGATAGTGTTAAACAGTGGTCAGTGGTCAGCAACCGTGAAACCAGTGTTGGGCAATAGAGGCCAAGATACGCCATGCATACTGTCCAAACACAGTCGTAGACTGTGTCCAATCAATTTTTTATGTCGTAATTGAAAACTGTTCATAGTCAATGCATTAGTTATTTTCGTTATGTCACCTGATCGACCAATATAATTATCTCCCTTATAACGTCACGCCAACATACCTTGGCTTACCTTTTTTATCAGAACCAGACGGAAGTAGTATGTCTATTTTGTTTCACACGTAACTTGCCCGTATAGGGTATAATTATGCTTCTATGGGTACAAATATAATACAAACGTAGAACACGTGTTCTAAAATAAACATTACCTTTACAGAGTCTCGAGATAGTTTACTCGTGGTTGTTATCACAGAAACGAGATAAGCACGTTTATAAAAGACTATCAGTCAACAAACGTGAAGAAAGAAAGCTATTAACAAGGGCGTGCCGGAGAATGTGTGAAAAATATTAGTCACATGTTCAATTTAGAGCGCATAAGAAAAAAGTTGAAACAGTTGCGATAGCGTTAGTGAAAGACAATAAACACAAAAGGGTGATAACTTTTAATGTTCATTTAAAAAATGTAAAGATGTTTGAATAAGACTTTCCAATGACCTGCTTATTTTGTTTAAATGAATAATATCTACTTATACGAGTAAATGTCCTATTACTGGGATAAGGCTAACTCTTCCTTTTACCAGATGAACGGATGATATTACTTCATACTTAATACAATCATTACCATAGCTGGGCATTAACTCGTTAATCCGTTAATCGTTAATTAACGAAGTTAAAATTTCAAGTAACGGATTAACTTTTAAGTTAACTTAAGAATATGTTAACGGACTCGTTAACTTGCGTTGAATTTCCGAAAGTCCGTTAATCGTTAATCTAGCAACAAATCTTTAAAGAGCAAAGCTCAAAGTCTCGTCAAAATGTGATTAGACATAAAGTCGAAGGACTCGTTAAATGATGCGGCATTCCTCGGGGAACAGATATTCACAAATCTGTTTATTAAATATACATACATACATACATAACTTCACGCCAGTTCCCTTGCGGGGTAGGCACGAACAACAGAGTGCCATTTAGGCTTATTCTTACACACCTCACTTGCCTCTTTGACATTCATAACTCTTGTCATGCAAGCTCGTCTGTTCTTAAGGCTTCTGACATCACCTTCTGCTAGTACACGATCAATTTGATCATGGAAGGTGTATCGTGGCCTTCCACGACTTCTGCATCCATCCACTTTTGCATTGTATATCTGTTTAGTCATTCTTTCATCATGCATTCTTTCCACATGCCCGAACCACCGATTTATTAAATATAATACTGCTATATCCTCAAGCGCTGTAGTTGAATATCTTTTCTCCACGGGCAAGGATATTCTATAGCCGAAAGGAGCCTCGCTTTCAGACGAGAACTTCAACATATTAATGTTCATGCAGGGGAATATTCAGGGAATATTCCAGATGACTAAATTGACAGATAAATTGGACAAGTTAGTATCGTTTCGTCTAAGATGTAAATGGTCTATGCAGCAATTCGTCTAAATAGCATTTGGTCATTATATTACTATCAAATCGTCTTAAAGTTAGTTCGTCTAATTAGTGTTTCATCCAGAACGCAACAAGTCTATCTTAATAAAATAAATTCTAAACAAATGAATGAAAAAACATTGTTTTTCAACATGCCTATATTAAACACTTTAATAATTATACCCGTCTTATTTTTTGTTTCTAACCTGTCAACTTCTAGAACCAACAGTTTTTATAAGAAGATGCATTTTTATCACGTGTTAACGGATTAACGTTAACTTGTGTTAAATTTTCTGAAATGTAACACTTTAACTTTTAACGAAAATATTTTTTTCAGTAACGGATTAGCGAAGTTAACTATTTGTTTAACGGTGCCCAGCTATGATCATTACTATCATATACTTATATAGTTTACTATATTTAACAGAGCACATTGGTGGATTTCACAGACGGTAAGTCTCGATGTAAAAGATACACTACGATGTTTACCTACATCGGCAGCACTTTGTAATAGTTATGTATTTGATAATGAAATAAAACACACAATGGTGCCTTCTTTCTTTACAAGGCGAGAATTTTTAAAACTAAAGACAGTCTTTAGTTTCGAATAAAAATTATGATAGTATTTATTAGCTTTGGAGCCAATAGAATTTATAATTTTAGTGCATTACCAGCTCAATGTACCATTAGAATAATAACTTAACTGTTTTAAGTTATTCACGGCCGCGTGTTCTAATACTTACATTTTTAAACTCGTGATATCTTTCGAATGGGATGTCCGGATTGAATAATTCAAAAAGTTATATAAAGGTATTGAAGCAGTCTTGAATATGAAGTAATTTATTTTGATAAGGATGAATACCAAGATACAAATAAAGATCCTTTTCTAGCGGCCGCATTTTAATTAAATTTTTAAAATGAAAGAACACTTATTGTGGCATAACTATAATAGTTAGACATATGCCGTCGCGACACTTTTTGTAAATAATGATGTGTTTTGCAAAGTCGTAGTACATTATTTTATTCTATCATCAATAGTTTTCGCAGCGCACGCGATTATAGGTATTTTTTTACACCTTGGGTTACATTATTTCAGTTTTAGTAAGGATTCCTAATTTTTTTGTAAATATAATATAGCCTATGTCAACCGGGGATAGTGTAGCTTGCCAAAAGTGAAAGAATTTTTCAAATCGGTTTACTAGTTTCGGAGCCTCTTCAATGCAAACAAACAATATAATCTTTCCTCTTTATAATATTAGTATAGATATTCATATATATTTATTAAAAAATTAATTAGATATTTGCATATTATAAAAAGCGCAAGATTTTGCGCTGGAAGTTGTTTAATAAAATTGGGCCCTGGGTTGCCCTAAAAAGCGCTATATCTAGCTCCGAAAGCGCTAAATTGGCAGCCCTGGTGAGCCGAGCGCCGGGGAAGTTCCGTAAACGAGAATGCGAGCGAGGATATACCTCGTCCTCCGACGACCTGGTCCCTCTAATACCTCAAATAGCGTTCTGCGCATCGGAAAGTGCAATGTTCTGAGCCGCCATTAATGGAGGCAAACTTAAGTTTGCATCGAACTATATCTCTGCTCTCCACGTGACTGGGCGTCTATTTGTGGTCTGTGTAAAAAAAATATTAATAAATAATTTTAGATTTATATAATGGAGTAAAATTACTTATATTTTTCTATTATAATTTATTTAGAACACATTAAGAATAACAATGAACGGCAGCATCTAAGGGCCGGCTTATGCTTGACACTTAAACTTCCTAGACATTGGCATCTTTCATGCTATTATATTAGACGAGGTTTTGTGTACAGTAGTAAAGTTGGTCTACGAAGTCATTGTTTAAATTTAAAATAAGCGATTCTGTGTGTACGTAAGTTTTTATTTCCACAGAACTGATATAGCCAATTGTCTAAAATAATGAATTTTTAAATTACCATTTTTATGTGAAGTAGGGATTGCTAGACTGTTTGTACTTGTATTATTCTTTTAAAGTTTACTGTGACCTTCCGTACTCATTTTGGTGACGCAAACTGTGTGACCTGCGTGACAAGAATAAGGTTGTCTGTCATGTTTTCTCACAATATACCACATGGCGAAATTTAATTGTCTATTCTAATAAGTTCAAATATGTTATGATGAATTCTGAGAAATAAAACGTTAGCAATTATTAAACAATAAAACCATTTCCTAATACGATTTGATGGCATAGTATTTACGTACATGTAATCATGTCAGCCCTTTAACGTTCCGCTGCTGGATTCGGACCTCCCACTCCCCCCTCTTTTTTTGAAGAACGTCCAGTGTATAACTATTAGTAACTACTTATTTGATTTTATAATGCGTAACCATCCCATGAATAATACTAACAATGTTGTACGCCCATCATAAAGATATAATACGAACAAAACTTCAATGCGTTTTTGAAGTTATACGTTATTGTGCAGAACACAGTTACAGACAGAGGGTGAGAAGAGAAAGTGAACTCTCGCTTGGCTGCTATCCGGATTCGCAAGCCGTCTTTTTTCAATGATACACCGATTTATAAAGGTTAACATTTGACTAAACCTGCGAAAGCTTATGGAACGGAAGGCTACCACCCCTGGTCTAGAGTATGTCGTCATAACAACCTTGAGTTGTGTTCCGGCATTAGTGACCAGGTTCCAGTTTCCCTTAAGAGAGCAGCAGCGCATTTGTAGCAACTTTGGTGTTGCAAATGTCCATAGGCGATGGTAACCGCTTTCCATCAAGTGGGCCGACTGCCTGTCTGCTGATCTCCTGCAAAAAAAAAATAAGAATTGTTTTTCGGCATTAGTGGCCAGATCCTATTCTCGCGTTAGAGAGCGGCAACACATTGGTAGTACCTCTGGTGTTACAAAGTCCATACGCGATGGTAACTGTTTTCCAACAAGTAGATCGTCTGCCTGTGTGCTGAACTCATGCAATAAAGAAAAATAAGTTTCCCGGGAACTTACTTATAACTCTGCAATGCTCCTAAATTTTATATAGCCCCATATAACTCGTTCTTCTGTTGCGTTTTATAATTTAAACTACATTTTTACACGGAATTAGTAAAAAATAATCTCAATAAGTTTCTCAGCTTTTTTTATTGCTTTGATGCACAATACAGGTCAGAAAACAAAAAAAAAAAAAAAAATTACCCGTGGCGAAATCTATTCGGGTAGGATTTAGAAGCTTTCCAGAATAAAATTTTATACCAAGCGATTGTAATTATTCTTCCATATCGAAGGTTGACGTTTGAATGTTTCAGGTTTTATTTACAAATCGCAGAATGATTGAAATACCGCTCGCTGTTCATTATTAGTTTGGCATTTCAAATAAAATATTTATAGCAAATATTACTTGTAACAATATTGATTAATATCGGTATGTTTTCAATTGGCATTATCTGAAAACTGATTAGATTATTTTGATAATTATTTGTGCTATAAATTGCTGTTAGAACCTTGCGAATTTTGAAAGGTTACGGTCGTAAATAATATTTACATTTTACATGAAGGATTATTATGTGTTTTAATTTTGTATTGGAGAACCTTATATAAATAGTCCATAAACATATCAACTTCCATCGATAAACAACGGAAAATATCATGATATTAATAGCTGATACATGTTGTTGTTCAACCGGGTTATTTTTTTTTATTCTTAATGAAATAAAAACGCAATATGGTGAAACTGTTAGTTTAACATATATTTTGACCAAACACCTAAATGTAAATTTTCAAATCTATAACTTATGGTCACTAAAACGAAATTTCATTCCCTATATTGTTCCTGCAAGATTGTTTTTGAGAAAAAATGTAGCCTATATAAGGCGACCTTATGATACAATCTAAGTATGTCCTTTTCAATTTCCATTAAAATCCATTCAGTTGTTTAACAGTGAATAGGTAATCGAGTTATTTTTCCTTCATGGTAGTTTCTGATTGGGGCTTATTCTTGAGTGCTTGAAATAATTATTGATCATTAATCGCAACAATAATAATTCTCTTAGCTAAAATCGCGCCGTTGGCAATGCCTTTATTGCCACGACCCTAGCCCCTTGGCAATAGGGTAATTTAAGACGCTTTTTATCAACATACAAAACGCCGCAACCATCTAGATAATGTTTAAACGCTATAAACTATGACGTAATTTCTCTACAGAGTCAAATAGCATATCAATCACAGTATTTAAAATTATTTCTACCATGCGTTGTTTAGGTAACAATACCGCACAATTGTTAACATTGTTTCAGAATTTGTAAGGTTACTACTACTACAACTACCCCATTGTTAAGTCATTTGTTATGTATTCAAAGCTCATATAAAAATATTAAAAATATGATAAGCATACTCCCAAAGAGTTATGTACGTGTTGCAGCGCTAGTTGCTCACGAACACGGCCTTGAATCATGAGGAACGAAGTGAGAAGATTGTAATAAAAAGTGAAGCAATCAGTAATTTAACGTTGTAATAAAAATATTATTTGCTTTGATTGATTGCTCTTATTAATCAAAATAATTAATTTCTAGTATTGAGACATTATAGAAATTATATTTTTGTATAATTGGCAAAGCAATGGATAACAGTTTTTTTCTAAATATCTAGAAATATTTAATCAATCATAGATTTAAAATAATAATATATTTACAAACAGTTTAATTTAAAAACGAAACAAATATTATGTTTCAAGTCGAAATAAAATTTTATGTTCATAATATATTTTTAGCCACAAATGGAGTTTCTTAATATATTATTGTAACCTATCCATTATATGTAAATTATAATACGGCGCTGATATCATGCATGGACAGGTTTTATTACACCATGTGGCCATTACTGTTAAGCGTGATATTATGCTATATATATCCGAATATATCTCTCAATATCATGCAATAAAAAAATATTTACAATGGCATAGAATAAAGAAAAGTTAATCTTACTATTCCTAACATGTATAATAAGTTTTATATTCTACCATCCAAGAAGAATATTAGGAATGGAAATTACCCAGTCAAAACATATCTTAGGTTTTTTACTAGAAGATTGTGATTTCTTCCTAGTATTCTTCTATTGTTTATAATATTATAAAATTTCTAAACCTGTCGTGCCTGTACATTGAAGCTATTTAAAAAAAACAACTGGAATAGACTTTATAAATAATGGAGAAAACGATATATTATTTTTTTTTGATTACTTGTCTGTTTGCCGGTTTGCCTGTTTGTTTGGGATTCAGGTAAAAACTTTTGGGCCGATTTCAATGCGGTTTTCACTAATCGACAGCTAATTCTTAGAAATAAACTCTACGCTACTTTTTATCTTAGGAACCCCGCGGGAATTATTCTTGGAATAATTTAAAATAGCAAGATTCAAAAAAACTAATTGCAATGTGATTTTTTTACTAATCGATAGCAAATTTAATATAATTAATTGTGTCATATTTTTATCCCGAAAATGCCGCGGCAGTTTTCCCGATAATGGTTTGAAGTTGTTCGGATGCATAAAAATTAGCTTATTCCGTCACTGTTTCCATTAATACGATAGCTTAATTTCTTTTTTTAAATGCTACGATTTTTTTGTCCCGGAAATCCTACGGGAATTGCAAGTCAAGCGTGGACGAAGTCGTGGAAATATCCTAGGTCTACATAAGGAAAGAAAGTAATACGAGAAGAATATCCGTAGTTATAGCCCCTTAAGACTATACGTAGAATATTGTTCTTGGATCACCTTTTCCAACTCAAATCATTCAAATTCTTGCTAGCTTAGTGGTGATGAAACCTATCGAAGTAATCGATGTATCTCCAATCCGCCTTGGACAAGTTTAGCGGGTACACTGTTTTGTCCTATGAAAAAAAAAGGGGGAAGTTTATGGCCTAATGTTAATTTATACAGGACTTTATTATTATAGCTATCTGATATAAAAATTACTATAAGCATGTCTGAAAACAATACTCATGTGACTTGCAGCCGGTTTCTATGTCGATTAATTTACCACAATTTGACATAAACTCCGTACAAGTAGGTAAAGTCAAAGTGGTACCACTGGTAAAGCAAATGAATAGATAGTAAGATATAGAAATATAGCTTTAAAGGCGCTTCCAACAACGCTAAACGAAAAGTTATTGCGTTACAACATTAATGTAACTGGCACAGCTGTTGTGACAAAAACTGGTACACAGAAACCAGTGTTGCAAATTGGGGCTAGAACCTTTCCATTGCGAATAAGCGCCCTAATCATCATGATATCTGGGACGTAAACAAATTACTAAGCGCCTACATTACTCTGGAGCTGGATTGTAGTCTAACAATTTGCAATACATAAGTTTGTTACTATCTGGTATTCAAAATTGTAAACTGCCTCTATATCCCGTTTACGATAATTTGACACCCAATGTTACCTACCAACAACTAAAAATATTTACCCCTAAAGGTAATGTTAAAAACGCTTAAAATTGTCCCAATTACTTGAAAACCCAAAAAAACATAAAGAACAATTTACGTCTTGTAATATTTTATTACTTAAAACTCGTGGTAGCGCAATTAATAACGCAAGCGTCCTATATATTCGGAAAATGGGTAGTTTCATTTGTAAGTGATGAAGCTAGAAGGATACATATACAACCCAAACAAGAACATGAAAGCCGAATATTCAGTACAATTCTTGAGCAATCAACTTGGTCTGCGCATAGATGAAATGTCAGGTCTATTTAGAAGTATGATGTATTTCCCCTTATGAGTAAAGAACAAAAACAGTATTATCGATATGTCGATAACTCGCAATACATTGAATACGCTCAATGCACAAAATAATCTCTACTATTCCGCTGACCGCTCCAGATCCGTGACGGGAACTATATACTAGATGAAGGAACTCTACACCACATTTTTTGTGACTGTCCCAAAATTATTACCCCCCTCTATGACGTTTTACATAAAGAACTTCCTCGCCCTATCAATTTGAACTTTCTTCTCACCCTGGCTGACAAAAACAATGTATATACTTTATGTAAATTTATACATACATACATACATAACTTCACGCCAGTTCCCTTGCGGGGTAGGCACGAACATGTAAATTTATATCAGTTAATAACATTTCTCTCTAGTGTAGTTAGTTATTATATGTATTTTTTTCTGTCTACAGATATACAACAAACCTTACTGTATAATGTACCGGTCAAAATTTCTTTTATAGAGCTTAATTTGCTACACTAGTACACCTGTCATTTTTCGTATTTACGGCGACGTTGGCAAAATCAATGCCAAAGGCGTTGGAGCCAAAATCAACAAAAGTCAAGTCATGATAAATGACAATCGGCTAGTAAACAAGATATATATGTTAGACCATTAAACTATAGATATAAGACGGATCAAATAAATTCAATTTGAAGATCGAATCCATATAGTTGAAAGGCACAAAAATGAAAAGATAGGACGGTGCTCCATGACATTGAATGATTCAAGTTTATGTTTACATGGATCATTTTGGTCGATTCATCCAAAGTGAAAGACAGAATGAATACGTCTAATATATCGGCTTAAAATTATGGTGGACTTTAATTCCTAAGACATAGGGCCTTGTGTGTTTAACTATGTTTTTCATAGCAGAATATAAACTTCAAGAGTCAAGGTTAACACTCAAACAGTTGTAGTGCGTAAATGCAAATGCGGGAAGTCAATGGGCGTCAACCCGTACCTATCACGCAGGTCAGGACTTAGCATTCAACCCACGTTCCAATCACCATAAGGCACGATTGTGTCTTTGATAAACGGAAAACCATCGGACAGACAGGTTTCTGAAAGGCTATTAAGTTCACTGTAAGTTATATTCATAGCTGGGCACCGTTAATCAAATAGTTAACTTCTTTAATCGTTAATCCGTTACTGAAAAAGTTAACTTCATTAAAAGTTAAAGCGGTACATTTCATAAAATTTAACGCTGTTTTTTCATTCATTGGGATTAAGGTTTAGAATTTATTTTATTAAGATAGACTAGTTGCGTTCTGGACGAAACACTAATTAGACAAACTAATTTTAAGACTATTTGGTAGTAATATAATGACCAATTGCTATTTAGACGAATTGCTACATAGACCACTTACATCTTAGACAAAAGTATACTAAGCCGTCCAATTTATCTGTCAATTTAGTCATCTGGCATAATATGAATATTCCTTCATGATTAATATGTTGAAGTTCTCGTCTGAAAGCGAGGCTCGTTTCGGCTGTAGTATAATCCTTGTCCGTGGAGAAAAGACGTTCAACTGCAGCGCTTGAGCGTATAGCAGTATTATATTTAATAAACAGATTTGGGAATATCTGTTCCCCGAGGAATGCCGCATTATTTAACGACTCTTTACTTAACTTTATGTCTAGCCAATTTTGACGAGACTTTGATCTTTGCTCTTTAAAGATTTGTTGCTGGATTAACGATTAACGGACTTTGGGAAATTTAACGGAAGTTAACGAGTCCGTTAACACATTTTTAAGTTAATTTAAAAGTTAATCCGTTACTCGAAATGTTAACTTCGTTAATTAACGATTAACGTAGTAACGAGTTAATGCCCAGCTACGGTTATATTTCATCTGAATTGATCCTAATATGTTTATATGCTTCGCTGTTCTGTGGTTAGAAATGTTCATAACAGCTTAATAAATAAACTGTAATGCAGAAATGTATTGTCGTTTTTAACTACACGAGGCACTTGCAAGTTGTTTGTAATATAAGGTATAATAGG
This sequence comes from Dendrolimus kikuchii, assembly GCA_019925095.2. Classification (NCBI taxonomy): domain Eukaryota; kingdom Metazoa; phylum Arthropoda; class Insecta; order Lepidoptera; family Lasiocampidae; genus Dendrolimus; species Dendrolimus kikuchii. The sequence continues at coordinate 15,731,316 of CM034395.1, read as the reverse complement.
ATTTTTACCTATTTACAGTAACTTAACATCAGTTTTTATTGTAGGATAAGGAATTAACAATTTTAGTAACTTAATATTTTAAATTTATTTATGCTCTTTCTGACTTTTCACAGACATTTTATTTGCCAACATAACAGGAAGTCGACAATATTCTAGAAAATTATAATATCCTGTAAATATTATTTAATTTTACGTGTTTAATATAAATTTAGATGAAGTATATGAATACTAAATACTAATAATTGAAGATAACTTCGATCTCTGAAGAACAATCATATTCCAAACCTAACGAATTGTAATTAATTTTACCTTTAAATAGCTTGCGTTTTGGTGAGGTAAATTAACATGTTAACTTTAGTTAACATGCAATTGCAATGTGTGCAATGCAGTGCAACTGTTATACTTTCCAACGGCTTTGGAAAGTATAACGTACAACAATTGCAACTTAAAACATCCTAATTCTTTCTTTATGATTATACCACATAAATTATTTTCTAAAGTGTGTATTACTTAGGATAAATACTCTTGGAAATGGTGTACTAAAATGTATTTAAGATTTATACAAAGATTTGAAGTCGATTAATAATACATACATACATACATACATACATACATAACTTCACGCCAGTTCCCTTGCGGGGTAGGCACGAACAACAGAGCGCCATTTAGGCTTATTCTTACATACCTCACTTGCTTCTTTGACATTCATAACTCTTGTCATGCACGCTCGTCTGTTCTTAAGGCTCCTGACATCACCTTCTGCTAGTACACGATCAATTTGATCATGGAAGGTGTGTCGTGGCCTTCCACGACTTCTGCATCCATCCACTTTTGCATTGTATATCTGTTTATTCATTCTTTCATCATGCATTCTTTCCACATGCCCGAACCACCGGAGCATTCCTTTCCTTACCTTCACCCCGACACTCTCTTTCAGACCAACTCTCTTTCTTACTTCGGTATTACGAACGCGGTCCGCAAGGTCGATTAATAATAAATAATATAAATCAGGTAACTGTTTCCTGGAAGTAATAACTTTTGCGACTTGTACGAGTTTGACACTTAACTGGCTTCCCGTAAGCCATATGATCACTAATTAAGTCACTTATTGCCCTTGAAGGTTTTTGGCGTAATTACGTTAATTAAATTAATAGAACGATAAGAGTAATTTGAAAAGAATTCATGAATGTCATGACTCATAAGTTAACTAAAGTTAAAGCCAAACTATGTTCAAATGATATAATGATATGTTGATCGAATGATACATAGCATCTTATCTGTGCAGGAACGGAGAAAGAATACAATTTCCTGCGGCCGGGCGGCCTGTCGTAAGAGGCGACAAAACAACCCACAGCCAGGTGGTAGGGCGTTTGCCCGACTGGATGGCTACCACCCCTGGTCTAAAGTATGTCGTCATAACAACCTTGAGTTGTGTTCCGGCATTAGTGACCAGGTTCCAGTCTCCTTTAAGAGAGCAGCAGCGCATTTGTAGTACCTTTGGTGTTGTAAATGTCCATAGGCGATGGTAACCGCTTTCCATTAAGTAGGCCGTCTGCCTGGCTGCTGAACTCCTGCAATAAAAAAAAAAACATAGATACCTATATAGATTTACAATCTTGTAATTATTCAGCAAAGAAATTATAAGACAGCTAAAGGCACACATAATAATCATAACCGACGCCAAATTTTACAGCCATTATAACATAGCTAGTAGTGCGGATTTTCATACAAAAACAATTAGCACTTACCTGACTGTAGCTTTTGGAGAGCATTTAGATGCGGACTATAATATATGTGTAGACTTACTTGGAGCTCGTATTCATAAAAAATTGTACGAAGAATTCGACATATACTTCTCAAGTATAGACCTACGGAAAAGCACTATTGTACGATTCTTTTTTTATAACCATAGTGTGGCAAACACGCAAACGGCCCATCTGATGGTCCCGCAGCCTATAGACTTTGCAACATCAGGAGTGCTGCCAACGCGTTGTCGGCCTCGAAGAAATGTTATAACGCTCTTCTTAAACGTCATGGCGTAGAGGAAAAACCGCGACAGGAAGTTCCCTACAAGTCGTTATTGTACGCGAAATAAACGTTCTATAAAACCGTTGCGTAGTTGAGCATAGTAGGTAGCTCAAGGAAATAAAGGTGAACATACCGGCGATTGCGAGCGGTACGGTGATGAAAATATGGCGTTGACACCAGATCACAGACCAATCTACAGACTATAGAATAGCAGAGAGACGGCAAGTCTCTCCGCAGGCTAAGCGATTCTAAACCATCTGTTAGTATGAGATCGTCGGCTGTACGAACGGCGCCACACTGGATGGAGTCCAGGGGGTCAGTCTGGTAAGCAGGCACTGCGGTGCATAGATGTTAGTATAATGTATGCAGAATGATAATACCTCAGTAAAAATGTCACTGAGAGCTCATAAATCGAATATAGGGTACTATAGGGTATACCATTATTGGTACCCCGACCCAATGATTGGCATTCTGTCAATTTTTAAAATCAATTGTTTTGATAAATGAATTAAAAAAAAACCTCTTTGTACTGGTTGACTGTCACTTTTAGTATTCTTGTTCCAAGGTTATAGTAGAAGTAAGTTACTGTGACATTTAGCGCAAATACGCGCATACTTATCAATTTGCAACGTATCCAATGTGGCATAACTCTGGGATAATTACAGTATTGTTATAAGCTTTAAGAGAAAAGTCAGCCATCAACCTTGTGAAAGTGAAACTTGCGTTGTACATAGAGCTGTCTGCAACATATTATAGAAACCTTTTGAATAAAAGATGTCACAATAATGTACAAATTGGTTTCGAAGCCATGGAGGCATTAAGACCGCTGTGTTTGTTGAGGAATGTAGACGGCGATGGAGAAAATGCTTCTACTAAACTGTTAGGCCTACTTTTCAAGTTAACCATGTTGTTCTATCCAGCGTGAAGCGAAACAGCGGCTTTATTTACATAAACTAATGATACGTTCCGATGCACGTATTAATATTTAAAACGTGTGCGAAAGTATTGGTAAATTAGTAGTTTAAATATTTCAATAAAAAATAATCGGACGATTTCACAAATTCTTGGCATTACATTAAGTTTTTTATGCATTTTCGATATTAAATAATGATTTAAGAATATAATTAAACAATTAGCAAAATCGGTATAGTCGTACACGTATTTAATTTAGAATATATTGAATCTTTGCGTAATCAGTGTGAAGTTAGACGTGGCATGAAATAATTAATTCATTTAATCCAAAGAATTTGATATTAATATCTTATTTAGCAAAAATAATATTGCCGAATTAGGGGTCTATACAGAATTAATATAAAAATAACATGTCACATGCCTACCAAACTTTTGTTTTTATTTTTTTAAACTCCAAATTAAAAAAAATCTTGTTTCTCAGAGTGCCTGTGCATTTCTTTATTTTGTTATCCATGGGATTTTCTCACATAGAAATTAGTTCTTCTAATCCAACTTACTTATTCTATCTATGATTATCATCTGTACTACATTTACCTATCTTTCATGAAAATGTCTTCATATACATTCAAAGCCATGAAAAAGGATCAAACAAACTCATTTTAAATTTACTAAGTAGAATGATGGTCAAAATATTATAATACTTTGTTTCAAAAAGTAGGAAATATCAAGCGAAACTGCGCGGTCCGTAACAAGCAACTAGCGCGTGGAGAACAATTTTGTATTGCGGTCTTGCCGGAGTACATTGACCTACGGAGCTTCCAAATCCCATCTCTGCTAATCCAGTTTTACACACAAAAACAGAATAATGCGCGTACCTCACAGCTACAAGCTTTAAATTACACCGTAATGTATAAATTAAATGTTTATGAATATCAAACATCCCCGATTAGCGCGTGCTATAATTTGTCTTGCTGTTAAAAATAATATTGGAATAGGCCCCTGAGTATCATAATCATAATCTATAAATTATAAAATTATAAACATGCTGTGTCTGTACATTGAAGCTATTTAAAAAATCGAAATGTGTGCTGGGACACAGTAGAAGTGAAACTTCAACGGACAAGTGGAAAAACGAATAGCAACAAAGGTTTAACTTGAAGTTTTACGGGCAGGTTTTCAAATTGGACAAGTACATTAATAATCTGCTCGTAAAACTTCAAGTAAAAGCTTTGTTGCAATTCGTTTTTCCACTTGTCCGTTGAAGTTTCACTTCTACTATGTGTCCCACACATTTCGATTTTTCCCAGGTTTACTGCAAATTATGATTTTGGTTAGGTTAGGTGCATTTTAATTAATGCATATTTAAACATTTTATTTTATCAATCAAAAAAACTGAATTTGGTCCGGAACCAAGAAAAAAACATCGATAGTCTACTCTAATATTATGCCGCCTCTCACCACATCTAGTCTAAATCGCTATTCCACGCGGCTGTAACGCTTTTTCGTGACATAAAAATCCTAACACCCCGTCTATATAGAAGTTTCACTTTAAAAAAAAACAACTGGAATAGACAGTATAAACGACAGAAAGCACGATGCATTTTTTTTAGATTTCTAGTCTGTTTGTTAGGGATTCACGTAAAAACTACTAGGCCGATTTGATGCAGTTTTCGCTGATCGACAGCAAATTCTTAGACTTCAAATGTGTGCTACTTTTTCTCCTGGGAATCTCGCGGGAGTTTTCCCAGGAGCGGTTTGTAGTTGTTCGGGTGCATAAAAATTATCTTATTCCGACACAGTTTTCACCAAAATGATAGCTTACATTCTTTTCAAATGCTACGGTACTTTGTGTCCCGGGAACCCCGCCGGAATTTAAAGTCAAGTGCGGACGACGGCGCTGGTATATCCTAGTAATATATAAAAATCGAGACTCAAACTATAAGGTTATATTATGTTTTTGCGAACTTTGTAAAATTATACAAAAATCAGTACTAAACTTTAAGAAAAGTAAACCAGGTTTTTATGTACCTTTGGCACCTTGTATATAAATTGGATATCGATCCAATCTGACATATCTTATGCATACATACCATCAAAGCACCATATATACCTTTAAAGTATATACTAACATTCTTCCTTATGTAGATATTTTGTCACTCAGAAAATATGTAGGTAGTGCCTAGTGCCACTGTATTTTGTCCTATACATAAAATTAGCAACTGTTAAATAAGAAAGTAGTATCGTGTTAAGAACTTTCTTGTGTGATCTTTATCCCGGAACGGCACTACAGTCAAAGTAAAGTATAATATAGGTAAAATAAAATTTACACGCTATGCAGTAGGTAACTTATGATTTCCAAAAAGGTATTTTTTATTTCACTACATATTATTTATCTTAGGTAAAAATAAAATGACAAGACGACAACACTTGTTAAAAAGACGAGTTTGAGAAATCTAAGCTCGTATTTATAGTCTTAAGAGAATACAATATTTAGATTAATTTATTTAATACGAGTATAATCGGTAAAATGTTTCATCAAACATACGTTTTAACTCGTTAATGCCAGAAACATGTATCATTTATTTATTATTTAATAACTTATTTAAAGAAATTATTTACATTAAATAATTTATTAAACTAAGACATTATAAACTAAGGCCCAATTTTTAATTATCAGATACGCATGAGAACAGACACAGAACACACATGGCAATAGATAGGACAATATATATAAGTATAGATAAAAGGCCCACACTGCACATGCACTTCCTCACAACACCAGCATGTAACAGATACACTCTACATTACTATAAGTTTAGTATTAAAACTAGAATAAATTAATATTATAAGTTATTCGTAAGATATATACACCTCAACACAAAAATCAATAAATTAATGTCACACACAAGAACCAAAATAACTAATAAGCGTGTTAAATTCAAAAAATTTAATCTAGAAATTAAGTTGTAAAAAAGGGTACGGAACTCGAGTCCGTAGAGTTGTTAATAATAAAAAGAAAAAAAAACATCAGGTAAAGGTTATCATTCGAATAAATTAGAACTTGACTAAATTCAAAAGTGAAACAATTAAATTGTGTTATTAATGCAATTGTCTTTTTTAATTTTCCCATGTTCTGTTTTATTCTATACAGTAACTTTTATCTGGTGATTAAAAAATCGACCTTAATACAATAAAAGAAAACATAATTATATTGTATTCTAACTACAATCCTTCAAGACCATAAGTAGAATACTGGGATTATTTGTTAATTATCATTTATTAATTTCCTTTATCGTATATGTTTTAAACTATAATTATGGTGGTGTATTAATTATGGTTCTTATAGATAAGTATAAGCTGTCCAATCGTTACTAAAATAACTTTGGAACCTCATAAGAAGTCGATACGGCGTTATGGTTGCTGAAGTCTCCTTTACTTGTTATGTAATGAGGTGATATAGGAAATCATTTAACTAAGTCTATAATGTATTCCGATAGGTTTACATGAACTTTTTATGTTACGAATACAATAATAACATTGTTTTATCAAGACCCGTGTGTGCAACTGTCAAATTAAGGAATGACCTCTGCTGTTGCCTAAAATGGCCGTCCTAGTGTTGTCAGTACCAGAAACTAATTGTTACGTTCGAAGAACGCCACATAACTATTATAGGAAAAATCGATTATGCAACTTAATTAACTGATGGATTACGTGCACCATTGACGAGATTCGTATAATACTATAAATCAATGTAGACGTAATCAGACTAAGCTTACTTTATATGGAGGTTGCTTAATGTATTTATTTAGAGTACTTTAGTTACATAAGAGGTTTTATGTAACGTATCTCCGTTTGCGTATTTCCCAATATTGCTTCCCTCCAACTATTAGGGGCGGGCAGCCATTTTGACAAAAATGGAACCTTTGTGAAATCTTTATAATTAAACTGTCCTCCTGTCTGTGTGTCACAACATTACTTTTTTCAGAAACTACTGAATTAATTGAATTGACATTTGGCAAAGGGTTGTTTTATATTCCGCTACATAATGGTGTAAAGATTTTGCTAAAAAATTAAACAGGTGTCTTCAGGACAACTGGTTAAAACGAAGTTCTCCTAATTCTTAAAAATAATAAAATTCTCAAAAAGTCTCAATAAGTGTTAATAAGTAACGAAAATCCTCTAAGACCATCGAAGTATACAACCAACATCAAAGTACAGTAGTAATAGTAGCATCCCGTAGAATCATAGTTGACGTACAGAGGCATACACTATACAGCGGTCAGTATTTTTCATTGCGGTTAACACTTTTTTCCGTCTAGCTCCCATCCGCCGAGTAACGTGCGATGAGGAGCTTCGGTCTAAAAGTAAGGTAGTTACCATACATGTAACTGGGAGGTGCAATATTTATCTAATGTTGTATGTACATAGTTCTTTGGATATCCCACAGCTAGTCAGATCTTGAAAATTCATAGCGGTGTTTCTTTATGACTTATTTATCTAAGTAAATAAGTGATGAGATATTCCAGCTTATAGTGAGTGAATACAGATTCCCATGTATACTCGTAACATTCTATTCGAACTTTTGAAGTAAGAGACAACGTGCTAAATATTAAGATCGTTGTACAAATATTGACTTCTAAGATGACCATTACCGGTGAAAGTATCTTTTGTTAGCATATTAGTAAAAAATATGATAATTGTAAGCTTTGAGTCACTCCAAAGTTATAATTAACTTATGTAAAATAAACAGGTAAGGGACAGTTGTTGACTTATAAGTTTGAATAGTAGATGAAAGTTGAAATGACTCAATCTCAAAAGTATTTTGGAAAGTCTGGAGTTTGATTACCATTTTTAAATATGGACTCTCGGGTATATGTAACCATGAATTTATTTCTTGTGTAATGCAAAAAACCCATAATAGGTATATGAGTATATACCCGAAATTCTTGTCATGTCGAAAACAAGTCATTGAACGTGACTCTAAAATCAATGAGATGCGCTTTATTATTGAATTTCATTCGAAATATATAGCTCAATAATTGCAAAAGATAATAATTGGAAGATTTTGATCTGCAATACTCGTATTGATAAATTACAAATTAAATGTTAATACAAAATACTTTAGGTAACAACTCTGACGTCCTTCAGATATTACAATTTTATTTTGAATAGAATTAAGTAGTATTTTAAAAAAATCTCTCTTTTATAAAGAAGATGTTTTTTTATCCTATTTTGATAAAAATTGAAGAAGTAACAATTTTCTTAACAATAATTTATATTTGGTGATAATTTTCTACACTTAAAATTACTATAGAAAAATTACGAAAAACACATTACGTCTCATAAGGTGAAAATTTATGATATTTTTTTGGTAAATTAATGATCAATGACCAACGAAACGCTATTTTATTTCCTCCCCATTTTCAACCTTTTGCGGCAACAAGCAGGCTTCCTTTAGTTATCAACATTATCTTTCATAATTATATAATGGAATAAAAAGCACAGAAAAGAATAGTGAAGTAGAATAGGATCTACTTATAATTATAAATACTTTATTGTATAGAAATACAACATAAAACAAATAATATATACAGTCATAAATAACTGGCGGTGATTTTTTGTACCCAACCTTGAAAGGTGCAACGCAACGTAAACATACAAAAACTTGTTGGGACAAGCACTATATTGTCGATTAATTGTAAGTAAATTTACAAAGTGTAATAATATTTTATATGGTCAATTATAAACAGAGTGCATTACGAGGACATCATTTTAACAGGCTGTATATATAGCGAAACCGCTGTTCAAATAGTCTTGTTGACATTTATGAATTCAAACTATTTTGGAGTACTCAGTGTTTCGTAGATTGAGTTTAACGAGAACTAAACTATCGTGTAATAAGTAAAATTACAAAATCGCACGTTTACCCAGGTCATGGGTTTACATTATAATGTTCGTATCGTGGGAAAATTGAAAAAATACATCGCCGTAAAAAAACTAATTTCATTTCCTTGAAAAGTAGCTATTAAACTGTATTTATTAAACTTCAACAGTAATAACTAGGTCGAGTGTAAACAAACTAGTTTTCTTAGTTTTAAAATAGTATTTATGTTGAATGTATGTCTAACAAAGTCATATATGCGCGTAGTTAAACGCGAACTATAATTATAAGCCTTATCAATATATTCGACGTGATAATCAATTTGTTTGTCCTCTTCATGGCCTTATAAAGATAGCAACTTATTTTCATAAATGTGATATTAGGTATATTTAGATATAAACGTTCGAAACAAAATATGAATATAAAATATTATTATCCTGAAGAGATTGTAGCTATATAAAGACAAAGTAGATATACGTTAAGTAAGTTATTATTCACATAATAAATCTATATGAAATGTTAAAAATTAGTTTACCACCGCTGCTAATTTACTCAGTAATATTAATAAATTTAAATAAAACAAAACATTAATTAATACATATTTCGGCATTTAAAAAAATAAAATATTACAGATCTTGCTGATTCAATGCTAATATAATATTATAAATGCGAAAGTGACTGCTTGAACATTTGTGTTTGTTTGTTACTTCATCAAGATCTTGATTATCGTGTCATTTGGTATACATATTTATGTACTTTCGTTAACAGGTTCGAATATAGCACACATTTTATCCGGAAAATGGTATATCTATAATTTACGTGGGTTAGATAATCGAAACCGTGTCAAAATCCCTACTTGTAATATAAATTGTAATTCTCAAGGTAACTACACTCAATACGGGTAAAATAAGTTAATAGATTGGCCATTATCTATTTTAGCCAAGTAATTGCACCAGAGTTGTGTAAATGCGAAAGGGCTATTATAAACTACTTAACACTTTAAATACTATGTCACGTAGTAAATATAGTTCGCGTGAGACTATTTCAAATAGTTTTAGATGTCTTATTAACACTTTACTTCTCAGAGAACCTTTCTAAACACAATAACGAAAGCATAATTTCGCATACATATAAATGCGATACATTTGCCCACATGTTACGCAATATAATTCATTCATGAAATTTCTCATCTTTGTGTTCGTTTAAAACGGTTTTTGTTCTTTATGATTTTCCACTCAAAAGAATCAAGTAATAGCCAGCTATTACAGGTACGGTAGTCAGGTACCGTCTATAGAATCGCATCGATATGAAATTAAAAATAAAGATCAGTATCGAACGTTCAAAAGTCCATTCATGCCACTGTAGAATTTAGGATTTTGAAAGAATTATGATTTTACTGGTCGATTTTTTTCCCAAAGCAATTCGATTAATGTCAGCCCGAGGCTAGTTTATAGATTAAGCAAGTTCTAAGTTGTGTCACATTTAGAGTTTTTCCCTATATCGTGGAACCAATTGGGTTACCAGATGATTAATTAATATTCTGAAAAAAACTCGCAATTTTATAAAGACTCGTAGTTACTTATGACGTTATATTAAAATCAATTTTATTGTATAATATCCTATTTTAATATATGTAATGTTAAGGTATATTTATTTTGGTACATATAAAAATTACAGGTGTTGTGAATGTTATGCTAAGTTTTAATTAAAATAATTATTTTACTTGAGTTTTTATTTCTTTTATGATTAAATTAGAAACATTGTAGAATATTCAGAATTCTTCCTGCATGTCAAATAATAATATTAAATGTTCCCGGAAAATTCTGGACATCTATCAACTCTAGAAACCAAATCCGTTCAACGTTTGAAGCGACCGATTCCTTCTTCACATAGGTATGTGAAGAACGAATCTTTAATTTTATTGAACACGCATATCAGACTCTATAGTCGAATCTGATATGCTTTCAGTTAATTTAAAGCATATAATTTGGATAGCAGTTTCTTCACAGCCAGTAAAATTTATTATAGATAAAGTACGTGATAATGCGTTTGATATTTACTTGTGTTATAATTATACTTTCTTTACAGCCTACTTACTCTATGACGTGTTTTCAAATTATTTGGCTTTTAAAATATGAGCATAGCGGTTCCAGTTGAACAAAAGTTATGATATTAAAAGTTCATTGACCGAATATATTTTCGGATGCTAGGATAAGAATCCGATGTGCTTGAGAAAGCACGCAGTTTATCGTGGCTTATGATATAACTGCTGAAGCAATGTTACAATTGCTTGGTTTTAACTACGAATAACGACAGAAATAATAAAAGTACAACTTTACACCTACAATCTCAAAAGATAGAGCAAAGATGATATGACACGACATGATACGCTTTATGTTCAAATTTAATAAAATAATACATTTCCAACCAGCTATGCACGCGACTTCAAGCGCGCAGGATTTGCCCAAAACGTCAGTGATGATTTACGAGTAAGAACACTCGCTATATGGCAGTAATAGCTATAAATATTTGTAATCAATGTTCTGAAATCTGCAAAATGTTGAAACGGATCTGACACGAAAATTCAAAATAACATTCTTGTTTTAATCTCTTAAGGTTTCACTGAAGTCCGTTGAGACGTTTCGGAGTCTATCCAAGAAAAATTTTCAAACTGACAGCCAAACAAAAATAAAATATTGGGTTTTATTTCTAAATCAAATATGTGCACTTCAATGTTAGTTGTTGCTATAAAAATACTCTTGCTGTAAAAAGTAAAACTTTGTATAGAATCTACTCACCCTGTAAACTTGGCGCAGACGCAGGTGCAGCTGGAGGAGGCTGTTGGGGAGTAGGCGGCGGTCTTCTGCGCCTTGGTGCATGTAGACCAGGGGCTGATGCTGCTCTTGTCGCAGTTCGGAAACCAGGCGCCCGATATCTCGCCGATTTAACCGGTCCAGCCGGCACTGTATTCGTTCCCGCAATCGACGGCAATCGAGGTAATGAGCCTGACCGCTGCTCTTCTTCAGACTGTTGAAAAAGAGAACTTTAAAAAAGATATCACAGTATTATAGTAAAAAGAACATTTATAGTACTAATACCTTTATTACCTACATTATACGAGTCACTGAGATTCAGCAAACTGGCCATAATTAAGACAGCTATGTTTAAATAAGTTAACATAAACTAGGGAAGACTTGGAAAGATTGATTGACTGACGATACTGGGTACATCCAGCTATAACGAGCGTGTGCTCTTCGCTACTAACTAGCATGCACTGTTATTTTATTATGTTTGTTTTTGTGTAAATTATTTTAGTCGAATTTTTATAACCTCTAATTCTTTTCGGTTGTTAGTAATCTAATATTTCGGTAACCTTTCCGAGTTCCGTATTTTCTGTAGCAATGAGTATGAAATAGTATGAGTGCTCTTAGGACATTGAACTCATGAACACGATGCGGATCGGAGATTTTTATTAAAAACCAAATGTAATATTGAATCAAGGATTATTATTTACTATGTCAGTATATTCTATTATATGTTTAAGTAATTCTGTTGGCTCAATGACCATGATATGTTTCTTGGCACTTTCCTCTGTCCTTCATAGTTTCTTGCCAATTGCAAGAATGCACATTAACGCAGTGATACCAAATACTATACAATACCAAAGGAAGTTATTTTTATCGTATAGTTATTATTAGGGATGGGCCGAAATTCGTTTTACATTCGGTTTGACCGAATTTCGGCAGCTTGAGCCCAACTTCGGCATTCGGCCGAAATTCGGTTTAAATGCCGAACATTCGGTGCAAGGAAAAAGTAAAATACCTACTTTCACTATTTTGACTGAAATTATTAAAAAATATATCTAATATAACCGTAATATAAAAATTGGCATCTATATACTCATGGTCATTTATTTTAGTTAGGATCATGGAAATCTTAACGTGCAATGTGATAAAAAATGAATAAAATTAGTTCTTGATTCAGTCTTTGCCTAATTAAATAGACATTAAATTAAAACAAAAATAAAATAAACTTATTATTCCTCTAAGAAACACCAGTAAGTAGTGCAACTGCTTAATTATAATGCGTAACTTGAATTAAAAAATAACATTTCTAAGGGATATCAACAATTATAACTTTAATTTTGATTGAAATCATTTTTTACAAATAAACTTATGAATTTAGAATTATGAAATGGTTTTTTTTCAATCAAAGGTCTAAAAATCTATTCTTTTGTCCACCTACTCATACTTAAAATTTACTAGAGGCAGTTTATGGTGTAAAAAAGCCAAAAATTCGTTGTTATCAAGTTGACGTTGTCAATAGGTCACGATGTATTTTGCTCTTGAGAAAGCGTGGCGAAATCAAACCGAAGTTCGGCCGAATTTTTTGTTTCAGCCGAATGTTCGGCCGAAGTTCGTATTCGGTTCAAACCACATTCAGCCCATCCCTAGTTATTTTATCTCGGTGGGGATGGAAATCTGGGGTATTTAGATCCAAGAGGCCAGGCAGTAAATTTTTAAATTACTACACTACAGAGATAGTCGATCAAATAAATATTATAATAATTAATCTAAATATATAGAATTACTGCTTAGTTAATTTTATTGCTAGTTATTCTGTTTAAAGATGTTGTATTTACCTAAATAACAAATTCAGATGTAATTTTCATATTAGGTACTAATTTGATTCTATTTGACAATTTGTTTATCTAGTTTTATGTTTATATGTTCTCTTGTCTCAATGGACCTCAAAAATTATGAAATTCATTCCTGGTACAGTAAATGTCAGAAATGACTTTTTTGCCACTTACTGTAGTTTGGATGTTTCTAAACAAATTGAAATATAACACTTATTCAAAAACTAGAACTAACCAAAGTGGTGCATGTTTCCTAGACAGTATTCGAAGCCACCTCATTTTGAAACGCAAATGACTTAGCCATTGAGTTTACCACGGCTTTGGATTATATAGAAATTTCTATTCATATTGTAATTATAGAGGAAACCTAAAAACGCGAATCCGACCCGCACAAAGCGACACTTATTTTAAAAACGATTTGATTGAAGTCATCTTTTCATCACGTGTTGATTTCTCGTTCCCAGAAAGCAAAGACTTAACGAAAATTTTGTTTTACATCATTAGGCACGTAATATGGCCGTGTTAAAATCTTTATAGTATTGTAAGGTCTTTGGGATACTGTCAAGTGACGACAATGGGTACATACAAACAACTGAACGTGTTTTTCTAACGAAAACTTTAAGAGCACTATTTTGATGTTCATTTTTATTTTCTATAGCGTATAAATGTAGGTTGAAATGAAAAATAGTTGTAGGATATTGTGTGCAATCTCGGAAATCTCAACTGTTTCGTGAAAATATAAGACTTGGTTTGACTTCAAAGGTCGAGAATGTGGCTGAGGCTACGGTTATATGGAACTAGCTTTCGTTTGGTATTTATTTGCTTGATGATTATTCTAAAATTAAAATATTCAAAAATAATTGTCACTGACTACATCCAAATTCTTGCAAAAGCATAATATTAAAACCTGGTTTGTCGGCGATACAACCGTCCGTGTCATGAACTTTTTAGCTAGTTTCGTGTCCACTGTTGGCCAATGATAAAATCCCAAATGTTGCCATTGGTTACGTTTCTTGTGAATTATAATGAAGAATTTAACTGAACTTTTTTAATTTTTTTATAATTAATATTTATTATTAATTACCTTATTTTTCGAAAAATAAGACCAGCGTTCCAGGGGACAAGAAATGCTTACTGGAGCATAATTGTTTGTGTTTGTTTTGTTTTAGGAGAATATGGGCATAATTTGTAGCTGGAGAATTGAATCTCAACTAAACTCCGTTGATTTAATCCTTATTATGTTATACTGTATGTAGGACGCAGTTTAAAGTGTAAGAGTGGACTAGCTACATAACGCGTCTCTCTTTATTTTAAAATACCACTGGGGAAAGTATATAACAATATCTTGCATGGTACAATAATCGCATTAGTTTTGAAAATCTTAAAATACTTGCATAATCTGAAAATATCGTTGTTGTACTTATGTAACAGATAAGAAATGCTAGTTTTGAAGATAATAACAGCTTTATTCTTATCTATAGTCAGAGCCTCGTCATGTTGATTGTTTATTCATAATATTTGTGTACACAAAATATTATATACTACAATAGCCCTAGGTATGTGTTCATTTTTGAGGACATCCCGTAAATAATTATTACTGGTTGCTTAATTTTATGTTTAAAATAGGCCGTTTGCGTGTTACTTCTGAAGTAAGAGTCATAAAGTGTTCTACGTTCATCTCCGTTTCATAAAGTAAATAATGCCAAATTTGAAAATAATCTGCTCTTACAGGAGACGTGAAAAAGAAACTAACAAACCAACCAACAAACATTCAAAGTTACATTCACATTATTACTGGATGTTGTGTATGTATGTCGATATATATAATTTACTAGCTGACCCGGCAAACTTCGTACCGCCTCAGAATCAATAAATAAAAAAGCTGAATGATAATTGCAGAACGCTTCAACTTTAGTAAAAAATGTGGTCAAAACTTAACCGGAACGAACATCAAACGTTTGACATTCAAAACCAAGAAAATAAAAAAAACTTCAGTTTTAAATTTAATCTGATTTCTGAAAGACGGGACGAACATCAAATGTTTGACAGTTAGGAATAAGGTTTCTAAGGGAAAGCGAAATTGTTATTTTTACTATATTCCGAGCATTTTTTTTTCATATTTACTCACCTTATAAACCTTCCCTGGACTTCCACAAATAATTCAAAACCAAAATTAGCCAAATCAGTCCAGCCGTTCTCGAGTTTAAGCGAGACTAACGAACAGCAACTGATTTATATATAAATAGATAACGAAATGCAATGAATATTTATTTAATCAACAAATAGCTGTGCATCGTGGTTTAGCCACTTATAAGTACTCTGTATAGATACTCTCTAAATATGTAAAATAGCTTTAAACAATACTACAGTTAAGACTTATAAATACAGTTTTAAAGTGACTAAAAGACAACGCAATGTTTTATATTTTGTTCTTAAGAACATAATGCAAATTTTATATACATCAAAGATGTTGGATACTGTTACAACTATTGTGATAACGGTTAATTTAGAAGTATTATGTATTCTCGTGTGTTACTTACACCTGGCTCTATAAATTGTTTTTGCTAAATAAGTATCTATTCATTATATTTACATACTATATTATAATAGGAACATAAATTTATTTATAACTAACTGTGCTGTATGCTAAATTAATTAGACTTCATTCGTGCGGGACTTGGGCTCTTTATTCATATTTTCTGAATCCTGCAAGATATCGTAATGAAAGCATATTCTACGAAAATTTAAGGGGATATTAATGTTTCAATTTCAATAGTTAAAATTTTTTTGAAATGCTTTAAGCGGTTGCGGACACTATTCGAGACAAACTTTTACAAAAACATAAATAAATTCTAGAAAATGTCATTCATTAGATACTTATTAAATAAGTACGTATAAATAGCAGTTTTCACTTAAATATTAGCGGTTTTCTTTGTAGTCAAAGACATGTACAAACTTTATCTTTATTAGCATAGATTGTATGGCAATTTTAAAATGTGAAAGTGGCTTTAGATCGTTATTTAATTGATTCTTTTCCATGACCTTGCAAATAAACTATTAATGAAAAAATGTCTTTTTTATTTTAGATAACGGAGAAGAATATATGATACCTACTTTTATTCCGAAACATGAGATATTTTTGAAGACATACCTTTACGCATGCGAATCTGGACAAACCGATTGTTATAGAATTTGGTGCATATATACTTTTAATAACGGAGATAAAAAGGGGAATTGTTTATCTCGTAAAATTCAACAGTCCCTGTGGTCTATAAAATCGAACCTGAAGCTTTTGTAAAATATATGTATTTTTAAAAACAAAATAAATGCGTAACCGAATTTATGTTGAAATCATTACCTGGTGCGTTTTGGAATGCGGTGGGCTTAGCAAAACTTTTTGAATAGCGTTCCTTTGTTATGCACCACAGAGCCGTTTACATTTTTTATATTCTTTCAATGATATTGTTTCTTCTGCAAATTCCGGTTATTATGTTGTGATTTTCAAATGAACGTGGACCGTTATAGGTAATCATTTTTTAAATAATAATTCCAGCAACTAATAGTAAAACAATGTAATACAATTCATAATGAGTGATTTGTAAAGATCATATCCTTTCGTAGTTAATAAAAAGCAATAGTCACTACAAATAATATTATTTTCCCTTACCTCAGCATCAGGCGCTGAAGCTCTTCGCCTGCCTCGCCATAATCTATCTTCACTACCACTTATGGCGCCACAGCTTCGTGAATGCGACCTCTGCGCGGCCAGCTCAGCCCCGGCTGGCGACCGCCGCGCTTCACAACCTACACCGCCTAGGGTTCCCCGGGAATCCGCTGCGAGTAATGCAGATTCAAAACTACCACGCCACGAAAATCTTTCACAATCACTCGCGACACTTCCTCGACTCGCTGTCGCTTCTAATATGTCATGAGATTTACTTCGAGCCAATGCACCCGGCTCTGAAGCACTGTCGTCATCGGTGGTTGGAGAAGCACCGCCGGACACTTCGTGCATTAACGCTACCAGCCGACCCCCGATGTGGCGCATAACTTTACCGAACAAGGGTGGTGAACCTTCCCCGGCTCGCCCTAACGTCGCAGCTAGCCTTCTGTATGCCCCGGCCGCGTCGCGTTCTAAAGAACCCGCTTCACCGTTACCCCTATCGAACTCATCGATTATTTCTCGACAACTGTCAGATATCTGTTTTCGTAAAGCAGACCTATTTGTAGTGCCTTCCAAATCTGATCCGGCATAATCAGATGAATCGTATGAGTCACTCCACGTGTCTTCACTAGATAAATATTCGACGATTTCACGCACTTCTTCGTCACGTATTCCCGGAACTGTTTTCATAAGCCTGGTTAATTCACTTTCAAAATACAAAAGCTGTGGTGGTTTCGGCGGGCGGGGGCTTTCGGAGTTTGTTGAGGCCAAGGTTGACGTTCGTACATTTGCAGAATTAATCATTTGTTTGAAAAACTGGCGCATTTTGGACATCATTAGATTCGTTTCCTCGTCTGACGACCAATTATTGAAACTATCTTTTCTTGATAATGGACTTTGCGGTGGACGCGATGAAGGAGGGCCTTCCAGACGTTCTTCTATATCGGGTCTGATTTCTTCGGTTATTTCTTCTAATTCTATTTTAGGTTCATGAGATCTGGCAAATTCGGAACTGGAATCGCCGTTTCTTAAAAGGTCATCACAGCTGCCTACGAAACCACTATCACGGCTCGCTTGTTTTTTCGACTCCGACAACTCCGACCCTAAAGGTGGAAATTCAGGTCTAGGGGTAGTGTTACCATCTTCTCCTTCTGAGACGGATCTGGTATCATCGCGGGTTTCTTCGGTGAATTCCGCCGATTGTCTTCGTTCATCCCCAGGCGAACCGCGGGTTTTCTTAGTTTGTTTTTTTCTCTTTGATTCCCCTTGGATTTCAAGCCGCTCTGAAGAATCATGTCTGTCCTCAGTTTCTGTACTAGAACCATCTGAAACTTCTTGCGTGTCTTGGGATGGCTCTTCCCCTGTTAATAAATTATCTAATGAAGAGGAATGAGACCTCGGTGTACCACGAGCACGAACTAACCGTTTTCTACGTTGTTCAGGGCTTTGTCTTCCCTCACTATCACTCCCGACACTGCCAGACCCATCAGAATCACGTCTCTCTTGGTTAAAACCCATAAATCCCGAGAGGAAATATTTTTCCAGACGAGATGATACCAATTCATCACTATCACCACTTCTTTTTGGTTGCTCATTATCGACAATAGATTCACCACCTTCACTACAAACACTGGATGTCTCCGATACTGCCTCTTCGTCGTCGCGGACGTTTCGACCGTCACCCAAATCGAAGAAAAAGTATTTTTCTAACTCAGTCGCCGATAACGGCCGGGATTTTTTCGTTGTTTGTTCTGTTTCACTTTCTTCACAACTTTCCTCCACTATCGTTTGTAAGCGCGATGAACGCCTACAATAGGCGTAATCTTCAACGCGTGCAGGTATCGATGCTTCATCCCCAGAGTCGGTGTCCGAGGGTGAAGTGGCTTCTTCGTCATCATCATCATGGCTGACGTCCTCGACCCATGAGTCGTCATCTGCGAGCCCCTCTTCAAGGCACACAACCGCCGAGAGAGTGTCGGCATTGCTCACAACAGTCACTCCGCCCGAAGGTTGCGGTATTTCGTCGTCAGATAAATCAATTTCGTTTTGTTGTGAGTTTGTTTCCGGTTCTACCTCGTTTTGCGAGTTAGTGTGATGCACTGTAATGTCGCGCATGAGCCGCGTCGTGTCAGACGTGACAACAGAAACGCGGTCGTGCGTTATCATAACGCGGCTAGTAAAGCGCGCGGAACCGTCCGCACAGGCGGTATGCGAGCGGCAAACTGTGGTCGTCGCGGCAGGTGCGCACGCGCCCCCCTCTGAACTAACCGGTTCGCTGCCGTGTATTTTCTCTTCATCTTGATCCTTCATTAATTCTTTTTTCAATAATTCACCGAGCGTGCGTTCGATACCTTTAAAAAGGTCTATTTTTTCCGAAGGTGAAGGGGTCGAACAATGGCTGGGTTCTGATATAGATGATAATTGAGATAATGAAACTGGCGAAAATTCTTTACATATTTGATTTTCCCTATTTTCTATCTCAAGGGGAACCTGAACCGTTACTTTTACTTTCATATCACTATCTGTGTTATAGTTATTTGCCAACGAATCACACTCCATGGATTCTGATAAACTTTGATATCTATTATTGTCATTATCTACGTCATTTATGCTGTCGAAATGATTATTACTTGAACTACAACTTGCACTAAAACTATTATATTGTTCACATGTTTCGCTCCGTAACAAATTATCATTACAAAATGTAAAGAAGTTAGACTTTTTCATATTTAATTCGCTATTTCCGTTATCACTGTTATTTTCATAAGGAATAACGTTATATTCTTCCGTAAAATTAATGGAGTCTAAAAGCACAATATTAGGATCATTATTTTGCATTACCCTCTTGTTCAAATTATTACCGCTAGCGTTTATTTCATTTTCCATAGCAACTTCCACTGCTATTATTTCTAAGCTATCTGATTTTTTGTCGTAAGAGTCATCGCAGTCTATGCCACTGCTGTCAGCCTCACCCTCCAAATCTGAAGAGGAGTCCGCTGGATTTACTACAAATACTCGCGAAAACCGTCCTCCTCCACCCCCACCAGAATCCTCTGAATCTTCATCCGATGTAGCAGGTTCTTCGGGTGCTCCACTTGTGAGATCATAACTTCTGCGAGCAACGCCGCCCTCTGAGTCACTTGAGTTCGCTGACTCATTTGATGAGGGAAAAGCCTTCTCCGCATCCAAATGATCCGGCATAGCGTCGGCGGAGTCCGATAATACTGATAAACGGTCTTCCTCAGTAATCACTTTGATTCCCACTGACGCCTGGAGCTCGACAGGCCGTTCAACGGTGTTGTTATCAACATTATCGTTATCGCAGTGCTCAAGTACAGGTGACGTTTCAGACTGTATTGCCTTATCTGTCCTTTCAACGGTGGTCATCTCGAGTTTATTAGTTTGTGGCAGTATAGTAGCGGTAGCTGTGGCTGCGGCCGTGACGGCAACGGCAGCGGCCGTAGTGAGTCTTGCAAGAGCAGCTGCATCTATAGGTGGGAAGCCGGGGTATGTGTTCCAGTGTGGTGCCGGAGGAATTTGTGTGGGAAAAGCGAGAAGCGCAGGCCAGAGTGCAGCAGGCACAGGCACTGGGACAGGGACTGGAACTGCAACTATACGAGGCTCGGCCCCGCAAGAACACTGTCTGGGGCAAGCCTGAGGTGTGTGCTTTGGAGGCGCTGGTGCAGGCTGCGCCGCCGCCGCGCCCGGCTCGAAGTAATCCCAGTCGCAATCATCGGGCGCGGGTGGCGCAGCTGAAGATGCCGTTGATGAAGAGTCTTCAGTATCCTCGCGGCACGAGGAGTCCGAACTTAGGAACACGAGGCGATAATCCTCGGGACGCATGCGACCGGCCTCGGGTTCGCTCGCTTCGCCCGCTTCGCTGCTGACGCCCCACTCTGAAAATAAACATCATTACTTATAGTTCTTATTTAATATTAATACTGAAAGAATATAAATTATAACATATATTATTATATATACAAAAATAAATATATTTCATATAACTTAAAAGTTACACATTACATTACTAGTTTTGAACCGATTTTAATGAAATTTGGTTTATAATTGAAGTACTGGAGATAGGCATATGTGTACTTACAATAACGGGTAAATATTATAATTCTTCTGCTATAAAGGTCAAAAAGAAAGAGCGAGGATATTTAAACAGAAAATATTCCATGAATTTCCAATCGTAAACCACGCCAATAAACGTAAGTATGTTAAATATATAGGTAAGTTTGATCTGAATGATTCTCAATATGGAATTCTTCTTCTTCTCAATTTGGAAAAATTCTAAACCTAAAATTCCAAGTTGAGAATAAACCGACGTTTTATCATGTATAACGTAGTAGATACTTAAATGTGCCTATATTACCATTTTATTATAGAATTATTCAGTGACAAAAGTTACTTTTAATCTATTGTTTGAAATTAAAACCAATCAAACCAGACCAGTTATGTTCGCAGCAAGATAAAAGTAAAACATAGCGCAAATATAAAAGTGTAACAGCCAGCATAAATCTGTTATGCAAACATTTTCGTAATAATTGAGTGCTATGAAAAAATGAACAGGCGCCTAAAAACTATAATTTAGTATAAACCAGAATGCTTTGTTATTCCAAACTAAGCACAATCAAGTTTAAATACATCATAAGATTACATTACAAATTAATAAGGCGTTTTAATAAAAGTGTACCAAAACGACTATAATTATGAACATGTGCGATAGTAAATAAATTATTAATAATAATTATGCTTAACTTTGCCGAGAGAGTTCTTGGAGACGATAATATCAGGCGTTTTAATATAAATTAATCCCAAATTGTCTAGTTGAAATTGAAACTGAAGAGGACTCAGTTTTCAGTTTAAATGTAATAACATAATTTAGGATTTAATTTAATATCATCAGTTTCTGATCATAAATAATCAGGATGTTGCATATAGGCTCTGATTTAGCAAATATAGGTAGGTATTAGTAGCATGGAAAAAGGACACTAGCAATAATAATGCCAAGTAAAAAGATTGATTACGTTCCACAATCTTACATTTCTAAAGGGCGATATAACTCTTTCTTCTTCTACATTTTAATATAGAAAAACGCTGCTAGACTTTCAACCACTATTTTTTTTTTTTTTTTTATATTTTAGACCATTTAAACATCAAACTCACTCAAATATTTTATCTCAATATGTCCTTTCAATTTAATCGAATTAAACTTTTGACTGCCTTGATTTAAACAAAATATTTTAAAAATATAACGTTAATTGAAAGTAAGCGAAGTTTTGCTATTTCCAAACAAGAGAAAAAAGACAAGTATTTCTTTTACAAATGTGCGGTACTACTTATCCGTGCAGGAACGGAGAAAGAATACAATTTCCTGCGGCTGGGCGGCCTGTCGTAAGAGGCGACCAAACAACCAGGTGATAGGGTATTTGCCCGACTAGATGGCTACCACCCCTGGTCTAGTGTATGCCGCGATAACAACCTTGAGTTGTGTTCCGGCATTAGTGGCCAGATTCCAGTCTCCCTTTAGGAAGCAGCAGCGCATTTGTAGGACCTTTGGTGTAAATGTCCATAGGCGATGGCAACCGCTTTCCATCAGGTGGACCGTCTGCTTGTCTGCTGAACTCAAGCTTATAAAAAACAAAACCATAGTGGATTTTCATAGTTATTTCATTTCAGGCAAGTAGTAATACCTAGTATATTTCTTCTTATACGTTTGTAGGAATCGAAGCTATCAGTAATTAGACCCTTTTTCCAAGAATAATGTTATTACTCCGAAAACCTTTTTAGTTCCATGAAACATTAAAATTAAGACTTGTAGAAGGCTATCATTACCACTGCTTTTTTAATATTTTAATTCAGTTGTAATAAAGGTGCTTTTTAGAAACGCATTTGTTTACTATATTAGTATCAAGTCACTGTTAACTAAGAATAATACGCTAATTACAAAACGTAATACTCAGTTAATACCTCTTGCAGATACTTATATATACATTCTTATTATTTATCATTTCTTAAAGTTGACGTTACTTGTAGTTGAAATCGATTATAAATATATCTAAGAATGTTAATTTGTTAATAATAATTATTATTTTGTATTACCAATTATGTTAATCGAGTAAGACTAATAGAAAGCAACATGTATGGGTGGCCCGCTCGAGCTCCATCGTGAGTTGAAAGTTTACACGAACGCAAATGGATCGCATGCTGCGGGGAATCAATACGAAATTCACTTTTCTAATATCCCGAAATTTACTTCTTTTGGGTACATTTTAAATACATAATATAATCTATAAAGTAATTCAATGCCTGTTAAACAAACACATATAATTTATTATTTTAAAATATTTTCGGAATTTTAAATTAAGGCAATTGAAAGGCACTTACGGTTTACTGCACTTTATTCCGGCACCAAACTTGTACATATACACAACACAAAATTATTAAATATAGTATATATACGAAATCGCCCAGCCTACCTCCTTTACAAACATCTAAGATTAATTCGTCGAGTACACCCGGTGACACAAGTTTGATTTTCTGCATACATGAATTTCACCCGGGTGCACTCGCACTAAAAAAATATTTATTTA
The DNA here is from genome assembly GCA_019925095.2 of Dendrolimus kikuchii. Classification (NCBI taxonomy): domain Eukaryota; kingdom Metazoa; phylum Arthropoda; class Insecta; order Lepidoptera; family Lasiocampidae; genus Dendrolimus; species Dendrolimus kikuchii. The sequence continues at coordinate 15,707,596 of CM034395.1, read as the reverse complement.
TTATAAAAAGTGAAGTGCCTACAAAATCTATATTTTTATGTTATTTCTAAACAATGAATTACATGTTTGTCTGTTAGTTATAGTGGTTAAGTACCCATAGATTGTGTACACTTTGGACCTTGTATCTCGTGGGAAATCTTATGTTTTCGTAATGTGACATATCATTTTCATTTCTACATTATCTACCTTTGGATTGGGTGAAGGATAATATTTTTTTTTTTTTATTGCATGAGTTCAGCAGACAGGCAGACGGCCCACTTGATGAAAAGCGGTTACTATCGCCTATGGACATTTGCGACACCAAAGGTGCTACAAATGCGCTGCTGTTCTCTTAAGGAGACTGGAACCTGGTCACTAATGCCGGAACACAACTCAAGGTTGATTTTTTTTTTATTGCAGGAGCTCAGCAGACAGGCAGACCGCCCACTTGATGCAAAGCGGTTACTATCGCCTATGGACATTTGCAACACTAAAGTTGCTACAAATGCGCTGCTGCTCTCTTAAGGGAGACTGGAACCTGGTCACTAATGCCGGAACACAACTCAAGGTTGTTATGGCGGCATACTCTAGACCAGGGGTGGTAGCCATCCAGTCGGGCAAATGCCCTACCACCTGACTGTGGGTTGTTTGGTCGCCTCTTACGACAGGCCGCCCGGCCGCAGGAAATTGTATTCTTTCTCCGTTCCTGCACGGATAATATGATGATTTGTGATGTGATAGAAGATGTATATCAGAATAGAGGAGTGTAGAAGGAAAAGAATTGGGGTCGGCACAATATTGTGCCGACCCCAATTAATTGGGATATGGTGAAAGAAAAGAGATTATCTACCTATATGTCCGTTTATTCGATAGTCACAAACAAATTAAAACGAAACTCTTAAAATCGCTTTCATATTTTCTGTATTATTATTATCAATCACTTGTTGGATGTGTGTGATTTAACTTTATTATACGTGATATTATTAACTATGGACAGAATCATAACAATTATAAAAAAAAACTTAAACGCTAAAACGCAAAAAAAACCTGTTGTACTAATAGCGTAATGATTCAAAAAAACCTCTTATTGTTTTTGGGAATAAAGGTTATCAGAAAAGAGTTTGTTAGTAGTATTTAAGTAGATATAAGCAAAGACGTATCGTGGGAAGCATAATCTACCACCCACACACAAATTGAAATAATAATTGAAATGTATTTTTATTAAAATATATTTCTTTTTTTTAGGAAAAAATAATCAAACCCACAAAGCAATTATTTTGATTTGATTCTAATATAACCATGACGTTTATATGGCATCATAATTGATTACAATAATTTCTGGACTAATATGGACTGTTTGAACGTTGAACGCGTGTTCGACGTTTAAACATGTTTCACGGTAGATAGGCATACTTACAGATCATGCTAGGAGTATTGTAGAAGCGGAATGGAAACAAACGTATAAGAAAATAGATTTTCTCTTTTGCTGTTTACAATTATATTGAACTAGATTTTACGCCACTTCATTACTCAGTTTTTAGTAACTGTTTGTAAGGTTTGTTTTAATATAGTCTATTGAAATATTTTAATATAGGCACGCTTCTAAAATTCTTTGCCTTACTGATCTCAATATTTCTAAATTAATATTAATGTCGGCATATAAGTTACTCGCTTCTGGACTTGGGTTTCCCCATTTTTGAGAAAATAGACGCTTTACCTGCCACGTTTGTGCGGCAGATTGGGGTGTTTCGCACATAGATTATGTCGAAGGTTTTATCAAGATATGCACATTGGGTTAGAAAAATTGGCTAAGGATTGCATGTTTCCCGACCACGTTTGGAACCCATGTCATTGGAATGAGACACGATACACCAGCCACTAAGCTATCGCGACTTTTTAAATGATATCTAATTAAAAATGTGTAAAATAAAGGGACTAAAAGGAAGAAAATAATTAATTTTATTATAAAAAGTGGGATGCTGGATATAAAAATATGTTACAATTTTTTCATCGGTAACTATCACATATATGTTGTACCTATATATATCCATAGTAGCTATACAATAATATCACGCATCCAACGTTTTTTTTACAATAAAATATATACTACTATAATATAGTTCGGTTTGCTATCAAAGCTCATTTTATAGTTTTTTTTTAAACTAATTCAAATGGCCCAATTCTGTTTTATCAATATCCTGGCTTTGCGAAGATATTTCAAAGTACGTTCGTAGTCGTTCCATTGAGATAGTGTCAAAAACTCGTATTCTACTAAATCAACCATATCTTCTCAATATCGTCGCGGTAGTATAATAGTAGAAAATAATTGGTATTACCATTAGCAGAAATGGCGTTAGCCAAAATTAATATTGAAAAGCTGCCAAAATTTTAAACATTTATTGCGCGAATATTTGCTTTTTATAAAGATAGCGTGGCGTGCCACGGGCAAGGCATTGGAATTAACAGAATACCGAAATCAGTCCAAACTACAATTGAGACGACAGTGTACGGCGATTTCCACGGGATTAGTAACAAATTCCAATATCATCATGCTGATTCTGGTCAGAATGTTAGGACATAGATATGAAATTTTTGTAGTGTCATCGGTCCTTATTATGTCTACAATTTTTGCAATCAATCAGACGTCTGGAAGTCGATGAAAATGATGTAGAAGGTGCCGTTAAGCCGACAGTAGACGGTTCATTGCAATTCTTGAATTTGGATGAAACAACTAAACTGATCCGTATAAAGATATATTTGAATCATTCAATATCATTGAATACCCATCCTCATGACCTTTAATTTCATGTGTTTCAACCAAATTGATTCAATTTAATTAATTTGTCTAATACAGTTCAAGTTAATAAAAGAGCATTAAAAACGTTAATTGTAAGTAAGATATTATGTAGGCCCTCCCTCGTTTTATACTTTAATTTTTAATGAGCGCAGCCAAGGATTATCTGCTTGCAATAAGATAAGAAGAATTGGTAGAAGTTATTGGCAAAAAATCTTATGCCCATTGTATAAAGTTAACTTAGCAAAACAAAAAACAATTTGCCGTAGGTTTTTGATAAAACAAGCCATTGTGTGGTATGCGGACATTACCATATAAAATAAAACAATTTACATTTAACATATCGTTTTTCCTATCAAATGTGATATAATGGGTTTAATAAGTTTTTGTGTGTAGGCGTGACCAGTTTTAAAAATTGGATCATTTATAAAAATACAAATATATTTAAAACACTTTTTAGATAAACATTTTTAGGTAGGTATCTGAGTAAACATGTAAACGATGTGATCATTAAAAAATGTCACCATAATAGAAAAGATTTGGGAATAGTTTGAACACATTAATGGGTATAAAAACATTACTACTCAACATTTCTTGATTGGCTATCAAATGTGTAAACTTCATTATTCATTTTGTTGGCATAGCAAGAGGCCGGACGGAATGTCTTTGGCGCCCTGGAAGATGGGGCGACCATTAGTGTGGGACGTCACGTGCTTTGACACTGGCTGCATCCCATCTTCCAGACACGGCTGTATTAGCAAACGCAACTGCCGCGCGGCAAGAGGGACCTAGAACGCCGCAAATATATATTCGTCGGTAGCGGACACAACCGTTTGTGTGGAACCTTCCGAGCTGCCGGTGATTTGAGACCTATTTACTATTTGTAATTTGTTTTCTCTAATTGATCTCATTCTAGGATGTATTATATTTGTATATTTTAATTTTAAATTTGTGTCTTTAAAGTAAATGTAAATTTTAATAGTAAATAAACAATTTTGTTTAGAGTTAATAACAGGTCTCTAGTTGTTAGTCCGTTGGTACGCATATTATTCTTCACAATACTATGCCCTCTACTGGGCCTGAGCGGCATAGAGACATTTTTTGTTCACATACCAGCTGGTTCCTGTAAAACAGCTGTGTCAGAGTAAGTGATTTTCTTGCAGTTCATCTATTATGTCATGGTCATAAAGGCTGCCGTGGATACGAAATAATATTAGAAATGTTTCAATCATGTGTCAACAATGTTGACAAGGTACATTAATTTTCAATTTTTTATTTCGAAGTAGAGCAGACAAGCTGAATATTATTACCTACATACTACTGAGGACCTTTTCAACTATATAGCTACGGGACTTCGTTCGCGTAAATTTCAAATTCATATTCCACGGAAATTAGATTACTGTTCGAAATAATAAAATTTTGTATAATATCAATGAATGACGAATTATTAGTGTATCTGCAATCCACATAGACCTGATCTAATATTTCATGCAAATATAACTCCTGATGGATGATTTCCTATAGAAGTAGATAGAGACGATGGATCTCCACTAGCTGCGATCTTGGCACACGCCTTTCGCTTCATCTACTTTTATCACTACTATCACTAATGCAAAAGTGGATGGATGCAGAAGTCGTGGAAGGCCACGACACACCTTCCATGATCAAATTGATCGTGTACTAGCGGAGGGTGATGTCAGGAGCCTTAAGAACAGACGAGTGTGCATGACAAGAGTTATGAATGTCAAAGAAGCAAGTGAGGTGTGTAAGAATGGGCCTAAATGGCGCTCTGTTGTTCGTGCCTACCCCGCAAGGGAACTGGCGTGAAGTTATGTATGTATGTACTTTTATCACCTTCTTTTTAAAATCAATCTTATTTTTCAATTCTAACTACATTTCTTTTTAAAAAAATCGGTAGTAAAACTCAAACTTGTGTTATGGGAATAACATCAGACCACTCTGGCGCAGATTTCAGACACCTAGAGCATATTAAATAATTAAAAGTTCGTTTCCGAAATTTATCATGCCAGGAATTGAACCCGGAGCTTCTGCGTTCCGGCGAGTTCGGCCGGGTAAGACTTAGCCCGCTTAACCACAGAGGCTGTCAAATCTCATTATAAACTGATTCTATAAGTACGTGCTTGATTAAGTCAATGTATACGTCCCAAATCCTGTGCATGGCATTGCTAATATATTACATTATATTATGGCATTCATACATCGTAAGTAACAAACACGATCGTTACGTATCATTGTTAGATTCCAAAATAAATCATACACAAATCAACATCATAGAGCATAATCCATCACATGTGCATAAGTATCTTAAGTAGGGTATTACCATTGGGTGGCCTCATTGTAATCGAATTAGGGTTACCTAACAGCTTTTACCAAATACAATATTTATCCAATAGTAATTAGGTATTAGTTATGTTCAATGTGCTAATTTTTTTTTTGGAAAATTTAAAGGCTCGATTAAACAAAATACTGTCGTTATTATAGCTGTTATGAGGTTTCCTCAAGCTATTTTGTTTCACCCACAGTATGTAGTTATTATAGCAATAGATGCATGAGGCAAGGATTATTGCGTAAGCGATATCTAAGCTAGTGATTTAACATTAATCAAATCTACCAAATGTAAGAGCCTGATTTTTAAATGATATGCAAATAGGTAATTTATAACACATTGAAAATTTACACCAGAAAAAGTAATTAGAGACTGTATACGTTCCTTGGCCGATTTGCAATGCCAATGTTATAAATGATCCGAAATACTTTTTCCATAGAAAACCTATATCGCTTTCTTCTTCACGCAGTTAGTATAATATTTTGATGACAGAAGATCGCAGATTCCCTAGAAAGTAGAATGGACCTGCCCGTTGTAGATAGACGCAGTTGGACGATCTCCTATCAGGGTTGGCTAAACTATAATTTCAGTTTAGACCAATGAAAGGACCATTGGGATGTTTTATTTTAAAGGGCAGCATGAAAGAAGAAGGCTAGGAATAATAATCCTAATACCTACTAGTAAACTAAAGTGTTGCCTTAATGGTCCTTCTTCACTAATGTCGCTAGTATCCATTCTTCATAATTTTACATACGTATGTTACATCTATAGAAACGTATTAATGTAGCCCGACACTGTTTAAATTTTAATATGAAATTGAAAAAATCTTGTCTTTTAAGTTTTGATCATTTTGGTCTTAAAAGATATTATAAATAAAAAACGCCACAAAGCGAAATAAGATTGACCTTTTTTTATTGCAGGAGTTCAGCAGACAGACAGACGGCTCACTTGTTGGAAAGCGGTTACCATCGCCTATGAACAATTGCAACGCCAAATGTGCTCCAAATGCGCTGCTGCTCTCTTAAGGGACACTGGAACCTGGTCACTAATGCCGGAACGCAACTCAAGGTTGTTATGGCGACATACTTTAGACCAGGGGTAGTAGCCATCCAGTCGGGCAAATGCCTTACCACCTGGCACCAAATAGCTATGTAGGTGCTTTTAAAAGTCACACTTGAACTAGGTGATTGACATTCCTACTATTTTTTTCCGTAATATCAGGCAGTGCCATTTATCCCACTCAACTCCACTGCTATTTCTTATGCTTCAGAAAACAAAAGACCCTTTATACAATTTTGTAACACATATTAAAGTGTAGTTACTATAACTATAAAAATGAATAGGTTCAATATTTTCTTGGTCCTGTCCTTAAAACCGACTTCCTGTAGACAACCTGACATATGGCCGATTCCTATACTGTCAAAACTACTCCCTGTTACCCATGTACTGTAACGGATGGTAGAATATAGGAGCCGGGCATTAAATGATATCCGTAGCTTTTCTTATATATATATAGTTATATGACAACCCTAAACTGAATCAACGTTAAATCGGACAATGAAAGTAAGAACCACATTGGAGCTGCCTCAAGGCTACAGTTACCTAAGTTGGGCTGAACGTGGGACGTGAGCCAGTGCTATAGAACTGAGCTTTTGGCAAAATAATGTCCTTAACATTACCAGTTACCTTGGTTCTAATGTTCAAATAATTTGTATGGGTGCTTAATTTGGTGCTAATAAAAAGGCATTGACAGTAAAATCGCTTTGACTTGAGATAATCAAGATAATTTCTGATCTCAGAATTATTTTAACCCTCATCTTCCATCTGGGACAATGTTAGTGTTAGTGATTGTGGCCAAACTTGTTTATATTGGTTAATAATTACCTACATTAATGTATATAATACATACGTTATCTGTATCAATTAATAACAATATCGCATCACAAATAACGCATTATACCAATCGTTACATCTGCGCGTAACAGCCCCTAACACCAACTTCATCCCGGATAGAGCAGGGACATAAAAGATTTAAGTAAAATGAAAGCAACTGGTTAAAGTAATTTAAATCATAATATTTCGTAAAGAACTTTTTAACGCATTTGCTCAAAAAATGCATTTACGAAGCCTATATAATACATTGTTCGAAAATAAAAATGACGCACCATAGAACGGAACGTGCGGAAAATAGGTACTTTCACCTACGTACCTATTTAACCACACACCGTTCGGTAATATAAGTACTTAGGTAAAAAATAAATATATGAGAATTCCACCAATCATTCACATTACGATAATAAATAAGCTGAATAATCGAACCTCCTTGAAAGCGCTTTTGATGAATACATTTGTCTCACTTTAATACTTTAGAGAAAACGAGGCGAAAGATGTAGTTCTAATTTGCACCAAGTGCACGCGACGCTGTTTGCAAATGCGCGGCATTTTCATATTAGAAACATCAAAGATTGTTGCGACTTTCCGACTAATATTTAATATGTTTTGTTTCATTATCTATTGTACTGTTTTCTCACAAATGTGTTGAAAAACGTTGTATGACACACATGCTTTTGATGATTTTACAACTCGTGAATATGGTGAGCCCCCTCAACTTCATCTCGGGCCTACATTCGTCTACTCGTTTGCAAAAACCAATTTACCACACTAGTGTCAAAAATAACTATTAAATATATCTTTAATTCGATTTTTAATTTCTTAATTCTGTAGATTAAACTACATTGCAATGATGCTGTTCATAGTACTCAGTGAAATACAATGAGTAAAAAAATAGTTTTGTAAGTAACATCCGTAAAACCATAAAGAAGTAAAATGTATAGAATTCAAAAAACTTTCCCCGGATTTAAGTTTAAGAAATTAATTACATCGCGAGAAACAGACAAATAAATTTTGCATATTTTATATTATAATATCTACAATGACGGTGCGCAGTTATTGTACAATTAATAAACATTTCTAAAGCAAAAGATGGGTTATGTTATTATGTTTTTAGGGTTTCGTAGCATAATTTTGGAAAAACGGAACTTTTATGTTTTCTTCATGGCCATCTATCTGTCTGTGCTATTGTCTTTGTATGTTTATATAAACTTGACAGGAAGGTCTAGTGTATATAGCGCTAGGTAATGGTGTAGTAAAGTAGTTAAAAACGTAAAAACTAAGGGTGGCCGGCAACTGAGGGTTATTTTTTATATATACATATAAATAAAATTGAAGTGTCTGTTTGTAATGTCAAAATAACAGGTTTTTACTAAATGCATATGAAAGTATTACAGTACTTATTTCAAAAAATTTATCTTTAATTTTTGTCTGGCTGTCTGGATGTTCCGGCTAATCTCTGAAAGGACTGAACCGATTTTGACGAAACTATCACTGGAAGATAGCTGATGTTATAAGAAGTAACTTAGGCTACTATTTTTAGGGTTACTCGAAAAAGAATTCCACGTGAACGAAGTCGCGGACACAGCTAGTGTAAACACAGTCTTGTGAGATATCCTTAATCAGATCTTTAATAATTATAACGATGTTTTTAATGTGTTTTTTTTATTTTGTCATCCTCCTTCTAAATGTAAAATACATGGAAGAAAATTTTGATAAAATTTGAGTGAGCTTCAAAAATAATTTCAGCGAAAAGTGTTTCTACAACATCCCTTGAATATTTTTTTGAGATATACAGTATTATCAACTAAATGTTTCTTTTCTTGTTTCGTAACCAAATGAAGGGAAACTGTGGAAATTTGTAAATTCTACGAAAACTCACAGTTTTTGCCAATACTAAGCACTTGTTCGTCTTTTTTTTATAAATTACAAGCCTCAAAGTTTTACTGGTAATGTTTATTGGATGATCTCATCATAAAATTACTAAAGTGAATTGGTATTCGGTATTAATTTTTTGCTGATTAGTGTGAGGTAACAATGAAAAAATTCTAGGTTCAAAATGTTTATAACTCAAATTACGCATAAGACTTTTTCTCATTTGCAAAAAGAGGCTATTATAGTTTTCAAACAATGTACCAATTATTAATATAAAGGAATTTTTAGTTTACTGTTTCTTAGATATTTCTTTATTAAACTTTGTTAACAAGAGTCAAAAACTATTCAGCACTAGCCGTGCCCGCAATTTCGTTCCTATGGGAGTTCTTTTATGCAGAACCCTAAAAAAAAGTAACCAAAGTTACTCCTTATAACAACTACAACTATCTGTTATCTGCCAACGAAAGTCCCCTCAAAATCGGTCCAGTCGTTTCAGAGATTAGCTGGAGCACCTAGACAGACAATCAGACAGAAAAAATGAAATCGATTTTTTGATATAAGTACCGTATAGTCAAGGCGGGGAAGTCCGGCCTCGGGGTAAGTTCATACACCTTGCCTTTTTACTTTTTTAAACGGAATTTAACGCCAACTCGAATCCGAAAACCGATTTGTTGTTTTTGTAGCTATTATAACACGGAAATAACGAGAGATGTATGGAGTTCCCCCACTGACGGCCTGGTGGTGGACAAGGTGGAGACACCTTGACTATACATACTTTCATATGCATTTAGTAAAAAGCTGTCATTTTGACTTGAAAATGAAGCTTCGGTTACACGTTACTTGCAAATTTTGATTATATTCCATTTTTTTAAATTATATTTAAATTATACTTTTTCAAAATCATATGCATAGATAGACAACCGTTTATTCTTATTATTGCTCCCTATTGTACTTAGGAATAAACCGAAAAATACTCAGATATGGATCAGATTATCGTATCGATCTATAACTTTCTAGCTGGTGAATGGACTGTAGGGCTGCAAACATTACCGATATTAAGAAAATTATTTGCTGTAGTTAAAAGTTTAATACCGGACATTTTCTATGAAGAGAACAATTCAATGATAATTAAACGGTTACCTACTTTCAAAACCGGACTTTCCTTTATTTTCTTTTATTTATTTTGTTGCTGAGATCGATCTCTAAGCCGTGCATTGTGTGTTAGCTATATCCAAGTAGAACTTACCTTTAAACCAAAAAAAGCCATGAGTCTCTATATATTCAAAAAAACTCAACTTTTCACGTGTTCAGAGGACTGATGCCTACCTCGGACAATGGATTAGTATGACAATCCATCGAGGAAAAAACTTCTGTGTACCTTACGCATTAAAGACGGTGACCTATGTTCAGTATTCTACTTATAGTCTTGAGAGATTATAAGTAGAATATATTATTATTATAATTAACTTTCCTTTTTTGTATTAGTTTAATGATATTGAGCTTAAAAATGTAAAATACCATGTCATGTATACAATGCCATTTGTAGCACTAAATTTTATCTCCGTTGTGCTTTTGCTCTTTTATATCTTTTTTGCCTTTTAAATAAATTAATAAAATATATTTTTAAAGAGAGATAATAATTTATATCCACATCGCTTATGGCCGGTTCTTATATTTTACTAAGAGTTTATTTACCTACTGTCGATTCAAATTTGACGCAAGCTCCATACAAATAATGTCAAAATTCAACGAATAGTAAGACAAGTAAATGAAATCGGCCATAAGTGGTGTCACATTTGTAAGGCCTTCTACTGGAAGCCTAGACTTGAGTAGACTTTTTGCCCGTCCAAATATTGACACCCCTGGTTGATTACTAAGAATAAGTACAAGAAACGCTCCGTTGGAAACGATAGTTAGAAACAAGATGAAATTTGGAGTAAAGAAGTTACAATAATGTTACTTTGTTATAATGGACAATAAATAGTTTCAAATTCTATAGTATACTTACTTAATATTACGTTTATGTCGTCTACACATAACTGTAGAAAAAGATCAATCTATACCTATTTATACAATTTAAACAAAGTATTTATTAGACAGACTCCCACAGAGTAAATAATAACCATAAATAAAATTAAAATTAAATATTAAAATAAACAAGTTGGCGGTACTTTTAACAATATTCAGTGACACTTGACATCTTTCTTCCGTGATCACGGCTACTGAAAAGTGGCCGAAACTTCAGAATAATAAAAATCAAATAAATGACCGCGTTTAAAACCTTTAAAAGGTTGTTTTATTAAAGTATTTAAATCACAAGCTCAGATAAATTTTAAATTTATCCTTTACCAAACAATGACTAGGTAAACGAAACAATTTTTAGAATATTCGTCTCTCAGTCTGCCTGAAAATAACTCAACGGTCTTCTATTAAAAAAATTCAGACAGAAATATTAAATTTTCATTTATGCTTCCTTTTAATATCTTGCAGGATCCAGAAGATATGAAATTCCAAGTCCAGCGCGATTGAAGTAGCGAACACAATATACATATAACTAACTATGAAGTTTGTTATTGACTGAGTACTACGTTAACACTTTTATTTGCACAATAATTTAGAATAATATAAATTGGATAACAGAACTGATTCTAGTTACGATTGCTGTCATTATAGTCAGTTCATTCAACAATACAAGAATTCCAAGTATTATTGCATGAGCTTTAACTATATACTAATCAACATAGTTTAATAAAAGAGCGCGTTGTTAATGTCTTACTATAAAACGATTGTATAACAAGTAAAATACTGAAAAAGTAGTAATCGTGCTAAGGAATTCGTATTTGTTATATGGTATTAAAGATTAGCTTTACACCAAGCTTCACCCGTGAAAAATTTATATCTATCTACCTCGAAAACTACACAATTTTTCGTGATATAAAGTGTTCTATATCTATGTCTGTTATCGAAAATATTTGTTTATCAAGTTTCATCATAATTCATCGCTTTCCACGGAAACTACATGGTATACAATTTTATGTGTTATAATGGAACCTACTATCTATATGTTCATCACTTCACTGAAAATATTTTTTTTATTGTATGTGTTCAACAGACAGACGGCTCATCTGATGTAAACCGATTACCATCGCCTGTGGACATTTAATTTTGTATATCATTCATTAATTCCTGACGCTGTGAACCGGGATCAAACACATATACATGCAAAAACGAAATTACTACTTTACGTAATTAGAAAAGTTATGTGATATTGAAATGAAACGTTTACACTTAAAAAAACTTCAACAGACAAATGGAAAAACGAATCGCAACGGACAAGTGGAAAAACGAATGGCAATGGATAAGTGTAAAAATGAATCGCAACGGACAAGTGGAAAAACGAATCGCAACGAACAAGTGGAAAAACTTCAACTGACAAGTGACAAAATAAATCGCAACAAAAATTTAACTTGAAGTTTTACGAGCAGGTTTTCAAATTGGACAAGTACATTAACAATCTGCCCGTTCATTTTTCCACTTATCCGTTGCCATTTGTTTTTCCACTCCTCCGTCGCCATTCGTTTTTCAACTTGTCCGTTGCGATTCGTTTTTCCACTTGTCCGTTGAAGTTTCATTTCTAATATGTGTCAAACAGTACACATTTAGATTTTTCGCAGGTTTACTGCAAATTATGATTCGGTTAGGTTAGGTACATTTTAATGAATGCATTTTTTTTTTTAATCATACTTTATTTTATCAAACAGAAAACTGAATTCGATCCGGAACCAAAAAAACATCCATAGTCTACTCTAAAATTATTTATTAATATTTTTTTACACAGACCACAAATAGAGGCAGTGATGCCTAGCCACGTGCAGAGCAGAGGTGTAGTTCGATGCAAACTTAAGTTTGCCTCCATCCATTAATGGCGGCTTGGAACACTTTCCGATGCGCAGAACGCGATTTTAGGTATTTGAGGGACGAGGTCGTCGGAGGACGAGGTATATCCTCGCTCACTCGCTTTCTCGTTTACGGGACTTCCCCGGCGCTCGGCTCACCAGGGCTGCCAATTTAGCGCTTTCGGAGCTAGATATAGCGCTTTTTAGTGCAACCCAGCTCCCAATTTTATTAAACAACTTCCAGCGCAAAATATTGAGCTTTTTATAATATGCAAATGTCTAATTAATTTTATAATAAATATATATGAATATCTACACTAATATTATAAAGAGGAAAGATTAGATTGTTTGCATTGAAGAGACTCCGAAACTACTGAACCGATTTGAAAAATTCTTTCACTGTTGGCAAGCTACACTATCCCCGGGTGACATAGGCTATATTATATTTACAAATAAATTAGGGATCCTTACTAAAACTCCAATAATGTAACCCAAGGTGTAATAAAATACCTAAAATCGCGTGCGCTGCGAAAATTATTGATGATAGAATAAAATAATGTACTACGACTTTGCAGAACACATCATTATTTACAAAAAATATCGCGATAGCATATGTCTAACTATTATAGTTATGCCACCATAAGTGTTCTTTTATTTTAAAAATTTAATTAAAATGCCGCCGCTAGAAAAGGCTCTTTATTTGTATCTTGGTATTCATCCTTATCAAAATAAATTACTTCGCATTTAAGACTGCTTCAATACCTTTATATAACTTTTTGAATTATTCAGTTCGGACATTACATTCGAAAGATATCACGAGTTTAAAAATATAAGTATTAGAACACGCGGCCGTGACGCTTTTTCGTGACAGAAAAATCATAAGACCCTGTCTATATAGAAGTTTCACTTCAATAATAAAAGCACGTTCAACTTCTTAATTGAATATTACTGTCAACGTTTAGTGACTTATTCTCAAAATGTCGCTTAAACTAAATAATCTTTCACCCCTCTGGAACCCGGAACTCTGGTCTATTTAATTCCACACGCGTATATATTTATTTTTTGCATATCCTGGTCCGTCAAGTCTACAAAAAAAATCTTTTCAACAAGCAAGCACAGTCGAGAGTAAAAGATGTGAAGCAACAACCGGAAAGCCAGCTTGTTCTGACAATAGTCGGAGGCTTTTTATTAGGTCATCACTCCGCAGCCTGCACGATCTCTGTGTGAAACAATACCCGTCCGTGGTAGGAGCTTGGCTAGCATAAAAATTACGTCATCCCTCTAAACTCTAAGCGAAGCTAAATTGATTTTCCCGTATATTTGACACACATCACCATGAAATACAACTTTTGTTGTTATACAGCTCTGATGATAGGCCTAGCATGCAACGCGGTTACGGTTATTGCGGTCAAACCGCAATTTATATATTGTTTTATTATAATAATAAAGGTTCTGGCCACAAGGGGGCTTGTGAAGCCTAAGGTGAGTGGCGATACTTCTGTATTCTTCTACGTGGGGCCAAACGAGGGCCCAGCCTGTGTGTTTTTCTTAACCTACAAGCATAGAATAGAGGTCATAAGTTAAACCTAGACATTTAATATAAATACATTTCCATTAGAACAATGGGCGGCCTTATCGCTTATAGCGATCTCTTCCAGGCAACCTGGTGTCTAAGGAGACATTACAAGAAAAAATAAATTAAATAATATTTAAATGTTGGGGTGGAATGTTATAGCCATAAAGCCGGAATCAACCTCAGTGAAACTGCCGCAAACCTTTCTCGGGCATTCACAACATTTTGCTGATCTTTTGCTACATTTTCTGGGACCCGTGCTGTTAGTAGAGAGTTGCTGACTGCCCATTTTTTTCGTGTCCTTCGATGATTGCGATAGCCAGGTGCCTTAGCCCCTTTTATTCCCAGTTCCCTACTTCTATTAGCGGTTCCTCTTAATAGATTAGCCCTCTTTGTTCGCATTATCCACAATAATCCTATTTTAAACGGGGTTACGTCGATTTCTATATACAGGGATACAGGGATTATCGCTGGCCAATGCCAGATTAGTTTAATTTTACGAAAGACGTTTTGGCTGTCCCGTGGCTCCACGAAGTAGTTGAAAAATTCGGGGTATTTATTAGCTTATTGTCTGCAACGACTTACCAATAATAAATGTTCTGGCAGGTCTTTGGCTGAAGGGTTGAATATATTGAATGACTCCTTTAGAGACGACATTGCGAGCTGGTTCATACGTGTCTAGCCTATTATACTATTGATTTCTACTAAATTTTATCCGTAAATACGCAGTAGTTTAAAAGAAGGATCTATGTATAGGGGCGGTCGAATACAGCCACTTTAGGGTTTTCCATGTTGCAAAAATGGCTACCGAACCCAAAAACTTGAGTGACATGGCCGTTAAGCGGTAAGCCCCTTAAATTAAGACTGACAAAATTAAAGATAAACACGATTGGATTTCTATGTTTTTGAATCTTAATTAATTCTATTAGCAAATGATTCTAGGAACACTAAGCTCTATAGTACGGCTTCAAAAACTAGGATGATAAATAATCTATGATGACATTGTATCGACGATATTGGGTATTTAAGTAAAAAACGTGAAGCATCATCATGCTGGTTTAATGAAGTCTATGACCGTGACCATTTTCCAGCTAAACAAAATAATTATATACTTAATAGCTGTTTTTATTATTACACAATTACGACTTTATTGTGATGACTTACGAAACGTTTTATTATATTAACTAAATTAATAACCAAATTGTATTTTGTTACCATATATTATACATTCAACGTAGTCTTACCAGACCAATTTTTTCTCTACATTAACTACTATCTATACCTAGGGTGGAATAATACTCCATTAGCCTTATATATAAATAGTAACGATAAATTTTCTCGTATTACTCACAAACATTTACGCTTGCAATTTTAATGGGGATTGTTCACTTTTTTTCAATTTAGCTTTTTGAAAAACCATTTCGAGGAATAGTGTTCCTAATCATTTCTGTCTAGTTAAAATTCCAAAAAACGTACAATCCCCTTGTATTTTGAAAGAAATGCGTTTGACCTTTATTTGACCTTACTAAATCCTATGACGTCATTTACGTGTGGTGAAATGCATATGAATACCGTAGCCATTCAGTTTCAAAATACAAAAGGACCGACATTTTCCTTTTTATGTCATTGTTATGTCATACAACATCAACATAAACAAACATTTTATTCGACGTACTCCAGAATTAAATTATGTATATATTATCTCTTCAGACCAATATTTCTTAAATATCTGTAAAGAGAATACTTACATATGGTCTCTAACTAAAAGTCAAAGAAAAGTGCATTATATAAACGAGCGTCTTCGTAAATGGTGATTGGAGCGATATCGAAATCTTTTCAAGAGATACGATCCAAAAAATAACCTGTTTACTGATGAGAAGATCATCACGGTGGAAGAAAATTTAACTGGCAAAACAATACACCTTGCGCCAGAAGTTAGAAGGACGTCCAAAATCACATATTGGAAACAATGATTTAAGCATTAAGTGATACTTTATTCGCTGGATAGCAGTGGATTTTCCAACAGGGCTCTGTACCCTCCCATGAAGCTAATTCAATCCAACATTGGTTGCAAGCCAATTTGTCAGACTTTGTTCAGAGCATAGGTTGGCCTTCGTCGAGTTCTGACTTGAATTCTTTGGAGTATTCTTTATGAACTGCATTGGAGCTAATGGCATACAAAAAGTTCACCAGAACCTGAATTTATCTCAAGCGAGCCCAAATCAATAAATGGAAACTGATTGAAAACATTAGTACCACCATAGAAGAATGGCCTATATCTTTAAAGCTTAATTAATTGAAAACAAGGATGGCTATTTTAAATAACTTATTTTTATATATACATAAATCTAGATGTTATTAGTTATAATTCATGTAAACAATATATGAATATTTAACATTCCTCCAAAAATATTTTAGCTTTACTTTGACTGATGTCTTAAGAGTTCACATTACGAGTTATAAGAATAAGATGGTTTCTATACTGAAAGCAAACTATTGTGAGTTATAAATTTGTATATGCCATATATTTATATGAATTGATTAATAAAATATATCTTTTGACTTATTATTTTGCAAGATGAAATAATAAATAACTTTTAGCAGTTAAACTTGTTTATTTACTTAAACACTTATTAATAATAATTTAGGACATATTATATAAGCTTTTCAGAAATGTTCAGTTTTATCTTTTTCTTTTTTCTGCAGGCTAGCATTTGGTTTTTTCTATACATAAAGTTTTCATGTAAACTGCAGTGGATAAGTCATAAAATTCTATGATCAAGCATAACCCTTGCTTATGCAGAAAAGTTGTTGCAAATTTTTTCTGAACCTGAAAAAAAGATATAAAGTGTCTATTTAATTACTTGCATAGTCCTTATTTAAGTCATAATTTTTCATATTAGTAACTATATTACACATCAAAATCATATTATTAAGAGATTTACAATCATTAAGGTATTTGTCACAAATCTTCATATTCCATGAAATCCTTCAAGCCATAGATGTGCTTAATTAATCACTTTTAAGCCGGCAAGTGAATATATTTAAAACTACTGGAGAGTTTCATATTTTCCGGTAATTTGTTGTATAAGATCAGATCCATAACATACATTAGTAATCAAACACACTATCTAACCGCCAGGGCAGTGGTGCAATGTCTGTTCCTTTATTTGTATGTATTTATATGAGATACTTTACTTGTATTATAGATCATTAAGAAAGTAATATAGGTTGCTGATTTATTGATTGTACCAAATTATCAAATAAGTAATTAATATTATTTTAATCAGTTTCTAATGAATGAGTGAGACATGTAGCTATTTTTCTATAAATAGGTGCACATTTTAGATGAATTTTGACTTCAACACAAAGTATACTTACATCAATCATATATTAACTAATAATTAACATTACTGGTTTCTTATATGGATGAAATTTACAGACAGGAATAGTAATATACTACACAGGTTATAAAAGGAAAGAAGGAAGGAAGATCTATGGACGAACATGTTGAATTTAGAAACCTTCACAAAACTACTTACATCAGGATTTTAGCTCCTCTTATTTCTCCAATATGTACTACGAGTATAGCTATGTACTCTAATAACATTACATGTTAGGTAGGTTTAGCGTATCAGCCTTTACAAAATTAACACTCCTATTTGAAGATCCGGCCATGTTTAGAAAGAGAAAATATTTAATACATTTTCATTAATAAAACAGTTCACTTTTTTGTCGGATGACTTTAGAAGATTTTTCTAAGGACGAAATTAATTGTAATGAATAATATTAGAATTTAGAAATGCTGCATTAACCGCCGATCTAAAGCCTAAATACCCAATGTTGCCAGGTTGATAATAGTGAAATTACTAAAGTTTGTAATTCTTGTAGGTACACACGTGTGTGTAGGAAAGTAACTCCCAACATACTGACTTAAAAAAGACCTTATCGAACATCGCCATGATTTTTAAATTGAAAACTTCGGTAGATACTTCTAGGATGGGGAAAATGCACTGAATTCGCACGACCGTCACGCTCAGATACCAAGTTTTTATCTCTGAAGTGCAGTCCTAACGACTGATATTTTTTTTAAAGGTCTGACTAATAATACTCTCCCCCCCCCCCTCAATTGAAACTGACAATACAACCTTTTTATTTTAACTGGATTGACAACATCATTGGATAATGAGACTATGTCTAAGTATCAGACATTATAAAATGATAACCCAAATGTGATACCAAATCAAAGTATTTTAGTGGTCGAATGAGCTTTATCTGTTGCAATCGCCGAAAGAATACTTTATTACAAATTAAAAAAAGTAATAATATCGCAATGGTGTCTAATAGGTAATTTATGCCTGATTATCAATTAATGGTATTCAGTCTAACTGTACATTATTCAGTTTAAGTTATATTTGATTGATTTTTCACTAAAGGTCACTTTAAATAACTTAACGGTAACTTTAGAAAATAATAAATGTTGAACACCAAAATATATAAAATAAATCTACCGATAAAATTGCTAAGCTGGCCACACTAAAATGATTACGATGTGTCATAATGAATAATGACAGTAACATTTAAATAGTAGCACAGATTAATATGATTATTTTCTTTTTATAGGCAAAGGAATTAATGTAAAGTTGTCCCCAATGACGTCATCGGATAATTTGTTTAAAAATCGAATTTAAAAAAAACTACCTCTTAAAACACAAAAATATTCAAATTAGTATCTTAAAATACCCTATTTTACATAATAAAAATATAAAATCAGAGGGTAATTTTTTTTGAATTCAAATTTTCTCGTGATTTTAACATTCGAACGTTTTGTTTTTTTTTGGAAGCAGATGGCTAGGGCTTCGGTGCGGGCGCGGGGCTGAGCGCGCAAACGGATGTGCCCAGAGCCGGCCGGCCGACTGTTGCGCTCGCCGAGGCTCGAGTGTTGTACTATGACTCGATTGTTTACTCTATCGACGTAGTTGATGTTTGTTCATTGATACGAGATAATAGTGTAGAGGACCTGTACCTCGTCTGGATTGATTGACAGGCGATAAACCAACCACAATTTATATCGACTACTATTTCTGACCCCAATGATTGCGTAGTTAAAGTTGTGGTGGAAAACTCGAGGGTTGTAGGTTGAAATGAAGTAGGAAACTTTTAAACACGAATCAACTGTTGTAATTTTATTTATGGCTTAATTAGGTTAATTACAATTTCATCACCTTTGACCTCGGATAATATAAAACGTGGTTCTAACAATAATCCATACCATAATAAATCTGGAAATGTTTCGAATTTGTATAATGCGTTTAAAATTTTAAAAAATCAGGAAGGCTAATTCGCAGCAGCAGATTCCGAGAACACAGTTTTTAAAATTTTGGTCTGTCTGTCTCTCTGTCTGTTAGAGTATCACGTGAAAATATTGAACGGATTTAAATGAAATAGACATTGAGGTAGCTCATATCCCGGGTCGTAGCTTAGGATATTTTTTGTCCCGATAAATGACGTCGTTTCCGTGGGATAGACGAAAATAGAAAAAAATGGCGCTACAATCGCATCTTTATTGGAAACTACTGAATATATGTGAATAAAACTTGACATAGTGCTGGCTTATAACCCGATTTAACACTTAGGATACATTTTATTTCCATAATTGACCTGATTTCTATATAATAGACGGATTAGCAAAACAGATTTAATTGCAATTCCGTTTTTCAATTCACTAAACAATTACCTACATTGTCATAAACAACATATCATTCGTTGTATTACTTCAAATCAGGTTCGCTTTGACTCATCTCTAGATTTTGCTGAACAGGTGTCTAGACTATATGGACTTAGTTTCTTTGTTATTGTTATATGTAAAAAACCGAATTAAGTTTTTATGTAAGTAAAATAAAGCTACTGTAAACTGTAACCGTGGGGCAAACTCTAGTATAAAATAAAATGGTAACATAAAAGTATAATTTATACTTGATTTCTGAAACTCACATTGCCCATTTTTATTATAGTGCGATTTTGAAAAGCCTGTATTGTTTTTATAAAACGCTACGATATCCTTTCTCGCGGCTGCCTTTTTCGAAAGCCTATGTTTAGCAGTGATAGTTGGACAAAGATTGCTAACGACAATGATATAAATATGTACGATCTGAAAAAAATTTATAGGATAATAAATATATTCTGTTAAGGAATCTATTTCTTCTAACAATAATTTGACAGTATGTAATATAATTAGACTTCAGAAAAATATTTTAAACTAGTAAATAGGATAGTTACTAAACATGGAGAATAATTAAAATTTATCGAAAAGCCCAATAAAAGAAAGCAAAACATCTTATTTATTTTAAATAAATCAATTCGAATGTTTTATTTACTATCGACAAATAATATCGACATGCAAGACAACTAACAATGTGACTCACCTCGCGTCTCAACGCCAACAACACAACGTACTTGAGTCTCAAAATGACATAAGCGGCCAGTAACAACTCGACCAAAAAACACTTTACCTCCACCACAGGTTAAACTTTCGGCCAAAAAACAGCTGCAAAACTTACGGCGGTTATAACTTTGTGGAATTAAAGTGAAAACGAACAATGAACTTGCAGTGGCGAACTAGACCAAACATCGTCCAGGTATCGTATAGTATGGAAGGAGTACCAAAAATCTTATTCTTTTGTTCGAAATGACGTAGGTGGACTAACTTACACCTACAAACTACTTCTCAACCTACTTACAACATTTACTCATTTACGAGTATCATTCATGCGTTATTCCAATAAGTTAAGCTTCAATGAGCAGGGCAGGTGTGATACGTAGCTAATGGTCTGGGGGTGAAAATGTTTAAAAACATCAAAATAGTAGAGTCAATTTTCAACGGAAATTGGTTCGGTAAAAATCCGTTAGTGGTTTTAACTGAATTGCCCGCCCTAAATTTTATTTAGTATGAACTACTATGAATCTTACAGGATAAGTGCCAGTAAAGGTGCCTTCTTGAAACCGGTGCTTGGAATTGAATATTAAATAAAAATTATTGTTATAACTCTAGTCGCATTTAGTTTTCTTTATTTCTTGACGGAAGACAAATGCTCATATTTATCGAGTTTTATTGAAATATTATGTTGACAACTATGCTAGTGAGCTTGGTACTACTTATATGTCATCATCATTAGAGCAACATATAGACAAAAAGTATAGTAAATATAAATAGTAACGATTTAAGTTTAATTGGATTTTTAACCGACTTCAAAAAGGCGGAAGTTCTGAAATCCACTGTATTTATTTATGTTTATTACGCGATTTTAGTGTGGCCAAGTTTTTCTTTATTTGAAAGAGTATACTTCTGAAGTAGTCCTGTTGTCACCAAATCAGAATCTGATGAGTGTATCGCAGGGAATTCGAGAGCCACCCTTCTAGAGCGCCGAGTGCCTACACTCTTCAAAAGGCAAACTTGTATACGCTAGCCAGTAGCAGAACAATTTCTACAGGCATTTAATATATTATTTCTAAAGCTATTCAAGCAACTAAAAATTAGAAAATATTTCTTTTTAACAGAAATATATCGACTTCGAAGTCGGTGCTAAGTAAAG
Source organism: Dendrolimus kikuchii (assembly GCA_019925095.2). Classification (NCBI taxonomy): domain Eukaryota; kingdom Metazoa; phylum Arthropoda; class Insecta; order Lepidoptera; family Lasiocampidae; genus Dendrolimus; species Dendrolimus kikuchii. The sequence goes on along the minus strand of CM034395.1, from coordinate 15,685,650 downwards.
CATAAAAAACAACATCAGAAATGCAAAATGCACCGACTTGAAGATATTTTACAAAATATGTATTTTTTGCTTTTTATTTTGAAGTCGGTTTTGTTTTTGTTAAAAAAATTGTTTGTTACTTTTATTACCCTTAAAGCATATAGCATTGTCTTGACACCTTCTATAATATAGAATACCAGTTTTAACTCTAGTATATTGTGAGAGCAAGTATTCACGCAGATTACGTTGCATTAAAATTTCATCTTGGCGCTATTCGCATCTTGATAAGTTACTGAGTTTAGTCCCGGAAACTACCCCATTTTCCGGGCTGAAAAGTACTCTTATTATTATTCTCGGCATTAAGACTATATGCCAATTTTCAGCAAGATCAGCACTGTGGTTTTTCTGTGAAAGCATCGTAGACAGGCAAACAAACTGAGTTACTGTCGCATTTACAATGTTACTATGGATATGCACTATACAGAATGCGGATGAAATTAGCACAATTTTTATCTTAGAATTGGACTCTTACAAAAATCTGAAACATACCCACCCTGCGTAGAACGGTCCTAGTTTCGAACAAATATAAATAAGCAGGTATACAATACATATCTGGTTTTGTATAAAAAGCGACTATTTCACAGCCATTTGTAGTCAACCAAAGCAGTCATTAAGTTTGGGGACTATCTACGATTTCGAGATAATCGTAATCTGTGTGTAAGATGGCTATAAAAAGGAACTTAAAAATGTATTTTTTCAAACGTTTGCGTTGTAGTGGAAGATATTTTCTCTACGAAATGTGTTGTAGTGGACTGCCATCTTTATTTTACTTTCATGGAAAAAACAGACATATAAAAATTCTAGGAAATTACAAAACCCAACTAACAGTACTAATGTCACTAATTCGTACCATTCAACAACCCGTGACGGTTTCGCATGGATTTCCATGTAACGACGCAATAAAAACGTTAAAAGAATAAAAAGTTTATAACACTATGACGGTCGTATGTTTTTGCCTATGATTATTTGATTATTGCGCTAAGATGAACCTTGTAGCAAATCTGAAGGCTGAACCAGTAAATCGTATATAAATATATCGTGTAGAAACAAGAAATTTAAATTTTAATTACCTTTGTTTGCAAAAACGTCTGATAAATCACGGTTTTATGTGTTCGGTTTGAGTAAATGACTTAATAAAGTTTCGGTTTGTTGATTCTCTTGATTATAATAATGTCCTTAATGTATTATAGCTATTACGTCTCTGCATAATTAGGCATGACACATTCTATAATAAATTATTATTAAGATTACTTAATCAATTAATGTTCAAGGCTACCTACTTATAATAAAAATAAAAATCAACTTTCAACTTAGATATACTAATGAATAGATAGATAGATAATTGAGCAAAATTCGGTTAAATATATATGTAACGTTTATTTCTCTTTAAGCGATTTGCAGTCTCTTGAGAAATTTATTCTTAAACTATAACTATAAAATAATTTACATAATTATAATATGTACAATTGTACATACAACAGTAGTTGCGTCATAATTTTATTTGTTAAAATATTATGACAAATAGGTAAATATTTTCTTTACACTAAACTACTAAACTTTACTTGTGCCAATTGTGACGCCATATCTCATTGCAGTCGTACAAAATCACGGAGGCTGTATCCTCTTGTAGGATGAGAAGGTATTTCAATTGTTTTGAATATTAAATACCGTATTGTATTTTTTTATTGTATTAACCATAATATCAGCTCATAACAGCCGTCCCACTATTGAGTACGGGCTATAAACTGTATTTAGAGTCATTTAATTATTAATTTCATAGCTACATTTTTTTATTGCAGGAGATCAGCAGACAGGCAAACGGCCCACTTGATGGAAAGCGATTATCATCGCCTATGGACATTTGCAACATCAAAGGTGCTACAAATGTGCTGCTGCTCTCTTAAGGGAAACTGGAACCTGGTCACTAATGCCGGAACACAACTCAAGGTTGTTATGGCGACTTACTTTGGACCAGGGGTGGTAGCCATCCAGTCAGGCAAATGCCCTACCACCTGGCTGTGGGTTGTTTTGTCGCCTCTTACGACAGGCCGCCCGGCCGCAGGAAATTCTATTCTTTTTCCGTTCCTGCACGGATAAAAATACATAGCGGCAATACAATAATTTTTAACTTAAATCTAGTTGGATAAAGAAATTTGACAATAAATGTTAATAATAATTTATGGCCTTGTCTGAGTGTCACGGTAACACTTTTATTTTGGTACTGGTAGTTTTAATATTATAATTAGAACTTAAATTATTGTACTACTACTAAATTGTATATTGGACATGACCGAGACAGTTATGTTTATTTTTTTGGTAATTGAACTACACTTATATATAGCACCGGCTATAATAAAAACAAAGCATTCTAGTTTGGTTATAGGAATCGCACTGCATAAAAGATTTCAACGAACGAGCTATTAACTTAACTATTACCAGCCTTAAGAACAGACGAGTGTGCATGACAAGAGTTATGAATGTCAAAGAAGCAAGTGAGGTGTGTAAGAATGGGCCTAAATGGCGCTCTGTTGTTCGTGCCTACCCCGCAAGGGAACTGGCGTGAAGTTATGTATGTATGTATGTATGTATTACCAGATCGTATTTACTATATTATTCCATATAGTAATAAAATATTAGTAATGACAATCCCAGGACTCTGTGTTCCTTAGTGTTAAATTGTATATTTTTCGCTAGATGTCAATGGTATCGATTCATAAAACGTAACATCTGTGCATACTTTATATGGAAACAAATCAAGATTTTAAAATTTTAACAAATTCGGTAACTGCTTGGCAGTGCCCGCGCAAGTAGGGGTGGCAAATGACCCCCCCCCCCCCCTATTTTTGCTATTTGCCTACGGAACTATAAAGAGCTAACAATCGGAAATACCCCATATCTCAAAAAGTAATTAACGTATTTTATGCAAAACAATTTTCTTTATTTTCCTAGGAAAATAACTATGGCATACAGACAGACGGACGGATAAACACGTTTCCATTATGAAATCGTAGTTAAAACCTAAAATTCATTCATAGAAAGTTTTAGTGCTGTTTTTATATCAATAGTAAGAGAATAGTACTAATAAAGAGTTTAGGGGCATTTTAAAAATTAAATTCGATTGTCATTCCTAGTCGGTTTTCGTCTTTTGTGACACCTATGTGGAAGCTTCTTCTTTTCTTTGCAGGTCCTGTGATGGACAGGAGGAAGTCCACATGTAGCTATGACGTCACTGCACTAAGGTTCATATTCACTTTGGCGTGACTTTGGTGCGGAACTAGATCTTTAAGAGTACTTTTTAAAAATAAAGGCCGTCCCACACTGAATAATTACCTACCTACTCCATGCACTTCCGACATCTTCTTATGGTATCTTGTCATAGAAGGTCGCGAACAAAGCATGTACTTCATCGTCATTACTTATGTAATTAATACTTTAAACTCATAAACTATTAGCAATAATGGACTATATGCTTTTTGTAATTCAAAATATTAATCTTTGGTTTTGGGTGGTTGTAAAAAAATAACCACGAAGGTTAAGGCGGGAGCGAAGTGAAGTCTTATTTTATTTTATTACTTTTACCCACGATCGTAGTGACTTATTAATGATAACCTAAAAGTGATGAATTACAATTTTATATTTACATTTACCAAATCATCATTATTAAAAATGACCGGTAATTTTTGAATTATCACAGTTACCGTAACATGAATTTATTATTTATTTATCATGACATGAATTTAATGTATGCCCGTATAGTATATGGTTTTTGTCTTAATTTAATTACGGTCATCCTGGTTATATTATGCAAGTACCTACTTGTTGAAAGAACCATTCCTTCAACATAAATAGACCTTTCCGTCGAAAATAAAGCCTTGTATTAAATTAACCGTTCCTCTATTTTCTTCTTCTTACATCTTACTTAATTTTATATCCATTTATTTTTTGTGTGATCAATGCCCTAGGTTGCTGAGGAGAATGGTGTAATGACTGGTAATCTAGGACTTACCTAATTAATTTTTAAGCTTTTATTACATTATCTACATCATTATTATACCTTATTTTCAAAAGCCATTTAACTTTAAATAAAACCTACTTTTATTGTATTTTAAGTCCATATACGGTCGCTATTTTTTTTACTGATTTACTTCGACATCATATTCGCTATTATTATATTACAACCATTGAGTTATAACATGTCTAGAGAGAGCATTGCTAACAAACAACACCGCCAAAAACGGCATCAAAAACGCAAAGCGTTGCTATATTCACTCTGCGTTTTCGGGATATCAGGAAAAAAATATTATCCCATTTTTAATAATTAAATATTTTTTATGTAAGTGAAAAGTTTAAATGGTCGTTATGATTTCATCGCTTTGTGTGTTATAATTTAATATTACTCAGAGGTTTTAGTTTCTTTTTAAATAAAGTATTAGCAGCAAAAATTGTGTGTCTTGGAACGAACCATAAAAAAATACATAAATGAATTCATAACATATTTTAGCACATGTAGTAATTTTAATTCGCAATAAAATACCTGTACAGATATTAGTACATATTTATAAGTCTGTTAATTACCAATACTAATGTAATAATTCTAATAATACTATTCATAATGGCTAATTATTTTTGTGTTACCCATCATGTTCACAAAGGTTATTAGATGACTATTTATAACCCAAAGATTATCCTGCGCTAAAAGTCAGTGAAATCATTTGTAATAGTGGACTTGGAACGATTCGATAGGTTCATATTGGGTAGTAGGCTTTATGTGTAATCCAAAGTTTATATCAGTAGTACGAACTACGGGGTAGGTACACGGGATAGTTTAATGTAGAGACTTAAGAGCAACTAAACCACTTGAAAAGGGCTGTGATAAAAATAAAAATATTAATATCCAAAAGTTTTTATTCAAACTAGTTCAGTTTGATTATTTTATGAACTAAAATTTATTTTTTATCATATTAATATGTTAAATTATTTCTTTATTAGGAATTAATGGAGATGAAGCTAACAGAATATAGACAAAATTAATATCTTAATTATGACAATAAAGAGTTATCTATAACATTACTAGCGGCCCGGCGCGGATTCACCCGCGGTCTGTCCCGCTCCCGTAGTATAAAGCGTCATGTTATATAGCCTATGACAGTCCCTGTTAACGTAACATTCCAACAGTAAAAGAATTTTTTAAATCGGTTTAGTAGATCCCGAGATTACCCCCTACAACGTAACAAACTTTACCTCTTTATAATATTAGTACAGATAACTCCGACCGAAGCATCTGCTTTAAACGATATTCAGTTCTTTTTACATCCTCTTTGACGATATTTGCAGCACGCATTCTGTCAATTCTATGTTAAACGTCATAAGATTACATTAATAAGTTTAGATTGTCCAAAGCGCTAAGGTTAGATTAGAAATCATTTTATATGGTGGTTAAGTATTCTTAAATTTTCTAATTATCCTTCACACACCTTACATCTTATCGGTCACGATCATATATTTATTTTAGGTACTTTATTTCAATACAACTGTACCGTTAATAAGAAAATATAAAAAACATAGTGTAAAAATATCTTCGAAAATGATTCAAAATATTTTCTTTCAAAATCCATCTCTTTGTCCAACAATATGCTACAATTGGATCCGTAGGAAGTCTAAAACGTAATATAAACTAGTTTAAGAAAACCGGACACACAAACATTACATGTCTGTTTTCTATAGATTTTTTCAATTATTCATATTTCATTAATAAAAAACAATCGTAACAAAAGTCCCCAAATTTTGGAAAATAAGTCACACTTCTCACCTGACAACATCAATCAATTCGATAACCTTTAAAATGTCGAAATTAAATTTCATGTTTTTACAAAGAAGTCATGAGAACTAAATGAATTAAATGACATCTTATCCTTATCCTTTCCTGTTTGAAAATAGTTCCGACACATTTTAACCAGTAAAGTAATCGAAACGACACTAACAGGCCGTTAGGCCACTGAAGCCAGTGCACCAATTTTGGTGCACTTTTTTTGGGCCGTTTTTGTGCAATTGATGCGTGATCTAGACGTTTATATGATCTAAACTTACAACTTTATTTATTACTAAAAAGCAAAGCAGAGGAAATCACCACACTTGTTCCTACATTCAGCTCAGTGAACTTCCGCGTTTTGCTAAAAATAGTTATGTAATTCCATCTAGCGGTATAAATAAGCAACTTAATGCGATCACGTCCACCTTGTAGCCGTAATAGTTCAACAGGTTCAAAAGAGTAACTAGTATACGCCGATAGATGTTACTAGTTATATGAAGGAAAAAAATCATATCTCTCTACTATAATAATATATTGACTAAAAATTTGTATGATTACTACTTATTAATTAGCTAATTTTTTGATATTTTAATCAAAGTCTAATAATTTCTTCGATGCTACTAGGCTTCAAATGTTCATGATATTTCAAAGCACTAAGAGATGGCGTTATTCTTTACTATATTATAAAAGTCAAGAAAATCTACATCGTGGAGAAGAATGCTAGGTTGACTGACAAGCGTCCCGTAAAAATAATTATAATTTAAAGGCTCTTAAATCCTACAGGACTAGATGTCACCACAGGTTGCTTTCTATTGCTTTTTGACATTTTATTATTTTAAACTTTTTGTAATTTATAGTTTTCATTATTATAGTTTTTTATGTTAATTTATATATTTTAGATTTACAAATCTAAAATATTTAATGATTCAACGTGGAAATGCGGCCAGCATTTCGCACGGCACCGCCGACAGCGATTTGGAGTCTATTTTTTACTTATAGATTTATGTTGTTTTTTTAAGCGTTGTTGTAATTTAATTAACTTTATTGTTTCTTTAGTTTGACTTTATGTTTTAATTAAGAAACTTTTTTAATATAACCATTATCGGACTAACAATACCTTAAGCAAGTATGTAACCACGCTAAAAAAACATTAAATCTTAGTTACATTTACCTATACTTTATTTTTTCACGCAATTCTGCTACATAACTTCATAGCGCTAAATATATTATAACTTCTTTGTTAAATTTCACTCATGTAGAGTAGTTTCCGAGAAAAATTACTGCGACATATACATTCTAGACAGGCAGAAATAAAACGTTAACGTAAGGTGGCTACGAAATCCTAAAAAGTACAGAACTATAATTACAGTAAATTTTGAAAATTTAAACCATTAAATGTCTACAAGGGTACGCGACTTGAAAAAAAAATTATTTAATAATTTTTAATTAATTTTGGAACATATTGCACAACTTACAGTCGAGTGAAGTGGCAGAACTCGTCACGTAAAGACGAAGCGTTATGCGTTTGTCTGTTTGTTCGGGATTTACGTAAAAACTACTGGATTGATTTCGATGCGGTTTTCGCTGATCGCTCTCGTTTAAAATATCGCTTAATAATACGACAGCTACCGAATCCATTATAATCATGTTTATAATGGGATCAATATCATTAAAAAAATCTAGTTACTCGAATAATGTAATGAGTTTTTTATAGACTTTTGCTTTGAAACAAACGATTTTGTAGATATTAAGCACTAGTGTTAATGCTAACTACGTGACGATTAGCGAATAGCACTTCCTCAGCTGACCTACATTCTTCGAATATTCGAATATTAATATAAATAATATAACTGAGTATTACAGGGTCACATACTATTATAATAATTGTTTACCCTTTCAATTGCTATACTTGCAACAGTAGTCATTTTAACTATGATTATTTCCTGTGCAATATTTTTAATAATAGGCATACAACACAGCACTTATGTTTTATCGTTCAACATTATTTATTTTATTTTATTTCATGTTGTGTCTGCAATTCTAAACTTACTAACTCTTATGTTGTGTTAAATAAATAACGTTTGTTCGAAATCATCATTTGAGCTTCTTCACATAATATATCACGGTTTCCCGTCTTCATCAGCCAATCCCTGCCTGCCGGCGACTTTGCGCAGTTCAACAATCCACCGAGCTGGAGGGCGTCCTGCGCTACTTTTATCGAAACTCTACTACAGGACACGTTTGCACCATCAGCCGTTAGTCCTGAGACAGATGTGACCGGCCCATTGCCATTTTAACTTGCTAATCTTGCGAACTATGTGACTTAACTTGGTTCTCCTACGGATATCCTCATTTCTGATTCTATCCATAAGAGAAACATCTAACATAAGTAAGTAGCTTGCTCCATAGCTCGTTGAGTGACTTTGTATTTATGGACCAGTCCCACCGTCAGCCGTCAGTCACCGTCAATCATTTGATCACTCATCTTAAATTTTTATACCTTCAGAGGTTTCAGATGAATATAGAATAGTTTTTATATAAAGGAATTACAAAGTCCCTTGTTACGTCAAAGCAAAGTGAAGTGGCAAAGAGTGTTTGTTTACCTATTTATACCACATATAAAGATATTCAAGTTAATTTGCTAGTATCTTCCTTACGATGACCTTGGACTTGAACTGATTTTCATAAAACACGTACGTAAACATGAAATGCCCGAGATGAATTGATATTAGAATTTAATATGTATAAGAGTTCTGTGTTTATCACTTAACCCCGGAAACACTACTACTTATTTATTCGTTAAAATACTCTCGAATGTCGTGGTGACGAAAATTTTGTATTTTTTTTTCATTTTATATAATTGTGACCAGCCTACAATTGACATTCATGAAGAAAAACAATGTGGTAGAACTCAAAAATACTTTCAATAAAATTTGGTTTGTACAAGATGACTTAAGTAAGATAAAGTACTTTTTGAGATGCAGTGTTTTCAAATAAATGTTTTTTTTATGTCCTGAATCCAAATAGTAAACTAAACAGTTGACTTTCGCACACTAACGGGTCGTTTGCAGGGATTGGACCAAAGTGATGAGAGGAAGCCACACCAGTAGCCACCAGAGTCAATCGCCGGCACGTGTGGAGACTCGAATACTCATTACTCCACTAAAACCAGACTCCTTCCATGTGCCCCGCACTTATGGCAGGAAGAGCGTGAGACTTAGAACGTTGTTACGCCCACGCTGATCCTAGCGCATCAGAAGCAGAGCAAACTCACTTCATCAACAGGGCGATGACTCCTTCGCTCCCTAGATGCTGGAGGGCCCCAAACAGTTGACGTCTATTAACTTTACGGAACCGTACAATTTCCTTGGAGTGTAATCGCTGACCTATCTACCCACAAACCAAATCGTACATAGTATTGATATTAAAGATATTAAAAGTACCTCGAATCACCCGAGCTAGGACAGCGACACAGGAAGATGAATTGCTAAACCCTCAATGAATCCACACAGAAACTAGAACGGGTATCTTTAAGCTACATATTGTGTGGTCAAATTTTCGGATTTCTATGTAGTACAGAAACGTGAAAGTAACCGATATTTGAACCGCTATTCATTGATATACTTTTATTCATACAAATGTGAGTGGAAAGTTAGTTGAATAGAAATATTACATTCAATTACATTATGATTTTCTAAATTTGATTTTATGTTCTAGTCCAGTGATAATGTATATTTTTTTAAGACTTTTATCGATTGCACAGTTTTGTTTGTATTAGGGGGAACTTTATCTGATAAAAAGAGTACTGTTCTCAAACTGCCCTGAATAAATAAATAAAAATAGTAATCGTGTACGATATACGAATATTTTAGTGTGACATAAAAATTGCAATGATCTTTATTTCATAAGTTTGGATTAGAATTGAAAACTTTAAATCAACATCAATACTTTTAATAAACATTGAGATACAATACTAGCCCCACATCAAGATTTTTTTTAGTTTTATTGACTTCTCTATTTCTGTGTCATCGTGTTACATGTTTTCTGCTAAATGAAACAAACAAATGTTTGTTTCTTCTTTGAAGCATTGGCGATGTACCGATTAATATATTGTAATATAGTATTCTATGTACTGTCGACAGTGGAGATGAACACAAAACAATTATCCCGTAAATTGAAATGTTTGGATATATTAACGTATGCGATATTGCGTGGAATGATGTCTTTATTTCTGTCCATACAAGAGGGGGCATTGTAAAGGCATGAAACAAGACTACGTGTCTACGTCTTGTACAAAGAACCCACTTCATTTGAGTTCCATATAATAAAATGTAAAAGTAGAATGATCTCTAGCACCATTTAGTGATGTTGGCAAGGAACTCAGTTATTATATAATAATATATATAGTATTTAGAATGTTTTGAGGTTACTTTTTTTACTGAGCAATATTTTTTTTCAGCGTTAGGTATAAGGATTCAATGACGCAATAGCACTCAGTGCTCAATTTATTCATACCAAATTTTACAAAATAAAAATTAATTGTCTTACCTGGGTATGCTGACGTCCGGCGTCTCCTAGCCGAGGCTCTCCTCACAACAGTTGAGACCAAAGAATCCATTTCACTTCCCGAGTCCCACCGAGGCTTCTGCAATACCGGCCTGGGCAGCGCCCGGCCGTCATCCTCCGTATCCCTATCACTGCTAGTTGGGGGAAGGTTAGACTCGTCGCTCTCGGGTGGTGGGTCCACTTTTACACCGGTATTGAAGCCAATCATAGCAACATCCCGTATGTCATCCGTACACGTGAATGGGTGTGTCAAAGTTCGACGTATGTTGCTCTTTCTATGTTTCACTTTCACTGACCCCTCCGAGAGCGAGCGCTTTCCGTTTAATTTGCTGTCCACTTTGATGTCACCGCGAGAGCATTTCAAATCTGATGGCGATAGGGATTTCTTTCTCGAGTTACGTCTTTTGTTGCATCTTTTTTGTCTGCTTGATTCGCGTGCCGTTTGCATTGTTGCTACATTTGTGATATCTGAAACAATTTAACAGTAATGTTATTTACTTGTTTTTTTATCTATTGAATAATGTGTACACTGAAAATTCAATTGTGCATTTTATTAAATTGTAAAATTTACCAAAAAAAAATGTAGCGTAGCATTAAGCACTTCGACACGCGAATGTGTACCACGGACATGCAGTAACGGCGACCGGTGAGATTAAGGACAGATCCATGTAATAATCAATATTGTCAATCTTATTACCGATTAGTAAAGTACTTTATTCATTTTAAACGTTGATTACTAATCTATTTTTTGGCACAAATAAAATTCGCATAGAGATTTTTAGAGGAACTTTCTGTGTGCGAGTCCGACACGTAATCAGCCACTTCTTCATATAAATAGGTATAATTTCATAGTTTATTAGTCTTAAGGTAGTGATGGCTGTATGAGTAAGTACGCGATCTTTCAGAAGTGAAGAAAGTCGTTGATCCTTATAAATACGCGTACTTGTTCGCATGTTTGTCACCCGCTTTAGACTGTTTAAGTGTCAGACTTTCCATGTAAAGTCGAATGTAGCTAAGGCTTAGTTATTTCATCTTTGTTTTGATATTAAAAGTTGCAAATCTAGAAAATAGCGAGGGCATAAAATGTCGCTAACAGGTATATAAGACTACCCAAATACATAATAATTAATAATAATATTAAAATATAATAAAAACATGTCAAGAGAAACTTTAGACATTTAAAAATTTTTAATACCTTGACTTTTTTTATAAAACAGCTGAATCAACTGTTCGATAGTAGAGAATACGTAAAACAAGACTGTGAATTGTTCTAGTTTTATGCATTAATACATCTATATTTTGAAGTTATAATAAATATAGTTTTAAAGTTCGAACCCGTGTTCCACAAAATCATCAGAATATGAATTACACGTTATCATAACTATATACTGTGTATGTTAAGGATTGCTAAACTTTCAGACGAATTCGAAGAGGAGTACATATAAACCAAACAAAGAAATCAGATAAATGTGTATAAGATTTATTATTTTTAATTTTGCAACTATGTAAGATTATTTTTTTACTTTGGTCTCAGCGTAACGCTGATAATAGACACGTCAACCAAATTGAATCTCGACAAGACGATGGTATTCAAGTTTTCAAGTAAGTCAAGTTTGTTGTTTATATGGATCACTTTGAGTGATCCATCCGAATTGAAAGACAAGTGAACCGTCTAATACCGGCATTACTCGATTAAATGTTATCCATAATACAAACAACTTACAAAGTTTCTGAAAATTTGACATCTTTTTTATTGACAGGCAAACACAGAAGCCTTATTTAATTTATGTCTACTGAATTTTTATTTACGACAAAAAAATATTTTGCTCTAATTTGTCTTAAAGTGCGTATTGTGCCTTTCTAAACATCAAATATAAAGCAAATGTAAACTTCTTTTAATTAAATGTTAGTGAGAGTGAATACACAATCACCTACTTATCACATTTTTCATTTTTTACACAAGTTTTATATAATTAATAACACAGTAACCAATCTTACTCAGTGTGGTTACTAAACGAGGTAACAATGCCAGGTTTTTGGGTACCTTACCTATAGGCTCAGTAATCTGGTTAGTTTTGGGGGAGTACACATATTTACCTATATAAATAGAATATAGGATTTATAGATAGGATGCAGTTAGGATAAATTTTATAACTTGAAATGAGAGTTTTGAGAAGTACGAGTATATGTGAGGATAAGTTGAATGATATGATAAAGAACAGTATGATAAGGAAACTTTGTGGATTGAAAGAAAGTAAGGTAACTCTTTATTGTACACTAAAGCATAGACAACAGAAGTAGAAAAATACAAAAGATACAACGGCGGCCTTATCGCTTAAAAGCGATATCTTCCAGGCAACCCTTGGCAGGGATTAACAGATTAGAAAAAGAAGATATAATAACAATATTTGAGAAAGCAATGTTAAGGTGGTTTGGACATGTAGATAGAATGGATAAACAGAGACTGACTAAACAAGTGTATGCCAACAGTGTGGATGGTAGAGTTAGTGCTCGTAGACCGCGACGTGCCACGATCAAATCGCAGATGTCTTAAAGAAGAATCAGTTAAAAGCACCTATAATAAACGTGTATGTATGAAGAGATTAATGACTATGGATGAAGCAAAAGATGTATGTCAAGATCGTAGCAAGTGGAAATCTTTCGTCTCTGCCTACCTTTGTAGGAAACAGGCAGTGATCTGTTACATAACGACTGATTTACTATATCCGTGCAGGAACGGAGAAAGAATATAATTTCCTGGAGCCGAGCGCCCTATCGTAAGAGGCGACAAAACAACCCACAGTCAGGTAGTAGGGCATTTGCCCTACTGGATGGCTATCACCCCTGGACTAAAGTATGTCGCCATAACAACCTTGAGTTGTGTTCTGGGATTAGTGACAAGGTTCCAGTCTCCCTTAAGAGAGCAGAGGGCTTGCGGAGCGGATTGATTTCAAAATATTCGATTGGGGACATTGTAGTCAGTTGATACTTGAAGTCATACATTGAAGTCTTGAAGCTGAAGTGAAGTTTTGAAGTGAGTACAGCCTCTACTGACTACAAAACTGACTTGCTTAGAACTTGAAGTCAGTAGGTGGATCAATGTAAATCAGCTTTAATACATATTTAACAGCAATTTAAATGTAATTTTTTTTAGACTAAAGTGAATTATTAAATTATCTTCTTAGTTCCAATAAAAGGTCTATTAAGAATTGTATGCTATACTATTTTTAATATATATTATGACATAAAATTATGATAATAATAGTACAGTATTAGTCCTTGTTGACTTTCATAGTATAAAGATTTCACGCTAGACGCTTCTGATGAAGGAACTATCTCAACCGTATACAAACGTGTTTTTATATGAACAATTCACCCTGTAATTACGTTCATTATTCTATCGACATTAAATAACTCTAGGCAACTTAATTGTACTAATTTATTCATAGAAATTTCAAATATCGATGATACAACCACAGGACATAAAGCGGTCGCTTTTGGAGTATCGCTTAATGAAATTGACACGTCTAGATATAAGATATATTGGTACTTGTAAGACATAGCATATAATTCCAGTATATGCTGATACTTGTCATGTTCATCACATGTCAATTTCACTAAGATATTCTATAAAGGCGATAGTTCTAGGCTATTTAGTTCTCCAGACTGTAGTCCTCAAAATTATTACTTTTGACATTAAAAAGAAAACAGTTCTAGCGTCACTCATTTGAGCACTCTGATATTATTAGATCAAGTAGGTACATTTGAAGTTTAATTAATAAGTAATTACACCGCTAAGAAGAAACAAAAAACTGGCAATTATACAAGTTCTGCGATACTAAAATCCGGTTCGTGCAAAAAGAATTATTAATTTATTTGCTCCTGTCAATAGAAGGTATAATAATATACTTAGATATAGAGAATCAAATAAACGACTTTTCTTGCAATTATAATTATTTAGGTGTAAAATATTTTTATATATTTGATACAGAATGTTTTTAATTATTTAAATAGTTCAAACTATTTTATTTGATTTACAATTAGATCAAAAACACATCCGGGCTATTAGTGAATTTTAAGCAGGTAAATAATCATTTTTTGCGAGTGGATGTGAATGCTATAAAATACAGGCTGGACTTTAGGTATATATTTTGTTTCTGTCATTTAAAAATTTCCTTAGAAAATTAGTAATAATATCTTCCTGTGGATTTTTTTCGACTTTTTGTATGCAGTTTAACTTATCCATAGTATACTTATTTCTTGTCTATAATATTAGAAAATTCTAAACATGCCGTGTCTGTACAATCAATCTATTTAAAAAATAACTGGAATAAACTACACAAACGATGGAGAACACGATGTTTTTTTTTTATTTCTTGTCTGTTTGTTGGTTTGTCTGTTTGTTCGGAATTCACGTAAAAAGTACCGGGTCGATTTCGATGCGGTTTTCGCTGATCGACAGCAAATTCTTAAGACTTAACATCTGCGCTACTTTTTACCCTGGAAATCTGGGATTGGTTTAAAATGGCCAGATTAAAAAGAAATTTCGAATTCTAATGTGATTCGTGATATTATGTTGTTCAGGTGCATAAAAAATGTATAATGACTGCGTTCCTTTGTCACGGGCTTGGGAATGAACTGATTATAACGAAATTTGATATACCTATATAATATATATAGCAGGGATATCAGAAAGATTATTTTATCCTGGAAAATGAGATAGCTTGCATAGGAAATAGATTCAAATTTCTAATTGAACCGCTGTCACGAAATTTGCTACTAAATTGCACGATAGTCATAGTATATTGTTACCGCGAACATCAGGATAGTGTCTGCTAGGTATAGTTTAAAAAAATTAAGTAACTGAAGCCACAACGGTAAAAGTTATATCTCTGCATTTAAACTACAGTTACATTCCGCAGGCCATAATCTATGCTCATCTCCTATATTTTGTCAACAATGGTGATAATTTGAAAGACTATAAGCCCTCTTATTAAGCAAATCTATGAAATTCGCACTAGTTTGTTCCGGCATTTTAGCAGACTTTCCCAAGGAGTTGTAATAATATCACTATTTTAATAATATATTGTAATAATATAACGGCCTCGGTTCTACTTTTTGGTTATAGCGATGTTATAGTTTACTCCCTTAAATTTAGAGTATTCTTTTAGAGGAAAATAATTTGACTATAGCGACGTCGGATGCAACGCCGGTTTCGAGTAGGTACAGCGACTAGTTTTTACGAACCTGTTGTAACAAATTCTTAGAAATCCCTTGCAGATATTGCGGCCGAGACAACACACAAAGACGGAGTCGATAAACAAATTCACAAAGGTACATTCATAGAACCATAAACTTATCTTATCTTTTGTTTACAGATGGTCAGCAGTTGTAATAATACATACCTTGTTTTTTTTTAAAAGATAATTATTTTGATAAAATTATAGTTAAATTGTGTCCTAAGGTGATTAATATAATTTTTATTTTCTACCGTAATACCTAACTTTAGATGTGGCTCAAGTTGTCTAAGATGTTTAAAAATCATAATTCGTGTTACCAAAATTACCAAAATCGTATTTGTAATGTAAGTAAGTACCTAATATAAACTAAAATGATCTTCTAAAAAAAAAATTATAATAGGTTGGCTGGTAAAGGTTAGTACTATTAACTAGGTATTAGACAAAACGTATGCTCATTTTGCGGCTCTAGGTTTTGTCTAGCAATAAATATTGTTTTATCTCTACCATTATATATCGCGACTTCCGCTTATAGCGACGGAACTATAGTGATCCCTTCATCGTCATTACAACCGAAATCCACTGTATATACTTCATTACGCCTAATAACCAATATACTCAAAGATAAAAAAAATCGTAATAATAAAACTTCTTAAAGAATCTTGACAGATTGATGGTTTAATTTCAAAGTTTTTGCTAGGTTAACACACTGTGAATGAGAGCAATAATTCACGTGTGAAATTCCAATTATTATTTAGCCATGCATTGGCACGAATGTTGAATCATTCAGTTCTATCCGTGCAGGAACGGAGAAAGAATACAATTTCCTGCGGCCGGGCGGCCTGTCGTAAGAGGCGACTTAACAACCCACAGCCAGGTGGTAGGGCATTTGCCCGACTGGATGGCTACCACCCCTGGTCTAAAGTATGTCGCCATAACAACCTTGAGTTGTGTTCCGGCATTAGTGACCAGGTTCCAGTCTCCCTTAAGAGAGCAGCAGCGCATTTGCAGCAACTTGGTGTTGCAAATGTCCATAGGCGATGGTAACCGCTTTCCATCAAGTGGGCCGTCTGCCTGTCTGCTGATCTCCTGCAATAAAAAAAAAAATTCTACCAATAGGTGAAGATTGTTTGAAAAATGCTGAACTTACAAAAATATTTACAACAATACAACTTATTAGTGTCTTAAGGAAGTAATTTATAGAATCTTATGTACCTACAAGAATTTTCCCCGGTGCTAGGCCGCGAGTCAAACTCTATGAAATAGCTCTATTTTACTTAAATAAAAATTTGATGAAGTTTGTTGTATATATGAAAACCGTTTAAAATCCGTCATGTGTTTTAGATGATATTAGCGGATACACAGACGCGATAACAACTTCGTTGTATTCGTTTCAAGATTTAGAAGAGAAGATAATGTAGTCGATGACTTTGAATATTTATTGTTTACAGTTAATGGGTTATACTTTTTAAATTAACTTCGAGTTTGTTTTTTATTACAATGTTTGCTAGGTATAAAAATCAGGTATTAAATAATTATTAATTAATTAAATATTTATTTATAATATTTATAAAATTGTCCTGATTTAAGAATCTGACAATGAAAATTGCGGCTTTGCTTATAATGTTATCAGATAGAATACTTTTAAAATTGCTAAGTGTGCATGCATTATTTATGTGTTATTTTAAATATTGTATAATGTGAAATAGTGACCTTGATTACTTCCTTCGTGTGTAGTGTGGGAGAGATGTTATGATAATTACCACCTACTGTGATTATTGTTTCTGGAGTTTTGACAATTAAACTGTTTGTTTTCTTATTGTACATTTATCTGATTATTTTAAATATAGTTACCTTGAATTTCTTTTCTTTTGCTCTCATTTAAATTGTCATAAACATAAACGCACAATAACTACCTATATTTTCGATCAACAATAGATCAACTATTGTTGATCGAAGACCTATATATTAAGTTCTTACTAGCAGTAAGTACAGATATTAACTATTAACATATGGGTTTATATGTACATATGAATATAGTACGCCTATACAAACAACAAAGTTATAAACACATTGTCAGAATAAGAAATCATTATTAAAATAAAATTATTGCAAACAGGGTTCCTTGTCATGCCAAGGAATGGCAGTAATTATAATAATATTTAATAATAATAATCGGCAGACAAACATACATATTGTATATCCCCAAATTAAGCAAGTTACGCTTGTGTTATGGGTAATATATAATGTACCACTCTGAGGCCGATCCCAGACACCCAGACCATAGTAAATAACGGAGAAAATACGTTTCCGAAATTTATTTTACCAGGAATCGAACCCGGAGTCTCTGCGTTGCAGTGAGGTAGGCCGGCAAAAGCTTAGCCCGCCAAACCACAGAGGCTGTCTATTATATACATATATTGAAACAGGTCCTTGTAAAAAAATATATAAATAAAATTACAACGACAGTGTAAGTATACTTACTTCATCCTTAGTCCGTAACTGAAAAATACGCTTAAATTTGCATCTGTGTATATTTCCCTAAGGGATAGGGTCTCATTTGGATTTGTAGGAAGTCAAATAAGACCTATCATGCCTGACATATTATGCCTGACATATGAAATAATTAGTAATTGGTCAGATTTTCATCAGTGCTATTTAATTCAGAGTATGTAAAAAAATTACAATACCCACAGCAATTGAAGCAATTTCAAATTATTCTGCAAATACTGAATTATTTATATAACCAAAACTTGTTCGACACAACTCAAGAGACACCGAGATCAGTTTCAGTCAGCGTAAATTTCGTCAACGAACTTTAAGTTATTTATTATAGTATGGGTGTTAGTGACATCGACTCCAGTTCTTCATTCATCCATAATACAATACGATATACTTGCTTAAAGAATATAAAATCTATGTTCCTCTGCCGAAATAAAAGATACTTAAAAATTATTAGGTACTTAGAGATTTGGAATATAAAAAAGATCGTGATTTATGTTACATCTATTTAATCTACGAAATAGTTATTGTTGCAATAAAAAAGGTAATACTTATGGTATTGATCAGAGTAACACGTTATTTTTATGTGCGTTACAGTTCAGACGGGTATATTAAATTATCAACAATTTTAGTACCTTATATTGTGTACAAAATAAGCAATTTTTAAAAGTATTATTTAATAAATAAGGCTAATCTGAAAAGTAGATTATTATGCTACACTTATAATAATATAGAATATCTTTACAGGAACATGTATTTCATAATTAGTTTTCCTGGGTTTACGCGAAATTATTCGGGAGTTATATTTTATTGTGTTCAAAAGCCTTAATATTGGCATTGCGACTTAATCCTTGCAAGTAGTATAATGTGGAAGTGGAAAACTCTCGGTCCAATACTAATTTGAAACAAATATCATTTACAGTTAAAATACCTTAGAACATAACCGCAAGCGACCGCAAACGGGGAAACGTTATCTACACTGCATCGCCGATAGCACTGTGTCGTATTACACAAAACAAACACAGGAATATTATCTATGGAAAAATTAAAAATAATCACTGCAAGATAACGTGAACACTTTTTAAACTCATCGCGTTCGCGAAAACAATTTTTTTTTGTATATTCCAGTCAGTACCTATTGATGTTATCCAATTAAAAAAAAGAAAAGAAAATAAAGCTGGTTATACATGGTATTACAGAAACTGTTCGAAATGGGAACAAATTAGCAGTTCGAAATTCGAAAAGTTTAAAGGTCGACTTTCACGGTCGATGAACAACGTCTCGCAGACGAGGGCGTCCGTGTTCAGCGGTTCTGTAAACTCAACTAGTCGAGTCGCTTGGTTCTCGAGAGTCGAGTCTCGATTCCAGTCTCGACTGGAAATACACGGTGTGTTAACACCTCGCTGGTAAGTTAATATCTCTACATGACTTTGTATACTTTCAAGGTGTTGAATTAGCTGTCAAAGATGTCAATAGAATGATTAGTAACTTTTCGGTACTTGCGAAGAATAAGGGATTCTCTGTCTTTAAAAATATTTTTAGCTAAGTTTATCGATACACATAAAATTATTTTCTACAAAACAATAAATGAAACAGATAAGCAATATCAAACATGCAATTTATGGTAACGAAATTAAAATGAGTCATTCGCCACAGTATGTCTTTTTCTTCCATACTATTATTATTATGCATACGTCCTCTGTCACACTAAAAATCTTAATGTTATCCCATCACACATTTTTTTGGCCTAGTATTAAAGTAATTGTAGAAAGTAATACATATCAAAGTTTCGTAAGCAGAAAAATGTTTAGCTAGAACCGTTTTAGCTTGGACTACCTTTGTGGTCTTATCGTTGGGAGATTCGGAGTACTAGATTTTATGTCATGATTTTGATAGCTAAGTGTTACTGAAATTATCACCATAGTAATAAACAAGCGCAGTAGCTTTGAGGGATACACAATATGTTTGTCCATTTCATAAACAGATGCTCAAAGATTTTCTTCAAATGAAATTTGTTTAGATAGAAGCAGCTCTGGAAATTCCAAACCTAGCAACTGCCATTGTTCGTTAAAATTAATGTTTGTGAATTTATCGACACCCTAGGCAGATACATATATATTGTCACACCAGTTTCCCATTTGGGTAGGCAGACACGATGGATCTCCATATGCTACGATACCAACAAACAGGTAAACGTTTACGTTTATAAGGGAAACGGTAGGTACAGAAACATTGCGAAAACACTTTTCTATTATTTAAAGTGCTTTTTACCTGATCTTTTTACAAAATATATTCAATTTTATTACGCTCATAATTCGAGGTCTACCGGCACCGACTCTACCGGCCACATTGCTGTCATATACTTGTTTTGTTGTTCTGCTTTCATTCATTCTTTCTACATGCCCAAACCGCTTTAACTAGATATTTGCTAATATATTCTGCTTACTAAACATCTAGCCTATCAAAAGTATTCAAGTAGTATTTAAATGGCATATCGTTGTAGTTTATGATATGTCTGATGCTGTGATGTTTAATTTCTCAGAATGCAATTTGAAAACCTAGCAAATGAGGTTTTTACCTAGCAAATGAGGTTTTTAAATTGCAGAGCTAAGATAGAAGTATTCTAAAAATAAATTCATAATTAGAACGCAAAATATAGGAAATTATTGTTTGATAACTTAATGATGCTAATTTAATGCTCAAAACGGATCATGACGTTATCCATTCGTTCAACTGTTCAAACTTCTGTGTTGATGTCATGCTTTGCTCTTTTTTTCTCCGGAGTAGTAGCACAGTTTCCTAATTGATCTCATAGAGTAAACGAAAGTTACTTTGTAATGCATATTTCACGTGTCGAGTATTTGCTGACACGACAAAACAGAATAAATATGTATATATCTGTGTGTGTGTGTGTTTTGATTTGAAACTTCTTTAGAATCGTCGTAATTTGAAACTCAATAACACGGAAATAAGCGACACTAAAAAGAGATATTTAATAATTTAAACATTATGCTCATAAAGATAGTGTTGGAGATATTTTGCAGTTTTGAACTTCATAAATCAAATTGAAACTGGAGTATTTGTTTCCTATTTTAGTTATCATAAGCCTTTCATGTCATTTATTCAAAGTGAAAATATGGAGTCAGACGAATATGTGTTATAACATATCTTAAATATGTAATATATGAAATGTAATATTTTACATTAAAATATAAAAAATTGTTGAGCTTGGTAAAAATATTATAAAAATAATAAATCTTATAATTTGCCTAATACTCTTAATACTCTATATTCATCTCATTCTCTCGTAGGTTACTTTTCTGAAGTTTCACTTCTGCCGTATGTAAATTGCACACATATAATTTTTTTGTTGTGCATGATATATTATGTTCCGAAGATATCGCTAACTAAAAGACTAATGGCAAAAGAACCATACGTATATTATTAACATATTTGACGAAACTACATAGGTATACATACAATGACTTTCATTTGTATTTGCATCAAATTAGTAAGTAGTTCATGCCTTACAATTAGACCATTAGGATCTAAGAGTTTATAAGCATTATTTGTTCATTAATCACTAGTTTTCCCCGCGGTTGCGCCGCGGATCAAACCCTAATGCGTGCCTCGTGTTTGAAGAGCAAGCATTAATACAGTTTAGTGCTATTTTCCCTCCTGAAGATTCACTTCATTTTATATCGCAAACTATTCCACCTCCCGGAATGAAAATGCCCATTTTCGGTATTAAAACTACGTATGTACAAAATTACTGTACTGTCCTGTACTCCAGTAGTTTTTCCGTGAAATCAGAACAGATAGACAGACCGAGTTACCATTGCATTTTTTATAGACATGAACTTTTATATCCATAAACTTAAGATATAAAAGAAAAATTCAGTCTCCCATACAAACATTCAACCCGATCTAGTTTTATTTTTACGATAAAAACTAGTAGCCTGTGTATGAAGTCTCGGCTATCATCTGTAAACTATAACCAAAATTACCATAATTAACAAAGTGACGGGCAGGCTCTCGGGCGGGCAGAGTTACTTTGGCATATATAATAGGGATAGATAGGGTTTATGTATTAATTTTGATCGAACTTTACTATTAGTTAAAAATTGAAAATAAAGATACTATGATTTTCAACTTTTGATTAATCTAACGAATGTAAGTATTTTAAATAATAAAATATCAAAGCACGAGAGAATAATTCATCTAGTCATATAGGGTTTAGAAGGTTTACAGGACGATTGTCATTCCTAGCTTTCTTATTAGTATTTCCTCGCAGTTTCTCTTGCCACAACCTTGTCTTCCTGTCTTGTAAGTCATAGATCTTCCGGGCTAAAAGTATAGTATGTTCATCTCTCAGGACCTAAAGCAATTCAATTTCACTAAATGATCCTCCAAAGGCGACCTTTGGAGAGTCGTTTAGTGAAATTGACACGTTTCTAAATATACTGGTATTTGTAAGCATAACTGGTAGCATAAAGTTACATTTTATTTTGTGAATCTGCAAAAACGACCTCTTTAGTCCTTTTGATATCAGCATATCAAGTTTCATGATAATCCATTCGTTCCCAAAGTTGTGAAGAAGATACAAGCAAACATAAAAATATATGCACTTATTAATTTTCACATTTATTATATTACTACACTATGGATTTTACTCACTGGCATTTTTAAACTGCTTATAATCATCTTCAACATTTGCGATCGAAACGTCCCCTTCTGAGCCAGAGGTTCGCTTTTCTACTTCTCTTTTTCCATTCTACGCGATTTTATACATACGTCATTTTTTATCCTTGGCTTGTATATCATCGTTCACAATTCCAAGCTAATGTGTATGGGGCCGATACCCACCTCCTACCGGGACTCAGCGGAGACGGCATGTCCTTATAACGTGGCCGTACCACCATAGTTTGTTCTCTTGTAGTTTGCCTGCTATGTCATAGACATGAATTCGGTGTGTAAATATTTTTTATGTATGTTCAGTCATAAATTTTTGTTTCTGAACCGCTTTTGATGATTCTTTTTGCGTTGGATTTAGTACAGCTTGAGGATAGTTTCATATAAATTTTATTGTTATTGTGTAAAACACAAGTAAAACACAATGAACAACAAATTTTTAAAATATAAAATAGTATAAATATACAAAAATAGAATACCAACGATTCTCTTGCGCATCGTAAGGATTTGGAATAAGCTCCCAGTCGTGGTTTTCGTACAGCGCTACAATATGGGGTTTTTTAAATAGGGTGTCATAAAATGTCTTCGAGGCCGGCAGCGCGTTGGTAACATCTCAGGTGTTGCAAACATCAATAGGCAACGGTGACTCCATCAGCCGTCTGCCTGTGTGCTGTACTCCAACTATATTCTTTTTTAGGAATTTTCATGTTTTACTTCTCCCCAAATTCAAGACGTAGAAAATATTTATTTTTGAAGTAAAACTTCTTTAAAGTCATTGGGATATGAAACTCGATGAAACGAAGAAGCGACACTAAAAAGAGATAATGAGATATGCTCAAACAGTTAGAGTTGGAAATGTTTGAAGTTTTTCGTTAATACTTCAAATTTCGTGTTTTAAAGCTTAAATAAAATAATATAAGAACTAGTAGGTATTTTAGTGCAGTTTTGCTTTACTGTGTATTTATGAAAGCCTGTCGGCGATGCGATACGGTCATAACGTTGGTGTTGCAAACACTGATAAGGCTGTACAAACATCAACGATTCAAGTTAAGCCCGAACAAATACAAATTGCTCTCCATTTAAAATTCTTTATTGAGAAAAGAATCTTGACCCCGTTTTGAGTAACGTTATGAAATATCTGTATATCGCCACAATCTACACCAAGAAACGTTTTTCGCTTGCAATATTGTTACTAACTGCAATGTAGCTATGTAACATTGACAATAGTGACAATTGATCAGAAGTATGCCGGTATGAGGAATGAAGCAGTTAAAATTGCATGCAATAGGTAAATCTATATTTCCATACTAATACATAAATGTGGAATGACTTTGTATATATACATTGTTTGTTATTTCTTCACGAACTTGGGAATGAACTGTTTCCCGATTGATTTTTTACTTTCAATATAATAATTACACCTCTATTCTGGCATACGTCCTCTGTTACACCACGCAAATGTGTTGTTTCTTCCTTCGCATAATGCATCTATCTCTTTTTTAATATTTATTCTCTATGTTCAGAAATCTTTGCTTATATAAATTACATTAATTTATTGTCGATCGAGGAAAAACAGAAGATGCCTTTTATCCCTGTAAAAGGGACAGTTTCTGAGGAATTTGAATTCCAAGTTTAGGCAAGTGAAGTTGAATAAACAACTTGTTATATTTTCTATGACAGACATGAACTTAGGACACTTCTTATCTCAAACACATGAAAAATTTCACTACACACAAACTCAAGGTATATTATTACATTATAGTTAATAACTTTGTATAATAAAAAACAAAACGTTCGAAAATGTGATGATAACAAATTGAAACCCCCAAAGATGATAAAAGATAGAAGTAAGTATTTGTAATAAGTTACCAATATGCTAAGTTTATAACTTTTAACAAATAATTAAAGATTTAACAGACGCGCTTCTAAGTTTTAAGTTCCGGTGTAAATAAGTGAGAATACCTATTTTGATGAATTTTACAATTTTCACGAACAAGGTTTTTCCATTATGAATAAAGACAAAGGAATAAACACATTTTATAAAATTAAGCTAGTACTGCTATTTTTTTATTGAAAATAAACTAAAACAAAAAGAGGAAGAATACTGATGTTATCCGACAACATTTAGTTAGACGTAGAAAATTTTGAATAGAGGTTCAATTGTTATACCACAATTAATTATATATAACATTATTATACAATTTATTGGATGAATATAGATTCAAACAAAAATAATTTCAAATATGAAGCAATCTCGTGAAGGACAAAAGAACTATAATAATAAAATGTAACAACCTCCCATTGTTGGTTTTATAATCGATTTTGGTAAAATAGATCTGTGACTAATTTATAGGTTATAACCATAAAAAATAATGCCTTAAAAGACAATTGTTTTGAAAGTGCATTATTGTTCGCTTATGTTTGCGCAATTGAGCATTTTAGCCATTTGCTATAGATATGTACCTATCACTAATTTTGACTACAGTTTTTCAACACGTATGCACAATTTTTACGAGTTTGATACAGAATCCTCTCCACCTAATTGATCTAATCGTGTCGTCAAATTAGAGTTTCACCTCGGAATTAAAACCAATAAGCTATACAATTGTAAAATACTTTATGCTTTTATTCTTTATCTCAAAAATCTCGAAATATGGTTTTTTTGTAAATATCCTGTTTCCGATAATAATAAATAATATCAGCCCATAAATGTCCCACGGCTGGGCTCGGGCCTCCCATTATAGGGGGAATGGACATTATACCCGCCACGTTTGTCCAAGACGGCTTGGCAGGTTTGTTGCTTCCTATGCATTCAAAGAAATTCGCATGTATGTATTATAAAAATTGTAGAGCATAAAATTGTGTACAAATTTGTCTTAAATAATTTTTGGACAATGTTCTTCTCATTCCAATGATGCAGGTTCGAATCTTGGACGAGAAGCATGTACTAGTAAAATACAATGTACGCACTAAAAATTCACACAATTATTATGCCAGTTCATTGAATGCGGCAACAGTTATGTATGATCAATGTGTTTACTCGTAGTTCCGTATATTTGTAAGTGTGACAAGTTCACCTTCCCATAAGCATGTATGTAGAAGTTCTCACAGAAAAAACAGTCTTTCCGTGTGTGATGTTTTTAGTCTCGTTTTGGATTGGCATCTTCAATTTTGTAATTAATTATTTAATGCATGCTTACAATGACAACTATATAACATTTTATTTTACTAGCTTTTGTTTATGATACTGTACCTAATACCGGAATGAATGTTGTCTTTTAATTATATTAATATTTTTGACTTTATTTTTAAATAGATTTTTCAGACTGTGTCCATAATAGAACTGAGGCCATTAAAGTTAAACTAATCTTCAATTTTTTTGGCATTTATTTATATTTCACTGTTTTAGTTTTATTTTTAAAACTGATTCAATAGTCAATGAGGTAAGCTACTATAGTACCAAGGCTCAAAAATTACTCGGGATAGATTCTAAAAAATGTTATAAAATATATATGATATTTTGAAGATAAATATTAAGTAAATTTTTGACCTGTCAAAAGCAACCCAAATAAACGTGAATGTATAGAGATTAATCAAAATGGAAAAAGCAAAAATTGTGTACCAGAATCTTAGCAAGTGATCCATCTTCTCTGTCTACCCTAATGGGAAACAGAAGAGTTATACGTATAAATATGACTTATTCGGACGTCATTAAATTTGCTTTAGGACAAAATAAACTAAAAAAGCACCTTAATATATTCGTATAAGCTTCATTGTATATATGTGTAGTATAAAAATAGGTGTATTTCAGTCTTAATTTAAATTAATCTCAAGTTAATAGTCAGCTTATGTCACCCGTAATAAATTAAATATGAAGTAGCTCAATGAGATACCATAAATTACCACTAATTGTGCTGTGTTTAACAAAAACTGGCCTCCGTTTCCGATCAATTACGAAAAGGCCGTAAGGCAATTTTATCGACCGAGCATTCATGTCATGACTATATTCATAATTAAATTATCTTACAACAAGCAATAAATAGTATATTTGTGAGCATTGCACTTGCAAAGCACTTGTAAAACAGTAATAACATCTATTCTTATAAATAAGAATAAATGTATGTTTGTGGATTATGCATTCCTAAACCATTAGATCAAATTGTGATGACATTTTGGTAAGGTGTTCTGAGGACGCTCGAAAGGATTTGTGGCTCAAAAATCTATATAAATCAAAATCAATGTTTGTCCAATAGGCATTCCTTAACCATTGATCAGATTCTGATAAAAATTGGTGGTGTTCTGAAGAGGCCCGCGAAGTATCTGGCCCAAAAGACCTATCTTTCTTAATATATATAAAATTCTTCTGTTCGTGTGTGTCACCGAACTTTTCCTAAATGATTGTTGATGAATTTTTTTCCCTGTGTTCAAGTGAGTTCCCGATTGGACCCGGTAGGTGGCGCCGCTGAACTCTTCCTTAACGATATGATCGATTTTGATGATTTTTTTTGTTTGTTCAAGTGGATTCGAGAATGGTTTAGATCAATAATTGGTCCCGGTAGGTGGCGCTGCAGTCGAAGTTGCAACACCAGAGATATCATCAACGCACCGTTGGCCTGAAGAAATTTTATGATACGCTTTTAAAAATCCAATATTGTAGCGCTGTGGAAAAATCACGGCTGGGAGCTCATTCCAAATACCCACAGTGCGCTAGAGAAACTTTCTAGAGAACCGTTGCGTACAAGAGCGAAGCGGCTGAAGGAAATGGGGATTAACGCCCAGCCGCTGGCGTCCGGTGCGGTGGTAAAAAGAAGACGAAGGCACCATTCTGAACAGTTGCTCGGAACACTCTCCATTGTACATTCGTACTAAACTGCTGCGTCGACTTTGAAGATATTTTTTTAACGCGTTTAGATTCACATATGAACCTGGTATATGGAGCTGCAATCGGGTTCTATAATGTTATTTTTAAGGGCAGGCAAGACAACGTCTGTCGGGTACAGCTAGTACTGTAATAAAAGCTTCAAAATTCTATATGAGGAGATGGTACCACAAGGCATTAAATGTAAATAAGCTTCTCTTCTATTTTATTATCCTTCCCATGGTCTTATGTAATATAGATTCATTAGCACAGTGTTAAGTCATTCTAAGACATTAATTTAATATTCGTGACCTATATAGATAAATTTATATATAAGTAAGATAAGATGGACGAAATGATTATGCTCCCGTCAGCTCAGCGGGTCCCCAAGAACTCGAGAAGTTTTGGGAGTCTGTGAGAGAAATTCTGGATCTGGCTGAAGGGAACGAAAGACTAATTATGTGTGGTGATCTTAATGGCTGGGTGGGGACCAAACGAGACGGCCTTGAGGCTGTCCTTGGACCCTATGGTGACAAGAGAGTGAACGATGCTGGTAGGCCAATCATAGACGTATGCATGGAAAGAAACTTGCTTGTGTCGAGAGTCGCCTCCGAAACAGAATAATGGATACAAGAGCCTACAGAGGCCCCACTCTTGAAACGGACCACTACCTGGTGATAAGCCGGTTTGTGGGCCTTTTCAAGAAGTGGAGACACTGGCGAGTGCGTACCAATTTCGGGGAGCTTGAAAGAATAAAGTGTGAAAAATTGGAAGATGTTAGTGTAAGGAGTATGTATGCGCGCCTAGTCGAAGAAAGGCTTGCAAAAGCGGACTTCTCCGACTTAGATGTGGATAATGACTGGGATAGTATGAAAGAAAGTATAGTGGAAAGCGCAAAAGAAGCATGTGGATGCGCGAAGAGGCACATAACAACGAAAGGTGATGAATGGTGGGACGCGGATGTTAAATCCAGCGTAGAGAGAAAGAGAAAAGCCTGGCTGGATTATGTTGCTTCCTTGCAACAGAATGACAGTATGAAAGAGATGAAGAAAGAAATTTATCGCCTCTGCAAGAATGAAACCAAAGCTTTAGTGAAAGAGAAGCGTGAAAGAATAAAATTGAAAGAAGAAGAGAAGCTGACGGAGAACTTCGAGGCGAATACCAAACTCTTTTGGAGAGAGGTTAAGAAGTCTCGGGGTTGTTCGTCAGCTTCCAGAATGGAAAGAATAAAATCTAAAGCAGGGGACGTTCTTGCTAACCCACAAGAGGTATTAGCGCGATGGAGTGAATATTTTAGAGAAATGTATGATAATATCCCGGATGCTGGCACCACGACTGAGTCTGTGACCGACTCCGAGGAGTCAGCATCCGAGATCACTTTGGAAGAGATCGAATGGTCGATAAGAAGTCTGAAAAATGGAAAGGCAGTAGGAATCGATAGTGTGTCTGCTGAGATGATCAAATCTGGTGGAACCTGCGTCCGGGACGCTTTCCTGTCCTTATGCAACTTGTGCTGGAGGACGGGAAAGGTTCCCAAGGACTGGAGGCGCGCTGTCATCGTGCCCTTGTATAAAGGCAAGGGGTCACGTATGGAGTGCGCCAGCTACAGGGCCATCAGTTTGATCAGCACAGCATCTAAAGTGTATGCGAAGATTATTGAAAAGAGAATGAGAGTTGTATCCGATGGATTACTGTGGGATGCACAAGGTGGTTTCAGAAATGGAAGGGGATGTATGGATCAAGTTTTCTCTCTCCGCAATATCGTAGAGAAGCAGCTGGCTATGGGCCGGAAGGTTTTCTGCGGTTTTGTGGATCTAGAGAAAGCATTTGACAGGGTTGTGCGGAAGGACCTCTGGGACATATTGCCCGGATATGGGATTAATGGCCAATTGATGCGTGCTGTGCAGTCCACTTACGAGGGCTGTATGGCATGCGTGCGGGTGGAAGGCCCTGGTTTGACGTCAATATTGGCGTCCGCCAGGGCTGCGTGCTGTCGGCTTTGCTGTTCATCCTATATCTGGACGATTGTCTCCAGAGAATAAGATTGATGGATGTTGGAGTGCGGATGAGTGATCTAGTTGTAAGCACCTTGCTTTATGCGGATGATGCCGTGCTTTTAGCCGAATCGCCATCAGAACTGCAAACACTAGTCACAATGATGAAAGATGACTGTCAGGCGAGAGGCTTACATTTGAATCCGAAGAAAATAAAGGTTATGGTGTTTAAAAGAGAAGAAACCAGAACGAATGCAAGGATAATGGTCGATGATGTTATGCTAGAGCAAGTGAATGAGTTTGTATATCTTGGATGTGCTTTTAGCAGGGATGGAAGGTACACCGCTGATATAGAAAGAAGAGTGAATTTGGGGAATAGTGTGAATGGAGCGTTAGGTAAACTTCTAGGCGCTAAGAACCTCAGCCAGAAGGCCCAGCTCGCCGTACACAACGCGGTGCTGGTACCTACGCTCACGTATGGATGCGAGAGTTGGGTATGGAAGAGAGAGCATGAAAGTAGAGTAAACGCGGTCGAGATGCGAGCACTGCGCAAAATCTGCGGAGTGACGCTCGCGGACCGCGTTCGTAATACCGAAGTAAGAAAGAGAGTTGGTCTGAAAGAGAGTGTCGGGGTGATGGTAAGGAAAGGAATGCTCCGGTGGTTCGGGCATGTGGAAAGAATGCATGATGAAAGAATGACTAAACAGATATACAATGCAAAAGTGGATGGATGCAGAAGTCGTGGAAGGCCACGACACACCTTCCATGATCAAATTGATCGTGTACTAGCAGAAGGTGATGTCAGGAGCCTTAAGAACAGACGAGTGTGCATGACAAGAGTTATGAATGTCAAAGAGGCAAGTGAGGTGTGTAAGAATAAGCCTAAATGGCACTCTGTTGTTCGTGCCTACCCCGCAAGGGAACTGGCGTGAAGTTATGTATGTATGTATGTATGTATATATAAGTATACATTTAATACAATATTACTTGACTCTTTGTGATTGACTTTCTTCAAAACACACTTTATAAATTTATCATGACATTGAAAGTTAATGAAGTGTAAAGTGACGATTAAATTTAATAAAATACAATTGTGGTTACTTCTTATTTAAGAACTGTTTTTATATTCGTCGTCCCGTCACGGCTGTTGCTCTCATTGAGTATTAACTTCCGACTAACAAAGATGATATAAGAACATCATTACAAATTGCTGTAAAAACAAAACAAAATCCAAAAATTAATTTGTTTATAGGTTTTATGATGCGGGAATAGTTTAGCTCACCTCACGACCCGGAGATAATAAGTAGAAGAAATACACTCACTTCCGAACACTTCTTACAAACATTATGAAGTTTTTCTTGCATTGACACTATATTAAACCCTTATAAATGACACTCCTGAGATTTATGGAGCCGGCACAGAGGGTGAGCTAGCTAAAAATTTCAAGGTATAAAAGTCCCAAAACCAGCGTAGGAGACAACGGCTTTAGTCAACTTACATAGAGCAAACCACATACATTTTGTCCAGGAAAATTAATTTCCCCAATAATCTTCTTGTCACGTTATAAACGGATTACGGAATGGAACGCATTGCGTTAAAAAAAAGCTTATTATTATAAAAAAGTGTTGGGACTTTGCGGCCTTGTGATCCTAAATAAATATTTGTATTCGTGTTGCATAATTATACTTATTCTATTTGATTTTTGCTATCCCAAAGTTACGGCCATTTTTCAGTGGCCGTGATCAGTCAAGTGTCAACGAGTATTGTTAAAGTTTTAATTAGCCTACCGCCAAGTTGTTCATTTTAATTATTTAGTTTTAATTTTGTTTATGGTTATTATTTACTCATAAGATATGATGATGAGTCATATCATCGTATCATTTATCATAAATTAGATTAAGTTCCCATAAAGTATGAGTTTCTTTGCAAACGTAAATAGGCAGACGGCCCACCCAATGGAAAGTCACCGTTTATGAAGAGTTACAGGCCTCGAATAAAAAAAATTACTTATAAATTATGTTTATTTTCAGGCTGCTCAAAATATGCGCTTTTCTGGAAGTTATATTAAACGAAACGTTAAGTAGATGTATGTAAATTATGAATCTTTAGTCTCGGTTATAGGAACTAAGCGGCTGTTTAAATACAAATGTTATTCAATTGAAAGTCATTGCAAGTTCTTTTGTGTAGTTATGTATATGTATGACCATATAAGTACAGCGAAGAATGAACAAAAAGATATAGGTGTTGCCCACACGCTTGCATTGTTTATTATGTTTGCATGTTTGTCGGCTTGATCAAGTCTATCACCACTCGCTGTCAATTGCACACGTCTGAATTGTGTGCATACCATAACTCACAAAGCGTTATTGTATATATAAACAACAAATATGTATATATAATGTAATTTCAATCAAGAATTTACAACATTCATTGGCCAAATTTTGTACGATAGAGCTTGAAGACCAACAAAATGAATTAAAAGGGAAAAGGCTGAAAAAGGAGTTAATCTTTAACAGTTAATCGTTAACAACCAAGTAGTCGTGTGCGAATAAAATGCGGGTGTGAAAGGTTCCTTAATTAAAATATAATATAAAGTTTATCATTTCTTCTGATGATATATTAGGAGCGATTGTATTCATTTCGTTCAATTTTTGTCACTATACCACTAGCATTGTTTGAAGACGAATATATCCGAATAGTACCTCCTATCAGGGCCCTAAGTCTACTACTTTGATAATCGTGTCGGGATGTATATTCACATAATAGCATACAAACGCAATCATTATTTGGTCATTATGACACCAATGGATACCCATTCCAACACGATTCTAATAGCAGACTTGTGGCCCAAGTGTAACATACGATATTGTAATGTGGATACTAGAGGCTGGTCTAGTTCAAATAACGTCAGCTTAACGGGCTATGACACATGATAAGTTAGTGTCTCTCTAATGGGTAAAATCCCAAATGAAGTTACCCGTAAGAGAACTAAAATAACCGATTTAACTCGCTAAATAAACATTAGACTTAACAGTGAGTGGGCCATATATGTTCCAGAAACGATGGTCGACGTATCAGACCAATTTTGGACTAGAGACTACAATTTGGAAAGCGGTAGGATGCCCTCGAGGCCGGTGAACCGACGACAAGTGATAGGTCGTCGATTGTAGCTGGATAATGAGATCGGAGGACATGTGGTGCAAACCTGTGGAGGCTTAATATCTGCCTAGTAGATAGATTCGCTGAAGACGACACGTTCGTTTCAAGGCTGGATGATTAAAAAGTAATAAATTTATTAATGAGCGAAACACGAGTCGCCTTAAACGGTTCACGGAACCAAACGGTACTGTTGTGATTCATATTAGTCATACGTACAAAATAATGTTCTTTAGAAATTTAACATTTATCCACAATATCGACATGAAATGGTTTTATTTTACTTCTTGTATTTACCTTTTATAATTCATTATTAGCTTGTAACAACACCTTAGCTTGTTTTATTCTATCTAGTGAAAGCAATACTTTAGCGCATAGTCTGGCTTTCGCTTAGATAAATTAAATATTCCTGATTTCCTATATATTAGTATTAGTTATTATGTAATAAATGAACCATAATTACTTTTTTATAGTGGTAGAACATAGATTGATTGACTATTAACCATTAATCAGATCGATTACAAATGTTATTGATCAAGGATCTTTGTTACATGTTACCTACAAACCAATCAATACTTTTTTACAAGAGCGTTAAAAATAAAAGATTTTTTTGGTGCAATAATTTATTTACGGACAGTCTGTTGACAGGTTACCAGATAAAAAAAATACGGACAACATTCCGGATATCTGAATGAACTTTTTGAACTATGCTATATAATAATAGTTAGTAATTATGTACGGCTATATTATTTCATCGACTAAATGTAACTCCACTTGGTTATTGCACGTGAGCTATAAATTGAAAATCAATATAAATTATTGATTAATAATTTAAAAAAAGATGAAAATTGTCATTACTTACTTAAAAGTTGTTAAAATTTCAGTCGTCCCAAATTTTCTATTCATCCCGGAAAAAGACCTAAACCTTGTTTTTTGTTACAAGAGAAATTTTTGGATAAAATTTTAGTTAAATTGTTAGATGATTGAGATAAAACATGTTTTACTGTATCTAACTTTATAAGTGGCTTAAGTTGTCTAAGACATTTAAACATTCCTAAATAGTGTAGTACATTGCAAAAACCCTGTTTGTAAAGTACGAAAATGATTTAAGGACAAACAGTGTACTTATATATATAATAATACAATCCTGTCTAGAAGATACCAGACCTATTTCTACAGAACTAGTTAGTGAGTCCAAAATTTTGTAATGTCCTGATTTTTAGTATTTTGATGCTATACCAAAGAAATGTATAAAAAATAAACGACAACCATATACCTGAAACCGTAACAACGCCCATATTAAGTAATGATGATATCATAGCATAATGTCCGCACAAAAGGCTTTCTAAACAGTAACTGACTTGGTATAATCTGTACGGATATAATGACTTGAGCAGTACACAAAGTTTGGCTATAACAAAAAAGTTTTTGTGGAAACTTGAATGTTGCTGTGCAATTTTAATTCCAAAAAATAAATCTACAAATAAATATAGTTTCTGAATATAAACAATGCAAACTGGGGTTAACACTTCTTTAAATGAAGAAATAGAATATATATAATTAAATAATGAAAATAACATGTATGTCATAAGACAATGTTTATGTAGAGAGAAAAAAATATTACATTTTATTGCCAGTAGTACTAAGCCCCATCAAATATATGAAATTTTTTTGTTGAAGTTATAACTGTATATTAAAATAAATAAGACTTTCCGAAGAAAATGCATGATGTATATAAGTAAAGGTACATCATGTTTGCCTAACAAGGAAAAATTACAATAATAAATAGAATTAAATTTCTTAAAAACAATGTCATAATAGTAACCTAAAAAGAATGTCATATAAAAAGTTAAGTAATTACTATACTAACTATCGAACTAAAAATGTTCTATCAAAATATGGAATCAGTCGAAGGACTAAAATTGGACTAAGACACGGTTTAAAGGTTCGGATTTCACATGATGAAGCCAAATTTAAAAAAGAAGAAAAAGTTATTTTAATAAACGGAGATATGTATAACAAGAAAGTGACCGATTTCCTTATACAATATAACGAAAGGAAAAACAAGTTTACTATGTAAAATTGACACTACTCATGTTGCGCACGTTCACACCACGATGTTCAAATTCCAAATTGAATAAGCTTATTTGCATATACTTCTTACTAACCTTGCGCCACTTGATTGGATGCTTTTCCAACCGGCTTAAAAGTATTTTCTAAGAATATCATCAATTTAAAGTCCTTTTAATATTATATTTGTAAAGTGTGATTTTCGATAAGAATCGACAGTTAGCTTATAGACAGTTTTTGATTATCTCTTGGTTTATCTTGAGATATCTTAAAAAATAGACTTTACATTTATGATAGAGGTGAATTTTTAACTCAAGCCTTTGATCTCAAGTTTTTTTACAATTTAATGAAAGATATTGATTGTAAAATGAATATTTAATAGCCTTCGTATTCAATAATGCTGGTTTGATGACGTGAAAGATAATATCTACCAATCGGCTCAAAATAAGACTTGATGAAGATCGCGCTACGTCGCGTCGGAAAGAAAAAATACAACCCTAAGTTGTGTTTCGCCATTAGTGGCCAGATTTTAGTTCTCCACATCGATAGCACCATCCAACAAGTGGGCTCTCAGCCAGTCTTCTACACTTCCGCAAGGAAAAAACCATACAAGCTAAGATAGTTTTGAATCTTAGTATCTCGTATAAAGCGAAAGGAAGTACCAGGGTGATAAAAACACGAAGGAGGTTTGCCTTCACACTGTCACATAGAAAGCGTAGGCCGTGAGACAAAGGTTACAATCCGAACATGATTTACTTGCGTAACTATATGCATAGTTAAATGCATAAGTACTTAGCAGTCTCATGTCGCTCAATCTGTCAATCATACGATTATGCAAAACTAGTATGAGTTCAAAGTGCAGACGACGTTATAAGAACCTTGAGCTCCTTTATTAACTATTATTATAAATGTCATTATTATTTTAAAGACAATATCAGATTGCATACGATTTTTGAAGCTTGTAGCATAGTAGTCTTTTAAGTCGCATGTATTATGCAGTCAAATCTAATTACTTCGATTAAGTAATTGATAGGTAATTTTACTCTTTCAGATTAGTATATGTAGTACAATAATATAAAAAAGCAGTATTTATGTATTTTGTTCTTTTAGCATTTACATATCTCTGTTCTTATGCTTTTTTTAGGATTCACATAAAAAACAATTGAAAAAGTACACGAGTTTTTAGTTTTGAGTTTTAACTTGAATATCGCGGCGCTTGAATATTTTGAGAAACAAAAGTATTGTACTTAGGAATTAAAAAGGTATCTGAAGTCGCGCTCAATACAGTATTCTCATCACTATATACGTATTGCAGTACAAAGAATAATTATCATGTAGATTGGTCTCAAAGCATAAAAGAAAAACCTGCAAAACCTGTTTAAATACTTCGCATACATCCCGATTAAATAAGATAAATCCAACGCAACAAACTCGACTATGGTTCTTGTCCTAATATGTATGTACTATGTATAACAAATTTGCATTATATTTGTTGTAACGTTTATCTGATTGAAGAGTAACTACGTATGAATGAAATGTACACTATTAAAACATGTGATAGGTATATACAATATTAATATACAAGTCACATTAATACAGGGGCATCCCAAAGGAAGCTCTGGTTGCATATTGGGCCTCCATAGAGCATGTGTGACTGACACCAGTGATGTTTGCTACGGTCATACAGTTTTTTTAGTCATAGCATGGAGGCAACATTTTTCTTCGGTTCACCGATAAAAACACTTGTTTTTAGTATTTATACTAATCAAGTTATGATTGTAAAAAAAGTAACATTGCATGAAAATTAGGGCTGGCCTCCATACGACATCTGCTGAGGGAAGGATTTTTTTAGTTTACAGAGGCACGTTTAATCAGGTGTTAGAAAAACAAAAGAATGTTTCTTAACGATTTGTTAATTTATTCCTCTAAATTTAAAAACTATGAAGTGTAATTCTGATTATTGAATTAGTGTTTATTAGGCAAATGTCGAAACCACTACAATTGGTTACTTCTACGGAACCTTTAAAAGTGTGTGAACTAACATGCGCTTGCTCAAATATTTCTTTTTGGTAGGTAGGTAAACAATCCAGATGAACTGATATGCAGAACTTGCTTTACTTTTAGTTAAAGTTATTATATTTAAAATATATACACATTTTAAATAACAAATAAAACTAAGTGTTAGTCACAGTTTCAAGTTTAATGGGTTCGCAATAGAAAAACAACTATTTCATATTTACGAACATAATCATCTATTTCCTTTACCATAATACGTAACAAAACACTTAGTTAGCATGGCTTTTACTTACATTTTAACAAGCGGTTCACAATTTAGCCCCTACAACTTAGTCATAGACTCTTTAACTATATTCCTCCTTTTCCAATTTGTCTTATTCGCAATTATCAGGGCACTTATGTCTACTTGCACGTTTCCAACAGGATAAAGGCTCTTTTTTAGGTTTTGAGGTCGAAACATCAATGATCAAGTGTATCTCACGGTATCGATTCAATTATCTTTTTTGATACCCTCTATTAAAAATAAAAACAGTGTTATCAGCCGTTAAACACAGGCTATTATTTACTGATAAAAGCAAATGTAAGACTGTTGTTGGATGCAAGCTAACAGCTCGGCCATCCTGTTCAAAGCGCGTCCTCGCGGTTTTCACATAAAAATAAAGAAATGCAGTGATTAAGAATACAATTGAGACACAGAAACAATGTATGCTAGCATGTAAACAAAATAATTACTGATTAACGATATAAGACAAATTAATTTAACAAGTAACAATATGTAAGACGATAGCATAAAGGATTATAACATCAATTATTTATAATATTTTTAATAATCAACAATTATTTAGACGGTAAGTATCCTGATATAACACGCCCTTACTAATAAAATAACTGTCTAGATTTATCCTATTTTTTTATGAAATCCAATTCATTTCCATTGTCGTTAACCACATCATTGTCACTGCTTTCAAAATCTCTAGAAAATGATAACCATGGTTGCATTTTGTCTAATGCCACCACGGCTTCATATCGACGGCCCTGTTTACGTGTCATTGGTGTATCTTCAACCACATACCTATCATTTGGAAGCACTTTCATTACACGATACGGACCTTGAAATTTAATAACTAATTTTTGAGATTTGCCATCATGAGGGACTTGTCTTTCAATACGAACTAAATCACCAACCTTATACCCCTTCCCTGATTTCCTACGACTGTTAAACCGCTCTATATCTTTTAACTGCTGTGTCTTTATATTACTACTCGCTTCATCTCTTACGTTATTTAGATTGTCAGAATTAATCACATTCGTTGTATCGCGTATAATGGGGCTCAAAATACCTTCCGACCTACTAGTTACATTAAATCCAAATAATAGTTCAGACGGGCTTTTTTGAGTAGTTTTATGTACAGTGGTATTGATGCCTACTTGAATATCGTAAATATAATCGTCCCAGGATTTGTCATCTTTATTATGAGTACAAGTCGAAAGAGCATCTAGAATGGTTCTGTTAAACCGCTCTACTTGCCCGTTTGCCCTAGGCGTCGCAACGGCATTAGTAATATGTTTTATCCCGTATTGTACGGTAAATTCTTTAAATGCTTTACTAGTGAAACTTGTCCCCTTATCAGTTATTAATCGAGTAGGAACACCAAAATAACTTATGTGTTCTTTCAGTACGCGTATACTAGTAAGAGACTTAGTATTTTTGACGGCGGTTATATTGACAAATTTTGTAAAACTATCTACCAAAACTAATATATAGCAGTTCCCTTTCTTGCTTTTAATAAACGGGCCCAAATGGTCAGCGTGTACAGTATGGAAGGGGATACTTACTTTTTCTATTGGATGTAACTCACCTTCTCTCTTGCCCCCGGGTGTTTTGTAATGTGCGCATTCGAGACAAGACTGTACATATTTTTTCGTAAAGCGACGCATTTTCGGAAACCAATAGCGCTGTTTTATGCGCTGTAGTGTCTTGTCAAATCCATAATGCCCTATGTCATCATGGTTCTTTTTCAATATTTGCCAACGTACACCTTTTGGAACCAACCACCTAATGTCATCCCCTACAATACGATACACGCGTCCATTTTTAATTTTATAATTTTTATGAACGTCATTAATTATTTCTGCCGTCTTATCCTCTAAAATATTTTTAATACGTTGTACTTCTTCATCCGCGCTCTGCACGGTGGTAATCCAGTCTTCATCGGAATTTTCAACACTTAAAATATCCAATACGTGTTTTTCGGTGACGGGAGGGGTAACTGGACTACGACTAAGTGCATCGACATGAGTCATTCGGGATCCGGAACGGTATTCAATGGTACAATCAAACTCTTGCAACTGAACCCACCACCGCGCAACTCGCGGAATCAGATCACGCTTTAAGAATGTGGACCTTAAGGCACTACAATCACTATAAATCGTGAATGGAATCCCTAGCAAGTACACCCTAAACCTATTCAAAGATGCTACGACTGCCAAGGTCTCGAGCTCATAGGAGTGCAATTTTTGTTCGTCCGGTGAGGTTTTACGGCTGAAGTATGATATTGGGTGAAACACTCCTGCAGTGTTGCTTTGTAAGAGAATGCCTGCAAGACCATCTTTGCACGCATCGGTGTGTAGTTGTGTTACAGCTTGTGGGTCGTATAAGGCTAACAATGGGCGTTGTGTGAGCATGGTTTTGATTAAATTGAATGATTCTTCCTCTTTACTACCCCATGTCCAATGAGTATTTTTTTTTAAGAGATTCGTTAACGAGGACGTTATTATAGCATAATCTTTAATAAAACGTCTAAAGAATCCAGATAAACCTAAAAACTGTCTAACTTCGTGTATATTCTTAGGCGGTGGGAATTTAGAGATCGCTTCGGTTTTCCTTGAACCTGGTCGAATACCAGCATAATTTACTTCGAATCCTAGAAAATCTACGGTACTTAGAAAAAAGTTACATTTGCTAAGTCTTAGTGTTAAACCTCCTTGTTTAAGTAGCCCTAAAACTTCTTCTAATCTGTTTAAACCTTCGGTTACATCTTTAGAAGGAATAAGAATATCGTCCATATAAACTATCGCGTATTTAATTTTAGCGTCATGGAGGATTTTATTAATTGTTCTCTGAAAGACTGAAGGTGCATTGACTAGACCAAATGGCATGCGGTTGTATTCAAACTGCCCATCCGGAGTGACGAAGGCAGTTTTATGACGGGACTCTTCGCAAATAGGGATCTGATAATAACCAGACGCTAAGTCAAGTGAGGTGAATAATCGATTGCCTGCCAGTTGGTCTAGTTGGTCGTCTATACGTGGGAGGGGGTAGTGTTCTTTTTTTGTCTTCCTATTTAGAGCTCGATAATCAACACACAGGCGTTTTTCCCCGGTCTTTTTCTGAACCAGAACAATAGGACTTGCATAAGCTGATGAAGATTCCCTAATTATGCCGCTGTCCATCATTTCTTGTACCATGTCGTTTACCAGCTTCCTTTCCGAAAGTGATAAACGGTATGGCCTATATACTACCGGTTCAGTGTCTTCTAATTCAATAACCATCTCTGTGACTTGAGTGAAGCCAAGTTCCTTTAAGCTTTTTGCGAAACAGCCTTTATACTTGTGCAGTAGTTCTTGTAACTTTAGACGATCGTCATGATTTAATGTTTCCCCGCTTTTAATTGGCTCATCCAAATCAAGAGAATCGAGTGACATTTGGTAGCAGTTAACTGTATTCGAACTGATACGATCGTTTTTATCAGCACGAGTTAATAACGAATCTTTCGTTATGGTTATATCATGTTCAGACATATTATACGCGAGTAATGAACCGATTCCGCTTTTAATATTGTATTCACCTGATAGAAGATAATAGTAGTTTCCTTCTAATGCCCTGACAGAACCACGTACCGAAACGTTCCCATTAAAAGGTAGTTCTGATTTCACGGGTATAACGCACAACGACAATTTGGGGATACAGAAATTATCGTTGCATTCCAGGTGTACTTTACTGGGGTCGCCCTTTCTGAAAATTAATTTAGTGGGTGTTTTAGTGATTGTGAGATTAGGTATTTCAGTAAATGAATGTCCGAGAAGAGCAGGATAGTTTAGTACATAGTCCTCAACTACATAAATGTCTATAACCTCATTAATGCCCTGAACTTCAACATCGGTAGTTACCACGCCTAAGGGGGTGGTTAAGTTTGCACCTATGCCTCTAAGCGCGGGGAGATCGGGAGGACACTTAATACTAAATCCTAGTTCTTTAGCTTTACTTATTTTAATTAATGAACACTGACTTCCTAGATCCACGTGGCACTGTACTACTTTCCCATTTATTTTAATGTCAAATATGTATTTATCTACAGACCTATCAGACTTGCTTAATTCTAGCACCTGCTTTTCAATTTTATCTTTCGACTGAGTCTCAGTTTTAGCTTGGTTAGCCTTAAATTTGTAACAGTTAGCGGCTTGATGCCCCATTCTTTCACACATCGTACATTTAATAATAGGTTTTTCACACCTAAAACTGGGGTGACCGAACTCACCACAATTGAAACATCGTATATTCGAATTCATCGAACCAAATCTAGAGTTTTGAAATCGATTTGTTATGTTATTAAGATTTTTGCGATCGCCCCCGATTTTGACGTTGCCATCGTATCTTTCCCTACTTTGCCCTACTTTTACCGTTCGAAAGTATTTTAAAATTCGTTCTGGTTCATCAAACTGAGCCGCTTGGGCTCCTACCCTAATAGCACGATCATCTACTCCATGCAAAATGCAGTCTACTGCACGTTTGCCATAGATTTTACACCTGTTTAATAAGTTAAGCTTCGTGTAATAATAGTGTTCCAATGACTCGCCGTATTTAACACGCTTCGATAACATCTCGGTCAAGAGTTCGGCGTAGTCCTCGCGACAGGGAAACGATTCAATTAATTTTTTTTTCCACTCACCCCAAGTATGCATAAGAGTAGGTAAGCCTTGATACCAAGTTTTTGCTACTCCCGTAAGTTTTGGAAGTGCATAATGAATAATTTCTTTCTCGGACCAACCATATATTTCCGCACATTCTTCTATTTTAGTGATCCACACCAACATAGTTTGTTCTTTACTTAGGGGATCAAATTCGGGTATAACATTATTATTAAACGATAGCTTGGGCTTCTCCGAACTCTTGACATCGTTTAAAATTGACAAAAATTTATTTAAAATAACATTAGTTTCAGATTCCTTATATCTATCAGATTTACAAAATCGGGTTGACTTACGATTGCACGAACTGTCACTACTATCATACCTCATATCATCATATACACTCCTTGAGTTCCTTCTCTTCATCCGTCCATCTTTCCTGTATTTCTTCCTAGATCGCCTACCAGTCACTCTACTAAGTGACGAGCTATCCGAGCCCGTATTATCATTCCGCCGTTTCCGGTTCCTAGAGAGCCGCCTCTTTCGCTCTTTACTCCTTGTCGCTAAGCCAGGTGCATCCAATACCTTGTCTCGATGTTCTACACTCCGTCTTTGGCCCTCTAACCTGGGCTCGCCCCAGCTCTCTAACCTGAGCTCACCCCTGCCCTCTAACCTGGGCTCACCCCTGCCCTCTAACCTGGGCTCACCCCAGCTCTCTAACCTGAGCTCACCCCTGCCCCCCAACCTGGGCACACCCCTGCCCTCTAACCTGGGCTCACCCCTGCCCTCTAACCTGGGCTCACCCCAGCTCTCTAACCTGAGCTCACCCCTGCCCTCTAACCTGGGCTCACCCCTGCCCTCTAACCTGGGCTCACCCCAGCTCTCTAACATGAGCTCACCTCTGCCCTCTAACCTGGGCTCACTTCTGCCCTCTAACCTGGGCTCACTTCTGCCCTCTAACCTGGGCTCACTTCCGCCCTCTAACCTGGGCTCGCTTCCACCCTCTGACCTGGGCGCACTCCAGCCCTCTAGCCTGGGCTCACCATTCTTGTCCATATTAAACGTCAATTTTTCTCCTTCAATCCAATAGGTTTATCTGAAACTTACAGTCGAGAAGTTTAGTTCTTATTCTCGAAATATTCTATTACAACATGGTAAATTAATATCTCATTGGTTTTAATATAACTCTAATAATGATTATAATTAATAGTAATTCTCCTCCCAGTGCATTTATAATATAATAAATGGAGCAGTATGTTAGAGAAAATCTCAAAATTAAAGCTCAAAGTAAATCGTTTTGACTACATAATTGACCCCTTTTTTATCGAATGTCGTAAGGCTCGATGTGGCACACAAACGATTTTATAGTTTTATATCAAGAGTTCTAGTGTGTATTATGTATGTATTTCTTAACACATATTAAGAAAATATAAAAGATAGCTGATAAATATAGATGTGTAATAATAAAATTAATAAAATCATCTGACAAACACACACGGTACATCCCCAAGCCAATCAAGTCGTGCTTGTATAATGTACAACGGACCACTCTGGTTCCGATCCCAGACATCCAGACCATAGTAACCAACGGAAAGTTCCTTTATGAAATTTACCATGACAGGAAACGAACCTAAAGCCTCTACGCTGCTGCGAGGTCGGCTCGCCAAGGCCTAGCCCACTCAAACAAACAGGCCGTCAATCAGGGAATAATACTACTAATTCAGACTGATAATGACAACATAAATATTAAATGGGTATTCATAATGCATCTACGTAAAATATTAACTTCCGGACTTTATTACACTCACTTTTATCTTAAATGACGGTAGTTGCATTGAAGAAAAAAAAAGGAAAAATATATTTAATATATATAAAAACGAAAGTAACCAAATTTCGCGTAAGTTGTTTGACAATACGAGAGGAAAAAAAAACTGATTCGTTTTTCCATTAGCCTGTAAAGGAATAAAGTATCATTTATATCTCATAAAATAAAGTAATATGTATATTTAAAAAAAAATACTCATCTATAATTCAATGCTGATTTCGTTATTTTGTAATATCGTTGTGGACGTGGAAAAAGAATTAAGAAAATTCTCTTACGATCCCACTTCTGAACTGTTAGTCACAGTTTCAAGTTTAATGGGTTCGCAATAGAAAAACAACTATTTCATATTTACGAACATAATCATCTATTTCCTTTACCATAATACGTAACAAAACACTTAGTTAGCATGGCTTTTACTTACATTTTAACAAGCGGTTCACAATTTAGCCCCTACAACTTAGTCATTAATTTATTGCTTTCAGTTATAAGCTAAACAAGTACAATATACAATAGTGCTTAATTTAACATTATGCGACAATCATTACTCCCCGTACTAGTTTTAAACTGTGTTACGGCAGAGTAAGTTCACGTCCCGTAAGTTAAAAAGATATTTGTTTCAAACTACCTTTGAAATAATTTGTCAGCACACAAAAAATGAGTTCGTACATTACCAATTAGACAGTACATGTAACGAATACAGAGACAGCAACATTATTTGTTTAGTAAAATAAATATACACATATATTTTATTCATAATACACATATACATCTATTTTCTGCAGTATTGATAAATACATAATAGCTATATATTATAATATATAATATAATTAGTTACAAATTTGTATAAAGTAATATATATTAAAGATTAGCCATAAAATAACATTTTCATCATAAGAATAAATAGAAATATTTTCTGTTATATATATATATATATATATATATATATATATATATATATATATATATATATATATATATATATATATATATATATATATATATATACATAAATAAATTCTTATTTGATAATTTTAAGTAAATTTTCTGTACCTTCATA
This sequence comes from Dendrolimus kikuchii, assembly GCA_019925095.2. NCBI lineage: Eukaryota > Metazoa > Arthropoda > Insecta > Lepidoptera > Lasiocampidae > Dendrolimus > Dendrolimus kikuchii. The sequence continues at coordinate 15,640,921 of CM034395.1, read as the reverse complement.
ATCTAATTTTTGCAAATATATATCCAGTGATTTTTTACATTGATATCTCGATTTATCTTTTAAATTTACAGTCTTACTCAAACGATTATACAACAATGGAGCCAAAAAATATGTAAAATTGTGAGCGAATTCTGTTTTGCAATGTGGAATTTTGTAGACTTCATGTTTCCGTGTTTTACGTGTATGTTCATTATTTTTATTAGGGCAAGAATGTTGTTTTATGATTATTGTTTTCAAATATATTTGTCTTACTGTAAGTACATTGAATTCCTTGTAAATTTCAGTTGTAGGATATCTAAATGGTTTAAAATTAATTACTTTAATAATAGTTCTCTGTGTTCTCTCTATTTTAATTAATACGGTTTTATTAGCTCCTCCCCATGCTGATATTCCGTATGAAATTAAAGATTGACATAGAGTAAAATATACAATTCTATTGGTATTTATATCTCTAAGATGACGTAGTTTTTTAAATACTGGAATCAGTTTGCGGATTCGTGGCTTGAGATAATCAAAATGTTGTTTCCAATTTAAGTTTCTATCGATTATGATACCTAAGTACCTAATACTATCAGCTGCATTTAAGGTGTCACAATTACAAACTGAACTTTGCTGGTTTGTACAGTTATGATTTTTAATTGTAAAGTCCAATTTAGGTTGAGAACTGTTATAAATAGAAAAGGGTATGTATTTTGTTTTTGATAAATTTAGTGTTAGTAGGTTATCATTAAGCCAGTTTATTATTAGACGCAAACCATTCTCAGTTAATGTACGTACTTCTTCCCAAGTATTGCCCCGAAATACAATAACCGTGTCGTCGGCGAAAGTTATAATTTTTGCATTAGGTATTATGGTTTCACAGAGACTATTAATATATACTAAAAATAAGGTTGGACCAAGGACAGAACCTTGTGGCACGCCAAAATTTATTGCTTTTTTAGAACTACGATTTTCACCTATTTTTACAATTTGAGTTCTATCTTTTAAGTAGTCTTCTAAAAGATTTAATGGAATACCTCGAATACCACATAGCTCCAATTTACGCAATAAAATGGGAACAGAAACAGTGTCGAAAGCCTTGGCTAGATCCAGGAATACTCCGACACATTTTAACTTGTTGTCTAAATTTTCAGCAATATGAGTTGTTAGATTCAAAATTGCGTCTGTTGTAGATCTTCCTTCACGAAAACCGTATTGGTTATCGGCAAGGAGATTATTTTTTTCTAGGTAGTCCTTGAGTCTCTTGTTTATAAGTTTTTCCAGGATTTTCGCCAGTGTTGGTAAAAGGGATATAGGTCGGTAATTAGAGACACTATCTCTGTTTCCACTTTTATAGATTGGAATCACTAGGGATTCTTTAAGTAACCTTGGGAATATACCTGTGGAAAAACATGTATTACATAAATGAGTAATTGGCACTAATAGATTACTAATACAGTATTTTAGAAGATGTGAAGAAATACCGTCCCATCCAGCAGATGCAGTGTTTTTCAAGGATAAAATTGTGTTAGTCACTTCTGTCTGATCTGTTTCATATAAAACAAATGAGTTTAGCGAACTGGCATTATTTAACAATTTAAGAGCCAATATTTCATCAGTTGAATTTAATTTGCGTAGAATTTCATTAGCCAAATTATCACCAATTTTTACAAAGTATTCGTTTACATAGTCAATAGATTTGTCGGGGGTTTCTTTTAACTTTAACAGTTCATTAGGAACTCCTGATTCATTAGAATTATGAAGCCGACATACACTTTTGATAATATTCCAGGTTTTCTTAATATTGTTTTTATTATTAATAAGATCCCTTCGGTAGTAATCGTGTTTTAGTTTGTGAAGAATATTATTACAGTGATTCCTGTATCGCCTGTAAGTAATTTTTAAGAGATTGTTATTTGAATCTTTTTTACAGCGGCGATGTAGCGTATCTCTAAATCTCATACAGCGTAATAGCCCAAGAGTGATCCAAGGCTGTAACGTCTGTTTTCTATTTGATATTTGATAACTGTGGAAGAGTTTCTAATAGCTTCTTTCACTTTAGTAATAAGTACTTCAGTTAGTTGATTAGGATCTTGCAAGGCTAGATAATATTTCCAATATAATTCTGAGAGAAATTTATTTGCTTTATTGAAATCAATTTTATTACAAGTTCTTTTAGTCATATTTATTTTATTATGTTCAGACGAAAGTATACCAACATAAATACAATTATGATCCGTTACCGATGATACACAAATAGCTGTAAATATTTTTGATTTGGACTTAACGAAACAACGATCTAGACAGTTTTTCTCACGTGTAGGTAGGTAATGACTGGATAGCAATTTATGCGATGCAAGAAGGTTCTGGTAATCTTCAGATTTCGGGTTATTGTTCTTTGGACTTATGTCTATGTTTAGATCTCCAAGTAGATAGATATGAGGGGTGTGTTTCAAATTAATCAGTAGATTGTTTAATGAATTTAAAAATATATCAATGGAGCTAAATGAAGGAGACCTATACACACAAATGAATGCAATGTCTTTACCTATTTCAATTACTACACTGTCAGCATCATTTAAATTGGGTTCAAACATATGAACTTCTGATATATTAATGCGTACATATACTACCAGACCGCTACTTTGATTAATATGATTTTTTGTATAAAAACAATTATAATTCGACAAAGTTGGTATAACATTACATTTCTGTAACCAACATTCAGTTAGTATTATGACATCAGCGTCTATGTCACATATTTTGAGATAAATTTCAAAATCTTCAAAGTTTTTATTCACACTTCTTATATTTTGTTGTACAATTTTGAGTGAAATATCATATTTTGAGTTAATGTGAGATACAGCACTAGTGTCACCAACCAAAAAAGACTCACCGACATTAATCGCACGATCAACATCGGTGATTATCCTTATAGCATCATGAGTCATTAAGATAATACGGGAGAAGGTATTTATAAAATATTTCTCTTTTGGTTGGTAACATAATTTGCAATTTTGTTGAGTATAGATTTTTCAAAACATCAGATTTACAATAGAAGGTTCGAAAATTTGTATATGTAATTACTCTCAGAATGTATTTATAATCAATATGATATTCTACATAATACATAGATATTTTATAGTTTATATTAAACCGATTAAGGCCAGATAACTGATAATATAAATAAACATAAGTATTGAATAATATATAGATTAGTTTCACACTTGATAGATAATTACTTATAACAATGTCTAGTAGTTCTTTTACACTAAAAATATTGAAGAAAAACCTAAACATAAAAAAAATTGTTAAAAAATCTATAGACGAGGTAGTAATTGACCGATCTAGTCACTTTTCGCGTAAAGCAGCAAGTTGACCAAGTGTTTTCACTACGTTCGCAGGTTCACCATCTGATTTACGAAGTAAGACATTTCCACGGGATACCCAGCAATATTTATATAGATTGGCGGTAACAAGATTTCGGGCAGCACCTAATATTTTTTTATTCATAGTAGTAAGTGGCTCTGAAATGTAAATACGACTATTATCTTGTTTAAATCCTATGTGTTCACATGATAGCTTTAAATTATCTCCATCATTAAACTTCTTATAAGCCTTGAGCAGTTCTTCTTTTTGTTTAATATCTTGAAATGATACGATAATCGGAGATCGTTTATTTTTTCCTCTCCTGTAAGTTTGGAAAACATTCATAGATGTTGTTATATTCAATATTGTATATAATTGATTACAGATCGCTTCGATATTTTCCTTGTCTTGCTTCGGTATATTTCTTATTTCAATCGTATTATTATTTTGTTTCTTCTGTAATTCATGAATCTGCAATTCTAGTTCATCTACTCTCTTTATAGAGGCTTCGTATTTTAGCTCAAGCACATTAACTTGTTCTTTTACTTTATTGATTTCTGTAGCATTTATCTGTAGTAGTTTTAAGATTTCATTATTTGTATCAATTATTTTTTGATTTTGTTGTTTCATCTCTGTGATTTCTTCATTGAGCATATTTTTAAAACTATGCATGAGAGAGTCTTTTAGATCCTTGACCGTATCCAAGTCTAGTGCTTTTCGCTTTCGTAGGTTGGCATTTTTCACCATATCATTTGTTTCCATTTCTGAAGATAGATTCGGTTGCGACGAAAACATGGTCGAATAATTAGACTTAGGTGTATTTTGCATGATTTCTCTGAATTTATTGTGTATACTGTGCACAGTATAGTGTACAAGTGAGTACAAAGGTGAAGATAGTAAAAGATAGGTATATCTTGCCTTTCGATGCAGTGATAATACTCCGTTTAAGTATAGACACAGTAGGCTTGAACACAAGGATTGAAATCGAAAACACTATAGTCACTGTATATTTTTCAAATTTTGTGATAGAAACGTGCGCGTCTTGCCTGTACAATTGTTCGGACTACGAGCGTCTTCAAAAGGAAACGAGCCTTTTAAATGTGTGCTGCATAGTAGGAAATAACGGAACACCCTACTGCTGTTTTGCTGTCGAGTATGAAGTTGCATTACAAATCAAATAATTCAATATTTGTAAATAAAGCTTTGTATAACAAGTATTTTATTACAATAGGGTATATACAATAGATGTTCTAGTATTATTTATATATTTTAGGCCAATTATTTATATAGTTAAATAGCTTTAAAAATGTTAAAATTTAGTAATAAAATAAATATTTTAAAACAGCAATCAGATTCTTGGGAATAAATGATGCCAATTCGGCGCTCCTACTTGATGGGGACAATGACGTATAATATATAAAAATACCTCATAAATGCGTTTAGTTGACAATGTGAACGTGGGCCATGATATTACGACTTAAGTAGTAACGTTTTGCTCTTACCCCTCATTTATAACACTTTTTATTAATTACAATCCATTACTGCAATGAAAACAAACAAAAATATAACGTTATAGTTGTCTTACTATGGTAATAAAGTTTTCAAACTTAAATACATACTTACTTACATTTTTTATTATTAGAGCTTTTCACACAACTTTGGTGTATTAAACTTCAGACTTTATAATTGTCATTTCCACTTACACACAGATGTCATTAGTATGGAGTCATCGTAATTATGTAATAATATGTGTGGAAAGTTATAAATATTAACTTAGATCTGATGCCTCTACTACACCTGGGATAATGTTAGCGTTATTGATAGTGCCATACAGATATAGCCAGGGGTATTTTACGTGTTATTGAAGATACGACATTATTAATGACGTTAAACATTGACAAATAAATCATACTACTACTACTATTGTAGCTAATTATATTATATAACTAACGCCTTATTTTTGAACCTTATAAATAAGTCACAGTTGTTAACACTAACGGAGGTGGAGAAGGTACACTCTATATTAATATGAATTTGAAGAGAAACTTTATAAACCGTTACAAGCCTTAAGCAGCAGCTTCTAATGATCATCAACACTCACTCCTTTCAAAAACTGTAACACTAGACCGAGTGGCACACTCATCACGTGAGTTACACCATATAAACAAGGCTAAATATGTGAGACCTTTAAGACAATAACTGTGCCAATTTTATTTGTTTTTAAAATAGAATTACGGTTAGGTTTCAGTGTAGCGCCTATCGGAACCAGTGTGTCAAATTATAATATTGTTACTGCGTAGTGTAGGTACGTGATTGACAGGTGTGGTGTGCTCATATTGGATTCAGATCGAGGGCCAGTGTTTGATGTCTGACACTGTATACTTTATAGTGGAATAAAACGACGTAACTATGAATATAACAGGACGGAATGGTAAATTGTTACTTTAATGAAATGCATGGTATAATTAATATATCCATATTTAACATTTCTTATGATTGTATAGATTCGCGTTTGACCTATAAATTACTTCAAGTGAAGCGATGACGTGGTCTACGCGGCGTCAGCAATAGCCATTTCTCCCAGCCCTGGTTGTAGGCCAATGGAAGGGCCATTGGCCTACAGGGCAGTTTTAATGGGTATTCCGGCCAATAATAATAATCTACCTCCACCGGGAAAGGAGCAGGCCGGCGAGTCCCACACGCTCTCACCGTAAACCCAACACACACACGCGGTGACAAGGCCGCAAAATGATTTCTCCTCGCCAAAAAAAGTAATGAGAATAGAACATGCTCACATAAAATATACATATTCACTTCTTAATTGAAGACTCGCAGATTATATTTGTCAAGGACAATAATAGCTTCGGGCAAGCGTCTTTATTCTTAGGCGATGTGTACCATAAACATTTAATCGATGTTGAAATAGGGAGAGGAAACGTTATAATCCAAGATGTGAAAGTTTTAGACAAAGAGATAAACATAGGTTACAACCAACAATACCGTCAAATCTGAATTTATATAGGATTTTTTAGAATCTTATTTATAAGCCCCGTTAAATACCGAGATGAGAAGAATAATATAATTCCTAACGAAAAAGGAGTAAAAACATTTAGACGTTGCCAGTCAGCGGAAAACATTTATGAGACTTTATATGTTTAATTCTTTCATAGATATTATGACCCTCATTATTCCGACACTGCGCAATTGACAGGTAGAGAACGATTAACTAGTATTGTATTAATGTTACTTTTACTCATCTGTCGATCTCCTTGGGCTATGTTTCATTATAGTATAATATTAATTGTATAACAAGATGCCACGCTCCTTTGTTTAGACAATAAGCAGACTTTTTTATAAGATCACGGTAATGACGCAAAAACAAAACCCTTTTTTTCTGAGCAAAGTCCGTATTTTTTCGTCATAAAACTGAATTCTGCCATTTATTTTGTTAACATATTTTGCATGAAATACAAGATGTTTCTTGGTCATAAAAAATGAATTGGCTGAATGGAATAAATTACTTTTAAAAACATGAATATGAAACCTACGAAGTAGATAATAATGATAATATGGAAAACAAGAAAAAAATGGCAAATGTGTATAAAATAAATACTATTCATATAATTATAACAATATTTAAAACCTCCACTAAGAATAATTAATATTGATATGAATAGTAGTAGGTATATTTTACCTACGGACACACAAAGGTATTATACTACTTATATTTTATTTTTTACAGGGCACCAATGTTAGCATTGGGAAGCAAGGGAAGATATTAGTATCTTCCCTTCTTTTTAATTTATTAAAAACAGAAAAACTTTCAACCAACGTATTATATATTTTTAGACCCAGTCAAAAATTATGAATCTTAAATTTCTTACCAATTACAAATTGAATGGAATATCAAAACTGAACCAATAATTTATTAATCATTGTAATACATATCATAATTGTATAACATCATGTTGTACATATTATAATATATACGTAAAATTACAATGAACCGATACTAGACTAGGAGACATCTGACGTACAGTGTAAAATTAAGAATGAAAGAAACACATTAAAGTAGATTGTCATTGGTAATATTCTTCTTTCATTGTACAAGTCAAAGGGGTCAGGATACACGCAAGTGCAGTTGCGAGTAAAGTGCACGTTCAGAATAATGTGTGCACAGGAGTTTTTTAAAATAAATACTTTAACACTCCTAGCCGTTCTTATTCTCTCATTTCATCTTTGTGTATTTTGTAACCCTTCAATTAGTTGAACAAATGTAAAGTTCTAATATTACATAATTACAATCTCGATACCTGTCTAAAGTCGCAGTTCGCAATACTTATACTTATATATCCTACGTCACGGGCCACTGGGCGTAGGAGATACTTTATAGTCGCGGGGCGACCGGGTGCAATGTCCTGCCTCCTTATACTTATCCGTGTGCTGCATACGTAATAACCTGGTCCACTAGAAAGCCCTACGCTACATGATATGGATATACGAAACTGTTGGTATCGTGCAATTTCAAACCCTTATTGTCTAACTGGAAGCTAACTTCGTTATAAGCATGTTTTCTATTTCATTTAGCATGTTTAATAAATAAAGAAGGATACAGACAGGCACACATTGTATACCGGCTCCTCTTTTCCCGGTTTAAGTTATGCTTGAACTATATAATTCATATATACGATGGACGAATCTAATGATGATCCGAAACACCCAGATCGGAGTAAATATTATAAACAGGCAAACAACCCACTTGTGGAAAGAGGTTACTGTCGACATCGCCCATAGATATTTGCAATACCAGGTGTGGAACCAAAGCGTTGTTAGCCTTTAGGATATGCCGTCCAGATGGGGGCGCGTCGTGTTCCGCGTGCAGTTACTTGTCCTTCCGTGGGGCGGTTAATAAATCGCCCCACGCTGTAAAGAGATTAAAGACGCCGGGACCAAAAAGAGGTCCCCGGCAGTGGATATGGCCCTAAAGGGCAGGCGGAGTTGATGGAGCTTCCGCTTTTCCCTAGCCTTGGCATAAGGCGCTGGTTTGAACACCGAGGGGTTTTAATGCGCATCCCTGACCGCGGTGTGGCAATAGCACTTCGTGGGTGAGGTGCAGTGTCAGCCCGACCTGGCAAATCTAACATGCCGGCCGCGATTCTCCCCCCTCGCGCGGCTGATAGTCCTCAATCGGTTTTTCCTTCGTAAAAAAAGGGAGAGAGGGAATGGTATAGAGGAATGGAATAAGAGCATAGGATAAGGAAAATGGGTTAAGAGAGAAGAAAGTGGGCTATCTGAACTCCTTCGCATCCTACGAAACACGATTAGCTCCAGGCTGTTTTACGCTGATATTCTGTGAGAGCGCGGTATCACACCGATTAAGCCGGCCCTAAAAGCAGTAATCAAGGTAATGATTCCAGCTCTACCACGTCAAAAACTGTTTGCGGAAAATCAGTTCATAGTTAACAGTGTGTTTCTATGTCATAAACTTTTATGAAATGCAATTTCGGTTCTCGATGTATATATTTCTTCTTACAACATTTTTAGTGTAAATATACGCTTCAAGTGTTGTTAAAATCGAATTTTAATTGTTAGTATTATGATGAATTACATTATGAGTTACGTTATGGTCTGTTGTAATTCACAAGACAGCATTGTGGTGTGAGTCGGCTAGTCTGTTGGGTTTTAAATACCTAGACCATACTGGGTGGCTATCGCAATAATATATATCTGGGGCAATGACCTAACATTACACAAACGTCCTTCATAACTCACATTGAAAGATGGTGGTATTATAGAGCTATTTGAACTAATATTATTGATCTGGTACATGGCCTGTAATATTGCAGACCTATTGTTTATATTCAATTTTAAATATTCAGATTTAGTTTTATATGTACAGTAGTAATATTACTTCGAATGCATAAATTAACTTGTGTAGGTAATCTGTCGCAAACTATTTTATTCGCAGTAATCAACGTTAATTTTATCTTTTTTCAGCACAATTTTAAAGAAGAGATAAGTGGACAATATGGGAAAGTTAGATTTGTAGGTATATAACGCCCCACTCGAGCCTCAGAGAAATTGTAGGTCTTTGAATGAAGCCAAAGAAGGGTTCTTTCTTGTGGCAAGACTTGGGTAAGGTCGCCGGCAAAAGCTGGATGAGAAAGGCTGGACAAGATTTGTTCCGCAAACTTCGGTAGGCTCACATCCAGCAGTGGACATTCATTGCATGAAGATTAGATTAGATTAAATGATTGTTTATTTCATACGAAACTTTGAAATATAAAAAAAACAATACTTATGTTTGTTCGAAAAAAATATGTTACATACAAACAAAACATTGGTTAAAATTAACGGCGTTAAAATTTTATTATGAAAAAGTAGGAGAAGAATAATCTGTGAGCACCTAGAAATGTGTGCTTTCATTTTTGAAGAGAAACTTCTTTAGAATCGTTTTGACTTGAAACTCGATGAAACAAAAAGCGACACTAAAAGGAAATAAACACATAAATCTATAGGACTAAGCCTGCTAGAGAATGAGTTACGAGTTTTACATTGTGCAGCACAGATTAGAGATAATGACATCGATGATTAAACATAGGTCCAATTAGGACTGAAATAAAACTGATAATAATATTTTTTAGACCTTATGGCTTATAGCGATCTCTTCCAGGCAACCCAGTGTCTAAGGAGATTTTAAAGGAAATTTCAAACGATTTTTGGTAGTGTACTAAATTAAAATAAAAGTAATAAAATCAAAATCAAATACTATTAAAAATAAAATAATATATAAATATACTATTATATATACACATATAATTAGGTAAAGATGATATTATAAATTAGATATATATACATTCGAACAATAGATACGTTCATGTAATGCAACAATTTTATTTTATAGACTAATAATGGTCAATGACCATACGTTTAAATGTAGTCATTGATCTATAATATTATAAAATTCTAAATATGCCGTATCTGTACCTTAAAGCTATTAAAAAAACAACTGGAATAGACTATATAAACGATGCAAATCTCCATAGGCGATGATAACCGTTTTCCATCAAGTAGGCTTCCTTCTGTATGCTGAACTCATGTAATAAAAAAAATAAAAAATTAATGACGGAACACAACTCAAGGTTGTTATAGCGGCATACTCTAGACCAGGGGTGGTAGCCATCCAGACGGGCAAATGCCCGACCACCTGGCTGGTGTTTTGTTGCCTCTTACCACAGGCCGCCCGTCCGCAGGAAATTGTATTCTTTCTCCATTCCTGCACGGATAAAAATAAATTTAAAATAGTTTTATGAAATAATGCAAATTAACTTCTACGGTTGCATTCCACTTGCAACTTAAGTGGTTTGTAACTAATGTCAGAGTTGTAAATGTTTATCGTTGCGTAAAGGCGCCACTTGGCGATTACTTGTCTCAAAGGATGAGATGGTAGTTTCGATTTCGAAATATTTTTGCTTTAGCCGGTGCAGCGGTAAAAAGGCAACGCACGCTCGTCACGATTTCTACGAAATTTTAATCTTAATTAGTGTTGCCATGTTTATTATTCTTAATATCGGTAATAGAGATTACGAAATCGTATTTAACGAAATTAAAATCAAGAATATTCTTAAATCTAATGACATATATATTATTTTTTTAAGGATAAAATTGTTGCAAGAAAGCTTTTAAGGCTGTCTATGCGTTCACTATTTTAATGGTTTGATGACTTAAGCCATATGAGTTTCATCGCTGAATTCACTTCCTCCGTCACGTTTGTCCAGGGAATTGATGGATTTGACATAATTATCACAAATATCAATGTGCAGTATTTTACAAGGTTCTCCTCCAAGATCAGTTACATAAATACATACATATTGTCATCTGTTGTGTATGATCTCCACCTGTTACAATCCTGACAAACATTTTTCGCTTCATAAACCTTCATTAATTTCTTCATACATATATGTTTATTTAAAGTGTTTTGTGCCTGAGCTTTCTTCAAAATATCTTCAATTTAGTCATGGTGAGTCATCACGTCGTGGTCTACAGGTATCGACTCTACCAATAACATTGCTGTCATATGCTTAGTTTACTAACATCCGTTTAGTTTACAACATTTGCATATTAGACCAGAAAAGATGCTTAGCTGGTACATTCCTCGTCTAATTCTTCGATATCAAAACACATAATTGGAATAAGATTTTATCGCTTTAGTAGCCGACTTAGCGATATATATTTTTTTATATTGTTAAAACAAAGTACAAGAATTAAATCAGAATATTCCATGCAATAGGTAATGTATGGCAACTGTAATGTTAGATGTTAAAATGATTTTGTAACCCAGTTTCAATTAAGTATGTTTTAAGTTAAATGTTACATCTGATAAACATTACATTTTGAAAATATTTCTGTAGGTGTTGATGAAATGAGAAGAATTTGGTAATTTATCAAGTAATAAAATTGAAACATTGTCTCTTACTTCATGCTCTGAATGTAAACCAAAAACTGATTTAGTTTTAAACTATATCTAGTACAAATAATATCATTTTTATTTTAAAAAATCCTTTTCCTTTGTTGCATAATAATTACAGATAATTTAAGAATTTCCTTCGAGTCAGGTTGCCTGGAAGAGATCGCTTTTAGCGATAAGACCGCCTTTTGTTTTAGCAATTACGTCTTGTTTATGTTTTACATTGCATGCATTTATGTTTTGTTGAACAATACGTGGTGTCTATGTCTATGAAATAATAATAATAAATACATAATTTAATTTATAATGAAAAATTATTATATTTTACTGGAGTAGGTAAGAAAACTTGAAATTTAAATTAATGTTATGTGACGTTCACTAATATAATATAACATTTTTAAGATTTTCAAATAATGGGTCGCGGAAAAAGTATTTTCGCATATAGTATGTATGAACTTGTAATAAGATCTCTTTGGCTATACCATTTGTATCTGGCTGGTTTTGGTATCATTAAAAAGTTTTAATTTTAAAGAAGACAATTCCAAATTCAAATTAGGAAAATGTGTGATTTTCATTTGTTTTTCTTATTGTTAAAATGAGTGAATCTAATGAAGAAATTCGATACATTTTAAAATTTTACTACACAAAAGGTATTCAACACATGCCGCGAAAAAAATTTGTGATATTTATGGACCTAATGCAGTATCTGTGAGAGTAGCGCAAATTTGATTTAAGCGTTTTCAATCCGGAAGTTTTAATATCAAAGATGCACGTCGCTCTGGTCGTCCTGTTACGGACAAAATTGATGCCGTTTTTGAAAAAGTGGAGCAAGATCGGCATATTAGTAGTTACGATGTAGCTGGAGAACTGGAAATTGACCACAAAACGGTTTTGGCGCATTTGAAAAAAGCTGGGTACACAAAAAAGCTCGATATTTAGGTGCCTCATGAGCTCACTGAAAGAAACCTAATGAACCGTGTACTCATTTGTGATTCTTTATTACGACATAATGAAACCGAACCATTTTTGATGAAGCTGATAACTGGTGATGAAAAGTGGATCACGTACGACAAGAACGTGCGAAAAAGATCGTGGTCAAAGGCCGGTCAGGCTTCATAGACTGCTGTGTGTATGGTGGGATTGGAAGGGCATTATTCATTATGAGCTGTTACCGCCAGGCAGGACCATCGATTCTGAACTGTACTGCGAACAACTGATGAGATTAAAGCAAAAAGTTGAGATAAATCAGCCGGAATTCATCAACAGAAGGGGTGTGGTTTTTCACCATGATAACGCTAGACCTCACACATCTTTAGCCACTCAGCAAAAATTAGAAGAGTTTGGCTGGGAGGTATTAATGCATCCGCCATATAGTCCTGACGTTGCACCTTCAGATTTTCACCTGTTTCGGTCTGTGTAGAATTCCTTAGGCAGTGTCAGGTTAACATCACGAGAGGACTGCCAAAACCACTTGTCGCAGTTTTTTGATCAGAAGCCCCAAAATTTTTATAGCAATGGGATCACGTCCCTACCTACAAGATGGCAATAAGTTATCGAACAATATGGCACCTACATACTTTAGTGAAATGTAAATAAACTTTATAAAATAACCTTTTGAATTTTTATATAAAATGCGAAGAAACTTTTTCCCCAACCTAATATATCTGCTTTTAAATATAAAACCCATTTTGGATTCCTACTGAAAGTCATTACTAGACAGTTTTTAGGCCTCTTGAATAAATCAACAACTGTTCGTAATACTGTCTATTCCGAGAATGAATGTTCATGATTTTTGTATCTACCTACTTTTTATACTATATTTGGCGTATATACATAATACCTACAATAAGGTCGTCCTGTTGCGCCCCATGTTTCCACTTCTAAGACTGGTGTGCTAAGAATATATTGTCTAAACAGCGATTATTTTATTTTAACCATCGGTTAAATGTGTATACACAACAGTCTAAGTACTCTTTCCTAGTTTTCCTCGTCTATTCCGCAGATAATTCGACTAGAACTACTATTGTAGCTCTTACGAAACCTGTCAACAGGATTGTAGCAGCGGTAACAAAGTACATACACTGAGTTTACTTCGAAGTATAAAGAGTTATGAAACGAAGTCCCAGCCAACTTCGGAACTACAAAGGAGTTATTAACCTTGCTAACTCTTTACGCAATATTCGACTATACATCAATCAAATTATTATTTGAACACACTGGTCTTTTTTGTGTTGCTAAAGTACCAACCACTTTTTTGTTCTACATTTTGGTTTATATCCTAGCACCAATATAACATTTAAGAGCAATCTTGAATGTCAATTAAAAACCTGTTTGGAATAAAACGAGTTCTTCATCCTGCTGTAAACGTATTTACAAATCACGAATATAAATAAATAAATGCATTCGTTTTTGAGTTTCTCAATATCTTCAAATACGGGCTATATGACTAATGATTTTTATGGCTACTTACTTATTGTTTAAGGACATTCTTGTGGTCATCGCTTCAATAGTGCTTGTTCACATACCTGATTATTATTCTAAGCAAGCATTGATAATTGTACAGATAGGAGACTTGTTTCAACATAAAGGGATAAATATATTTCAAAGGAATGTCTACTTCATAAACGCTTTGCTCAATTATTAATCTAATATTATTCGTCTGCGCTCTGTTGGTCGTGCCTACCCCGCAAGGGAACTGGCGTGAGGTTATGTATGTATGTATGTATTATTCGTCTGCTCATTTATAATTTCAATCTTATTTAATTACGAGTTTAGTAATCAGAGAATGCGATAGAAAGTAGTAAATTGAATACCTAAGTTAAGAACTCATATAGGAATATATTGACATTTGATTTCAAAGACAATATACTTAAATTTCTAACTTTTTATTTACCACTCGAACACAACAAAGGTTTTAAATTTAAAATTTACATTAAGATCTGTACTGTTTTACTTGTAAGTTTAGTTTAGTTTAATAGTAGAATAGGCTAGATCACTTCCAGTAGGATAACATTGTTTTGAATCGCAATATCGCTAGTTGTCACTAGCCTTATGGTAAACTTTGCTAATGATGAGACTTTATAGGTTTAAGGCCTCGGTACCTCACGAGTTAACTAAACTCCACTGTATCAATACCTCATCTAAATCCATGCTTAATCCAGAAACACAAAAGCAACTCTGTTTATTACCTTTTTACAAAAACAGCTGAAGGATTCCGTATAAAATTTTGCAACGAGGTTGATTTGAAAGATTATCCTAAGGAAGAAAATATTATGTTAGGTGAAATACGAAAATATGGATAGGCGACACGTAAATCGTCGAATTAGGAACATGATATCTCATATTTAGGCTTTTAAAAAGAAATATATAAATGTTTTAGCATTACAGGTGCGTTTTTACTTCATGCAGGAAGTAAAGTGGGTAGGTAATGTGGTAGAGATCTAAAATACATATCTCTGTCTAGACACTCACACCTAAAAATAATTTTATTCGTCCTTTGTTTTCAGATGCTACTACTGTGTATTTATAATTGTTGTATCATTTCATTAGTAGTTATATTAACCATTGTGTTTTCAATTTGGATGACAGTAATAGCTTTTTCTTTTAGCAGGGAATTATTAAATAAATTGAAAGTGCTGTAATCGGCATAATATGTGCCATACGTGAACCTGTTGCAGTTGTATATCACGTTTCATGCTTTAAAGAAACGTTCTAGAAAAATACCGTCGCTTCAAACGATAATCTGTTTAAATTCGAAAGCTTTTAAGAATTCACGAGTTGTCATTGAGCCAAGCTCCATTTTGATTCTGGTATAGTCAAGTTCTAATTTTTTTTTCTAATCCCAGTCTGATTAGTATATGTATTTATATTAAACATAAGAATTACGAGATATTGTTTTTAAATAAATCTGTCAAAAACTGAAATTTCTAATAAATTTATTTTAAATGTTATGACTGTTATGTTATTTAGTTCTCGCTTCTTTATAGTAAAACCTCAAAAAGCGTGAGAAGTGTAGGTAACCTGTCGCACCATAATTATAAGCGCATAGAATTTAGGAATATATCAGCATAACTTTTTTTGCTCGAGAATTGTCATAGACATAGACAACACTTTATTGTTCACCATTACAAAAATTACAAAAAAATGCACAAGACAATAATTACTTGGTAAAGGACGGCCTCTGTGGTTGAGCGGGCTAAGCCTTTGCCGGCCTACCTCACTGCAACGCAGAGGCTCCGGGTTCGATTCCTGGTATAGTAAATTTTGGAAAACGTCTTTTCTCCGTTATTTACTATGGTCTGGGTGTCTGGGATCGGCCCCAGAGTAGTCCGTTGTATATTACCCATAACACAAGCGTAAGTTGCTTAATTTGGGGATATACAATGTGTGTGTTTGTCTGCCGATTATTATTATTATAGGATGCAAAAATCTTGCGGCTTAATTCAGTAATGTGGGGTCGCCAACACAATTCCTTGTCCATTATTACGCCAAGATTCTTGACTTGATCACTGATAGGAATAGGCGTATCATGAAAGGGAAGCAGTGAAAAATCTATTTTAGCTATGGCTCGCGAGCTACCAATGATGATGGCCCGAGTTTTATTGGGATTGACTCTAAGTCCATGGGAGGTACTCCAGTTCTCTATGCGGTTCAGATCATCATTGATAAGCTGAATAGCGTTATATTAGTTCTCTTTAGGCGCCTGCATAGCTGGGCACCGTTAATCAAATAGTTAACTTCGTTAATCGCTAATCCGTTACTAAAAAAGTTAACTTCGTTAAAAGTTAAAGCGTTACATTTCAGAAAATTTAACGCAAGTTAAAGTTAATCGTTAATCCGTTAACATGTGATAAAAATTGCATCTTCTTATAAAAACTGTTGGTTCTGAAAGTTAACAGCTTATAAACAAAAAAAAAAGACGGGTATAATTATTAAAGTGTTTAATATAGGCATGTTGACTAACAACGCTTTTTTCATTAATTTGGATTAAGGCTTAGAATTTATTTTATTAAGATAGATTAGTTGCGTTCTGGACGAAACACTAATTAGAAGACGAACTAATTATAAGACGATTTGATAGTAATATAATGACCAATTGCAGACCACTTACATCTTAGGTCTTAGACGAAACAATACTAACCCGTCCAATTTATCTGTCAATTTAGTCATCTGGCATAATATGAATATTCCCCTTCATGAACATTAATATGTTGAAGTTCTCGTCTAAAAGCGAGGCTTGTTTCGGCTGTAGTATATCCTTGCCCGTGGAAAAAAGACGTTCAACTGCAGCGCTTGAGAGTATAGCAGTATTATATTTAATAAACAGATTTGCGAATATTTGTTCGCCGAGGAATGCCCGCATCATTTAACGAGTCTTTCGACTTTATGTCTAGCCACATCTTGACGAGACTTTGAGCTTTACTCTTTAAAAATTGGATGGCTGGATTAACGATTAACGGACTTTGTGAAGTTTAACGGAAGTTAACGAGTCCGTTAACATATTTTTAAGTTAACTAAAAGTTAATCCGTTATTCGAAACGTTAACTTCGTTAATTAACGATTAATGGGCGCCTGAGTATAAATCTGCAAAACGTCTGCAATGAGATGCTAGGAAGAATATAAGTTATTCGAGATAGAATTTATTAAAATAGAAGAGGAGATAAAACGCCGAGGCAGAGAGATTTTGCCACGATGACAACATATCATCGATACGAACACGTTGCCGGCGTTCAATCAGGTAACTATGAAACCAATCAATTGCAGATGGAGGTATGTTGAGAGAGCGGAGAATTTCAGTAAGTATATCAAAGTCTACGTGATTAAATGCTCTGCTGAAGTCTAGCAGTGACAGAATAGTTACCAAACCTTGGTCCATGCCTTGGCGTATATCGTCAGTGATTTTAATCAGTGCAGTGGTTGTACTGTGGCCCGGGCGAAACCCAGATTGATGAGGATTCATAACGGATTGTGTGTTGAGGAATATGCTAAGTTGTTCGTATACTAGACGTTCTAAGACTTTAGAGAGAAAGGGAAGGATAGATATGGGAAAAAACTCTGAGAAGGTTGAGGGATTAGGTTTCTTAGATAAAGGAATAACCTGGGCTTCTTTCCACATAGTGGGAAATATACCAGTTGATATGGAGCCGTTGACTATATGAGAAATGGTAGGACTGATAATATCAATTATGGGGAGTATCATGTTTCAACTAATTCCGTCACTGCAGACTGCGTTAGAAGTAATTGACTTTATAGCTTTCTCAACATCACAAACCGAAAATTGATTACAATAAAAGGGAGAACACTGTGGAGTGGGAAGAGAAGATATCGAATTAAGTGTTTTTGACTTAATTGTCAAATTGAAATCAGAATTGTCGTTCCTGATATTATTTTTCTCCTATAATAATGCGGTTGCACATAACATTAAAATTGCAATTTAGTGTTTTACATAGTTTGGTGTAACATTAGCATAGCAATTGTAGATTGATATACCAAAAATCATGAGTCATTTCGTGTAATGACTTGACATAATCGCAAATATTACAAAGAAAGTTTTAAAAGTAGAGTTTTGTGGTACTTTTATAGATTCCTCATTCTTTATTCTTATGTACTACCTATCTCGCTAAAGAGGAAAATCAGGTGCTTTGGAGTAATTTTGAAAATAAGGATTTACGAAAACCACGATTTACTAACTAAGGTAGGTAATTTATTTGTTTGCTATGATCATACTAATTTAGACGCTTGCATCAGTTATGCCAGAATTGAAAGTTAGATTGTAAGTAAGTGCAAAAAAAAAATAGTTTTTCGTAGGTAACAGATATTGTCTACATTTTAGGAATATTGTTATACTACGCATAATTAGGTTAGAAATTTGTTGAGTAATCTTATTGTTTGTTATATACTATTAATATATACATGTGTAGGAAGAAAGTACCAACATGTGACTTGAGTTATTCTACGCGGAAAATACCGCTGCATAAATCGAAGGCTGTTTAATGGAAATGCGTCGTTAGTGTAGTGTTCGTCTCAAATGTAGTAGGTTGTTCTTACGTACAATGTACTGTTATCGGAGCGTTATTGTCGTATGTGAACATTTACGACTGCAGCAACTAAAGGGAATGAAGTTTTGTGACTAGTATTGTGACTACTCTATCAGTCTACTTGTATGATTATACTATTTGTGTCGGTTTGGCTTGTAACAATCGGTAGCCCGCCATGCTTGTCTAATACGGATGGTGGATTTCTTCTATCGGTAATTCCGACATGCGATTTGCTGACGATATTTTCCTTCGCTTTCAGAAAATGGTAATTGTAACTATATGAAGATTAGTCGAAATAAACTGTTTAACCAGTGCATGCTACCTAGGCCGGGATGAACCCATGTCATTGAAATTAGATGCAAGTATAATAATAGCCACTGAACTACTTCGACTTCATTCCTTGTAAGCCCGTTATCAAAAATACAATGCGCAAACAATTATTTAAAATTATGTTTTATTTACATCTTAAAATGATAGTTCATCTAATGATTTTTGAATTTTCAACATTCATGTTAACTATAAATTTTTGGTTGGTAGGTGGTAAAAAAGTGCATAATTCACAAAAGCTATATAAAGCTACTTATTAAATGAATCATATATTTATTTAACAAGGGAAAATCCGATTGAGGATTTACTGCCACGGGAGAACGCAGAAGGTGCGTATGTACTGGTAATAGTACTATTGCCACCCATGTTAGATACCCACTAAAACCTCTGGGTGTTTCGTCGTTCATCCTAATGGCAAGGTTACGGGTACACGGCCGTACCATTCCGCGAAGCTCTGGCAAGCGGTGGTCCAAGTAAATCATATCTACCATTAGTATTTTTTACGTGACCTAAAATACCCTACCCGTCCGTTTGAACCGTTATCTACCTGACAAAGAGAAGAATGACAAATTTTTGAGAACAGCTTGAAAATATAATATATGCATAAGCAACAAGTATGCTGTAGCTTGAAGTATGCATAGTGAGATAATTCGATTTAATTGCTCAAGAAATACAGTTGAAAATTCTATAAGTGCCAATTTACAATGGCCAATAAAGCAAAAATAGTCTTATAGGTACATTTATTTTCACACACCTTAATTATTATTAGATAGGTATGTAATCAATCTCTCTCTCTTTTCTTTCTCCTTCTCGCAATTATTTGGGGTCTCAATTAATTAAAATATTTTCACTATTGATATGTAATAAACAATGAAAATATGTATATGTTCTTTGTTATAAAAAACAAAGAAAATAGACACTCAAGTTTGTATACTATTCCTTTGACCTCAATTTTGAAAATGTTGCTTCAAATTGAGCAATTAAAATACGTATTCTGTATTATTATCAAAATGTTTCTTTGTTAGAATTGACATACTATAAATCTTCATTATTAATGTTATAATCTAAAAACCTACTGTATAAAACAGGTTTCTTTAACTTTTTACACTAATAATTTTGAGGAAAACTTTCAAAGGTATTATAACCTATATCAATTTCATCGTCTCTACATAAATACTCGTAGAGTTAAATGAAACATTAAATAAAAAACGTTAATTAAACGAATCGTTACTTATAGTCTTCAACTTAAGTTTAAAAATTTCAATTATGTGAAATAGCTTACCGATATGTGATGTTTGTTTCCTGGGATTGAAATTTGAAACGCCAAATTCAATCGTTGCTCAAACAAACAGGAAGGCAACTTTCAAAGTTTCAAATACATTGAGGACTCAGATCTGGTTCCGCGATACCGCTATGCACTTAAGGGGAAGTTGTACTCTTCACTCATATCGATAATCCAAAATCGTATACACAGCACTCTAAAACCTATTCTCTATTAAACAAAACTTGTATTTATATTACAAACGCTTAAAATATAATAAAGTTCGAATTATAAAGGAGTTCGTTCGATCGTTTTTGTGTCGTTCAACCGGTAGAACAAGGCACGATACCTGCGCCGAGTCCAACGTCGATTCGACTGTCTATGGTCTCTATACACTATACAGCACGTGTTTACGTGACTTGTTTTCATATGTGTGTGTGCAGGAAGGCTCCACTGCGTGTGCGACTGTACCCTGCCTGGGGCGATGTTACTAGATTATGGTGAAAACGCACGTGAGGCTTACTCCCAAATGCCTTTTGTCATTAATTTCGTCGAATTTCATCATATTTTTCAAGTGAATTCGACGAAAGGCGTTTGAGAGTAAAACGAAATGACACTACACTTATTTTGGGACCTTTTCTTCAAATTAGAGGTATATTATAGAGATGTATTGAGAAAAAGAGAGACGGCATGTGTACATAGGCTACGCCACCCCTCGCACCGGGTCCCTAAATCGGTACCTATAGTATAGAAGGGGCTAAGCCTTGAGAATATGTCTCAATCTTCAGATATTACACTGTAGACCCACGATTACGCTGCGGGTCTAACCCTAAAGGTAAGTAGCTCGATTTTATTTATATAAAAACTTATTTAGGTTTCTATATATTGCGAGTGAAGCCGTCGGCAAAAACTAGTGTACATTTACGATACATATAAATAAATATGTGTATTGTATAAGCTACTATACATTTATATTTAATTTTTATCAAAAACCTTTATTGAAAGATACCTAACTGATGGTAACAACAGCTTAATTAAAAATCCGATGTTTAGGAGGAGTACCAGATACACAGACAGACGCAGAAAGCAACTGTTTTTTATACTATCTAAAGAAAGGATGTTATTCGAATGCCATGTTGCGCATATATAATACGTGACACAGCAAAATTCGTACAGCATTTAGGATTTCTTGGTACGAATTCACCTTCACAAGTAATCAGTAAAGTTGGATAAGAGGCAGGTGCACTTACAAAGTATTACAAATACTTTGTTTGCTCATTTAGGTTATATTAGAATTTCAGTAAATCCACATTAAAAACATCTTATATATATTGTTACGACCTAGACGCCGACAAAGACAAATTCACACCTGCATACCTGTAGAAACACTTGTTATTACCTTTCGGCATTTGAACTTCTTTTGTTTCCTTTCTGTTTAAAATTTGTGATTAGAAAACAGCCCATTGTGTATTGTAATATTTTATGGCAGTCATTAGCCAGGTGTGTCGGATTTAAAGTACAAACCGATTCTAGGAAATTCGGTCACACGGCCCGGCAGACATATTGCATCTGTGCAGTATAAAGGAATCCCTCTATTGAGGGACTGCCTCGTCCCTCAATCGAGCGATGACCGCGAGCGAAGCAAGGCTTCTGTACATTCGGTAATCTATTTAGTGACGGACTTTGCGCGTGTTATTGAATTACGATTTTCTGCATTACGTTTGGACTTATTGCGTTCGGTTATAATTGTACCTGTGTTATACGTGCTTGTATGGTTCTAATAAAATCTATAATTCCAACGGCATTTGAATTCGAGTCCTGCAACTCGTAACAATATTATTATTAAATCTGTAACTTTGTACTGTAATAATTTTTACCTTAAAGAGTATTTGTTCAAGGTATTCATGGATTTATTATATTCAACGACCTCTGTCTGAGCTTTAGTTATTCAAGTATCTAGTACTCCTGAGATATATTTCTAGGAAGTTATATTTGTTAAACGAACATTCCGATGTATACCTGATGTGGGTGTCTGAGACCAGCCTCAAAGATATTCCTTGCATATATCAAATCACAAAACAACTGACTTAGCTTGGCTTGGCTTGCTAATGTGTGCGTGTTTATATGTTGATTCAGTAACTAGCTGTATCCGTCGTTTGTTTACACAGGACTTGGACCTGATATTTTGATGTAATAAATCGTAATAATTTGGATAGCGCTGTGTAACATGGCTGAATGATACGATTTTGACGTGGTATAGAGTTGCTGGAATCATTATCTTGATAACAGCTCGATGGGACTTACTCAATCGGTGTGATACCACATTTTCTCAAAATATCGGCGTAAAACCGTTACCCTCGAAACCATTGTGTTTTATACGACAAGTGAGAGTTCCGATACTCCACTTCCTCCTCTTCCTATCTAATCCCCTCTATTCCATCCTTCCTATCCCCTCATAGTCTGACATGCGTTGACTTCCCTGACAAACGTGCAAAGGGGACGAGAACATCTTTCAATTAGATGAGCAGCCTGCTTGTTTCGCAAATTTACGATACTTACTAAAACAAAACTTGCGAACCAAAAGCCCTGTGAACACAAGGAATGGAGTAGTTTTATTGTGTTTAAAAATAGCACAGGTACTGAATCAGGTTTATCTCTAAATGGCGGCTTATAAAACGAATCCTAGGTCTCATGAACGTTGGGATTCTAATTAGGTATCTTTTTAATAAACACAGGACGAGTTTGTCCGGTTTTATGTATCACGGTGGATGTTTGGCAAACATTCTAAATTCTATACCATTGATTTTAATATGTCGAATATCCGTACCTTTGTTGCATTATTATTTTCATTTATTTTACTTATATTAATTACATAAATACACTTCTGTTATTTGCAAATAATTGATATATTAAAGTGTTATTAATGATAATTCTATAAGTTAAATTGGTGTTGTTTAGCTGGGTTTTTGGATCATTGCGTAGGGCAATATAGACTAAACCTTCCTATCTTTAATCTACATAGGTAGATCTAGTAGTTTCTAGAAATATTTGTGACATGTTAAGACAGAAGAGAACACTAAAAACAGAGAACTACGTTTTTACATTTTAAATAGGCTAGCAACATACTTCCGTGATGTAACGGAGTGCAAATGTTCCGGAATGATGTACCCACAAATTGGTCTTATAAGATCGTTTGGTATACCCATCATTGCCTCTTCATATTAAGCTCCTCAAGTATATTAAAGCCGGCGTAACTCCTAGACGAGCTAGGGCGTAGAAAACCTACACGATTAGTCCACTAAAATACGTTATTATAATTATACTTTTTAAATAATACTATTATAGTATCTTTAAACGAAATAGCAGTTGCCATCGAACCGTTATCTGAAACGTAATCACAGTACATCCAGAAACTTAAATCAAAGGTGCAAGTAAATATTGTAAATATTCGTTATTAATTGGACCAACGCACAGATTATGATACAGTCCGCTCAATTTTCTTTATGGTCCTTCAATCCGGATATGAACCAGCAACTTATGGTTTAGTTGGTTTAACTATTGGATATTAACTTTTAGATATTTTAGTTTAACTATTAGATATTTTTAATGTGAAGGTTTAAAAGATACTAACTGTCCTGAATGAAACATGTCTCTAATGTCTAATAGTAACATTACTATTTTAAGTGTTTAAAGGTAATGGAATATATTGAAAGTCAAGAATAATTTTTAGATTCATTTTATTTTCAATAACATAAAAATGTTATGTATTTTTTTCATTTTATACATGTTGAAATGAAATTCAGTGGGTACCAATCTGGTTGCTAAAATGATCACATAATGTTCAAAATATTAAATTTATACTACAGTACAGTTTGGCTTTGCATGAACCCTCCAGTCATGGTTTGCAGGTATCTTATTTAGAATTCTTTTTCACTTATTTCCAAATGCTGCATATTTGTACGAGCACAAATCCTACTTTGCGGCAGCTCATTATAATAATCAACAAAATATATTGTAATCATTCACTTATTTAGAAGGCTCATCCGATTCGCTTTTCTACTTTCGTTAAGGCGATACATCTATTTATATTATATATTATTTATATATTACGGCGATTCTGCGAACTAAATCACGTTAACTTATATAACTCATTAAAAATAAACATGAAATTATACAACCGGAATTTGAAAATATACATAAATACTTTTACAATACCTAATACATTTATGCTTTTTTGTGTTTCCAAACATTGATTATTGAAAATGATACATTAAACTTTATTTTATAATATAAGATGACAGAATTATAAATGACAATTTAATAGAAATTACAGTTAAGAAAACAAAAGATGGTCTTATCGCTAGTAATGATTTCTTCAATAGAACCTTTGGCTATTATTATGCAATTTTCAATAGTAAACAATAATAATTTACACATAAATACTTCAATATTGAAAAAGCATAATATTTACACAGATTTTAAATGTATTTTAAGAAATATTTATTAATGTTAATATAAGTTAACGGCATTTAATATTGAAATCGACTCTGACGTTTAGCCTTAACGTGATATGCTATAAAATATTTGTGATATTATAATATAAAATTTTGTTCAAAACATTAATCCATTTACCTGATATAGGTAAACTTAAAAATAATATATTTGGTCACACAAAAATCGTTATGATGATCCTTCCAATAGCAATATTCACTACAATAAATAGATCTAGCTAACTGGAATTGAAGGTCCCTTAAAATTATGTAATTTATGATACAGCTGTGATCAAGTAGACGCGCGGCCGTTCAGAAGCAGATCGCTTCAATTAATCAACTATCAGAAACAACTTTACAATCGCGGAAATCTTCATAACTGCTCTAATTAAGCTACAAATGTTTGTACAATAAACGGTTTTCCATATCATTTACTGTGCAGCCTTTAGCAGCTAATCTAGAGTCTAAGTTATTAGATTTAGCGATGAATTTTGAAAAATATCCGGCACGCCAGAATAATTGACCACCGCATTCAATAACACTAATTTTATTGTTTTCCATAATAGATTGACTAACTCTAAAGAGGCGTCCATATTCATAGCATGAAGTTAATGATGCGCAAATCACCAATTTTTTACACAAGTTAGTGAAAGAATCGACAGTTTTACATACAAATCTAAGTTAGAGACTTTATTTTATTAAACTGTTTACTTTATAAACTTCATTAACAGTAAGTTATGTTCGAAATTTTACAACATCTAAAACGAATTTATGGCTTAGTGTATCGTAAATTTTATGGGAACTTAATTCCATTTAGAAATGTTTACGATAGTTGACAA
The DNA here is from genome assembly GCA_019925095.2 of Dendrolimus kikuchii. Lineage (NCBI taxonomy): Eukaryota > Metazoa > Arthropoda > Insecta > Lepidoptera > Lasiocampidae > Dendrolimus > Dendrolimus kikuchii. The sequence continues at coordinate 15,615,152 of CM034395.1, read as the reverse complement.
TTTGCGCTGTAGAATATCCTAAATAGTATCAAAATTAAGTTAACAATTATTCATCGTTAGCGCACTAGACATCAAAAACAGAACTAAACATTTGAAAATACGTGAAAAAAAGAAATTTCTCAATTATATTGCTCATCGTAATTTATACTTCATTTATTTGTCCATATAACTAAAATAAAAGGAACTAGATATAATTTATTAACAGACAAAAGCACTTCGTTATTGCTTATAGAAAGAGAACAAAGGATTAAAAGAAATTAAATCAAGATGAGCAAAAATTCCACAAATATTTTTCTAATGTTATCTATTGTAAATTGGCTGTTTGCTTGTGATAACAGTGAACCAGAGCACAGTACAACCAAAATGAAACTAAGAAATATTGAATGAGATCATAATATGTTAAGATCAGGGAATTCAGCAACGAAAACATATGAAGATAATGATAATATAGGGATTACTATATAATAGGTTTGCTCCAACAAGGTTTGAAACTACTCATAACAACCAAACGCGTACTACTAGTTTTCGTTCGGAAAAGTTTTATAAATATTCAAAGATATAGTTTGTAACTTTGCTTTAGGTGCAAGTGATAATGTGATGTGAATTAGTCTTGTTTAGTTCATGAATGATATACTATTTTATTTTATTCAAATAACAAACCGTTTATAGCTAAGTAGATACTACTAAAATATCTACAACCATTTAATTGTTTCCACATATATATATATCTACAATGTTTGCTAGTAAGTACTTTACAAATTTATAAATTAAATTAAAAAGAGGAAATTATTTTAAAATTGACCTATTAAATGACACCAAACACCCTAGTATTCACACCAGTGCTTTACCAAGACCGTCTTAACATTTTGTGTATTAGTATTAAATAAATTTATATAATTCAATCGGTCAGCGCTCAGCGCGCCAGTTAGCAATCCGACAGTCTTGTGTAGTTCATGGACGATGAACTATTAAGGACCGCGATTTGATTGCTAACGAAGAAGACTGACAAGTTCTAATGACCAAATAGTAATAATAGTACTATTAGGTGAATTGGTTAATTGACCAAAAGAAAAGAACGCAAAGAAAGAAACTACTAGAAGGAAGTACTGACTTGGATGACCAAACAAGCACAAGACCAATGTCAATTAGCTTTGGTCCAATGTAAGAACAATTATGCTCAAGTCCAACTGATTAGTATCATTTAGTTTTTTTCAACATACGTTTGTTACGTACAAATGTGATTCGAATTATTGTGGACATTTCTCGTTGGTTCTAGTTCTGCAACTTGGGAATCTTTCTTTTAACAAATTCGTACATATCTTTACGGTAGGTGGTGTATATATTTGTTCACGTACTTTTGGAAGAAACTTAATTGAATATAAAACGTCCCTTCATGGTATCTATCTGTCCTGCTACTCCGCGGTTACACCACTGACTATACATACACCCAGGCGTCTAATCTAATTAGACTAGTTTGCACTGTTTTAATTTCATGTTGGAACATACCTAACGTTGGAACTTACGTAAATGTTTACTGATATACAGATTGAAAGCGTCTTTATGACATTCAGACTTTCAAATAAATATAATTCATATAAATGAACTGCTTAAAAATAATTATTAAATTATTAACATTTAATGCGAGGTTAAAAGACGCCTCAAATAGCTTGCCATGGGTCATACAAGCGTACTGTACTCTGATGACACATATTTGTATAATAGGTATGGTATTTTTATGTACATGTAAAACCATGTGTAGATTTTTTTAAATTTAGTAATACTATACTAAACTGGCCGTCATATAAGTATCTGCCATGTTCTCTTATAATAATAATAACTAGGAAATATAATATTCTTAACTAAGTTCATATTTACAAATAATACAGTTTATTACTATTTATATAGAAATTAAAATATATTTCTATCATTCTTCGATTCACATAACGCAAAATAATTTAACAGAGTTCATTTTTGCACTCACATTTACAATATAGTTATGTAACTAATCTGTTACAATTTATTTATTGATTTCAAACATTTCATTTAGAATATATCACCCAATAAGCGAGTAGCGTTATACTCACGAATCTTATAATATATTATCTTACCATTTAAAAATGCAGAATATGCAAAAACTTCAAGGAATATTTTTACAATTAGTGGCAATTGAACATTATAGTTCGCTCGCATCCAATAGGAACTATAAGATTCATAATGCCCTGAGCGCCTGACGCCACTCACTCACTGCGCACGCGCGAGGCATTCAACGCCTGGTGCACACACAAGGCATTCAACGCCTTGTGCACACACAATGCACACAACGCCTTGTGCACATGCGATGCACATAACGCCTTGTGAACATGCGATGCATGCAACGCCTTGTGCACATTAGAGGCATGCAACGCGTCACACGCACAACCGTGGTGCGAGGCACTCGCCCTACCCACACACAACTAGCACGAGTAAAATAACTCCTCTTTATTTACACTCGGACTACTATTCACAAATTATGGACACAAATAAAAAACTTTTAATCAATTAGTTATATCGAATAAGACCTTGAATTACGAATGAAAATTTGTGTAATAGTTAATGCTATAGTTTAGAATATAAAGGAGCTCATTGGCGCCACCGTGCGTGCGGCGGTGCGAGGAACTATACATGCACAACACCGCAGTGTTTATGGCCATTCGCCTCCAATACTTTACCTATACACCTAATAAATGATCTCCAACACCACTGTTTCAACAATGAGTGTTATCTGTGCGGCCACGTTGAACATCGCTCCTTGTGGTCTATTAGTTTTATTACGCCTTCACAAGGCGGTAGAGATTACGTTTTAGGTACGGATCACACGCGATGTCCAACCTAGATGCAAATGGAGAAGGAACTAAAATCTAGTATCACAATGTCGGGCTTCGCTGGCTCAAATGCGAGTTGAACAATGCCTAATTGGTTTTTGGGACGAACAAGACAATCATGATACAGTAAGTAACTTGGTAAAATTTAACAATGAAATATCCTTTGACATGTGAACTGTCAAGAGTTTTTGGAAATATAGGATTACAAATCAGTAAATTTTAATTTAGCTGTAGTTGAAAAACATTGTCATCATATATTTTACTTTTTTGACAGCTTTCCTAAGTTAACTGACCATGCTGCATATATATAGTCTGTGTCACAAAAAGTCAAAGAATTGTATGATCATCTTAATGACCTATGTCAAAATGTGTGGAGGTAACCAAAGCCCATACCTGAATGTATGCAAGTTGTTTTTGGCTATCAGTCAGAGCAGGACAAGTCAGACTATCGACTATACAAGCATTGTCATAATTATTTATTGTCACATGAATTAAACATTTAATAGTAGTGAACAACAAACGACTGACAGACACATGGTAGGTATATCGTTTGAAATTTACTCAAGTTGTTTCTTACTCCAGTCTGTAGTTGGTCTGTTACTTTTTTTTTAATCTGTCCATCCCCAAGTAGTATATAAGGCGTGTTCATTCGAAGAGTGCCAGTAGATCGTCGGAGGAGGGCGCGCGGAGAGGATGCGAGCCTGCTGACGACGAGGACGAGGGAGGCGTGGCCAGCAGCTCGCCCAGCGCCGGCGCGTCCAGATACGAAAGTAGCTCCATTGGATCCACGCTCGTCTCTGGTAAAAGCTGAAAACATTCAAACAATACATTTATTTATCGGATACTAACGGCACCAAGCATGCATTGCAATGCCATGTAAAGTAAAAAAATGTTTGGCCCAAAAAACAGAATATACAAATTCTGTTTTTTGGGCCAGAAACCCTCACAGGCGTCCTCAGAACACCCTACCCAAAGTTTCATCGCAATCTCATCAATGGTTTAAGAACGCATAAAGGACAAATATACAAACATTTACAGTTACATTAGAACTTTAGAATCGATGAGATGAATTTAACAAAATTTATCACTGCAGGAATAGGTAGTGTAATGTAAACTTACATTGAGATTATCTGTGCCCTCCCCATCAATGACAGCCGCGGGGTCAAAGTTGAGGTCCGCGGGGATGTCAACGTCTGTTAGTGAGTGGTGGCCCACAGAGGGCGGGCCTGGCGTATGCGACGAACCCGGCGTATGCGCGCCGCCACCGCCACCCGGCGTGTGTGCAGAGCCAGGCGTATGCGGCGTGTGAGGCGTATGAGGCATCTGGAAGAACAAAAGAATCAATTACATTCACTTCTCATCAGTTTTTATATGTGAAGGGATGTAGAAAAATACTAACTCCTACAGCCGAGCGGTCTGTCATAAAAGGCAACAAAACAACATGCAACCAGGTAGGGATTTGCCTATCTGGTTGGCTACCAACTAGTTGTGTTCTAGTATAAGTGGCTAAGTTCCAATTAGCCTGTCCGCTATACTTCAACATAAGTAAATAATTAAACTGAACATACCTGTTCATTTAGGCTCTTCTCCATTGCGTTAAGTGGGTCTAAAGAATTGACACTATCATTCAAATGTGATAACGGTCCGTTGCCAGCATATTCATTACTTCCCGGGCCATTACTCATACCAAAATCATAGTTTTGACTTGATCCTGAATTTCTATTTTGACTATTATGATTGTATGAGGAAATCATTGATCCACTGGCAATTGTGTTCATGTCTGGTGGAAGATATGGTGATAGTGCTTGGTTCATGTCCCAATTATTCATTGTGGGCATGTTCATGGAACCCGGTGAAACGGCTTTGCCTCGTTTTCCTATACCACTATCATTGCTATCATCCTCCTGCTGCAAAATAAAGGTGCACATAAGCCTTTGCTTTTCTTGGTTAGAGCCAACACGACCTAATTACTTCTGATTGAGTTACACTCACAGACTTTAGCAGACACACTCGCAATCAAATACTGGTCTGTTAACATTGAGTGAGAATTTCTTATTCTCAAAAGCTAACACATTAATAATAAAGAAAGAAAATGACAATGCTGCACCAAAATTTATGATAAGTTTTAAATAGCTATTTAATTAATCCCTTTTTGGATTTTTTTTTTGTATGGTTATTAAGTGTCCCAATAAATTGCAGATTTTAAAAAGAAATCTATTTCTCCCGTGTATATGATTATTCAATGATCCCAAATCTATACTGTATAGTATAGGATAAGAGTTTATTGAATTGCAAAAGTGAAAAATCAATTATAAAGTAGCAAAATTTAAGAGGAGTAGAGTTTTACATATTGGTGTAGTTTTAAAATATTATTTTATCCTTATGTCGTGTTACATTGGTTGGCTCTTTTAATAATGAAATATTTCTGTTATAAATACTTACCTTAATCCCAGAGTTGTTGTTTGGACTCTTAGCTGCCTTCCAATTTGCTCCACTGTCAATAGTTACTTCATCAACATCAGAACTGTTTAGAGTATTCAGTATACCCCACATGTATTGGTCTACTTCTAGGCCTTCTAATTGTGCTGGTTTACTATAAGAAATTGCACATAATTAGAATGTATTTCCTTGTTTACATAATTTGTGTATGATCTCTTATTTGTCCAGTAGATGTAAGCTTCTTAAAACTTGATAGGAAAATATTGATAATTGATAAAAAATTTAAACAGGTATCAATTTTCTAATGTCCAAGGAGAACATTATGAGGAAACCCATAGATTTGACTTCATACTCTTATCTAACATCTTATTGTGCTTAAAATTATAATTGTGGTATATTGATCTTTATCAAAGACCTTTTTGTTACAATAATAATAATAATAATCCCGCAGGGGGGCTTTGTGGCGAAGCCTTAGGTGAGTAGCGACACCTCGTACCTGACTCCGGGGGCCAAGGCAAGGCCCCCGCCTCCGTGCTTGCCTTAGCCAGCCGGCACGGAGTGGAGATCGCTAGAGCTAAGACTCAAGCTCCAGGGGTGGAAGTGATAAATGGCCTAACGTCGGAAGTAGCTTCGGTGAACCTGCAGCCCACCTCTCGACACCCCTTAGCCACTCACACCCATGTTACCCATGCCGTCTTTATGGCATTTTTTGGGGCCCATGCAGGGAGTGGCGAGTCACCGTCTGCCCATTTTTCCATGTTCCCTGAACATTGCGACGGGCAGACGCCATAGTCCCCATATTCCCAGACCCCTAGTACCATTAGCAGTTCACTACAATAGCCCGGGTACTTTTTGTCCTCATTTCCCACAATAGTACTACACTGGCCGGGGCTTGTCCTTGGGTGCATTACTATATGGTGTGGACAGGGATAATCGCCGGTCAGTGTCACGCCACATTTACATTAAATTTGTCAAGGGGCCTCTACGTGTTGGCCTTCCCATGGCCCCACGCAAGCCCCCCAAAAGTCCGGGCCATTTTTATGGCCCGTGGTCTCGAAAGACATAAAAATATAATAATAATATTATTATAATAACAACATTTTATATTGAACCATTATTATATTGAAAGGCATACAATATAATAATACATATATAAGTTTAAAAATTACTCCGACATTGATTTATGTTCGTTATTAATTTTAATGAGTACTCACTTGCAAACAGGACATCTCCATGACCCCCGTTCGCAATTAAGTTGTAAATAAGATTCCAAGTCGAAGCATTGTATGTGCTTGCATTCGTGGCCACGCGCGGGCAGTGTTATTTTCTTGAATGTGATTGGACATTTTAACGACACCTTCAACGCAGTTTGCTCAACACTGTCCCTGTCGTTCGCCGTGTTTGAACCGTTGCTTCCATTCGTAGGCGTTTGGTTGAAGTTCATTTTGATTTTAGCGATACAATGGTCGGCCGTCAGCAACCGCTTTCTTAGTAAACCTTGCAAAACGCTTCGCACGCTCGGCCGATGGACTAATTGTAATACGAACAGGTGTGACTGTAAAAACAAATTATACATTTCGTTATAACTCTTTTCGTATTAATAATGTATTAACGAATTTCAGAACAGCACTCAAGTTTACACAAGTGTTGTTGAACAAAGAGAATATTTGCGTTATTACAATAACGCGTGATACTTACACAACAGCAGGCTGAGACAGTGATTTGTATTGTGTTTCTGCCAGGCTGGCATACTTCTTTCAGGTACAGTGGTTTGTGTGATGTTTTATTCTCTCCCCTATCTATAATTAATGGTGTTGCATTGACCGACACTTGAACACTCGCTGGCCAGTTAGTGTTCATTTGCCTGTCTTCGTGGTGGAAGCATTTCAGCTGTAACTCAAGATCCGATCTGGAAGCAATGAAATATATCATGAAAACCGATTCAAATTTAGTCACAGGTACTGAGAGTGTGCATGTTGACAATTTACCTCCATATTAACGTTGAGTGGACCGTAGGTTTTAATTGGAATACGTGATTGCTTACTGCTAGATTGTGTTCTAATCTAAATGGTGGTAATATAATACCATCTCTTACAGGGAATGTTAACCGGAGCTCGTCATCTGGAAAGAAAAGTTAAGCATATTAGGTAATTTGTTACTATAAAGTGTACATAAAATATGTAATTATTAACTTTAAAACACGTGTCGCTTACTTTGCATCCCCATCGGTGGTTTGAGCTCGTTGAAGTGGGGTTTCACGTCGGCATTCGGACTAATGTATGGCGGCATACTACTCGCAGGCGTTAAAGGCGGGGTGGGGTTTCCTGGCACTGGACTGTGCTGGTAGCTCATATTGGTTCGCATCGCGACTTCTTGCGCGAACTGACCACCGTACTGACCACCATACTGCGCATTAGCGCTCTGATGCTGCGGGAATTGACTGGGTACTCCGCCATTGAAGTACTGCGCCTGGTTAGAGTAAGGCGGCGTAGTTTGCCGCATGGTCCCCCGCATCGCTGTCCCGAAGTTCCCGCTGGGTCCCAATGGCTGTTGAGGTGGGTATTGGCCTTGAAAGCCTGGTCGGCCGCCGTATCCAGCGGGATATTGAGTCGGTCCGAAACCCGGCTGCCCACCCATATACTGTGGCTTTCGCTGACCCATCAACATATTGCTGGTAGGATATGGAGTATGCCGCCTCTGGTAAGCTGGTCCCATTTTGGCTGAACCACCCATCGAACCGGGCCCCATCTGCGTGGGAATCATGTTCGCATGCATGCCCATGTTTGCCATCTGTGCCATTGGGTTCATACCATTCATACCAGTTCCTCCCATCTGGCCCATTCCGGTCATACCGTTCATGCCACCAGCACCTCCCATTCCCATGCCAGTCATGGCCGGGTTATGGCTTCGCTGTTGGACGTAGCCGTTCATTGCGCCATATTGGGGATTGCCCATGGTCATGTTGTTTTGCATCTATAAAATTAAAAATGTTATCAATTAGTTGATACGTGATTGGACGCACGTACGCGTCGTAATAGCCTTTTGCAGTTGTACATTTCAATCGATGTTATGGCAGTGTACAATGTGACGCTTAAAGATAAACATTTATGTTCGCGATTTTGATTGGTCAACATCATTGTTAGGTCTTGCTGTAAAGCATACGCATTTATGAGATATGTGGTAGAGAAGTCTGACCTGTGAGAATGGCTGCGAGTCCTGCATCGCGGCCGTGGTGGCCGCGGCGACCATTGCGGCGGTGGCGCCGAACTGCGCGTTCTCGCCCCCGCCGCTCATCGCGCCCGAACCGCCGGCGCACCCATAGCCGCTGCAACAAAACAACAATCAATTAAATACATGCAACATTGACATCGATATCTCATTCCTAAAGGTCAAAATTCATTTTAATTCTGAAATTTTGCGCTTAGTAATACGAGTAGTTAAAACAGTGTTAATTAAATGAACTAAACAATAAATTAAACAATATTCCGATAAAGAAGTGTGTTCATAGTAACACTACTTTATCTATAATATTATAAAACTATACATGTCGTGTCTCTGCATTGAAGTTATTAAAAAAAAACTGGAATAGACTATAGAAATGACGGATAACAACAAAATATTTTTAGATTTCTTGTCTATATGTTCGTTTGTCTGTTTGTTCGGGATTCACATAAAAACTGCTAGGCCGATTTCGATGCGATTTTCACTGATCGACAGCAAATTCTTAAGACTTAAAATTTGCGCTACTTTTTGTCTTTGATTTTTTCTGGGAATGGATTAAAACGACCAGATTTAAAAAAATCAAAATCTAATGTGATTTTTTCACCGATCCATAGCAAATTTTATGTAATAAAATGTGTCATTTTTTTCCCGGGGACTCCGCGAGAATTTTCCGGGAGCGGTTTGAAGTTTTTCGGATGCATAAAAATTTGCTCATTCCGACAGTTTCCACTAAAACAATAGCTTACATTCTTCTTTTAAATTCTGCTATAGTTTGTGTCCGAGGAATCCCGCGGGAATCTCAGGTGGACGAAGTTGCGGGCATATGCCAGTTTATTATAAAATTTAATATATTGGATACCATCAATGATAACTATCCTTTCAATTTAAGCACCATGCGAAGGTTTGGGCACAGCTAGTTTTACAAATAAAATACTTTTGTAAAATATAGTGAATATACATTTTAAGTACGTCCGAGTAATATTTATATTTCAAGGTAAACTCGTATAAGATTTGGGCATAAAATGAGCGTTAGATCAAATTCAAACTTAATGAACTTATAGTACGGTAATACATACATATAAATGTGAAATCGGTCCAGTTAATTTTATTTCACTCACGATACGAACAGTTTCTATTGCAAGCGGCCTTGCAGAGTCGAACATTCCACACGTTAACGTTTCGATTATTAATAAACTCGAACTCAATATTCAACCCAAATCCTATCGACGCAAGATCTTTTTTTATGACGTACCGTGATTTTATTATTTTACTAACAATGAGAGAAAAAATCAATATGGACCGTATAGTGACGCTTTGTAACCCCTGTGTTTCTGTCGGGATGTGTTCGGTTTTTTTGTACGGCGCCGGAGTGGGAGAACGATTCATGTGAACTGCTTTTGGGGCAAATTCCCGAGCCTTCCCGGAGCCCTTCTAATAGTTCCCATTCGACAAATGCACGACAAACACTCGCACGGGCAGCCATTGTTAACCGCCATCCCTGTACTAGTGCAACAATATTGGCCCTTTGTGTACTTATATGAAAATATTATATTAATAATCTATGCACACATATGTCTTGATAAAACATTTACTGATTACGCGTGAGGACTGGTTATAGCTGGTTATCGGTTTTCGCATAACAATAAGATATCGGACGTGTTTCGATCATCATTCGCTAAAATTAGTTAGGCTTTGTGCTCAATTATAATGTCATTTTAAATGTTATGTCAAAAGGCGACGTTAAATTTACATTATTATCTAAGGCGACTACTTAAGTATTCTCATAAATAGCTTAACAGATACTTAGTAGCGTCGACAACCAATAAACACACGAGTCAACAACGCTCATCTCGACACCGTCTCTATTCATCGGCACTGCGGATGATTTACAAGGGTCCTTCCTTAGGTAAACTCGGCCGACCTACACTTCTTTTTATAGTTTTGTCTGTGCCTTTTTTTTCATTTTGCCCACCGAAATGTTTGGCTGACAAAAAATTCCTGTTCTGTATATCCTGGTGCACTTTTTGTAAAAGTTTATACCACACCATCCGAATAATCACTTACTGCCTGTTCAAAATATTTTGGATGTTGAATGCGAAAGCTCGCTTCATTCTAGTCCTTTCTTTGTAATTGTTCTCAGAATACTCCTTTGAAAGATTCCGGCAAATGCACGTACACAGCCCGGACGGAAGGTTTTCATAATGCATTCAATTTTGTGCATTTGGGAATACAAGACGATCTATTTGTGGACACCACGTTATCGCCGTTCTTCGACATCCGAAGCTACTAAATAAATCAATATGAATGAGTAGGTAAGCTGCTATTTCGAGAAGCTGGAAGGTGTTTGGCATAGTATTGAGAGATGTGCGAGTAACGCGTAGGTATTTTGATACATAGGCTGCAGTTAATTTTAGATTGGTGCGCAGACGTGTCGGATTGCTCGTTAATTGGCAGCCAAGATAATCGCGTATCGAATCTAACTGTTTGTCGTAGAATTTTGTCTCATTTATTTTTATTTGACACTAACTTTGGCAACAACTTATTAAATAGCTGCATTATTGTTAAAATATATCAAATAACTTATTTTAAGTGTTAAATATAACATTAATTGTAAGTTTCGTATAGATTACTATCGTGATAGCGGGGAAGCCGTAGTGTGTTCCACCCCAGTGTTTCGTCAACAGTTGGTCACCCTCATTTAAATGTCACTTCACATTGTGACTTGTACGCATTTCAATGTATTAAGCGTCTACAAATATACTAGTGTTGTATCTTTCGATTGATTTCTCAAGGAAATAATAAATTAGTTTCACTTATTTATCACGTAAATTAATATTCAATACCATTTAAATGTTACGTCTTTTTACACCCAAATGTATCCAGAATAATTAAAATATTTTAAGATTTTAAACAATACATACACAAAATGTAATTACTTTTCAAACCTGATCATAATAGGTAGGATTCCTTTTATGCACTAATTATAATAATTAATTAATCATGTAACACGTAGTTACTGTCACGTGTTACAGTTATTAAAGGAAGTGTATTAAGTTGTTACCCTTATCAGTATTCAAATGCAAATTTTTTACGCATAGTTCAGCCACAATGGGTGTTAATTAGCAAAGTAATAAGTTAAATTAAGTAGGTATTTCGATATCTATCTCATTGTAGTCAATTGACGCCGGGAATGAATCATGCTCCTAGAAGCGGATTCCGGGGGTTCACAAATGGAGGCGAACGTTCCGGGGTAAATACGGTACAATGAGCGGGGAAGGGTCGCCTCGCCCGCTTAGGGTAAGTGGGCCCGGTCACGTCAATATGGGGCTTTATTACGACGACGCTCCCGATTATAATTTGTTTGACTGTTGTGAAATTGAACCACATAACGCTTTAAATCAAATAATACTGAAATCTTTTAACTTCACTTATTATTTTGAAGAGATTAATACTGGTAGAAATACATACACAGTATAAGACAGTCTGGGTACGAAAATTTGATATATAGGTTTTTTTATGAAACAAAAAAGGTGGATTCGTTCAAGCCTATTGAGCACGTGGTGTGTAATGTATGTTGGTGCATCCGCCCCCAGCCGCCCCGTCCGTTATAAACTGACGTTTATTCCCACGTTCACTTAACAACGGCAACAAATCTGTTATTATTACAAATCAGGAGCACTTTTAACGTAGTAGTCTTAAGTTTTTACATTTATAAAATTGGAGTTTTTGTATCTTTGTTGCCCACTAATGATGCTATTTTTTTTTCTTATCTATATACAAAATCCTTAACTTGCCGTATCTGTACATTAAAGCTAATTAAAAAAAAAACAACTGAATAGACTACATAAACGATGGAGAACACGTTGTCTGTTTGTTCGGGAATCACGTAAAAATCACTGGGCCGATTTTGATGCGGTTTTCGTTTTTGTTGGTCGACAGCAAATTTCTACACTTAAAATCTGCGCCACTTTCTGTCCTGGGCATCCAGGGATTTTTCGGGGAATTATTTAAAATGGCCAGATTGCAAAAAAAAAAACGAATTCAAATGCGATTTTTTCACTGACCGATAGCAAATTTTATTAAAAAAATGTGTGATACTTTTTATCTCGGGAATTTTCCCGGGAGAGGTTGTTGTTCGGGTGCATAAAAATTAGCTTATTCCGACACAGTTTTCCCTAAACCGATGGCTTATATTCTTTTTTAACTGCTGCGGTACTTTGTGCCCTGGGGATCCCGCGGAAATTTCAAGTCAAGCAGAGACAAATTCGCGGGCATATCCTAGTTTTAAATATAACTTCGCACGTAGCCAGAGTTATATATTCAATGATACCTATTCAAGTTTTTATAATCTTCAACAAAGTTAAGTGTCTTACTTAATAAGGGATTTCTTGTGGAAACTCGAATAATCCCTTTTCATTAAACAGTTTAGAATTTCTACCCCAACAAAATTCTACCATAAAACAATCGATATCCTAGAATTATTGTTTAAAAAAATAAAATCATGGCAAAATAACAAAAACTATTCAAGTTTCTGCCATAAACTCGTTTATTTTACATAAAAAGGCAGATTTAATTTTGGTTTGAATTATAAACGGCGGCAGTGTTGTATCACATTGATAATCGTACCGACATAATTATATCGATATAAACATGGTTTAAAAAAATCGCATTTGCAACTATGGTTAGTTTCCCAGTCGCTACCCTTGGAGTGGACTTCCTGTGTTCTGTTCACACAATCTCGTTTCCACTCCCCACTTTATTATTATTTACTTATTGGTTTTGAATAGAGGCAGGCAGCCATCAACAATATGTCGTTTGTAAAGGTGACTACAAAACAAAGCCGTTGGGCTCCTCGACTTAGCACCTGCCTGCTGTTTTTTATTTTTTTTATTAATAAATTACCCTGTTATTAAAAAAATAACATCCGATGATGTTATTGGATCATTTTAATGTCTAGCTCTCGATTTTCTTATAGTTATTTTCGTTGTTCTTATTTTAATTAGTATAATAATTAACATTCTTCGGAATCTATTAATTAAAATAAACCTTACGATTCGATGAGCTCAGTGGTGTTGCTGGTTAAATGTTTTGTTTGTTTGTATTTATTGTAAACGCTAAAGTGCAGTCACCGCTTGCATTCTAAGGTACGCTTGTGTGAGTAGAGCGGACGATGTGTGCGTGCCTCCATCGATGTGTGAGTGCAATGGTTACGTTTGTGTGGGTGATAAGGCGCCCGCCCTATAGCGTTTGTGCGTGTGAATGGAGGAGCACATTTCATTTATAATTGCACCGATGCGCGGTCGACGATGTCACACTTACTTGTGTACTTTTTAATCCCTCCACTTATTAGGGCTTCTGTAGCGTTAAATAAACTATCGATTTTCATTACAACTTTTTTATAAATATTCCGTTTATTCGATTTATAACAGCGTAACCGTTTGTGATTTAAAGTGCTGAAACTCATTGGCATTATTTACGTTGACGATATAATTTTGATTTTATTGCTTGTTAACTACGATAAGGTGGCACAGGTAAGCCGAGTCACGTTTTAACATTTTGTTGAAATGTAAACAAACTTGTTCCGGATAAGATAAAAACAGTACAATATCGAAGCAAGCAAGTGCAAGTACCTACTTAGTTTCGGTAACTGATAAAAGCATATACGTATTCTGGTCGTATGATTAATTAAGTGCCTACGTAGGTTATGTTGCTTCTTTTAGAATATTCAATAAATTGTCTATAGGAATCTGCTAGTTTGTTCTAGTACGCGTGAATTTTGTAAAAACCTGTGTCGAAATTATTCTGTGTATTTAATTACAATTTAATCTTATTACAAAATTTTGCGTGTCAATAACCCCTTTACCAAAATTGGTCTTACATATAATAAATAAATTCACCACAAATTAGATATATTTTAGTCGATAATTATTCTGAAAATGGACAAGACAAATACTAGCTAGGTACCTAATATTTTTTTTATTCATTAACATACATATATTATCAACTAGCACATTTTGTATTTCTATTTTTATTTCTTCTATAGATTATATATTACTATTCAAATTATTTTAATTTCCAAGTTTTTAAAACTGGTTTTTAAACAAACTTAAAATTGACGGGCTTTCTTTATTGTCTACACTTTACTACATACAAATATAATTTTTAATATGACGGATATTCTACTCTACTAAATTCCATGTTATTATTATTATAAAGAAAAACATCGAAATAAAAAAATTCTGAACATTTTGGGAATTTATAAAACAATTTTTATTATATTTGGTTTTATGTAACTACAACTTACCTAGAGGGGTTTACTCTGTATCCAATGGTCCCTTGCAGAGGGTTGTGCTTGCCAATATCGGGAGCGTTAGCTCCCAGGTACCCGATAGAAGATCCTGCGTATCCAGCCGTACTACTAGAGTTCGCCGTCCTGTCGGTCCAAAGCACCCCCTGAAACACGATGTACCTTCTTGTAACCCAAACAAACCTCAGCCTGAAACTGACCGATCAATCCTCGTCACCAGTTTCTACAAGCAACTTGGTGAAAATAATTTATCTGATGTGCTTTCGTGTCAGTTTCGAATATATTGTACGCTTTATTATTTCACCTATCGCGCGCAAATTTCGCTCGAGCCATTCGACTTTCAACATTGACGATGGACGAAACGTTCATCTAACGCAACTTCAAAAAATATTCCGAAAAAATAGCCACATATTTCTCTATTTTACTTTTCCATTTCTTAGTTTACCTCAAGTTTTAAAGTCACTAATTTATCATCGTATCCTTTCTGATGCGAAAATTAAAATTTTCACAAGTTATTTTTTAATAATAATTTTTGTTTATCTATTGTTGTATAAAATTCCATTCATGCATATCGAATCGTCGATGAACGTTTCATGTGATACTACGACAAGTCGAAGTCTTGGATCAGCTGAGACGAAATCCAGCATGCGGACTATATATTACGACAGGTGGTGTATTTCATTTTCTACAAGTCTCGTAATCATAATTTCTCCTTTGAAATATCCATGTTTAATTTTTTCACTACCTGCGTCATTTTTTATGAATCAATCAAAACTTCTAAAAATTAACAGAGCCAGAGATAAACTTTAAAAACACTTATTTACTTCGTATATGTCACTTTTACAGATCCTTGTAATCACTTCAAAAATATGTGTTCATAATCCAATGTTTGTTTATCACTCTAATGCAATCCTTTTTGGTGATGCACTTCACTTTCAAAATATCCAAAAAAAATAATGTCACTTTCCACAGGTCACTTGCAAAATCCAAATCCAAGGCATTGAGATATTTTCGAGTCACTGTGTTCCAGCATTTGATTGCTATTTAGTTGTCACGAGCTCGACTTTGAAATCACCGAAACATCATAGACGTGTTACACGAGTGTCGACACCGACGTCACTGACGGCGACGACGAGCAACTACACATTCGACCGTCAAAGGTAGCACTGGATGATGGCGATGGCGAGCCGGCGACGGTGAGTGAGAGGTTGCGACGCGGGGCGCTCCCACCCCGCGCGACGTTGCCAGCTCGCTGCGATAAGTGGCGCACCCCCGCGACCCCCGCTCATAAGTCGTCGTCTCGACACTCGGCGATCGGCTGCGCTCGGGCGCCATCGTCGTCCTGCTATGCCCCAGCCCCACCCCGCGCTCTACGTTTTCACGTAACGGTCCTCAATCGAGCGCGCGGTACTGCCACTGCGATAATTGCAATGTTCTGTTGTGATTATTTCAATAAATAAGTAAAACATTAAATACGGCGATGATTGTTAAAGATTATTTGTAGCTAAAATGTAAAATAACTTTATCAGTATAATACTATAATTGACAACTTCGCAGGTAGTTTAATTTAATCCTAACGAGAGTTTTTGCGCAGAGCGGCAATCGAAAATGAGCTGCCTTGGAGCATAATAATTAGCAACTATAAACAATGGGCACGTCAACGTCGTCCTCTGTTTGCTACCTGCGCATAACGATAGAGGACGGGTGACTTGTCCTGTGGTGTCCTTGTAAGCCTGCGCGACCCGCAAACGCCCAACGAATGAACGCATTTCGCATATTAGTTCGAAACGATGACATTTAATACTAAATCAAGTTAGCAATTTAACACATAATCTACGTACCTATGATAGACATGTTATAACTCAATGGTATGAACGTTTTAAAAACGAAATCTATGCCTCATTATTTTCTAATGTTGGTTTTATACCTATAATACCAATACATTATTTATTTTCTCATCATAGCCTTTAAAAAGAAACCAGATGTGTGAGACTGACGTCGGAAGTAGATTTATAAAAAAAGTGTATGACAGATCACCAGTGATCCACCTCATGACTACCAAGAAGGGATTGTTGGAATATTACGTAGTTAACACTCTTTTCAGCTATAAAAAAATATCGTGTAATTTAATTGCATTTTAGTCGTGTCATTCATTTTTATATATGTGTTCGTATAATTTAATTAAATATTTTGTATCATAGAAAAATAATTATTAGATCTCATTCATCAAAGAACAATATTCCATATTTACTAACTTTATTTTTTTCCAAATCTCAAACACTATTATCCTAAACGTAAAAACAAAACGCAAAGAGAGAGAAAATATATAGGTAAAAATATAATTCTGTTTAAAATATGTGCAACCATTCAGTCGATTGGCAATGGAAAGTCAGGAAAATGGCAGCGAGGCGCGTGCGCACCACTAGTGTGCCTTCCAATACGCGTAACTATCTCACTCCCGAAAATCCCGAATCACCCTCCATTCAAAATAATAATTCTAACACTACGCTTTCCATACACGCAATAAGGCCAATGACCCATCGTTCGCTATGAAAATAAAAGACAACTACAGATAAATTAGCTTCGAGATGTTTTTGCGTTTGGAGTAGTGTACTGTCAACATATAAATAAAAAACTAATACTTTTTCTGTATTTTTATAGGCAGGTACTTAATATGAAACTAATAATATTAACCGATAAAAGCAAAAACGTCTCGAAACTAAATTACCTGTAGATTAGTGTAATAAAAAAAAAACATGTTCTTGATACCGTATACAAAATTATCACTAGAGCCCGCGCCATGAAAGAAGCCCCACAGATAATAAAGTAGAGTAGCAAGGAAATAAACTTACAGCTTTAATTATGGAATATTTAGTATTTATTATTCAGCAACTACATACATCGATTTACGGATTAGCACATATTTACTCTGGCAGGATTAAATACGGCGATTGCAGCGCCGCGTCTCAGTCGGTGAGCAATAGAAAGTCGGGAAAGCGATAGGGAGGCGCGTGCGCAACACTAGTGCGCGTTCCATTACGCGTAGCTGTCTCACTCCCGAAAGTTCTGAATCACCCTCAATTCATAAAAATAATTCCAATGCTACGTAATTCCATAGACGCATTAAGGCCAACGACCCTATCATTCGCTATGAAAATAGTAGACAACTGGATTAGTGTAATAAAAAATAACATGTTATTGATTGTTACACAGTATGTATGCAAAATTTGTGTGATTTATAGTAAAAGAAAGATGGTGGACGTGTGTTCCATCTCTTTTACGGCCAATTCTTATATCTTACTAGTTATTCACTTGCCTTACCATTGGTTGAATTTTGTAATTACTTGTATGAATTAAACACTACTACTATTATATACTACGAGTACTTAATGAACAGTCGGTAAGATATAGGATCCGGTCACTAATACTATAGACCCTTACCCCCCTCCCCCTCCCCCCGTCCTACAATCAATTAATCAATTGGTGTTCATATTACACGCCGAATGTAATAATGGACTAGAGGAACTTCGTCCCCATTCGTCCTGAAAAATAGCAATATGGCCACAAATGTCACTGAAGTCTGCCCTTATGCAATCTGCCCTCTGGATATAACTACCCACATTCGTGCTTCGCACCCAGCGATGACGCGTGTCATTTGCCTCGTCCCTCTGGCACTACGCACCGCCAGGGCATAACACTCATCGTTGTGATGTTTCGACTAGACAGACCCTTATAACGTTATATTTTTTAAAAACCAAAAATTGTTTTATATAAACAATATTATAATTAAAAAGGAAAGGAACGGAAAAAACTAACGAAACCATATAAGCTCATAATGTACACAAACTACAAAAAACTTGGGTAGTTGAGATTTTTTAACTGAGTATGGAACCCAAAAATAGGATGCAAGTTCCTTATCGACGACGCTGTTATTCCAGTACTTCGATGTAGCGTAGCATCGACAGATAAGACCTTTGCGTTGCTGAATTCTGCAGGTTTTTGGTTACCAAGTTTCCGCACTAAAAATGTTTTGTTTGTTGTACCGAAAAACCATATATTACAATTTCGGTCCTGCTTTCTATAGTTGAAATCTTATCAAACTGATAACGTTATGACGTCGGATTGTGTCTGATAACATTTAATTATAACAAATATAAGCACGTACTTTTTCATAACTGAAACGTGTTTCATAATATGCGTTGTTTATAATCGAAGTCGAACTTTCTACGCGGTTTTGAAGACGTATCCCCAATGCTCTAGCTCCATCTGGGATAATGTGATAGTTATTGACTGTGGTCAAATGCGTCTTGTTTATAGCGCTAAAAATAAAGCCGATACCGAATAACTAGATTATGTTAATGCTCTGCATGCAATATTGTTATATGTCAATATTTAACATCATTAACGATTAATAACAATATCACGTCACAAATAATGCATGAAACCATCGCTACATCTGCGTAAAACGGTTATTAACTATAAAATTATCCCAGGTGGAGCAGTAACAAAAGGAATAATATCGTTTTTCGCGGATAAAAATATACACGCAATGACCATACCACGTTTTGTAATAATTAGTGCAAACTCAAGGCCTTGAAGAAGGAATAAACAAACAGAAACAATATCACATTCACGTGTTTTATGGATACACTAGCGTATGACCACGAGTTTGTCTGCGCTTGACTTGAAATTTCCGCGAGACTCCCGGGACAAAAAATAGTGTAGTATTTTTAAAAGAATGTGTATAAGTTATCGTTTTAGTGAAAACTGTCGGAATAACCAATTTTTATACAACCGAACAACATCAACCCGCTTCCGGGAAACTTACCGCGGGGTTCTCGGGATAATAAGTAGTGCTGATTTTAAGTCTAAAAATTTGCTGTCGATAAGCGAAAAGTGCATTGAAATCGGCCCAGTAATTTTTACGTGAACCCCGAACAGACAGATAAGAAATCTAAAAAAATGTATCGTGTTCTCCGTCGTTTTTATATATTCCAGGTTGTTTTTATTTTTAAATAGCTTCAATGTACAATTTTTGTATAATATAGATTATGTTCGTTTATTACAAAACTATACTTATATTTAATTTGTTTGAGTAAACATAAATGTATGAGAAACTTTGGCAAGTGCGTGATTATCCACGCCCAGGAAAGGGTTCCATAAAGGTGAAAACTCATTGATTTTGTTACTGGACTACCATAAAAAAGGCATGTAATCAATAATACCCCATACAAAAAATACTCGTCGGAATTTTCCGTTTCATAGTTCAAAAATTATAGGTGTTTTAGAATGCTAGAAGCAATTATCGCGCCATCTATTGACTTCAATAGAAAAGTAAATAAGAAACATCGCTATCATTTTTCAAGATATGAATAACGATTATCTCTACTGTAGTGACAGTATATATATTATAGCGTTTTATTATAAAATCTATACATATAATAAAATTGTAGAGGTCAAATTTCTGTACAATGAAAAATAATGCTAAAAACCGAGTCAGGGGGATGTAAGAAGTGAAATAACTCATTTTTTTTTCAATCAATTTTTTATTTCTCTGTTTGTCTGTCTGTTTGTATCGGCTAATCTCCGAAACGAGTGGACCGATTTAAATGAAATTTTGTATGGTGGTAGCTTATATCCCTGGTCAACATATAGGATACTTTTGATCCCGAAACATTAAAAAGTTTCCTTGGGATAGTTAAAAAACCGCACAACACGGACGAAGTCGTGGGCATCAGCTAGTAATATAATATAAATAACATATTATTTTTATATACATATAAGAAACTTGTTAAGATATCTAATACAATATAAGTATGTTATTATATTTTTTCAATTTGTATATTATATAGTTCTCAGTATGATTAGGCATTTTGTATTTATTAGATGTACATTATCTTAATTGCGTTTGAATATGATTATGTTGCTAAAATGTTATAATCGTTTACTGTAACAAATAAGTAAATGAAAACTAAAACTAACTTTAAAAATATAATTAAAAACTAAAAATAAACTAAGTTATAAGTCGTACAAATAATATAATTAAAGACTGTGTAACAAATCGCTGCCAAATGGGAGCGTGACCAGAAGGTTGGCTTTTTTTTTAAGGCGGGGGAAATCCTATTTTCGCACAATACTGGGTCCTTTGCAAGGGATTAGACCATAGTTGATCATGGAGGCTTTACCCTTTAATAAGGGGCAATCCAAACAGTAATCAACCAGCTTGTATGGAGACTCAGAGAAGTTGCACGGGCAACAACCACTACCCACTAAAACCACCCTCCTCCCATGTGCCCCGCGCTTTTTATGTAGGAAAGGCTGAACAGAAGGTTGGCTCCATTGACCCGTTGTATGGCGATTCGTTCACCGAAATATGAGCCAGTGTTCTGATTACGGGTGGCATCAGAGAATTTCTTGCAAATTTCTTTGACGAAACTCTTTGCTGATAGACCCCACGGACCTAATGTTTCAACTCCAAACGGCACAAATATGTAACTCCTTCCTAAGGTTCCATATTATTATTTGCGCCGTTTGAGAGCTTCAGTTCAGTTGCTAAAATAATTTTAAACATAAATGATATACATAAAATTTTATACTATCTTAAGTATTTTAAATTGTGCCGAATTGTATATCCGCTTTCCATTATAATGAATATATACAAACTAAGTTATTCTGTTTAATAAAAAAATTTAATAGACTAATATTTGAATAACCGGTAAATAGTTTTAGTCGTCATAAAAATTTAGCACCTTTGCCTACTTGATTTTCTTTTGAGATGTTGTCATTGACAATATATATAAATAAAAAGGAATCGTAGACATGTATGTACGCGCATAACTTGAGAACGACCTTACCGATTTTGAAAAAAAAAGTTGTGTATGTTCGAGTGGTTCCCTAGATGATTTAGATTCACAACTGGAACCGGTACGTGGCGTTGGGATCAGGTCGTAGATTTTTATTTTTTCAGGGCGCGCAACGTCTGCCGGGATCTCTAGTTTACTATAAAAATAAAATATATTTCGATTGAAGTCAGTTTGGTAAACTTCGGGTATGGGATGTGGCCTGCGTAGACACGTTGGCCGCCTCCCATTTACCAAACAGGGCCAGCCGGTTCGGCGGCGGAAACAACCGTGATTCAGTGGAACAAACAATAACGCTCAATGAGAGTAATTAATTTGTGCCGTTTGCTCGTGAAATGCTTGGACTGCGGGGTCTTGAGGCCATGAGCTTCTACAAAGAGCCATTAAAGTGACTCATCAACTCTCCAGGTCATAAGAAGGTTGGTGCATATCTCAAATCAAATCAAATCATCATTTATTAGATAAAACATGGTACATAAAAAAGTTGGTAGGATTGTTTCATAGCTTCACATGTTTTTGCCTCTAGGGCGTGCAAAATGTTGTGCATATTACAATTAATCATTTTTAGCGTTTCAGTCAGTATTACATTAATATTAAAAAATAATTCAGAATATTAATATAATAACCATAATCTTTAAAATAAATGTCATAAAAATTTAAATTAATCCACTAGTCTATATAACAATACATTGTACATACTACCTCAGTAATTTAAAGTCTATCATTAAAATAATCATTAACACTATAATATGATTTGTCAATCAGAAATGTATTTAATCTATACTTAAAATTATTAGTGTTTTGAATATCAATAATACATTTTGGTATGTGACTATAGAGCCTAGGAGCCATACACAACACGCTGCTACTTAACAGAGTTGTTCGACTCTTAGGACATATTGTTTTATGTGCTTAGCGTTCGCTTTTAAAAGTATTAAATAAATTTATATTGTTTCGAAGGAAAATTATGATTTCGTATATATAAAGTGAAGTAACTGTCAAAATTTTTCAACTTTTAAAGTATGGTTTACAGCTCTCCTTGTCATTTAATCGACAGATTACTCTAATGCATCGTTTTTGTGCCTTGAATACAGTAACTGTATCTTTCACTACTATTACCCCAGAATAAAATACCGAAACGAATCTCGGACAATGGATCGATAGGGCAGTGAGGAAACGCAACGAGTCCTCTGGTCACCTTATTTATAGAAGACGGTGACTTAGGCTAGGAATACTATTCTAATTATAGTCTTGATCTATTATAGGTAGAATAAAATGAAGTTACGGGTTTGTTTTTTCAAAGGATTCTATAAGAAGTTCTTTGACACTACTGTGATTAGAAAGCTGGTTCATATTTAGCACAGCATATCAGCATTGCCATACAGCTGGGCAAAGCCCCTAGCTAGCATTCTTCCAGGCAGTGATCTGTTAAAAATGTTAATTTAAATTGTTGCAATAATTTATTGTGATTTAAAACTAATAATTATGCTTTTTTATAATTTAAAAATATATTTATAGAGACATGGCACGCTCTGAATTTTTAGAAGGCTTTTGTCATATACTTATGAAGCTGAAATAATTTTTTTAAGTTATGTCAGCTTTAATTTTATTAACTTTATAAAAAAAAGTGTAAAATCATTTGAAAAAGACAGAAATGAATAAAAACTGAAATAAGTGACTCTTAACCAAGTGTGTTACTGGGGAATTCTTGATCCTTCTTCTACTTAAACATCGATAACACGTCGCGAATCGGTTTACACATAGTAAATTTCACAGATACGCATATGTTTAAAACAAGTATACAACTATAATAATTATCTTTAACTAAGCCTAATAATTATTAACTAACATACATATATCAATGACTTTCACAAATCTTGTCCAATGACACATGTTTGCATAAAACTTTGAATTTAAATACTATAAAATAAGATAAGTGTTATTTTTTAATTCACCTCCACTCGCTATTATGTAGTAGCCAATACATATTCATATTGCTATCATATATTTTTTACACTTTGAATAATTATATCTTGCATTAAAATAAGCATACATAAAATCCTGAAATAAGCATTTCACATCATCATCATTTTAGTGTCAAATCCCGGTTCTGTTTGGTAAAGACAGTATACAGCATTTGCTTCGGAGCCTGAGATCTGCTTCCTTGCTTTTTATTTTAAACTTTTATGGGCCTTGGATATATGTATTTCGTCGGGCGACTAATTTTTTTAATTTTTTTTTATTGCATGAGTTCAGCAGACAGGAAGACGGCCCACTTGATGGAAAGCGGTTACCATCGCTTATGGACATTTGCAATACCAACAGTGCTACAAATGCGTTGCTGCTCTTATAAGGGGGACTGGAACCTGGTAACTAATGCCGGCCGGAACACAACTCAAGGCTGTTATGGCGGCATACTCTAGACAATAATAATAATACACTTAACATCTGTTACAATGTCAATTCAGTACTAAACCCTGATTACAATACACTAATTTAGGGCGCCCATACAGAGGGTGAGCGCGGCCTAGTTAAAGTTTCCGACTCTCTTATATTTCTTATTACACTATCTTTATTTGACACAGGGTCCCAAAATCAGTGTAGTGTAATTTACTTTAATTGGGATTTAACTTTTTATATTGGGATTGACGGACACGACATGGTTAAACATAGTAGAAATAATAAAAATAGAAACTTCCAGTTATGCAAAAATCGTGCATAAGAAAAATATTCTAGTGGCAAAGTTATACTACTACACAGCGATTCAGTAAATTGACTAGTTGGAGTCGTTTAGAAACATAACCGTTATAATATTCTTTAAGGTTAAATATAAATTAGGTTAGGTTAAAATCAAAACATGTCAGAAATTATTTTATCGACGCATTTATCACTTGATAAAGTTACGTCATTGATGGTAAATCCCCGTTAGAGATAAGACATTAAACACATGGATTTTTAATTACTATTTATTGAAGTGAATATAGATTGTTCAAATATCAAACAAGAAAATCTTAAGGTCGATTGCAAATAGAACTCGTATAAGCAAACGTAAGTCGTTTCATTCGATTGTTGTCCAACAATAGGCTATCTTCAAAGCGTTGAAAGTGGAGAATTAAAAAGTCAGTTTTTCCTCATATGCTGACAACAGCTTTAAATCATAGACGCCCTGTTTATTTTACGATCTAGTTATTAACGTCAGTTTGAGACGATTTTGCAATCCCGCGTCTTTCATCTCGGACTCCTGTGCAGGGCTAGGGTTGGCCCCATTACCTGGGGTAATCGCAACTGCACATTCCAACCAATTCCAATATTTTGACGTATTCTTTTTTTAAGTATTTGAGTCGTCTTCACAACTATTACCTACCTACATAACCTTGTCTACGAGGTAGAACCGAGCTGAAATAATTAATTTATAGCTTACTAGAGTTTACCCCGCGGCTCCGCCGCGCGTCAAACTCTAGTGCGTACCTCTTGTTTTAAGAGCAGGCGTTAATACAGGATATATTGTATTGTATTTTAATGTTGGTGCTATTTGCCCTCGGAAGATTTACTTCATTTTATATCGCAAACTATCCCATCTACCGGGATGAATAGTGTCTAGGTCCAATTTGAACTAGAATTAGAATTTTCGGTATTCAGACAGACAGATCGAGTAAAAGTCGCATTTTTTTAAAGATTATGAATTTTTATATCTATAAACTTGATAAATGAATGGTCCCCCATACAAACTACTTAATACCGTATTTCAACCCGTTCTAGTTTTATTTATATAACTATATATTGTGTAAACTACACAAACGACCAAAACTACCAAACATACTAAAACTGCAGAATCTACCAAATCTACCAACCAAAACTACCAAATCCACCAACCAAAACTACCACAACTACTTAAACTACCACAATTACCAAATCTACCAATAAAAACTACCACAACTACCAAAACCATCACAACTAACAAAACTACCACAACTACCAAAACTACCACAACTACCAAAACTACCACAACTACCAAAACTGCCACAACTATCAAAATTACCAAAATAACCGAATCTACCAAATCTACCAACCAAAACTACCAAATCTAAAAACCAAAACTACCACAACTACCAATACTACCACTACTACCAAAACTATCACAACTACCAAATCTAAAAACCAAAACTATCACAACTACCAAATCTACAAAAAAAAACTACCACAACTACAAAAACTACCAAATCTACCAACCAAAACTACCATA
The DNA here is from genome assembly GCA_019925095.2 of Dendrolimus kikuchii. Classification (NCBI taxonomy): domain Eukaryota; kingdom Metazoa; phylum Arthropoda; class Insecta; order Lepidoptera; family Lasiocampidae; genus Dendrolimus; species Dendrolimus kikuchii. Next base: position 15,589,220 of record CM034395.1, on the reverse strand, counting down.
ACTACCAAATCTACAAACCAAAACTACCACAACTACCAAATCTACAAACCAAAACTACCACAACTACCGAAACTACCAAATCTACAAACCAAAACTACCACAACTACCAAAACTACCACAACTACCAAATCTATCGAAACTACTAAATCTACAAACAAAACTACCACAACTACTACAGCTACCAAAACTACCACAACTACCAAATCTACCAACCAAAACTACCATAACTACCAAATATACAAACCAAAACTACCACAACTACCGAAACTACCAAAACTACCACAACTACCGAATCTACCGAAACTACCAAAACTACTACAGCTACCAAAACTACCACAACTACCAAAACTACTACAGCTACCAAAACTGCCATAACTACCAAAACTACCACAACTACCAAAACTAACACAACTACCAAAACTACCACTACTACCACAACTACCAAAACTACCACAACTACAAAATCTATCGAAACTACCACAACTACCAAAACTACCACAACTACCAAAACTACCACAACTACCACAACTACCACAACTACTAAAACTACCACAACTACCAAAACTACTACAACTACCAAAACTACCACAACTACCACAACTACCAAAACTACCACAACTACCAAATCTATCGAAACTACCAAATCTACAAAACAATACTACCACAACTACCAAAACTATTACAGCTACCAAAACTACCACAACTACCAAAACTACCACAACTACCAAAACTACCACAACTACCAAAACAACCGAAACTACCAAAACTACCAGCATAAACTACCGAAAATAGCAAAACTACCAACCAAAACTACCACAACTACCAAAACCGCCAAACAAAACTACCAAGACTACCTAAACGACCAAATTGACCAAAATAAACAAAATGACGAAAACCACAAATAAAAAACCTATCCCAATTTCCGGGATAAACTTTACATAAATCTATCCCAAAATCTATCCCAGTATTCGGGATGAAAAGTATCCTTTGCCCACCCTCGGTATTCAAATTACATATGTACCGAGTATCAGCCAATTCGGTCCGATAGTCTTTCCATAAAAGGATAACAAACAGAGACAAATATACTTTTATCCCGGAAACTATCCCATTTTCCGGGATAAAAAGTATCCTATGTTCATTCTCGGCATCGAAAATATATATATATACTGAGTTTCAGCCAAATCGGTCCAGTAGTTTTTACGTGAAAAAGGAACAGACAGACAGACAGACAGAGTTACTTTCGCATTTCTAATATTAATAGGGATAGGACCGGCTCGATCGATGTGATATCACGCTCTTGTAGAATATCGGCGTGTAACGGTGAGCCTTGAGCCACAGATTACCTCCAATATCCAAAACAAAAACTACAGAAGTTTAACTTCAGACAGAATAGGTACGACTATTTACTAAAATTATTAAATACAATATTGGGTATTAAGACAAACTTCTTAAAATTTTAAGAAGAAAAGTAGAAGTACATATTTATAAAATATCATGCACGATAAAAATAATTATAATTAGTATTCCACACCTTTACAAAATTAAAAAGGGTACGTTTTGTAAGATGACATAAAGCGTTTCAGTTGATTTGATTGTAAAAAGTTATGGTACTGTTAATCATTCGTACTGAATTTAAGGCGATTTGTTTAATAGGTTAATTGCTATAAGCAACCCTATTTCTGTAAAAGTCGTAAAAAGCAGATATATTCGAACATGCATATCGGTTATTTCTGTATCGCCTTGTAGAGAGAAGTACCATTCTGTTCATGGTGTAACTCACGCGGCTAAACACGGTACTTGGTACTTGCTGTACTTTATATAGATATAATGATTATCCATTGTATATTAACATCTCATAAACGTCGTACTGCTCATTTTCACTATGTCCACGCGTGGCCAAGTCGAAAGGCAGTATTGCAAGTTTAGAGTTGCTCCGTCTTCAACTATTCTACATAAAAAGAAAACACATTCTACATAAATTAAATCTTAAATCAACCCAAATCTATTCTTTTTTTTGTGGAAAGGGACCAAATGCGGCGAGGTACGGCGCAGCAAGTGCGTGGACTCTGGTAAGAAGACCAACTACCTCGCTAAACCTAAACCTGGGTCCCATAACCCCGCTTGTGTGGCAAGGACATGAGGTCTAGAACAAAGTTACTCTCATGTTCATCCGCGCATCAAACTTTGGTCACCCGGGATGCGGAGTGACTGACTTCACCAGCAGAGGTTAGAACCGCCGCATCCCCGAACTACAGCGGACCCCTGCAATAGAATCACGAGAGGAGATCTTGCGCATATCTATGTCTCCGGAGGCCAGCCTGACGCCGGCGTCCGGAGGTCGCATGCGCAGCTCACTCGGCGGCCTCCTTTCAAGACATTACTGCCTCACAAAAGGATGAAACCGCCGTCCAATGATCGCCGCTGTGGAGCATGGCCTCGACCAGGCTCCTCAGCAAATCGAATGGCCATACGATGGCCTCGAACCTCCGAGGTTCCCAAGCCTGTGAAACGCAATGTCAAGTATGCCGCACTCGCGGCATTGAGGGAAAAATCCAAATCTATTGCTATCTTAACCCACGATTTATTTTAAATAAATTTTCTTATTTCAAAATGTTATTTCGTATTCAACCCAAAGCAAAAAAAAGGCAATTAAGTATGGATAGCATGAAAATGATACTGTGTAAAATTCTTTAATTAATTAACTCTGTTTCTTATGTACCTACCTACTGATAAACTAAATCGAGTTTTTCTTGTAAACTATTATTAGAAAATAGTAATGATAAATAAAGAAGAGAGGAATTACGATAATGATAGAGACAACAACACCTTATGGCGACTAATTCTGTTTTGTATTGTTTAATAATAATAATAAATTATTATTATTATAATTATAGATTATATTAGAATTATAAATAAATAATAATTAATTTAGAATTCAGTTTTGAATAATTTATTTTTTACCCGCAGGGGGGCTTTGTGACGAAGCCTTAGGGGCCAAAGCAAACGGGAATATAAATGTGTTTCCGTGGGGCTGGAGGTAACTGCGCAAGCGAGCCCACAGCCCGGAAAAGGGATGCTCGAGGATCGGACAGGACTTTTAGTGGGTATCCTTAGGGATACCGCCGCAGTTAGCTGCGGCGTGCCAATAGCATTTCATACGTGAGGTGCTAGTGCCACCCCGACCTGGCGAATCCCACACATGGGCCGCGACCTTTCCCTCTCGCGCGGCCTGTGGTCCTCAATTGAATTTCCCTGTATACAAAAAAAGGAATAGAAATGAGTTGATTTAAGAAAAATATGTTCGTGGGATGTGACGTCATGAGTTGAATCAGGAATAACCCCAAGTTTCTTCATGATGTTTACTTTACCGGTAGCACGTGGTTATTAATAAAGTATGTACTGAAAAACATTCCATTAACCAATAAAAACACAAGAGATTCCAGTGGAACTCCTGAAAAGTAGAAGTATTAAAATTATTTTTAATATGCTCACAACACACCACAACAACACAACACAAAACTGCATCGTCATCATGATCATATTTATTCATAAACAGGATTAATATGTATACATTTGTAGAAAGTATTACGATTCAGTTAAAGAGACTATTTAAGGCTACAGAGACATATTGTCTACTAAATAATTAGTATTAGTAATAAGTAAATCACAAAACAGGTGTATGACACTATTGTGAAAGGTAGAGTTGTTGCCGGTAGACAGAGACGAACACACCATGATCAAATATCATAAGTGTTAAACAGAGGTCAGGTAAAAAGCATCTCAAATAAACGTGCATGTATGAAGAGGTTAATGAAAGTAGATGAAGCGAAAGTTGTTTGTCAGGATCGTCGCAAGTGAAGATCCATAGTCTTTGCCTACCCCCATGGGAAACAGGCGTGATATTATGTATGTAGTAATAAGTAGCCGCGGGGTAGATGATTGTGGAAACGAATATCTCGCCATTTATTGAGTTAAATTCAAAAATTGTAAGAAAATATAATTATGGTTTTTGGAGATCTAATGATAATTAGATACTCCTGACGTGTACGTACTATATTTTATATTTCATCCTCTAGTATTGTGACCACTCCACTTTTTACGAACAGAAATGCTTTCGAGTACTGTCCACCACGAGAGAAACGAAGTAAGGGCGTGTGGGATTCGCCACAAGCACTCCCGAAGAGATGCTATTACCACCCTAGTCGGGGGTACTGATTAAAACCCCTCGCCGTTCCTCCTGGTGTCCATCATCCAGGCTGGGCTGTGGGGTCGCTCGCGCATTCACTCCAGTCCAGACGGAATTGGTCGGAATTGGCCACCCCTATATTTGATTGCACTACATCATTATGAAGCATTAGCATATACTTTTACGTCCTGTGACATGATTGAAGATTTCATTCATGTCAACCCAGATTTTTTTGGCTAAATGTAGTACAAATAAATGGACGTGAAGGTTTTGTAAGAGTTTCTTTGTTGTCAAAATGATTACGGGCCCCTAAAAACGGTATTTTAAGTAAAATGTTCTATAATTTCATTGCTTTGACATGTCTGTAAATTTTCTGTTTGGTTTATTGGAATTTTACATTTCTTTGATAAAAATTTGATTCGTATTTCAGAATTGTAATAACAATTTGACAGTTACAAAGATAGGTATCTACACGTGCTAACGATCGTGTTATCATTGTTCAGCATATATACATTTGTTTGTGAATTTCAAAGCTTATTAATGACGGTATAAACTTATCAAAACGAATACAAAATAATGTCCAAAATTTCTTTATTTTAGAAAATTCCTTACATTTGTATGGACCGAGTAAAAGCCGGGCAAAACTAGGCGGTGGTCTGCTTATAAAAAGTTGGTACCAGCATGGTCGTATCGCAACAGTGCCCTACGAGTGTCGGAGCTGACTTAAATCTTTTCAGCCATCAATTTCAAATTTCATAACTATTTAAACGTTTAAAAGTAACTTTCCATTTTTTTTTCTATCGAGAATAAATTTTCGTCCATAGAGATCGCTCAGACATTAATGCGACACTTTGTTATACTATTGGTATAAAATTGATATTACTTAATGAAGTTTACGTCACATTTTTACCAGAACTAAAGTAAGTAAAAGAAATGAATACGCTGCGATGGGAGTGTGAAGGACCGCCTTAAGAACTCTTGACCGTAGCATTCATATTCGTGATATAGCGGAGAAACTGTAAGAATGTCCGCTACGTTGGTACGGCAACGTTTACGAAAACAGGATAGAGTTACGTGAGGAACAAATGCGTTGTCGTGAAGTCTCCGCCAGGTCCCGGTCGAAGGCATAGGTCCTAGAAATGTTGACTTGACCTCGTCAGAGATGGCATGCGTACCAATACTGTTACCAATGTACAATGGGGGTGGCGAAGACGGTGCGAAGTGGAGAAAAAAAGTAGGAAAGTCGAGGCAGACGCACCGAACTCTCCAAACACAACCGGGATTTAATGCTAGGCTGACGATGATGACAAGGCGAATAAATAATAAGATATAAAAACCCGACATAAGTAAAATAGTAAAATATTAGTAAATTTCCATACGAGCGTGATTAATTTGTAAAAACACGTTTAAGTACGTGAAATTGTTATCAGACTCGTGACGCTCGCGATGAGTTAACCAAAATTCCGATAACGATATTTTTGAGATAACACACGGTCATACCCAAGTTATTGCGATTTATTGTTAGAATAATTGTACGTAAAGCGTTTTAATTGTTGCGTAATTTCATTTAAAAAGACACACGGAAACCAAAAGATTGGAATGTATTAATGTCTTATTACGAAACTACTATACGTAACCATAGCAGTTTTGATAAATAATACTGACTTTTAAATGATTATCGTGACCTTTTAACTACTTTCATCAAGAAATTATTCTCACTTGGTTGGTAGAACCATGCTGAAATCAAGTTAATTCTAGCTCACTGTCTCGCTGGGATAGGTTGACCAGTGTGATACTGCGTTCTCTTAGTATATCGGCGTGCTACTACGGCCTCTCAGTATATCGGCGTGATACTGCGGTCTCTCAGTATATCGGCGTGATACTGCGGTCTCAAAGTATATCGGCCCGATACTGCGGTCTCTTAGTATATCGGCGCGATACTGCGGTCTCTCAGTATATCGGCGTGATACTGCGGTCTCACAGTATATCGGCGTGATACTGCGGTCTCACAGTATATCGGCGTGATACTGCGGTCTCAAAGTATATCGGCCCGATACTGCGGTCTCTTAGTATATCGGCGCGATACTGCGATCTCTCAGTATATCGGCGTGATACTGCGGTCTAACAGTATATCGGCGTGATACTGCGGTCTCACAGTATATCGGCGTGATACTGCGGTCTCTCAGTACGTCGGCGTGAAACGGTTGACCTTGAGTTAATCTTGTTTTGTACGATGAGTGAGCTCCGAAGGCTTAGTACCCCCTCCCCTATCTCTTTCCATTCCTCCTGTCTGATCCTTCTATCCCATCCCATTTATCCCATTCTAAAAGTAGACAACGCGTTAGCTTCTGGTGTCGTAAATGTCTATATGCGATGGTAACCACTTTCTATTTCCGTCTTTTCGCCAGATTCATAATAAAAAAGTAAAAAATAAAAAAGGTATGAGAAACATAACTTTAACTAAATATCTATATAAGTTACATATATGCACTATTTAAATCTAAGGCTTTGCACTCAGATTCGTTTGAGTAAACATTAAATCTCATTTTTGATACCTATAGAAAAACTTTCAACAAACGTTATATTATTCATTACCTGAATATAGAAAACTAATCATGAAAAGAATGGAATAAAACAAAATGAATTTTCTTGGACGTCATTTAATCAGTATTTATTATAACTTAAGTTAAAGGACACAGGAGTAAATATAGTAATCATTGGACAATTAATATATATGAGCCGTTAAAAATCGTAAACTCTAGGTATAATGGAATTTAAACCTGAACAAAAAAAAAATATATTACTACTAGCTTACATTTAAGATATCAATTTTTAGGCGTTTTATGGCAAATTTATTTCGAACATATGTTAATAGCAATTTAACAAAACTTTTTTATTTACTAGTCTTTATAGGTACATTATACATACATGTTATCTATCTATACTAATATTATAAATCTGAAGAGTTTGTTTGTTTGTTTGTTTAAACGCGCTAATCTCAGGAACCGCTGGTCCGATTTGAAAAATTCTTGCAGTGTTGAATAGTACATTTATTTAGGAAGGCTATAGGCTATATTACATTTTCAAAAAAAATTAGGGATCCTTACTAAAAGTCCAATAATGTAACCCAAGGTGTAAAAATTTGACCCGAAAAATTCCTTACACGGCGTGCGCTGCGAAAACTATTGATTATAGAACAAAACAATATACTACCAGTTTGCAGAACATATAATTGTCTACAAAAAATATTGCGTAACCATATGTCTAACTATTGTAGTTATCTCACAATAAGTGTTTTCTTTTATTTTTTTAAATAATTAAAATGCTGTCGCTTCAAGAACTCTTTATTTTGTACCTTGGTATTAATATATCAAAATAAATTAATCATCAAAATAAATTACCATATACAAGACGAATTCAATACCTTTCTAGAACTTTTTGAATTATTCAATTCGGACGTTTCATTCAAAAGATATCGCGATATTTAAAATGTATGTATTAGTGTTGTAGCCAAATATACTAATATTGTTTGATTGAATGCGCTAATCTCAGGAACTACTGGTCTGATTTGAAAAATTCTTTCAGTGTTGGATAGCCCATTTATCGAGGAAGGCTATAGGCTATATATCATCACGCTAAGACCAATAGGAGCGGAGCACCAATGAAGAATGTTTCAAAATCGGAGGTTTTGAAAGCAAATTCCATGCGGACGACGGGTACAGCTAGTAATGTTATAAAATACTATTACGAGTTGCAGGACTCTAATTAAAATGCCGTTGGAATTACTATAGAATTTATACAAACACGTATAACACAGGTACAAATATAACTGAACACAACCACCAGTACAAACGTTTTTTTTAACTGACTGACATTGCGCCTGACGTTAGGCGGAAATGCATTCTAAGGTGGAGCACGTTTACCTAGAAGATACCTGTTCACGCGAGACTTAAAGACACCTAGATTGTATTCTTCAGGAAAAACAGACGACGGTAAAGAGTTCTATTCTTCAGCGGTGCGTATGATGAAAGAGGAAGCATAGCGTTTTGTCTGCTTCGTTGGTATTTCCACCATATATCGGTGGTGTGAGTGCATACGTCTGCTTGTCCGATGGTAGGATTGTGAGAGAGGAACCAATTCATGTAATTCCGTGGCACACTCCCCGAAGTGTATCGTGTAGAATACCGACAAACTGGCGACCTTATGTCGATGACTTAGGTTCTGAAGTCTCTCGTCGAATAGTCGGTTATTGCCTATCAGTTTCCTAGCTCTTTTCTCTATTGACTCGAGTGTCTCTAACTGGTAATTAGCTTAGCCATCCTAAAGATGAGAGCAGTACTCAATGCAATACCGTACTTGTACTTGATATAGATTCAGCAACTGAAGTGGTGTGAACTACTGCCTCACCTTTGATAGAACCCCTAGCTTTTTTAGCCAGTCAGCTGAGCAACAGACTCTATATAGGAGCCAAAATTTAGAGATTGTGTTAAGGAGACGCCAAGAAGCTGAAGACTGTCGGCTATCGGTACGGATACACCTCGAAAAGTAGGAGTAAAGTTGAAAGGACTCCTATTGGCAGAGAAGAGACACGCTTAGGTTTTGGAGGCATTGAACTCGACTAGGTTGACTTAATGACTTAACCCCAATCGGAGACTGCCTTCAAAGTCAAGTTCAACCTAGTGACCATTGTCTCCCTCAGTGACTGAATCTGGGCACTACTGGCTCGCGCGTTGGATGTGTAGCTCTCTACAACAGTGCTGTCGTCTGCATACCCCAAAATATCGGGTTCCAGCAAGTCGTTTATATGCAACACGAAAAGTGTTGCAGAGAGCACCGATCCTTGAGGGACTCCGGCATTTATAGCTATTTGATCAGATGTGCATCCGTCAATGACTAATCTGATCGATCTATCCCTTAGGAAATCGGAGATCCATGCGCAAAGACCGGTAGGTAATCTATAAGATGAAAGCTTGCTTATGAGGGCGTCGTGTCATACCCTGTCAAAGGCTTTCGAGATGTCAAGAGAGACGGCCATCGTCTCTCCATATCTCTCGATTGCCTTATTACAGATGTGGGTGACGTACGCAAGAAGATCTCCCGTTGACCAGTATCGGCGGAAGCCATATTGTCGGTCACTCAAAAGGTCATTGTCTTCTAGGTACGCCAAGAGTCGGACGTTCAAAATACGTTCCATACTTTTACAAGTATGGACGTAATTGATATGGGCCTGTAGTTGGCAGGGTCGGCACGGCTACCTTTTTTGGGCACTGGCTGTATGTTAGCTAGCTTCCAAGACTGTGTTACTTGTCCAGTCTTTAGAGATAGGCGAAAGAGACGTGTCAGAATCGGAGCGAGCTCAGGCGCACAGGTTTTGAGTACTATGGCCGGAATACCGTCTGGGCCACTAGTTTTGTTCACATCTAGATTTGGCAGGGTTTTACGAACTTCGCTCTGGCGTACGTGTGTTTCGGGCACGGAGGCCAAGCACTGCGATAATCGTGGAGATCTTGCGTTATTGCTGTCTAGATGTGAAGAGAGCCACAAACAGATTAGCTTTCTTTTCAGCAGTGTGAGCTAGTGAACCGTCGGGTGTCAGCAATGGTGGAAGTGAGGGGCGGCAGAAGTTCGATTCGACTGACTTTGCCAGACGCCAAAAGGCTTTGGTACCTGTGGGGTAAGAAGCCAGTTTGGTACCGATCCGGCCTATGTGGTCAAATCGAGATTTCTGCAAAGTTCTCTTGTGGGATTTGGTAGCCCTGTTGAAAGCTCTCTTCTTGGTTTTGACGTCTTCTGTTTTTCGATTTCTAGCATCGACCCATGACAGATATGCCTGGTGTTTACAAGCTTCAGCGCGTTTGCACTCAGCCCCAAACCATGGTCGAGCTTCGTCAGATGTGGTCCTATCAGAGATTGGAATATAATATTCCATTCCTTGAAGGATCACATCTCGAACCGAATCCGCACAGGCAGAAGGATCATCGGAAGAGAAACAGATGGTCTTCCAAGGATATGATGCAAAAAATGATCACATTTCATCCCAATCTGCCGATTTGTACCGCCATACACGCCGGGTGCCAGAACGACCGACCTTAGGGGGTGAGTAGTGGGATACGCTTTTTATCAGGAAATGGTCGGAACTACCCAACGGCGACGATACTGACACATAATGGCGCTCTGGCTTGGTGGTCAGCAGAAGATCCAAACAATTAGCAGTTTGGCCGTCCACATCAGGGACTCTTGTAGCTTCCTGGACCAGTTGGGTGAGGTTTAAAGCTAAAGCAAGCTTTCGCGTCTCTCTACCTGCATGGTCGGTGCACTGGTAAGGGAAAAGCCATTCCTGGTGATGGGCATTGAAATCCCCCAGTAACACCAATTCAGCTGTAGGGTACCTTTGTTGTCCGGTATCGTCCGCCTCACTTAGATATTCTATCAGCCTGGTCGTCTCCTGGTCTCCACTGTGCAATCGGTAAACGCAGGCGTAAAGGATTCTTTCCGAGCCGGTGTCCACCAATACCCACAAAACGGAAAATCTAGGGTCTTCAAGGTTTCGGAGACGCCGATAGCACACGTCATCGCGGACATATAAGCACGTAATGCACGATTCAATAACACGCACAATATCCGTCATTATATAGATGATCAAATGTACACACGTCTTGCCTCGCTTGTGGTTATCGCTTGACTGCCTCACTCCTCCCTTGGGGCATTGCTTTATACTGTACAAATGCAATATGTCTACTGTGACTGAATTTCCAAGAATCTGGCTATTTTTCTAATTACAAATTTTAAACACAAAGTAAACAAAAGAAGTCCAAATGCCGAAAGGTAATAAACTGCAGGTGCGAATTTGTCTTTGTCGGTCGTAACAATACTAAACATTCAAGCTATTTAAAAAAGAACGGGAATAGATTATATAAACGACGAAGAACACGATTCATAGATTTTTTGTCTATCTGCTCATCTCTTTGTTCGCGATTCACGTAAGAAATACTGAGCCGATTTCGATGAGGTTTTCTTTAGTCGACAGCAAATACTTAGACTTAAAATCTGCGCTATTTTTTATCCTGGGAATTCTGCGGGAATATTTCTGGGAATGATTTAAAATAACTATATTTAAAAACGTTTTGGAATTGCAATGAGATTTTTTCACCGATCAATAGCAAATTTTATGCAATAAAATGTGTACTATTTTTTTATCCCAGGAATCCCGGGGGAATTTTCCCGATAGCGGGTTGAAATTGTTCGGGTGCATAAAAATTGGTTTACTTCGACACATTAAAACGATAGCTTACATTATTTTTTAAATGCTGCGGTACTTTGTATCCCGGGAATTTCAAGGCAAGCGCGGACTAGTCGCGGGCATATTTGTAATATTATACATTTTATATTTGTTACATTTGTATGCCATCGAATTGGCGTTAGGGATAGTGGTCAAATGCGACTTACTTATAGCGTTAAAAAATAACGCGTTAACGATTAGCTACATTAGTGTATACATGAGTTATCTGTCAATCTTTAACGACATTAACAAAGTAGCATCATAAACATATATACATTATGTATGCACAAAATACTATTTCGACTTGAAGATGATATTTATATACATTGTAAGAATTATAAATAACGATAAATATTTATATAAATGCTTGAAATAGAATCAAATATATAAATATGTAATATATAAAGAATTGAGATATAGTTAAATTGTTAGAACACTCACAAGTGGCCCTTAATGCGGTGTGGCAAGCGAGCATGTCGGCATTGCGAGCGGTTACATGCACCTCCTTGAAGCAGCGGTCACATAGAATGCGATTTTGAGATAATTTTGAGTTCCTACTACGCAGGCCAAAAATAAATCACCTCTATGTTCGAAATGTCTTGTATTCATTTTTGACAAAGACCGTTAATTTCTTCTCGATCTAGACTCAAGTGTATAGTACTTAGGTTGTTGTTTTCTGGATAAAACCCAAATGATTTTTCTACCGTATATCATAAGGTGAACCTTATGATATACGGTAGAAAAATCTTTTGGGTACACTGAAGTGTAGAATAAAAATGAGAACCATTCAATACTTTTATATTTTACAGAATATGGATTTTGTCTAGTTTACAATCGACTCGACGGGGTTTTTTTATAAAAGTCACAGAATCAAAGTTTTATGTAACCTAAAGTTTAATATATTATTTATACTGTAGATATTAATTATTAATAATATTTATTTATTTCAATAGTAATGCATGTTATATACAATGTAATACAGTATATAGGTACGGTACATACTTTGACAAAGTAAGTCTAAGACTTTCTCCCAAACTAGGTTTGGCCAGTATTTTGACAGTCACATTCGGCAGTCATTTTTCAAACGGTTAGCTTTTATTTAGTACCGTTTTTTTAAATTCAAAGGTATGTGTGTGCGCGCATCCGAAGTTAAAAACCCCCGGATATTCCATCCGTACACATGAAACCGCTGAAGATATTATTAATATAATATTGTTGCCAGTTGTTGTGTAAATGTTTGTTGTATTATAATAAAAACCCCGTCGACTAAGAACATCCACCTTGGCTTCATAAGTGTATATCTTGCACATGTCTTGAAACCAACTCAATCAATCATTCAAACAATAGAAATTACTGTTGATGACGGCCGTCATTTAGTTAGTTTCAACCACTCACTGCACTTGCCAAAACATATTATTTCTTACATGTCTGCCTATTTAACACCGCAAACGAATTCGACGACACAATGGCGGCATCTTCGTAAAGTTAGTCATAATAGGGGGGGGGGGGGTCTGAGATAGATATTCATACATACCAGTATACAAAAGATAAGGAAATATGTATGCACCGAGAATGTGTATTGAAGTATGATAAAGAGATAGGGTTACCATGACTCAGATACCATTGTTCAGCATTTAAAAGTATGTACATATCAAAAAAAAATAATTTTGAAAAATAGCTGCAAAACAGTCATAAAAACTATGAAAACATCAAACAATGTACACAGCACATATAAAAACTCATTATTATCGGAGTATAAAATTTCCGGTTACATACGGAATGTTCTCTTCGAAGCTCGGGATCCGCGTCTCTACTACGTCTTCTTCTTCACTTTGTATTATTCTCTTGGGCATCTATTGTTATGAGGCCAAGAACATCTAAAAACTAACAGCTCTAAGTCACATTATAACCGGCGTTGGTTGTTCATTGTTGCAAGTTATATATGGTATAAATAACAATAATTAACAAAAAAATTTAGTCGTAGATGATTATTGTTTATATTCGTCTTAATATTATGATCAGCCAACTTTTAGCGAGCTCCCCGCTCCAAATGTTACCATGGCCGTACGCAAACCTGTTTCGCGCTTCGCTCGGGAAATATGTCGCCGATCGCGCGTGCCAACCGGCTTGCTTCCATTGCTGTTCGTTACACTAATTTATTTACATTTTTTCGCAATAATCCTCTATACGTATTCGTATATTAAATTACAAGCTTAATATATAACACAAATACTCGTAAATAACTAGAAAGTTGACGATTAAATAGTCTCCTTACTCATGACTCGCTTGGCTAGGTTAGTTACATCCATTCAAATGTTGTTGCAATTTTATACATAAATGGCTAACGTTGCAGAAAATATGTAGGTGGATAATTAAGTTTAGTATTTAATTCGTATCTGCTTACAGTTAATAGGATTGAAATACTTTTTTTTAGCGAAAGACTGTTGTAATTTTAACGTTGCTTTAAACACTGTATTTTTGCAATATTTATATTTTGTTTTTATTTTTGGAGAGATTTAATAAACAAGAGATCAACTGTTCACATGTTTTTTCAAGTTAAGGCGTATTGAAATATTTAGAACATATGTTTTTTGTTTATTTTGACAGCCGACCTACGCTCATGTGTTCTTTTAAAGATATTAATTTGCACTTTTGTAATAACCCTTACACAAACGATGGATAAAAAAAATCCTAGACTGCGAATAATTTACTTGTAAGTTAAACAAATATTTTGTTTCAAGTGCAAATTTACTCTACAAACACAATGTTATTGAATGAAAACACTTCATTGTTAAACTAGATTCTTAAATACCAGGTGCAATATAGGTTGAACAAAAGATATTGATATCACACAAAAAGAAGACCAAGAGGTCTCTCCTAAGAGTTAAGGGTGTTAAACTGTTTTATCAGCATCCGATGGGACAAATTTGCATCAAGAAATTATTACATTAAAACAGCAGTTCCGTTATTAGTTTCATTTTCATTAAAATTATTTTTTAATCATTTAAACATTATAGTCATACAGATAGTGTTGGAAATATTTTGAAGTTTTACGTCAATAGTTCAAAATTCATGTTTTATTTAAAGCTTAAATATATTCGATTTTGAAATGTGACCCCCTGTCACACAATGTCACACCTTGTCGACTCACCCCCTCCCTTTCACGTGTGACGTAATTTATGGATGACCCCAATGAATTTCTTCATGAGTCAAGTCTCTTCTTCCTTTCGTATTAATTACATTTCAAATAAAGTTTTCTTTTCTACTCCCCTACTGTCTAGTCGCTCTATCCGTCTTCTCTTATTTCATTTTCTTTATCCCATCCCTCCTTTTCCATCCCCTCTATCCTATTCTAATGGTTGGCAACGTGTGGTCTCCTCATATTACAAACGTCTATAGGCGACTGTAACCACTTTTCATTAGATGGGCCGTCTGGTCTGTTTGACAGCTTCGCAATAAAAAAGTTTTTTTTGAGTATGTGGAGAAACTTTATCAATAGTGACGTTCTTAACGCAGCAAGCAAAGAAAATTTCTGCCTAGCCTTCTGGACAACATGAGTGAATTATCACTCCTTTACATACCTGTAAATACTAATTAATGAATGCAATAAAACTCATTTTATCAGAATTTACAAGTTCAGAAGCATTAAAGGCCTTTGAATATATAAATTGATTTAAAATAAGTCAGTAAATCTAAAATATGTGTTGTAAACAAGAAGAATGTTGTGACATTTTTATCAATTATATGAACGATAACAGGCAATGTTACGAGATTAATGTTATTTAACTTATAATAGGTATTATTTACTTGAGACGTGGAATTCTTCGAGACAGATCTTTGTTGAAGTATACCTAAGTTGGAAAGTATATATAATTTTGTACTTTCCAGCTTGTTGTGTTGTATATCTAGTATAACATATAAATACCAACATTATAACCATGTTATAAGCAAATACATTTGATTTGATAGGTATATAAAAATAATCCCATGTACATTTTTCCGAAACTACTAGGTCACTACTGTAATGATGGGTCAATAGCCCTTTCAATGTTGGAAAAAGTGTATCTTTATCTTCTGGATTATAGGGTAAACAATTATGAACAAAATCAAAGTATATACAATTAAAATATTTAAATACTTTCAACAAAACTTGGTTTGAACAATATCTGTGGAGCAATTGTATTTTTTTAGTTCCGTGTCCAAAATTAGTAAACTTCTCAAATTAAATGTCTTAGTTTGTATGTTTGTTTGTTCTTTATTTGCAGTTATAGAGATGAAGTTTATATGGCGTTTAGCATATCTTCTGATACAGTTGGTACTCATACGAGCGAACCCGCGAGGAATTACGTTAGTTATATGCTCTGTAGTTACATAAATAATTACGCTTTACGTTTAAATAAATGTATTTATGTATATATAAAATTGTTAATAGTGAAACATGAACATAATGTTAATAATCCAACGATTCCGTGCATATTAATGGCAATTTACAGGTATTTATTAGCTGCGGACGTTTTAATTACCACTCGACGCGGCAAAGGTAAGAAACAATGATGCGCGTGAGACGGGTAAAGTGTTTTACGAAAATAAAGGCAACAGAACGGGCACAATGACTCAGATGGAATTCAACGGTGCCCGCCATACTGTGCTTCGTCGGAATCAGAAATACAATCCTAATTATAATCGTACGCATCCGTCCAGCACCTCAATTGGTCGCTAACATTTTCAACTAAACTCATAGCGTTATTCTCATTTCTGTTCACAAATATCAATAAACATTTAATACTAGCGCGTCACTCGCGGCTTTGCTCGTGGTATTTTGAATACGCAACTCGCGAAATTTATCGTTTTCGTCGTCAGCCAACCGTTGTCCATAGCTGAATTTAGGCCTCCCCAAGTTTGTGTCATCTATTCGGGTCCTCTGTTGTCTGCATTCAGACCCCACCGGTGATCTTGGGCAGATCATCGGTACATCGGACTCGAGGGCATCCTACACTACGTTTGTCGAGACGCAGTCTCCTCGCCAGGCTCGTTTGCTCCAAATGATCACAATTACGAAATAAAAAGAAGGGAACAATCAAGTGCGTGGCAGTCCATGCAAAATGAAGGATTCTGTAGAGTGTATTATCCACAAAACGACTAATTTCTTTTATATTCTTTCAATTATTTAGGGTCGGCAGAATATGTATTTTCCTTCGATACTCCTCTATTCTAGCATACGTCCTCTGTGACATGATAAATCACACCATCGTTACATATCTTTATGCATATAAGATTGTCTGCTTTTTGACGATTAGATGTTTATATGTTTACATATCCGTACCAACATGAAACTAAATTGAGTTAGCTATACCTCTGTAATTTTCTTGACATGTTCGGTAAAATGACCGTCGTGTGTACGAACTCTAAATTGTCAGGAATATCTACAATTTAGGGCTAATTTTTCAATCACCACATAGAAGTTATTCATAATAATAAATTACCACATAGGAAAATTATAAATGACAGTTGCATGAATAAAACAGTTGAATTGTTTGTTACATTTTTAAATCGTCAGGTTATAATTTATTTGACGTAATTTCTATTTCATTATTGAAAACTCGGCGACCCTTGATTTGTCTAAAAATTAAAAATATCTGGAGGAAATTTCTATTAACGACAATATCAGCAACTGTATTATTTCCGTTAATTTGATAATATAATTTTATTTTTATGTTCCGTGTATAATGTATAAAATAAATAACATAATTAAAAAAATGGACATTAAAGTCGATCAATTATTTTATTACATATGATTGTAAATACTGGAATATAGATACTGTAGTTAATGTATATACATAACATGACGCTCATTTACAAGTATAGTATAAAACTGACCGATGTTCTCATATTGTTGTGCTGTATCAGAAAGTCTGAAATTTTCTTCTAATACCCGTAGTTTTATTTTTCGTCCCGGTAACCCTATAAACCAGTGTTGGTTTTTCCGGTTGTGGTGGTATCGTGCATTCGCCTCACCCGTCTCATTTGATCTAAGCAGTGTTTAGTTTGTTTTAATTATCTCGTCGTTGTCCCGTTCAGTTCGTAACTTTTCAATATTTTTAAGTAGTTTAGCTTTTTAGTAGTTGCTATTTCATTATGACTATATTGTACCATGAGAAAAGAATAGTAGTAGTAGTAGTTAATGGTGAGGCTTCAGGATGTGGCGTTGGCGATGGATGTAATGCGTTATTTGTGATGCGATATTGTTTTTCATCGTTAATGACGTTAAATAATGACAGGTAACGTATGTATAATTATATTCTAATGTGGCTTATTCGACGACGGCATTATCTTT
Organism: Dendrolimus kikuchii; assembly: GCA_019925095.2. NCBI lineage: Eukaryota > Metazoa > Arthropoda > Insecta > Lepidoptera > Lasiocampidae > Dendrolimus > Dendrolimus kikuchii. The sequence continues at coordinate 15,571,421 of CM034395.1, read as the reverse complement.
ACTACATTATATATTGACCACAGTCAATATCTTAAACATTATCGCAGGTGCAACTCCACCACAATACGTGTCTTGTTAATTTCAGATTATATAAACAGCGTATCAAAACTAAATAAATAAGTCGTCATAGAAGTTACGTATGTAATATTATGATGAACATATACTAGTAACATCTAGCAAACACAGTGGAAGTAACCATCAAGGCAACACAATAAAATAATGGGATTGTTATTCTTGGTATTCTTGTTTTATATTAATAATTTTCTATGCGGCTTTGCTCCTATGAAGTTGAAATCCATTTTCGCAATAAATATCCTAATTACTTACTTTCGTTCTCGTCATTGATAGTACACAATACATAGATAATGGGTTTAATGTCAAGTCCGTGAATAAGGAACAAACAAATATATTCATTACCCTCTACAATATTTATAAATCATTGTGTAACTTTAAACAATATTGCGTAATAAATATAACTATGTTTGTGGAATAATTGTTAATAATCATCAAATCTGTTGCTATAAATATTAAAACTTTATGTCGTATGTTAGATGTGTTAACGTGTAAAAAGTTTTCATATAAAGAAACACGCGGTTTCACGATCAAAATAATGTTTTTATTAGAATGCGTGATACGTGCATCATCTGTTTATCTCAGTTCAGTTTATTGCATCGAATATTTCCAGTAGACGCGTATATGCACCGTTTATAAATACTTCGGTATTAGACTGAGAGTGGTTCATAATAACATATGTGTACATAGGAGCAACATTGCCGCATTGCGGTGAGCTAGCCATGTGTCGACATATCACTCTTGCCCTTTACTGGAGTGTGTCGCACACCAATACCTTTTTGATCCGATGCTTTGCGATTACCAGTCGCTTATGCATTTAATACTTTCAGAACGGTCGAAAATTAAATAATTTATCCTTAGTTGAAATTTCATAGATTTGATTGGACAAGATCAAGAAGGCATGAGACTCTAAGAAGACCTTTAAAGCGTAATCGACTTTTCAGTTGATCAGAGTGCTAGTTCTACCTCGGATACCGGATCAGATAGGAGCGCCAAAGGTCTGCTTTTACGATATCGTTGGTTCAAAATATATTCTGATGTAAAACCATGAAGGTCGTCATTACATATCGTATCAGACTCTTTTGCTATTTGTGTTAACATATTTACATTTTAGTTTGTTTGTTATTTAGAAATGAACGTATATTAGTCATTAAAAATGATTTGTATGCATCTTAAAAATATTCCTACTTTGAAATTAATTTCTTATTTAAGGAGTTTAAAGTACCATCAGCTAAAAAACGAAATATAATTTCATTTTAAGTTTAAAATAGAAAATATTTTCATATTCCTAGCTAAAATTATTTTAAGAAACATGAATAAGCAATATTTTTATTGTTCTATGATTTGATGCTACGTGCTGACGTAAAAACTGAATACGACAAAATCAATCTCCGTTATTTCAGCTTAATGGACCATTATTTGAATCGGAGTACGGAAGACTAATAAAACAAAATCAATGGAAATATGAGGGGGAGGTGGTGTTGTAAAGCACACGACTGTCGGCGACTCTAAATATTGCCGTAAAAGAATAACTTTTAGTTGTTTTTAGTAAGACAAGTCAGACACCATGTATCAGCTTTGTAATACATTAGTCGGGCGTTGATTTACACGGCTGCATGTCGTGGGCGCATCTATTCATAGTACTAATGTACTATATATAGTTGCGATTCCCTATTATTTCTTAGCGTCGACTCGACTCACTCAATCTGTGAGTTGTTCCGCTTATAAAAATAGATTCTCCAAAGTCTTGCCTCATGACATATTATTTTCATTCAAAATTCATTCCCGAATTTTTAATCATTAGCCATACTTAGTTTTAGATTTAGGGCAAGCAGGGGGAGTTGGAGATTGACAAAAGAAGTGTATAACAGCAGCGTGGACTGCAGATTTGGTGTTGGTAGACTGCCGCATAGTACTTACCATGACAATATTAATTCCAAAAAAAGAGGTATAAAGCACTTCAGACACACGTGCAATATGAAGAGATTAATAAAAGTAGATGAAGTGAAAGTGCTAGTGTAGCAAGTGGAGGTCCATTGTCTCTGCAAAACTTTATGCGAAATAGGTGTAACAATATTACACGTATTGTTAGTACAGGATTGATATGACGAAACACGTAAACTTTGAGAACTGTTTTATTCAGAACGAAGACTGCCGATCTAAAGTACAATTAATTGATAAGTTATGATTCGCGCACAATAATTAGTTACCATAGAGAGCTACTATAACATGTGCATCCTATCAAAGTCGATGTGAGAATGATCTTTCATATTTTTTTTATTGGACTTGGCTTTATGTTTTTGGAACGAACATCTTACAACTGTACGGGGGTTTTCGGGGCGAGCGCCTTCACCTGGCGAAGGCGCTCCAGCCCAGGATATTCTTGCACTGCTACGCCCGCTCGCTTTTATATCCGATTAGTAAGCAAAACTACTCGCGAATATCATAATAATACATGGCACTACTTGCCAAAAAACGTTATTAACAGTATCTATAACATTGTTACGGAAACGAATAATATCGTAAAATTTGGTATTTTTATGTACTTTGTACGACGGAGATGATCGATCATATTTAGGATATAGTAGGAAGTAGAAGTTTTTATTTCTGAAATTGGGGCAATTAGGCGTTCGTGTAGATGGCCCCTCAATATGCCTCTTCTGCGCTGCTATTCTGTGAATTTCCATGTATATATGAACGTTGTCCGTCCGTCCACACCGCCGAACCACCGCCCGGTCGACAGCGAAACTGCGGCGGCGGCGCGGTAGCGGCACGACGGCGGTGTCATGTTATGCTCGCTTACACGGATGGTACTTAGACGAAGCTACTAGAAAACTTTATTTACGAATATGACTATAAGGTTATTATAAAATGATCTAGGAATCTAACCATCACAATTTTTATTTTTCAACATTAATTAACTGTTCTTAAAAAAGGTCAAAACAGATATTTAATATCGTCTCAACGACGTAGCAACGTATCGGTTTTTTTAATGTTTTCGATGTACATGGCGAAGGTTGATCATTTACCATGAGGTGTATTGTCAACTTGTTTGCTTGCAACAAACATAAAGATATCATTAAGAAGTAGTAAAATGGTTAATTCATTTTTATATTTTATGCTTGTACGTGTGGCAGATAATAGTCATGTGACGACTAATGCGGTAACACGGGATTTGACTATACATAATGTATTGGGTCATCTTCAATTACAAGAAAATAAAGAGGGCATTAATTAAATACGAGTTTAGGCTAATTAGGTTTTTATTGTGGTATTATCATGAGTAATGTGTAGTGAGTAGTGAGTAGTGTGGTATTGTCAAAGAGGCAAGTGAGGTGTGTAAGAATAAGCCTAAATGGCACTCTGTTGTTCGTGCCTACCCCGCGAGGGGACTGGCGTGAAGTTATGTATGTATGTATGTATGTATTATCATGAGTCAAATATTATATTTTTAGCATCGGAATTATAACTAGAGATAACTTGTTAATAAAATCCAAAATATCCTAAACAGTGTCTGAGGAAATATCTTCCCCTTTATTTCCTATATCTTAAGAGACTGGTACTTTTGCCTTTGAGCTTGATATTCATATCTTGTCAGCAGATTTTTTCGAGTTACAGTGAGATGAGACATTTTTCATAAAATGACTTTAACTATTTATTATTCAGTATAACTGACACTAGGGAACTTTAAACAGCAATTAAATTTTTCTTGAATACGAAAGTGATTATTAATGAATCAATAACAAACATAGCAAATTCTACTTTGATTTAAAAAAAATAACCAATAACCGGTACGATTTTGAATAAATAATTAAAAAAAAGTAGGTACATTTTTATCATCATCATCATCATCATACCTTCATGCCAGTTCCCTTGCGGGGTAGGCACGAACAACAGAGCGCCATTTAGGCTTATTTAGGTTTATGTTCAATTTAATAATAGATTTCAAGGACAACGTGTTGTCATGGGTAAATACCACATACATAAGTGCACACAGCAACGCGTTAAGGTATTATTTGGATGCAGGTAGGCAGTATAATATGGGTACCATACACACTTGCGATTTCTAAGTATATCTTTAAGGTTAAACTGATATAGATAATTATATGATTAAAATAATTCTATGATTAAGTTTAAAGTATTTTTGAACGTAGGAAATGTTATAGGGCAGGGCTGCGGAACATTTTAATTAATATTGAAGACGGAGTCTTCTTCTTCTTCTCAGGCCGTCAAAGGCGTTGAGGAAGTTGGAGCTTCGAGGTGACCCTCTTTGTCTCAACTTTAATTCAGCGGTTCACCGCCTGCGAGCCATGGAGTGGAACGGAGCGAGCTATGTTAGGTGTTTCTCTTATGGATAAAATCAGAAATAAGGAGTAACAAGTAAAAGAACGAAGGTAACCGACATAGCTCGCAAAATTAGCAAGATGAAGTGGTAGTAGGCCGGTCACGTCTGTCGCAGTACCGACGGCCGATGGAGCAAACGAGTCCTGGAGTGAAGGCCACGTCTCGGCAAGCCTAGTGTAGGACGCCCGCCAGTCCGGCGGACTGACGACCTGTGCAAGATCGCCGGCAGGGGCAGGAAAGGAAGACGGGAAACCGGGATATGTGGCGCGTACTTGGGGCGGCCTACGTCCAGCAGCGGACAGAAATTGGCTGAAGAAGAAGAAGAATGCCTATCGGTGACTAAGTTCGGAGATGAGAACTTCCATATCACTGGTCTCTTAACCTTCATTAGTCAATCTGCATTACTATTGTTGTTGACAGATTTTGCTGGTATTGCGTTAGTATCCTCTACTGCTTAGTTAGCCAATTGGCCTTCGACAGCAAACAATTGTTTACATATTAATATTTTTCTACAATCTACATATTTGTCATGAGATATATGTATAAGACGTTGGTGTTTATTCCTTCTTTCAGCAACTCCACTCTTTTGATTCCAATTAAGATATATGGTTCTTGATAAGTCTTTGGGAACCTTCCCTACTTACCTACTAAGTACCTACTTTTCCGAAGGACAGACTGATGTCGGTAGTCCATATCTAATCTTAAGTAGTCTGTATTAATATACCGAATCTCAGTTAATTTAGATAAAGACAATTGGTGAAAGGCATTACGTAACTTTAATTAAATTACACAATCGATTTTAATTTTCATATTATCATTATTTTGCAAACTTAACACAATATTGTCTTATATGCTTAATTTTATACAAGTGCATAACTTTTAAGACATGTATTTATCTTTATTTTATTTTCACTATTATATCTCATCATTATGTTATAATATTTTTATTCCATTCTCTTATAAGTTTACTATATTTTTTTTTTTACCGTGAGTCGCATGACATTTGTGATTTAGGAGGTGAGCACTGAAAATCAGTGCTCACCTCACAGCAGTGCACAGCAGAATACTGAGTGCCAACCTCATTTCGCAAATTGCGGAAACGCAATATTCTTTTTAAACTATTATTGTTTTAAAAATATATAATATCGTATTTTTAAAATTAATATTTTTTTTTACTATGTCGAATTTCCCTTCTAGTAAAATATATGCACAACGATATTTATCAACGGTAAATACAATATCGCTTGTTACAATTCTGTGTTGATTTTCCTTCCTTGTTTTAAATATAGAAGTATATGACGTTTGAAATTATCTTACAGGATACAAAGTACGTAAATCGCATGTGTGAATAGGAATTTTGTGCATAGGTGGTACGATGTGTTGCGTACGCGCACATCTGCCGGTCGTAGCGGTGTCGGCGGGCGCGTGGCAAACTCACCTAGTCCAGTTCAAAGTGTACGTATACTAGCAGTAGTGACATGGTGCCATCTGTTTATAACTTTACACTTTACAGCATACGAGCTGTAAAGTCGCAACCGAATTATTGAAATTTTATTTTTATTATTTTCCAAGGCACCGCCTGCATCCTGTAGAGATATCGTGAGATTTGGTTTAACACCCTCTCCTGCGCCCCTAACTTCACGTAAACTTTTCAAAATGTGTGTCTTTAGTGTATACATTTATATTAATTAAAAAGATTAAAATAAATATGAACAGAGAGTAGCTCGTGGTGGCGCCTAAACTCGATTGTTCGAAAGGCTGCTACTTTGCGACGTTCGCATAACCACGATAAACATAATTATGTAAGACTTAGCCATATTTTAGTGACGAAACATATTTCATTTAATTTAACTCAATTTCCTCATAATTTGACACATTTTCTTGCGGTAAAAAAATTACGTGATGTTTGTTAAAACTGCTCTCTCCAAAGTGAGATTAGCTGAGAGAAGACCCTGCTTAAACGCCTCACGATATTAATGGGCGCCCTGTAAGTTTTCATGACTAGTATATGTAGTTTAAACTATGATTTAAAGGTTTTAACCGCTGCATTTTAATTTTTAATGTCGAAATAAAAATCAAATAAATACCGAGCTCAAACTTTCAGAACGTGGTTTTAATTAAAGAAATCTTAATAATTTGAGTGCTATGTGCGAAAGGTGATGAGGCTATTCAAACGCGGCTTTGTAAATATTTTTCTGAAATTATACACAAGACTCGTGTGGATGTTTGAGGACAATATCACTATATGGAGTATTCATATTATTCGAATTAGACTACAAGTACGTACTACAAATATTTATATATTTAAAATTTTCTATTACTGTACTGTATTTACCATGACTTCTAATACATCAGGCTAATTGCTAAACAGGATTTGAAGCTACGATAAATAAAGAAGCTCCTAAAAAAATGCTAATAAAGCAGACAATGTCTAGATACTGTTGCCTTTACTACGAAAGTGGAAGGCGAAGACGTACTGGAATACTATTTATACTGTGCACAGTTATCATGTCACACAAGCCACGAGCGATAGATGGATGGCTGTAGCACCTTTAGCTAACTGCGCATTCATCATAAACTCCTACACATCGTAATTAATATGTTACTCACGTAATATAAAGACAATTAGATTTATAACATCACAATTAAATCGTAACACAGCAGATTCCCTTTAATACAATTTAGTTTATATCAACTTACGTAGGCTACTGTGTATAAATGATTAAAGACAAAATTCAATTTGTTTATTTATGCACTTGGGTATACATTTTCATTATGTTCTATGGCAAGTTGTCTGGCCGATAGTCGGCTTTTGTTTTGTTGTAACATAATTTTAACTATGCACTTACTAACTTATAAATAATAAAACTACGTTTTAACGGTTTTAAGCGCGGTAATTTTATTTGATTTTGGTTTTTCCGACGTTTCGGCCACTTTTCAGTGGCCGTGATCACGGAAGACAAAGATGTCAAGTGTCAACGAGTATTGTTAAAGTTTTATTTAGCCTACCGCCAACTTATTAATTTTAATTATTTAATTTTTAATTTTGTTTATGGTTATTATTTAATCTATGGGAGCCTAATCTAATTTACTACCGCTTCGCAACATGTTATGGCTTGAAGAGAAGAAGCGGCGCAAGAAACTCTTCAGCAAACATGCCTAGCTCTAATAATTTTATATAATATTAAAATGGGTGGAAGGAAAAATAAAAGTAATTATCAGTCAAGTTGGTTTGTGTTCCGTTGTACGGAAAAACCAAAATCAAATAAAATTACCGCGCTTAAAACCGTTAAAACGTAGTTTTATTATGTATACAAGTCGCGAAAACTTAAGAAAATATTAACTTATAAATGTTTATTTTGGCGAAGAATAAAGTGTTATCTATCTATATCAGCATTATTGTTTTTTTATTTGTAATTTTTGATTTTTCTCTTAATAGTTTAAGCTAAAACGCTCAAAAAGTTCCTTGCATTTTTTAACATAGAAAAAAGAGTTGCATAAAAAGAATTTTATTTTGATTTGATGAAATATTTGTGACTATAATTTAGATAAAATTTTGGATGTTAACAAATCGCTTATGCTTATTAATTGAGTAACAAACTGTAGCTTGGTGGCGTGGCTAATTATAATCTTCTAAACATCATCGAGTGCTCGTAACTTAGGGTAGAACTTACTACATCATGTATTTTTAAACATGCTTTTTCTGTTTACTTCCTCATAATCTCGAAACTAATTGATCTCGTATTTTAGTCTTGTAAATTTACAGCTGGTTTCGAGGAATTTGAAGTGGAGATCGTGTTTTTTCTTAATTAAATATGACTTTGCACGATTTGTCTATCCAGCCACTGTTATGCATATTTGTGAATATGGAGGTTTTAGAAAAGACATTAAGCCAATGCAGCACCATAAGAAGCCTCCAGTCTAGTCTCATTCAAATTGAAGGTCTTTGTATAATAATTATGAGTTCTCATGGCAACTCCAAAAGTCCCATAGCATTGAGCATTTAAGATTACACTGCGACTTAAGGATATATAAAATTACTGACCAGGAAGTACAAACACTAAATAATCATTCCCAATTGCATTAATTGCATTTAGAATCATAACTGGTGGAATTTGGAAAAACGTAATGGGTTCCTATTCTGAAATATAGATTGCAAGAACAAATACTTATTTTTACCTTGAATAATTTGTACCATGTTGTATGTATTTCCTATATAATATTAAAACATATAACTTTAAGCAAAATAAAACCAATATTTCCATCTCACTCTAAACTTACTAATCACGACGGACGTTGACAACATGATTAAGATCTACTACGTTTAAACGCACGAATATGAGACAAAAGTCATGTGTCATAATAATTAATCTGCCTACACGTGCTCTATTTAAAATCGTCTTGGGCTCACGCCAGTTATTCCAAATACCATACGCGGTCTCGTTCGAATGCTAATAAAAATTATTCCCGTAAAACATTCAAGTAAATTAGAAAGGTAATAATAATCAAATTCTCAACAAATTGCATGCAACCGAATGACTCCGTTACCGAAACGCGCGAGTCCATTGTGAAGTCGGTACCGTGAAAATCAAACTTCCGTACCGCTATTAAAGATATTACAAACATTTCGTAAATATCTATTGTAGTCTGTTATGATGTAAAACGGTCTGTACTTGCGTGTGTGAGTTTCATATTTTTATTTTAATTCTCTCCTCGTGATTGTATTGATGTAGACAGGTAACACCTACACTGACTAAAAATACTGGATGGTGATGGAACTGAAAATAAAATCAATTGTACTATTTATTATCTGTTCTAATATATAATTATGAAATTTTTACTTGTGTACTTTCTTTATGGAACATAATTGACTTATTATCATTAAATTTATTATATGTCATGGATGAACATAACATAGATACTTTTTATCCCAGATAATGGAGTAGTCTCTACAGAATAAGAAATCGAAATTTTCGGAGGCCGAACCATTGCTGGTGAAATGGTTTAGTCTATTTATAATATTGTAAAATTATAAACATGCCGTGTCTGTACATTGAAGCTATTTAAAAAAAACTTCTTATTTGTCTGTTTATTCGCGTTTCACATAAAAACTACTGGGCCGATTTCGATGCGGTTTTTGCTGATCGACTGAAAGTTCTTAGACTTAAAATCTTTTCTACTTTTTTCCCGGGCATCCCGCCGGAATTATTTGACACAATTTTCACTAACACGAAGGCTTACATTTTTTTTCATGCTACTTTGTGCCTCGGGAATCCCGTGGGAATTTCAAGTCAAGCCTAGATAAGAGTGACTTTATATGTGTCTTTATTTCTTTATAGTTAAAGTACAGTAGACGTGCTGACGGCCCATCTGATGGAAAGTGGTTATCGTAACCTATGAATATTCGCACCACCAAAAGTGCGCTCGACAATATGTTACCGGCCTCAAAGGGGAGGCTGAAACCTGGCCAAATGCCTAAAAACAATTCAGGGTTGTTATGACGATATACTCTAAACCTGTCCTACCTGGCTCTGGGTTGTTTTGCCGCGTCTTGCGACAGGCCGACCGGCTGCAGGAATTAATACTCCTTCTCTGTTCCTGCACGATTTGATAACGGGGATGTCCACATGATATTTTACACCGGGAAATGGTCTAGTTTCCCCAAGGTACCTACGGATTCATAGTTTAAGCAAGTAAAGTCGCGTGTTAGACTCCAGTAATATACAATTTGGTAAATAAATATAAATGTGCGTTGAAAGAACAACGAGTGAATCGAAACTGGAGCTAATAGTCTTTGTAGACGATGCAAATGATAATGTATGAAATGAGCGCGAACTTGTTAATCTGTCGCGAGTTTCCTTGTAAATCTTAATTTGTGGATTCCGTTACAATAATTCCAGTGAGGGCACTCTCATACATTTTTCTCTGGAAACATATCACCTTGTCGCTGTGTAGCTGGTTACATACAATTAAAAAGCGAAAAGAGCGCGGATTCCGAGGCGAATTTCGAGAAATATCGACGGGGTCGACGAACTATGTCGACGCATCGCATCCGCGTCTCTTCTCTTGATTTTTTTACATTTTATTAAACAGACAATTTCGGACGAGGTTTTTATTGATGTGCTTTACTTGATGTCTCCTGAATAGTCACCTTTAATAATATTCTGAAGAGTTGCTCGAGAAAATTGTTCGGTGTTTTGATTTAAACAAATATAGCCAGAAACAGTGTTTATATTCACGACTGTTTTGTAAAAAAAATCTTAAATTGTTTCATGTAAATACTGATTTAAATTTTACAAGATTTTATATAACGTGCGATGTTTGTCAGATTATTTAAATCAAATCTTGCAAGCGGAATTAGACTTACGACTTTGCAATTTTACTTGCTTGTTTAGTCCTGATGACAATATACAAAAATGAAAACAAATCATTAAAAAAAATATCAAAAAAGTATCAAGTGGCTAAGGATAATTAAAAAATAATTAATAAAAAAAACAACTCATTATTTATTTTAATTTAAAAAGAAATAATAAACTTCGAGGTCCATCAAATCCATTCTTTTGTTAAAATAATCGTATATAATAAAAACTTGTTCTGAGATCTCTTTAAAAAAAATGTAATTTTTAGATTTTTTGTCTAACAGTCTGTATGAAAGTTTGTCTCAAATTTAATGAAAATTTAAGGATATAATATATAAATTTTATCTTAGATTTAGATGTTTATGTTGCAGGGTTCAGAAAGTATGAATATAAACTGCACCAGAAACGAAGTGGCGGGCACAAGTAAATAAAATAAATATTGACATGTAATAACCAGCATGGTGACAGTTGCTACCACGAGTTCTCTTTCAAATTTATGTTTCTATAACGACGCTTTCTAAATTTTCCACTAACATAATTTCAAAGCGAAACTGCACAGTGATGTCGATGACATCGATATTTTTGGATGTTCCCATTTCGATCTCATTTTTAATCTTACCATTGATGCAAAGAGATCTAAACAATATAACAAAATACAAACCACTATTAACAATAATAAAATATTTTATTTACTTAGTAAGTCTTTTCATAGTAATAGTTCTATTTAATTTCATTTCTTTTTGTTCGTAACGTACCTATTATTATTTTTCAAAATCATTATTTTCAAATTGCAATAATTATTTCATAACATATTATGTACTTATATTAAATTATTCAAAATATGTCTATTCTTTGTTTCATGGTGTTCTAATTATAAATAATATTAAATGTTCATTAGTTTTTTTTTCTTCTGTGAAGGTGACGTTACTGCTTAGCACTAACGAAAGACCAGCGTTGGATGTTATCAATCAGCATTTGCTGAGTTAGGGCCTGTTTAAAGTTAGTTATGTTTTGGCTTTTGTTAAACTGCTTATGTATACTTTAATCATTTTAAATAACTCTAAATAAACATTAATTTTCTTTCTTACTTACACCTAAAATAATTAAATGACATTTACAAAGTCCGTTACCTATTATTTGTTTATTCGATGTTAGTCTATCATTTGTCGCTATTGTTTGGTATAAGGAGCACATTCGGCGGTTTAGCTAAGTCTCTTCTAGAAATATACATTTTTTCTTTGTTTCTTGCGTTGTTGGAACATGGTTCTCACATCACTTCTATTAATGATCAATTCCTATACCTTACTGTTCATTCACGTTTCCTATCATCGGTTCAATTTTGATATTACTCGTATGGAGCTTATGTCAAATTTTAATCAATAGTAAGGCAAATGAACGGTCGATAGAATTTAATAACCCGGCCTTAGTCGTTACTCCACCTTTTAAATCGTCTTTTTCTGTCCATCTGTGCTGTATGGATAGTATATCACTACACACTACTAATTAAGAGTAGATAAATAGTAACAGTAGGTACTCTTACCTTATCCTAATCTCTAACCTTATCAACATCTTCTGAATCATCCTTAGTAGGCATTAAAGATGATTTAGAAGATGTTGATAAGAGAAATGCTTAACACGAGCAGATACTATTAAAATCATGAACTACCCGAAGAATATCTTAAATGCCATTTACAAAGTTTGTTAGTTAGTAAGTTTGTAAGGGGCGTATTTGTTGATGCACCTAAGTCTCCTCTAGAAATATTCATTTTTCCCTATCACTTGCGACGCTTGATCATGGTTCTCGCATCACTTATATTAAGTCGTTACTCCACTTTTTAATCGTCTTTTTCTGTCCATCTTTAGTAGTAGTATAGATAGAAAAGCACTACACACTACAATATATAGTAGTTAAATAGTAATAGAACAACAGTATTAAAGACGATTTAGAAGAGATAAGAGAAATGCTTAAGACCGAGCCGACACAAATAAAACCATGAAGACCCCGAAGTAAATCGAAGAGGGATAGGTGAATTATTAAAAAATGAGATCGTCTTATAAAAAGGCGTACACGCACGCAGAGCATTTCATCGGTGTCCACTGACGAAGGTGAACAATAAAAATATCACCGGCGTTGAAATAAATAAAAAGAGCAGCCGGCCCAGGTGCGGCGGGGGCAGGTGGAATAATTGGCAATTCTTTGTCTCAAACCATACACCAGCTAAAACCTACATCCACTTTAAATATCTCGAGTCATTGATGTCTTATTTTTAAAACTTTATAACCGTTTTATTTTTGTGTTCATGGTCTGCATACACGGGTCGATTAACGCGGGCCGTGAAACCCTATAAAATGAGCGATCATTTGTGAAGGCCTTGTAAGCCATCAATATTATTGCTTAGAAACGGTGAAGAACTCGTTAATATTAATACTGAATGCATTAATATCGGCCGATTAAGGTGTTTGTAGTATATATATATATAGATAAAATAATATGATGCTAAATTATAAAATATCGTAACAGCGTATAAGCGTTTCGCTGATGAGGCATATCCCCATTTTAGGTAAATATCCGGATTGTCTAAGGGGGATTTCACACATCTGTAATCACGATATGCAGATCACCGCATCCTGTATTGCTTTGTTTTGAGTCACCTGTTTTAGTAGTTACCGCGACTAACCTTTTTTCATTATAAATCTTTTACGATTATAAAAATATCATTATAATTCCAGTTACAGATATTAATTTATCTTTAAATTAATGGTCCTTTAAGCTCTTTGAGTACGGCATAAACATTCTCTAGGGTGCATTGAGATATATAGATCATAAATACATCAAGCGTTGCGGTGCATTTCAAGTAATTTAATATGGAGTGATTTAGCCATCAGCAATACAATCACTGCATCAGAACAGTGCGACTGTCAACGCGAGTGAAATTCCGGAAGGCAGGAATGTGGGTGAGGTAACCCCATTCTGTCTTTGCACATGCGCCTTGCTCGCAGCGATTTCTGTTGTAACCCGACCGAATCGAGGAGAATGCCGTTAAGCATAGCACCGCGTTGGCCACGTTTTTAAACACAACTTGGTTGGATGTTAACCTCATTGTGCGAGTACGTAGCGCAACCCGGTCACTCCGCTAGTACGCATATTATCTCCATTTGCATAGTGTGGACAAGTAGCGGTGTCGACTTACGCGCCGCTGCCGCACGTAATGCTTCTACCTTGTATTATATTAAAATTAGAATACCTATCAAAATATTTCATTTTCACCTCAGCTCAAACAACAGTCTTAGTTATATTGTAATGTGAATCAACATAATAATTGTTAATAGGTATATGAATATTTCTGAAATGAATATCATTACCATAGAAACAGGTATCCACCACTTATTTATTCAATAAACCGGTTTAAATATATATATTATTATGGAATATATAGAAGAATTCGTTTCATTACGCTTTCCGGGTGTCGCAACTCGCTATCACAACTATAACGTAGTTTTTTTTTTCAGGCGGGGGAAATGCTATTTACGCATAATACCGGGTCTTTTGCAAGGGATTAGACCATAGTTGATCAGTTGATCATGCAGGCCTTCCCAGAAGGGGCAATCCAAACAGTAATCAACCGGCTTGTGTGGAGACTCGAGCCCAAATGGCTAATACCCACTAAAACCACCCTCCTCCGACGGCCCCGTGCTTATGGCAGGAAAGGCATGAGACTTAGAACGTAGTTACGCCCACGCCGATCCTAGCGCAATAAGTGCCTGAGAAAGCCCCTGGAAGAGCTAACTCACTTCGACGACAGGGGTGAAGACTCCTCTGCTCCCTTGATGCATGAGGGCCCCTGAAGCGGTATTATCCTAGGGAGGGAAGTCATGCGCGTATCTGCGCCTCCGAGCTCCCGGCTGACGCCGGCGCCCATGTGGAGGCGCGTCAATACGCGCACTTACCCTTCTCTCCCTTTCTCGATCTGCGGCTTCCTTTTGAGACATTACCGTCTCGCAGAAATCGAACCCCCCCCCCCCCTCCCTCCCCCACCAATCGTCGCTGTGCAGTATGGCTTTCACCAAGCTGTGGAGCGAATCGATCGGTCCTACTAGCGTCTCGAGTTCAAACCTCTGCGGCGCCCATGCTGCGCACTCGACTAGCGTATGAAACGCCGTGTCAAGCGCGCCACATTCGTGGCACTCAGGTGAAGGCAGACAGCCCGCAATCTGATGCAGATACTTACCGAAGCAACCGTGCCCGGTAAGTATCTGCGTCATTCTGAAGGTCAGGGTCCCGCGTTTCCGCGAGATCCATTCCAACAGCTGCGGTCGAATCGCCTCCACCGTGAGAATGCCGGCTGCAGGGTTTTCCAACTCTGTCGACCAAGAGTCGATCATGGAGGCGGTTTCCCGCTTCCTGATCGCCTCGATTTCGGCCTGGCAGTAGATCAGGCCACGGGCGAGGACGCTGAGCTTTGGCAAGAACGTCCGCCTAGAGAGGCCAGGGCGGATCGCCTGCCAAGAGTGTCGACGCCGTCCACGACACTGTACGGTATCCACGAATAGTCCTCACCGCCAGGACCCGCTGTGCGCGGCACAACAGAGTCCTATTGTGGCGGTGGAGTGCAGAACTATAACGTAGTCAGTTAACGTCGGTCAACAACAACTACCCCGCTTGTGCAGAGCAACGCCAAGACCTCTTCGCCTTTATCGGACATGACTTCTCGTTCCGGGCAGTCATTCGCACCATGGTCGGGAGTCCCCTAGATGGGACGTCGTCTCCTCCTTTTTCGAGCGTGTTATGCTTGCTAAGGAGGAGGCGGAGCGGGAGCGTGAGCATACGTCTTTGATCCGCTCCCGCCAAAGGAGGAGGCGTCGGCGCCGGAGGGCCAGTTTGGACCTTCGGCCGCCGTGAGCAGATGGCAGATGGGTTCTGAAGAAAGGGTTCTCATTCGCCGTTATGGCGTCGAGATCAGGGGGCTTCGTGTATCGCGCGCGGTCACCTCTCCTCCCGTGGGTTACGAACAGCCCCACGTGAAAAGAGTTTGAAGATGCCGGGGGAAAAAAAAAGTCCCTGGCAGTGGATGAAGCCAACGGGACACCGCCTGCCAGGGTTTGCGAAGGGGCTAGGCCATATATCCGTAGCCCTGGCTTAAGGCGAAGCACGGAACACCGAGGGGTTTATTGCATATCCCTGACTGTGGTGTGGAAATAGCACTTCTAGTTCTCGCTAGAGGTGCTAGTGCCACCCCGAACTGGTGACTCTTACACACGACCCGCGACATTTTCCCCTTGCGCGGCCTATGGTCCACAATCGGATTTCCCCTCGCAAAAAAAAAAGGTTAACAACAACTTATAACGTATATTTTATTTTTATTTTTCATCTGTATTAAAATAATAATTGTATCTGAATAAACTCGACCTTTGAACATAATGGCAGAAATACTAATTAATAGTCATAATACTCGTTTATCTAAAATCATTAAAAAGTGGCTAGAATATCAGATAAAATATAAAATTAAAACAGATAGCTCGGGTCGAAAACAGTTAAAATGCAGTTTTCGAAAAATTATAAAATATTTTGTTACTGAATATGAAGTACATAAATTTCAAAATATTTATTTTAAAATATCCATAATTACCACTATAAACATGTCAAATTTACAATAAACATTATTCATTTAACAAAAATATTATATCAAGAAGAAGGCATTTTAATTTTTTTTATTTCTTATTCATATGAACATTTAGGGACTATAATAATCATCAACTGAATAATATGCTTGTTTGAGAAGGAATGCTTTAACGTTACACTTAAAAGAATGCTGTTTGTATATATTCATAATAATGAACGAAAATCACTAAACATAAACTAAACATAAACATAAAAATTGTCAAATATGTACTTTCAATAACGAAAATAAAGTTACGAAACTTTTGATCACGAGAAATGGGATAATTGCCACGGATTAAAAATTCAAAATTACTCAAGCAAAGCTAACTATCATAAAATTCGACATGTGTATACTTTAAAAACGGGGGTAGTAGTAGTATACGTTTTATTCTGAAAAATAATTTTGCGCGGAATAGGAACCCGAGATATATGCAAGCGAAGTCGAGTGGAAAGCCTTAGTTATACTATTTTCCGTCACTAGGTTGTTTAGCTGTTGGTATTAATATTTTTATAGTAGTACTTTTCCATCCATCACGATGAAATAAAAACTTGTAAGTACAACAATTGTTTCCAACAAATATAAAATTCAGAATACTGTGATAAGTAAGTAGGTAATAACAATTCAATCTTAATATTTATCTGAGTTTATTTTTTATATCATTAACATAAATATACATTACACTGCAGGACACGACACAAAAGGATATGTTCTTAACCTACCTCACTAAAACAACAAAGTCGTGTCACGTAACATCGTGGTTGTCTTCTGCCAATCAGTCACACAAAAGGTTGATAAAAGAATCTTTTGTTGAGATAATTCGATTGTAAAACATGTTGCTGGCGTCATTCAATTATCAAATGTTCTTCGTATCTTGCATGAGAACAATATTTAACGACCGTCTATAATATCAGCAATATACACATATATATATACTGTATTTGTAGTCTAGTGGGTTAAGCCCAATGACTTGCTTCGTTTGGTTCACCACTGGGTTTTCGTAAATGAACACTGTTTACTCTACAAGGTTTTCTATTCTTGTCAGCACGTGGTAATTGTGACTATTATAGGGCTTATTTTTCAATCGTCTGACAAAAGTTATACATAAACTCAATTATAATTTAACTTATGTTAAAGTGAAACAATTCAACTAATTTATTCATGCAACTGTACGTTTTAATTTTTTCAAGTTGTATTTTGCCATTTGAGTATCTTTTATTTGATTTTTGAAAAACTGGCCTTAATGTTGTTTTTTATTCTATTAGAAGTGCGAGTTGTCTAATATGTATTTATGTATGTGAATAATAGACGTTAACAGTAAAACGGGCTCAACCTAAACCTTAACTGACAAATGTGACTGCATTTTGTAATAAAAACCTATCTATGTCTTACTCCTAATAAAGATTGATCTTTTCAACCCCTTGCTTATTAGGGGATAAATAAACAGGAGTGTAGAAGTTGGTAATCATCTTGGTTAGAACTGATACATACACTGTTTATAGAGGCTAAGCGTGATCCACCACCATACGAAATTGAACAAAACCCGCAAACAGAATTGTTATGAATGGATGTTGGCATATGCACGTATACGGGTAACAATGTTTTACCTTTCGTTATCAAGCCTTGAGTATATGACAGAAGTTTTGCTAAATTTGCTTATTAACAGATAATTCCAAGTCTTGATATTTCTATAAACGAGGCTGTTCGTTCCAATGACATTGATAAAAATTTTGACAGAGAACATATAGCCGCTTAAGTATTTTTTGGCCTGATGTATATTATTTATAAATACAATGTACTGACGTTAAATGTAAACATAGTAACATTAACATTGTGCTAATTCACCAATAATTTCAATCAGGAGTAACAGGGCAGGTGTCTATTTATTTTGATTCCTTGACATGTGTTGTATTAAACCCAGCTGTAGGAAGTTTTTAGATACTCCTGTGCCAACTGTAGTCCTCCTGATTTATGCACTAAATTTCGCGTTTCTTAAACTTTCTGATACAATATCACCTAGTTATTTTATAATAAAACTAGGTTTTAACGGTTTTATTATGTATACAAGTCGCGAAAATTTAAAATATTAGTTATTTTATGTATGTGATGTTAGTCCAACGGACTGAAAAGTCTTTTTTAAGTTGTGTTTAGAGAGACGACGATCTCCACTGTAGGGCTTCGTTGCATCTATCTAATGTTGCTCTATAAACAGACATTTTAAATCACCGTATTTGTTTTTGTTTCATTTGTTCAGTTCAGTTGTAGAAGTATCTTGAGTTTTAAATATACTTTTGTGCCTACGTATGAGGTGACTATATTCTGACCACAGGAGACTTGTAGATAAAGAACCACAAACTTCACAATCAGTTATTATATCTACTACGTTCTTTTCGCACCTTATCGCAATGATGTCGTTATTTTACCAAACCACACAGGGAAATTTAACCATAATTTCTTTATTTAGAGCTCTTATCAGTAAGCCACGTTAAACAAATGTCACATTATTGCCTTTTGTTTCCGATAAACACTGTTAGTAATGCCGCTTCTATAAGTATTAAAATCGTAAGTTGTAAAGTTATTACATTTTGATAGCGTCAGGATTTCGAATGTTGTAGTATAGTAGTGGAACATTCCAGATTTTTCGCATAATACACACAAACCACACAATTCTTGCATAAAAGTCAATCAATATCCTATAATTAGGTAGACTTGAATTACAAATCAAAACGAGACTCCTTATAATCGAATACAATGCAATAAAACTTAACTTATTTGTATTGTATTCTACTCATAGTCCCTCAAGACTATAAGTAGAATACTGAGCCTAGATCACCGTCTTCTATGGGTAAGGTGCCCAGAAGGCTGGCTACGTTAATTATTTTTTATAAAATGCTATGTTTTTGAAAGTAAAACCGCATTGCATAACATCGTTCTTCAAATTCTCGACAATTTTCTTATGAAAGTTATTATAGATTATAGTACTAGACAAAAATGTTCTAATATTCTCCATTAGCTCTTAATTTCTTGTTCGTTAACATTTAAAGTGAAGGACTGATAAAAAATATTACATCGACATATATGAAGATTTTAATGAAAGGAGATGAAGCCAAATGTGAACATTAAGTTAAATTAAATGAAGAGTGTTCGCCTGAATTATTAACTGCTATCATTTGTGACTTCAAAATATAAATTAAACTGAAAACACAAGTCTATTAATACATTATTAGACATGTCCTCTTATAAGGCTATAAAGCATGGCATATGATTTAGGAACATAAGTAGGAGCTGCGTGCGACAGACGCGAATATAACTCTGAATAACCATTTATGGAATACAGTCGTGATAATATAAATATAATTATAAACGAACAGAATTAAAATAATTGTCAGACTTGTTGTTTTGGACCGAGTCGGTTGATTTGTAAAACATTGCCCGTTTAGTTATTTATACCTTTGTTATTAATAACATATTGTGTCTTTTACCTTACTTTTGCATGTTTTCATCACATCGGCCACCTTGATGGCAACTTTGAGTGACCATGAGCCAGTTCGTTCACTTCCCATCGCTGGTATTAGTATTGTAAAAAATCTTCAACAATCACCGTAAGGTTTTGTTTGCTCAAAAGATTCTTAAGCGGATGTACATTTTAACATTATCATCGCAACTCGGCCATGTCACGTCGAGAGGTCGCTTCTTGCCTATAGCTGTTGAAGCGTAAGCAGATATGTGAAGATCGCTCTCGCTCTATGCTTGTGATATCAGATTTAAAATTGAATGCGAAAATTTATGATTGGTTAATTTGTTATAAGTTAGTAACATATACATACGGTGTTTTCGTATAGGTATAATTTATTAATTATAAAAATGAAACATATGCTTAACAAAATCAATTCTCCAGCTCATCTATGAAAACAAAGTTTAATGAACTCGATATAGAATTATTTATTTATAAACTTTGTTTCGATAAATCTAGTCTAGGGTTGTCTTAAAATATTTTTAAAATGTTTTTGAAGATAAAAAATAGTATTTAAAGGATACGCATGCCTATGATTTTTCACGGTCGGTTTTTCTCGAGAGAGAAATTGTAATAATTGTGTTCATCTCTATATGCAATGAATATTAATAGTATCCATTATACCACATTTACATTAAAATTGTCTTTTATTCAAAACCGGAGAGAGGGAACAAATAAACTTCCAAATAAGCAGACTTATTCAGACATTAGTATGGATATATTTTTATTTTTTTTTATTTTATTGCAGGAGTGCAGCAGACAGGCAGACGGTCCACTTTATACAAAGCGGTTACCATCGCCTATAGACATTTACAACACCGAAGGTGGTACAATTCGGTAGTTGACAGTATGAAAAATATAGGCAGATTTTTATATATATCGTAGATTACGATCTAAACATGTCAAAAATAAATTGTTTTAATTAAAATAATAAATATTAATTTATATTTTTGAGAAATAAAATAGTTACATTGCAGCCATTAGTCACGTGACAATGAACGCCAATCAGAGCGCGTGACGTCATAGTGTGCAAAACACAACAAGTTGTTAATGAATTCTCAGTGAAAATTCATCGTTTTCCAGTAATTTTGCTGTAAAATAATAGTATTTCCATTGTTATGCACTGTGTTCATATGACTACAACAACTAGTTATTATACAAATACCAGTAATTTGCCAAAAATCGGCGTTGTTATGCTGGGTGCCTTTTTCGCAACTAACACCAATTTGTGCTCTGCAGAATTGCATAACATTAAAACTTCTGTGTAAGTATATAACATCACAAACTACTATGGTTACTACGTATTATAACATTAAACAATAGCACCTAGTGTTAAAATTGTGATTAAGATATGGCAAAGTTTTATTTTTTAATAATTAATTTTGAGGTTATGATAATTTTAATATTTGTAAATGTTGATGCTAATGGTGAAATTTCTTTTGTAGATCATCGCGAGTATGTTATGGAGATGACGCCATAAGTTATGTGCATTTGAAACGTGATTGCAAACTCCTGTATTGTAAAGTGTAAAATATATCCAGATCATAAAGTGCTATCGAAACTTAGATATATCTCAATGTATCGAAATTATCGACATGGCAGGAGTGAAAAACCAGTATGCACTTCTGCGGATTGTTATTGGAAAAAATCGAAGCTGTCACAACTGTGAACCAGTTTAAAATATGTAGTAGTAACCCTAGTTTACCATCAAATTCAAATGTACTTATAAGTTTTTAGAAGGACAAAAAATGAAACTTGAGGATTGTGCATTATTTAAATATCAACATAATTCTGTTCTCAGTGATACAGCCAGCTCTTTAATGTATCAACTTGTTTTAAAATATAATGAAAAATGTGAGTCATTTTTAAGAAATGCAGTAATATCAGATGCTGTCATTAAAAAATTTATGGATGGATGGGATGGATACCAGCATCACAGGCTTTTGAAGTAAGTTGATGTAAGACCCAGTCAGAGAAAATTTGGAGCTGAAACTTCATAAAAAAAATTAAGAAATGTGGTCTCATATTAAGTCAACAATATCCAATGACTGCTGGTTCACCGGATGGTACATGTGAAAATTGCATAGTAGAAATTAAGTGTCTCTACAGTACAAACCATATTCAAATTATATTAAAGATGGGAAGCCTACAAACAAATATGCTCAATTACAAATATAAATATATTTGACTGCTGTGGAAACATGTATATTTTGTATAGTGGATCCAGATTTTCTAATAATAAAAAAATTAAACTTTCTGTGTAGCAATCAGTTATGAATATGTTAATGATCTTATTACTGACAGTTTGTTACCATTTTGGAAATGCCATGTGCATCCATTACTTTATCAAAGCATATGAAGTAACCACTAGGTAGATTCTGTTCTCATCATTTTATAATAAAATAAAACACAAAATGATTTTGGAGTTTCATTTAATGAGGCAATCTTATAAGTTAACTAAACTACCATGCTCTAGGGCTAGGGCAACTAGGTTAGTTCATGACTACTTAAGGCCGGTTCCTATATCTTATTATTCACTCACCCATCAGTTGAATTTTGACATTATTTGTATGAAGCTTATGTCAAATTTTAAGCGATGGTAAGGTAAATGTACTCTATAAGATATAGGAACCAGCCATTAGTGTACTTATCATCTATAAAGTAAAATTGTTCATGGAAAGGATATTTATTTACATATTTTTATTTGTATGAAAGATTTGATCTGGGTGTGTCAAGTGGAATGGTGATAGTGAGGACTCTGTGTGAGTAACGGATGATGAAGTATATAAAGACAGAGTGTCACAGGGACTTCTTCCATTATTAATTTCTTTGAAACTTTGCTTATACTTGATCCAGATGGCCTTAATGATTTCACAGAATATTTCACTTAAAATGGAAATAAAGAAACTGATTTTTGTGAAGACTACTAGTGAACCTGCCTGGTCCACAGTCTGGCTTAGCTTAATACTGGATTGAGAAGCTTTAGTTCTATATTCATGTGTCATCAGTACTTAAACAGATTTATTTGTTGTTCTAAGACCTTGTAAACCTTCTTCCTGGGGCAAAACTGAAAATAAATTGACAATATTATTATTAAATTGTTTCAAGAAAATTAATATTGGAGCTACTCACTATTAATGTAAGAACCTGTGGTTGTGTTAGGAAGTATTTTCATAAATTAAACTAGCACCACTGTGGTACTGGCTAATACAGTAAGTACTACTTTCAACTGATTTATTTATACACTTTCTTAATAGCATCATCTTTTGTTCTTTATTGTTATATATGGTCGATTTAGACTGATACAAGTTCGCTTTCTTCTATCTGTCTTACAATCAAATTTACTAGGTAAACAGCTTGGTTTCAAACCTAAGTGTGATACAGATCCCATTATTTGATATTATACGCAATTTTCCATATCATTTGGTAACGTAGAATTATAAATAGGGCTGATAAACACTTACATCAAAATGATCTTCACAAAAATGTGGCCACTTTCTCCTCATTTGTTTACCCCTTAGACACGTAAAAAAATAGTTTCTGTGGTCTTTTTATCGTTGTACTGATACACTGCGGTACTATACAGTTTTTGTAATAATTAGTATTCATTTATTATTATGTATTTTTTAAACTTTTGATAACACTTCAACCAAACAGATGTTTGTTTTGCACACCGTGACGTCATGCGAGACGCCATGACAGCTTGACGCGTTTTCGTTACGAAATGTCAAAATATTTATAAAATTCCTAAATAAAATATGTTCATGTTGTTTTTTTACTGAAATATTAATATTTTGGCTAAAATAGACCATAAGGCACAATATAAATCTGTTTCTCAAAAAGTGTCAACTACCGAATTGCGCGTCTGCTCTCTTAAGGGTCACTGGAACCTGGTCATTAATGCCGGAATACAACTCAAGGTTTTTATGGCGACATGCTTTAGACATAGGGTGGTAGCCATTCAGTCGGGGAAATGCCCTACCACCTGGCAGATATATATTTATTGGCCCGTGTATTAATCATAACGAACGTAATATGTAAGGCTCTAAGCAATACTCGCAAGTATTTATTACATTAAGAATAAGAACCTTTATATTACATATATAACTGTATAAAAGAATGTTAATGAGTATAAAGATTTTATCACTGTTTCATATAGTTTTTATCTATGTACTATTTATTAAAGGTTAAATCGTCAATTTAACTTCAAAAACAAACAGAATGTAACCATTTAATATCTTGGTAATGTTTCTCAATTATGTGAGAAGATATAAGAGTAAAAAGACAACTACATATTTCGAATTATTATTTAAGATAATACGTAGCCCGCCTTCTGGGCACCTTACCCATAGAAGACGGTGATCTAGGCTCTGTATTCTACTTATAGTCTTGAGAGACTATGAGTAGAATACAATACAAATAAGTTAAGTTTTCTTGCATTGTATTCTATTATATGTAATTTTATTATACCTTCGTCTCCAAATAAGTTCTCAGAAAATTATGTTTATATACGAATATGTTATTAGTGCAATTTAAACTTAATACACTATGGATACTCATTTGTGGCGTTCGGTGTCGAAACTCTAGATAATATTAAGTCGTCGTAGCTTAGGCATTGGAGTCGCATTTCAATGACGTGAGTTCGAATTCTGGTTTCCTGCATAACCGAGGCAGCATGACGGCAGCGTGCATGAAATGTGGGAAAATTCTTAATATGCGTACTATTATAATTACTACTTGCTGATGCTTAAGAGAAAGACATAGGAAAACTGCGCATCTATCTTACTAATGTGTGAAACCTGCCAATTTCCTTTGGGCAAGACAGTCGGGTACACCGTTCACTCGCCTTCATTGTGGAAGCTTGAGCTCAGCCCTGGGACATTTGGGCTGTTGTTTTATTATACGATTTTTAGAGAATTCATGTTCCGTCACAAGTCGAAGTATAATTCAAACCGTAATTAATTGGTTGTTAATGTTGTTGTTGTTGTTAATCTTGATATATAAAATTCTTCCGTGCATGTTAATGTGACTGAACTTTTCCTAAACGGCTGGACCGATTTTGATGAAATTTTTTGTATATGTTCAGGTGGATTCGAGAATGGTTTAGATTCACAATTGGATTTGGCAGGTGGCGCTGCAAACGGGCTCTAAGATTTTCTTTCTTCAGGACAGGACAACGTCTGCCGGGACAGCTAGTGTAGTAAGACGACTAACGGCCGGTTCGTATATCTTACTAGTCGTTCACTTGGGTTACTATCGGTTATATTTTGACACTTGTGTAGAGTTTATGCCAAATTTTAACCGATAGTAAGACAAAATAATTGTTGGTAAGATCTAGGAACGAGCCGTAAATAAGATATATACAGTTTCCATAGCCAATACGAATAAATATCCCAATGTCCATTTAAGTAGATATTTAAAAAACCAACGATCAATTGAAAGCAAGAAATTAATCCTGTCTTTATCAAAGTTTCCAACAAAACTAAAATAATTCTCTAATTAATCGATAGAATATTACAAACTGTGGCGTAGTGTGGAACTCGTCTTATTGCTGGCTATCCACTAAGACCACCTTGTAGTTCCTCCAATCGCCCAGTGAAGGGTAAATGAGATTTAAAGTTGTTTTATGTTAAAAATGCAGTCCAATTCATACAAAATTAAATCATCTAACCTGGAGAGCATTTGACGACAGTTTTGAGATTTTAATATATCTTCAAGTCACTCTTTATAAAATTAGACATATTTTTTATTTACAAAGACTTAAAGGTCATTGTACAGATAAATAATTCTCCGTATATTGTGCTTATAATTTGACATTTCAGATGAGCACATAAATTCTTATGAACCAGTTTGCTAATATATTAAAAATCACTTGTCTTTGTGTAAGCTGCGCAAGTTATTCTTATTAATATTATTTTAATCTCTTTTTAATTGGGTCAGGTTCAAATGTTTGCCAATCTTTCGTTCAAGTGCAACGAGAACATTGATGATACGTTCTTTTGTCCTTGTCGCACCTGCGTTTGGTTCTATATGCATGTACGTGCGCGCGCGCACTGACGGCGCGACTGTTATTGTCAAGTATGTGTAAACAAACGACTCATGCGCTGCATTGCTGCCAATGATGGTCTATACCGTTATTAGAAAAATATTACTTTATCTACAGTAAGAATTGATTATAATTTTATTTATATCATAAATCAGAAGTTTTGTGGGCATGGATGTATATTATTACTCTAGCAGGTATAAAATTAGAGTACAGATTTTGATTAAACATACTAATTACATAATATGCCTTACACATCAGACTAACACATAGGCTATTATAATTTATAAAGGTATTGTTTCAATTCATCAAAATATAACTATAAATTAGAATATCGCGCGAACGACAACGCGGGTACAGCTAGTTGATTTATTTATTTTTAACAATATTAAGTGACCAGCACTCTTTATATTATGTGTTAGTCGTCTATGAGGTGTTTTGCAAACAAGGTTTCTATACCTGCGACAAGACAGCAAATATTAGATTTTCTTGTGGTTTGTTATTTAGGATAGTCATTCAAATAAGTATTAGGTAATTAGACAGATAGATAGATAGAAAATACTTTATAGTTCATCGTATACACGTAAAACAATGTGCAGAATTATCGCTTTGAGCGAACTCTTCCAGACAGCCCTGGTTACGATTTATGATACAGTGTTTTTTTTATGATAAATAGGTTCGCATTTCACCACGATCACGCCTGATGTCAGCCGGTGATGCGGTCGAAGACACACACATTCACGAGAAATTTAAAGACACTTGGATTGTACTCTTCGGGAAACATGGCCTCCTGGTAGTGCATACCACAGCTCTGCCGTACGCAGAAGGAGCGTGGAAGTTGCCAATTTAGTAACCCTTTCGCTACATTAAGACAATTATCATATCAATTAATATGATCGCTAGAATCCTTAATTTATCACATAAGTAGTTCACGCTTGGATCAAGAATCCTTAAGAATTTATGAGAATTTTAGGTGGGTAGCGAGTACTATTTACATATAGCTATACCTGTCTAATAAAACGAAAATATAGTAAATGAAATTGGTAACAATATATAGACAGGTTTTTTTTATTTTTTTTATTGCAGGAGTTCAGCAGACAGACAGACGGCCCACTTGATGGAAAGCGGTTACCATCGCCTTTGGACATTTGCAACACCAAAGGTGCTACAAATGCGCTGTTGCTCTCTTAAAGGAGACTGGAACCTGGTCACTAATGCCGGAACACAACACAAGGTTGTTATGGCGGCATACTCTAGACCAGGGGTGGTCGCCATCCAGTCGAGCAAATACCCTACCACCTGGCTGTGGGTTGTTTAGTCGTCCCTTACGACAGGCCGCCAGGCCGCAGGAAATTGTATTCTTTCTCCCTTCCTGCACGGATAGTGAGTACTTTTAGTCAAGCAATGGATTGAAATACCTCGATTAGTAGTTTTTATAGATAAAAGAGTGTACGTACATAGTGTACGTACGTATATTGCCAACTTTTCTTTTTAGGTATAGAATTCTAAAAGTTTATATGTATATCAAAAACAAAATCTTACTGTTGTATTATGCAGTACGTAAGTCATATCAGTAGGAGAAACACGTGTGATATGTAATTATGTATTAGCTATTTATCATACGTTTAAAAATCATTTGTCTTCTACAATGCTATACGTATATAAATAAAATCATTAACTTTACCTCTTTGTTCCTTCATGGTCGCAGAATAAATAACTAAGCACAAACGTATACAGTGTTTAAAGTAAACAAAAATTTACGAAGTTACGAAATGTAGCTAATGTCGTTTGTTAGTTTAGCTAGGTATGTCTTAATTTTAAAAAAATGTGTGTGACCGTATGAGGTCATTATGTTTGGAAACGGGTCTGTTGTGATTCACTGACTGCAAGGTGTGTGTTGGACTTCAAAACAGGGCCGCCTTTCATCGGCTGACGAGGCTTGTTCCGTACACAGCTGAGTTACAATTTAATTTTACTAAACGACGTTGCTATTGGCTGTTTATATTTAATTTAATAACCAATTTTACATAAGTTCATATTTTATATTCACTACAAGGTGATAGAATGACGAGTTCATCATAAACATTTCACAAAAGAATAAATTTGTAATTAAATTTGTTTTGAAGGTTAATTAAATAAATAAAATACTTTCTATGTGCTAAAGTTCACATTCCTGTGGCATATAATAAGATTTTATGAGAGTTTTGAGGTAATTCAAAATGGATCTTTGAATGATATTATATTATTGCGGCATTATTATTATTTACGGTATCTAGTTATATCATATTATTACAGTTGACGTGAGTTGACGACAAAAACTAAATTAAATTCCGTCAACGTCAGCACTCGAAATAATACGCACACTACGTTACAGAATTGACTAAGTAGTGCATACTTCGCGGCTAGGATTCGAATCTACGTCTTATTTGCAACTTGAGTTTGAAACTCAAGAGCGTTACATACTATCGTCTAATTACAAAAGAGGATGAAATAAATTCAAAAATATTTATAACTTGCAATATTACCGGTTGAAAACGGCACAAACCTTGACAGCGGATGAATTTACTGACTCAATGACTGACTTAATTATACAAACCAATATCTGCGGCTTCAGTTGCGTCACAACTGCCAATACATTATCATGATTTTGGCTATTACCTATTAGACGGATAAATAAATTTTTTACACAATTTATTTATTAATAAAACCTATTTATAGTAATATGTAAGTGTAATTTTGACAGAAAATTTTCATGGGATGTACACATTCATATTTTGTTATTTGTTTAGATATAATAAATACTTATTAATAAAAAAATATTTTAAAACACAAAAAATCACAATATAATGTATTTAAAAAATGTGTTTATAACCGCGGAAGCTGTGGGCCTGAGTCACTGGCATAACGCTTTGATGTTTCAGGGGCTAGAAACGCCAGCTCATACAATTTTACTTTATTGACCATAATTATAATCCAACAGTACTATTTTTCTATTTATATTAAAATTGATGATGTTATTTAGTAAATATTATATGGAGGTAACTTTTCTGGTTATCTGGTTGCTGGTGGCCGTGCCGTTATCTAAAACCTGATTTGACCTCGTGTGTAATTATGATTTACTGTGTTATAATTATGTGTGTATATTTTTGTATCCCCCTCATCAAAGACTCAAATATAGATCGATATTCATAAAATTTGGTAAGTATTAGATATCAATTATAAACAGTGTCGTAAATAGCCTTTTATGTGCCCTATGCTTCTATAACTGCGTCCTTGTTTTTTTTAGATATTATTATAGCTGGGCACCGTTAATCTAATAGTTAACTTCGTTAATCGCTAATCCGTTATGGAAAAAATTAACTTCGTTAAAAGTTAAAGCGTTACATTTCAGAAAATTTAACGAAAGTTAACGTTAATCGTTAATCCGTTAACACGTGATAAAAATTGTATCTTTTTATAAAAAAACTGCTTCTGGAAGTTGGCAGGTTACAAAAAAAAAAAAAAAAAGACGGGTATAATTATTATAGTGTTTAATATAGGCATGTTGACAAACAATGCTTTTTCATTAATTTGGATTAAGGTTTACAATTTATTTTATTAAGATAGACTGTTGCGTTCTGGCCGAAACACTAATTAGACGAACTAATTGTAAGACGGTTTAATAGTAATATAATGACCAATTGCTATTTAGACGAATTGCTACATAGATCACTTACATCTTAGACGAAACGATACTAACCCGTCTAATGTATCTGTCAATTTAGTCATCTTACATGATATGAATATTCTTGTTCATGAACATTAATATGTTGAAATTTTCGTCTCAAAGCGAGGGTCGTTTCGGCCGTAGATCCTTGCCGGTGAAGAAAAGACGTTTAACTGCAGCGCTTGAGAGTATAGCAGTATTATATTAAATAAACAGATTTGCGAATGTCTGTTCTCCGAGCAATACCGCATCATTTAACGAGTCCTTTGACTTTATGTCTAGCCACATTTCGAGGAGACTTTGAGCTTTGCTCTTTAAAGATTTGTTGCTGGATTAACGATTAACGGACTTTGGGAAATTTAACGGAAGTTAACGAGTCCGTTAACATATTTTTAAGTTAACTTAAAAGTTCCACCGTTACTTGAAATGTTAACTTCGTTAATTAACGATTAATTGATTAACGAGTTAATGCCCAGCTATGGATATTATGGGTACCCACCCTACTAGCTAGAGCAATGCTGTGTATAAGCCTACTTTATTTCATTCAGGGTGATAGAATAACTCACAAGGACCTTGGTGTTGGTGGACTAATTATGTAATATTTTGGAAGACTTTTTTTTTTAAGTACTAGAACACAAATACGCTCGTGCGCTGCCAAAAAATTGAGCGTGATGTTTTGTCTAATTTAACAGACGTTTTTGATGATACTAGCATTTAGGTACGTATGAGTTGGAATCGAGCACTAGGGGCGTAGCGGGAACTTATCAGAAGCAAACCGAAAAAAATATAGTCCTGCCTGATCTGGCCATTCTTGCGCCCCCCAGAGTCTAGGCCCTGTGTCCGGGCACCGGTGGCACCGCCCTATTTACGGCACTGAGTATAAAAAGTTTGTTTTATGCATATGAATATGAAAATTCCCGAACCTTTAACTAAATCCCTTCCCTTATCTGTAGACAAGGAAAGAGATTCAATTACATTTACTAATATAATAAATGTGAAAGTTTGGATGAATGTTTGTTGCTCAATCGCGCCAGAACGACCAAACGGATCTGAATCAAATTTGGCACAGAGACAGATTATAGTCTGAAATAGCACATAGAGTGATTTTTAAACGACTTTAAAGGAGAAGGTTTTCAATTCGTCTGTATGTTCGTTACTCGATTTCTCCGTCAATTGTGGATCGATTTTGAATTTTTTTCTGTATTATTAAGTGTGTACGCTCCCGAGGCGGTTCCATGGTCACCAAGTCAGGATGTGATAAGTGGATCCCAGACAAAGCCAGAGTAACCTTTATTATTAACGCCCAGAGTCTAAATTTTTCCAAAACAGCGAATTGTATATGCGTGCTGGTATTACCTTTCTACAGGCGCTTAATTTTATAGGCACGTTATGCGATTTTTCTATCAATTGTCGACCGATTTTAAAATTGTTTTTTTTTTTAACTCGTGAGATGGTCCCATAGTCACCAAGTCAGGACCAGATTTGTGAATCGCACAGAACGCACGTGCCAGTTGTACAATTTCTACAGGTGCTTAATGTATTATTTATGAAGCTATTAAAGTATTTCCGGAACTAAAAAGCAAAAAAAAATATTTTTGAAATATGTTTTTGTTAAAAAATAATATCCTGAAAAAATATACGGTTCCCGTAGAATAATATTAGCATGAGCGAAGCCGTGGGAAAAAACTAGTTACTAATAGTTTGCTTGCTACATTATTATCATTATAATAACAATTTTTGATAAATTGTTACAGACATATGTTGCTATAAAGATCAAGTTTATATTTACTTCATCTTGGACGACTATTCATTCGTACAGTATCTCAATCCTTTGATATTTTTTCTTAAAATAGCGAATCAAGTTCATTCAAGATATATGTAGATTTCTGTCAACGCGATGATTTGTAACCGACCACGAGCTACAATCTGTGACATCTGCAATCCAAAAGTGACTAGCATTGAAATTCAACCACAAGGAAAACGGCATGAATTAATAATAAACAAGTGTGACACAGAAACTACAGAAAGATGAACACCGTAAAATCGTGTTTTTTTTAAGGGTTCCGCGCCCATTTCGGCAAATACGGAATTCTTATAAAATTTTCATATCCGTCCGTCCATTTGTCCGTCTCCCCGTCTGTATGTCTGTCATAGTCATTTTTCTCGAAAATAATTGGGTCTATATAGATCAAATTTGACTGAATATTGTAGTTTATATGACGTTACAAAATCACGTTTTTTTTTTAATATTCTTATTATAACAAATCGATGAGTTTACATTCCTAGGTAAAGTATTCAAAATTAGAAATCACTTAGATTACTTTTTAAAATTGCTTATACCAAGATTATTATTCTATATGAGATAGTACCATTTAGTTATTATACCTACATGGTACACGATATTGCAGTTAGTGAATCGTACAGTGCCATCGAAAGAACAGTGCTGGTTTCTATGGCACATGCCGAATTTGGGTTTCTTTTGGACCAATTTTGTGTTATTTTTGTTTAAATTAGACTTTTTAAAATTTTAAAAGCTTATAATATTTAATAGCATTAATGCTATTAAATATTATATATACTCCGGAATTTCAAATGAATGGTCCAATTTAATCTGTACTTAAAATCATACTATTCAAAATAAATTTTAATTTGATTTAGGTATCTAACGTAATTTGTTCTAACACGATGTGACATTACCGTTGTTTTTTGGTGCTGATCACCTAAATAATGAAACAAAAATGTTTAGCTTATTTGTTAGTCATGGTCATCATTTTCTCGTGAATTGAACTAAAAAAATCTCCTAAGTATAAGGTTTACTGTTTCTATGAGTAGGTAGGTATGTATTTACACATATAAGAAAACTCCATTCGAGCTGTCGCTTCAGTTCTAAGGAACTCCCCATATTTCTTCTAAGAGTATTGGGATCCTCCATGTTGACGTCGCGAACGATGTGCAGTTTAAGGACCGTTTTGAAAGCAGGGCAATCTTGCCTCCAAAAAGCTGGGATTGCTTAACCAGTCCAAGCAGTACTTCACTCCGCGGCAACGCCTTGTGCTTTACAAAGCCAAGTTCAAGCCCCATATCGAGTACTGCTCACACCTGCGGGCCGACCAACTGCCTCGAAATAAATATATTATATGTAGGTATAGTCACGGAACGAAAATGTTCGTCACCTTAAAGTCGACTTTTGGTTGCACGAGTAGGTACAACTAACATTTTAATAAAAATTACGTTTGTCAAATGTAGAAACGTGAAAAAAGAAAACTTCAATGTTTATAAAGACAGACGCTGAGATTAACAATAAGAAAGAAAGAGTATATAATCACTACACGGAACATAAATACTGAAACCAATAATATTGCTACGAGTTAGCAGGAGTCGAATTAAAATGCCGTTAGAATTATTATAGAGTTTATTAGAACTATACAAACACGTATAAAACAGGTACAAATATAACCGAACGCAAAAAATCCAAACGTAATGCAGAAGGTCGTAATTTAATAAAACGCGCAAACTCCGTCACTATTAGATTCCCGAATGTACACACGTTAGCCCATTTTGTAGTTGTAGCTCAACTGCCCCCTCTCTCAATTAGCCCATCGTTTTATACTGCACAAATGCAAATGTGCCCGCCCGGCAACATCGACATAATTTCCTAGAATTAGCTTGTACTTATAATCCGCAACACCTGGCTAATGATGCAGCCTGCAAGCGGCCGTAGACGAGTACAATAAAACAATAGGCTGTTCTCTAGAACTAGAAACGTATGCCAATAAATAAGTAAACAAAAGAAGGCGATCATAAAAGGATTACAATTAGTTCAAATGCCGACAGGTAATAAAATGTGCTTTTACAGATTTGTATGTGGAATTTGTCTTTGTGGGGCCCTAAGTTGTAACAATATTTTACACGTCTAAACAATCTTCTTAGGCAAGATAGAAAATCAAACAACCTTTAATCTAAGCAATTTTAAACTTTATTGTCAAATGGTTAAACATATTTTTCTGTGGAACAGTCTGTTCTGTGAATTATTTCGAAAAGGTAACATGTGCTCGCGAAACGTTCAATGAATCAATTTGAAAACTGACGAACATTTTTATACCTCTATTGTATACATTGTATTTATCTAAATCCGATAGTCGAGTTTCATACAACAGAAATTTCTTTTAGATTTCCTAGCGATATTGCATTCACTGTCAAAATATGATAGTTGTAAGGGCCTTAACGCACATTACAATGTAATCCTTCATATAAAATTACCGAAATGGCATTGCTAAGTACATCGCAACGACCTTCCTTGGTTTTCTTGATAGTCTATCCGTCTCTAACATCTTTTCAGCCTGATAATTTACTTATGTAAATATATAGGAAAAATTCATAAAAACAGGCTATATGATGTATGTTGTGCGTTGGTGCCTTATTACATAATTGAATGAATGAATCTCTAGTAATTAGGAGGTACAGGTTTAGTAACTACTTCGGATTTTAGACTATAAATATGACAATCCAACAAAGTTATGTTGTCACCCTTCCGAACTTGTTTTCTGTAGTACTTAGTAGTAGTTAGTCAATACTACATTATTGTGTTGTAAGTATTAGATTTTTTTTTAAATCCCCCATAATTGTATTTTTTTGATTATAATAAAAACAAGTTGCGCTGATATTCTTCGAAAGACATCTTAAAGATGGAGGAAAACCCTATCGATCTTCAGTATCGTATTTACAATACTTTCTTATATCCACTTTTTATTGATTTTAATAGTTAGAAAAAAACAAAGTTCAAGAACGCGTCCAAAAGTAATCTAAAAAAACAAAAGAATGTCTAAAGTGACTCCTTTTGTTCCTCATTATGTACTCAATTGACACAAAATCTAGTATTAGACAGGCTCAAGTGTCTACATTGTTCTCCGGCGAGGGAACTTAATCCCGACGTAAACGGGACGATTTACCCTATTGTTAAAGAGTAACTGTGTTTTTCGTAGGTAAATATGTAGGTAGATTATGTAATAATATATTGAAGTTAAACATTTATACATACATAAAATTCAGTTATCTTTACAGCCGCAAAACTCAAAAAGTAGTGTATGGGTTGACTTGACATTTTTGTATAAAGTAGCATTTTAATAGGAGACTATTTTCATATAATATTTGTTAACTCGATGACGCTGCAACGCCAATTGTTTGTTATTGAGCCTAGGTTACCGTATATACCTATATACCTATGGGTAGGGTCCCCAAAAGGCTGGCTACGTTACCTCGCTGGATTATCATACTGATCCGTTGCCCGAAGTATACACCAGCTCTCTAATCACCCGAAAAGTCTATGACCGTTTAGCAAAGGCTCATGTCCTCTGCTGAGGCCATGTGACCTCAGGGTTCTAGCGTCTCAAAACTAATAAAAATACCAAGTATATATCTTATATCGTCCTTTTATATACACCTCATAAAGGTGAAAACGTACTACTGAAACACCACTTATTTTGACAGATACGGCGTACGTGTACGAACGACTTAATTTACTTCCCTAAGCGTAGCCGGGTAAAGAGAGCTATTAGACATAGTTTACTTAACAAAAAAAATAATAATTTCATAATGTAGTAAAGAATAATCTACTTATATATATATATATATATATATATATATATATATATATATATGTATATATATATATATATATATATATATATATATATATATATATATATATATATATATATAGATCAATTAGTCTCGCTAAAACTCGAGAACGGCTAGACTGATTTGTTTAATTTTGGTCCTGAATTATTTGTGAAAATCCAGGGAAGGTTTAAAAGGTGAGTAAACTGGAAAAAAAAAATGCTTGGAATATAGTAAAAACAACAATTTCGCTTTCTCTTACAAACTATTCCTACCTGTCAAACATTTGATGTTCGTCCCGTACTTTAGAAAGCAATTAAATTTATAAGTCGTTCAGAAATCAAATTAAATTTAAAAGTCATTCAGAAATCAAATTAAATTTAAAAGTGAAGTTTTTTTCTTTTTTTTGGTTTTGAATGTTAAGCGTTTGATGTTCGTTCCGGTTAAGTTTTGACCACATCTTTTAGGTACTAAAGTTGAAACATTGTGCAATTATCATTCAGCCTTTTTTATTAATTGATTCTGAGGCGCTACGAAGTTTGCCGGGTCAGCTAGTAAACTAAATTTTTTGACCTAACTATTCAATTAAGCTGACTATTATGTACATCATTTGACTTTAGATGGCGAAAAGTACGAATTTCAAATTTAAATTTATTTACATATTTTGTTAAAAAACATTAACTTAATAAAAAAGATTAACTTCGCATTTAAAATATATAATGTTTTTTTATTCTTTAAATTTTAAATAATGTTCTTTATGAATATTTTTAAAATACTATTTTTAAAATTAGCATAATAAAATCATAAACAATTCCACATAGAAACGTCTTTGGAAAATATGTGTATACAATTAAGAGATCATGATGGTCCGCTTTATAATAATTCATGGACATACTACAGACATAGAAAACACAGAAGGATTACTTAGAACACAGTGCTGAAACACACACATCTTCTCATACGCACATACAGCCATGTAGGTCACAATCAGTGCTAGCATTCACCGAGACAGACCGACATCGCCGTAAGCAGTGTTTTCCAAGGGCATTCGATTCAGCACAGTATAAAGTTAATATTACGTACATATATTTGACTAACGATTGACGGACTTGAAATGCTGGAGGAAAATGTTGAGCTTGTCCTTGATACAGTATCGGAACAAACCTGTCAATCTTTGAGGAATTTCCGATAACAGAGTGACGAGTGACAAAGTCGAAGAAGACTATAGAAGAAGAAGAAGAAGAGAAGAAGAGAAGAGAAGAAGAGAAGAGAAGAGAAGAAGACTGTATTTTTGGCTATTTTAGAAAGGACTTGATCTAGAGAATTGATCTTTGGGGAAGGCTTACAGGTTTGGGGGCAGATCTATGCAACGAAGTATCAGATGAAATCTCTCATAGATTCTTTCGCAATGCATGCGCCAGATATGATTACAGCTATGTATACAGATTAATTACAACTCTTTTGGGCCAGCTTGATCGCTCTTCATTACGCTCTGATAGAATATCGTTGCGAAACGATTAGCCTCGAGCTGATCGTGCGGGCACTTCCCTCTCCCCTTATCCAATTTTTCCTATTCTATCTGCCATTCCAATCCCATATCCCATCCTCTCTATCCTCCTTTTCTTTCTATCTGATCGCTCTATCTTATCCTCCATCCCATCCTCTTTATCTCATCCTAAAGGCTGGTAATGCGTTGGCTTCGCCCCTGGTATTGCAAACTTTCGATAAGTTGGGTCGTCTGTCTGCTTGCCAACTTCGCAATAAAATAATAGAGAGGCAAAGATACGGAAGAACTAGCTAATTAGCACGATTTGCCATAGACCAGGGGTGGCCAACCGGCCGATAGCGATTGACGCTCGATCACGGCTTTTAGTCCAGTCGATCGTGGCAAGGCAAAAAATATAAATCTATACATAGAGCACATTACGCAACGTATTCACCAACTGTTACGCGCATCATCTTCATCTTGTATCATCAATAAAATATATTACTTATTTGTATACTGAACTATATTGTTTCATTAAATTTAAAGAAATGTCATTGGTAGATCGCAGAGAGTTTCGTCAGTAAACAGTAGATCTTGGTTCTAATCAAGTTGGCCACCCCTGCCATGGACTACCAGAAGAAACAGTCATTCTGTCAAGATTATCTGACCAAGAATAATGTTTAATTTCTGCTGCAAATTAATGCTACGCTAACAGTGGCCTCACTCGCCCCAACGCGCACATGCATCGCCGCCGAAACGCAGCCGGACGATGCGCACGCGCCGTAACGATTTGTTCAACAATGCTGTTAACACTGTTTAGCCAATTATACCGCTTATTTGAATGCTAATTCAGACGATAATCGCTTGTTTAATTTCGACAAACAAGTAAACCAGGTACCTCTAGCAACACCGCATACTATTCTTACTTTATTATAAACCATTTGAATTGTTAATTATATTTTTCAAGCACAATTACCGTGTGTATTTTTATTTTTATATATAACTTTAACAAATGACTGTCACATTTTAATTCTTATCTTCTGAATCAAATTTATGGTTTATTTTCTAAAACTATTATATTATATTTTTTACATATATTCCGATGATATCGTATTATGCATAGAGCGCATTCTAGAAAAAATCTTGAGGCAAACTGAGGCACCGGTGATGTTAATAATATAATTTTTTCGATTATTTCACGATTATTGTTTTTTTTTTTTTTTTTTTTTTTATTGGACTTGACTTTATGTTGTTGGTCCGAAGACCTTACAACTTTACCGGGGTCTTTGGGGCGAGTGCCTTCGCGAAGCGAAGGCGCTCGAGCCCGGGGGGGCAACTTGCTCGAGGGAGCTCCCTAAGGAGTTTTACCTCGGCTGGACTGTTGCCATGAATGGGGAATGAATTTAATGATGCCCACCATAGGGCGACACAAAATACTAATTGAGAACGGGCGACGGGTAATATAAAGCCCGAAGGGAAGGATCACGGCGGGCCGGGATCGGTGGTTTGCGGTGGCCTACGCTATCTTACTGCCGTTTCGCAACGTGTTATGGCTGGGAGAGAAGAAACGGCGAAAGAAACTTACCAGCAACACGCCTAGTCTATCCTGTGGGGTGAGCTATGTCTCTTAGCGTCCCTCGCGGGGACGTGGAGAGATCTTGATTGGCGGCGTCTGAGACGCCGCCGTCTGTGTC
This sequence comes from Dendrolimus kikuchii, assembly GCA_019925095.2. Classification (NCBI taxonomy): domain Eukaryota; kingdom Metazoa; phylum Arthropoda; class Insecta; order Lepidoptera; family Lasiocampidae; genus Dendrolimus; species Dendrolimus kikuchii. The sequence continues at coordinate 15,532,930 of CM034395.1, read as the reverse complement.
TGTCTGTCGGTGCCTGCCAGCCTACTACTGTTCTAACCGTGGGCGGACTGATCCGGGCCAGCCGTTTCGTAATAACGTCGACTCTGTCCGTCAGGACGTTACGCGGTCGTCGCACAAGAGCCTTTCGACGAGGCTTATAATCGGACGCGGACACGACGAGCGGATTTCGATGGTGCGGCGCGAGATCGAAATACTTACGCGAGAGCGACGTAATGTAGTTTTTGATGGAGGGAAGCTCCAGATCGCGGTGGAGGTCGACGTTACGCATATAGAGGGGAGCACCGACGGCTCTGCGCATGAATTTATTCTGCACGATTTGCAGTTTATCTAAAAGGGCAGGCTTGACATGGCCGAATACCACACTCGCGTATGTCATGATCGGGAGGATGCATGTTTTATACAGAGTAAGCTTGTGTCTGAGGGACATTTTGCTTCGTTTGTCTATCATGGGTGCTAAACGACCCATCACAAATCGCGCTCTATTTCGGACTATAGTGATATGCTCGTTGAAGCGCAAGTTCCGATCTAGGGTGACACCAAGATATTTGGTGTACTTTGCCCAGGGGATTTGTTGGTCATAGAGCGAAATGGTTTTTAGGCGAAGGCTAGCGCGTTTGGGGGAGCGAAGCGTGCCCGGGGAAAAGAACATTGCTGCGCTTTTCTCCGGGTTTACCTCTATCCTCCATTTGCGAAACCATTCGCCTAGTTCTGTGACAGCTGTCTGCAGCCGGATGCAAGCCATTTGTCGGTTTTGATCTGATGTATAGAGTGCGGTGTCATCCGCAAAGAGGGCCAACTCCACATCTGGAGTTTTTGGGATGTCGCTGGTGGACAGCGTGAAGAGTAGGGGCGACAGGGCCGAGCCCTGTGGTACACCGGCTGTGAGTGGGTGAGGGGACGAGCGCGTTCCCTCCACTCGAAAACGGAAGCTACGACCTAGGAGGAAGTCTCGCAAGATGAGCACGAGTCTGTCTGGCATACCGAACTGGTACAGCTTGTAAATCAAGCCGTTGTGCCAGACCTTGTCGAAGGCTTTTGCTACGTCTAGAAACAGTGCGGCTGTTCCTATAGGGCGGGGGCGATGGGCAAAGTGAGATAATATGTGCTCCGTGATGCGGTGCACCTGTTGGACGCATGAGTGTCTGGCACGGAAGCCAAATTGCTCATCGGGTATTAGATGTTTGCTGAAGGCAAAATCTCTAAGTCGAGAGAGGATGACCCTCTCGTAAAGCTTGCTGAGTGCGCTCAGTAGGCTGATTGGACGGTAGCTAGACGGTTTATTAGCCGGTTTTCCCGGCTTGTGAATACCGATGACATCTGCTTCCTTCCAGATCGCGGGAAAGGAGCAGTTTGTTATGGCGGCATTGAAGATGCTCGCTAGAATTATAATTAGATGGGCGGGTAGGAGTTTAAAACGCGATTGTTGATGCCATCGGTCCCTGGGGCCTTTCGCGGTTTGAGAGACTTGATCAGATCTTGCACTTCTTCGACCGTGACCGTGTCGAGTGTGGTTTCCGCTGGTAAGGAGGAACTACGTTCGACCTCGGAGTCTACCTCCGTCAGGTGTGACTGGTCGACGTTTTGCGTAGTGGGGGAGCATTGAAGCTCTAGACTCTGAGCAAGGCACTCGGCCTTCTCCTCGTCATCGAACGCCTCGGTGTTGTCGGCTCTTTCTAGCGCGGGTATGACAGTAAGGGTGTCTGATTTGAGAGCTCTAGCCATCTTCCAGTATGCCTGGTGAGTTGGCTCGATATCCCTCAACGTTCTGTCCCAACGTTGTTCCCTGACTTCCCGGATACGCAGTTTGACCTCGCGCTCTAGTTCGCGGAGTCGGACTCTGTTATCCTCGGTGGGATATCTGTCGTGAGCTCTGGAGGCGGCTCTCTTTTCCCTCAGCAGTATCCTCACCTCGTCCGGCAGGCATAAGTGGCGGTCATCCTCCACTGGCACCTGCCTGGACGAGTTCCGCACTGCGGATTGAAGGTGGCTGGTGAGGGCCTCGATTGCCGTCTCCGTGTCATGGCGGGACACGATGTGGTCCGGGATGCGGTCCAGGTCTTGTGAGCTGGTTGCCTTGAGGAGGGTCTCAAGTCTCAACCAATCCACAGAGGTCCTAGTTTCAGATGTCTGGTCTGTCTGTGGTCCTAATCTGAGGATAACCGGACGATGGTCCGAGTCGATATCGTCCATCGTTTCGATCGAATGGAACTGAAGGGTTACGCCCCTCAGTAATGCTAGGTCGAGAGTGTTTGGGGTCCCCCAGTCGCGGTTGGGGGGGTATCTTGTGGGGGTCATGGGAGTTAGTATATCAAACAAAAGATTGTCTGATATATTTATTAGGGCTCTGCCATTGGGGTTAGTGGTATTGCAATTCCACTGCTCGTGTTTGCAATTCAGATCTCCGGCTATAATAACAGCCGGGCCTAAGTTGAATAGGGTTTCTAGGTCTTTCTTAATGAGGGTTTTTTGGCATGCGAGGTATGCTGAAACTATGACTAGAGGTTGGTGGCCAATCATTGCTAGTCTGCAGGCGGATACCTCCATACCTTCTAGTGGGGGGGTGACTACAGGCATGTAGTGTAGGGATCTTCTGAAATAGATCAGGGTGCCGCCACCACGGCCTTCCCTGTCATGTCTAGTGATCCGATGGTTAGAGATCTTTGGATCTCTATTACTCGGTTTCAGGAAGGTCTCCTGTACTAGTAGTATATCTACTTGATTGGTAACCAGGAAGTCATGGACCAAGTCGCGCTGGTTTCGAAGGCCATTGGCGTTATAAGTCGCCAGAGTCAATGAGCGTGGTTTATTTCTACCTACATGCGCCATTTGTTACCGGTAACAATAATTTGACTAGGTTGTTTAGTTACAACGATCTAAGTATTTGGAGGAGGTACGCGTGATCCATTTCGATCACGAGTTGATCCCGGAGGGAGGGTTGTGTTGACTCTGAAACTTGCCTCAGTTTCCGAGCCAAGAGTTGGACCTCTTGCAGGTCGAAGGGCAAGTTCTTGGCGAATTTAGTCGCCAAAGCTAAGTCCTCCGCTATAGAGTGGTGGGCCGATGGCCCTGAAGGTCCCTTAGGCCATAACTGGGGCACGCGTCCTTAGCGGAGGGAACGCTTCCGTCGTGGGAAGACCCGTCCAGTGGTTTACCACTGGGGGGGGGGGGGGCGCCACGAATGCGGGTCTGTTCGGCACTTTTCTAGTGCCTTTTTGGGCATTTCCCTTTCCGACCTTACGTTTGGGTCGGGGGGCGGCAGGGCAGCCTCTGTAGTTAGCGGGGTGACCCGCTTGGCCGCAAAGGATGCAGCTCGGTGGCTCCGGGGAGTCCCGGGTGCGAGTGCACTCCGAGGTCCCGTGGTCGCCCAGGCACTTGACGCACCTGGGACGGGATTGACAATGTAGGGCAGAGTGCCCATAAAGTTGGCAGCGATGACACTGCCGCAGTGTATGTTTTTCGTGTGGACGTTCCACACGAAGGCCAGAGAGGCCACAGACCTTCTCAAGATCGAAGATCTTTTTCCCCTCTGGGGAGAGGTCGAGGACAACCAATACTAGGTTTAGAGGGGACTTTGTGGCGTCGCCTCTGTGCATACGGTGCACTTCGTGCACTGGTAGGGCTTGGGACTTAAGGTCCTCTAGAATATAGGAACTTTCAATTTCCTGAGGAAGTCCGCGGATTACAGCCCGAAGGCGTTTTTCTTCTGGCAGGGCGTAAGTGTAGTAACCGATTTTACGGTCACATAATAAAGTAGTTAGGGCGCGGTGGTCACTTGAAGACGTGACCATAACTTTGATGCCGTGTTGAGTATCACGGGCTTCTTTTATGGAGATGGCTTACCTGGCAGTTCTTTAGCAAGTTGAAGCCAATGGGCTTTCTCGCGGATGGTCAGGGGTGGCGGCGGGCGTTGTGAAGGTGGCCCAGGGCGGCTGGAAGATGCCGCTGTCGGTGTTGTGCCCGCTGTTGGGGCGGGGTTGGGGGGGACCTCCCTCTGGGTCTTACGCTTTTTAGTACGATTAACGGTTATAAAACCGTCATCGTCTTCGCGGTCTAAGGGGATGTTCGCGGGAGGCGCGACATCCATAGGGGTAATTTCATCGGCCGGTGGAAGAGGGGCATCCTTGAGGTTTTGCGGACCTTCAGAGGATAAATCGATTTCTCGACGAGAATCGATTACGCGATGGATGGGCGAACGTGAACGCGATGTCGTCGAACTCGCAGAGCTCGAACGCGGTTTTGTCGATGCGGAACCGCGAGAAAACGAGGCGCGCGACTTTGGTGCCACACGATGGGCATCGTTGAGCGGGGGTGCGGGCGGCGGGCGCACTGGTAATGCGGCGGGTATGGACGCGGGGGGCGCGGGCGCTACGGCAGAGCGCAGGTGGACCGCGGTAAGCGCGGTGGCGGGGGTTGCGGGGCGTGCGCTAGTCGCGGCAGGTGCGATGGTCGCGGCAGATGCGGGTGCGGGGAGGGGGGCCTGCGCGGGGGCCCTTTGCACGTGTGACTCGCGGGACACAGGTTTCTCGGAATTAAGTTCCGAAATAACGGCGGACACCATTGATTGGGACTCCGGAGTCCTCAAAAATTGGTCGAGAGCTTGAGGGAATTGCTGTCGTAAAAACGACAGCAAACCCTCTAACAACGATGAGGAGGGCTCCACGCCGTCCATTGTCCCTGAGGGGGACGAACGATTTGGTGGAAAAACCACCTGATGACGCACTTTTCACTGCACTGTCACAGAAAAAACACAGATCGACCGGGTGAACGAACGAACACAACGAACACGAATAACGGACTGCCGAGGCGGAACGGGAGACGTGCGCGCGCGACGAACGACAGCGGGCGAATGATTATTGTTTTATAATAAGGACTACGAACGGAGAAACCTTTTGTAGGTGCGGTTGGATACCGTAAAAACACATTTACTGATTTATAAGACAGTTACTATGATGATGAAATAATTATTAACACAAAAAGTATAAATATATACTAACAAAACTTTACTCGAGGCATCTCCCGCTTGTGTTATGCATCTATATCGCACGAATACTGTAATCTTTTTCGAGGTCAAAATTAGCTTTTCTTCGTATTCTTTATTGAAAGTACACACAATATTAGAGCTGTCTATATAATACTTTGCTTCACTAGCAAATCTAAACCAAATTCGCAAGCAGTAAAAACGGTTTATTTTTACTGCCTGAAACAGGTACAGAACAATTTGGCCTATTAGGTGTAAAGTGGTCATCACCACCTATAGAAGCTAAACCAGTTTTGAAGAAATATTATGAGGGTATGTACCAATCCCAGGTCAAAGCAAAAAAGACAGCTCATTGCATGCCCTCTAGATCATTATTTTACGTTCTAATAAACGTTTGAGAGAATCGTTGCTTATTATAGGACGGTAGCTGAATGAAATGACCGAGAACAATGAGTATATCGCCGATTCCAAACGTTGCGGTGAAATAAAAAAATTATCAGCAGATCATTTATACAATTTTCTGGGATGAATCGGTATAAGAATTAATTTATTGCTAGTCTCAAAAGTATACAATTATATAACGAATTCCATATAAATCAAATCTTTACTAAAGCCGTGAAAAAGCTCGCTAACGAACATACCATTTCCAAAGTGTAGTTATGAATTAAAACTGAAGTTGTATTAATAAATATAAGGGAAGGTAGTAAGAAGAGAAAAATTTTAATTCTCAAATTATCTGTGATCATTTGCTTGTGTATATAATTAATTACAAAGATACGATCGATATTGGGTCAATTTGCACGTTCACCTGCTGAAAATGGCGCATACCTGTACCATTAACTTTTTTGTTCATAAATTACAAGGTGTAATGATAATAATATGGTCAGGATTAATATTACAGTAATATAATTGTAATAATATTAAATTAAACGAAAGGAAACTATAAGATAAAACCAAGTTCCATTATTCAATAATCTCAAGCGTACATGATTTTATGACAATAAAAATCATAGGTATTGTTACGAGTTAGCGGGACCCGAATTAAAATGCCGTTAGAATTATTATAGAGTTTATTAGTACTATACAAACACGTATAACACAGGTACAAATATAACCGAAAACAACAAATCCAAACGTAATGCAGAAGGTCATAATTCAATAAAACTCGCAAAGTCCCTCGCTATTAGATTCCCGAATGTACACACGTCACGCCCGTATCGTAGTCGTAGCTTGATTGCCTTCTCTCTCCATCAGGCTGTTGTTTTATACTGCACAAATGCAAAAGAATCCGCAACACCTGGCTAATGAAGCCAACGAGCGAGTACAATAGGACAATAGGCTATTCTCCACAACAATTAGAAACGTATGCTAATAAATAAGTGAAGAAAAGAAGACGATCATAAGAGGATTACAAGTAGTTCAAATGCCGACAGGTAATAAAATGTGCTTTTACAGATTTGTACGTGGAATTTATGTCTTTGTCGGCGCCTAGGTTGTAACAGTATAAAGTAGTTATTCGAATTATTCGAATCTTTCGGGAATATTTTTTCCAGTTGATCTCATCTTTCTAAAGGCAAGTACCTACACAGACATATTTTGAGAGCCAGGATCATCTACCATCTATAAGACAGTAGTCGACTTATTTCTATCATTTATACATCGGAAAGTATTCCGAGAACTGTTAGCTCTGGTGCCAAGATTTTCACAACAGTAGCGCTCACCATCGGCAGGATATTATTTATTTCTTTAAGCTACTGCTCTCAATTACACAGCGGTGCTGTAGAACCTTTAATCCATATACAATAATGATTTCAAGGGAATTTCACACCGATGTTTTCCTTTTTTGGTACGACGTGGGGTTGTTTAAAAATGATGTAATTAAATTACATCGAGCCTGGCAACGCGTCAGCGACGCCTTTCTGCTCAAAACCGTAGCCTTAGTGTTCACCGGTGCTGCTGATCACTTTTTCAGGTGTGCCACCTGCCTCTTTGCGTGATCTTTTTTCATGTTGTCACATGAAAAAGATCAATTTTTGTTTACCATTTGCATAGAAATTTGCAAAATCATTTTGAAGAAGCGTGGAAGTCATCTTATCGGTTTCCCTTCCGAGATCACTAAGATACGTTAGTTTTATTATTTTAAGGCTTTTTACAATTTACTGTAGTTTGTGATATAACTTTAAATAACAACAAGCAAAATAGCCCCCGAAACTACACTAAAGAGAATGTCTTTTACATTGTTATGCAGATGAATGCGTATTATCCAATATTTGTGAAGGTATACGTAGGTATCATACGTTGCGCTTTGTAACAACCTGGTTACGTGAGCTTAGGGGCATTGCGAAAGCACGGTTCGCACTGCAACGAATTTAGCGCGAGGAGGAAGAGTGATCGACTGTTCATATGCTTTTGACTCTACTGATGCGTAGCCTAGGTGTACTGGATATGTCATTAGAAATTTTATATACAAAATTGCTGATATTTATTTATTTCTTATAGAAATTTATTGTGTTCAGTTAGGCTGCCTAAAGCTTAATAGCCTGGGAGCTCCACACTACCCCACTGTTATGTTCCAGCTGTGGGTCGTCCATAAATAGATTTCATCTCAAAAAATGGCTGTCTGAAAAAGATCGTTTTAAGCGTTAAAGGGCCATTAATTAACTACGTAAGTATGATTTTGACCCACCTACGCCCATGGAAGAATGGATTTCACCCCCCTCCGTCCAGGTAAGGGCATGTATAGATTTTTATAACACCACCACCACCCCACCCCCCCTCTGGCCATTACGTAATTAATGAAAGGCCCTCTGTAAGGTCAATTTTTGTTTGACCTCAAAAATATTGAAGTATGCATCTTTATCAATGTTAAGTTGGCGCGTGTTACTGATATCTACCTGTCAATATTTGCTAAATTGTGGTAGTCTGACGGATCTACATCTCATCCCTATGACATGGTATTAGGTCCTGACCGCTTGTTCTGTTTTGTTGAGCTTTAATGTGTATTTCGGTGCAATTTTCACGTATTGAAAACTAAGAAAGTGTTCTAGGGAATTCTGCAAGTCGATCATGCTCCTTAGACAAACTTAGTTCCGTTCGTTTATGATTTTTTATTATATAGTAAATTATTTTATTATTTGCTATCCGAACAAATTGTTATACGTAAAGTTAAAACCATTAAAAGCCAACCAACTCTTATAGCATTAACGTTATCATACCTTTACTTTTATGTTTATGTTATGAAACACATCATTATCACACAGGACAACAGGGCAATTCAACTGTGTGATTACAATACCTAGAAACTGACATTATTTTTTAAACTAATGTATTTATCAAAACATGATATGATTCCCAATAAGCTTAATAAATCGATTTGATATCACATATCGTTGAAGATCAATATATTTTTTGTGCTGTGGTGTATAATTTCATAGACTGCACTTACTAGATTTTTAAATTGCACTGCTTAATTATCTTCGCAAAGCTTTAGATAATGAAATATTATCAATGTAAAGGAAAGCAAGCAACAAGGAAGGCCAGAGAACCGATCTCATCTAGGAACAATAAGTCTGGGTTGCATTTGGTAAGCCGCGCGGGCAGTGAAAGTGATTGCGCGCTTATGTCGCGTGCGCGTGCGCACTGGTGCGCGGACGGGCGCACCAGCCGACCTTGCCATGTAGGAGAGCCGCATCAGCCACACGCAGGGCGCTCATTCGATGTCACACGCAAAACTCCTTGTCAATAACGAGTTCACGGATATTTAAGACTAAAGAGTATAGTATCGTTTTTATCGCATCTGTAAAGTTGTGATTTTTGACGCTTTTCGTACATGTTTAAGCTTTATTGAAATTAATTCCAGTTAAATAATTTATTTCGTGGTTAAATATAGTTATATCTTATGTTAAACATAGTTTCTAATCTATTTACATCACTTCATAATCAGTTATTATAGCAGTTTTAAGGCGATGAAACTCTCTCATTTATCAATGCGCCTAATTGAGATTTATTTTGTTATTCAGGTATATTATTAATTTATTATTTTAACGAACATTATTTCGAACAAAATGTGTTAAGTAGCTTTTAATATATGTGTTATATTGTATTTTGTAGTAAATTATTTTTAAGGCTTTCGTTACTATTAAAGAATCAAGAAGAAGTTCCTCGTCTTTGGAGAAGCCGATAACGTGTATAACGTTGTCGGGTTCTCCAAAGACGACTACGATACGGACTTAGCCAATTTATGACTAATTTTTACACCAAGTGTCCGTTTGCATTTCCCGGGTAATGTTGAAAAAAATTATAGCGAATAAGGGCTCAGTTGAACGCTGTGCGTCGCACCACTTACCTTGAAACGGTTTTTGCTTGTTTTGCCATAGCCAATATGCCAGTTGCCACCTTGTGTTGATGCCACACATGGAGTGTCGAAGCTGGCATAATATTGGTGCCAGTGATGTGTCGCTTTAACGTGTCAATGACTTTTCCACGTTATTAGTTACGGTTAATAATTGCGTAAAAATAAATATCATCTTTATCAAAAAAATCTTGTAATGAAATAAACGTCATTGTAATTGTACAAGCGAGACCAAATCGATTTGTTTTTTTTTTAAATACAGAATATTTACGAAATACTGCATGTATGCGTCAGTTGTAAGCCTACAATACAATTGCGCTACCTATACGAAGAGACATCAGAATTGGTTGTATGATGGCATGTATGGACGGTATGTAAGATTCCTTTGCCTGACTGTGGCGAATTCCAATACTACTACTATTGGTATGGTTTGTTTTGTAGTTTTTTAATAAGCACGAAACTAATTTGTATTTAAAATTAAAAATAGTGTATTTTTTGAGTTTTTTATGTGACAACTATCTGTTTGTGTAGGAAACCTCAACTGCTTAGAGAAAAACATTACTTTACGAATAACAAGAAGTCACTTATAGACCCACTTTAGCTAATACTAGATTGGAAGGCTCTTCTTCTTGAGCCAATCAATGTCTACTGCTGGACGTAAGCCTCTTCAATCCTGCGCCACAAATCCCGATCTCCGGCCTTCCTCATCCAGAACCTACCGGCGATCTTACACAGGTCGTCAGTCCACCGAACCAGAAGGTGTCCTACGCTACGCCTACCAAGACGCGGTTTCCACTCTAGGATACGTTTGCTCCATCGCCCGTCGATCTTACGACAGACGTGACCTGCCCACTGCCGCTTCATTTTGCTAATTTTGTGAGTTACATATGTCGGTTACCTTGATTCCCTTACGGATATCCTCATTTTTGATTCTATCCATAAGAGAGACACTCAACATACTCGCTCCTTAGCCCGCTGAGCGACTTTAAATTTGAGGACCAGTTCCATCGTCAGCGTGCACGTCTCGGCACCATATGTCATAATCAATAGGACACATCGATTGGAAGGTTATACGAAAGAATTTTGAGAGTGTTAAGAAATTGCAAAAAAGAAGATTTTTTAGCCATATTAGAGCTTGTAACACACATTTCTTATAGGTATATACGAATAATATAGAAATGCATATATAATACATCGTGTTGCAATAACTTGGCGCCATGTCATGCTGTGTATGTGTTTGTGTTCCCACTTACTTGTAAATCACGTGCGCGGTTCTATAAATATAAAGTGCACAATTACAAAGAAACATTACATTTGTGATTTCCTTTACTAATAGTAATGTAGAAATCTTGAAATATTTCAAGCATAAAAATGTTAATTATAAAGAATAAGCAATTAAAATTATATACCTAAGCGATTTTTTTTATTGCAGGTATCTGTTGCTCTTTGAAGTTGAAACAAGTATGTATTATTCTTATAGAAGAGTTATTTAAACATGTTATGAACAAATTATTTATGTTGGCTAGCAATAATAAAATAAACAAAATTCAGTATAATGCTGGCCATTATACTGAAGTTTTTTTAACTTAACTTAGCCCAGCTTTGTATATTTATATATTTTACTACCCATTACCGTACTCACTGTAAGGCAAATGGTAGCTACATATAGGAACACAGCATTAGTGTGCGTAGCTACGCGCTAAGAAATCAATATCGATAATGCTCATGTCGTTATTTAATTGTAGTCTACAAGCCGAGGGATGTACGTATCAAATACAGCATATTATTGTCCATATAATTATGAGGCAAACGTGCATATATTGTCACGTGTGGTCGAGGACACTTGTAATGGTATGAGAATTATATTCCTCACTTATTTGTTTCAATACGTTGCCTACGTATAATTGATTGTATTAAATAAAAAGAAACCGCGCTTAAGGGCCATTCACAAATTACGTCACTCGAATTTCTTGATATTTTGGCCCCTCCCCCGTCCTTTCCACACCTGGTCACATTCGTGAGAATCCTCCCTCCCTAGTGTGACATCAGATATTTTGCAATTTTGAATCAAGGAATTAGTAAATTAAAACAGCAGTTCCGAAATTAGTTTTATATCCATTAAATTTTTTTAATAATTTAGACCCTGCCCATACAGGTGAGTTGGAAATATTTTAAAGTTTTTCGTTAATAGTCCAAATTTCGTCTTTTAAACCTGAGATTTTGAAATGTGACGTTACGAAATTTAGGAGCCTTCCCACCGTATGTCACATAATGTCTAACTTCGTCGACACGCTCCCCCCTTAACGTGTGACGTAATTAATGCATGGCTCCTTATATAGGTTGTATTCATTCATTCTTAGAATGTGATTAATAGAAACAGAATACGTCGTGTAAGGCTAGAAAAACAGCTTGATTCCTTGCCAGGATTCGATCCTGAGAGATTGATTCCTTATTGAATGAAATGCTGAATCCTTCAACGTTAATTTTATAACCATTAAAAACTTAAGAAAGGTGGACGTGAGTTACGAATAATACTTATGCACATGCGCCGCGCCGGTGCGGCGTCGCCGCCTGCGTCCGGCGCGCCGCTCTCGCCACTCGCCACCGTCACTTGCGCCCGGCGCGTACTGAGCTCTCTAAAACCGTTGTTAGTATGTTGCATTAGCTGTAGCATGATATACATCAGATGGATGATAGTCTAAAACGAACAGACGTTGTGAGAACAGAAAGAAAAATATTTATTTCTAAAAATGCGATATTTAACAATAATTAATAGTAATAACAATAATAACGAAAATGTGTGCCGCATTTTGCGAAATGAGGCTGGCACTTAGTATTTTGATGTGCCGAAATATAGTCCGACACAGCACTGATTTTCAGTGCCCACCTCCTTAATCACAAATATCATGTGACTCACGATAAGAACAAGCAAAATTAAAATTATAGTGAAGAAAGAACAAAGAAGAAAAAAAAACAGAAATTTAAAGAACGTAAAGATAAGTACCTAAAAAAATAAATAAACCTAAATAAAGCACTGAGCGGTATTGCACGTGACGATGGTAGGCGTCCCGACGGAATGACTCTAATTCCCTGGCAGCGTGGCAAGCCTTTGGTACGGGATGCGACTTGCGTAGACACGTTGTCCGCATCCCATTTACCAAACACGTCTAGATTAGCCGGCTCAGCGGCGGAAACAGCTGAATCACTCGAGCGGCGCAAATATGCAACCCTCAGTGAGAGTTATATGTTTGAGCCGTTTGCTCTCGAGACGCTTGGACCGTGGGGTCCTGAGGCCATGAGCATCTACCAAAATTTATCGAAACGACTCATTGACTCATCAGGTGATCAGAGGGCTGGTGCTTACCTCGGCCAACGGATCAGTATAGCGATCCAGCGATGAAACGTAGCCAGCCCTCTGGGCACCTTGCCCATGGAGGACGGTGATCTGGGCTCAGTATTCTACTTATAGTCTTGAGGGACTATGAGTAGAATACAAAATAAGTTAACTTTTCTTGCATTGTATTCGATTTCATATATCATAAGTTAACTTTATTAGTATTTCATTATAAAACTAAATTAAATAAAGTACTTTTTATACTTATATACACATTTTGTTCCTTTTCTTGCCATTGTAGCGTGTGTGTGTAGTGTTCGAATCTTTGAATTCTATACATACATACATACATAACTTCACGCCAGTTCCCTTGAGGGGTAGGTACGAACAACAGAGCGCCACTCAGGCTTATTCTTACACACCTCACTTGCTTCTTTGACATTCATAGCTCTTGTCGTGCACGCTCGTCTGTTCTTAAGGCTCCTGACATCACCTTCTGCTAGTACACGATCAATTTGATCATGGAAGGTGTGTCGTGGCCTTCCACGACTCCTGCATCCATCCACTTTTGCATTGTATATCTGTTTAGTCATTGTTTCATCATGCATTCTTTCCACACGCCCGAACCACCGGAGCATTCCTTTCCTTACCTTCACCCCGACACTCTCTTTCAGACCAACTCTCTTTGAATTCTGCCTATTTAATTCCGGTTTCCAGTTCACATTTTAGGTGCTCGACTCCTGTTTGTGATTATTTTTCGAACCAAACATAGATGGACTTAAAATTAATGAATGAATGAAATTATGACGCCGTCCGCGCCGCGCCTCCGCCGACTGAAAACATAGGGCGCCGTCTCCCGACGCGTCGCGTGCGGCGTCCCACAGTGGTCGGTCCTCGGGCCGGTTATTTGGAACGTCGGTTACGACTGGATTCCTAAGTGAATTTTTAAATATGACAAAAGATTTAGCTTTTCTGACATCAGTGGGCAAAGAGTTCCAAAGTAAGACAGCCTGCATGGCGAAGGAGTTGGAATAAAATGTTGAAGAGTGTGCAGGTGCCATTAACAGGAGATTATTAGTGGAGCGCAAATTGAGTGTATGTGATGTATGAAGGAAGTTGAAACATTCCTTAAGATAAGGAGGGGTATAAGGTATAAACAGTATACGATATAGTAAGTTGAGAAGATGAGCATTCCGGCGAAGTGAGATAGGCAACCACTCGAGCTTTTTGCGATATTCAGAAACGTGGTCATATTTTTTAAAACCAAATATGAACCTTATGCAAACACTTAGTAGAGAGAGTAGTTAGTAGAATGAGAAGGAATATTTAGCAAAGATGTATAACGAGTACGGTATCTAGGTACATTATACGCCAATTTCGAGACGAGCTCCGGACATATACCACGTTCTGATATCTTGCTATCCTAGCATTTGCTTCATTACTGGTTAAAATTTGACATTAACCTCATACAAATAATGTCAATTTCTTACAAACGGCAAGGCAAGATAATGTAATGTAAAATATAGGATTCCGACAATAAGCGTAACGAATTACCTTAGCATGGGAATAAACACTATCTATTTTTTTATTATTATTCAAAAACATTTAAGAATTCTACAAAATTAAAATGGGTAATGTGATCTTTAGTATTTCACTAGAATGAATGAATCTAAGAAATATTCATAATTTTCATTAAATTCAAATTTTCCTTCAAATTCTCATGCTATAAGTTATAGAATTATTTATGAGTTTTTATTTCTTGAAATACGGGGAATATTTCCACAAATTATATACACAAAACTATTTATTAATTAATAAACTAAATTATTGTACGAGTGCTGGTTTAGCAAATACCGACTTTTGTTGTCCTTCCTATAATACTCCAGCCAAAGGTTGTCTGGAAGAAATCGCCATGGGCGATAAGACCGCGGGTTGTACTTGTATGTTAATGTTCTTGATTTTATGTAGCATTTTTGTACAATATAGCATATTCTAGCTCTATTTTTATGTGGTAACAATGTCCAACGGTCTCATTATATTTGACCTAATTCTTATAATGGAAGAAGTGTTCTTTTTCCATGATGGTTATATCAATATTGAAAATATGATAAAACATCATATATATAAAATGAAGCTACACAATACATTATAGTCCCGATACGGATGTGGCTAAATATCGACTAACGATTTCCGGAGTCCATTGTAATTATTGTAATCATTTAGCAGTAAAAAAAGTTGTTTGTTTTTAAATTAAAACAGGCAGTAATTCAATGCCCGGTTGTGAAAGTTTATCTATTAAATAAGAACTTTAAATTTAACGATTTAAAGAGAAGAACCCTTCATTACGTGTCCAACTCATACACACAACTTTTTACAAAGATACATTTATTTAAAGTTTCGCTATCTCACTTACACTTCGTGAAAAATAGGCACCTCGATTATCATGTACTGACTGGCATTAACCGGTGGCAGTGCGGCATGAATAGTAGCACACTAATTACTACTTAGCTAATTATCAACTGGACTCAGTTACTCACAGAAACGTACTAAATTCGGTAGGCAATCGTACCGAGAAAATGTAATGTTCGTCAAACAAAAAGAATGTCCTAAGTGAGTATGCCTTATAACCTGACAATTGTTGTACAAAATAAATGCAATAAATTTAGTCATTATGCTTGTATAAAGGTTAGCATTGTAAAAGTTGCCAAAATATGTATTTGTTCCGCCCTTGCTAAATGACTTACCCCTGGAGTTTAGGAAATTTATTAAAATAAGCTTTTTTTTAAATGCAAGCTTTTGACATCCTGGATATCATGTAGCCGCAGAGTGCTAGCCAAGACGAGTAAAACGAGCCCAAATACGACGGGTCTATCTTGTTTAGTGCAGGAGTTCCTATGGCCACCTTCTGACTCCATGATCAGATCAGGTCCATGGTACCATATTATTGCATTGTCACGCGATATACATATTCGTGCAAAATTTCAGCTCAATCGGAAACCGGGAAGTTGGTCAAATTTAACTTGCAAGATTCCACTCGAACTTACATACATACATACATCCATTGCAAGTTAAATAAAAGCTTTTAATAATGTATAAATAATAAACTTAAAATGCACATTTTAAATCTAATGTGATGTTAAAATTGTTAAATGCTACGGATATCCATAGCGCTAACATAAACCCCAGAGGTTTCTATATTATGTACATATAAATCAATAATTTGTAAATCATTTTGTTGTCTTGTTAAATAAATAAATAAACAAATTGTTTTCGAAGTATTTACTTATGTTTTTGATAAAGTATGGAAACTAACGCTGATGCATTTGTTAACGCCGACCTATTTGGTCACCGCCTCTTTGTTTCCTTTTTTTCTTTCGCCGCATCTGTCACTATGTAATGTGACATAGGCTGTATGGACCAAGTCCTTCGTCTGCCTTTGTGGCAAACTTTAACAACAACAACGTAATGTGACATAGTCTACGTTCGACCGCTGATCGCGCCGCTACTTCTGCGAAAATCTCGCCTCGCTTTGTGTGTTGTGCCGCATTCTACACCTGCTCATGTTAACTCGCATGCTGGAAGGTATCCGCTGTGCTGTACTCAGCTGGTCCACTAGGCGAAGGAACTGCAAGATGTGAAGAAAGGATCACGAGGAAGTCGTGCCTGCCGCTGCGAAATCCGCATCGTTCGTAGCCAGTCTGGTGCGGCGACCGATCCTGTAAGTCCTTTCCTTCTCTCTTATCCCCGCTCCCGCCCCCGCCAACAGCATTGTTCTAATAATAATATAATCCGATATTTATATTCTTTAGTGTCTAGTGTTGTGTATAACACAGGATATCGGCATAAAGCTATTCCATTCCCTTATCTCATCCCTTCGATACTAACTTAAAGGTTGGCAATGCGTTGGCTTCACTCATGGTCTTGTAAACGTCACATGTCAGGTCCAGCGGCGGGGCTAGGCCGTATACCCTTGGCCCTGGCATTAAGGGCAAAGGACGGAATACCGAGAGGATTTAGTGGGTATCCCTAACTGCGGTATGGCAATAGCATCTTTAATTCTGCCGAATTGGCGAATCCCACACACCAGCCGCGACTTTCCCTCATCGCACGGCTAATGGACCTCAATCGGGATTCTCTCCATATAAAAAATGGCTTTGCAAACATCTATAGAAGCCGGTAACCACTTTCTACTCGTCATCTCCAACATACAAGGTTTCAGGCACAATGAGAGACAGCAACTAAGGAGAGACTTGTACTTAGACTTGCTTGACTTTGGAGTTTTTCATTCTTTTTTAGACGACCTCTTATCTATAGCGGCAAAGGTAATTTTGTAGATTTCAATGTTGAAAGCATAAAATAAGTGATTTTTGCATGTTATGTCAGATTTTGTCTGTATGGGACTGATATTGAACGAACGAAATTTCGGGGATAGCCTCCTAGTTAACTTTATAAATGAATAATGAGAAAAATATATCACATATATGTGTTAGCAAATAGGTGTACATTTATTTGGGGGCCGCCATGTTAGAACGGCCGACCTCTCGCCTCCGTCCCCCCGCGCTTATAACCTAGCATTGAGGCATTTACCTTTCTTAGGTCGGACTTGTCCTCAATACTGGCTAGAAGCGTTGATTTATTACGGCGCAAGGTATACCAGCACAATTTAGTGACAAACTTTGTTAAATTATATTCCCAATTTGCTGTGACTATTTAAGTGTTTTTTTGCAACTGTAAAAAAAGTAAACAAAAAAAAAATAGATAGAAAAGATAATATAATAAAGCAAGAAATAATAATAATGAAAATAAAAAATAATAATGAAGAACTGAAACTTTTATTACATCAAAACTAGATTTCACGTCTGCTGTTTTAAAGAGGCGAAGCGTAAAAAATGTCTAGAAATGGAAAAGATTTTGCAGTTATAGAGTAAGATATACATCTACAACAATGAGTGCGTACTTCCCAATGGCTTGTGATAAAATAGTTCGGACACACGAATATTCATGTATGACCCCTAGCTTACCTCAATATATCACTAGGAACAAATGTTCACAATTTTTCTACGTGTTTATTGTATATAGACCTTTACCTAATAAATTGGGTAAATTAACTAAACTCGAAGCAATTTGACCAATTAGATATACCTAGTAAAAAAAACAATCTCTCAACTTTTATAAACAATGACCCACATTTTAAACCAGTGGTAAATTCAGGTTATAGAAACGCGAACTTTGACATTTGGTTTGTTTTGTTTACAGGTTTTTACTATGATAGACAAATTACTACAAAATTCGCATATATGTATATATAGCTTTATGTATTCGCTGCTTTAATATGATAAGAAAATTGTAAAAGAGCCGACAGTGATGATACGATCATACCTTACATTGGAGACAAATGTTTAACCACACGACCTTTGTAGGCTGATCCTTTAAGCACAGGTTGATTAAGCAAAAAATCTAAAAAGTAATAATTTCATTGGTTGTCTGAAATAAAGTGAAAGTCGTATCTACGTATTAATAAAAATTGATTCATCCGTCGAAAGCTATAAAAACAAACATCCAAATAAATTCACCCTGAAATTTACAAGTGTATATTTAAGTAGATATACTAATTCTCGTTAAATATTTTGTAATGTTTCGTATCGATATTCCCATTACGATCGATTCCTAGAATGTATAATCTCATTTGGCAATGTACGCCATAGTTATTTTATCAGGTTACAAGAATTATATACATAACTAATATTTATATACATATTGTTACGAGTTGCGGGACTCGAATTAAAATGCCGGTAGAATTATTATAGATTTTATTAGACCTATACAAACACAGGTATAACACAGGTACAAATATAACCGAACACAACAAATCCAAACGTAATGCAGAAGGTCGTAATTCAATAAAACTCGCAAAGTCCGTCAAAATTAGATTCCCGAATGTAGGTACACGTCACGCCTTGATCGTGGTTCTCGCTCAACTGCCTCCTCTCTACATCAGGCCATCGTTTTATACTGCACAAATGCAAATATGCCCGTCGACTTAATTTCCTAGAATTAGCTTGTATTTATAATCCGTAACACCTGGCTAATTATGCAGCCTGCAAGCGGCCGTAGACGAGTAAAATAGAACAATAGACTGTTCTTCAAAATAATTAGAAACGTATGCCAAAAAAATAAGTAAACAAAAGAAGACGACCATAAAAGGACTACAACTAGTTCAAATGCCGACAGGTAATAAAATGTTTTTTTACAGATTAGGAGTGGAATTTGTTTTTGTCGGAACTTAAGTTGTAACAATATTATATATATTAAATAAGGATATCGTGTATTTACCGAAGAGGTACTACTGTACCTACGCGGTGAATATCTCAATACTTCAGTTACCACTGGTAAATATTTGTTAGATGTTAGATCAAAATGCTGGATATCATCAAACGCATTATTAAATATTCCTACGGGCTACTGGGATATTATTGTTTGTTATTTACATTATAATTCATAAACTTGATACAGGATCACATAGATTTTTTTCTTCTATTTTAATGATTTTATTGGTTACAATTAAAATTTACATTCTTAATGTGAATGTGAACACAAACTTAAAATCTATAATTTATTATAATATTCTAAAAATGCTGTGTCTGTACATTGAAGCTATTAAAAAAAACCAACTGGAATACACTATATAAACAATGGAGAACACGATGCACTTTTTTATATTTTTTGTTTGTTTGTTCGGGATTCATGTAAAAACTACTCTGCCGATTTCAATGAGGTTTTTCGCTGATCGACAGAAAATTCTTAGATTTAAAATCTGCGCTACTTTTTGTCCTAGGAATTCCACGGGAAAAATTCTGGGAATGATTTAAAATGGCCAGATAAAAAAATAATCGAATTCTAATGTGAATTTTTTACTGATCGATAGCAAATTTGATGTAATAAAATATGTGATATTTTTATTCCGCGGGCCCCACGGGGTTTATCTCGGGAGCGGTTTATAATTGTTCGGGTGCATAAAAATTAGCTAATTCCGACACAGTTTTCATTAAAACGATAACTTACATTTTTTTAATGCTGCGTTTTTTAAATAATATGATCAACAAAATGAAGTGAAAATTTATTTTAGTTTTAAGGAAAATCCACTGAAACAGCGTGTAAGTTTATTGAAAATTGACGAATGGCCGATCGTTATCAGCAACAGGAAAACTGTGCAACTTACAACACATTACAAAACTGTACTAGTATGACGTCAGAAAATGCTCTTTTGTATGTTAAAATTGTTTAAATTATTTGCCATTAAATTATTCTGTATTGAAACCTAAGGTTAGGTGGTTTGTATGTTTGCTCGCCGCAATCCGAGTAATATAAGTCTGTCAGAAATTTTCTGGGAATAATTTAAAATGGCCCGATTAAAAAAAAAAACGAATTCCAATGTGATTTTCTTACTGAAAGATAGCAAATTCCATGTAATAAAATGTGTGATATTTTTTTATCCCAGGAATCCCGCGGGTACTTTCAGGGGAGCAGTTTGAAGTTATTCGGGTGCATAAAAATTAGCTCATTCCGACACAGTTTGCATTAAAACCATAGCTTACATTCTTTTTTCAAATGCTGCGATCCTTTGCGTCCCGGGAATACCGCGGGAATTTCAAGTCAAGCGTGGACGAAGTCGTGGGCATATCCTAGTTTTAAATAAATTACGAAAATAGCGTTTCTTCATTATTAATGTGGAATTTAATTTAATTTGTAATTTAATCGTTCTCTAAGCTCATTGAATGTGGACAGTCTTTCTTAATTCTTTATCAACTTTCACTTTTAATGAAAATACCTATTAAGCTGTTTAGTTGAATACATTCGAGCCATTTTTGTAAGCATAATTAATTTGAAACCTTTTTTTAAATTTGTCCCGTAAATGATGACGAAAAGATGTACGATAATAACTATTTAAACAAAAAAAATGTTTTTGATTAGAAAATTCAAACTTTTTAAAGAATGAGATATTAATGTTTTAAAAATCGTCCATCAAACTTACTACATATTTAAAACCGCGGCATTTTAAAGGTTAACTTACAGTTGATTCCGGGTATGTACCGGATGAAAAAACGACACCTGTACATGAGGTATGAAGGTAACACAATTATTTACACACGGACTTCTAAACGGACTTTATTTTTTTACACAGATAATTATTTATCAAGTACAGTTAATAATATATTAGGGAGTTTGATACTTTATGTCAATTTAGGGCCGATTTTCCAAACTTTAATCTGGTGATTAAACACATACATACATACATAACTTCACGTCAGTTCCCTTGCGGGATAGGCACGAACAACATAGCGCCATTTAGGCTTATTCTTACACACCTCACTTGCTTCTTTGACATTCATAACTCTTGTCATGCACGCTCGTCTGTTCTTAAGGCTCCTGACATCACTTTCTGCTAGTACACGATCAATTTGATCATGGAAGGTGTGTCGTGGCCTTCCACGACTCCTGCATCCATCCACTTTTGCATTGTATATCTGTTTAGTCATTCTTTCATCATGCATTCTTTCCACATGCCCGAACCATCGAAGCATTCCTTACCTTACCTTCACCCCGACACTCCCTTTCAGACCAACTCTCTTTCTTACTTCGGTATTACGAACGCGGTCCGCGAGCGTCACTCCGCAGATTTTGCGCAGTGCTCGCATCTCGACCGCGTTTACTCTACTTTCATGCTCTCTCTTCCATACCCAACTCTCGCTTCCATACGTGAGCGTAGGTACCAGCACCGCATTGTGTATGGCGAGCTGGGCCTTCTGGCTGAGGTTCTTAGCGCCTAGAAGTTTACCTAACGCTCCATTCACACTATTGCCCAAATTCACTCTTCTTTCTATATCAGCGGTGTACTTTACATCCCTGCTAAAAGCACATCCAAGATATACAAACTCATTCACTTGCTCCAGCATAACACACATATTAATTACCATGTTGTGATGAAACACAACATGTTAAAATTAAAAATGTCAGTTGCATGAATAAAACAGTTCAATTGTTTCACTTTTGAATTTAGTCAGGTTATAATTTATTCGACTGATAACTTTTATCTGATAAGGGACCATGCATAAATTACGTCACGCGAATTTCATGATTTTGACCCTTCCCCCATCCTTGTCACAGCGGATCACATTCGTGAGAGTCCTCCCTAGTGTGACATCACATATTTTGCAATTTTTTATAAAGAAAATATTAAAGTAAAACAGCAGTTCCGTAAATATAATATATAATATTATATTATCCTTAAATATTACATTTTCAAATGTAACGTGACGAAATTTAGGACACCTCCCACCCTTTGTCATACAGTATGTTCATTATGAATGTAAAGTAAAATACATTACAGATTGGTTGTATTTTTCGCGTGACTTTCTCAAAGTTCATCTTTCTTACTAATAAATATTTGATAGCATGGTTAGGTAGTACATAATAATTATATGATGATAAATAAAAAAATCAATATAGATATTTTTCAAACTGCAATTTTTAATTTTACGGCTATAAAATATTATATATTACGGCTATAAAGTTATTAAGTGATGACGATTATTTTCTTCTTCTTCTTTATTCAATAATGGCTTGGGCACGGACGATTATTTTAGTAAATCACATTATACAGGTATTCGTAATTAAATAATTTTGTACATCTACTATTTATATGCCAGTTTCATGAAAAGATTTTATTGATTAGGTATAATTTTTTAGATGTTCTATATTATGATAATCGATTTATGCAATAGATTTATTTCAATTATATATAAAATTCTCGTGTCATAATGTTCGTTCCCATACTCCTCCGAAACGACTGGACCGATTCTTATGAAACTTTTTATGCCTATTCAGTAAGTCCGAGAATCGGCTACTATCTGTTTTTCAAACCCCTAAGTGATAAGGGGTGTCCACCCCAATTTTTTTTTATAATTTTTTATTTTTTTAGGATACAGCATTAAAAAATATATGCAACCTTAAATTTTTACCCCTCTACGATCAACCCCTATTTTTTATTTGTTAATTATAATCTTTAATTTTTTGGCAAGATTTTTAATCTTATTTTGTCATGACTTAGAATAAAAAATATATTACTCTTTTAGATTCACAATTAGAACCGGTAGGTGGCGGTGAGATCGGATTCTGGAATCCTCCTAATCACCTGGAGTGATTTTGGTGATTTTGTTTTTGTGTGTTTGAGTGGGTACCCGGATGGTTTAGATTCGCAATTAGAACCGGTACGTGGCTCTGGGACCGGGTTCTAGAATTTTATTTTTTAAAGGCGGGGTCTACGTCTCCCGGGGCCGCTAGTATTCATATAAAAAATAGCGAGCTTGAAAACAGGGTGCTATCATCTCATATTTTAAAAGAAATTCAAATGATAACCATATGATTAAAAAAAAAAATATTAAATAATATTAGACTTGTAACAGTTATGACATCATAACTTGCGATGCTCATACAAATCTAGGAGGGTGGAGTGTTTTGAAAGACAATAAAAAAACTTTAGCCCCGAAACGTGTAATACACAATCCTAATATTTTAGTTCTCACGGAATAAACAATTCTAATATTTTCGCGAGTGGAGGTGCAGGAAATCTATAATATTATAAAATTCTAAGCATACCGTATCTGTACATTGAAGCTATTAAAAAAAAACTGAAGTACACTATGTAAACGTTGGAGAACATTATGCATATTTTTGTAGGATTCTTGTTTGTCGGTTTGTTTGTTTGTCGGTCTGTTCGGGTTTGACGTAAAAACTACTCCGTCGATTTCGATTCAGTTTTCGCTGATCGACAGGAAATTCCTAAACTTAAAATCTGCCCTACTTTTTATCCTGGGAAAGCCGCGGGTATTTTTCTGGGAATGATTTTAAAAGGCCATTATTAAAAACAACTAATTCCAATGCGATTTTTTCACTGATCGATAGCAAATTTTATGTAATAAAAAATGTGATATTTTTTATCCCAGGAATCCCTCGGAAATTTTCTCAGGAGCGGTTTGAAGTGGTCTTTTTCATTTTCACTATGACGACAGCATACATTCTTTTTTAAAAGCTGCATTACTTTGTGTCTGTGAAATTCCCGTAGGAAACCTTTTTCACTGGAATGTCAAGTCAAACGTGGACGAAGTCGCGGGTATATCCTAGTAAGTACCTTATATTATCTTTATGTTTCCATTATTCAACATCGCGTCCTTATAAACCATTATCTATAATGGTTTATACAGGCAGTTTAAATTCTGGCGCGGAAATAAATCGCTAGTGCGCCAGCGCATTGTTTACGACACGGCCGATGTCTGTGACATTGAACGCTCGACCCGATTAAGTAAAGGCAGACGATTCGCGAGGCCGCATCACCGATGACCAGTGTCCTACTCTGCTGGCAGTTAATTATATTACCTGTACTTTGATAATTGGTTAATGGGGCTGGGCCAGTTGTACATTGGTATTTGTTTATCTTATTTTTAGTATATATTTATTTAATTGACTCATAATCTTAGACTGTTCTTAGCATCTAAGAGATACCGTTCGGGGTGTTCAGGTGTGTATTATAAACTGCGTGTATTAATGTTTAAATAAATTAATGTTGAGCAAACAAATAATTGTTTTTTATTGGCCTACTCATAATAAATAATGGCTTTCATTGTCTATATCGTAGAATTGAGTAATCATAATGCATTATAAAATAAATACTATTAACACAAGCACATTTACATATAATATGCCTAGAAATAAATTTACAAATATAATATTCGACATAAAAAACATAATGTTTTACTCCAAAATACATTCAGTATGTGTCAAATATTCTTTATCTTTACATACATATTATGAAACAAAGTGGCTGTCCGCGTTTGTCTGTCTATATCCGCTAACTCCTCCCAAACCACGCAACGGGTTTCTAACCGGTTTTCACAATTGGAATAGACTATCTAAACGATGGAACGAGGCATTAAAAAAAATATCTTATTTTTGGTTCGGGATTCACGTAAAAACTATTGGGCCGATTTTTATGCGATTTTCGCAGATCGACAGCAAATTAAAATCTGCCCTAATTTTTGTTTTGGGAGCCCTGCAGGAATTTCCCGATTGCAGTTTGTTGTTCGGGTGCATAAAAATTAGCTTATTCCGACACAGTTTTCACTAAAACTATAGATGACTTACATTATTGTTTTATGTTGTAGTTAAAAAAATCATTAGTTTAAAATACGTTTTGCAACATATCTTGCGCCGCTTCTTCTCTTCAAGCCATAACATGTTGCGAAGCGGTGGTAAATTAGATTAGGATACCATAGACTAAATAATAACCATAAACAAAATTTAAACTAAATAATTAAAATGAACAAGTTGGCGGTAGGCTAAATAAAACCTTAACAATACTCGTTGACAATTGACATCTTTGTCTTCCGTGATCACGGCCACTGAAAAGTATAACCAAAATCAAATAAATTGCCGCGCTTAAAACCGTTAAAACGTAGTTTTATTATCTAATTAATGTTTTCTATATTGTAAATAATCTCCAAATTAAATGATACTTACGAAACTATCATCTTCACGGCATTGCAAGTAAAGCGATTGTTATGAAATTTGTTATAACACAGAAATGTTGACTTGATATCTGTTCAACTTAAAAAAATATAATAATAATAATAATAATAATGTTATCTATTTTTTTATAAAAAAATATCTTTATATGTATATTTAAAAAAAATGTAAAATTTTTGAGAATAAATAAATACAGTATAATAATAATAATAATCGGCAGACAAACACACACATTGTATACTCCCAAATTAAGCAAGTTACGCTTGTGTTATAGGTAATATACAACGGACTACTCTGGGGCCGATCCCAGACACCCAGACCATAGTAAATAACGGAGAAAATACGTTTCCGAAATTTACTCTACCAGGAATCGAACCCGGAACCTCTGCGTTGCAGTGAGGTACGCCAGCAAAGGCTTAGCCCGCTCAACTACAAAGGCCGTCAAATAATAATATTGGTTTTAGATGTATCAATACGTGTTTGTACTTGTTAAAATTAAGTTTATTTGTATAACACGACAACTGTCTGGGGATCACGCGAGTTTTTCTGGTCGCAGCTTATGCTCCCGTAAGCTCAGCGGATCCCCAAGAACTCAAGAAGTTTTGGGAGTCTGTGAGAGAAATCCTGGATCTGGCTGAAGGGAATGAAAGACTAATTATGTGTGGTGATCTTAATGGCTGGGTGGGGACCAAACGAGACGGCTTTGAGGTTGTCCTTGGACCCTATGGTGACAAGAGAGTGAACGATGCTGGTAGGCCAATCATAGAGGTATGCATGGAAAGAAACTTGCTTGTGTCGAACACCTTATTCCATAATAAGGATATTCACACGTATACATGGGGAATGAATGATCAGAAAAGTATGATTGATCTGATTTTAATAGATAGTCGCCTCCGAAACACAATAATGGATACAAGAGCCTACAGAGGCCCCACTCTTGAAACGGAACTCTACCTGGTGATAAGCCGGTTTGTGGGTCTTTTCAAGAAGTGGAGACACTGGCGAGAGCGTACCAATTTCGGGGAGCTTGAAAGAATAAAGTGTGAAAAATTGGAAGATGTTAGTGTAAGGAGTACGTATGCGCGCTTAGTCGAAGAAAGGCTTGCATAAGCGGACTTCTCCGACTTAAATGTGGATAATGACTGGGATAGTATGAAACAAAGTATAGTGGAAAGCGCAAAAGAAGCATGTGGATGCGCAAGGAGGCACATCACAACGAAAGGTGATGAATGGTGGGACGCAGATCTTAAATCTAGCGTAGAGAGAAAGAGAAAAGCCTGGCTGGATTATGTTGCTCCTTTGCAACAGAATGATAGTATGAAAGAGATGAAGAAAGAAATTTATCGCCTCTGCAAGAATGAAACCAAAGCTTTAGTGAAAGAGAAGCGTGAAAGAATAAAATTGAAAGAAGAAGAGAAGCTGACGGAGAACTTCGAGGCGAATACCAAACTCTTTTGGAGAGAGGTTAAGAAGTCTTGGGGTTGTTCGTCAGCTTCCAGAATGGAAAGAATAAAATCTAAAGCAGGGGACGTTTTTACTTACCCACAAGAGGTGTTAGCGCGATGTAGTGAATATTTTAGAGAAATCTATGATAATATCCCGGATGCTGGCACCACGGCTGAGTCTGTGACCGACTCCGAGGAGTCAGCATCCGAGATCACTTTGGAAGAGATCGAATTGTCGATAAGAAGTCTGAAAAATGGTAAGGCAGCAGGAATCGATAGTGTGTCTGCTGAGATGATCAAATATGGTGGAACCTGCGACTGGGACGCTTTCCTGTCCTTATGCAACTTGTGCTGGAGGACGAGAAAAGTTCCCAAGGACTGGAGGCGCGCTGTCATCGTGCCCTTGTATAAAGGCAAGGGGTCACGTATGGAGTGCGCCAACTACAAGGCCATCAGTTTGATCAGCACAGCATTTAAAGTGTATGCGAAGATTATTGAAAAGAGAATGAGAGTGGTATCCGATGGTTTACTGTGGGATGCACAAGGTGGCTACAGAAATGGAAGGGGATGTATGGATCAAGTTTTATCGCTCCGCAATATCGTAGAGAAGCAGCTGGCTATAGGCCGGAAGGTATTCTGCGGTTTTGTGGATCTAGAGAAAGCATTTGACAGGGTTGTGCGGAAGGACCTCTGGGACATATTGCCCGGATATGGGATTAATGACTAATTGATGCGTGCTGTGCAGTCCACTTACGAGGACTGTATGGCATGCGTACGGGTGGATGGCAGCCTGTCGCCCTGGTTTAAAGTCAATATTGGCGTCCGGCAGGGCTGCGTGCTGTCGGCTTTGCTGTTCATTCTATACCTGGACGATTGTCTCAAGAGGATAAGATTGATGGATGTTGGGGTGCGGATGAGTGATCTAGTTGTAAGCACTTTGCTTTATGCGAATGATGCCGTGCTTTTAGCCGAATCGCCATTAGAACTGCAAACACTAGTCACAACGATGAAAGATGACTGTCAGGCGAGAGGCTTACATTTGAATGCGAAGAAAACAAAGGTTATGGTGTTTGAAAGAGAAAAAACTAGAACGAATGCAAGGATAATGGTCGATGATGTTATGCTGGAGCAAGTGAATGAGTTTGTATATCTTGGATGTGCTTTTAGCAGGAATGGAAGGTACACGGCTGATATAGAAAGAAGAGTGAATTTGGGGAATAGTGTGAATGGAGCGTTAGGTAAACTTCTAGGCGCTAAGAACCTCAGCCAGAAGGCCCAGCTCGCCATGCACAACGCGGTGCTGGTACCTACGCTCACGTATGAAAGCGAGAGTTGGGTATGGAAGAGAGAGCATGAAAGTAGAGTAAACGCGGTCGAGATGCGAACACTGCGCAAAATCTGCGGAGTGACGCTCGCGGACCGCGTTTGTAATACCGAAGTAAGAAAGAGAGTGTCGGGGTGAAGGTAAGGAAAGGAATGCTCCGGTGGTTCGGGCATGTGGAAAGAATGCATGATGAAAGATAGACTAAACAGATATACAATGCAAAAGTGGATGGATGCAGAAGTCGTGGAAGGCCACGACACACCTTCCATGATCAAATTGATCGTGTACTAGCAGACGGTGATGTCAGGAGCCTTAAGAACAGACGAGCGTTCATGACAAGAATTATGAATGTCAAAGAAGCAACTGAGGTGTGTAAGAATAAGCCTAAATGGCGCTCTGTTGTTCGTGCCTACGCTGCAAGGGAACTGGCGTGAAGTTATGTTTGTTTTGTACGACAACTGTAATATAATTCAATTAATGCAATCAACTTGCACGGATGCACATCAGTAAAATAATTACAAGCACTAACCGTTTGCCAAGTGGAATCGGTGTGTCGAAGGGTGAGATTGGTTGAGGCGAAGCCAGCACGCGACAGCGTATAACCGGAGACACCGGTCGGGCTCGCACCATTTCTGATAGCCTTCGGTTATCGGTTGTCGGTCAACATGTTTGGTTTAAGATTGCAGACTAGCGCGTCCACTTCATTAGGATTTGTGTTTTGAATTGGTTTATCATTGATTTACGTATGATGATTCATACGTTTAATCCTTCTTGTGACATATTTTTTTTATACCTAGTCTTGCCATAAATATTGTAACAAAGAAAATGTTTTTTTTCTATTGCAAATAACATTTATAAGTTTTACAGTGTGTTAGTTTAATACATAAATATAAAACAATTTCAAATATAAAAAGCTTATTCAAAGTGGTCTCCATTGGATGCAATATAGTCCTTTAAACGTTGAGGACAGTTACCAATAGAAAGAAGCACGCACTCTTTCCACGGGAAAATTCTTCACTGTCGATGTTTTGATACTTTTTTCACAATAATATGTCTCAGTCACTCTTTCATAGCTAACACTCCACCAAACCATCACTGAAGACGGATAATGCCCACGTTGCACTCTGTCGACTAATTGAGAAGCTTCCTTAGAGCTTTGAGCATAAATACGGTCATTTTGTTTGTTACAATGTTGCTCAATTGTAAAAAATTTCTCATCCCTAAACAAAATTTTTCGATGCCCTCCCTTTGCGTACCACTTCAGTAGTTGTTTCGATTTTACCACTATACTTTTTTTAAATTATGAGTTAAGAAATGACCAGTGCGTCTCTTATTTCTTTTTTACCAGGGGAAATCCGATTGAGGACTAAGCCGCGACAAGGGCAGAACCTTGGGGGGATAATTCGCGACCTAGTGTGGGATTCGCCAGATCGGGGGTGGCACTAGCATGCCCAGTCAGAACTGGTGCCATGCTATTGCCACTCCTGGTTAGGGATACCCACTAAAACCCCTGGGTGTTCCGTCCTTCGCCTTATGCCAGGGCTACGGGTATATGACCTGGCCTCTCCGCAGCCCTGGCAGGCGTGGGCCCCGCGAGGCCTCTTCCACAGCCGGGGGACTACTTTTACCCCCGGCATCTTCAGTCTCTCTAGGCGTGGGGCGGTCTGTAACTCGACCCACAGGAGAAGAGCTGAGCGCGCGCGGAACACGCCACGCCCCCATCTCGACGGCATGTGCAGGTGAGTGAAAACCTCTATACCCCAAGAGGCCCCACCCGCGCCACCCGCTTACGGTGGCCGAAGGTCCTGGCTGACCCAGGCTGCAAGTCCTAAGTCATCTTTTAAAATACGCGACATGGTTCTAGGTGATATCTTCATCTCCCGAGATAAAATCTTTTGCTTGCGGACAGGATTTCTTCGAATTCTTTCCCTTGCTGCTTTGACCACCTTTTTCGTACGAACACTACGTGGACGGCCAGATCTTTTTCTGTCACACACAGAGAAGGTCTCATTGTACCTATTAATAGCCCGGTACACAAATATTTGACTAATACTAAGCGTATGGAGAGTTTTAAAAATTGCATTTGGCTCCATGCCTACTTTGTGTAATGCAATCACAGCGATTCTGTTCTCTTTATCGCCCCACTCCATTTTAATATCGCAAAATGTTGTACAATGTATTGGCGCCAAAATGAGAAAACACAATGAACAATCATATAAAAATGACAGATTCCAAATTCAAATGTAATATTTTGTTTCTTTTTAATTGTAACAGTATTTATGCCCAGACTATGTATAAGTATATTTTTTTATATTGCAGGAGTTCAGCAGATAGGCAGACGGCCCACTTGATGGAAAGCGGTTACCATCGCCTATGGGCATTTGCAACATCAAAAGTGCTACAAATGCGCTGTTGCTCTCTTAAGGGAAACTGGAAGCTGGTCACTAATGCCGAAACACAACACAAGGTTGTTATGGCGGCATATACTCTAAACCAGGGGTGGTCGCCATCCAGTCGATTAAATACCCTACCACCTGGCTATAGGTTGTTTTGTCGCCTCTTACGACAGGCCGCCCAGAATGACATTTTGTAAGAGGATAAGAAAGTACCTCAGCTGATTGACCTGTCAACTACCTTACTATTAGTTCATATATTTCGATGTTCGATTCGATTAGTTCGGCTCTTAATTACTCATTACTTTCCATTAAATTATACACATATACCAAACAATTTGAGCAAGTAATCGCTGTCGCTTATGACTTGTTCAATCAACATTACGATATTAAACTGCTACTGTGCGAAATCTCTTCTCTGTCCTTATAGGGACATCAATATTACGCACACCATCAAAACCAGAATTCCTTAGGATGAAACTCGAATAATTCATTCGATCTTAAGACACTTTGAGTAATATTAAATGACTTGGCAAATATGTCTTGTCTTTTGCATGTGGTATTTTAAGACTACTACATTAACATTACAATCTAATGTAAAGAGGTGAATAAGTAATTGATATAACATAACCCAAATTAACTAAATATGTGTAAGTAAAAAGGCAAGTTTAAAGCCAGATTCTATTATTTTGAGAAAATATACATTTGTATGTTAGTGTCATATCATGTCTAGATTACTGTCTTTTCGTCTGGACATTTGAAAATTCTAAAATTGATCTATCTGTTTAAATGGCACCACTAATTTACGGTCTTAATTTGGTACAAATTACGGCATTTTCTATATTTAATTTTAATACTCGTTAATGAATCTTCTTTAGAATCGTTGTGATTTGAAATTCGATGAAACGAAAACGCGACACTAAAAAGAGATAAACACATAAATCTATAGCTAAGCCTGCGAGATAATGAGATACCAATTTAACGTTGTGCAGCACAGATTAGAGAGTCAATAAGACCGATGACTAAACGTAGGTCCACTTTGGACCGATAGAAAACTTGTAATCATATTTTTTAGACTAAAACAGTAAAAAAGTGAAAGTAATAGGTACTTAAGAAGTTTATTTTGAATTATAATATTTTGACGGATGTAGGATAAAGGAATTATATTTATATAAATAAAGTAATAAAAATTAATAAATAAAAGTTAGAGAAGATTATTATGTGAGTATATATCTACTGCGTGTGAACATCACACACAAACACATTTTTTTGTCATACATTATATTTTAACTACAATTTTGCTTTTAATTGTTAAAGTATTTTACTACTAGCTGTGCCCGCGACGTCGTCCGCGTGGAATTTGGTTTCAAAACCCTCCGATTTTGAAACATTCTTGATTGGTGCTCCGCTCCTGTTGGTTTTAACGTGATGATATATAACCTATAGCCTTCCTCGATAAATGGGCTATCTAATACTGAAAGAATTTTTCAAATCAGACCAGTAGTTCCTGATATTAGCGCGTTCAATCAAACAATATTAGTATATTTGGCTACAACACTAATACTTACATTTTAAATATCGCGATATCTTTTGAATGAAACGTCCGAATTGAATAATTCAAAAAGTTCTAGAAAGGTATTGAATTCGTCTTGAATATGGAGTAATTTATTTTGATAAGGATTAATAGCAAGGTACAAAATAAAGAGTTCGTGAAGCGACGGCATTTTAATTATTTAAAAAAATAAAAGAAAACACTTATTGTGAGATAACTACAATAGTTAGACATATAGTTACGCAATATTTTTTATAGACAATTATATGTTCTGCAAAGTGGTAGTACATTGTTTTGTTCTATAATCAATAGTTTTCGCAGCGCACGCCGTGTAAGGATTTTTTCGGGTCATTTTTTTACAACTTGGGTTACATTATTGGACTTTTAGTAAGGATCCCAAATTTAAAAAAAAATGTAATATAGCCTGTAGCCTTCCTCGATAAATGTACTATTCAACACTGAAAGAATTTTTCAAATCGGATCAGCGGTTCCTGAGATTAGCGCGTTTAAACAAACAAACAAACAAACTCTTCAGCTTTATAATATTAGTATATATAGATTGATAAACGTAAATTGCTTATATAACATTCGACACGTGAATATGACGTTAACTGTCGTTTGCGTTGATGGTTTTTATTTGACCATTACTGCTTATATTTGACGTCATAGAACCAGTTTGATCCTTAATACAAAAGTTTAATTATCCCAGTAACGCAATTGCTTACGTAATGTCTGAGAAGCAACATAATTAAATCTAACAGAAAAATATAGGTAGATAAAAGATACTTTAAATTGTCTCCTGTATATGAAATCATAATACAATATTATAAAATTCTTAACATGCCGTGTCAAACTTTGAACGTATTTAAAAAACTAGAATACACTACATAAACCATACATTTTTTTTTCTCGTCTGTTTGTTCGGGATTCACATAAAAACTACTAGCCCGATTTCGATACGGTTTTCGCTGATCAACACCTAATTCTTAGACTTAAAATCTGTACTACTTTTTATCCTTAGAATCCCCAGGAAATGTCCCGGTAGCGGTTTCTAGCTGTTTGGGTGCATGAAAATTAGTTTATTCCAACACCACAGTTTTCACTAAAACGATACCTTACATTCTTTCGTAATGCTGAGGTACTTTTTGTGCCGGGAATCCCGCCAGAATTTCAAGTCAAGCATGGACGAAGTCGCGGGCATATCCTAGTATAAAATAAATATTAAACGTTTTGAATAAATGTATTAATCCAAATTTAAACACGTTGTACCTCAATGGCTAATGTTATGTAGGCGCTTCTCATTCTAATGACGTCGGTTTGAGTCTGCGCCGAGAAGGTAGTACCGTTAGGCAAATTTTCTATTTTTAAAATTATCACCTGCTGACGGTAAAGACAAATAGCGTAAGGAAATCTGCAGATCAAGATAACCAAAGTGTATACCTACCTCATACCTACCAGCCTTGGATAGGCATGGTGGATACTCTGTCTATTCCTCTGAAATAGGGAGAGGCTTCAGCTCATACTTATACATCGAATATAAATTGTTCAAGGTAGATTAAAAAGATAACAAGTACGCGTGTGCCTATTCTAGAATAATATTCGGACGCAAAGTAAAATTAGATAAAAAAAACATAATTATGCAAAGTAAAATTGCAATAACACTCTTTTATGTGACTGCTTTTTCATTTCAACAGATTATCATCACTAGCGTTGGTTTCCCGAATGTGTATCGTTTCAGAATACGAATCAAAGACATTCGCTTTCGTATTTAACATAAAGTATCTTATTAATGCGTCCATTCGCAAAATAAGATTATAAGGCGTTATATTAGTGCAATCGCAATAACACTGCTCTGGCCTTACAAGTATCGCGTTTGGAGCCTGAGGATTCACAAAGTTTCGTTTGTTAGTCGTTTAACATTCGTTAATCGTTAGATGTAGTATTATTATGTAGTGTCATAGAGAATGTACGTGATTCTTGGTGGGTCGTACTCGTGCATCAGCCTGTTGATTGGTTTTTTTATTGCAGGAGCTCAGCAGACAGGCAGACGGCCCGTTTGATGGAAAGCGGTCACCATCGCCTATGGACATTTGCAACAGTAAAGGTACAAATGCGCTGCTGCTCTCTTAAGGGAGACTGGAACCTGGTCACTAATGCCCGAAAACAACTCAAGATTGTTATGGCGGCATACTCTAGACTAATGGTGGTAGCCATCCAGTCGGGCAAATGCCCTACCACCTGGCTGTGGGTTGTTTTGTCACCTCTTACGACAGGCCGCCCGGCCGCAGGAAATTGTATTCTTTCATCGTTCCTGCACGGATAATAGTGTAATGTTAGATTTGTAAAAAAATATTGACTGAATACAAACGACAGCACCTAGCATCTTGAAAAAGGTCAAAATAAGTAAATTACGAAACGATTGATATTTTTACAGATTTTTCAATACTTGTTCTGATAATAAGATCATTATTACAACATAAGATAGATAAAGCAGATAAGCAACAAGTAGCTTGAGCGATTAAACTAACGGATCCACATACACGTTTACTAAATTCATGTTAGCTGACAAAGATACGTATCTGCTACGTAAAGATTATAAACAAGGAAGTGCAGCTGGGTGGCCAATTAATTCCTAACACGACCAAATAGTAACAACTCTTTATTATAGTATCAATAAATCAATGCGAGAATAATGTCTCTATTCTCGATTGTAATCTGACAGTGTTAGTATAAATATATGATGTCACTTTAGTGTTAGTTTTGGGCCTTGAAAAGCAATGCCGACACTCTACAACTAGACATCTGAATAAATTACACTTTTTTGGCAACTTATCGCCGCAGTTTAAATTTTTTTTATACATACAGATAAGATCGACTTCTGTGTTACGTACTTAGTTCATGACAATTGGCTAATAATAACGCTTGCAAAGTTGTGAAGGTTAATCTCAATTTATTATGATTATGTAGGTACCTGTAAGTTGTAAACAAGTTTCATACAGAGACGATTAAGCAAGCAAGTCAAAGTTACTATTTTTTTAGGTTCTATTGTTTTACTCTACGTCTTGTGTACTTTCCTCTCTTTGATTTCCCGTATTTCCTTCTTTATTTTCTATCCCTTATATACTTATTCCATATACGTGTATCGACAATACATGGAGAAACGCTTGAACTCGATAGGAGTACTAAAATGGTAAAATAATTAGCAGGGTCAATTTAGGGCACACCTTTCCACTCGCCGGAAATGAATATATAAATGTGGAGCTGAAGTAATGAATAAACGAAATCTTTGTTTGTGAAGGTGTTTAGTATAGTCGCTATATATTTTATATATATAAAGTATATAGCGACTTTTATGATTCCTTAAACTAACCATACTACTTAAATTATTTAAATATCAAAGAAACTTTGTTTAGATTTGATGATTTGTTTTTCTTCCTTTCTGATTTTAGTTATAAGAATGTTGACGTAAACGTAATCTCGACAATGATGAATATAGGATACTTTCTATCTCGAAAAGGAGAGAAGTTTCCTCGGGATGAAAATCCAAATTTTATGCTAGAAGCCGCTTGGAAACCATAGATCATTATAGTAATAATTAATAGAGGGAAATTATATTTATACATTTTACTTCATTCTGCATCAAACCTTTGTACATTTAGACCAACATAATATTGTCGGCGTCAGTGCATGACCTTGTAACTACATTTTTGGTGACATTATTTTTTTCGACAATATTGTTACATACAGGTACTCGTATATATCACAATTTTGACGAAAAAAATAATGACATCGAAAATGTAGTTAGAAGGTCCTGCACTGACACCAACGATATCATAATGCATTGTCAACCTATTCATTAAATGGTTACAAATCGTACTTACGTCTGCTTACGGAATTTCTTTGTGGGCGTTCCTCGAATTGGTAGTTTAAACACTTCACCACAAACGGTACAGAGAGCTTTATGTCCAAAAGAACCGTCGGCATCGCTTCCTAATGTAGACTCATAATAATACCTTGTAATTATGGCCATATGCTGGTAAATATCTTGTAGCATCCTACTTCATTTCAACTACATCCACGCAAATGACCAATTTTAGATAACTACTTTAATTCGACGTAGTTCAAGGCGATATATTTACTAATAATAGGGTTACCAGATACTAAAAATACAAATCTTGATAATGTCACACGAAGAAATTTCTGGACACATTCAAATGTCGCTCAGTCACGTGTGTCCTATATATCAGTCTGAGCCATGTATGTATTATTATTATGTATACTATAAATATCATTTACATACACTTCATAATGTGAATTAGGGATCCAACAAACGATTTTATTACAAAAAATATTTTGTATTACATTATTTCTTTCTTATCATTTTCATTCACCTTCTTCCTAAATGTTGTGTTATGTTGTAAGCTGTTAAACATGTTAACAGTGTTTACTGTCATGTATAGACGATGTATAATTTTATACCGGTATTAATTAACAGCAAATGGTTGTCGCATAATAGTTAAACGTTTTGTATCCTACAAAGTCATGTATTGCATAGCGCAGCCTGAAATGGCCCTAAATTTCAGCGCAGACTTGTCTAATGGTACTGAAATTCTTTGACAGAATTTTCAATAAGAACAATGAGAACTTGAAAAACATCAGTTTCTCTAAGAGGATGATTATTATTACTTATTTCGTTGAAGTCACCTTGAATTATTCTGACATGCCAGTTGTTGCTATATTTGTAAGATTAGCGTAATAGAGTTTTTAAATATTCGTTCACTTTATACTTACATGATATTGCCAACCTGATGTCATAATCACAGCTTGTGATTATATAACAACTGGTTCCACAATTTTTTGTGTACTCATTTTTGCTTTGTTACGCGTTTATGCCAAATTGGTGGACAAAAACGGGCCTTGTTTATACAATATCCAATGTTGACAATATCTGCACACAGTATTAGTGACGCATAAGAAGCGAACATGCAAAAAATATGCTCTCAATTATTAAAGAAATAAATGCGATTGAAGTTTATTTTTCATACTTTTCTGTATACATAATTTGAAATGAGAGGCGAATGTTTTAGCCCCAAAGCTGACACGAGTATTCCAATTATATAAAGCGTAACCATATAGGTATAATATGTGGTTGCCTCGAGGAACACCTCCTTGTAAATTGTCCTTCCCCATCCTCCTCCATCAAGAAAAATAATAAACTTTAAATGAAGAATGAGCAAAACAAGACAAACATTCTTTTTTGTCAGTACTGTCACCGCATTATGTGGTGAAATGATATAGTTGGAACACGACTCAAAGAAAACTTTATAATTTTATTAAATAACTGTAACTTCGATTAATTATATCCTAGTGAAGTGTATGAACCCCCGAGGGCCGAGTACAGTGTGGCGATAGACTGGTGGCGAGTAAGTTTCCCCTTGCTTCTTCTTCCACGTCCCTTTGCCTTCTACCGACTATGGCATCGCGCCCGAGATATGTCTAGAGAGAGCATTGCTAACAAACAACCCGGGAAAACGCGAAGCGTTGCTATATTCACTCTCGAAAAACTCTCAATGTGTGCTTGTTTTGGGGATATCAACATACCCTATTTTTTATAATTAAATATTTTTTATGTTAGAAAAGTTTAAATGATCATTATGATTTAATGCTTTATATGTTATAATTTTAATATTACTCAGAGGTTTCAAAGTTTTTGAAGTGAAACTTTTTTAGAATCGTTTTGATTTGAAACTTTATAAAACAAAAAAGCGACACTAAAAAGAGATAAACGGTGAAATCTGTAGGACTAAGCCTTCGAGAGAATGAGATAGAATATATTATATTCAATATTTTAAATACTATATATGCTCATACAGATAGAGTTGGAAATATTTTAAAGTTTTTCGGTAATAGATACTTCAAATGTCG
The DNA here is from genome assembly GCA_019925095.2 of Dendrolimus kikuchii. NCBI lineage: Eukaryota > Metazoa > Arthropoda > Insecta > Lepidoptera > Lasiocampidae > Dendrolimus > Dendrolimus kikuchii. Next base: position 15,495,049 of record CM034395.1, on the reverse strand, counting down.
TGTTTTAAAGCTTAAATATATTATAACTATATAGTATATCAAATGTGACATCATGAAATTTAGAATCCCTCCCACCCCTTGTCACACTTCGTTTTACCTTTACTGTGTGTGAACTGCACATGCATTTTTTTTTAAATAATTTATTACCAACAAAAGTTGTGTGTCTTGGAACAAACCATAGAAAATAAACTACATGCACAAATGAGCTCATAACAGATTTTAGTATATGTACTAATCATTTTAATTTACAATAAAATGTCTGTACAGATTTTAGTATTTATAAGTCTGTCAATTACCAATACTATTCGTAATGGAAAATTCTATTTGTATTACACAACATGTTGACAAAGATTATTAGACGACTAGTTATGTCCCAAAGATTATCCCGAGCTAACAGTCAAGAAATTCGTTGTAATATAGCGGACGTTATGTGTAAACCAAATTAAATAAATTCAAATAAAAAAATCATAACCAAATTCCCCAAATTTGGGAATATATACCCACTTGTCCCTGCCAACATCAATCAATTCGATAACCTTTGATTTATCGAAATTAAATTTGATGTGTTAAAGAATCAAATCAAATCAAATCAAATCATTTTTATTGCGAACTAAGTGTAATACATAGGTCTTATTCAATATAGCTGAGAACTTATTACTTAGCTGGCCTTTCATAGCATCGCAATATAAAATTACTTAACCTATCTCTATATAATATTTAATTTGGTGCCTTACAAATCTTTTATTTTATTTAAACAATACAACACAATATCTTCTTAGTTACCTCTCATTTAAATATTCTTGGACGCTATAATAGGATTTTTTTGTCAACCACTCGAATAATTTTTCTTTAAAAATATTAATATTATTTTCTTGCATTTGCAAGAAATCATGCGAACAGTGTTAAGTTTACCGATTAAATGAGTTCTCATCCTTATCCTTTTCTCTTGTAAAATAATTCCGACACATTTTAGTAGCAAAGCACGGCATGTTTGTTTTTGCGGGAGCTTTTAGTTAGTAAGGTAGTCGAAACGATATTAATATGCGTGGGGAGCAAGTGCACCAATTCTAGTGCACTTTTTTGTGGCCGCTTTTGTGCAGTTCGTGCGTTATCTAGACATTTATGTGATCTAAGAGCGTAACATATATTGGTGATAAAGTACTTACTTGATTGCAATGGAATATCAATCTTATTGAATCAATTTGGTTGAATGGCACCGCACTGAAAGGACATAATGGTATTCAATGAATGACATTGAATGATTCAAGTTTATATTCATATGGATCACTTTGACTGATTCATCCACATTGAAAGACAGAAAATTCATACATCACAGTCTTATGGTAGTATAGGTCTTATTAAACCTCTTTGAATCGTCTGTCCAACATTGAAAGAAACTTACGACGTGACGTATAAGATTTTATTTCACTATACATATGTACATAAAATATTCTTAATCAACATAGACAAGTGTGGTTGGCAGGAACGCTCAATTAATACCTTTGCACTACGCAATTTAGAGACCCATTGGAAAAAGTGACATGGCCTAGCTAAATATTCTAATTCTCTTTTTCTTATCATCATCCCCATGTTTTTTATTACAAAGCTGGCAAACAGGCAGATGGTCCATTTATGGCCGGTTCCTACATCTTACCGACCATTCATTTGCCTTACTACGGGTTAAAATTTGATCTAAGCGCCATACAAGTAATGTAAAAATTCAACCGATGGTAGGGTAAGTGAATGAATATTAAGATATAAGAACCGGCCATTAATGGAAGGCGGTTACCGTCGCCTATAGACGTTTGCAACACCAGTAGCGGAGTTAATGTGTTGCCATCGTTTAGAATGGGATAGGAAGAAAGCAATAGAAATGGAATAGGAGGGATGGGACAAGGGGGAGGGGAAGTAGACCATCGGGTCTCTCATCCATCATATGAACGGGATTAGCTCAATGCTAACAATGTCACGCCGATATTCTGTAAGAGCGTGGTATCACACCTATCCCGCCGGCCCTAAGAGCTGTAATTAAGATAATGGCTTCAATAGGGTCTACCACGTCTATAACGATTTAGAGGAAAAGTCTCCGAAGCAGCATAGTAATTACAAGCGCGTAACAGCTCTTGCCAAGAGTCTGTGTCGCTTTCATACTGTGTCAGTGACGCTATGTAACGACGTGAAGAATGTTTATTATGAAAATGCTATCAAGAGGCTTCTCTCAAATACCTGACGTATGCATGTACTTCGCGTCAGGTATCTGAAAGAGACCACTATAGTGTATTGGAACGAACTTCTTTTACGCGGCTTACAGTAGAGTGAACTGGCAGAAATCGTCATGTAAGGAAAAATCATTTTGACATCTAGCAGACCTTTAAGGTGAGGAACCTCGTTCCTGACGGGGGTACCCCGATCGCACAATTTTTTCCTCATAATAATCATTCATCGTTGGTGAAAAGTGTCTCACCAGACGTAGCCTGCGACGTTTATATCTTGCCTACATAAAGGTTTACTAAGTTGTCTAAGTTGATTAATGACATTTTATATACTTACATATTATTTATATTGAAATAAGACCTTTGCACGTCACGTCGTATATTACTTTCAATGGCACAGAGCAAAATAGTATTGCTAATGAGTTAACAGTTACATAGTTTAATGATTGGTTAAAACTACAAAGCAATGATTATGGCGTTAAGTCTTTGACATATCACGTGTGTATGTCACACAAGTGTCAGGTCGAAATAACTTTTAAATTGTGACGCAAAAAATTGCAACAATATTGCAAAAGAACAGTTATTGTTCAGCAATAGTTAATTGCAAAATTAGAGGTACCTACCTATCCCGGTTTCACTTAACCTTATGGTTGGTGTTTTAAAAATTACGTTATAACGGTTTTAACCCCATTGTTATTTTAATGTATACATCCTACTTAATGGGAAAAATTAAATCAAAAACGTGATTTCAACTATGTTTACATGCCTGATGTTTACAAGAATACAATAAATATTTTTGTTCAATTTGTATAATCAGCGAAACGCTTTAATCACTTCCTCTATAAACAAACAACTTTTTATAGGTATTATTAGTGATTTATGCTAAATAATTGAAATTTATAGACAAAAGAAGCCGAACTATCCTTATAAACACTACAATAGAGCTTCATTTTTATAAAACAAAAACAAAGTTTATTGTACATCATATAAATGATTATAGAAATTAGTTTTAGATCCAAAAAAATTGGGCAATCGTCGGTCTTGTACTAATTCAATTTTTTTTAGACATTCTTTGTATAACAGCCCATAAACGTCTCACTGCACGTCCCACATGCTGGGCATGGGTCTCTTAATAATAGGGGAAGGGCATTATACCCACCACGCTTGTCTAAGGTGGATCCACAAGTTTGACGTATCAGTTATCTCGATGAGCAGGTTACATACATCACGAAATTTTCCTTTACCGTTAAGCACGTGGTAACTGTTACAAAATGCACTTTAGGCCAGAAAGTAATATAATACAAATATTATCGCATATTTCCGGCATAATACTTAAGTACTCGCTTTTTTTGGACAAAAGTCTAATAAAACCCTGCGTTTCTAATGCGCCTTTAAATTAATTGGATAACAAATTAAAATACACATCTATTATTCTTAGTAACGTGTCATTTTAACTTATAATTAAATATGGAAGTGTCGTCAGGGTCATGTGACGTAAATGTCTCCAAAGAGAACGAGTAAAAAATTAAAAGTACGCAGGTTTTGTATCAATTGTGATACAGAAGCCTTAAAATTAGCGTTTTTGTTTTATATGTCTTTAATTGTATGAAGTTGTAAACACATTAATTTGTATTTCTCGGTGTACTGAGTGCGAGTGACGGCTTAGTTGCATGCATCTATGGTGGCCGGAGGTCATTTGATGCTTTTCGTCGACGCCAAGCCAGTCTTGCGCGGAAGGGGAGCCGCGTAGTTCTGTCCCGCTCCGCCGTCTCTTTCGCCGACATGATTGTCTTACAGAAAGAGGCGACAGCATCCCATCTGATTTTACCCCCGACCTTGGTTAGTACCACGATCGGAGGCGAAAGGTCCTCTCCGATGGTTGCACCGAGAAAATGGCGTTTCTCATTTCATACAGTGCCCGCCTACGGGGTGTGCAACGCCGTGTCGTTCACGCGGGCACTACAATGGTGGCACCCTGCCGTTTGTTCCCTGCCAATTGGCTGGGGGGTCATCTTCTGAAAATGTGCCGAAAAATTTCCACCGACGATTGAGGACGAAGTCGAGATTTGACAGTAAAAGACTAAAAAAATGTTATTACTAAATATTTTTCAGAATACAGATCCATTTTCCTTACCCTACTTATAAGTAATTATTATTACTACTTATAATATAATTGACGGCTTCTGTGGTTCAGAGCGCTAAGTGTTAGCCAGCCGAACTCGCTCGAACGCGAGGCTCCGGGTACAATTCCTGGCATGGTAAATTTCAGAAACGAACTTTCTGTTATAAACTATGGTCTGGGTGTCTGGGATCAGCCCCAGAGTGGTCTGTTGTATATTACTGATAACACAAGCGTAACTTGCTTAGCTTGGAGAGATACAATGCGTGTGTCTGTCTGCCGATATATTTTATTTTTATTTAATTAATCTAGGTGTAATAGACTAACTGCCTTTTGATTTATTCATACTGCTACGTCCATGGCAAGATTGAATTCACTATTATCATATCATAGGTGAAGTCGTTACCTTGCTCATGTGAATAGTGGATGCCTGTAGCCTTTTATATATTTTTATTTACTACGTCGACCTTGTTAATAATTTATTTAAATATGGATATTGTATTTAATTTACCGTTTAGTTTATGGCCCTGCACTAATACGTCTAAATCACTGACGTAACGTAATCAAGAGGCAGAATTTCTTAAACAGGTGTTAAATAACAATGACCTTTGAAATTGAGAAAAATATTCCAGCTGCGTACCTTCATTACAATATATACTTAAATAACAATTGTATTGCTTAAAATTGTTGTGTTCAAGCTTATTAAGTGTTACATAATTATTATCATCAAGTTAAACACCATCTGATACGATCAGAGGGATTGGTGACCGTTATTTCCACTTTGGATAAAGCAATACTGCCCCTGTAGACAAGTGACAGTAGCACTAAACGAATAGAGTCGAAATTGTATGAGAATAACATATATAGGGGACCAGCCCCTATATATGTTACCATTACAATTTTTATTTATTTATTATTGCCTGAAGCAGGAAAACAGGCGGACGGCCCACTTGATGGAAGGTGGTTACCGTCGCCTATGGACGTTTGCAACGCCAGGGGCGTTGCCAACGCGTTGCCGGCCTCTAAGAAATTTTATATACAATAAAGTTATTGTACAAAATAATACATATTCAAGTATAATCGGCGGTCTTATCACAATTTGTTTTGTTATTTCTTATGTTGTTTAATACAGGATGGAAATTTTTCATTAAATGATAAAATATAAAAAAATTCCAATGATATAAAAAGCAATACTATATTGTTTTGTCTAAAGCGATATCTATGTATGAATGAAACTTCTTTTTAGTGATTTATTATTTTTATACTTATTGTTTTCAACCCGTGTTAATGGTATCAAATAGCTATTAATATGTCATATACTCCTTTATGTTACTTTGTTGTGTGCCCAGTGTTGGCTGCTTCACTGTTTATCTCTTAAAGCCCTCACATTGTACAATGACATAGTTGTGGCCGAGTGGGTGTTTTGACAAGATTAGTAATTAATTCGAATATATCACAATTCTGTTCTCAATGCGTGGGCGCTGGTATTTTGTAATAAAAATGGCGCCCATTTGATGTTACTATTAACATCCCGATCGCCCGGTCGGCTCGTTGCATCAAGTGCATTGACATGGAACCAATAAAATTGAAATCAATACGTATTACGTAAACATTTCACTATATGCATATGATTTTTCCAAACAAAGGAATTACTTAAACTGATTTTGTAGTATATAACATTCTAGGTCATTGAAACCAAAGCGTATTCACAGGTGTGTATAAAAATTGCGCCAACGAACTGTAACTTCAATGTTATGTAATATTCAAATATTTCTCGAATATCATCGCAGACAAAACTAATGTGCAATATCAAGTTGTACATTTTGGCACATATGATATGTTTACACAGTAATTTCTTAATCGAGATAACACATGTGTCAAACCCACCAGTCCGTTTTTGACAAGCGTGGCGGGTATACCGTCCGTTCCTCTATAAATGTGAAACCTGGGCCCACCAGTAGTGGGACTATGTGGGCTGTTATTATTTATACAATGCGTATGTTTGTCTGCTGATTGTTTAAAAAACAAAATCCAATAGGGAACATAATTTTTTACAAAAGAATATTATATATTATGTATTTAATTTTTGGATATAAATACTTGAGTAATAAAGGAACATCATAAAATTTATGAGAACTATGATAAAGTGAACTGAGCTGAACGATATATTTTAAAGAACATAAGTTGGATCCAACTGCATTTATCCAAGATTAAATATTTCGTTTCATAATCATTTGAAGGCCTCTGTAAAACCATATCGTACATACCTGGATACTCATGTTTTTTATATGTAATGTTAATACAACAATGTATCCCTTACACAGTAAGATACATCTTGATGCTAGATTTCGTCCGTGAAAATCCAATTATTTTTGAGAAAAATTGCTATTACATGCATAGAGAGACAGATATAGTCTTTTGGCGTTTCGTTTGTGCCAAAATGACGATGAAACCATTTAACAGAAAACATTGTAGAAAGTAACACAATATGTAATATATAAGTATGTGTCATATAATACCTTTCAGATATTGTTTGTAGATTTAAAATAACTAACGCTATGTGGGCGTGTTCGGTCTACTAAGTACAAATGGGCAGGCTTTGCGGTCGATCCGCTCGGTGCGTACGCGCACATCCGAATGATCTCTCCGTTTGTCTATATACGTGTGCAATGCACATTATAATTTCTAGAAAGCAACCACTGACTCGTGTTCATTTGCTTAAACTTTCAATTTGATACGAATTCATGAACTGGACACTGTTTTCTCTTTATAATCATGTACTTTCATATTATATGTTACAATGGCCAATATTCTAATTTATATACATATCAAACTAATGAATGAAGAAAACCGTAACTAAACCTAATTTATTAATATTACTTATTATTTTTAAACGGTAAACGCAGTGTCGGATGCCCTCCAGTCTGATGGACCGAAGACCTGCGCAAGGTTGCCGGTAGGCGCTGGACGAGGATGTCGGAGGACAGGGATGAATGGCGCGGACTTGTGGAGACCTACGTCCAACAGTGGACTGCAATAGGCTGACGACGACTTATGTTTTTCGTTTTATGCAGGGTGATTTATTCAAGGGGGCCTTCAGAGCCAAATCCTAAACTTTACGAAATAGCGAAAATACTGAAAATAGTATCGAGGCAGATTTTGATTAAATGTAGATACTATTACACCCATCCATAGTGTAGCTTGTAGGGATCAATTTACGTGAATAAGACTATAAACTTGTAAAAATAATATTTCTTCTTTGCTGTAAGTATATAGAAGTAACCTGAGCTAAGCTGCACCGTCTTCTATGGTTAAGTTGTCCAGAAATTTAGCAACGTTAGATTGTTGGATCGCCATACTAATAGTTCGAGGTATGTAGGCACCATCTAATCACCTGATAGTCGATTTCGCGTTTTGAGAGCTCTTTGTAGTGTCATAGCCTCGATCTTTCATGGCGTTGACTATTCTCCGCGCCGAATTTGTACCCTCTCCAGATGAGCTGCAGGATGATGCGTAATAACCTCATTGTATGAAAAAGCATGTGTTGCATAGTCAAAATGTTGCACAAGGTGTATAAAGACTTAGGCAGAGCGAGAGCGTGAGCGTAAGTTTTTTTAATTTTTTTTTTATTGCATGAGTTCAGTAGACAGGCAGACGGCCCACTTGATGGAAAGCTGTTACCATCGCCTATGGACATTTGCAACACCAAAGGTTACAAATGCGCTGCTGCTCTTTTAAGGGAGACTGGAACCTGGTCACTAATGCCGGAACACAACTCAAGGTTGTTATGGCGGTATACTCCAGACCAGGGATGGTAGCCATCCAGTCGGGCAAATACGCTACCACCTGGCTGTGGGTTGTTATGTCGCCTCTTACGACAGGCCGCCTGGCCGCAGGAAATTGTATTCTTTCTCCGTTCCTGCACGGATGGTGCTAGCTCCGCTTCCGATAAAGGAGTACGCGCTGGTGCCTTTAGACCTTTGGCCATTGTGAGCGGGCGGCGCGGATCCTGGATTAAAGGGTCTCACCCACCGTTATACCGTCGAGATGATGAGCGCGCGCCGTGTCCGCGCGCGCTCACCTTTCCTCCCGCAGGGTGAGTTCCAAGCCAACCCAGAGTGGACTAGAGCTTTGGTGACGCCGGAGGCTTTGCTTCGCCCCGGCAGTGCATGTGGCCCGTGGGGCCCCTGCCTAACAGGACACATAAAATTGGTCGAGCTTCCGCTTTCCCGTAACCCTGACATACAGCGCAGGAACGAACACAAAGGGTTTTAGACGATATCCCTAACCGTGACGTGGCAATTGCACTTCATGCGTGAGGTGCTAGTGCCAGTGATCTGGCGAAACCCACATACCGGTCGTGACATTTTCCCCTTCGCGCGGCTGATGGTCCTCAATCAGATTTCCTAAGTTAGTCAGTTAGTTAGTAGTCAGTTAAAGAAGGGGTCTATTAAGACAATCAATAAATATCAGTTCCTACGCATTAAATGTTTTCGTCGTTAGGCTCGTAACCATCACTCAGTAGGTGGGTGATTTCCATGAAATATAAGTTCTTTCCGTCCTTTTTGGTTTTTCTAACCAGTTTGGAAAAATCGGGGAATTATACATACTTGGAAATGACTCGCAGTTACCCGGCTTTTTTAAATTATAACTAATAAAATGTGCTTTTAATTTTGTTTTTTATTTTAGCAAACAAACTGGTGGAGGACATTAAGAAAAAGAACAAATTGGAGTAATAATAATGATTTAATCTGTCATCGCATATAAAAATCCTAAATGCTAGAACCCGTTCACATTTTAATAATTTTAATCTTCTATTCAAGTACTTTTTATATATATACGCCGGCACAACTACGTAAAGAACCAAAACTACGAAAAGAATTAATATGGCACAAAACCTACATACTACATGTTTTCTTCATCATATAAGTGTCTATTGGTTCTTGGAAAAAATGTTTCTATTGTAAGTAGCTTCAGTGGTAACAAGCAATTATGTTAATGTACACGATCATTTAATTAAGCCAGTACCTTGTTATGCATGTTTTATTATTATATTAATTACAAGCATAAACCACTGATACTGATTTTATAAAACAAATTCATGTCTAGTTTTTAAATAGATCTTTTAGGAAAAAGTTAGTTTTGAGAAATTATTTCAGAAGCAGATATATATAATCCAATCCCATTTTGCTGGTTTTTAATGAAATAAATTTGGCCCTAAAGTATTTTTACTTCCAGGGCCGTAAAAAAAGGGTTCTTAGTTTTCCAAGGCTAAATTGAAGTATGTAATACAAAGTACAATATCAATGAATGATAATATCATTCAAATTGTTTGCTGTTTAAAACGATACAAAACTGTGAATTACAGTGGAGCGATGAACACTGTGTGTTATAAATTTCCCTGGCATTCCCACACACTAACGTCACCGGGCGGTACTTACGCAGATGCCGCGTGCTTGTGTTAGTGCACATAGCGTAAATATACATGTTTACTACATCAATCTTATTTGTAGTTCTTATAAATATAGAGTTAAGGTTCAATTTGCAATTATATTTTAGTTCCAGATTCTACTCATTATGTTTGTAACCGTGTACCGTATTGTTTCACGTTTAGCGTCTCTGTGTGGCGAGGTTAAGTAGAGCGGCGTTATCTCAGAACAATAAATCCATGGAGTTTGGATTATAGGTACATTAATTCACACATTTTTTTATTACAATTATATTTTTTTTTGTTTTTAATTTTTTAAATAGAGTTACATCTAACACGCAGTTCTAATGAAAATTTTGCTGGAATATGACTAATATAATTCTGTTATAATATGTTGACATATGAGTGTTAGAGCAAAAAATAAGTGGAATATAATTACGATATTAATTGCGTAATTCAAATGTTGTTTGGCAGAGCAAATACATTTCATAATTACTGAAGGTTTAACGCATTGTCCGCGCAGCCCGTCTAAATGTCATCGAACGGGGTTTCGCAAGAGCGTCAATCACGGGCGGTCACCTACTTTCGCGATCGACTCGAACTCGAGCCGATTAGTCGGCTACATTCACCGAGGCCTCGGCTCACCTCTACGCAACAATTGTTTCTGTAGGAATCTTTTATTTATGGCAAGCATGGTGGTACGCCTGTGTGCGTGGGCCGACTAGCGAGCCGAGCGACCATGCCCGTGTTTTACCTGTACGGTAGGGTTGCCATTCGTCCCGATACATCGAGACATGTCACCGTTATTCAAGGCTTGGAACTTATCTAAAATTGACCGGTTTTAATCGCATATAACCGGCTTATGTAGTCAATTATTTCGTTTGAGTGTAAATCTTAAAGAGAGTGTTTATAACCCTGAATTAACCGGTTTATATTGCGAGAAGAGGAAGTGTCATTCTATCTCAACATGTGTTTTTGTGCGAATAACCACTTGCTGTACTACATGGCTACACTTTGACGGTATCCGGCAAAAACAATTCGAAATTTGTTCGAAACCACTTTTTCAACAAAGCCTATTTAACGAAGTTTTATTCCCAAAAACCGTTTAATTAAGCTTAAAATGAGAATAAAAATCAAAATGAAAAGTTCCTATGTACTCAAGCTGTACCCTATTCGATTTTTCTATCGGTTTCTAAGCCTAGCCGTTATTATCGATTGCGTGCCTGATGTCTCGATGATCTGGAAAATGTCCCAAAAAATTAAATTTTGCAACTCAACTAATACAGAACACGTCGAATTGTGATGTGGACGAGTGTGATAGCATATCGGTCGGGATTTGGACCTTGTGGCGAGGAAGAAGAGATGCCGTATATTTGGCGCGTATTTTCATTGATATCCTTGCAGTGGACGTATTTTAATATGAGTTGTGAATTTTTTCATAAATTGGTAATAGGCAATTAACAATTATTGCCCTAAGTGAAATCATCTGATAAATATAAAAAAGAGTAGTCGTATCAAATTCTCACTAATAAATAATAAATATATATTACCCAATTATCTATTACTTTTTGCTTTATTTCACGTATAAAATGTTTACTCATCAAAATGTCCCGACGGTGCGGCATTTTGGGAAAATATGGCAACCCTACTGTACGGGCTACGAGGTACCTCCGCGCCCGGCATTTTGAGTCATGACGAATCTAATCACAAGGTGTATTTTTGGATGCCTCCGCCGGCCGCAGAAATGCCCTACCGCCAATAAGTCAACGCTCGAACTCGCCTGTTTGACAAGATTCCAACCGCGTCTGTCCTGTTTGTTTATTGTAATCGGTTTGACAATGAGCTTAAGGTGCGGTTTCGAGTGATCTCTGGGTACGCGCTCTCCTGTGATTGTTCTCGGCTACTCGCTCGGTGAGAGATTGTGTTTGTGTTTGTATGATACGTCATCTATACTCGCTTACTGTAGATTCGCCTCTTAGCATCCATAATTGCTTTGAAACCGACCGGCTTTTAAGGCCCGCGTTGATTGGTTTTTATCTATAATTTAAATATATTGTTTTGCGTTATAAATTTAATCCCACTTTAACTTAAACCTTTAACAATGAGGCCTTTGGAAATTGATACGTAGGTAGGTAGGTTTTTGTAATGTAGTATATTTTTAACATCGAGTGGACTTGCAGGCGGCGCCGTCTCTGCAAAAACGCCCGATAAGGCGACAATCGTATGGTACAGCGAAAGGTCAATGAGGGGACGTCAGAGCCGTCAGACGATTGAAATGGCTCGCGTCTCGGCACTCGGGCAGGTCGCGCGATCAGTGCGAGCGGGCGCCGGGTGCGGGGCGGGCGAGGGGCAGGAGGGGCGGGTTCTCGTCATCTCTGTCGCGCGCGTGCTCGACCGACCTCCTTGGATGCGCGGCCCGCAAGGTCGGCCGCCTTAATTAATAAACTCACCGTAAAGTATTTGAGGCCGATCGGAGAAGCGAATACAATCTTAACCCGAGCCTTTGTCTAGTTATTGACCCGTCGCCGATCTGATAGAGGATTTTTATTTAACTAATCTCTTTGTACTGTGTGCTTCCTACATCAATACGAGTATGTATATTGTTATTTTATATGTTATTCTATTGCGAAGCTGGCAAACAGGCACACGGCCCATATGATGGAAAGCGGTCACCGTCGCCTATGGACGTTTGCAACACTAGAGGCGAAGCCAACGCATTACCAGCCTTTAGGATAGGATAGGAAGGATGTGATAGAAGGGACGGAGTACGGCGGATGGGAGAGGAGTATCAGACAGGAAGAATGAATGGGTCGCAGTGAATGACATAGGTTAATGGCATACGGGATAGGTTTGGGGGAGGAGGAAGCCATCGGAAATCTGACCCATCGATACACGATTAGCTCAACAGTTTGACGTCGATATTCTGTGAGAGCGTGGTATCACCGATCGAACAGGCACAACTGTCTGTAATCAAGATTCCAGCATGGCTCTACCTCTTTCCACAAATCAACAATCATTTGAAGAATACGTAATCTATTTGAACACGCTTTTATTTTATCTTTACACGGATTTGAGCATATTGTTTATGTGTAGATGATTGTGGTTTAATATTACATTAGATAAATAATAAATACTTATATATACGTTAGTTAAATGATGGTATAAAGTCTAATAAGTAACTTTTGTCTAAATTAAGTAGTAAAACAAAAAACGATTATTTTAGTTAACAAGTGAAATGGAACAGAAAGTTGGCCATGATGAATCCTAATGAAAGTGGACAGTTTGTATTTATCAAATATATTGGTTGCTTTTCTTATTATGTATTGTAAATTAAAAAAAAAAAATGTTAATTATAAATATTTGACAATGAATTCGATAGTCGGTTAAATTTTTATTTAGGACATTATTTTTCATATTGTTGCAAGCCGATACTAATCCTTTGCAGGTGTCTTATTACCCCTTTGACTTTGAGTGATCTATTGTGCGCGCTAATCTCTTTGTTCACGCCGCCGTAAGTCGTCGTAAAACCTTCTTTTCTCTGTTGGTATTTCATGCGAATTCTTGGAAGCCATTAAGCTGACAATTTAACGATTTCAAGAACCAGTGGGTGGCATGTTGCTAGGAGGCCATGTCTAATTCACAAATGGTTGAACGTTGGTCAGTCGGGAAATGTGCCAGTCGTGTTCTTACTGCGAACGTGGGTTTACCTAGTGTACTTTCGGAGCGAATATAACGACGAATTTCTGAGCGATTTATGTGATAACGATTTTCTGCTCTACGGTTTGGTTTTGTTGTATTCGGCTATACTTGCAAGACTGAATGAATGAATGTGAATTACGTGTTTGTATTTCTAATAAACTTTGAGTTAATTCCAACGGCATTTTCCAATTTACATCCTACAAATCCGTAACAATATTAATCCGTGCTAATATGCAAATTAACTTCAACGCATTTTTTTTAAACATTCGTACATTTATGTTCTTTTTCACAGCTTTGGACATGAAGTGATATTGATGAAATTTGGTATAATCAGAGTTGATTTAGTATACTTAATTCCCTGGCAGCGTAGCAAGCCTTTGGTGTGGGATGCTACTTGCGTAGACACGTTGGCCGCATCCCACTTACGAAACACGTCTAGATCAGCCGGTTCAGCGGCGGAAACAGCCGAATCACTCAAGCGGCGCAAATATGCAACCCTCAGTGAGAGTTATATGTTTGTGCCGTTTGCTGTCGAGACGCTTGGACCGTGGGGTCCTGAGGCCATGAGCCTCTACCAAAATTTATCGAAACGACTCCTTGACTCTTCAGGTGAGCAGAGGGCTGGTGCGTACCTCGGCCAACTGATCAGTATGGCGATCCAGCGGAGAATCGTAGTCAGCCTTCTGGGCACCTTACCCATAGAAGACGGTGATCTAGGCTCAGTATTTTACTTATAGGCTCGGGGGACTATGAGTAGAATACAATACAAATAAGTTGAGTTTTCTTGCATTGTATTCGATTATATGAAATTAAATAAATAAATAAAAATACCCTTTAGTATACCTTGTATTATTTTACAAGATGAATTTTTGGATACAGTTTTATTTAATTGTGTCTTTAGATGATAAACACAAAACATTTTCTAGTGTAATAACTAAGTTTATATGGGATTTAAGTTGTCTAAGGGCTGATTTTTCAATCACCAGTTAAAAGTTATTCAAGAATTAAGAAAGAATTTTATTGTCTACTGTGGGTGCCAGCCATAGTTAACCGAACCATTTATGTTATATAAGAGTAATGTTAATAATGCATTTTTGGACACGAATTGTGAGGAGGTTTCTGTCTCTGGAGCTCTAACCACCGGTAGTTTGGACCCCAGGCCTCGCTGCCAGTGGAGATCAGTTTTTTATATCTTTTTTTATATGTATGTGTTTTTATATACTATTTAAAGAAAAGTGTTAACAAAGAACTTTAAACTAAATAAATATGTATAATAATAAAATGTTCATAATATTATTACTAATGTAAATGTAAATTTTTGGAAAAAAATAATGAAAAATATGTATAACATGTAAAAATTAAAAATATCAGTTCCATGAATGAAACAGTTGAAAAGCGATAAAAACCTTATCCATATTGTGACAAAATGAAATTCTTTCTCATCCATTTTTTATTTGTCAGAAATTGCCCTCTTCATTTTCTAATTTTACTCACATATGTACAAAAAAGATATAGGTAACAGATCATCATTAAAATAAATACTCAATTTCCGCAACTGATAGTTCAATATTCCTAATATTACGGTGCAAACGAATAATCACAATTTAATATTTTTTGTTGTTTCAATCACTGGGATTGAGATGAAATTGATCTATGAGCTGTCCTAATGTCTTGCTTATGGTATTGCTATAAATAGCGGTTTTGCAAATAACTGGACTGACGCTGAGATCCGTAGCCGTGTCGAGACGTATATTCAGTAAATGCGCCATAGATGTATATAATAATTATGAACAGCGTAGGCATTAATATGCGCTTAACAATTTAGGTTCGCCTATGGGCATTTGTAACACCAAAGGTACTAGTACCAGAATACTGTCATTCTAAATTGTCTAAATGGAGAGTGGAACCTGGCCACTAATGCCGGAACACATCTCAACGATGTTATGACGGTATATTGTAGACCAGAGGTGGTAGCCACCCAGACGGGTAAATAAATACCCTTCCACCTGTATTTTTTTTTATTGCAGGAGATCAGCAGACAGGCAAACGGCCCACTTGATGGAAAGCGGTTACCATCGCCTATGGACATTTGCAACAGCAAAGTTGCTACAAATGCGCTGCTGCTCTCTTAAGGAAAACTGGAACCTGGTCACTAATGCCGGAACACAACTCAAGGTTGTTATGGCGACATACTTTAGACCAGGGGTGGTAGCCATCCAGTCGGGCAAACGCCCTACCACCTGGCTGTGGGTTGTTAAGTCGCCTCTTACGACAGGCCGCCCGGCCGCAGGAAATTGTATTCTTTCTCCGTTCCTGCACGGATAAATGTGTATGTGTTTAGATTCATCTTTCTTATCTTTTAGCATGCTTATTAATTATTAGTATAGGTGATATATTGTAAAGCGTTTAATGGACAACTCTCAAAATACACAATTCTTGTAATACACTGTAAGCAACTTTCTGAAACAGATTATAATGACCTCATCTAATTATGAAATCTTCCATTGTTATCATATTCATAATGTGCAAATTTTGAAGGTGTCATTATCTTAGTTATTCAAAAAATGATTGTTAGACTTATAAGTGTAGCAAATTGAAATATAATAAATCCCTATTAATGAAACTCATTTCTTATTTTTTTTAATTTGAGTTTATTTACTAGAATATGAAAATTATTGTATAAAATATGTATAAGTACTTTGAAAAAATCTCTATCCTAACTATAATATTTATGTAACATGAAGATACCTTTATTATAAAATTACCTTTTGCAGGTCATAAAAAATAATTACAGAACGTTACTCACGTACCTATGATATACTTGTAATAAATCACACAAGCGTTACGTTCAAAAAGCAGTGGTGCGTCTGTAATGACGCAACTCGTTAATCTATGCGTACACTTCGCGGCGCACATTGTTACCTGCTTATGTAAGTTGGAGCGTCTTCCACTTTCGAATCAAGTTTATTGACACGGCAAGCTCGACAAACGCCCGCCCCGGTTCACAGTTACATCTATGCGGCTTACTTTGATTGTTGGCCGTCTGAACCGGCCGATCGTTTACGGCCGCAGTCGTCGGCGCATTGAGTTGACCAAACTAAACAAAATTAACTAGATTATCGAAATGCTATTGAAAACTTGTGTGTTCAAAGTGGAACTCAATTATTATATGAAAGGTTACTCGTCTTCATCATAGTAACCTCATTGTATCCTTGTAACAATCTGTAGAGACTAGTAGTAGCGTAGACGACGTATACGTTAACTGTAATGTAAGGACTAGAACATAAAGGCTGTCTGACGTGCAGAAGTTGACACAGTGACGCGGGCCTTCCGCATGTCATCACCGAGTTGCGGGAGCGTGAGCGCACGTCACGGCTCCGCTCCCGCCAAAGGAGGACGCGCCGACGTCGAAGGGCCAGCACGGACCTTAGGCCGCCGTAAGTGGGCGGCGCGGGTGGGGTATAGGAGTTCTCACTCACCTGCACATGCTGTCGAGATGAGAGCGCGAGTGTTCCGCGCGCGCTCACCTCTTCTCCCGTGGGGCAAGTTACTAACCACCCCACGCACATAGGGCTTTAGGATGCCGGGGGATTCAAAGGAAGCTCCCCGGCAGTGAAAGTGGCCTTGCGAGGCCCACGCCTGCCAGGACTGCGGAGAGGCTAGGTCATATACCCGTAGCCCTGGCATAAGGCGAAGGACGGAACACCCAGGGGTTTTAGTGGGAATCCCTAACTGGGGAGGGTCAATAGCATGGCACCAGTTCTGACTGTGCATGCTAGTGCCACCCCCGATCTGGTGAATCCCACACTAGGTCGCGAATTATCCCCCCAAGGTTCTGCCCTTGTCGCGGCTTAGTCCTTAATCGAATTTCCCCTGGTAAAAAAAAATCATCACCTTGTTCCACGACTATTTTATTACACACACATACATACATAACTTCACGCCAGTTCCCTTGCGGGGTAGGCACGAACAACAGAGTGCCATTTAGGCTTATTCTTACACACCTCACTTGCCTCTTTGCCATTCATAACTCTTGTCATGCAAGCTCGTCTGTTCTTAAGGCTCCTGACATCACCTTCTGCTAGTACACGATCAATTTGATCATGGAAGGTGTGTCGTGGCCTTCTACGACTTCTGCATCCATCCACTTTTGCATTGTATATCTGTTTAGTCATTCTTTCATCATGCATTCTTTCCACATGCCCGAACCACCGGAGCATTCCTTTCCTTACCTTCACCCCGACACTCTCTTTCAGACCAACTCTCTTTCTTACTTCGTTATTACGAACGCGGTCCGCGAGCGTCACTCCGCAGATTTTCCGCAGTGCTCGCATCTCGACCGCGTTTACTCTACTTTCATGCTCTCTCTTCCATACCCAACTCTCGCATCCATACGTGAGCGTAGGTACCAGCATCGCGTTGTGTATGGTGAGCTGGGCCTTCTGGCTGAGGTTCTTAGCACCTAGAAGTTTACCTAACGCTCCATTCACACTATTCCCCAAATTCACTCTTCTTTCTATATCAGCGGTGTACCTTCCATCCCTGCTAAAAGCACATCCAAGATATACAAACTCATTCACTTGCTCTAGCATAACATCATCGACCATTATCCTTGCACTATCATATTATTCATTTACAAATTCTCCTCTTCTGCTCAATCTATTTCACATTGCAGGATCTCTTATATGCCTTGTACTTATATACATACCATTTTCTTTAGATCGGTTCGCTTTAGATAGATTTTTTTAGATTTCGTTCTCGACGTTTAGCTATCATTATTTGGGATGCTCAAGATGTTTTACTCGAGGAAAAGCTGAATCATGGCATCTTATAATAATATTGTCTACTCTTCTTTATGTGATCTTTTTGAAGTTTATCCACCATGTGATAAAAACGGATATCGTCCTTAAGTTTAACAATACCACAGATAGGTGAATAGTCGCTTTAAATAATCTATACCAAAATTGCAATTACAAATATAGTACATATACCTATATTATTATCTTCTTCCGTATATGCTAAATCAATATCCACTTTTCATATTATCATTATAATTCTACGGGAAACAACTTTTATTTATACTAATACAACTCAGAGAAACACAGAAACTATACTTAATTTAACACTTTGGAAAGTTTACGATTGCTTATTATCTATTTGTTTACAATATTTCAAATTTTATTTAAATAATCTTGAGTTATCACAAAACAGTGCTCATACTTAGGTTCTAAATTGAGCCATTAATCAACACCCCGGTGAACAGTGACTGTTAATAAATTAATCCGTTTACAATTTATATATACTTGTATTAAGATGTTTTATGTTAATTTTATGTATGGCCCGCCCAATTCTCATCAGTTGGCGCTGAAGCGCACTCATTAGGTGTTTTTATTAGCAATAAATCTAATAGAGTAAACGGTGTTGTCGTTCACAATTGCACCTTGCCAAAGCAGACTAATCGCCGCTTAAGTCGCTAAGCTCCTTTCCAAAGTATATATAGCCTTACGATGCTGACTTCCTACGGTGAACGTAACACGTTGTCTGTTATGTAGCTGTATGTGTTCGAAAACTTTGTTCGATAGTAATTTCTGCCAAATCTTCTGTTAGTCTTCAAAGAACCAATGACTAAATTACTGATTGTATACAGTATTAAAAATGGAGTGCAATGAAAAGAAATGTTTGTGATGATTAAGGCGTGTTGCCTGATGATTTTTTATGTTTTACTTAACCCCGACTTCAAGATGTTGTAGAAAGAAGTCGGTTAAATATTTCTTCTTTGGTTTTTAGTGTGAAATCAGTTTTTTTTTGTTAAAAAAAATATCTCTTGGGAACCCTGAACTTTTCATAGATCATGGGCTACCTCGCACTTGTCCGATTTTTTTATTTTAAAAATAGAATTGTTTAAATCAAAGATACGTCATGTCGTTGGTTAAATATTCAAATCTTAACCGTCAGTTGCCTGTTTAATAAATCGGCAAATTGAATAAAATATTTATATATTCAATTCCGTTGAAATATTAGTTTCTAAGACGACATTTTAGAAGCTATTAAGTCATTAATCAAGTTTCTCGAATTCCTTTTAAAGGAGTGGCTCACTTTTGATCGTATATTCATTGTTTGTTTTATAAATGGCAGATCGTCTATAATATCCACACAAGCCAATTCATATTTAAATGAGAAATTTATTTCCCCACTTAACATCAGATATGATGACAGTCAAAAGTGGATATATATTCCACATACATACATAAGCAAAGTAACCAGTTTTTCTTCAAGAATGTAAATAAAATACTGTGTCTAGGTTGTGCCTAATAGTCACGCGGAAGAACCAAGTTGGAAACACTCGCACCACGGCAGTTTTAATATCCGGGCATAGCAGATAAACTGCAAGAATGTCGCTTGGACGGCCATGTTTTACGGAAACCGACTAGTTACGCTGGGGACAAATGTCTAGCCATGCCGCCTCTGCCAGGTCCCGTTCGATGGGGTAGGCCCAAGAAATGCTGGTTTGACATCTTAAAGGATGCAATGAGTACCAATGGTTTCATAATTAGGGATGCCGAAGAACGCTCGAAGTGAAGAAGAAAGAGTAGTAAAGCGGTCTCGAGGCTTCGAGAGAGACGCTCCGAACGCAACCTGAACTTAACACTAGGGATGATGACCTTGATGACACTAGGATTACCTCGAATAGAGACAAAAAAGAAATATGAATTTTCCTAACACAGTTTAATTTATACGAAAATAGAAAATAAGTACAAACTTTAAAATATGCCCAAAAATATATTAGGTATAGGCACTATTAAATAAATATGTTAAGAGAATATAAAACAACGTGCGACCATCAGACGCTTCTACATTCGTGGCCATTTCACTTCACCCGTTAAGAAGTTTGATACTGGTTTTGTCTAACCGGAATGCGCGCGCGCAATACGGCCGAGGTTAATAAAGCGCGCACTTACCTGCTTTACATTTATACATAGTGTTAGGCTGGCGATGATAATGACATGACTGGAATTATAATCATTGCAACCATTATTTTTATTAATTGGATTAGAATTATATACAATGGATTTAGATTAAAACGACGATGAAGCGACAATATTAATTTCGTCGCTATGTCCGGAAGTGGCTACATCCGTAGGTAGAAATATAGAAAACAATATTTAATGCCAGACGATACAGTGGCGCAATGAGCATATGTATAGGTGTATCGCTTACTGTATTTACTTAATAATACTGACAGATTCTTAAATTTAATAGTACCAGAACATTTATAAAATAAAAAACGTATTGTTATTAGAACTACTGGGGACCACCTCGGGATCTACACAAAATATTGTTTGTTATTCAGTCCTTGTATGTAGACTCGGTCGCAATATTTGCAAGGGAATTTCTGTGACCTTGTTACAAATGGTCGCTATACCCAAAATCGAGATTACATTCGAACTCGCTATAGCCATTTTTTGTTTCATTTTTTATCTGTGCAGGAACGGAGAAAGAATACAATTTCCTGCGGCTGGGCGGCCTGTCGTAAGAGGCGACAAAACAACTCACAACCAGGTGGTAGGGCATTTGCCCGACTGGATGACTACCACCTCTGGTCTAAAGTATGTCGCCATAACAACCTTGAGTTGTGTTCCGGCATTAGTGATCAGGTTCCAGTCTCCCTTAAGAGAGCAGCAGCGCATTTGTAGCACCTTTGGTGTTGCATATGTCCATAGGCGATGGTAACTGCTTTCCATCAAGTGGGCCGTTTGCCTGTCTGCTGAACTCCTGCAATAAAAAAATAAAAATAAAAAAATCACTGATTTATTTACACTCAATTTATTACAATTTATAGCCAAATCATTTTTTTCTAAATAAACTAAATTCAAGGGACTTACATGTTACGTCGGTACAACCAAAAAGTCATTACAACCGCGGTCGTTAATAAAATCCACTAGTTATGAATCTCAATCTACGGTCCTTTATTATATTTTTACGTATTTAGAGAAAAAATAGCAATATACAGAAACTAGTGTAACAAGTGTTACTCTAATGTAGTTTTGAATTTATACAATACCAACATCATTTTCCACGCATTAAATAAATTAAAGACGTACTAGCCACCGTCAGTTAAGTGGATATAAAACAAAAACAAAGACAAAAAAGTGTAGGTATACAATAATGAAGTCATAAGCGTGATATTGTAATTCGAGTCAAATAAAAAAAAACGCGTCGTGTGTTTGGTACACCTGGTGAGAACTAAGTTCCTTGATATTCCGACCCCTTAGGTCCAGTGGGTCCAATGGGTCCGATAGGTCCAATGGGTTCAGTGGATCTAATGGGTCCAATGAGTCCAATGGATCTAATAGGTCCAATGTGTCCAGTGGGTCCAATGGGTCTAGTGGCTCCAATGGGTCTGGTAGGTTCTGTGGATCCCAAATGTCTAATGGGTCAAATACACTGTACAACGGTCAGCAGTTTTCATTTCGCTTAACACTTTTTTTCGTTTAGCTTCTGTCTGACAAGTAACGCGCGATAAGGAACTTCGTTCCAAAAGAAACGAAGTTGAGAGATTAAACACAGACAAAATAGCAGATTACAATAACAAACCTTACTCAACAAAAAGATAAGCCCCACCAGACCGGAGAGGCCCCCCAGAACCCAAGACCGGAGACATACTAGATATTAGCTGTGCTGTGCCTGTAACTTCGTTCACACTGGACTTGGAATTTATATGCATTCATTTGAACCCTTCAAGATATAGGTCGGTCTCTGTGGACGAGCAGGCTTAGCCTTTGTTGGTCTAGTTCACTAGAACACCGAGGTCCCAGGTTCGCTCCCTAGTATGGTAAATTTCATTAACGAACTTTTCGTTATTTACTATGGTCTGGGTGTCTGGGACTGGCCCCACTGTTCTGTTGAAAATTACCGATAACACAAGCGTAGCTTGGGACTATACAATGTGCCTGTGTGTCAGCCGGTTAAAAAAGAAACGTATTGGGATATTAAAAATCACATCCTTTAAATTTTTATTGAAATTAGATGAGCTATTTCTAAAGCTCGAAACAAACCTTCAGACAGAAACCGACATAAATTCTAAATGTGTTAATTTATGACTGTGCTATGGTATAAATAGCAGTTTTATTTTAAATTTTGTCATTTTGAAATCAGAAATAGACATCTTTAATTTTATTTATTGGTATATTAAGCACATTTTAATTTTCTAATTAATTATTTATTGATATTTTATTCTAAAAGGGAGTTTAAAATATGGTATGTAAATAATCAAAATAAAAAACACCTGCATCGCTTCTGATAACTTTTGTATTTTATTGCATGAGTTCAGCAGACAGGCAGACGGCCCACCTGATGGTTACCGTCGTTTATGGATATGCCGCTCTCTAAAGGAAGGCTGGAACCTGGCCACTAATTCCGGAACACAATTCATGGTTGTTATGGCAGCATAATTCAGACTAGGGGTGGTAGCCATCCAGACGGGCAAATGCTCTACCACCTGGCTGTGGGTTGATTTGTCGCCTCTTACAGGCAGACAGGCTGCCCACCCGCAGGAAATTCTACCTATTCTTTCTCGGTTCCTGCACGGACATGACATATCCCAAGTAGATAAACGTTATCTTTTATATTATGGAGAAATAGTTTGAAATTGACATCGCTGAGAATATGTTCAGTAATGCGCTACTAAAACGCTGCCACTATGAGTCGGGTCATGGTGTTCGCGCGCTCATCTCTCCTCTCGTGAGGAGAGTCATTTATGGCCGGTTCTTATATCTTACTATTCATTCACTTGCCTTATCATCAGTTGAATTTTGACATTACTCATAAGGCTAACGAACAGACCGTAAGATATAGGAACAGGCCATTAGCCTCCCGACGCTCGATCGAGAGGAATGAAGCCAGGGACTATGCTATTTCCCGACAGTGGATGTGGCTTCCGCCTATCAGGGCACATGAAGTTGGTCAAGCTTGCGCTTTTCCTGTAGCCATGACATAAGCCGGAAGATGGTCATCGAGAGGATATTGTTACGAGTGTGGGACTCGAATTAAAAATGCCGTTGGAATTACTATAGAATTTATTAGAACTATACAAACACGTATAACATAGGTACAAATAAAACTAGACGCAATAAGTCCCAATGTAATACACAATTTAATAACACGCGCAGAGTCCGTCACTATATTGCTTATCGAATGTACTACACACGTCTTACTCGTATTATAGTCGTCGCTTGACTGCCGATCTCCCCTTTCGGGCATCCCTTTATACTCAGCTTACAATGTGTCACGACCGGGTAAACAATGATTTCCACGAATCACACCTGCGCCTCTGTCGGCGCAATTCCCAGGAAACATAATTCTGCACACTTGTCTAATTATGCCTGCGAACGGCCATAAACCAGTACAATAACAATAGGCTATTGTCTAATTGCAAATTTTAAACACGAAGTAAACAAAAGAATTCCAAATAGAGGAAGGGTAATAAACCAGGTTTTATGGCAGGCAGATGTGCATCCCTTGTATTTGGCTAAGTTGTAACAATATAGTTGGTCGGGGATTCATTGGGTGGGAATAGTACTTCTTTCATGGTGCTACTGCCACCCCAATGTGGTGAATCCCACACGCGTTTCCCCCGCAGCGGTTAGTCCTCAATCGGATTTCCCCTCGTTATAAAGAAAAATAGTGTTCGGCAGCACGTAACGCGAGCGGGGTGCGAAGCTATGCGAATAACACGCAAGGCGATGGACTTTTTTTTTTAAGGCGACGCAACCAGCGTCAGTCGTCGTTGACGGTTTTTCCATATTACGAATTATCAGGAAACAGCGATTTATTTAAATACTTATAGTAGAAAGGAGATATATCCCGTTTTGTATTTATTAGATTTGTTTTATTATATAACAATAGATAATTAGTGACTTACAATAATTCCGCGAATGCGTAAGTCTATTTTTTACAAAGCTCTAATAAAGCCCAAGATATGAAAATAGATATGACGTGACCTCTCAACAAGCTGAGCTGCGAAGGTTTGAATAGGTGATACAATAGATAGTACACATCCAGTACAATCATCACAAGTTCAACGCGAAAAGCAGGTGATTTTATATGGCGTCTTAAAGTAGAACTGTATTCCAATTTTTATAAGCTTAGTTCAGAATGGTATATCACCTTTATAAAGTCGCAGACAGCCACTAGTCGCATCATTACAAAAAGGGCCGAGGCCGTTAAAAGTATAAATTACCCTATCTTCGGCTGACCTATGGAAAGAGTACGGTTGTAGCAGTCGTAGGCGTCTTGGTGACGTCAGTACCCTACGAAAGCGCTACGCAGCTACGACGAGCCCACACGCTCCGATTCACACCCACACAAGTCACTCCTGGAGTCGTCGTATCCCACGCTCGTTATATCGATACGAATTCACGTAAGTTTTAGCTGTAAAAAAGTTTTCAATTCCTTAAAAAAACGTGCAAAATTATTTAAAACATGTTTGAAAAAAAGGTTCAAGTACATAAATTTTATTTTTTAAATTGTGGAAAATACGTATTCCTAATTTATTTAGAACCTTTACCAAGTTGGTGGAATTTTAACACAGCTAAAGCATGAAGAAGGATGCTAACATGACTAATCCGCTATTTAGACCTACATTTTTTGAAGATACCCATAAATCACTTTTCTCTCATTTTTAAAGTTGTAATAGATACGGGTTAAATAGGGTAAGTGTTTCGCAGTCCGCGTATAACGGCGGAGGGTTCAGTACACGCAACAAACGTCCCTTGCTTTTTTATTTGGCTAGGAAACATAAAGATACATTTAGTCGAATGTATGTTGTAGAGCTACGCTGAAATCATTATCTTGGATTTCAGTTTTTAGGGCCGGCCCGATCGGTGTGATACCACGCTTACACAGGATAACGGCGTGAAATGGTTGGCCATGAGCTAATCGTGTTTCCGATGGCGCAGTTCCCCCTCCTCCTATCGCATTTTCCCAATCCCATATCCCATCCTTTCTATTCCATTGTTCCTGACTGATCTCTTTGTCCCATCCTCTTTATCCTATCCTGAACGTTGACAACGAGTTGGCTTTGTCCCTGGTGTTGCGAGCGTCTATCAGCGACGGTTACTATCACTTTCCATGTGCTGGACCATGTTCTTGCTTGCCATCTTTGCAATAAAAAAAAGCCCTGGCGAAATATCATTAGATTAATTATTTTTATTTTACTATTTTACAAGCAACATCTGTAATTTTAAACTAGGATATTCCCGTGACTTTGTCCACGCTTGACTTAAAACATCCGTGAGATTCTTGGGATAAAAATATTACACATTTTCTTACGTAAAATTTGCTATCGATCAGTGAAAATCGCATCGATTTCGGTACAGTTTTTTGTACGTGAATCCCGAACAAACCGACAAACAGAAAAATCTCAAAATAATGCATCGTGTTCTCCAACGTTTATATAGTCTATTCAAGTTTTTTATTAATAGGTTCAATGTTAGAATGTAGAAAACACGGCATGTTTAGAATGTTATAATATTATAGATTATAAAGATAATTAGGTATTATATATATTATAATTAGTCTTGTGGAGTTTATGAACAATGAATTATCAGAAACCGTGATTCGATTGCTAACAAAGAAGATTGAAAAATATTAATGATCGATTAGTATAGTATTATTGTATTGTACCAATATTAAGGTGAACTAGTTCAGTGACTGAATTTAACTAGAAAGGATCGTTCACTTGGATGACTGTCGTCTAAGCATAGTTACTATTAATTCAGCACTACAATTGATTAAACTGAACGCGCTTCCGCTTTTGTCTCCCTCACATGTTGGAGGGGAGTAAACCGAGCGCGGGTATCGCGGGGCAGATATCGCGTCAGTCGATATTTAGTCATAGGGTACAGATCACGCATCATTTTTGTAGGTTTGTTCCTGAGTAAGCTAAATAAAATGTTTTTAACAACAGCCCAATTAAAATTAATAAAGTTTGTTGAAACTTATTCTCTTCACAAGACATATGTAAGAAGTAAAAAGGCTGAAGATAAATTATGGGCGATGTTAGGAGAAGTGCATTTTGGCATGTCAGGTAAGTTGAACTGATATATATTTTGTACTTACATGTGTTCTAACTTTTTTATATTTTTGTCGTTTTGACGCCGGCCTGTTAGGTTCGTATTCCACAGTACTCGATCTAGAATAGCTTTATATATATATATATATATATATATATATATATATATATATATATATATATATATGTAGCTTTTACGAATAAAAAGAATGCTTTGTACATATTATTATTTAATTATTAGAAAACTGTTTAATTTTTTTTAGCCACTGACTTGAAAAACGACTGGAATCATATAAAGAAAACATATTTCATGTTGAAAAAACAACAACCAGGAACAAGTCAAGGCACACGTATTCTTGATGGTGTACTCGATTTTCTTGATGGAAAAAATAAATCATTGCAACCAGGACCGAATCAGATATGTATTTCTGAAATAGTATCTGCGGATGATGCAGAAGAGATAACAGTTTTTGTATCTACTAACGAATCTAGTACTGAAACTTCAACACGAGAAGGTGAATTGCAGAGTGAGGATAATGACGTCATAGAAGAAGACCCATTAAAGAATATAGTAAAAGAAGAGAAACCCGGAGCTGACACTTCTGAAAAAACAATCAACAGCCTGTTAGATATAGATTGTGCTTGTACTGATACTAAATCTTTTTTCAAAGAGGTTGCGGTGTTTACAGATCAGTTGCCAGTTGATATTCAAAAAAAATTACGATCAGACATCTATGATATAGTTCTAAAAGACATATCATATCCAGACACAAATAATTAACCGCTTCATAGCCTAAATTTTGTTGAACGCTCTAAAAATTATTGTATTAACCAAACTCCCTTGTATATCTAGATTCTGACAGTTTATAACAATAATAATACGATGAATAAACTGCTGGTAGATTTAGCTTCCTCATCGCTGATGGAGTAGATATCGCTTTCATGCTTTTCTTAGGCGTATTTGTGGGCGTCAATCGGTAATTAAAATGTCCAGGTTCATATTTGTTAACAAAATTATCAAAATATTCGTACAATAAAGGCAAACAAATATACCTTCTTTTTTATGATATATTTTTGAATAAACTTTTAATTAATTAATTTGTTTTATACTTATTTGAAGAGGTTGCTACTGTGAGATTGACTATAAAAACGTAACCTTTTGAATTTCCACCAATGAGAGCGAGTTTTATACACATCTGCCATTGGTTATTCATATCCTTACGTCCTGGCTAACATAGGCATTTAGGCATTGATTAATAATAACAAAAGTAATTGATAAATTAAATTTAATTAAATAAAGAAAATTGAAGTAGATATTTATTTCATGATTAGAAATTATGATTATACATGAATGGTAAACATAGCATAGATCAAAAGTATGTTGTTGCTATGTTTTTCATAAGGTAGCACTTGTCAAACGCCAAAAGCCAAATGCCAAAAGATTGACCTTGAACTTGACCTACTGTTGTTTATGAGAATTAGATTTAAATACAAGTTTTATGAAATGAAATGAAATCTAAGAAATGTATAAGCAAATAATTAAGTTTCAAACCAGAGCGTGTGGTACCCAGACTCGTGGCTTAATATAAGCAAAGGAAATAATATAAAACTATCTACATGTAAACGTAGTAAGTGCATCCACTACAGAAGTACTAAATTTATCTTCTAAAGAAAAACAAGATATACGTACAGATATCCGAGCATATTCAAGTAGTAGATATATACAAGTTTATTGATTAAAGTTAAGTACCTATTAATAGATAGGCTGAAATCATTGTTCATAACTTTTTAACCTAACTACTAACTAAAGTGAATTATAATATGTACAACGGCAAATCCAGAGGTTGAATTAAAATTAGTGTCGCAGCGAAATATATAATATCAAGTGAGTTCATGTTACGCAGATTCTAGGTGCCTTACCTATAGACGACGATGATCTAGGCTTAGTATTTTGCTTATAATTCTAAAGAGTTATATACATAATATAATTATCACTATTTTTTAGTTTTAATTTAGGTTAAGTTTTCTATCATTTTGTAATATTGTAAATAAGCTCTATATTAATAAAAGATTTGTATTTGTAAATGTGGCGGTTTGTTTTCGAATTGACTGTCACAGTATTAGTATACAAACCAACTTTTTATAGTCAGTTTTATACTTAAGTTTCTATGGTTAATCGTTTTGGAGAAAACAGGTCGTTAAGTTATCTTGTATATACCAAAGTCGTGTCCGCTATATGCGTATGAGGCTTTTTTTAAAATTTAATCATCTGGCATAATATATCGTCAGACAGGGCTTGAAAAATGATAACGATCTGACTGAGCGCAAACGGGTCACCGACAACAGCCAGCGGTGGCTAGCGACAAGCAGACCACACGCTTTTTCATACATTTTGTAGGGATTCGCCGTATACGTGTGGCCGGTGGCCTCTTTGCACGCAGCCTAAATCACTTTCTTTAAGGCAATAGGTGGAAAGAACATTGATTACATAATTATGAAAATTATTCGTATCTTCAATTATTTAAATACTCAAAGTATTTGTAATTTTTATTACTTCAAGCCGATATTAGATGGTTTATTTCTACTTTTAAATTTGGATGAATTAAACAAAGTGATCCATATAAACATAAATTTGAATTACTTAATTTCTTTGAATACTGTCTGTCGTATTATTTCAGGTTTGTGTTTTCAAAAAAAAAAAGAATTCAATTTGTTTAATAATCTGTTTAATATCAGCATTACACAAAATAAGAATATTGTAACTCCTTTATAATAAGAACTATTAAAGTTAAAAAAATACAGATTGATAAAGAAAATTTAATTAGTAAAATACTATAAAAATGTACTTACTACCATCGATATGTACTGGGTACGAGGATGATATATTTTTTGGCAGTTTCGGTATTTCGGGTTTCGGATTCGTAGTAAGGTAAATCACGTCAAGTCACCACTATAAATGCAGCACAACGACGTTCTTAATCAGCTATCCATTCGGTTTCACTCGAATGAAAGTAGTCATGTCTGTCGCAGGACTAATGGCCGATGGAGCAGAGGAGTCCTGTAGTGAAAGATCGTGTATATGTAAACGTAGTGTAGGGCCTTTCACAACCCGCTGGACCGATGATCTGCGTAAGGTCGCCAGTAGGTGCTGGATGAGGACAACGGAGGACCGCGCTATGTGGCGCAAACTTGGGTAGGCCTATGTCCAACAGTGGACTGCAATTGGCTAACGACGAAGTAGTTGTATCGGTTGAAAATTATTGGTGTTTTAGCGTGATGGTAGATCGGTTATAATTTTTTTTACAAGAAACCGGCTGTCTAAGGCACAACAAGTATGTTATAATTCTTAAAAATTCTGACGTAATTTTTAATTCAAAGTGCCTAAGGGGCCATCCACAAATTACGTCACACGAATTTCATGATTTTTGACCCCTCCCCCGTCTTTGTAAAAGCTGGTCACATTCGTGAGACTCATCCCTCCATAATGTGACATCACATATTTAGCAATTATACATCAAGATTATTAAATTAAGACAGTATTTAGTTTTATCCCCAGTAAATTTTTTTTTAATAATTTAAACACTATACTTGACTATACTAATACAGAAAGAATTGGAAATGTTTTGAAGTTTTTCGCTAATAGTTCAAATTTCATGTTTTAATGCTTAAATATAATAGGTACCTTACCTTAGATCATATGACATGTTATATCTCAATGGTCCTTACATATGAAGTTGGCGTTTTGTCGTACTGGACACGTATCAAATATCTCCTCTTTGGTTAGGAAATCCAATTTCAAATTTATACAACTATTTACTTATACTTTTGTGTTTTGAAAACCGTAATTCATTTGTTTTTTCCTCTTTTGGTTTTTTCTTTGCGTCACTCAGTTTACAAAATGGAAAACTTGAAATATCACATTATTTACGAGTACGAGCTCCATCGTGGCACCAGAGCTGCCGTAACGGCTCGAAGGATTAATGATGTTTATGGCGGCGGTGTCGCAAAAGAAAACACAGTGCGTTTTTGGTTCCAACATTTTCGTTCTGGAAATTTCGACCTGCAGAACAAGCCTCGTGGATGACCGGAGACCAAAGTTGATAATGCAGAATTGATGGCTATCGTGGAAGCGGATCCATCGCAAACCACGTCCGAGATAGCTGCAGGCTGCGGTGTTAGTGATAAAACTGTTTTAATCCACTTGAAGCAAATTGGGAAGGTGAAAAAGCTTGAAAGGTGGGTACCTCGTGAATTGAGTGCAGCAAAGCGACAAACGCGCGTCGACTGCTGCGTTACATTACTCAACCGGTACAATAATGAAGGGATTTTAAATCGAATCATGACCTGTGATGAAAAGTGGATCCTGTACGAAAATCGGAAACGCTCATCGCAATGGCTGAACCCTGGCGAACCAGCCAAATCCAAGCGAAATATGACTAAAAAAAAATTACTTGTGAGCATTTGGTGGACTAGCGCCGGTGTCGTTCACTACATCTTTCTTAAATCTGGCCAGGCGATTACGGCGGATATCTATTGTCAGCAACTGCAAACCATGATGGAAAAGCTAGCTGCTAAACAACCGAGGCTGGTCAATCGCTCTAGGCCACTGCTGCTTCAGGACAACGCTAGACCACACACTGCACAACAGACGGCTACCAAATTAGAGGAGCTTCAATTGGAATGTCGAAGACATCCATCGTACTCCCAGGACCTTGCTCCAACAGATTACCATTTTTTTCGAAATTTGGATAAGTTCCTGCAAGGGAAAAAATTCAACTCTGATGGGGCAGTCCAAAGCGCCTTCGAAGATTTTATCGATTCCCGTCCGAATGGTATTTTTAGGTAAGGGATCAATGAACTACCTATGAGATGGCAGAAGTGCATAGATAGCAATGGTACATACTTGGATAAAAAAAAATATTATATGAAAAAAAATGACTTTATGTTCCTCCCTTACAAAACGGCAATTTCATATGTAAAGACCTAATATTAGATTTTGAAAAATGACGTTACGACATTTAGGACCTTCCCACCCCCTGTCACACAATGTCAAACTTCGTCGATGTGTCGATGTGAATTTATGGATGGCCCCTAATGATAAATACCTGTAACGCTGTACGAACGTGGGACTAAACATGAGAGCATTGTCACTGGTCGTTGCTATGATAATAATGTATTTGTTAGTAAATTGCAATAGTGGCGTGAATAAAACGCGATCGGAGTGCCATGTTGTCGGCTATATTCGTCTATCTCTCGGGAACAGTACTATTTTACTGGATGAAAAGTATACCTTTACTTAGTATAACTAAGTCCTATTCTTTACCCCTGATATCGTCTATGCAACATTTTGTGACGATCTGCTGCGGAGTCAAGTCGTGACATTAGTATACTTCTCATTACGTTTGCGGATCGAGTACAATGTGTACGTTACAATTATTCTTTTACACAGATAATAAATAAAATTATAACATAAAGAAGAATAGTAGGTACTTTGTGTATTAAATACTACGTTATAGTATTGAGTTGCGGGACACAGGCAGACAGTCTGGCGAATGACGTCATCGAATCCACCATTTTGTTATATAACTGTCAGTAATGCTTTAAATTTAGGAGAGAGTGCACGCGTTTTGTCGGCGCTTGCGTAATTTTTGTGTATTGCTTATAGTGTTTATATATTATTACAGCAGCATGGATTGGGAATATCAGGAAATATTATTAATAAAATTGGTTAAACAAAAAGGATTACATAGAGAGGACATCGCAATTACTCCGGAAGAAAGATTTAATTTTTGGTCTGAAATAGCACAGAGATGCATGTATTCTTCTGGTTAGTATTGAAAATTTAATATATAATTGATACGTATTTGTTATTTTATGTACGCATAAAAACCAAAATATTTGTTTTATAAACGAAATTCCTTAAATAGATATTTGATTTTTTTTTTATTCGCCTATTCATAAAATCCATATTTCTAGCTTATATGATGTAATTAATATATGGAATATACTTAGCAATTTAACACTATTTCACAAGCTTTTATTTAACTTGCAATGGATGTACCTATGTATGTATGTAAGTTCGAGTGGAATATTGCAAGTAAAATTTGACCGACTTCCCGGTTTCTGGATGAGCTGAAATTTTGCTCACATTTGTACATCGTGTGACAATGCAATAATATGGTACCATAGAGCTGATCTGATGATGGAGTCGGAACGTGGCCATAGGAACTCCTGTACTAAACAAGATAGACCCGTCGTGTTTGGGCTCATTTTACTTGTCTTGGCTAGCACTCTGCTGCTACATGATATCCAGAATCTCAAAAGCTTGTATTTAAAAACCTTTTTAAAAAAGCTTATTTTTTATTTCGAAATTAAACCAACTGAATGTTATTTTTAGGGTTCCAATACTGAAAATTAATAAATTAGGCAAACACATGGCAGTCCATGCATACCGAAGGGTTCCATGAAACAAAAACGACCAAACTGATATTGTTCAAAATAATTATTAGGGAATATATGTTTGAGCTCTAAAACCTTAATTTTTCAGTATTTTTTGCTTCACAATTTAAAAGGTAGGGGGGGGGGACACAATTTTCACGACAGGGAGCGCCTTGCCATCTCTCGTATCTGCCATCTTGCCATCAATTAATTATATCTAGTAAGTGTGTGTTATTCCAAGAACTAATAGGGTTTCGTAGACTAAGGATGCTTATTTTTATCATAGACTATAAAACTTTAAAAATAATTTAATCATAAACATTTTATATTTCAGCATTAAGTACTCAAGCAGGTACCCTGCTTAATATAATTTTCGTTAAAATTTTAGATATCATAGTTTAAAAATGTTAGAGACGGGGGAGTAGAGTAGACGGAGTACAGTTTTACTTTGAAATCTGTTACTTTGTCTGTCTATCTGAAATATATTTAAATCTTACTAGCGGAATTCCTCTCGCGTATATACACATAAAATTTATTTTTCATTCTTTTGTTATATAACATACCTGCTACGCCCGCGACTTCGTCCGCGATATCGAAATATATGGGTAATGAGATAGGAGAGAGCCTATATAGTGAACTATCACAATAAAGATTCGGTAGCTTTGATTTACACTGATTAGTGGTCGGTGTGAATTAGAATCACCGACTCTTTTTCATCTAATTATCTATAGTAAATTTGATGGTAAAATATTGTGTTGTATGTTGAAAGTGATCTCGAATAATTTATCTTTATATAATATAAAGATGTAAAGTCTTTATGTCGTTCTTTTACTTGTCTGCAAGTAGAAAACCAAAATTAAGTAATAGTGGCGCATATTGTTTTATACATTTATTTTAAATTTCGTTCTTATTTATTGTACAGCGTCAGCGTACAGTACATCATTCTTTTAATAATTATTCTTAAATTATTTATATACGTGTAATTTGTTTCTAGCGGAGGAAACTCAAATTAAATGGAAAAGCATCCGTACCGAGTATGAAAAAGACAAAAGCTTATTGAAGTATCAGCACGGCATACTAAACTTTTTGGATCAAATGAATATTACGAGCAAGATAGAGGAGCCAGACAACTCTCAAACTGAGTCTGAATATTGTCCAGTAAAGCCTTCAACGTCAATAGAA
Source organism: Dendrolimus kikuchii (assembly GCA_019925095.2). NCBI lineage: Eukaryota > Metazoa > Arthropoda > Insecta > Lepidoptera > Lasiocampidae > Dendrolimus > Dendrolimus kikuchii. The sequence continues at coordinate 15,460,898 of CM034395.1, read as the reverse complement.
TCATCTAGTGATATTACTTCTTTATCAGACAATACACTGAATGACAAAAATGACAATGTGTGTGTATCGTCTAATAACAAAGTAGAAATAATATCTTCAACTGTGGATTGCAATGATACAGAAGCAATGTACAGTGAAAGAGATGAAAATGTAGATTCTATACATCAGGAAAATACAGAGACAATCCAACAGTTATCAACATTGAATTTAGAAAATGCTCGTGATAATTTAGGAATCAAAATGTTAGAAAAAAGAAATGCAGCAAAACGCAAAAGCCAAAATAGTGTTATTAGCCAAAATAAAGAAGTTGATTCCAATATATCTACTAATGACATAATAAATATCTCAACCCAAAGAAGAAAACGTAAGAGCCAGGACATTTCTTTCGACGAAAACCAAGAAATCCCCAAACAGGTATCTAAAACTAAAGATAATATATCTTCACCGTTACTTTCATCAGTTATGGATGAAAATAACAGATCAGATACAGATCCAATATTATTAGGTAAGAGCAACAACTTACATGACACTAATAAAGAAACCACACCGCAACATCCTTTGGAAATGGAAACAAATATACTAATAGATGATTTAGACGGAAAAAATAATGAAACTACAATTAATAAAAATAAAGAAAACAACGAAGTAAGTGAAAATAATGCGATAGACAAAAGCAACAATGTTCATGATATTAATAAAGAATCTATGCAGCAAAATCCTATAGAAATGGCAAGAAACATGCTAATACATGAGTTAAACGGAACAGGAATTAGCAAAATTCAAGAAATTATCGAAGATAATGAGGTAGTAAAGAAAGAATTGTTCATGAAAGATGATATAGATGAAATGGACAATAATTCATTTTATAGTACTCTGTCAGATCTAGTATGTAAGTTAACTAAGAAACAGCAGAAAAAACTACGTCTTATGATTGGGACGGTAATTGCTGATGCCGAAATAGAAATGCTTAAAGTTAAAATGCCTGAATAATATTTTAATTTTTAATAAGTAGTGGACTTATCATGGTTATTACGTATCATTAGCTTAGATAATGTAAATATAATCGTAATTTTTTTGTGCTGTCGAGTAGAATAATTAATTGTTACATTGGTTAAATAAATGTGAGTCTTTTTCAGTAATTTGTTACTTGATGGTATTAGTTTGACCATGGAAAGAAAATACTAGGAATGATAATCGTTTAGTAAAAAACGTAACTGGGAAAAGCTTTTAAAGAGTTACCTAAATAGAGTTCGCTATCTCGCTTGCGCATACCACATTACTGAAGATATAAATTAACAACATTGACTTACAACAAATCTGTATAAAAAGCTAAAAAAACAATAACTGCAGATGCATCATTAGGCTGCGCTATTTAAAGAAAAACAAATACTTCTTCACAAGTCCATTATCTAGCAGGTTTCAGAAGATATGACTATAAATGTTACTCTCATGCGAACCAAGTCACGGGCACGGCAACTGACAAATAAATCCATCCAGGAAAACGATTGCAGTGAACGTTGATCATATGTCATATTTTTTCGGGCAATTTGAACATTACGTTTCTGAGGAACGAATAATTCCGGTTCACGAGCAGCGTGACGAATTTGGTCGCCGTGTTTTTCAAATCGCCGTTTCAATTGTTGTGAACTGGTTGCGACTTCATATTTGTGTTACCAAATTTCTCTACCCACGACCGAGCGAGCCGCGTATGTACCGTAAGTGGTATGCCTCACCGAAATATGTACAATCAAATGGACTCGTACTACAATGAACTTTCTAAAACATACGAAATATTTTGTACCAAATATATCCATATATTGTCACTGTTTGCTAACTGTCAACCTGTTTTAATACGATTGAGTTCTTTTTTCAAAGCTAAAACATGTTTAAACTTTATTTAATAATATAGTTGCAACCAACATATTATTATGAAGGTATGTAAACTTGTTCTTTAGAGATTGCATTAATTTGTATCTTGAAAAAGTTCTCCCGGAATGCGAAGCTCCCAAAAACACTTATTTTTAAATACTTTAGTTTCAGATGCACAAATAAAAACTGTCTAGTTATCCTTATCATCTTGGTTTTTTTGAAAATGATTCCTAGCCTATTATCGATCAGTTTAATGTTAAATGAACTAAACATGTGGTTCTATATTTATTTTAAAGTTTTTCTAAATTAAGGGTGGTTTTTAAATCATTGTCCAAATACGGACTTGGTTTAAATGAAATAATATTAGGGCACCAATGTGGTTTAAGATCTTAGCCGAAAAGCACTTTTATTCAAAATGTAAGTGTTAGGAATAAGCTATAATATCGATGCGGTGGCATTGAAATATGAAGATTTCCTGTACCAAGTAAGTGCACGTAAAATGTATCTGACTGTGTCAACACGTAGATTTTTATGATAGATTTCATCCAGTTATTAACACGATATTACATGAAAAAACAAAAATCATTGATGTTTTATCTGATTAGATGTATATATAGGTAGTAAATATAGTGCAGATTCGCGCTTGACCACGATTGTAGCCGATGTCAGGTAGAAATGCAATCTTAAGATGTAGCACGCTTAGACGATACCTGTTCACACGAGACTTGAAGGCACCTAGTTTGTAGATTTCATAAAAAATTGAGTTATTACAATCGATCAGATTGTAATAACTCAAAATAATTTACCAAAACAATGCATCGAGGGGACATTTTTGCCTTAGTTCTGAAATCTTTGATAAAACCGCGTCAACCTGTGAATAATAATACCCGTCCAATCTCCCCTAAATTGTGTGTGGTACAAGATAACACGGCACTAGTGTAAATATTTCCTGTGATAAATGCTTTACTTACCTGTCGCGACCACGGCGCGCGTTTCAATAATAACCGTGATATTGCGATGATACGGACTGGAAAAACTCGTTCGTTGGATGTCGATATCCTTACAGGTCCATGAATCGGAGATCGGTTCGAGCGGCGAACTTCTGAAATTCTTAATACATTGCTCGTTGTGTGTTCATATATTGTGGGAAGGACTATAAGTGGTGAGCAGTGTATTGCTGCCAAACCGTAAATTGCGGTGTTTATTTGGTGCCCGGTTAAGCCGGAACGGCCGTAGTGCGTTGTCAGTGAGCGGCTTTCATTCATGCCGCCTCGGGCCACGCTCCACACGAGATCTCATCTTCCAATTACCAACTGGATTCGTGTGTTTTGCCGTTTCGATTTTGCCGTTGTTACCCAATAGATTTAAAATGGCTGCTCATATCATTTTGTATCGAAAAATAAAATTAATTTTATTTTAAATTTTTTTGGACTTTTATTAAAGACGAGAAGATTAATACAATATCATGCGCAGATTACGTCGATCCATTCAGTTTTTCTTTATTCTTTATTGTACACAAAGTAGTTACACATAAAACCACACAATAGTGATGTACAAAGGCGAGTTTACCCTAAAAAGAGTTTTTCTTCCAGCAAACCTACGTGTATAGCGAGAGTGGAAAAACAAGAGGCAGAATTTATCTTCCAGTAATTTACACGAAAAGCTTTAATCGTAGCACTTTTGATTAACACTACGTTTTCTGATTAGTAGTTCTTCCCACTGCGTAGTAAGCCGTTTCAAAACAAACTTTTAAGTCGTGACTAGACTGTTCTTATGTGAGTCAAAAAGTGATTTCAAGGTGCTGCTTTCACAATTGGAGCTTGAAAGAGTGTCTCTCATCTCGAGATTAATCCAGCGGTGTTTGGTTTTTCGCAATAGATGATCGCTGCAGAGGGTCAACCGTCGGTGGCGCATTGTGCCGGTGTATTACACAAACAGTACTGAGCGCAATTGCTCAGCGTTTCACAATCGCGGGTTCGCCGACCGACACCAATACCTAAATTAATTTTCTTTTCGGTCCCCCGTCGCCGGCGCTCATTGTTCAATTTGTGACTCCGATTCTGGAGCACCGCGCACCGATGTGCCATTTGGTGACACGTTGTTTGTCTAGAAAGTAATTTTTATTGTTTGTATATTGCAGATCAATATTACTATAAACCTCTCTATATTTATTCAATATACAAAGATTTTATTTAAACAACAGCACATAAGCCAATAATGAATGGATTTTTACAGACCAATCCTTATTAATATTATAAATGCGAAAGTAACTGTGTTTGTCTGTTCCGTTTACACGGAAAGCTACTGGACTTGGCTGAAACTCAGTATATATATATATACATAACGGAGGAGGAACCACCGTAGTGTTTATAAAAGTGTGACGTCAGCAATGCTGACGCAACACCAATGATATATATATATATATATTATATATATATATATGTGTGTGTATGTGATTATGAAATTCGGTATATATGTAGTTTTAATACCGAGGGTGGACAAGGGATACTTTTCGTTCCGGATAATGGTATACGTTTGGGGGATAGATTTACGTAAACATTATCCCAGAAAGTAGGATAGGTTTTATTTTGTGGTTTGCCGTTTTCGTCATTTTGATTATTTTGGTCGATGTGGTCTATGTGGTCGATGTGGTTGATGTGGTCGATGTGCTCGATCTGGCTGATTTGGTCTATTTGGTCATTTTGGTGTACATATGTAGTTTTAATACCGAAAATTGGCATAGATACTTTTCATCCTGGGAGATGGGATAGTTTGCGATATAAAATGAAGTGAAACTTTCGGGGCAAATAGCAGTAACATAAAAATTTAATACAATGCAACCTGTGTTGTAATTTCTTTAAACAAGAGGCATGCTCCATGTTGACCAGGGGCGAAACTAACGCGTGCCAGCCTTTAGGATGGCATAAAGAAGAGGGGTTAGGGAAAGAGATAGAAAGATTAGACAAGAGAAATGGGATAGAAGGGATAAGGCATGAGATAGAGGGAGAGAGAAGTGGGCCATCGGAACTCTCAAATCTGTCAAATTTAAGTTATATTTAAAAACAATTTCCCCAAAACATATACTATATAATATAAAACAATGAACTGTAGACTTTGGTAGCTTAGTGGTTAAAACATCCATGTATCCATATACCCATGGTATGAGTTCTAACCCATCTTGGCCAAGGGTGGCTGAGTATACTGTCCGTTCTGCTAAAATGGAAAAACCAAAGCCCAGCAGTAGGATGTTTATGTGCTGATATTATTACGTTCATATAAACAATATTTAATTGTAATTTAATTTAAAACTCTGTTTTAAATTTATAAGTTTGTTTTGAAACATAAATAACAGTAATAAATTAAACATATTTATTACATTTTAATTATTATCTTTAAAAAGAATTTGATTAAATTTTCAATTAAAGGTCAATCAAGTAAACATTGTTTACATTTTTGAATAATTTAGTATTTCACGTTACATATTAAAGGCGATGTACATACCTGCAGTTCGTCTAAAAAGAAAAACACATTTTCTTCAGGTTATATATATTATGAAATTAGCGCTCCTGCAATTAGAAGTTAATCATGTCATTGTTATAATTAACTATATTGTATTTGTAGAAGAGTTTATGTTACAGTACTTACTTTTGCGACCAGTTTGTTTTGTGTTGCCCAAACACACGCGAATGACATTTTATAACTGTAACAAGGTCATTTGCCACTCATATTTATAAATGACCATACTATAACTCAAACACAGTGTGGTCGAAATGATCACTTGATGGATTTGAATGTCAGAGCGAAGGTCTTGGACGCGTCGATTTTTTATCATTGTTATAAGAGAACGTCTATCGAATTATGAACATTTGTATTAAATGAGTTAGATGAGGAGTTTAAAGAGTGAATAGTAACGATAAGTAAAATTAATAAAATCAAAACAGCTTCTATATACATATGTATTACGTACGTATTTAGATATCGACTTTATATTTTTTACAATTCTACTTTACGTGTGTATGTCACTGAACTCCTACTAAGCCGCTGGACCGATTATGATGATTTTTTGTGTTTTTGAGCGAATCCTTGGATGGTTTACATACGATGGTATATGGTAGATGGCGCTGCAATAGAATTCAAATTTTTAACATTTTTTCACACCCACTACACACACAGCAAATTTAGATTTGCACACTTACAAATCTAAATTTGCTAAGAATATCCAATTGGTAAAATCTTCGTAGAAATCGACACCAGGCGAAAATAGGATCTATGTAACAGAAACCCTAATTAAATGTTATGTCTTTGAATTATACCAAAGGAGGAACTTTTTGTGACAATTCGAAAAAACGCATTTAATTAAAAGTTGAGTTTTCGAATACAATCACACAACCTTACTTAAAAACAAACAACATGACATAACTAATGTGAATTTTTAACCAATATACCAAAATGTCACCCTTTAAGTTCCGTCAAAAACTCCACCAGTAAGTCGTTTATTCCACATAGGACCATAGATTAATAATGTAAATGCACCCAGCGAATAGAACCGTATTAAAATCATAAATCGAATCGATATTTCACTGGGAGCCGGTACAGAGCGCATAGTTGGGATATCTGTGTAATTGGTGGATGGTAGAATTACAGTGCTTTCCCAGCGATTTGTCGGTTGCGTCGTCCGTTGGAGTACGGCGGCCTACGTGATCTGCGCTTGCGACATTTTGACAATCCGACTTTACGTAACGGCGCTGTATTGAGTCGCTGCGTCTCACCATTACGGTATCCTCTTACTGTATTGCTCTTATCTATGTTCTTAATTTGATTGACGTAGATATTTATATATATCTGTGGTTCAGAATTACTAGTGAGTGGCTGCCCCAGAATAGGAGGTATCGTCGTATCAGTACGAGACTTAGACGGTGACATGTACTAAATGCCTTTAAGAAATCATACGTACATACATAGCTTCACGCTAGTTCCCTTGCGGGGTAGGCACGAACAACAGAGCGCCATTCAGGCTTATTCTTACACACCTCACTCACTTCTTTGACATTCATAGCCTTTAAGAAATCGTTTCACAAAAGAAAAATAAATGATGTGTAAGTAATAACACTAGCGTGGAAGTATGTTTATTTGTTTCCTCTTGGTGGATAAACCTCCAGTAAAAGCTTTAGTAGTGTAAACTATACCATAGTTGTTACCACCTCCCCAAGCGCCCAAGCCTATGATTGACAGTCTGTAAATTTATTTGAAATATTAAGAAATCATAATATCTTAAATGTATTATTGACAGATTGAAATAGATTAATTATTCCATGAAGAAATCCCTATTTTATGTTACAAAAATATGAATATCATAATACAAACATATCAGCCTATACATTTCTCACTGCTTTGCCTTCTTGTTTCAGAGATAAGGTGTATCCAATTATCCACTTGTCCAAGTCGGAAGGCGGATTTAAAAAATCGCTAATCTCTTCTCTACCATTTTTTTTTTATTAGCTCGTCATATTTTTTACAGTATGCACATTAGGTCAAATAGAATATAGAAGCTGATGTTTTATGGCCAGGATTTGGTCTTTCACTGGAATAAGATGGATGAATTAGATGAATACTTTAAACAATACTACCACAATTTACATAGTATAATGTATTTAAATGTATAGGTTAATAATACTTGGTCATTGACACTATGTTTTCAAACTAATTGATTATAATGTAAAGTAAATGCGTATAGTATACTATTGTTTGATTGTTGATCATACTTCACGTTCTTTCCGTAGCGTGTTCTAGTGATGTCATAGAATGCGCCCGCGCAGTCTCGCCGCGCGCCGGTTGTTTACATCAAAACAAACGGAGAAAGTAACGTTATTTTATTTAAACGTACGCTACAAATCGTTTCCTACTTCCCCCATGTAGCTTCCAGTAATTGACTATAGGAAATCAACGAGGCACCGAATTGGCCCAATGACAAGCAATGGGAGTTTGTCACGAAACTATTTAAGAGTCAATGCACTTTTCAAATTAAGTAATTGACAAAACCAAAAGATGAAATTGAATTACTGGGCACTGTACAAAGAGATTGGTTATAAAATAATGATCAAGAATAAGACATAATTACACGGCACAATTTATTTTGTTCTGAAAAACAATAACATGTAATGATGCTACTGACCCTACTGCACTAAAAACAATTTGCAGAATAGAATGATTTCATCATTTATTTACGAAAAAGTAAAAGTAAATTTCTAGATTTTTTCACAAAGGAATTGAGGAGCTATTTCAAGTTTAAAACAACACAATAAGTCATGAATTAATACAGTGATAACGATATTAACAGCAAGCTGTGTAAATAATGTGAAGAAAAATGGCTGAACAATTATTAAGACGTAGAGTGGTGGTAATTCTTATAATGTTTTTTTTGTTCATAACTGCAAACGAATTCGTATATTTAGTCGATATTAGACGGTTAATTTCGGTCTTTCAATTTAGATAAATCAACCATGGGGATCCATATAAACATAAATTTGAATCATTCAATCGTATTGAATAATGTCTTCTTTCAGTTTTGTGCTTTTTTTTATTTCAGGAGTTCAGCAGATAAGCAGACGGCCCACTTGATGGAGGGCGGTCACCATCGCCTATGAACCTTTGCCTTTCGGCCAAATTTATTCGATTTGGTTCATTTGTCTAATATCAGCTAGATTATGTGGTGTCACGGAGGCTTAGGTATCGTTTTATTCCAATAACACACGTTGAATCTTAACAGAGAGCATGCATGGCATAGTCTATTTATCTACTTTATTGTTCATGTAGTTAGTTACAAAACCCCGTGCTGACTACGAAGAAAACAAATGTAAAGAAATCTACTTATCGAGATTACCAACGTGTGAAAACAGCCAATCCTCTATCAATATCGTTCTAGCTGATCTAGGAAGACCAGAAGAATTAGGACGTTAATATTATGATATAATTTTTTATTATACAAAACCAAAGCAATTAACAGAACAATTGGTACGCTCAGGTATTTATTAAACAAGATAATGAAATGTAACCAACTCTCTAGATGAAACCACTACGTAACATTTCAAAATTGTAAAAGTAAGTGAATATTGTTCCGGGAGAGAATTGTAAATGTTCGCTAATGTCGATTTTTACAGTAGATTATTCAAATTTAACAGCCACCCGACGGTTATAAGCAAACAGGTGATTAGTGGTAGTTGTTTTGTTTTAGTTTCTCACTCGGTTCTTTATTGTTGTGTAATATCGACCGGCTCGATTAGATTACCTTCCACCGAGACGTTTCATAAAGCGATTGTTACTTTCGTTTCACCATTCGGTCAGTGTAATAGCTGATTGCTGCTACTACAGTATTACTTGCACCATTTACATACAATTAAAAAATTAAAAATCCCAATGCTTTCTTTTAAATATTTAAAAGATACTTACAAAATATTACAGATATATAATTTAAATACAATAAAAAAACGCATGTAACTTAAGCTGATAATACATTGAGTTCTACATTCTACCTGTAGTCCTTTAAAACGGGTGTTATGCAAAATTAAAGTACACTATACACAAGTATATAAGATAAGATTAGAATTCTAAAAATCCTAAAAAAAACCTTGTCATCTTTTTGAGGACTATACATCGCGGGGGAAAAGCAGTGAGGAGTGTGGGATTCACCACGTTGGGGTGACACTAGCACTGCTAGTGCCATTGTCATCTACTAACACCCCTTGGTATTCCGTCCTTCGCCATAAAGCCAGGGCTATGGGTACGTAGTGTCACCACACCGCGAGGCCCTGGCAGGCGGTGGCCTATCGGCGTCTCGCATACCTTGTCAACTGGCTGTACCTATAACTTCTGTGTTGTTCACAGTAGATACCAGCCCTCTCATGTAGATATAAACAGGCAATTTGAAATGAGATTATAACAGCTGTCATGCGGTGCTGGTTAAGGCTGCTGCATTTTTTAAATCCTAGTTTTATTTATTGCTTTAATTGAGAAGAATATTCACGCATCTTTGTTTATTAAACACGATAGCGTATTACATAATAATTAGGAAGAAGAAAAGCAGAGCAGAAAAAGTTGACCTCACGATTTTTTTAGAAACTCGCTTGTATAATATAAGTATATTTTTGAAATAACAGAATTGTCACGCTAAACGGTACACGTAATAGATTACATCAAAAATTTTAACGACTTGCAGCCAAAAGTCATGATTATGTAAACCGTTGTTTTGTTTAACGTTAATTAAATAAAAATTCACACGAGTTAACTTCAAATGGTGACGTTTGAAGTGCGATAAGCGGAGTCGAATGTATGTAGATTACTGGCATGTTATCGACCTAGTTGCTGTCGATAGTTGATTACGTGGTAGGGGCATTAGTCGATATCTGCCGCGTACATATATCCAATGTTCGTATTGTTTATACATTCATTTGTCATTCGTCACGGTTGCTAATACATAAAGCATTACCACTGATATTTGTGTTAGAACGCCTTTCAAGGCCGATACTCACAAATAAATCGTTCGATATTCACGTGTACAGTTTCAATTTACGAGGTAATTATTATTTTTAACCATGTAACTTATGGTTTTGACGCACAAGCCCGTATGTACAACAGATGGGTAAATAAGTTGTATAGATTGTAAAAGACAATTGGTTTTATTGTTGTTTTGCATTGAATATGAGTCACATCTAATAACGTTTATCTGCCTACTATATCGTAGACTACAGAGTTGGAAAAACACTTGTTCAGAGGAATTTCTTGCTTATCAGTAGTTTATTATTAATTAATATTCAGTGATATCTGGAAGCAAGTTGTTAACTCCAACAAGTTGTTTGTTTGGTATGTTTGACGCAATGCCGTTGCATAGACCTCGTCAAGCGACTTTAAGTGAACCGGCCATAAGTCCACCGGCTAAATCTAAAGCGTGGAGTTGATTTGTAAGTGTTACCAGTGGTCTGGAAAATGCGAAATATCCCGATTTATATAATAATTTAAATATGTGAATAATCGGGATGTAGGATAATACGATGATTTGTTTGCAATTAAGTAAACTGGTAGTTAATAATAAAATACAATATCAGTATCGAATGCGAATGAAGTTAAAATAAACATATTGTGTTAATGTTGTTTATGTATGTGTATGTTTATGTATATATATTTTATATGGTTATATAAATTATCTATTACATTATTATTGTGAATAAGATCCTTGTCCATCCAAAGGTTGCCTGGAAGAGATTGCTTTAAGCAATAAGGCCGCCCATTACTATTAGTACAACTATCTTCTAATTTTAAGATATGGAAATGTGTTACTGTTATTAAGTTGGTGTACAATAAAGAGTATTGTTGTTGTTTATTTACATATCGTGAAGATACATACTTACACATCGATATTACCGATTTATCAATTCCAATTGTACTCACTAACTTAGTCTTATGCGTCTTTGTAAACGTAGTGAAAGGCATCCCCTGGCTCGGTAGATAAATGATCTGCGCAAGGTTGACGGTTGCTATGTGAGAAAAGCGTAGGACCGGAATATGTGGCGAAAACCTGGAGAGGACTTTGTCTAGCAGTGGACTAACACTTCGATGAATTCGGCTTGGAGCTTATCTGTTGTTATCTTCTATAACCCTGTTACCAGAATTAATTTTAAGCATAGTATTTTAAGAACCTTATTTATATTCTATCCTAGTATTGAACCAGTTAAGTAATTGAAAAAAAACCTTCTTACAGTTATTTAATACGTTGGACCTGGTAATATTGTCTGTGAGCGTAAAACCACGAATGGTTTACCGATTAGTCACTGAAAGCATTCTCCACGTGCCGATCCTGTGCGCAGATCGGCTTCAAACCTCGTTACTCTTATATCTTAACAATGCAACGGGAGAGGGGAATATTCGACTTACACTTTTGTGAATCATCAATGCATCTTTCCCATATTTAAACAAATCTGTATAAATTTGATTCTGTATTTCTTCTATTTATATTTATGAACATATAAGAGAATTCTTGACGGGTAGAAATTTAAAGTAGACTAAAAAGGAGATGGATACATTATGTGAAGGATGACATGATGATTTGTGGAGTGACAAAGGACGTATGTCAGAATAGAGAAGTATGGAAGGAAAAGACATATAAGCCGGCCCCAAATAATTGGGAGAAGGTGAAAGAAAAAATAATTCTTAGAAATTGTATCTGCGATTGAAAAGTTGCTCTAAAGAAGATTAAGGAAGGATGAAAATTACGTGAAAAAATAATGTTAAACTGGAAGAATAATGAATATAAAGTAAAAATAAAATGAAGTATGAGTGACGTACGAAGATTTGTGTTATGACAGAGGATGCATGTTCTCAAAGAGAATGTGTGACTGAATAAGCAAGGAAAATAGATAATTTGCGGTCCCTAAATGACTGTGAATATGTGAAAAAAGAAACATTAAAAAATATACCTTCATTCGGACTGAGATTAAAATGCGCAAATGAGTTGTTAAATATAACAAGTAATAACTCCGTACGGGATTTCCAGGTTCATGTTTACGGACTTGAATATGACTTTCATGAATTTGATGTATACATATATACTGACTGGAGATAAAAAAAAATTAAGCACTTTACATCGACACTTCTATCAGAGATGGCTCTAGTTCATAACAATTTCATTGTGATTCTGACCAAAATTGGACTGGGATATTTGAAGGATCTGATCTTAAATATAATTAATTAAAGCACGGCTGCTATTCATGAACCCAGATTCAACATTTATTATTATATTTTAAGAAACTACAAAAGAACAATGGTTCTTGAATCAAATTAAACAGGTCTTCAATAAAATCAGCTGTATAATTACAAACCTAGCAAACAGCAGTTTTTATAAAACCTAATAAGTATTTCTTAACCCAATAAGCTAAAAGACATATTTTTGAAGCGGCATGTCGTTGAAATTCGTAACACGTTTTCTTGCTCTACTATAAAATTTCTTCTGTTTTAGATACTAGGAATTAAAGTTGTATATCCGAAATAAACCCTGATATTGGTGTCAAAACAAACTCGACATGCATTTCTACGATGCATTACATCACAATATGACTTTAAAATAATAATTAGCAACACACTATTGGATAAAGGATATTTTAGTATATAACTTTGCAATGTTTAAGTAAACTGATATCTGGCAGAATCCATTTTACTGGAAGCAAAACATATGACTATTCAAAAGTATGTTGACCTAATATTAATCATAATATTTTTATCAGAAGTGTTTTGTAGCAATTAATAAGGTTCATGTTTATTATATTTACAATTTAAATGTAATTTTATCTGTTTACTCTTCTTTTTTCTTCTACGATGTTGCGGTAAATTAATAAAAGGTAAATATAATTGTACACCATTAACGAAAATTTACAAACTAATACCTACTATTCTGATTGTGTACAAAGGGCAAAGTTATTGCTAAAAAGCGGTCTCTTCCAAACAACCCGTGGCAGGAATATTGCAGATGCGGAGTGGTGATGGTAGTTTATACAATTGCTGTACTATTTACTTACATTTCATTTAAGTTCAGCAGATAAGCAGGCGGCCCACCTAATGGAAAGCGGTTACTATCGCCTATGGACATTTATAACACCAAAAGTGCTACCTACCTATATGCTGCCGTTCTCTAAAAGGAGACTGGAACATGGCCACTAATGCCGGAACACAACTTAAGGTTGTTATAGCGGCATACTTTAGACCAGGGTTGGTAGTCATCCAGGCGGGTAAATACCCTACCACTTGGCTGTGGGTTACTTTGTCGCGTCTAGCGAGAGGCCGCCTGGCTGCAGGAAATTGTATTTTTTTCCGTCCTGTACGAATAAAAATATATATAAATACAAACATAGATTTAAAATAATACTTACAAAATCGATAAATCATCATCAATTTATGATTGCCAAATTCCACCACAAAATGTTAATACCGGAATTTAAGCTACTCAATATAATTTATTATGAATGTAGATACAAAACGTATCACACCAGTTTCTTATGATGTGACGCTAATAGTTTAAAATCATAGCGAAGTGCGCGAGGTCGCCGCGATCCCGTTGTGCGCGGGAGTTCGGGTCGGGCTAACGGGCACCGGCTAATGAGAACGGAGCGGCTCAGTTATGCAGATGCCACTGCCAGTGTGAGCAAACGGTAAAGATTGTGAACGAACCTAGCAGGTTGGCTTGTGGCTGATTGTGACTGTACTTTCATATTTTTACATTGCAGTATTTTCTTAACTTTTCGCGACTATTACACATTTGTAATTAAAACCACGTTTTAATTATTTTCAGCTACAGAAAAGTAGCCGTGGCCTTCCGTAATCACGGAAGGCAAAGATGTCAAGTGTCAATGAATAGTATTAAAGTTATTATTTAGCCTACCGCCAACTTGTTCATTTTGATTATTTAATTTTAATTCATCTTATTTACCACCGCTTAAAAAGTGGACGAAACGTCGAAATAAAGGTCAAATAAAATGCCGCGCTTAAAACCGTTAAAACGAAGTTTTATTATTTTACATCGTGTACTAGCGGAGGGTGATGTCAGGAGCCTTAAGAACAGACGAGCGTGCATGACAAGAGTTATGAATGTCAAAGAAGCAAGTGAGGTGTGTAAGAATGGGCCTAAATGGCGCTCTGTTGTTCGTGCCTACCCCGCAAGGGAACTGGCGTGAAGTTATGTATGTATGTAAAAATTGGATATCTACAATTGTACATATCACTCCATGCATTTTTTTTAATAGCTGGAGTACAGCAGACAGGCAAACGGTCCACCTGATTGATGGAAAGCAGTTACCGTCGTCCAAGGATGTTTACAAAAACCACAGATGTCACCAACGCGCTGCCGATCGAGAAGAAATTTAATGACACACTTAAAAACAATTAATTGCATAATGAAGGATTTCGTAGTAGTAACAAATACCCACTGTTTATGGCATTTGGCTACAGGAGCCCTATTAATTAATTCATGAAAAGTACCGATGTTTAAAAAATTAGTATAGGTAATTTATACACTGTCTGGTTTGTTCTCAGGACTACGAAAGTTGTTTGAATTTTCCGAACAAAATTTTCTCTTTCTTCTTATATGCACCTAACATTTTATTAACCACGTGACTATGACATTGGGAACGATAATGCTAATTGCATTGGATCCATAATCCTCTAAAAAAGAAGTATAAGAAAAACTATACGGATCTTGTTCAAATTAATTTTAGTTAATAATATTATTTAAGTTCTGCCACAGTGCTTTTATTACATTTTTTTGTTTCTAAAATATGTATAATTAATACTATAATACCTACTCGCTTTTAAGATTAGATAAAGTTATATAAATAACGCATTTAATTTCTGAGACTGGTATTTATTTATAGTGTCAATAGCTTGATATTCACCGGAACGAAGCTATTTTGACACTGTTAAGTTAATACCTATAAACAGTGTCAAAATAGCTTCGTTCAAATACTTTAGGAAATGACTTATTGATAACAAACACTCTTTCTGATACTCTCGTGGATTGTGTTCCACGGTCACTAGATAAGTAAATGAATAGACAACTCGTTATTGTAAACTAAAAAATAAATAACACAAGGAGAATAATTATGTCTTAGCTGTATCAAATTAGCCGTCTTATATTTATATTAAAGAGCGATCTGTTTCAATCACCCTTTGCAAAGATTATACGTTAATGGCTGGTTCCTACAACTTACTGTTCTTTCACTTGCCCTACCATCGATTGAATTTTGACATTAGCTTAGCATTACTTTTATGGAGCTATTGCAAAGTTTAACCACTATCAAGGCAAATAAACGGTTAATAAGATATAGGAATCGGCTAAAATATGTATTTATATCTAAACAATGAATAAACAAACATACAAAATATACAAACTAAGTTAATTCTAGATTTATATTTTAATGTGGATGATGTTTTTTGTACTTTAAAACTATTCACGCTTTTTTATTTAACATAATTACATATATAAATAACGCTTCAAACGTGAGAGCGGTATTCGATTATGACTGCCGGTGATAGCCTGCTCGCGCGCTTTTTTGTGGCCAGGTGCGCACCTGGCATCAAAACACCTTTTTCTAGTAGATGAGACTAAGAAAACTATTTATTGAAAATTGTTGCATACTGATTTCGTTAAAAAGAAACAGGTAGGTCTAAAATATTTATTAAAAACATTTACATAAGTGTAAAAAAATCCACCTATACTATACAAACAAATGCTACACTACAAATTCTGTTGGTATATTGTGGAGTTTACTTTAAATTTAGAAAAATATTTAAGTCCTTGAAAATTTTAGAATTGATATAATTATAATATAATTAGTATAAGAGAGTAGTTACTTTGTTACTTACTGTCACTTGTTACATTTACTGTGGTGATGAGTCAAATATTAATCAATGAGGTGAGGTTGGCACTAAAAAATCAGCGCTGTGCTGGAAGAAACTCCAACACAGCTTTATGCTGAGTTGCCTACCTCGTTTGTGGGAAATGCGGTGTACAACATATTGAACTTAACCACAGAAATGTTGTATAAATTATTTCTACATCCTTGTATTGTCGCTTTGATAGCAAATAAATTCTTTCTGTCTTTCTTCATCCAGATATGTCCGCTAAAGATATAATTTGACGGGACTCGGCGTTAGGAACTTCAATCGTTACATTATTATGCTGCCTATCATAGTAGTATCCTACCATAATTGCTTCTAATCTACACTCACTATTGATTTTTCTATCCACACTGAAGAGTGCTGATAGACATAAAAAGGAAGGAGAGAAGTCTTCTGCTAGTCTCATCCTCAATTGATCCTAGTAGAGCGCAATGTGTCGGTTTTCCAGTTAGCAGTCGTTCTATGTAATCTTACAAAAGTCGCTAATTCAAATATGATAGTGGGCCCGGGCTCCGACGCAGCTATTCCAAACGCAATCAGAATTTAACAGTAGGATTCAAAATTTAGTACATGCAAATGTTGTCTGGAAAGGATGTACCTAAAAACAATGAAATCACCAATTGATACCTTTACGTCTTAAGTTCAGGCGGATAAAATATGTAGACTGAGTTATGAGCTCTCACAGTGAAGTCCGCTACGAAAACTTAGTATTAAATAATGGAATTAATAGGTATGGATGAAGGTAGAACAGTTTACATTACTGTTCCCACACAGATGTAAACCACAAGGACAATACATAAGTTTACGTACAGAAGTTTGTATTTTTTATCCTATTATAAAGAAGCAAAAAATTTGATAGGATATTCCAGATGTTATATGTAACAAAGAGGCATAGATGAGAAAGTATGGGAAGGGATGTATTGTTTGCGAAAGTAGAAAGTGCTCCTATACCATTGTTTTCTTCATTACGACACTTATTTGTCAACTGCCCAGCCGTCCAAGGCATACTACGTTTTGTATGTACATAAATTGCATTAATAGCGTAGGTTTCTAAGGCTACAAGTATGCTTTTTTTATTTAGAAAACTGGAAAGTTACCGTATACACAGAAATCGATTAATTGACACCTTAGGACTAGATAAACTTTAGTAATTACTAAGAGTGAGTAGTGGGAGAATGTTTTGAAATTATGTTTATTTTTATGTTAATAGTAGAGGAGACGTGCGCCGCGTTGAAAAACGGCGGCGATGAACTGGAGATTTTTAGTCAGCGGCGGCGCGACGAAGACAGCGTGACGATTACAGGCATTTTAAGTTAGTGCTTTAAAGCTACTCCATTTATACTTGCTTTGAAATTATTTTTTTATATTTGTATTTTTTTTAAAGATGTAATTTATATTTAAGAAATATTGGTCTGAAGAGATAATATATACATAATTTAATTCTGGAGTACGTCGAATATTAATTGTATATTTTTATTTTAATATAATTAAATTCTACAAAATTATAATTTTTGTCGATTACCTAATTACTTAATACCTATGTTTTTAGCTTGGAAACTTACACCTACCTATCTAGTTGTCAATGTCACTCTGACACGACTCCGGGCCCTAGTGTGCATTATATTATGTTATAGAGAATAGAGTACGTTAGAATTAATTTTTGAGATGAAAGTCCGTTAGTGGCGCATTACATGTCTAAATCAAAATCACTAGAAGCACTTGCAATATTGTATTTAAACATTTGGTTAAATATTAGAAATTATGTGATCACCGTGGTTTTATTTTTCTTGCCCGATTGACTACATTATGTTTTACGGTTATAATTATGTCGCTGTTTCTTCAAACAAAGTCTTTCTTTCTTTTCTTTCTACTACGTATTCACGAAGCTATGGAGCCTTCTGATCAGACTATGCATACCCATCACCTCTATTGCCGATATATTTTATTTCTTTTGTTTTTTATGAGAAGTAAATAAATAAAAGTTATTCTGGCTAGGCTGTAATGAGTTAACTCACCAACATACATGCTAAACTGTTTGCTTTTCAAATCAAAATGCCACTCGAGACAAAAGCCACTCGGCCCATTGTGTAATGACAATCAGAGACAAGACAAATCGTACTTGCCTATTCATCTTTCTGAAGCCACCGTTTTCTTCAACCAGTTATTGATACTCACACAGGGTTGCCATGCATACGGGATATTCCCGAAATGTTCGGTGATTTATTGTCTGGCTGTCAAAAGAATTCTGAACGGTCCGAAATATCTATAATTTGATTTTTTCAAGTGACCCTCCACGGATATATCCGTAACATTAAGATACGGCAAAAAATTAATTAAAAAAAAAAAATTCTGTAAAGAAATACAAAACGGCAAACAATAGGAAATGGGCAATAAAAATAATATAAAATTGAGGTCTGTTACTACAAGTAATCACTAAAAAGTAAAAATGGGCTAATTTTTATTAGTATCTGAAACTGAAACTAAGATTAAACTGTTCTCTTTTCGACCTTAAATAATAGGTCTTGACAATAAATGACTAAATAAAATATCAGAAACAATATTCTTTGTTTTGTATATATTGACATTTGGATAACATAGAAGTTCCAAATTAATTAAATGTGCAAACTATCACGTTACCCTTAGATTACCTAGATATAAGATATACGGGATATGTGTATAAATACAAATGCTTAAATAGATGGATTGCCCTGCCCTGTTCGCTTTATTTACTGAAACGCAGAATTCCTGGGGTCAATAATTACTGGCCTGGTCAATTTCTTAAATAAACTTTATGTTATTGAGAAACGATGTAGTTTCTCAAGAAAATTTCTCTTGCGTGCGGTGGGGATTTGGAATGAGCTTCCAGCTGACGTTTCACTACAGCGCTACGATATGGGTTTTTTTCAAAGGGTATCATAAGATTTCGTCACGCCGGTAGCGCGTGGGTGACATCTCTGGTGTTGCAAACGTCCATACGTGATAATAACCGCTTTCCATCAGGTCCGCCGTATGCTTAACAGCTGTACTCCAGCTATAAAAATACTATGGTCAGATATCGGACATTGAGATTTCAGTTGTATATTTGCCCGTCTGGATGGCTGTCACCCTCGGTTTAGGGTATTCCGCCTTACCAACCTTGAGTGGTGTTCTGGCATTATTGGTAGGTACATTTGGTGTAACAAACATCCATAGGCAATGATAACCGGTTTCCATCAGGTAGGCCATCTGCTCGTTTGCTGAAATTATGCAATAAAAGAATTTTAAAGAATCTACTTATAACACACGTAATTTGCTTTATTTGGGGAAAGACAATGTATATTTGTCTGCCGATTATTAAAAAAATAAACACATATTTTAAATGGATGTATCGTAGAATTGCGTACGGCGCGGTATGAAAAATAGTAAACAGAGTGGACGATCGCCTCTAAAGTAAGTATTGAACGTGAGTGAATTGTCACACGAGCTGTCTGCGGCTGCGAACCGTGACCATAGGATTTCGGGTAACACATCATTTGTAGTTGCCAAACAGATTGGGTCATTCTTTTGTCCGCGTGGGAATGATGCAAATGAACCGCTTCGCTATTTCTTTGTTTGATTTCGTGAAAGTTTACACGATCGACGAGGAAACGCGGCCGGCCGCGGCGGCCCGATGTGAACACCATTTTTATGTAATTGTTACGTCGCGATACTTGGTTGGTGCGTGTTGAAGACGCATGGCGTATAGGTCTTCAACGCTTTAAACCTCGCATAAGATTCAGGTACTAGCCCCACGAAAACCTGTATTATGAAAGTACATAACAAATCTCATAATAATAAATTAATTCCCAAGGCTATGAAGAAGGAGCACACTAACATATAATGCATAAAAATTGTAACGGAAAAGCTTTCATATTTATAATTATAAATAGTCTGCAAACAATTAAGGAAGTAATAAATGCTGTAGCTATTCGTTAAAAAGATAAACTAACTAACCACACAAATTTAATAGTTGTAACCGTCACTCTAATAACTGCAACTACGCTTACTTAGGATTGCTGATAATTTTGGGTCCCTATTCCAGAACGGTCTTCATTCTGAGTTAGACTTAATAAAATAGATATAAAGCCTAGTTGCGTCGTAGCCGCCTCCTCCCCCAAAAATGGTTTTTATTTTGCCCAATATCATATCAATCATTGATTCAGATCTGAGCGTTGTTCTAATATTAACTGCTAGCATTACTTTGTTTCGCAGTCATCAGATACTGATAAAATCTGTTATTTTGGTACATGTTAGCTATCAAAGTCTAGGATTAGAATTGATTAAAAGTGCAAATTACAGTTGAATTTGGTACGCTTTTGCCTGCAGCAGGATACAACTTTCAGGAAAGGCTAGCGTAATCTTAGTAACAATGAAATTCTAAATCCTATAGTAGATTTCTGCTCTATTAGGGTTCAGATGAATAATTGATTAATATGCCAGAAAGTACAATATATGATGGACCCTTTAAGATAATTTTGTTATTAAAACGCTATTTCCTAATGCTTGGAGACGCCGTGAGCTGCGAAGGGGAACGCCCTTTATGAAATCAGCTGCAATGCACCCGGGTCAAGTAGACCGAAGATTTTTGTACTTTAGGGAATCGAAATTAAACCTGTTATTGTATTGTTTGTATGCGGAAGGGCGATTTTTAACATCTGTTCATTATTCAACGCATAACAGTTATATTGCAAATTGCAGGCATTTTAAGTCATATTCATGAAGACTACCAGGAAGTGTTTTGCAGAACCCTTTCATTGCGCTTTTATTAGTGTAAATATTTTCATTTAACTGTCAAAATTATGTTTTTGACTGATATGCATCATCATCAGCAGCGTGATTTATGTTGTACAGTTTATAAGGTACTTATATAATAATGTATGTTGTTAAAAATAACCAATATAATTACGTAGTTTTAGAAAAAGGACATACTCGTTTCTAAGTTTGTCTTTGTGGAAAATATCTAATATGTAGTCAAAAGTGACCTTTCGACTATGTCTAGCTAGCCACCTTATGCTGCGTTTCCACGCTTGCCAAGGCTCGGCAAGCGTCCACAAGCCCCAAGCGTCCACAAATCTCGCTTGGCATTCGGGAGTCGTTTACACGCTTGTGAATCCGTCAGTGTGTTACGTACATCCAAGCATGGCGGACGTCGAACTTGTATCGGCTATCACGTTTGGTTTAACCTACTTTTATTTCAAATACAAGCAAAGTAAAACAAAAGCAAGGAAAGCCCGACGACCACGAAGATAGTGGATGATAAAGATTCATAAAAATCGTACCCGGTAACTAATAAGTTTTTCAGTTTAATTGGTATTTCGGTTACTTCAAAAAAATTTAGAAGGTGAACCTAAAACCTAAAAATTTTCGGTATTCAAAATTTAACGGTGCCGGTGTATATGTATATGCGGCTACTAAGCGCGCGCCAACGTGTGATCGCGTCGCAAGCGCCCTTTGATTTGTGTCCAAAAACCGACACTAGCCCGGATCGAATACAAGCGTCCACAAGCTCACGCAAGCCAAGCCAAACGCCCTCTTTACATGCTTGTGCTTGTGGACGCTTGCTGAGCCTTGGCAAGCGTGGAAACGCAGCATTACACTTAAGGGTTGAATTTTTTAATTTGTATACATAATCGTGTGAGTCTTACAGGTCCAATAGATGGCGAGATATTATCTTCAAGTCATGAAAAATAGCTCCCTTCTCCCTCTTTAATTTTTAAACTATGAGGTGTAGAATTCTACAAAAAAAAAAACAGGTGATAATAAAATTCTTAAAAAATAGTTTAAACTTGTTGCCTTAATTATTCTGAACAATATTCAGAATAATTAATACTGTTCAATACATTTTGAAATACAGAATATTTCGATTTTTTTATGGTTCCGAAGTTAAAGGACAAAAACAGTGGATGTCTGTTACATCTAGGAATGCCTTCAATTTGTGCGGACTGTAAAGCAATTACCCAATTTACACAACATTTTAATTTATATTATACTTATACATTAATTATATAAAAGTATCTAAAATGACATAACTAAACAAAATCTATTTTGTAATTTTTATACCAACTTAACTTAAGGCTTATATTACCGCAAAAATCGAAAATGGTATGCAAACGAAACATATTTTACTTGGTAATTACTAATCAATAATTTACCAAAAAAATTGTGTATAATAAAAGTGCAACAAAGTGTGACAAGGAGTGGGAGGGATTCTAAATTTCGTGATGTCATGTTTTATATATTATATATCATTATAAAATATTTAAGCTTTTAAGCACGAAATTTGAAGTATTAACGAAAAACTTTAAAACATTTCCACCTCTATCTGTATGAGCATAGTCTTTAAATTATTAAATATAATGTGTTCTATCTTATTTTCTCGCAAGTTTAGTCCTATAGATTTTATCTGTTTATCTCTTTTTATTGTCGCTTTTTCGTTTCATCGAGTTTCAAATCATAACGATTCTAAAGAAGTTTAACTTCAAAAATTAGCACAGATCGTCTCGATATGAGACGTAACGTGGTTTTGTCGTGACTTTTCTATAGTTATTACTTTTAGTTAAGAAAAAAAAACACCAAATCACCTCCAGAATATTGATATGAAACCAATTTACTACTTCAATTTTTAGTAAAACAGGATGGAAAAAAATCAACATATTTATAAAAGAGAGATAAATATTTTTTTTTTTTAAATTTAACTTTATTTTATTCACAATAAAATAATAATACATCTGAAAAACGACCGCGTCTGTGGAATTCCCGCTATCGCCCGAAAAATCCTCAAGGACGTTGGCGTTGCTGCAAGCCTTAATTGATAGTCCATAACTCCACGATACTTTTGTAGCTCCATGCTCAAGGCCGTGACGAGGGAAAAGAACATACATACAAAGTCACTTTGAAATTTACATATTATTTTAAACTGTTAGAGACGCTGTAAATGACAATGATTTAACGTATTTTTCACGGACAAGCATGACTTGCAAAAGCATAGATTAGATACCACGTAAATAGTTAAATACATAAGCATATTCAATTCATGTTAACTTCTACACAGTTGTGACGAACTTTAAGACGTCTACTATTCAGATGGGTACGTGAAAATGTCTCCAGACTTTGTTCACATTAGCTGCACATTTCTTATGTAATTAAGTATATCAATTCGTTTTACTTTTATTTTTTTATTGCAGGAGTTCAGCAGACAGGTTGACGGCCCACTTGATGGAAAGCGGTTACCATCGCCTATGGACATTTACAAATGCGCTGCTAATCTCTTAAGGGAGACTGGAACCTAGTCACTAATGCGGAACACAACATAAGGTTGTTTTGGTGACATACTCTAGACCAGGGGTGGTCGCCATCCAGTCGGGCAAATGCCCTACCACCTGGTTATGAATTGTTTTGTCGCCTTTTACGACAGACCGCCTGGTCGCAAGAAATTGTATTCTTTTTCCGTTCCTGCACGGATATCGTTTGCTTTATTACCGGTTAAAAATTGACATAGATATAAAAATCCGGATTAAATCAAAGATGTGCTTGACTACTTCATACAAACTGATACAAGCTTATCTAAATATATTAATTACTTCTGCTGAATGAGGTCCAGTGTCCCTTCGTATCTGTATTTCCTTTAAGATTCTCAATTCTTCAATCCTGTGTGAGAGGAAACCCAAGATTGTTCACATTTATTAGATTTTTATTAAGAACAGCTAGTTTCTATACAAGCACACCATCACCCTAAGTTCAAATCCTGGTTCAGTTTGTAGTGTCACTTCTTAAGAACTTCTCGAATCCCGGGGGTCCACCTGTCTGTTTTTTCTCCTCTTCAACTTTGACTTCAATGAGACATTGGTATCCCTTTGCGACTAAAGCACACATATAATTTCTTACGATTTCAAACCATAATTCCTTGAGCACGGTTTTTACAGGAACCTGACGCAGGCGGCGTGCTTAAATATTTCTTCCTCACATTTTCCCGTAAAATTCTTAAATCCATTATTTGATTTAGTTTTTTATATAGTTTGAAGACTACCCTAAATATTTTAAGTACTGGTAGATAAATAAACCATATGATGAAAAAACACAGTTACGAACATTTTTAATAATAATGTACCGTAATATTAATTGTTAAATACATGTCAACAAGCCTTGTGAATGCATTAACAATTACGTTATCGTATGGACCTAGCCGAAGCAACCTTGATTCGAACTGGCACACATAGTGATTACCTGCCCTGCAATGCTCCCTGACCTATTTACCTATTTCTGACTCGAGAATATCATTCAGTAAAACAGGTAAGTGGACTGAAGCTTTGATTTGATTATTTCGTTTACAATCAGAGAAATTTGGAATTAATACTTCCAAATCTATGTCATCATAGCGATTTGACATTGCATGACTCTATTCATCTTTTTTTAATGTCTTTGCACCGTTTGTGTATCTAATAATTGTGAAGTGATTTTGAATACTTATTTAAGTTTTAGATTAATTTTCGACCACAGTGGCACCAAGTGATTTTCGGACATATATAACAGAAGCCTCAGCCGAAGCGTAGCTCTTTGACTGACGCCAAACAAGACAGTACTTGTTTGGCAGCGTGGAAAGGCGCAATTTACTGAATAATTATTTTCAACATAAATTCAGTTTTAATATGAGTTTGGAAGACACTGTGAATTGAAGGAGTGACAAGAAGAGAAGTGCGTCGTCAGCAATCTAACGATTAGTGACAGAAGATTCGATATTATTGGAGGCGTTCTAGTAAAACTAAAAATTTAGAGCCTTTGTATTGTAACTATATTCCCTTAAAACTATTTCATAAGAAGAATACTAAGCTTAATAGCTAATAGCATATAATATATTGTTGTGTGCCCAAAACAAATGAAAACAATAATATAGAGAAATTTAGAATTTGTCAGTAATTTAGCTTTATACATTAACTTAAGTTGTATTCCAGTTAGTAAGTGAAATTGTTATCTCTTTTCCCTTATCTTGTATTTACCTCGTTCCAGATCCTTTATTTGCTTCTAAATATTTCGAAGGTATTTGAAAAAGCAAGAGAAGGCGTTGAAAATGTCCAGCGATAGACGTTTACTATAAAAATAAACAGCTGTCGCCATGTAGTATAAAAAGATACCATACTATAAATAAAATTAGTAAAATGACTATTCGTTATAAATTTATAACATAAGTTTGTATTTTGGCCTAACATTTCATCGATTATTTGATAAATGGTGTTGTTATCGCCGTATAACAGGACAATAAGCACGTGGCATGGCGATATACCTATCGCCACAGAATATACAGAAGAATCATTCAGTACAGTTGCTGAAATAAGCGCATACGCATTAAGCCATTATATTAAGGTTACTGCGTTTTACTTGCTGAAAGAGGAAGATAAATGTGACGTTTGCAAAGGATATCAATCAACCGCTTAAGGAACTCCTGGTGACGAAATATAAGAAAGTCTCCTACATTGGTACAGATATGTTTTAAGTAAATTGGCTAATTATTTATAAGAGAAACGTATATGTAACTAAGGCGCTTCCACCAGATCCCAATAGAAAGGGTATGCCCAAGATACGCTACCTTGATGTTGTTAAGGATAATATGAGTCTTATTGGTCTCACAATAAGATAGGTACGCCGAAAATTGCGCGAAGTGCAGTTCAAACAATAAGAAAACAGTTCCCGGACTCCAAATTGGGCTCCGAATGCAAGCGGGATTTGAGGCTATTTTTTCATCATCATAGGATGATGAAAATAGAATCATAACCATTGTATGACGTGTATCGGTAAATCTATGCATCTGTTTTCATAGATATGAACAAACAAAATTGGCTGCGTTAAAATACTGGCTTTCGATCAACACAAACCAAGATTGCGTGCGTTACTTTGTGCGTGCACCTATTTGAGTAATTTGTATTAAATGAATCTCCTACATGTTCTGTGCTGCCGCCTATAGATATGTATTATCGCTCTTTCAATTATTCGTTACGGTGACGATCGCCAACAACACTTATGAAATTGAATTATTGAGCTAACTCTATTTATTAAACGTCCATTCCAAATATTTACAATAGAAAACATATAGCCCTGTACGAGTTGTCCACGCAAATGGAGTGCGAATGAAGGAATGGAATTAATTATTTTAATAAGAAAATGAGTCTTAAGCAATCGAACTTTGAAAGTGAACACCTAGTTTTTATAAGTAAAGTTTGATGTGTTCGGTTATTCACAATCGATTACTTATAAGACTCGTTGGCAGCTGTTACATTATCTTACGGCACTGGGTCCATAGAGCGAAAACTAAATTTTATGTCTTTATGTACAAAGTATGTACGATAGTTAGCGTTTTACAAATAAACAACTGCGGCCTAATACTTAGCAACACATTATATTCATATATTTTCAATAATTAAATCAGTGTACAGCGCCCGTTGGGTTTGGTATTTCGTACATTTTACCCTTCCCTCCTATACTAAAACTGTATTCACACTACACTTTACTTAAATTCTACTTTAACCATATTTGTGGGATCAAAAAATATAAGATTATAATTGCTTCGAAAATATTTCTGTTTTTCGATAAAAATACAGTTTAAGAGGGAATATTTCGGATTTTTTCAATCCTTTTTATCAGTTAAATTTCGAAAATAAAGAAGTTTTTGTAATTTGTTTACGGAACCCAAAAAATGTATGTATAAATTAAAATGTCCCTTTCTACAGTAAATTTAAAACGTCAAATCAAACTATTTAAGCTATAATTACACGAAAGTCAGTGTTTACCTATGTAATGTAGTATAGAAATGTTACAACTATAATAGTTACATTTAATAAACGAGTATATGATGTATGAACATAAAACAATAAAATCAAAACATGACTACTTACGGACACGTAATAAATTGTATAATTGAACATAAAAGTGCAAAAACATAAATCTTAGCCACACGCGCAGTGCCTGGTATTCAAAAAGAAGTTATATGGTCACAATAATGTTCATTTTGTTTCTATCGTCACCTCATAATTTTCTTATTATATGTTGAACACTCGAAATTTTATTGTATGTGAGCAGTGTGAAATATAAAAAGTAATTACCTGTTTATAATGATCATTAAATAATGTATGTATTGTAATGACCGACAATAAAATTATAATTAACAATCGTAACATTTTCCGAGAAAGTTATTATCATGAATAACAGCACTGTCTTAAAGAGCAATTTAAAATCAAATTTATCTTCTTTTTCCTAAATATGACTGCACGGTATGTTGATCTAACTAGTACCAAGTTTATCTATCATAGTTTTAAGTTTTTAACTTTTTTGCTGAAGACAGTCTCTGACTATGTCAGAGGTTTGACCCGGGTTTGTAAGACCTGATTTAAAGTACCAGTATCAAGCATTCTACTTTTAGAATAATGTTCAAGTAAACTGATATTTTTTGTTGTTGGAGTATAGCAGACAGGTTGATGGCTCACCTGATTGCAAGAGGTTACCGTCGACTATAAACATTTGTAACATCAAAAGTACTATCGATGTGCTATCGTCCTCGCAGAGAAACTGGAACCCGGCCACTGATCCGGAGCACAACACGAGGTGGTTATAGCGGTATACTCTAGAGCGTGAGTGGCAGTCATCCAGACAGGCAAATGTCTTACCACCTGGCTGTGGGTTGTTTTATCGCCTCTTACGATAAGGCCAACAGGCTGAGGGATTTGTATTCTTCCTCTGTTCCTGCACGGATAGTATAAAGCGAGATCTTGTTCTTAAACCAAATTGTAGGTCTTTGACTAACAGCTGGTTCTTATACCTCCTTACTATTTATCTAACCATAGAAATTTGACATTGCATAACATTTTTAATTTTAATTCGAATTATAGCCGGAATGCATGTCAACCACTTATACGGTTTTCTGACTTAATGTGCGTATTGTTACGATTGCCACGTGCTAACAACAGGGAAGGAAAACATCGTAATGAAACCTGCACATCCAGATAAATGATGTGTCAAACCTGCCAATCAGCCTTGGACAAGCGTGGCGGGTATTCTGTCCGTTCCCCTATAGTGACAGGTCCGAGCCCAACAACGGAACGTTTATGGGCTGTTTTTATAGTGTACATTTTTGAAAATATTGCATATCTGTACAATAAAACACCACACTGCAACTTCCCCTAAAGACGTATCCTGTTAGTGAAAAAATGTTCATTTACGTATTTTTTTTGTTAAATCTAAATATTATAAACGCGAACGTTTGTAAGATTGCATGGATGTATGTTTGTTTCTTACTCTTTCACGCAAAAACTATTGAATGGATTTTGATGAAACTGTACAATAATATAGCTTACATATCAGAACAACACATAGGTTATAATTTATAAAGATATAGTGTGAATTATCTAAAATAGAACGATTTTCCCTCACCACGCGGGTGAAACTGCGGGCGCAGCTATATTTTTGTTTTTTTTATTTTTTTAATGCAGGAGTTCAGCAGACAGGCAGACGGCCCGCTTGATGGATAGCGGTTACCATCGTCTATGGACATTTGCAACACCAAAGGTGCTACAAATGGGCTGCTGCTCTCTTAAGGGAGACTGGAACCTGGTCACTAATGCCGGAACACAACACAAGGTTGTTATGGCGACATACTTTAGACCAGAGGTGGTAGCCATCCAGTCGGGAAAATGTCCTACCACCTGGCTGTGGGTTGTTTTGTCGCCTCTTACGACAGGCCGCCCGGCCGCAGGAAATTGTATTCTTTCTCCGTTCCTGCACGGATAAAAAGCTAGTATGAGTTTCTACAAGAAAGCTGCTATTTGGCGTTAATCAAAGTACGGTTTATCATGAACGTTTTTGTAATGGGGGTTATATAA